>JBBGZY010000034.1:2157500-3585000 GCA_037952925.1 Lithobates clamitans
ACAACTGAAACACCAGAGCCACAGCCTCAAAAGAAGGCTACAGGGAAGGCTGCAGGGAAGGCTGCAGGGCAGCGTGGAGGAAAGGCTGCAGGGAAGAGAAGAAAGTGATGACCTGGGTTCAGTCTGGTCTGACAGAAGACGCAAGCTGTTGTAGTACCACAGTCTGGGGACATCTATATCATCTGCTGGTGCTGTTGATCTCTGGGATTCTTGGACCAGATTGTGCTCCCTCTTATATGGACTCCTCAAGATCCCCATTTTCTTGTACACATACTTTTTCCAGCGTTGACTTCCTCTTTATTTTATTTAGACCATGCATAAATGGATCTTTTTTGAGTTTAGGTTTTTTATTTTAAATCATTGATTTTAGACACAATGTTAAATTAACAAGGGACAACAATTTCATTGAGTTTGCAAAAACACACCAAAAATAGATTAAAATGTTAATAATGTTCGAGTGGTAAGTATTTAAAAAAAAAAAGATACATAACCAAAAACGGTTCTTTGGGTTAACTTTATATAAAAAAAATAACAAATCACTATAAAAACAAAAATTATAAAGGGTTCTTTGTGGTAACTTTACAAACATTAAAAAAAATACAATAAAAACATAAAAATAAAAATGGTTTCTTTGTGGTAACTTTACAAACACCAAAAAAAATTTAAAAAATATATATAAAAATGGGTTCCCTGTGGTAACTTTACAAAAAAATTTATAGATAAACAGTAAAAAAGTTCCACAACAATCATAAAATAAATATCTGGATAAAAATTACAAGAAAAGATGACTCCACCAAAAAAAAAAAAAGTTTAAAAAGTATTATTAGTATGGAAACATTGTTTTGAAAAAGCATACCATGTCATTCATGAGATCAAAGAGAAAAAGAATCCAGAAATCTGTTTGGGAGAACTCTGTTTGAATATGAACAGCAAAACATCTTCGTTCTTTATAGCATTCGTAAAGAAGACATTAAATGCGCTGCATTCAACGATCACAGATTTTGCAGCGTGAGGAATGTGCTACCTACAATACGAACACTAGTTTTACTAGACCGAGTGCTTCCGTTTAGTTTTTGCTTACGAGCATGCGTCGTTTCTTTGTCCGTAGGACTAGCATACAGACGAGCGGATTTCGGGGTCCGTCGTAGTTACGACGTAAAGATTTGAAGCATGTTTCAAATCTAAAGTCCGTCGGATTTGAGGCTGAAAAAGTCCGCTGAAAGTCCGAAGAAGCCCACACACGATCGGATTACCAGCCAGCTTTAGTCCGTCGGCGTCCGTTGGACTTTTGTAGACGAAAAGTCCGACCGTGTGTACTCCCCATAAAAGTCCAGAGGTTACCCTTTTTTCACTTACAACTTTCAGAATTTAAAAAGACCCATCAAACCATACATTTTCTGAAAGCACATGACTTGCAGAATAAAGAAAAGTGCTACCGATTTTTTGGGCCCCCCAATAATTGCATAAATGTTCATCATCATCGCTATTTTCACTAAAAATACACAAAAATCATTAATGGTGCACATAAACACAACATAACTTACAAAATTCCTGCTAAATTACTACTAAAGCATCGTTCACATGTGGCATACTAAAGTGTACGCCCATGGAGGGCCATGTTTACCTGCACAGGGATGCACAGGTGTTCTGTGCATCCCCGTACGGGCAGTCACATTTTTGTCAATTGGGATGCAATAGCTGCACAGGCATAGCTGCTGTTCCCAATCTGACATCCATATAGGTGTGTGTACACAACCGCGAAAGCAGACAGTGTGAGCTCAGGGACATCCACGTGGATCTACATGGATGTCAAATTGGGAGAAACAGCTCAGTTGCTACATCTCAAATGACATCAATGGGACTGCCTGCACAGGGATGCACGGAACACCTGTGCATCCCTTTAAAGGTAATTACGGCATTGCAGGGATGTATGCTGCGTATGCCCTGTGTGAACAAGGCCTTAGGCCCCTTTCACACAAGCAGACCGGTGGGTGGTCCGATTGGGTGATCCGATTGGGCTCGCCTGAAAAACGGAGAGGCGGGTCCAATCGGACCACCCATTGTTCTCTATAGAGAGGCTGATGTAAATGGACATGTATCTGTTTACACCCACCTACATCAAATCCGGTCAGACAGATGGGGACCCCATTCCCCATCCATCGAGCAGATTGGATGGAAATGGACAGGCGGTCTGATTCCATCCGACCACCCCATAGAGAACAGCGGGCTGTATCCGTGTCCGCTCTGCATCAGCGGAGCAGACTCAGACCTGTCATCTGCCTGCTCAGCGGCATCAGCAGACAGATACCCCCCACTGAGCAGGCAGATATTAATAAATTTTTTATTTTTTTGGCGGGGGGGGCTATTTGGTGAGATATCAGACCCCCACATCTATTTTTGGAGACAGAGAAAGGGACTTTCTCTGCAGCACTTTACATGGATGAATAATGAATCTGTATAGAGATTCCTTATTTCATCATAAACTGACAATCTGACATACAGTAACACTCGGTTTACTATGATCAGCTGTCAGTGGATATAGGAGTGATCGGTAGTGATCACTGCCTATGTCCACTGTACTACAGGGAGGGGGCTGGTAAACAAGCACCCTTACCGCTCCTCCCTCCCCCTCCCCCGTGCTCTCCAGCCTGACAGATTGCCAGAGCTCAGTGTGGGCAGCAGTTGCAGGCAGCGGGAGGTGAAGGAGGGATGCCACCGGAGCAGGCATGGATTGTGGGTAAGGGGCCGATGCAGGGGGTGAATCAGGGTGATGGTGGGACACATCTGGATCCCCTCTAAGCCCCTGCAGCACCTTAAGCCAGACGGAGTGGCAGAGGAGGGATGCTGGCTTATGAGGGTAGCTGCAGGGGATACGGTTTGCAGGGGGTCAGATCAGGTGTGGGGGAGGTAATCAGTGCTGGGGGGAAGAATGGGGTTGAAGGAGATATAAAAGAAGAGTGGGGGAGCAGTTTTAGAAGAAGAGGAGCAGGAGAGGCTGGGGACAGGGAAGCGTCGACATGGGAGGGGGGTGGTCTCATTTGAGTTTAATAAAACTGATCAGCGGGTTGTAATCCGCTGACCAGAGTTATAGAACTGTTCAGCAGAGTCTGCTGAACAATTCTGTTAGATTTTTAAGGTAATTGAAGTGACCATGAGCTTATAGCAGAAGGAGAAATTAGGTACGTACGGCATACAAACCTGGCCAGCTGCAAGCAGTGAAAGGGTTAAACCATTTGAAAAGATTCAGAAATTAGTTAACAGAGCATTGGAAACATTTTTGGTACCTGATTTAGGGATTTCTTTCCGTCATTGTGATTTGGAGGGCGATATTCAAGGTATGTATAGGAAGCCCCGAGCAAAAGTAATAAAATGCAATGGGCGCAGGGCGGGCATAACAGTGTTAACAGGGGGACCAGAGTAGAGAGATTTTATGTAAAAGATGCTGGGATTGGTTGGGGTTGAAGGAAAGGGTGGAGCAGAGTTAACTGTGCAGTGGGAGAGATCCCTCCCCAGCTCAGTTTGTTAGGTGGAACAAGCTTCCCACCCTCCCTCCCTGAAGTTGGTAAGTATGTGGTCAAGATTAATTAATTTGTTTGCATCTTACAGTGCACGGATGTTGTGGCAGCGGCGTGGTGTTGGTCTTTGCGGGTGAAGGATTAAACCTCAGATATGAAGAGTTTGGGACCTATCGCTAGTATGAGGCCCATTTTGGTGGTATTCCAGCTAACAGGGGTTTCGCTGGAATTGGTTTTTGGGTGCACTGCGGTCAATTGGTTTGTTGTCTCCGAGCTAGCATGTCAGCTGGAGGCCTAATTTTTAGTTAAGGTACCGCAGTGCCGGAGTGGATCGAGTGGCAAGATTGGTAGGTTTTCTCCTGCAAAGACCAACGGGAGGATTTAACAGATGGGGTGGTTTATTTCAGATGTTTTTTCATACAGTTATGTTAATTTATGTTAATTCTATTTGATTGGTTATTATTATTATTATTATTATTTTTTTTTAACAATCAGGAGTGCTTTATTGAAAAGAAAAATTACAGTACAAAAAACAAAGGTATTTAATTGTCACAGTGTCTTACAGTTAACATATGAATCTACTGACAATCTCATTCCTCACTAGATATCCATCTCACATAGTCTAATATAAGAAGATAGAATTACCTTGATGCAGTAGGGGAATGTCACATTTATACGTCATACCAGTCAGGGTAGCAGAAGAAACCTAATAAGGGGGGGGGAAAGGGGAGCGAGGCCATGGGTGGAAGAATGAGGGAAAGGAGAGGAGCACATAGGAGGGTGCGAGGAAAATATCGTACCATCCCCATGTAGCTCTCGGGATTTCCAACAGAGCAACAGTTATGCATACTACTAGAACCTCCCCACTAGGTAATCCAGGGCATCCAGATTTTGTCAAACTTCCAGGGGCAACCCCGACTAATGTATGTCAACTTATACAGAGGCAGGGCAGCAGTTATTTTACTTTCCCAGGTAGAGAGGGTGGGAGGGCTGGCTGAAGTCCACTTACAGAGAATTTATTTTTTTGATATAGTAGAGGAGGAACGAGATTAGAAGCTTACTGTGGTATGGTCTTTGTTCGTCCTCATATATTCCCAGTAGGGCCAACTCAGGTGTCCTGGGGACAGACAGATCCAACCGCATATTTAATTGCTCAAATACTCCTGGCCAAAAGGCCGATAATACGGGGCAGTCCCAAAACATATGCAAATAGGTACCAATTTGCGTCCGGCATCTGGGGCAGTGTAGGTCCCTATCAAGATACATCCTGGACAGTTTAGAAGATAATAGAAAATGTGTATCATCACACGGAGTGGTGCCGTGGATACACTGAAAGTAGTACCGTGCCACGTCCTAACAATTACATATTTTTTTTTGGTCCTGGACAGTTTCGCCGGAGTAAAGTATATTCTATGTAGAAATTTTATTTGTGACAATTTATCTCCGGCCGAGATTACCAATTTGTGACCATGCTCCAGGCAGTCCTCCCAATCCTCCCTGTCCAAGGTGGGGATATCGAGCTTCCATGCATTCCACAACCTATCCATTTTGGGCGAGTCCTTGGGCAGTAGAGTATTGTATAGGGCGGAGAGAGGCTCCTCTAAATCACTGCAGGATAATAGGTCCTCCACTGGGTCCAATTGAAGGAGTGGAGGCTCAGGGAACTGTGCCCTAGTCGCATGGCGTAACTGAGCATAACGGAAATACATCCATCCCGGGAGCTCATATGTCCTGGACATCTGAGCAAAGGACATCATATAACCCAATGGGCATGATATCTCTCTATTAGGTAGATTAGGATTCCCCCAAAGAGGCTGAACAGGTGCCCATCGCTCAGCTAGGAAAAACCTATGTCTGGCCATGTTCCACATTTGAATCGTTGCCCTTGTTGGGGCAGGTATTTCCGCATGGGCCTTTACCCCTCTGTACACTAAATTTTGTAACACCTGCATAGACCCTAGTCGAGCCGCCTCCACACACACCGCAGCATTAGAACGATTCCCTTCGAACCACCAGTAGGCCATGACAAGCATTGCAGCCCAGTAGTAGGTCCTGAAGTTGGGGAGAGCAAGCCCTCCCAACTGTATGGGGAAATGCAGTGTAGATTTGGCCAATCGTGGAACAGAACCATTCCAGATGAAAGAGATGACACATCTATCCACCTCCCGGAAGAAGGACACCGGAATATAAATTGGACTATTTCTGAAGAGGTAATTAAATTTGGGTAATAGCATCATCATTTTTAAAATGTTTATGTGCCCAAGTAAGTTTAGGGGGAGTCCAGACCATGATTGACATCTCTCCTTGAGGAGACGGAGCAGAGGGAGCATGTTAAGATTATAATATTGGGCAACATCCCTGGTCACCCTAATCCCGAGATACTTAAATTCCGATACCCATGTCAAGGGCGCACTGCTATTCACTCCAGAAGTCGGGCTGTCCAGAGGGAAAAGGATCGATTTTGACCAATTTATACGGATCCCTGACAAGGTGCCAAATTTGTCAAAAAGATCCAGGGCAGCTGCTAAGGATGGTCCTGCATCATTTAGATAGAGCAGTGCATCGTCCGCGTAGAGGGATATTTTCTGGGAAGCTGGCACATCAGACTGGTAGGTAGGCATCAAGACATCAGGCTGGAAGGCAAGCTTCAAGACATCAGGCTGGGAGGCTGGCACATCAAACTGGGAAGCTGGCACGTCAAACTGGGAAGCTGGCACATCAGGCTGGTAGGCAGGCATCGAGACATCAGGCTGGGAAACTGGCACATCAGGCTGGGAAGCTGGCACATCAGGCTGGGAAGCTGGCACATCAGGCTGGGAAGCTGGCACATCAGGCTGGGAAGTGGGAGCAGGTTGGGTTACTGGCAGGATTGTATGAGTGGGGAAGAACTTCCGTTTCTTCTTTGGCTTAACTGCTGGAGATCTGTAGGTGGCTGTAGGACTGTAGACAGGAGGTGAGGCATACTGAAAGGAAGGGCTGGGATATGGCAAGGAAGGGGGAACAGCAGCCAGAGGGAGTTCTTGTGGGGAAGTTGCAGGTATTAGAGAAGAGGCAGGTGGGTTAAAGGCAGGATAGGTACAGGAAGTAGAAACAGGGCATTGATACTTGGTGGGGAGCAGGGTATATTGGGCTGTAGCTGAGGTTGCCATGAGCGATGGGGGAATAGATTCTTGGGAAGGCAGGTGATTAATGGCAGGGCTGGGTTGTTGTGGCTTGGCTAAATTAAGGAGATCTGACCATGCCTGTAGCACAGGATGAACAAACATTGATTCACACACAGCTTGACTAACCAGTGATTGCACTGAATGGATGCAATCAGACAACACCTGCTGTGAACAAGAGGCATAACGTTCCATGAAAAAGGCTGGATCATCCTCTAATAACCACACCAGAGACTCAACCTGATTAAAACTGAAGGGGGGAGAAAAATCATCCCTGCCCTCTGGGGTACTGGACAAGGCTAGCTCTGCACACAGCTGGACCAGAGGCTGAACATTTCCAAATAGCATACCGCCCTCATCCACCAGAGAATGGGCCAGACGGATACACTCTAATAGTTGATCCCTGGTCCACTCCTTCAATACCAGACGGCAATAACAATTATCCTCAGTTACCAATGAGGTAAGATAAATCACTATTTCTGCCTGCATTTTCAAAAAGGCTCCTCAGTGCAGTCACGTCTGGTAGGGATGGCCTTGGTATACTGTCAGGGTATCTAATTGACCAGACCGTGTGGACTGCACAGAGGAGACCAGAAACACATGTAAGTGAAATAATGGTGTTTATTAAATAAGTGACAAGTAAAAGGAATATAAACAGTGCAAAACCAACACAACAAACCCACTACAAACAACAATATATACAAGTAAATGGAGATACCGGAATCGTAAACAAGCCAGGCCAAGGTCATACACAGGGAGGGCAGCAGATGAGCAAGGACGGGAAACCGAACAGGACAGGGAGAGGATGGATGGATGGGATACAGGGCAGGGATCCAAGGTAACCAGGAACAGAAGGGACAGGACCAGGAAGGGCTCAGGATAGGGATTGGATCAGATCAGGTCAGGACAAGGCAGATGCAGGCTCAAGGTCGAAATAACAGACAGCAAGGTCAGAATGCAGGGAGAGAGATACCAAGGCAAGCCTATGAGGGCTTGCTGGGTATTTATAAGGCTGCGGTAATTGAACTCATGTCACAGCTGAGCGCAGTGTGTGCTGTTTGCTCCACACTGCCGGAGTGCACCCACTGGTGGACACCGGTACTACGGCCCAGGGATGCAACAGTGCCACCAGCAGGAGAGACTTCTTACTGCAGGACCCAGGTGTTGGAAGACACCCGCTGGTGGACACTGGTACTGCGATCCAAGAGACCGATAGCGCCACCAACGGGTAAACCCTCTCATGACAGTCGCAGTCGGACGACGATGGGCAGCGAGGACGTCTAACGGCGGTGGAGACAGGACTGTCGGCTGGTGGGACCCCTTCCAGGCCTCCCGGTAAGTCGATATGTATTAATTCATGTGTTGGGGGTACTGTTGTGGGGGCGGTGGGGGAGAGTAATAGTAGGGGTCAGGTCACAGCGGGGTGGTCGGTTGCGACCGTGCCCTCCTCTCCGGCCGTGCTGGTTGCAGAGTGTGCCATGGTGGATTCAGGGTTGCAGGCATTTTTAGCGGGTTTGAAGGAATTAGTACACAATTTTGAGCTAGGGCCGAGTGTTATACAGTCGCCTGCGGTGGCATGGCTCCTAAGGTCAGGGGGGGTGACGAGCAGGGTGACAACGGGCACGGGGACTCCCCCAAGCCTGTTACAGAGACACGCAGTGCTGGCAGGTAAAGATGTGGCGCCTACAACGTCAGAGGGGGGAACAGGGGACGGGGCTAAAAAACAGGACTTAGTAAGGTTGGCGGATGCTGCAAAATGCGAAATTTATGTGTGTTTTGAGGGGCCCCTCGTAGCACACCTAAAACCTGAGGTAAAGGAAAAAATTTGGAAGGGAGAATACGTAGAGATTTTTGCGCTCCTACTGCTGGAAAAGTTCAATCTGGATAGGGTGAAGCCAGAGGATAACAAAAAAGAGCACGAAGAAAAGAGGTATAGGCTTATCCCTAGGACCCTTTCACTAATTGGCTGCAGGCCTTTGCGATAATGGCGAGCGTTATTGGGGAAAGGAACCTGGAACACTGCTCGGCATCTGGACGCCGTGGGAGAGGCACACAGTCTACGGGGGAACAGCATGGCTACGTTACGACGAGCAATTTCGGCAGTGGAGGGCTGTGCACCCGTCCTTGAGGTGGGATCATAAGAACATCAGTTTATGGATGCGCCTTATAACGTCGGCTAGGCCGACGAGTCAGTTTTTTCAAGGGGGGCCGGTGGCTCATCCAACCCCTGGACAATCGGCCACAAGAAAAAAAGGGGTTTGTTGGCAATTTAATGAGGGTGTCTGCAGATTTGGAGGGTCGTGCAAATACAAGCATGAATGTTAAGGTTGTGGGGGTGGACATCCTGTGTCCCGTTGTTTCAAACAGGGAAAAAAACATACCGGCAAATCTGTTAGTAAGGGGGACAACGCCGGTGATGCTGGAAAAGATACAACCTTTCCTCAATAATTACCCGGATAGGCAGGCAGCACGGTTGCTGGGCCTGGGGTTTTTGGAAGGGTTTAGAATTCCGTCAAGGTTGGTTGATACTCCCCCTCTGTCACACAATTTGCAGTCAGTCTTGCAACATGGGGACCTGGTTTTGGAGAAACTGCGGAAAGAAATTTTGTTGGGTCGCATGGGTGGTCCTTTTTTGCCAATACCGGATCTAGTGGTGTCACCTCTTGGGGTCGTGCCGAAGAAAGAGCATAACAAATTTAGGCTGATTCACTCAATCAATCATTCCTGAAAGGGGCTTCATGAATGATGCCATCGACCCTGAGGTATGCGCGGTTTCATATACGTCTTTTGACGCAGTGGTATTTTGGATTAGGAGGTATGGGCAGGAGGCACTGATGGCAAAAGCTGACATAGAGTCGGCTTTTCGCTTGCTCCCGGTTCACCCAGACAGTTTTAGTTTGTTGGGTTGTTATTGGCAGGAAGAGTACTATGTGGATCGCTGCCTGCCCATGGGGTGTTCTATATCCTGCACATTGTTTGAACAGTTTAGTTCTTTCATTGAGTGGGTGGTGTGTGGCGTCACGGGAGTAAATTCCATCATTCACTACTTGGACGACTTCCTCTGGGTGGGCCCACCTACATCAGAAGTTTGCGCAGTCCTGTTGGCCATGCTGGAGCATGTGGCTGATAAGTTTGGCATCCCGTTGGCGCCGGAGAAGACAGAGTTTCTTGGGCATCGTGTTAGACTCTGATGCTATGGAGTGCCGGCTACCGGAGGATACGTTGGAGGCATTAAAAGCAGAGATTGGGGGGATCTTGGGACTTCGAAAAGTGCAACTGCGAACCCTACAATCATTACTAGGTAAGCTGAACTTTGCATGTCGCATCCTGCCAATGGGGAGAGTATTTTGCAGGTGGCTGTCTGCAAGTACTTCAGGGGTTACGTCCCCCAAGCACTACATGCGCATAGAGAGGACCTGACAGTATGGCACACGTTCCTGGCTAATTTCAATGGCAGGGCGCTGTGGATGTCGGGTCCAGTTAGCAACTTCGATCTGGAGCTGTACACAGATGCGGCGGGTTCTGTGGGTTTTGGAGCTTAATTCCAAGGTAAGTGGAGTGCAGGGCCGTGGCCTCAGTCGTGGAAGGATGCAGGGCTTGTGAAGAATATGTTACTGTTGGAATTGTTCCCTGTGGTGTTAGCTGTGGAGTTGTGGGGGGAATCTTTTAAGAATTTGAAAGTGAGGTTTCACAGAGACAACTTTGGGGTAGTACAGGTGATCAACAAGGTGTCAGTGGCTTCACCGCCGGCAGTCAGGTTGCTCAGACACCTGGTATTGCGTTGCCTACAGTTGAACGTGTTTATCTATGCTGTTCACATCCCCGGAGTGGAAAATGTCATTGCTGATGTGTTATCTCACTTTCAGTGGGACAGATTCCGGGAGTTGGCACTGGGGGCGGAACAGAGCGGGGTCCCTTGTCCCGAATGGCTGTGGAGGATTGCCTTGGACGAGTAGCCGGCTGGATCAGGCAATCGGTGAGCGACGTGGTCAGCATACAACAGGGTATGGCAGGAATGGGTATCCATGGTGCAACAGGTCATTGAGGGACATGAGGAACCAGATCTCAGGTTGCTAGTTTTGTATTTTGTTTCTAGGAATTTGGAGGACGGGGTGTCGGTGTCAGATTGGAGAAGAAAATGGCAGGGTTGACGTTTTGGTTAAAATGTCATGGTTTACCTGACTTAACTAAGGATTTTTGGGTTAGACAGGCACTGAAGGTCTACCGGCATGCTAAGCTGGGGAGGGACTCTAGGCGTCCTGTTTCGTTCGAGCTGTTAGGAAGGTTGTTGGCACAGTTAGCTCTGTCCTGTTCATCAGAGTATGAGGTGGTTCTGTTCCTTGGCATTTTTCGGGTGTTTTAGGTTAAATTAGTTAGTCCCTCTAAGAAGGTGAACGGGGGGATAGGTGTTACGGATGTTAGATGCGGGGAGGACAGGCTATCCATACTGGTTAGAAAATCTAAAATGAATCAGCGGGAATTACCGTATTTATCGGCGTATAACACGCACCGGCGTATAACACGCACCCCAATTTAGGAGGGAATTTTAAGGAAAAAAAAACTTTTAGGAGGGAAGTTGAAGGGAAAAAAACTTACATTTAAATGCCCATCATTGCAGCCTTCTCAGTGCAGCCATGTCAGTGCAGCCTTGTTAGTGCAGCCTTGTCAGTGCAGCCTTCCCCAGTGCAGCCTTTCCCAGTGCAGCCTTTCCCAGTGCAGCCTTTCCCAGTGCAGCCTTCCCCAGTGCAGCCTTCCCCAGTGCAGCCTTCCCCAGTGCAGCCTTTCCCAGTGCAGCCTTTCCCAGTGCAGCCTTCGCTTCGATCCCCTGTCCTGAGCTTTAAAATCGCCGACCGCGATTTGAAAATGGCGCCGCCGGCGCCGAAATACACCGAGCCGGTCCTCGACTCTTTCCGGCGGCTCTCGTTCACTTTCGGCTCCACTCGTAGTCCCGAGCGGAGCTATCCGAACCTAGCCGAGTAGGTTCGGATAGCTCTGCTCGGGACTACGAGTGGAGCCGAAAGTAAACGAAAGTAAACGAGAGCCGCCGGAAAGAGCCGAGGACCGGTTCGGTGTATTTCGGCGCCGGCGGCGCCATTTTCAAATCGCGGTCGGCGATTTTAAAATTGTGACAGCTCGGGATCGCAGGGGATCGGCATATAACACGCACCTGCGACTTTCCCCTGATTTTAAGGGGAAAAAAGTGCGTGTTATACGCCGATAAATACGATACTTGTGCCCAGTAAAATTAGTACGGGAATTTCTCTCGCTACGCCCGTAGGTAGCAGGTTCCTTGTTGGTGCATCGGGATGGACTGTCGTTATCTCGTTTTCAATTTATTGCATTTTTTAAAAATGTTTGGGGGTGTTGGGTTTTGGAAATCAAAAATTTTCTTCCCATTCTTTTTGGATAGGGGCAGCTACGGAAGCAGTTCAATGGGGATTAGATGAGGCGGCGGTGAAAAGGATAGGGAGATGGGAATCTAGAAGGTTTCAATCTTATGTTCGCCCTCCTCTATTGAATATGTAAAAGGGGGGTAAGGGCAGGTTTTTAAAATGGTTAATGGAAATTGTGTGAATTTGTTGGCATATTGATTTGCTGGGGGTTTGTTTTTTCTCTTTTTCTTTCAGGAAGAACACAGTGCCTGGTATGGATTGTGGGCCATTCGTATGTGTGTTGGGGGGCAAGGAGAGGAGATGCAAGGCGGGATGGGAGACAGTTGGGTTTTTCCAGACGGGAAGCCTGTCTCTGGTGGTTGAGGGTGCCGGGTATGCTTTGGGGTAGGACAGTGTCAGAGGTGCGCCAATTTGCACGGCTGGATAGGTCTCCCGATGTGTTGGTTCTACACGTGGGTGGCAATGATTCAGGGATTAGGTCAATGTTGGATTTGGTTCGCGACATCAAATTAGATTTTTGGCAACTCCGCATGGCCTTTCCACACATGCTTATTGTGTGGTCGGACATTGGGGCACGAACCACTTGGAGGTTAGCGAGGTCCGTGGATAAGAGTAACCGGGCCAGGAAGAAGGTCAACAAGGAAGTTAGTGGTTTTGTGGTCAGGAAAGGTGGGCTTGCAATCAGACACCTAGAGTTGGAAGTGGATACGTGGAGGTACTTGCGGAGGGATGGAGTACACCTGAACGATGTGGGGATCGACCTGTGGGCCTTGGGTTGACAGGATGGGATCCAGTGAGTAGGGATGAGCCGAACACCCCCCGGTTCGGTTCGCACCAGAACCTGCGAACGGACCGAAAGTTCGCACGAACGTTAGAACCCCATTGACATCTATGGGACTCGAACGTTCGAAATCAAAAGTGCTCATTTTAAAGGCTAATTTGCATGGTATTGTCCTAAAAAGGGTTTGGGGACCCGGGTCCTACCCCAGGGGACATGTATCAATGCAAAAAAAACTTTTAAAAACGGCCGTTTTTTCGGGAGCAGTGATTTTAATAATGCTTAAAGTGAAAAAAAAAAAGTGAAATATTCCTTTAAATATCGTACCTGAGGGGTGTCTATAGTATGCCTGTAAAGTGACGCGTGTTTCCCGTGTTTAGAACAGTCCCTGCACCAAATGTCATTTTTAAAGGAAAAATCTCATTTAAAACTGCTTGCGGGTTTAATGTAATGTCGGGTCCTGGCAATATGGATGAAAATCAGTGAGACGGAGTGCGCATGCGCGAGAGCTCCAACATGGCCGCTTGAGCCGAGAGCTCCGCTCCACCCCGGACCGCCGAGCCGCACACCGGCCTCCTCAGCACAGGTGCGGGTACAGCAACATCACACCCGTGTAGGGGATCACCTGAGGAACAGGGGGAGATGTCTGGGCCTACGGCGAGACGCGATCTCGGCCCTCAATTCGCCTCATCTAGCGTGGACGGGAGTCCCAAGATGGCCGCCAGCACGGACGGACCACAACAACTGACAGGCAACAACCCCAGGACACAGGAGCACAGGCCAGTACTCGCTCCCCCGACCCTGACCTATGCCCAGGCAACACAGGGACCCCCAATCACAACTACAAGGCCACACTAAGCCCCAGGCCACAGCAAAGGCCTCCACTGAGGGACTAAGCCTCACAGATCAGGAGCTGGGCACACAAGCCATCCCTGCACAGGCCCACCTCCAGCTTCCAACCATCCAGCAACCAGGCTTCTCAGTAACTGACCTCACGGCACTGCAGGAAGACATGTTTGCTAAATTCTCATCCCTGTTAGAGAAAGGACTGGCTAATACTGCAAAACAGATTACAAACACTATTAAAGTGGACCTTTCCAACCTGGGTGCCAGAATTGAAGCCATTGAGGATAAGGTGGAATGCACATCCGCGAGAACCAACCAAAATGCAGCACACCTCATGATCATTCAAGATCAATTAGAGGTCGCCCTTTCTAGGATCGACAAGCTCGAAAATCGATCTAGAAGATATAACTTTCGAATCAGAGGCCTCCCCGAAACTTTTTCGGACATTCCCTCCACGGTGCAGGACATTATTGCAGCCCTCATTCCTAACATACCCCCACAACGTCTGGAACTAGACAGAGCTCACAGGTCCCTCGGTCCCCCCAGACAAGATGGTTCCCCAAGGGACATAATAGTCAAGCCGCATTTTTTTGCGGTTAAGGAAGAGGTCATGCGACAATCTCGACTAAATCCTAAACTGCAACACCAGGGTCACCAGATCCAGATTTTTGCGGACCTAGCTCCTACGACTATCCAAAGACGAAGAACACTAAAACCCCTCCTCACGGTCCTCTCCCAACGGGATATCAAATACCGCTGGACCTTCCCCTTTGCTGTAAAGTTCACTATCCAAGGCAAGACCCACTCGTTTGCGAGCCTCCAGGAAGGTGAAAGGCTGTTCCTCGCCCTCAGGCTAATCTCCCAGGAGGCGCCCATGGACTATACGTCTTCCTCCTCGGGCTCCACCAAACGCCCTTCTCCTGGCAGCCCCGTATCTCCACTCTGGATGAAGGGTCCATCCAAGAAGAGTAAGGATGGGAAACCACCCTAAGGTCTGCCTTGCGCATCATTCTCCTTTAGTCTCGGTTGAGACATCTCTGGGCCAATTCCCCCCCCAAGTTGACGGAGCTAGTGCTCCAAACCCTTTCCCCTCTTATGGACATGGAAAACCTTGCAACTTGATTCTCATCGAACTTTTTGGTCCACACACCATTTTTCTACCTTAGCAAAATTATCTCGATTTGGGAAACCGGACTCGAACACTATCCAACCTTTATCTCCACTTACTTCCCTCAAGAACCAGTTTCCCTCCTCAGAGGAAGAAAAATTCTACAGAGAAGATCCCCCTCCACGAAGATCTTGGTCCTCAAAGATAAAGCTTGGAACACAGGACTAAAATCCCAGTTTCCATTAGGATGTGTCATTTCTTAGCCCAGTTAGAAGTCTAGGTTTATCTGATATTCTCATTTGTTTTCTCCACTTCAAGTAGGAGATCCGGTTAGCTAGACCATTAAGGCCACCCTTACTTTCCGGTGAACCCCCAGGAATTCTCCCTCACATAGTCAGATAGGGGGGGGTAGACTCTGGCGGAAGTACAGGGGACGGGATTCTCAGGGTCTCCGATTATACGTTCCTGTCTGGGTTATTTATAATTTCAGGTGTTTAGAGCCCCGTAACAAGGGCTCTCACTATAGTTTCTATGTTTACCGTTATGGTGTGTATATGTTATGCTTCAGGTTTGACATAACATGGGTCCGGGGTGGAACCCTTGTGCCTCCACTCGATTCCAAGGAACCTATAGAGTCCTTTGGTGTCGGAACTTCAGACGCCCCTCGGGGCGCTCTGAAGTGGTTCATTGGGGCTATAGCGGATTTCGATTCGCATAACTCCAAGGGTATTTTTTTGGTACCCATATATTTTCATTTGTTTGTATTTGTCAGTAAGTCTCTTTCTTTTTTCTCCCCCATCTCCTCCCTTTTCTTCCTTCTAGCCGTCCGGGGGGGGAGTTCCCCCCTGTCCCCTGAGTCGGTCCTGGGACTTCCCTGCTCAACCTGGCCGAAATCCGGTATGAGAAGACACCCAAGGGTAAGTGACTGCTTGATCAATGGCTTCTATCCCCCCTGCTCCTATGACTGACCTGAGTGCGAAGGGTAATGATCTCAAAATAGGCTCACATAATGTCCAAGGCCTGAACTCCCCTAGGAAACGGAGATTAGCACTGGATCATTATAAATCACTGCGAATCGATGTAGTGCTTCTGCAGGAGACGCACTTCCCCATCCGGTACACCCCCAAGTTCCTACATGCTCACTTTCCAACATTTTATTTAGCTAATGCCCCTAACAAGACGAAAGGTGTAGCTATTCTCTTCTCCAAAAATTGCAAATTTTCACATCTCACTGACTTCAGGGATCCAGAGGGCAGATTCATCTTGGTGAAGGGTACCCTAGAAGGTGTTTTATATTCCTTCGTCTCCTACTACGCCCCAAACAAGGGCCAAGCGTCATACTTCCAGGACCTGTTCGCTGCTTTGGAACCGCTCCTGGAAGGCAAAGTCATCCTGGGAGGGGACTCAAATGTGGCGTTCGACCAGGGTCTAGACAAAACTAAGCCCCCTAGAGACCAACTCACGCGCCCAACAAAACTTAGCACTAGGATTGCCAAGATGATACACGCACAGGGCCTGGTAGACGCATGGAGGGAAATGAACCCCAACAAAAGGGACTACACGCACTTTTCTGCTCCCCACCAGTCTTACGCTAGAATTGACCACATCCTCACCCAGACAGCCCTCATTCCATTGTACAAAAAGGCAGCAATACTGGATACCGCATGGTCGGATCATTCATTGGTTTTTCTTACTTTAAGAAATGTTCTGTCTGGGCGAGGAGGCTTCTTCTGGCGGCTAAACGAATCCCTTTTGACTGACCCTAGTCTGGTACAAGAAATAGCAAAATCTATCAAAGAATACTTCCTCTTAAATGACGTGGAGAACATATCACCCGAAACCCTGTGGGCAGCCCACAAGGCCACTATTCGAGGAGTTATAATTAGGCTAGCAACCAAATTTAAGAAGGAGCGTTTGATCGACATCCAAAGACTTGAAAAATCCTTCCTCCAACTAAAAGCGGAACACAAACGACACCCGTCTAGGACCCTTCTAAGCAAACTCGACGCCACCAGACTTGAGCTGAACCTCGCTTTAACGGCTAAAGCAGAGAAAAACCTTAGATGGTGTGGAGCCAAATTTTACTGCCACAAGGATAGATTCGGCTCAATGTTAGCATCTAAACTCTCACCTAAATTTCGCTCCCTCTCCTTCCCCAAACTGAGGATAGCAGGTCAACCCCCTACAGCAAACCCGACCAGTATTATGTCTGCTTTCCATGACTTTTATGCTAACCTTTACAACCCACCCCAATCAGATAAAGGCCCCTTAGTTAATGAATTCCTTCGGAATCTACAACTCCCCACGCTCTCAAGAGAATGTATAGATTTAATGGAAACCCCCATTTCGGAGGTCGAAATCAGGGAGGTGATTAAAGGTCTTAAATCAGGTTCTGCCCCTGGGCCGGACGGCCTCTCAGTCCCCTATTATAAAGAATATAGCGCGATCCTAGCCCCGTACCTGGCGAAGTTCTTTAACTCCAAAAAGTCAGGATCCCCCATTGAAACTCAACTAAACACAGCATTTATCTCAGTGATCCCCAAACCCAACAAAAACCATGAGGAAGTTGAGAACTATAGGCCCATATCGTTAATTAATAACGATCTCAAAATTCTAACTAAAATCCTAGCCAACCGCCTGGCGTCTTTCATCACTAGCTATATACACAAGGACCAGGTTGGCTTTATCCCTGGTAGGCAAGGTCCCGATCAAATTAGGAGAGCAATAGATATAGTATCCATCCTACAATCTAACTGGGAGGGGGGGCCAAAACAAGAAGGTATGATTCTCTCGCTGGATCTCCACAAAGCTTTCGACTCGATCGAATGGCCTTATCTTTTCTCCATATTGGAGAAGTGGGGGTTCGGACCCAACTTCTTAGGAACCTTAAAATCTCTATATTCCTCACCTCAAGCGGTGATTCGTTTACAAGGTCAATACTCTAAACCCCTAACCATTACAAGAGGCACTAGGCAGGGATGCCCACTCTCCCCCCTCATTTTTGCTATCGCTATCGAAACGTTGGCGATAGCAATAAGAGCAGATCCCAACATCCATGGGGTCGCCTGCGGCGACCAGGTCCACAAATGCGGATTGTTTGCGGACGATATTCTCCTTTTTATCACGTCACCAACCACCTCCCTTCCAAACCTCTGTAAACTCCTGAAAAATTTCTCGAAGGTTACTGGACTGAAGGTCAATTATACCAAATCTTCAGCTTTAAACATTTCCCTTAAACCAACTATAGTGTCATCCCTGCAGAGTGCCTTTGAATTTAAATGGAGTGACTCGTACATTGATTATTTGGGGATAAGGCTCACAGCTAAGATAGAACTCCTTTATGCATCTAACTTTCCTCACACATACCGCAAACTAGAGGCAGACTTATCCAAATGGACTAGTGGGGGTTTATCCTGGTTAGGGAGGATTCATGCAGTCAAGATGACTTTGCTCCCCAGAATCCTCTACCTCTTTAGAGCCATTCCAATAAGCATCAATAAAGAGCACTTGAAAGCATTTCAAAGGAAAATAATTAAATTTATTTGGGGAGGGAAGGGGTACAGACTTCCACAGAGTACACTATACTTAAATAGACCACAAGGGGGTTTAGGCCTCCCCCAACTCTTTTGGTATTATCAAGCAGCCAGGCTAGCCCAGATCTCGACGGTATACGCGAAGGCTGAAAGACCGGACTGGATTCTGATTGAGAGACAGGCGGTCCCTTCTTTCACTATCGATTTTCTCCTATGGGTCCCCCCCAAAAAACGTCCCCCCATTCTATCACCTATCCTCTCGCAATCCTTTCAATTATGGGATTCCCTCAGAAACCTTCAATCCATAACTTCCTACAGACACCCCCTGGCTCACATCTTCAATAATCCTGACTTTCCCCCGGGAACTGACATTAAGGCATTTCGCTGGTGGTTGAACAAGGGGCTGTACCGGATCGGACACTACTTCACATCTTTGGGGCCTATCACCAGGGCCTTCTGTGTGAATCAACTAGAGATGCCTAACTCCGAGACCTTTCGTTTCCAGCAGATCAGACACTTCCTAACTCAGCTGGGAAAAGACAAACCCTCAAACCATACATTCACCCCATATGAAATGTGGTGCGGTCAGGCTACGGAGCAGAGGGGTGGAATATCCATCATCTATCAGTCACTCGCTAGTCAGTCCACCAAGACCTCATACATGATAGCTTGGGAGTCAGACCTCTCCGTGGAGTGGACCCTGGAGAAATGGAGGGTAGCCTTTAGCAGGGCATACAAGAGCATTTTGAACATCTCTCTGGTTGAATCCAGCGTGAAGGTTATCACAAGATGGTATCTCCCGCCGGAGAGACTGGCCAAAATGTTCCCCTCCACGGACCCCGGTTGCTTCAGGGGCTGTCTGCTCAGGGGCTCCCTGGCTCATATCTTCTGGGAATGTCCAAGATTGAGGCCTTTCTGGTGCAGGATTTTCCGCATGATTAAGAAAGTTACTGGAGTCCAGATCCCGAGATCCCCCGCCTTAGCTTTATTAAACGACCACTTACCTAAAACACCTAAACTGGCTCGTAAATTGATTCATTTCATTTTGCTGGGAGCTAAGCTATCTATTGCCAAGGCATGGAAACAACCTAGGGTTTCCTTCAAAGCTGCTACCCGCAAAATCTCTTGGATCATGGCCCAAGAGAAACTTGCCAGCACTCTGAACAACACCAAAGAGAAATTTGAAGCTATTTGGGAACCCTGGGCCAACTTCATGGGCATTTCCCTGATTCCAGGGATTCGGCCATGAGGCGTGGGGCTGCCTCGGGGTTGGGGGGGGTCCTCCCGCGGATTGGCTTCTGACTACTCTTTTCTCTCTCTTCCTCTCGTCCCGCTCTCATCTCTACTCCTTTTCTTCTTCTTTCTTCTTTTTATTTATCTGTTTGATTTAACAAGTTGATGAGTTGTCTGTTTTCTTACATGCAGCAGTAGGGAACCATGGGGGTCATTCCCCCAAGAAAAGCTTTTGACGTAGGCTTTAACGACTTTTTTAGACGTCAGGTGCCTTTTTATGTCTGGGGGGGGGAGGACGGGGAGGGGCTGGAGAGCTCCGTTCTAGCACAGTGTGTTCCCATTCGGGGTGCTGTCGGTCTCTCCCTCCCCCCCTTCCTCTCACCCAGCTCAATTCTCAAGGTTTTAGGGTTTAAGTGCTCGAATTTTGTACTAGAATGGTTGTATTGTACTGCCTCAGCCTAGAATCCTAATCACACCTACTCTCACAAGTTTGTAATGTACCCCCAAGGGGGTTGGATTTTCCCTACTGTGTACTCCATCATTTAATGCTGTTGATTTGTAAGCTTTTTCCTGAAAAATCAATAAAATACTTTGAAACGAGTAAAAAAAAAAAAAAAAAAAAAAAAAAAGGAAAATCAGTGAGACAAACGGCATGGGTACCCCCCAGTCCATTACCAGGCCCTTTGGGTCTTGTATGGATATTAAGGGGAACCCCGCACCAAAATTAAAATAAGGAAAGGTGTGGGGCCACCAGGCCCTATATACTCTGAACAGCAGTATACAGGCAGTGCAAACAAGACAGGGACTGTAGGTTTGTTGTTAAGTAGAATCTTTTGAACGGGTACATTTTTAACGTGTTTAGCTCCAGCCAAAAAATCTTTTTTAAGCTTTTTGGAAAACATAGGGAAGGGTTATCACCCCTGTGACATTTGTTTTGCTGTCTTTCCTCCTCTTCAGAAGATTTCACCTCACTTTTTGTCCCAATGAAAAATGTTTTTTGAAAATTTGGGTTTTTTTGTGGAACAAGGATTGGAAAGCATCAGTGGAAAGGAGAAATGTTTTTCCCATATTAACTCTTACAGGAGAGAATTTCCCTTCCTAGGGGTAGATTTCATCTCACTTCCTGTTGTCTCCTTCCGTTTGCAAGTAGGAGTCGTTTGTAAGTTAGTTGTTTGAAAGTAGGGTGCTGCCCTATATACTCAGCAGAAATTTGGGCCTTAGGTGTTGCTGTGGCCACAACACTGTAAGCCCTCACAGGGCCCTACTGTGAAATATTAGATCAAGAATTGTAATTACATGCCCCTGTTGAACAGGAGCTGAAAAATTAGGCCTTAGGCACTGGTGCTGGTGCCACAACACTGCAACCCCTCACAGACACTCTAGTTGGAACGCAGGAACGAGCCC
The DNA here is from genome assembly GCA_037952925.1 of Lithobates clamitans. Lineage (NCBI taxonomy): Eukaryota > Metazoa > Chordata > Amphibia > Anura > Ranidae > Lithobates > Lithobates clamitans. The sequence goes on from JBBGZY010000034.1 coordinate 2,178,472, forward strand.
TGCTGCAAAGTATTGCTTCAAAAATTGTAATTACATGCCCCTGTTAAACAGGGGCAGAAAAAATGGGCCTTGGGCACTGGTGCTGGTGCCACAATACTGCAACCCCTCACAGACACTCTAGTTGGAACGCAGGAACGAGCCCTGCTGCAAAGTATTGCATCAAAAATTGTAATTACACGCCCCTATTAAACAGGGGCAGAAAAAATGGGCCTTAGGCACTGGTGCTGGTGCCACAACACTGCAACCCCTCACAGAAACTCTAGTTGGAATGCAGGAACGAGCCCTGCTGCAAAGTATTACATCAAAAATTGTAATTACACACCCCTGTTAAACAGGGGCAGAAAAAATGGGCCTTAGGCACTGGTGCTGGTGCCACAACTCTGCAACCCCTCACAGACACTCTAGTTGGAACGCAGGAACGAGCCCTGCTGCAAAGTATTGCATCAAAAATTGTAATTACACACCCCTGTTAAACAGGGGCAGAAAAAATGGGCCTTAGGCACTGGTGCTGGTGCCACAACACTGCAACCCCTCACAGACACTCTAGTTGGAATGCAGGAACGAGCCCTGCTGCAAAGTATTACATCAAAAATTGTAATTACAAGCCCCTGTTAAACAGGGGCTGAAAAATTGTGCCTTAGGCACTGGTGGTGGCGCCCAGAACCAAAAATGTTCTTACAAGCTATCAGCGTGATGATTGAGGAGGAAGAGGATAATTACTCAGGGATAGTCACTCAGCATCAGCATAGGCAGTCTTTGAAGGGATCTGAGATTTCAAAAAAAATTATTCGGTTACATCAGCATCAGGTGCTTGGTAGCTGGTGGTGATCCAAGACTGATTCATTTTTATGAAGGTCAGTCGATCGACCAAGTCAGTGGACAGACGCACCCTGTGATCGTTTACCACGCCTCCAGCAGCACTGAATGTGCGTTCCGAAAGAACGCTGGATGCAGGACAGGCCAGTAGCTCAATTGCATACTGGGCAAGCTCTGGCCAGTGATCCATCCTCAAGACGCAGTAACCCAGAGGATTTTCGGTGGGAAAGGTGTCCAAGTCTGATCTTGCCCCTAGGTATTCCTGCACCATGTAAAACAGACGCTGGCGATGGTTGCTGGAACCGATCATACCTTGAGGCTGCGGACCAAAAAATTGTCTAAACGCATCGGTCAGACGGCCACCTTCTCCACCGCTCCTTCTTTGACTGACCGAAGCCTCAGCAACACGTTGTCCAGAAACAGGAGTTTGTAACCTCCCAGTCTCTGGGAACGCGTTGCACAGACCTTTCTGCAAGGCCTCCCGAAGATGTTTCATCCTCTGCTCCCTCTGCGATGGCAAGATAAGGTCCGCAACCTTACCCTTGTAACGTGGATCAAGGAGGGTTGCCAGCCAGTATTGGTCCTTCTCCTTGATACCACGAATACGAGGATCCTTACGCAGGCTTTGCAGGATCAGGGAGGCCATGCAGCGTAGGTTTGCTGAGGCATTCGGTCCGGAGTCCTCTGGGTCACTAAGGATGACATGGTCCGCAGCCACCTCCTCCCAGCCACGTACAAGTCCATGTGTTTCTTGGGACTGATTCCTTAAGGACTGCTGCTGATGCTGAGTGCCAGGCTCCACCTCCATACTGACACAATCTTCCTCCTCCTCCTCCCCCTCCTCCTTGTCCTCTTCCTGTATGATCGGCGGGCATGCAGGAACACTGTCTGGATAAAGGGGGCCTTGAGAGCTAAGGAAGTCCTCCTCTTCCTGCCTCTGTTCTGCCTCAAGTGCCCTGTCCATTATTCCACGCAGCGTGTGCTCCAACAGGTGGACAAGGGGGACAGTGTCACTGATGCATGCACTGTCACTGCTCACCATCCTTGTGGCCTCCTCAAATGGTGACAGGACAGTGCATGCATCCCTGATCATGGCCCACTGGCGTGGGGAAAAAAACCAAGCTCCCCTGACCCTGTCCTGGTGCCATAGTCGCACAGGTACTCATTGATGGCCCTCTGCTGCGTGTGCAGCCGATGCAGCATGGCCAACGTTGAGTTCCACCTGGTGGGCATGTCACAGAATAGGCGGTTCTTGGGCAGGTTAAACTCCTTTTGGAGGTCCGTCAGCCGAGCACTAGCATTATATGACCTGCGGAAATGCACACAGACTTTCCTGGCCTGCCTCAGTACATCCTGTAAGCCCGGGTACCTGCCCAAGAACCGCTGCACCACCAAGTTAAGGACGTGAGCCAAACAGGGCACATGGGTCATTTGTCCCTGTCGGAGGGCAGAGAGGAGGTTGGTGCCATTGTCGCAAACCACCATTCCTGCCTTAAGTTGGCGTGGCGTCAACCACCTCTGAAGCTGCCCCTGCAGAGCTGACAGAACCTCTGCCCCAGTGTGGCTCCTGTCCCCCAAGCACACCAGCTCAAGCACCGCATGGCATCTTTTGGCCTGCGTACTTGCGTAGCCCCTTGAACGACTAAGGAGCACCGCTGGTTCCGAGGAAGAGGCCATGGAGGAAGAAGAAGAGGAGGGGGTGGAGGAGAGGGGTGTGTCAGAATCATTAGCATTTTGGAGGCGTGGTGGCGGAACAACCTCCAACACTACTGCACCTTGTCCTGCATCCTTCCCAGCTGCCAGCAGAGTCACCCAATGCGCCATGAAACTTAGGTAACGTCCCTGTCCATGCCTGCTGGACCATGAGTCAGCGGTAATATGCACCTTACCGCTGACCGCCCTGTCCAGCGAGGCATGGACATTGCCTTCCACATGCTGGTAGAGAGCCGGAATCGCCTTCCGTGAGAAAAAGTGGCATTTGGGTACCTGCCACTGAGGAACCGCACATTCCACAAACTCACGGAAGGGGGCAGAGTCTACCAACTGAAAAGGCAGCAGTTGAAGTGCTAGCAATTTTGCCAAGCTAGCATTGAACCGCTGGGCATGTGGATGGCTGGGAGCAAACTTCTTTCGGTGCTGCAGCAGCTGGGGCAGGGAAATTTGCCTGGTACAATCTGACGTCGGTGTACCAAAAGCAGATTGCCCACAAGTACTTGGCTGTGACACACCTAATTCTACACCTTCATTCCTCTCAGTGCAGGTCTCAGAGAGGACTGAAGGTCTAGTGGGGTTGGGAATCTCAGCTGATGAGGAGCAAGGAGAGATCGTCTTTGTTCTTTGGTGTGGGTCTTTTAGATACGCTTGCCAACGAACTGCATGGTAGGTCAACATATGTCTGGTCAAGCATGTGGTACCCAAGCGGGAGATGTTTTGGCCACATGAGATACACTTGAGACATATGTTGCAAATAGCAGTGGTGTGATCTGATGCACTCGTCTCAAAAAAGGCCCACACCAAAGAACTTTTTGAATAACGCGCAGAGACTGCAGCGCCCTGCACATGTGGAGCTTTGGGGTGTGATGCAGTCAATGTGCTGCCCTTAGGCTGGCCCCTGGAGGGCATCCTACCTCATTGGTGATGTGCCGCCTCCTCCTCCTCCTCCTCTCTCCTATCAGGCACCCACGTTGAGTCAGTGACCTCATCATCCCCTCCCTCCTCATCACTGGAGCAAACCTGGCATTATACTGCGGCAGGGGGAGCATGACTGCCAGATTGCTGTCCTTCTTGGGCAACCCCTCTGTCCATGCTCATGTTACTGCCTTCATCAAGCTCAGTATCATCATCAGAGCCTTCCAAACGCTGGGCATCCTCCTGGAGCATGTACCCAACACTGTGGTCAAACAGTTCGAGGGACTCCTCAGGAGGACATGGTGGGGCTAGGGAAGGAGTCACTGATGACATTGAGCCGAGGGAAGAGGCCGCTGCTTTGCCAGACAAAGTAACCTGGGCATGGGTGAGAGAGGATGAGGAGGATGAGGACAGCTTGGTCATCCACTCGACCAAGTCTTCCGCATGTTGCGGCTCAACATGGCCAGCTGCCGAAAAAAAGGCCAAGCGTGTCCCATGGCCACGTGCTGATGAGGATGCACCGTCTCCATGACCAGCACTAGACACAGAGCCTGCTTGCCTTCTCTTATTGGCTTGTGACTGTCTGCCTCTCCTTCTTGGCCTTCCAGACATACTAATGGCCTGTAGCTGCACTAAGCTGGGATATATATATATATATATATATATATATATATATATATATATATATATACATATATGTACTGATACTGCAGCTAGCAAAATCAACTGCCTGCCTGTAGTATGAGAACACCACCAACCTTCTACAGGTAGCTTTAGGTGAACACTGTGAGCAGGACGCACCCCACTAACTTGTAGGTTTAGCTGAACACTGTGAGTAGGACGCACTGCACTAACTGTAAATAGTCTAGCTGCCTGACTGTGGTACTAATAGGATCAAAAGAACACCAGCAATTTTCTTCAGGTAGCTGTATTTACTGTAACAAGACAAGCCTGCCCGTCAGTAAGAAGATAACAGAAATGGATCTAGCTGAACACTGTGAGCAGGACGCACCCCACTAGCTTGTAGGTTTAGCTGAACACTGTGAGGTGGACGCACCCCACTAACTTGTAGGTTTAGCTAAATACTGTGAGCAGAACGCTGCCCACTAACTTGTAGGTTTTGTAGAACACTGTGAGCAGGACGCACTGCACTAAATGTAAATAGTCTAGCTGCCTGACTGTGGTACTAATAGGATCAAAAGAACACCAGTAATTTTCTTAAGGTAGCTTTATATACTGTAACAAGACAAGCCTGCCTGTCAGTAGGAAGATAACAGGAACGGATCTAGCTAAACACTGTGAGCAGGACGCACTGCACTAAATGTAAATAGTCTAGCTGCCTGACTGTGGTACTAATAGGATCAAAAGAACACCAGCAATTTTCTTCAGGTAGCTGTATTTACTGTAACAAGACAAGCCTGCCTGTCAGTAAGAAGATAACAGAAACGGATCTAGCTGAACACTGTGAGCAGGACGCACCCCACTAGCTTGTAGGTTTAGCTGAACACTGTGAGGTGGACGCACCCTACTAACTTGTAGGTTTAGCTGAACACTGTGAGCAGGACGCACCCCACTAACTTGTAGGTTTAGCAGAACACTGTGAGCAGGACGCACTGCACTAACTATAAATAGTCTAGCTGCCTGACTGTGGTACTAATAGGATCAAAAGAACACCAGCAAGTTTCTTCAGGTAGCTGTATTTACTGTAACAAGACAAGCCTGCCTGTCAGTAAGAAGATAACAGAAACAGATCTAGCTGAACACTGTGAGCAGGACGCACCCCACTAACTTGTAGGTTTTGCAGAACACTGTGAGCAGGATGCACTGCACTAACTGTAAATAGTCTAGCTGCCTGACTGTGGTACTAATAGGATCAAAAGAGCACCAGTAATTTTCTTCAGGTAGCTTTATATACTGTAACAAGACAAGCCTGCCTGTCAGTAGGAAGATAACAGGAACGGATCTAGCTGAACACTGTGAGCAGGACGCACTGCACTAAATGTAAATAGTCTAGCTGCCTGACTGTGGTACTAATAGGATCAAAAGAACACCAGCAATTTTCTTCAGGTAGCTGTATTTACTGTAACAAGACAAGCCTGCCCGTCAGTAAGAAGATAACAGAAACGGATCTAGCTGAACACTGTGAGCAGGACGCACCCCACTAGCTTGTAGGTTTAGCTGAACACTGTGAGGTGGACGCACCCCACTAACTTGTAGGTTTAGCTGAACACTGTGAGCAGGACGCACCCCACTAACTTGTAGGTTTAGCAGAACACTGTGTGCAGGACGCACTGCACTAACTGTAAATAGTCTAGCTGCCTGACTGTGGTACTAATAGGATCAAAAGAACACCAGCAATTTTCTTCAGGTAGCTGTATTTACTGTAACAAGACAAGCCTGCCTGTCAGTAAGAAGATAACAGAAACGGATCTAGCTGAACACTGTGAGCAGGACGCACCCCACTAACTTGTAGGTTTTGCAGAACACTGTGAGCAGGACGCACTGCACTAAATGTAAATGGTCTAGCTGCCTGACTGTGGTACTAATAGGATCAAAAGAACACCAGTAATTTTCTTCAGGTAGCTTTATATACTGTAACAAGACAAGCCTGCCTGTCAGTAGGAAGATAACAGGAACGGATTTAGCTGAACACGTTGAGCAGGACGCACTGCACTAAATGTAAATAGTCTAGCTGCCTGACTGTGGTACTAATAGGATCAAAAGAACACCAGTAATTTTCTTCAAAATACTGTAACAAGACAAGCCTGCCTGTCAGTAAGAAGATAACAGGAACGGATCTAGCTGAACACTGTGAGCAGGACGCACTGCACTAAATGTAAATAGTCTAGCTGCCTGACTGTGGTACTAATAGGATCAAAAGAACACCAGTAATTTTCTTCAGGTAGCTTTATATACTGTAACAAGACAAGCCTGCCTGTCAGTAGGAAGATAACAGGAACGGATCTAGCTGAACACTGTGAGCAGGACGCACTGCACTAAATGTAAATAGTCTAGAAGATAACGGGAACGGATCTAGCTAAACTGAATACAGTGTATATATATATATATATATGCAACACCTGGGATGCATATATATACACAATACACTTTAAGTGCAGCTAACTGACTGACTGTCCTGCCTAATCTAGCTAACTCAAATGAAATGACACTGTCTCTCTCTCACTCTCTCTCTCTAAGCACACCGGAACACACTGCACAGGGCCGCCGTGCAGGCGGCCTTATATAGTGTGGGGCGTGCACTAAATCCCCTGAGCCATAATTGGCCAAAGCCTCCTTGGCTTTGGCCAATTACGGCTCTCTGTTAAGGCTGCGCTGTGATTGGCCAAGCATGCGGGTCATAGTGCATGCTTGGCCAATCATCAGCAAGCAATGCACTGCGATGCCGCAGTGAATTATGGGCCGTGACGCGCCACACGAATTTGGCGCGAACGGCCCATATCGTTCGCAATTCGGCGAACGACCGAACAGCCGATGTTCGAGTTGAACATGGGTTCGACTCGAACACGAAGCTCATCCCTACCAGTGAGCTTTGAGGGTTTGGCAGGGCACACAAGGGTAAGATTTTCCCTTGGTGTGTGCTGTGGCGCGTTGTTGGTCTTTGTGGGTGAAGGATTAAACCCCAGATATGAAGAGTTTGGGACCCATTGGTAGTATGAGGTCCGTTTTGGTGGTATTCTTAGCTGGAATTGGTTATTGGGTGCACTGCGGTCAATTGGTTTGTTGTCTCCGAGCTAGCATGTCAGCTGGAGGCCTAATTTTTAGTTAAGGCACCGCAGTGCTGGAGTGGCAAGATTGGTGGGTTTTTTCCTGCAAAGACCAACTGGAGGATTTAACAGATGGGGGTGGTTTTTTTCTGGTGTTTTTTCATACAGTTATGTTAATTTACGTTAATTCTATTTGATTTATTATTAATATTATTAATAAAGGAATTGACTGCTACTGCCAATATTTACTCCAGATTGGTGTGGTCTTAATTTCAGGGAAAAGGAAGGTGAAGGGCTTCGTAGCAGTTTTTGTTGTGGGTTGATGGCTCTTATAGGGCGTACACACGGTCGGACTTTGTTCGGACATTCCGACAACAAAATCCTAGGATTTTTTCCGATGGATGTTGGCTCAAACTTATTTTGTCTACACACGGTCGCACAAAGTTGTCGGAATTTCCGATCGCCAACCACGCGGTCACGTACACCACGTATGACGAGACTAGAAAAGGCCGGTTCAGAACCAAGCGCGGCACCCTTTGGGCTCCTTTTGCTAATCTCGTGTTAGTAAAAGTTTGGTGAGAGACGATTCGCGCTTTTTCAGACTCGTGGCTTTCAAATCGTTTTCTGCCGTTCAGTTTGTGCTTGTGGGTTTGTATCTGCTCTTCAGTGCGTGCAGTCAGTTCGTATTGGAGTTTTCTGTGCGATCTTGTCTGCTCATTGCTGTTTTTCAGGTCGCTCTTCACAGGCCTTGCTGTTCTTCAGTGCGTTCTGTTACTTCATTCTGAGCAGCCGACCGTTTTCTAGCCATGTTTTGTATGCGTACTCCTCGTAGAGTTCGTGCTGTGTGGGGGCTTGGTGTTGGGGTCCTGACCTTGACACAAGTCCAGTCCATGAACAGGGTGGGGAGGAGTTCATGGACCAAGAATTGGTTGCTTCAGCGTGACCAGTTCTCTCATATGCCTTTGCTCCGTGAGATCCGTGAGAATAATCCTGATGATTTCAGGAACTTTCTCAGGATGACGGACCCCGTGTTTCACCGTCTGTTGGCTTCGCTGACCCCCTATATTAGCAGGCAGGATACCTACATGAGGCAAGCCATCACTCCGGAGCAGAGGTTGGTCGCCACCCTGCGGTATTTGGTAACAGGGAGAAGCCTGCAGGACTTGAAGTTCTCGACAGGCATCTCCCCCCAGGCTCTGGGGATCATTATCCCAGAGACCTGTTCTGCCATCATCCAGGTCCTGCAGAAGGAGTATATGAAGGTAAGATTTTTATCCTTAATATCACATTTTATTGTATTGAATGTTTGCTAATATATTGTATTTCTTTCCTCATTCACTAATTACCATGCTTGTAATATGCTGTGACTGTCCCCTTTGTTCTCATGCTGCTGGTTTTTTATGTAATTATTATTTTAGGTCCTTCATACATATTTGCCCTTCACTAACCTCCCCAGCATGGTGTCTCCTGCCCTATATTCACCTCATGTAGTCACTTAACAATGTATTTTATCAGCTCCATAGTAGTGCTTTACCCCAAACACCCCCTAAAATATTTGGAAATGTTATTTTGGATTTAAATTCAGGCAGAGTGACAGAGTTTTTTTTTGTGTTGTCCCCCAAAAATTTTTAGTAACCCTCCCTCCCCCAACTGCTAAGTCAGCTGATCCCAATTCTCTATCCTCAATCATCTATCTGCTCACTTTGCCAAACCCATACACACTATACCCACCTCTTTACTGGTCAGATTTATGGATGAATTCCCCAAAGCATGTAGTGCAAGGGCCTGCCTGTATACTTTCCAATGGTACTGTTTAAAGTTTTTGTATCCTATTATTATCTTGATAGGTAATAGCAGAATGTCCAAATGTCCTCAAATGTGTACAATGTGTATTTATATCTTTGTATTATGACACTTCTTACCTGTCCAGTGGTCTGCCAATAGCGTAACTAAGGAGGGGCTGTTCCGAATAATAATCATTATTTAGGCATTCATCTCTCAATCAGTGAAGAGGGTTACCTGTCCAAGATTTACACACAACCCCTATTTGAAATGGCCCATGAGAGGGGGGGAGGGGGAATATGAAAGGTGTACCTTATACTTTGGCCTTGATAAATTCCCCTTAGTAAATGCTATCTGGAGGTTGCCACATAATGTTTGTGTATAATCTGCTTGCCATGTTTCTGAGTAAAAATAGTAATGTTTATTGTTTTTTCCTCAACAGTTTCCTTCCACGCCACAGGAATGGCAGACTGTGGCCTCCCACTTTGCCGAGCGGTGAGACTTTCCTAACTGCGGAGGGGCAATTGATGGGAAACACGTCCACATCGTCCCACCACCCAACTCGGGGTCGTACTATTATAATTACAAGGGGTTTAATAGTATAGTGATGTTGGCGGTGGTGTCGGCTAATTACGACTTCTTGTATGTGGACGTGGGGAAGAATGGCCGGATGTCCGATGGTGGAGTCATCGCCCAGACGGAGTTCTACAGGCGTCTCCAGAATGGCAGCTTGGACTTGCCAGCTCCAGAGGACAATGTGGAAGGACTCCTTTTTGTGTTAGTTGCTGATGAAGCGTTTGCGCTGGGGGACCACCTGATGCGGCCATTCCCAATGAGGACCCTCACCCCGGAACAGAGGGTTTTTAATTACCGGCTGGCCAGAGCCCGAAGAGTGGTGGAGAACACATTTGGAATCCTGGCCAGCCGGTTCCGACTATTTCTGACACCCATCCATATGGCGGAGCATAAACTGAACCATATTATACTGGCGTGGTGTGTTCTCCATAACTTTTTAAGGAAACATTCTGCCAACTATGCTGGCTCAGTTGGGCCTGAGGCCAGAATCCTACATCAAACCACACTGACGGTGCTTGAAAGTGGCCATCCTGGCTTGCCCTCCCTGAGTGCCCGTGATGTCTGGTTACGCTACCTGGAGTTCTTTGCGGGTAGGGGGGCTATCAATATGCCAGACAATCTGTGAAGCCTTTTTATAATAAAAAAAAAAGAAATTCTTGGTGGACATTTACTGCTTGTGTTTGTTTTAGATGACCCTGACAGAAATGTGTTGAGTCCAGAAAATGTCATGATTGTGTAACCTTATAGAAAGCACTGTTGGCTGTTATTTCCTAAATGCAAAAACACATTTCACTACAAGTGCACTTGCAACTGCACTGAAACTGCACTTGTAGTGCAAAGAGGATTTGCCCTTAGGAAATAACACCCATTTTTGCAGAAAACAGCAATTACATCACCCCAAAAGTGTTGTATTGTAGTGTTGAGACAATAATCCACACATTCTTGAGTAAGCAACTTTTTTATACCTGCACAATCACATGTGCATTTACCAAAGGTTTTTAAAACAAACCAACATGTTTGTTGTATAACAATTTTTGCAGTAGCATTATCAAAAATCGAAATGTCCATTTCAGATAAAACAGGCCTGTGTAAAACCAACAAGAAAGCCAAAAAACTTGAACTTACAAAGTACACATTAGGTAAAACCTGAAGGCTATATCAGACATCAGTATTTAGGAACTGGGTTTGATATAGCGTTCAGATGGGGGGAAATCACCCCTGGAGAAGCCAAATTTGGAAGATGCACACCAATTTACGAATGTCAACATGTGCTATCTGCCATCAGGGGGGATCAAGGGATGTGTTTTGGGGGAGCAAGCCCTTCCTCACCGCTACTTTATAATTGAGGAAGGGGTTGCACCCCCAAAACGCGTCCATTGATCTCCCGTGATGGCAGATAGCACATGTTGGCACACTGTGTGCATCCTCCAAATTTGGCTTTTCAAAACATTGCAAAAATATTTAAAAGATTGGACCACAATCCAAAAAGTGATTTTGTGGGGTTTTAAATTCGCCCCAAAACATCAATGATGTTATTATTTTTTTTAATAACATCATTGATTTTTTGCTGTATGTTTTGCAGTTCTACATTACACCCCATGATCTCCCCGATCAGGATCTGGGCACTTTCTGATGTGAAACGTTCTGGACCCACAACCTCACGATCACCTAAAAAGAGAGAAAGAAAACAAAAACAGGTATCAAAAATCTGCCACCATCCATCTCTTTTACCTGAGCCTGTGGTCGCAGACACTCATCTGTTGTGGTGCCAATCTCCACCACATCTTCTTCTTCCTCCTGCTCTTTTTGTGTTGGTGTTAGTTCCCCTTCTTCCACAGGTGGGGGGTCTGTGGTCTCCTCGGATGAGGGGTGTCCTCCGAGTCTTTTCTCCCCTATGTAAAACAAAAATGGTATAATTAGCACACAGATATTTGATGGCAGAACTATAAATAGCAAACATTGCTTGGAAGTGGGGTACAATTGTCTATTTTAGCCGAGTTCCAAGATGTCTTTTTTTTAATGCCCTTTGTCAAGCTGCAATACTTTACCTGTTTAGTACAAGCTTCACAGATGGAGACCCCCCTATAGTATACACTGGAGCACCTGTGTGGCCCCCTAATAAAAATGGTGTTCTTGTGACCCACACTACTGCTCCAGTGTCAAGATGTGAAAACAGCTGCTCAGTGTCCTCTCCTTACACACAATCTAGTTGGCATTTCATTCTAGTAACAAACCCATCTACACAAACAACTATTTGGCATCCAAATAGGCCCCAAAAAATGTGGGAAAATGCATATGGCCTAAACAATGGTGTTTTAGAGGCCGAAAGAAAAATGTTTGATACGAACGAATAATGGGCCCATGAACATTAAAGTTGCCCTTTTAAACGTTACAATTAATAAAAGCATATGGAGCAGCACGAACGCAATAAAGACAGAAAGAATCGGAACACAGCACAACTACTTACTTTTTTGCAGCACTCTCCGGATCTTTCGGTACTGCTCAGGCTCTCTCAATTTCAGGTCCGACCACCATTTCCTGAGCTGATCTTTCGATCGTCGTACCCCGAAATTTATCTGTAGACTTTTGATCACTTTCACCATGATCTTGGCCTTTCTGATATTGGGGTTGGGGTAAGGCCCATACTTTCCGTCATAGTCGGACTTCTTCATGATGTCGACCATCTCCAACATCTCCCCAAAGGACATATTTGTGGCCTTAAAACGTCTCCTTCTGGATCGGGACGTGTCCGGATCTGGGCTTTCCTCCTCCTCGTTCCTGCAATTAGCACGCACCTGCTGTGACTCCGCCATGTGCTCTTCCCCCACTGCGCCGAACGAAAAGGCGGGGAATAGACTAGAAAGAACGTCAGGGGCGAGCGGAGTTACACGCATGCGCAGTGTGTATAAAGCGTAACACGTGTGCGTATTACATACAATCTGTGAGCGGAGGAAGAAGCATTGGACGCGCCGATCATAAGAACGAAGGTAAGAGACAAACTTGTGCCTATACTGCTTCTACATTGAGGCCTATATTGTAACAAGATTAGGAGAGCTTTGTCTGACATTAGGCTTTGTCTTGTGTTGTGTCTTGCAGTGAACATGGATATGCTAATGAAAGATAATGATTTCATGTCAGTATTCCTAGATATGTTAAGGGAGCTGCCCTGTCTGTGGGAGATTAAACCCCCCCATTTCAAGAACCAAGCAAAGAGGAAGGCAGCACTGGTGCAATTGTTGGAAATTGTGAAGCAGGTGATCCCCTCGGCAGACATCACCTATTTAAAGATATTAATTGGTGGCCTGAGGAGTACATATCTAAGGGAGCGCAAGAAAGTCCTGGATTCACAGAGATCCGGAGCAGCAGATGACATCTATGTCCCCAGGATGTTGTACTATGATAGGCTGCATTTTCTGGCAGGCCAGACTGAACCCAGGCCATCCCTCTCCAGTCTTCCTTCCACGCTTCCTTCCCCCCCGGCTGAGGCTTCTGACGCCCAACCTGGGCCTTCCAGGCAACATGTGGAGGAGCCCAGATTGAGCCAGGTATAGCATTCCTCTAAATATTTCTGCTTGTCCAATCAATGATGTTAACTAGATGTTAGTTGGGAGTAGTAATTTCTGATTGTGATTGATGATGCAAAACATTACAACCATGTCCTTTTTTCATACACAGGGAAGTCTCAGCCAGGAGGTGGCCGGGCCGAGCCGGCTGGCTGATCTGCAGGTCCCTCCACCCCCCCTGAAAAGAGAAAGTGGCAGTAGGAGGAGTGCCCTAGAGGAGGCTGCCAGAGGACTCTTTTGGAGGGCTACAGAGGTCCTGGGAGCACGACAGACCGTGGAGGAGGACATTGCTGCTGTCATTGCATATAAAATGCAGAGGATGGAGGAGGGCCAACAAGTCATATGTGAGGTGCCCATATTGGAGGCTCTTAACAAAGGTATGAGGGGCCAAATGACAGCTCAGACACACCTTTGCGATGGTCCTCCTCACTCTCCTCCAGGTCCTCCCAGTCCTCCTCCAGGTCCTACTCCTCCTCTTGCCACATCTCCAACTGCACAGCCACAGCCGGGAAGGAAGCGTGAAAGGAAGACCAGAAAGTGAAGACCCTGGATCCAGTCTGGTCGGCCAAAAAATGCAGCCTCTTGTGGTACCACAGCCTGGGGACACAGATGTCATCTGCTGCTATCTGGATCTCTGCGAATTCTGGACCAGACTGCCCTCCCTTACATATGGACTCCTCAGGCCACCAATTTTGATGTTCAAGAATTGATGTCTGCCCTGGGGGTCAAAGGCTTCGCTAATTTCTCATGTTGATCCAGTGTTGCCTTCCTCTTTGTTTGGTTCTGATCCCTTAATAAAGGATTTTTGTTTTGAATTATACTCTCCTATGTTTTTTACTTCAAAAAAGGACAGTTGGTTTGTGAGGATTCAGGTACATTTCAAATATACAATGTGAAATGAACAAGGGACACCAACAACAAACAATCTCCTGGAGATTAAATAATAAAAGATATCAATGTTGTTGGGGTAACTTGACACACAAAACACACACAAAAATATTCTGGAGTAAAAATAAAAATAACATTGAACAAAGATCAGCCTTTGAAAAAATTCAAACATTAAAAAAAAAAAAAAAGGCTTAAAATCCCCCAAAAAATTAAATAAAAACAAAAAATTCTGTCAGATGTGACAACTAATAACAATATATTCAGGGAATCCCAATAAAAAAACAAAAATAAAACTTTGTGAGAAGTGTGTGTGAATATGAGCAGCAAAACTACTTAATTCTTGTCACATTATAAAGAAGAGAGTGCGCTGTATTAAACCATTTTTAACATTGCAGCGTGACGAAAGTGCTGTATCCATTGCGAACGCTAAGTTTACCAGAACGAGCTGTTCCGTCTTGGTATTTCTTCTGAGCATGCGTGGCACTTTGTGCGTCGGAACAGGCCACACACGGTCGGAATTGACGCGATCGGATTTTATCTCCTGCTCTCCAACTTTGTGTGTCGGAAAATCCGATGGAAAATGTCCGATGGAGCCCACACAGGGTCGGAATTTCCGACAACACACTCCAATCGGACATTTTCCATCGGAAAATCCGACCGTGTGTACGGGGCATTATGCCGTGTACACACGGTCGGACTTTTCGACCGGACTGGTCCGACGGACGCCGACAGACCAAAGCCGACGGACAATCTGATCGTGTGTGGGCTTCACCGGACCTTCAGCAGACTTTTCCAGTCGCAAATCTGACGGACTTTAGATTTGGAACATGCTTCAAATCTTTACGTCGTAACTCTGCCTGACCCAGAAATCCGCTCGTCTGTATGCTAGTCCGACGGACAAAAACCCACGCTATGGCAGCTATTGGCTACTGGCTATCAACTTCCTTATTTGAGTCCGGTCGTACGTCATCACGTATGAGTCCATCGGACTTTTGTGTGAACGTATGTAGGCAAGTCCGTTCGTTAGAATGTCCGCCGCAAGTCCGCCAAAAGTCCGTCGAAAGTCTGTCGGACGGGCTGTCGGACTTTTGTAGCCGAAAAGTCCGACCGTGTGTACGCGGCATAAGGGGTAAATGGGATACATCTGTTATACAATAGTCAAGTCATGATGGAGTATCTGATGTGGGTTTAGATTTATTTAACCTTAACCTACAAACAGGCATAGAATTGGTCGCGGTTTGAGGGTGTGTTGACAGGAGGGATGTTTGTTCAACCCCTCCTGTCGTTTGGGGACATATAAGATGGTTAAAATGAATTCTTGGTCAGCTCGAGTCCGGCAGACAATCCGATCGTGTGTGGGCTTCATCGGACCTTCAGCGGACTTTTCCAGTCGAAAATCTGACGGACTTTAGATTTGAAACATGCTTCAAATCTTTACGTCGTAACTTCGCCGGACCCAGTTCCTATCGAGAAATCCGATCGTCTGTATGCTAGTCCGACGGACAAAAAACGACGCATGATCAGAAGCAAGTACAAAACAGAAGCGCTTGGTCTGGTAAAACTAGTGTTCGTATTGTAGGTAGCACATTCCTCACACTGCAAATTCTGTGATCGTTGAATGCAGCGCATTAATTGTCTTTTTTATAATGCTAGAAGAACGAAGTTGTTTTGCTGTTCATATTCACACAGAGTTCTCGCAAACTTATTTCTGGATTATTTCTCTTGATCTCAGGAATGATATTGTATTTTTTTAAAGCCATATCTCCATACTAATGTTTACACAATTGTTTTTTGGAGTCATCTTTTATTATTTTCAATTTCATCAAGATCTTTTTTGTTACAAAATTATTTTCTATTTATCTCCATATATCTTTTTATTTTTGGTGTAAAGTTACAACAAAGAACCTTATTTTTGTATATTTTTTGCTTTTTTTATTTTTTGGTATAAAGTTACCGCAAGAACATTATATAATTTTTTGTTTTTGGAATCTCAAGGAGGTTGGTGTCCCTTGTTAATTTGACATTGTCTCTAAAAAAATGGATGATAATAAAAACACATAGGCAAGTATTTTCATAAAATAAAATATCCATTTATTATGGTTAACAAAATAAAGATGAAGTCAACGCTGGATAAATTTTTCCAATTTGTGAAGACTTTTGGCCACAGGGCACACTTCAAGTCTGTGGAAAAGAAAATGGGGATCTTGAGGAGTCCATATAATAGAAAGAACAATCTGGTCCAGGAATTCCAGAGATCAAGAGCAGCAGCAGATGACATATATGTCCCCAGGCTGTGGTACTACACCAGCTGCATCTTCTGTCAGACCAGACTGAAGCCAGGTCATCACTTTCTTCTCTTCGTTCCAGCCTTCCCTCCACGCTGCCCTGCACCCTTCCCTGCAGCCTTCCCTGCAGCCTTCCTTGTAGGCTGGGGCTCTGGTGGTTGACTTGTGGCAGAAGGAGGAGGAGGGGCTTGCTCATTTATTTGGGTGTTGACAGTTAACTCGCCCTTCAGCCCCTTGTGAAGGACATCAGAAAAAAGTTTTTCACACAGGAGGCATTGGCCCTTCGCCATTTCGAGCATCCTGCTGGCTATATAGGAGCCATAGGCCTCTTCAGCTTCGGGGGGGCTCTTGAGGAAATTTGTAGCTTCTCTCATGAGGTGCAGTGATGCCTCCTCTGTCACCGTCCCCTTTCTGGGCCTTTTTGTATGAAGGCGAAGGGGAGGAACCTGCGATTGTGTGAGGCTCCTACTGGGCCCGGCCACCTCCTGGCTGACACTAACCCCTCCCTCCTCCTTGATGACACTAGGCCCGGCCTCCTCCTGGATGACACTGGGCCTGGCCTCCTCCTGGATGACACTTTCCACACCTTCCTCTTGGCTGAGCTCATCCTGTGTTTAAAAAAGGGACATAGTTTTAGTTTTTGGTTCATCAATGACACACAATTTTCAGCTCTTGACTTGCACATTCAATGTTAATACATATAAAAGAGTATAAATCTGACACCAGCATTTTTTAAAGCTAGTGACAAACATTTTTGGCTACTACTGTCAATTGAAATGTATACATCATTTTTTTTTTAAATCCTTTAATAGGTAATCAATTATAACATCTAGTTAATATCATTAATATTAGGACACTAAATATGTCTAAAAATAATATACCTGGCTCCAGATGGTCACATCCTGTTCTTCCAGGATGGAAGGCCCAGCTTGGTCCTCATCAGCCTCTGCTGAGGTGGAGGGAAGGGTGGAGGGAAGGGTGGAGGGGAGGGTTGAAAGTGATGCCCTGGCTTCAGTCTGGTCATCAAGAAAACATAGTTTATCGTAGTACCACAGCCTGGGTACATATACATCATCTGCTGATGCTCCTGATCTCAGGGAAATCTGGATCTTGTTATGCTCCCTCCTATACATATTTCGCAAGATCCCAATTTTATTTTCCACAAACTTAAAGGTTGCTTCTGGGATGAAAGTCTGCACAAATGCGACAAGTTTCTCCAGCGTTGACTTCCTTTTTGTTTTAATATAATATGCAGGGTGTTTGACCTCCCATAGATTCCTCATCTCCCTGTACTTCTCAGTAAATTGAGTCAGAAATTCAGGTTTCTGACTCATGTTTTCTGTCAAAGATAATACACAAGACAAAAACACTAATGTTAGGCTAAACTCTCATAATCTTACTTATCCCAACATAGGCCTCAATCTTTAAGCAGTATAGGGTGCTACAAAGTTAATAAAATGTACCTTTGTTTCGGACGCTCGGAAATTCAGTTTCTCTATCCTCCGCGCACAGAAGGTACGTACGACACATGCGTGATAGCTTTATACACACTGCACATGCGTGAAACTCTGCTTGCATCGCCCGCCCCTGACGTTCTTTTTCAACGGACAAATCGAGGAAAGCTGGAAGCCGCACACCGGTATAATGATGAATGCTTTATTTAAAAAGCTGAATCATGAAGAAACACAAAACATAACAGCAGGAGCGTACAAAAGCAGCTGCTTTTGTACGCTCCTGCTGTTATGTTTTGTGTTTCTTCATGATTCAGCTTTTTAAATAAAGCATTCATCATTATACTGGTGTGCGGCTTCCAGCTTTCCTCGATTTGTCTGCCTCATCTTGCATCAGCCAGCACCTGGGACTCTTCCCTCTTGAAGGACAACACTATACTGGCTTTCATCTCCCCTGGTCTGCGCCTACCTGAGCGGTGGGACCCCTCTCTGCTTAGCTTGCATTTCTGGATTTATGCGTTCTTTTTCAACGAATATTCTCCGCCCCTTTTTTTCTACGCACAGAACGTACGTACGGCACATGCGTGATAGCTTTGTATACAGACTGCGCATGCGTGAAACTCCGCCTGCGTCACCCGTCCCTGACGTTCTTTTTTAATGAATGTTCTCCGCCCCTTCTCTCTACGGTGCGCAGTAGGAGCAACAATGGTGGAGACACAGGTGTGTACTAATTCCTCAAGTAACAAGGAAAGCCCAGAGCCCGAAATGTCCTGATCCGAGAAGAGGAGATTAAAGGACTTCAGTATGGCCTTTGAAGAGATGGTGGAGATGGTAGCAATTTTGAAAAAAAAAAGATTACGATGAGAAGCATGGACCGTATGCCCAGCCTAATTTAAGAAAGGCAAAAATAATGGAGAAAGTGGTGAAGACCCTGCATCAACATTTTGGGGTACGGCGCTCTAAAGATCAGCTGAGGAAATGATGGTCCGACCTCAAACTCAGGGAGCCGGATCAGTACAGACGAATGCAGAAAGTGCTGAAAAAAAGTAAGTACTTGTCGTGTGTTCATATTCTGATTATTACCTTGCATGCTGCTCCATGTGGTTTTCTTTACTGTACAAGTTTTACTCGTTAAACGTTCGTAGGAAACATTGTTCGTAGTAAACATAGTTTAAAAAAATATATACAATGTATTTAGTTGATACAGGTTTTAAACAACGTTTTGGTCTTGGTAGTTTGTCTTATTAAAAAAAGTTTAGGACATTGTTGTCTAGATGTCTTTTGAAACTAGAATGAATAGAAAACTTCATTCAGTGGAATGTAAGGAGAGGACACTCAGCACTGCTGTTTACACATCTGGACTCAGGAGCACTCTGTGGGACACCAGAATACATTTTTTTTGTTAACCCACACAGGTGCTCCAGTGGATACTTGTTGGGGTGTCTCTATCTGTGAAACGTGGCCAAAAAGGTAAGTATTCCAGCTTGTTTTCTAGGGAATTTTAATTATGTCTTCAACTTGGATCTCTGCACAAACAGACAATTGTACACCACTTCAATGCAATGTTTCATATTCCTGTTCCTGGACTCAAATATCTGTGTGCCAAGTTTACCTTTTGTTTCATTCTCATGGGGGAGAAAAGACTCAGACAACCTAAACCCAGGAACCCCCTGATCTCACCAGCCCATTTGGCAAATAAGCCCAAGCCCCATGGAGGATGTGGAGGAAGGAGAGGTGGGCGACATGTGCACCCCACCAGGTGAGTGTCTGACACCCCAGTATATGGTAATCTATGTATGCCTGCATATTTCTAAATACATCTTTTTTGCATCAATTTTAGGTGATCTGGTTGTGGAAGGGGAAGAAGCGGTGGAAGCAGGTCTAAGTGCCAGCACCCCCCCCCCCCCGAGGATGTGGAGGAAGGAGAGGTGGAGGAAGTGGGTGACATATGAACCCCACCAGGTGAGTGTTATTCATTTTAGATGATGTGGAAGGGTTACCATTTACCACCGACAGTGCACAACGATTAATTGGGCAGATCATTACCTGGAATGGGGATATTGATGCCATGCGCACTAGCCTTGACTTAATGCGTAATCGGCTGGACAATATGCAGCAGGAAATGAAGAACATGATTGATGTTTTGGAGAATCTAAATCACTTTTTCACAAAAAAAAAATTGATCATGTTCTTCATTTCCTGTTCTGCTGACCCCATTCTGGGCTTTGACTTTTAAACCTGTTTGTAAAAATTTTATAAAAAACAAAACTAAAAAAATTTATAGAGGCCTGTTTGTTTAAAAAAAAAAAATAGAGGCTTGTTTTTTAAATAAAAAACTAAAAAAAATAGAGGCCTGTTTGTTTACAAAAAAAGAGGTCTGTTTGTTTACAAAAAAATAAAAATAGAGGCCTGCTTGTTTAAAAAAAAAAAA
Source organism: Lithobates clamitans (assembly GCA_037952925.1). Taxonomy (NCBI): domain Eukaryota; kingdom Metazoa; phylum Chordata; class Amphibia; order Anura; family Ranidae; genus Lithobates; species Lithobates clamitans. The sequence goes on from JBBGZY010000034.1 coordinate 2,198,617, forward strand.
AACAAAACAAAAAAATAGAGGCCTGTTTGTTTAAAAAAAAATTAAAAATAAAAATTATTTTTTAAATAAAACATTTTTTATTGTTTGAACAAAAAATTATATATATTTAAAATCCTAAAATTTTCACAAACACACATGTGAATGTGCACAGATTAAAACATCTGTTATTAAACAACAAGATGTGTGGCTTATTCTTTCAATGCTCAATACCAGTTTTGGAAGTTATTTGGTGTTTACAGTGACAATGGGGCTTATTTACTAAAGGAAAATACACTTGGCACTACAAGTGCACTAGGATAACCTAGGAGACAGCCAAAAAGAAAGGCAAGCAATAAATACAATTTGAGATTTTATCTGATCGTTATTTTTTATTGAAAAAATGATAGATTGTCTGGTATTGCAATGGCCCCCCTACCCGTAAAAAAATCAACATATTGATCCCGAACTTGACGGGCGCTTTGGGGGGCCAAGCCAGTACGGCCAGTATCCACGCCCCTCAGAGGATTCTCTGTAAGTCCAGCCTCAGGCCCAAGTGATGCAATATAATTGCTCAAATGTTTGTTTAAATAATTGTGCAGGGTGCAGCACGCTAGGACAAGGTGATTTAGTTTGCATTCCGCCATGTGGATAGCTGTCTGAAACAGGCGGAACCGGCTGGCCATGATCCCAAAGGCATTCTCCACAACTCTTCTTGCTCTGGCCAGCCGGTAGTAAAAACCCTCCTCTCCGGGGTGAGGGTCCTTTGGGGGAATAGCCTCATCATGTGCTCGCCCAGACTGAAGGTTTCATCTGCAATGAAGACAAAGGGGAGTCCTTCCACGTTATCCGCATCAGGTGGCAATCCCAGGCCACCACTCTGGAGATTCTGGTAGAACTCCGTCTGGGCGAAGACTCCTCCATCCGACATCTGGCCATTCTTCCCCACATCCACATACAGAAAGTCATATTGTGCCGACACCACCGCCATTAAGACAATACTATGAAACCCCTTACAATTAAAATACTATGACCACGAATGGGGTGATGGCACGATGTGGACTTGTTTCCCATCTATAGCCCCTCCACAGTTGGGAAAGTCCCAATGGGTGGCAAAATGGGATGCCACAGTCTGCCATTCCTGTGGTGTTGAAGGAAACTGGGGAGTCAAACAAGAGAAAAAAAATATAAGTACTTTTGCACATAACATTGCAAGCACATTACAAAAAAAACATTTTTGCCCAACATCAGTATAACATTAATTGTAATAAGTATTATTTAAAGACTAAAATATAAGGCCCACTTATCAGATTCATCACCCCCTCTGATGACACATTGATACATTTTAGGGAGGGGGGATTCTAAATCAATTTAAGGACACACAGACCATTAGCAGACATTTTTAGACGGGGGAGGGGATTCTAAATCAATTTAAGGACACACAGACCATTTTCAGACATTTTTTGGGGGGGAGGGGATTCTAAAGCAATTTAAGGACACACAGGCCATTTGCAGACATTTAAGGGGGGGAGGGGATTCTAAAGCAATTTAAGGACACAGACCATTTGTAGACATTTTAGGGGGGAGGGATTCTAAATCAATTTAAGGACACACAGACCATTTGCAGATATTTTAGGGGGGGGATTCCAAATCAATTTAAGGACACACAGACCATTTGGAGACATTTTGGGGAGGGGGGATTTTAAAGCAATTTAAGGACACACAGACCATTTGCAGACTTTTTTTGGGGGGAGGATTCTTAATCAATTTAAGGACACACAGACCATTTGCAGACATTTTAGGGTAAAGCAATATTATTATTATTATTATTATTATACAGGATTTATATAGCGCCAACAGTTTACGCAGTGCTTTACAATATAAAAGGGCAATACAATGGAGCTGACAAAAAACATTGTTAAGTGACTAGGCTAGGTGGATATGGGCCCAGCATAGCATGCTGGGGAGGTTAGTGAATGCTAATACGCATGCAGTAAAAAAAAGAGCATTAAAAAAATACAGCATGCATGAGGACAAAGGGGACATTCACACTATATTGCAATCATGGTAATTAGTGTTTGAATAAAGAAATACATTACATTAGCAAACATTAAATACAATAAAATGTGATGTTAAAGGATACAAATTATTACCTTTAATATAGTCCTTCTGCAGGGCCTGGATGATGGCAGAACAGGTCTCTGGGATAATGATCCCCACAGCCTGAAATTAAGGTCCTGCAGGCTTCTCCCCGTCGCCAAGTACCACAATGTGGCAACTAGCCTCTGCTCCGCAGTGATGGCTTGCCTCATGCAGGTATCCTGCATAACAATATAAACTTTTAATTATATCAGTAACTTTATTCAATCAAATACTATTAACAATTTAGCCCTGCCACTTATGCCGCGTACACACGAGCGGACTTTTCGGCAACAAAAGTCCGACAGCCATTCCGGCGGACTTTCGTCGGACTTCCAACAGACTTTAGAATGAACGGACTTGCACACACACGGTCACACAAAAGTCCAAGCGTCTAGTACGTGGTGACGTACACCAGGTCCGACGAGACTATAGAACGGAAGTTCAATAGCTCGTGTGCCACCCGTTGGGCCCCTTCTGCTAATCTCGTGTTTCTGTTGTGTTAGTAGAAGTTTTGTGAGAGACAATTCGCGCTTGTGAGACTCGTATTTTTCAGATTGTTTAACTGTTGTTCAGTTTGTGCTTGTGAGGTTTGTATCTACTTTTCAGTGCATGTAATCAGTTTGCATTGATTTATTCAGTGTGTTATTGTCCGCTCGTTGCTGATTTTCAGCTCGCTCTTCACAAGCCTTTCTGTTCTTCTGTGCATTCAGCCCAAGCCCAGTCCATGAACAGGATGAGGAGGAGTTCATGGACGAAGAATTGGTTGCTCCAGCGTGACCAATTCTCTCACATGCCTTTGCTCCGTGAGATCCGTGAGAATAACCCTGAGCATTTCAGGAACTTTCCCTGGCCGATGGACCCTGTTTTTGACCATTTGTTGGCTTTGCTGACCCCTTATGGTCAAAAACGGGGTCCATTGGCCAGGGAAAGTTCCTGAAATGCTCAGGGTTATTCTCACGGATCTCACGGAGCAAAGGCATGTGAGAGAATTGGTCACGCTGGAGCAACCAATTCTTCGTCCATGAACTCCTCCTCGTCCTGTTCATGGACTGGGCTTGGGCTGAATGCACAGAAGAACAGCAAGGCTTGTGAAGAGCGAGCTGAAAATCAGCAACGAGCGGACAATAACACACTGAATAAATCAATGCAAACTGATTACATGCACTGAAAAGTAGATACAAACCGCACAAGCACAAATTGAACAACAGTTAAACAATCTGAAAAATACGAGTCTCACAAGCGCGAATTGTCTCTCACAAAACTTCTACTAACACAACAGAAACACGAGATTAGCAGAAGGGGCCCAACGGGTGGCGCACGAGCTATTGAACTTCCGTTCTATAGTCTCGTCGGACCTGGTGTACGTCACCACGTACTAGACGCTTGGACTTTTGTGTGACCGTGTGTGTGCAAGTCCGTTCAACCTAAAGTCTGTTGGAAGTCCGACGAAAGTCCGCCGGAATGGCTGTCGGACTTTTGTTGCCGAAAAGTCCGCTCGTGTGTACGCGGCATAAGTGGCAGGGCTAAATTGTTAATAGTATTTGATTGAATAAAGTTACTGATATAATTAAAAGTTTATATTGTTAAAATGATTTAAACCAATAAACCAGGCTGTGGCCTATTTAATCCAGTTGGTGTTGGTGTTTATGTCATGTTATTTATCCTATGTACGTTTGTTAAATTGGCCTGCTGCCTATGGTCCCATGATGAAATTGGCTTGTTTTGGTATTATCATCCCAATAAATCTATGATTACATAAGATCTACCTGTAGATGTTCCCATGGGGTAAAGGTAATATTTAGTGCTTAATTAAGAAAAGTTATTGAATCTAAAGTGGTCATGCACAGTCTAGTAATTTCAAGTGATGTGTCTAGTTATGGTCACATTTTAATAGCTAGCAATGGTCTGGCAATGTTTTGAGTGGTATTGTTGGGAGTCATATATTCATTATGACCCACACAAACACTTCAATTTTCTGAAAAATGTTAAACAATTTATTTCTCTTCATAGAAACCCAAATATACACCATGGCACAATGTGGCACAGTGTGCACATTTCTCCAGACCTTTTTGCTTTTCTATGAAGAGAAAAGAAGATTGCTAAAGGGCCAGTTCACACCATAGAAATGCAGTCCGGATGCGCTCCAGATGCTTTTTTGCATGTGCATTTTTTATGCGTTTCATTGCGTTTTTGATGCGTTTTTGGTGCGTTTTTGATGCAGTCCAGTGCATTGTCCCCCCCCTTTTTTTCCATTAATCCTAAATAAGAACATGGGTGTTCCAGTGTGTTTTTGGTGCGTTTAGGTGTGTTCCGGTAGGTTCCCATGAGTTTTTGAGGCTTTTTACAGCGTTCCAGTACAGTCCAGTGCAGGAAAAATGCAGCATGTTCTACTTTTTTTTTCTAGAACTGGAACGCACTGGAACTGCAAGCACTGGTGTGAACTATGCCATTGAAAATCATATAACCTACTTTCTATGCGTTTTTGATGCAGAAAAAAATGCACTGGACTGCATGTGGTGTGAACTGGCCCTTAGATCACAGGGATTTGTCATCAAATTGACGTGTCAGTGGGAGTCATAATGAATATTCAATGCTTAAAATTGCACTTTGCCACTCAAAACACTGCCAGAACAAACATCAGACTTTTGACAGCTTGTTGCACATGGGGAGAGCTCTGCCAGTGTATGGCCATGGCCACTATTACTTACATTTTGTTTAATATTTTCTGAAGTTTAGTATACATACTGTCACAAAAAGTGTAATGCCGCGTACACACAATCGGAAATGCCGCCAGCAAAACTCCGATGAGAGCTTTTTGTCGGAAAATGCGATCGTGTGTATGCTCCATCTGTCTTTTGCTGGCGGAATTCCAGCCAGCAAAAGATTGAGAGCATGTTCTCTATTTTTTGGTTGGGAAAAGTTCCTATCCGAAAATGCGATCGTCTGTATGCAATTCGGACACGCAAAAAACGGTGCATGCTCAGGAACAATTCGATGCATGCTCAGAAGCATTGAACTTCATTTTCTCGGCTTGACGTAGTGTTGTACGTCACCACGTTCTTGACGGTCGAAAGTTCAGAGAACTTTTGTGTGACCGTGTGTATGCAAGGCAAGCTTGAGCGGAATTCTGTTGGAAAAACCATCCAAGTTTTTTCTGATGGAAATTCCGATCGTGTGTACGCGGCATTAGGCTAGAGTTAACACAATGAATAAAACGGAGATCTCTTTTCTAGGAGAGATTCCCCACACTTGGCATGTATGACAGCTGTATAAATCTGGGACAGGCTGACCTTGGGTCTGTATACATTTCTGTCTACAAAGTGTCAGCTGCCCTGCTAGATCAAATGGCCTTATCATGGACAACCTAATTCCAGAGTGTAATGCGATTACTAGTGATTTCTCAAGGAACAACCAGGAAATAGTCTTTATGCTTTGAAGTTGTTGGTAAAATAATAAAAGCATAACTGTACATAAGGTTTACTTCTGGAGAATGAATTACCTTAAGGGAAAGAGACCTAGTATGGATGACTATTTTGTATTGAGATAATCCAGCGAAATTGGACAAGTGTTGAGTAATTGCTGGCTCCCATCTTTGACATTTTCCTAAGAGGATTTGTTCTCTAGGTTCTAATCAAGAGCGCTTTCTTCAGCACAAAGTTCTTATTTTCTATTTCAACAGTACAGCAATCTGCAATGGTTGTAATAGAGGGGCATTAAAAACACTTACTATACACATTTAATGTGTTACCATAACATTAGCAAATGATTCACATAAAAAAGCAATAACAAAAGTGTTATTGAGAAATGCATAATTTCCTTAAGTTGAAAAAATTCCTCATCATACCGTGATGGGCAAAACAGGAGAATCTAGCTGTACCTCAAGGAATCACAATGATAACAGGGATCATAAGATAAAAACATTATTTATTATACACATTAAATTCGAACTATGACACATAAACATAAAATTGTTATCAGGTGTGACCTAAAAAAAGAGTGACAAGCAGCGGTATAGCAGATAAAATATCAACGCATTTTGCGATGGTCGCTTCCTCATGCAAGTATGAATAACATTCAATGAAAATTTGCAACAACAGATCTGTGAATGAAAAATGCAACTAAATATATGTAGCCACTTAAGCCCCCTGGAAGATTTGCCCCCTTAATGACCAGGCCATTTTTTGCGATATGGCACTGCGTCGCTTTAACTGATAATTGCGTGGTCGTGCGACTCTGTACCCAAACAAAGCTGATGTCCATTTCAACCACAAATTGAGCTTTCTTTTAGTGGTATTTGATCACCTCTGTGATTTTTATTTTTTGCGCTATAAACAAAAATAGAGTGACAATTTTGAAAAAATCTATATTTTTTACTTTTTGCTATAATAAATATCCCCAAATTTTTTTAAAAAAAACAGTTTAGGCCAATATGTATTCTTCTACATATTTTTGGTAAAATAAGTGTAAAATAAGTGTATATTTATTGGTTTGCGCAAAAGTTATAGCGTCTACAAAATAGGGGATACCTAGGGAGTGTTTCTAACTGTGGGGGGATGGAACTGCCTGGGGGAGGAGACCGATCATTGTTCCTAAGCAGTAGGAACAACTAATCAGTCTCCTCACCCCTGACAGAATGGAGATCTGTCTATTTACATTGACAGACCTCTGTCTTGTCTCTCTCAGGAGTGATCACGGGTGCCCGGCGGACATCGCAGCTGTCGGGCACACGCATCAGCTCTGTCGTCATGCCGCGGGTGCGCACACGCCTCCAGCGGCACATAAGCACCCCCTAAGCGGCAAATGTACATCTACGACGGCTTGCTCAGGGGAGCCAACCTGCCCCAGTATAACTGCGGCGGCTGGTCCTCAAGCAGTTAAAAAATCCCATACATAGTTGCATTCAGTAATTAGTCATGGAGAAAGAAGTCCACATAGTTTCTCCAACAGAAAAAATAAATGTAAAACCTCCATATACACAATTCTATACCCACAGTTGATGCAGAAAAAGGCAAAAAAACCCCTATGAAACATGGTCCAATTTGCTCCAGCGGGGGAAAAAATTATTTTCTCATCTCCCATCGACTGGTGTTATCATCTATAAATGTAAATATCCGCATATATTTTGTGCATTTAGGAATACATCAATCTCTTTTTTAACTGCTTCAAGACTGGAATTTTTAATGTTTTTAATGCCATCACATTCTAAATGAGAATTAGTCAGTCACGCAACACTGTACTGGAATGAAGTTTATATAATTTTTGAGACAGATAGACATTTTGTTTTGTTTTTTAGGCAATTTTTTGGAAAATGAAGAACTTAAATTTTTTTCACAAAGTTGTCATTCTAACAAGTTATTTTACACCTCAATATCATGGAAAGGGTCACAACTTGTCCTGGGGTCTCCACCGGTACTCGGATAGAAGAAAGGCTCATATAGTGTGATATCGTTTTCTCTCACATTTTTATTGAAATTCCAAGCCAGTACATTCCATCAAGATATATGAGATTATCTAGGCATAGATAGGCGTTCCCTCCAATACGGGAGATGATGAGACTGACGCTATAGGAAGGCATCGTCCACCGCTTACTTCCTGGTATGTCACTTCCTGATTGTGGAACGCACAGGTAACTTCCAGTTGCCGAAAGGCTTGATGTGTTTCGTCATCACAACTTCCTCTGAGGGCGTGGCTTTACGGCGACCGAAAGTTACCTGTGCATTCCACGATCAAGAAGTGACATACCAGGAAGTAAGCGGTGGACGCTGCCTTCCTATAGCCTGAGTCTCATCATCTCCTGTGTCGGAGGGAACGCTTATCAATGCCTAGATAATCCTATATACAATTTTGACTGATGGCAATTGATGGAATGTACTGGCTTGGAATTTCAATAAAAATGTGAGAGAAAACGATATAACACTATATGAGCCTTTCTTCTATCCGAGTACCGGTGTACACCCCAGGACAAGTTGTGACCCTCTCAATGTTATTGAGGCTGTGAACCCCAAAGGGGAGTGTGACGCACAAATTTTGGTGTGAGGTGCACTGTTATCTATCATAGTAGGATCATAACCTGTGTGCCTTCTGGGACTTTTTTCTCACCATCTATCAACTGTATTTACTTGTGTGGTCTCAACACATGAAAGCTGATCATAACTCATTATGACAGGAGCACTGCTGTAGTGACTTTAGACATTTGAGCTGGACTTTTGTACTATTGTTATTACTATTGTAATAATATTGTTATGCATGGCATTTAAGCGGCAGCTGATAATATTTTGCACTTAACGTTAGCGTGTATTTTGAGCACTTTATGAGCTCTATATTCTATGAAACCTGATACTTACATAGCGCCGAGATAGTGGAAGCAGGTCTGGTATTTCACTGTTGTTTGAAATACTTACAATCACACCCCAAAATGCCTTCTGAGTATGGAGATGCCATATATGTTCAAAGCCTAGACACAAGGAGCACCTTTGGGGTTTTAAGGAGCATAAATTACACATCTAATTTCTCAACTATCTATCATATTTCTTGAGACCCTGAAGTGTCAAGACAGGAGGGACACAGATAACATGACCCTATTTTGGAAAGCAAACACTCCAAGATCTTTTCTGAAAGGCATAGTTTGTCTTCTGAAAATGTAATTTTTGCCACAAACTTTTGAAAAATGCAGGAAAGAAAATGAATTTTTTTTTTTTTTTATAAAGTTTGTTATTTATTAAGATATTTCCATGCTGATTACTACTAATGATACTGTTTTCGTCAGCAAATTCTTGGATATAGCCCCTTATCATCCCCTCCAATAATTTACCTACTATTGATGATAGGCTGACTGGCCTGTAGTTTCCGGGAATATATCTCTGCCCTTTTTTGAATATTGGTACCACATTGGCTTTTCTCCAATCAGCTGGTACAATTCCTATCAGTATGCTGTACGCAAAGATTAGGCATAAAGGTCTAGCTATCACTTCACTGAGTTCTTTGAGGACTCTTGGATGGTCTAATTTAAAACATATTACATATCATATAAATTAATGTGACATTAATGATGGGTTTCAGCTTGCATCGAATGGTGTTCAACCAATCATTGAACAATAAACAAATAGGATAAAGATGCCACGCTACCTCTTAAGTGATTACATAAAGATAATTACATCAAATTAAACAGTGTATCACTATCAGTGTATATATGTACTAAACAATAAATAGTGAATAATAATGATCCAATAATGAAAACAATGGTATTGCAGTTCATAAAACGTGAAATAAACATGACTTCTTCTTTACAAAAATCTTCAAGCCTCTTCCCCAATCACCTCAGTGCTCTCAGTGCCTTCACCTCAATAGTAGACACGCATGTGCAGTAATATCAAGATCACTTCTCTCTGGTCAGATTGGTATTCCAAGATCCCAGGGTACTCTGTAGTAAGGTCTCCCACTAACCAGGGTGTTCTTATTCACAGTCAGGTCCATAAATAGTGGGACATCGACACAATTCTAATCTTTTTGGCTCTATACACCACCACGATGGATTTGAAATGAAACAAACAAGATGTGCTTTAACTGCAGACTTTCAGCTTTAATTTGAGGGTATTTACATCCAAACCAGGTGAACGGTGAAGGAATTACAACAGTTTGTATATGTGCCTTCCACTTTTTAAGGGACCAAAAGTAATGGGACAATTGGCTGCTCAGCTGTTCCATGGCCAGGTGTGTGTTATTCCCTCATTATCCCATTTAAAAGGAGCAGATAAAAGGTCCAGAGTTCATTTCAAGTGTGCTATTTGCATTTGGAATCTGTTGCTGTCAACTCTCAATATGAGATCCAAAGAGCCGTCACTATCAGTGAAGCAAGCCATCATTAGGCTGAAAAAACAAAACAAACTCATCAGAGAGATAGCAAAAACATTAGGTGTGGCCAAATCAACTATTTGGAACATCCTTAAAATGAAAGAACACACCGGTGAGCTTAGAAACACCAAAAGACCCAGAAGACCATGGAAAACAACTGTGGTGGATGACCAAAGAATTCTTTCCCTGGTGAAGAAAACACAACAGTGAAAAGTCAACAATCAAGAGAAGACTTCACCAGAGTGAATACAGAAGGTTCACCACAAGATGTAAACCATTGGTGAGCCTCAAAAAACAGGAAGGCCAGATTAGAGTTTTCCAAACAACATCTAAAAAAGCCTTCACAGTGCTGGAACAACATCCTATGGACAGATGAGACCAAGATCAACTTGTACCAGAGTGATGAGAAGAGTATGGAGGAGGAAAGGAACTGCTCATGATCAAGAGCATACCAACTCATCAGTGAAGCATGGTGGTGGTAGTGTCATGGCGTGGGCATGTATGGCTGCTTGTATTTATTGATGATGTGACTGCTGACAAAAGCAGCAGGATTGTTTTGGGCAATATTAACTGCTCATATTCGGCAAAATGCTTCAGAACTCATTGAACGGCGCTTCACAGCGCAGATGGACAATGACCCGAAGCATACTACGAAAGCAACCAAAGAGTTTTTAAGGGAAAGAAGTGCAATTTATTTTTTATTATTTTTATTTGTTATGCAATGGCCAAGTCAATCACCTGACCTGAATCTGATTGAGCATGCATTTCACTTGCTGAAGACAAAACTGAAGGGAAAATGCCCCAAGAATAAGCAGGAACTGAAGACAGTTGCAGTAGAGGCCTGGCAGAGCATCACCAGGGATGAAACCCAGCGTCTGGTGATGTCTATGCATTCCAGACTTCAGGCTGTAATTAACTGCAAAGGATTTGCAACCAAGTATTAAAAAGTGAAAGTTTGATGGATGATTATTAATCTGTCCCATTACTTTTGGTCCCTTAAAAAGTAGGAGGCACATATACAAACTGTTATAATTCCTACACCGTTCACTGTATTTGGATGTAAATACCCTCAAATTAAAGCTGAAAGTCTGCAGTTAAAGCACGTCTTGTTTGTTTAATTTCAAATTCATTGTGGTGGTGTATAGAGCCAAAAAGATTAGAGTGGTGTAGATGTCCCAGTATTTATGGACCTGACTGTAGATCTTCCCCCTCAGTAATAGGGTTGTGGTCCCTTTAAGAACGTGTGGTCCGCATACTGGGGTGCACTCATGAGTGCATCAACAACAGTTTTGTGATCATCTACTTGGACGACATTTTTTTTTTTTTTAACCATAGATTTTTATTAAAGAATTTCAGTTTATACATAAAGTACAAAGCATTGTTTACAGTATATGACATAAACAGGGTGAGAATTGACTGACAGTCATAATTCCACAAAGAGATAACTCTACGTGAGCCACCTATAACCACGTAGCTAACGACCTCAACAGGAGGTAGGCCCTGTCACCCCGACTGGGTACAGACTGTGAGCAGGAACCTCTAGTAGTCTTAAACCAGGCAGCCCTCTACTGACCTTAATGAGGGTCAATAGTGAGGAAATGCTATATATGTTCATATTGAACTTTGTAGACAGCTATCTTATGAACTTCAAACATAGATATATTCTTAGTACATTAAGAACAGAAAACACATACCTTTTAGAGCAGTCACTCAATAATATAGTCTGGGATGGTTCTTCTGGTTTGACTACTTCTAATGATGTCGATTTGTTTATTGATATTCTGATTGCTTTATCTAATTATTTAAACATTTTTACCACTATAAGCCTAGTCGTTTAGCCTAAATATCATGAAACACAGTACTCAGTTTCACAAGTGAGAGGGAGCATACTGAGAAGATTTCCAGACTTCCCAGTGTTTGTGGAAGGCTGGGACTCTTCTTTCCTTATACGCTAGCATTTTTTCCATTGTGTAGTGGGCATTCACTCTGGAAATTACTTCTTCGATTTTTGGGGGTGATTGAGAGTGCCATTCTCTTGCTAAGGATATGCGTGCTGCAAATAGAATATTTATAACAACCTTTCTCGTCAAATGAGGAAAGTTGTCTATGCCCAAACTAAGGAGGGAAAGTTCAGGATTTAGTGGGCTCGTGGTGTTTGTAATTGTGTGAATGATGGAAGCTACTTTCTGCCAGAAAGGTTTTATTACTTTGCAGCTCCACAATATGTGTAGAAGGTTGCCGGTATTGTCACATTTTCTCCAGCATATTGGGGAAGAACTCGGATTCATTTTGTGAATACGTAGGGGAGTAAGATACCACCTGTGTAGTATCTTCAATGCATTATCCCAGTGGTCTATGCACGCTGAAGATTTACTATTACTCTTCACCGCTATTTGCCATTGGTGTAATGGGAATTCCTTTTTGAGGTCCTGTTCCCACTTTCTCATGTTAGGCAATTTAGCTTGGAAGTATAGAGGGGTAGCGAATTTGTAGAATAACGATATTCCCTTGTGTTTCCCCGGGTTTTTGTTTACTAGATAGCGCCACAGTATTTGGGGTAATCTAAGTGGTCTAGAATTATTATGTTTGAGGTAGTGCTTTATTTGAAACAGTTGATAATTTTCCATTGTTTCCTGTCCTTGTAGGTCAGGTGTGTGGAAATGTTCCCCTCTAATTTTCAAAGTATGGGTCGAAATGTTTGGGATCAAGTATTCGTATGTTGCCAAAGGGATTTGTATTTCCTGCATAGGAGTATCCTTAAATGGTTGTCTTAGCAAGGAGGACCAGGCTGTTATAGAAGCTTGTACCGTAGGGTATAGTGGAGTGATTGGTCTATGGTGTATGCCAGCTGCTATCACCAGGGCTGGTAGATTATGGCCGGGAGTAATCTCTTGTTCTAATTCAGACCATTTATTGTCAGTTTGGCATGCGAACCAATATCGGGTTTGTTCCAATATAGCAGCTTGGTAATAAGTGTGTGCATTTGGGAGACCTGCTCCTCCTAATTGTTTGGGTTTATATAGATGAGTCAGTGCAATTCTAGGTTTTTTTTCTGCCCAAATAAATTTATTTAAGTTTTTCGCTAGTTGTGAGAAGAATGTTTGAGGGAGAGGTATGGGCATAGTTCTGAAGTGGTATAGAAGTTTAGGTAATATTTGCATTTGATATGCAGCTATCCTCCCCATCCATGATAAATGCAGTTTACCTATTTGGGCCATTTCTTCTTCCACCTTTGTAAGTAGAGGAGTGTAATTGCTGGAGTATAGTTTAGCGGAAGAGGAGGTGAGCTGCACACCAAGATACGTAATTGAGGGGGGGTCCCAATTACAGGGAAACAAATGTTTAATCGTGCTTTGTTCATCTAGGGGTATATTGAGTGTTAAAGCAAAACACTTTTTTGTGTTGATTTTGTAAAAGGAGACTTTACTAAAATTATGCAATAGTTTTTTAATTTCTTGTATAGAGGTTGTTGGCTCGGATAAGGTTAATATTATATCGTCGGCAAAGAGTCCTATTTTATGACTCTCTTTACCTATATTTATGCCTTTGATGGAAGTATTGGACCTAATGCTTTGTGCCAGAGGTTCTATAATGAGTGAAAAGATTATTGGTGATAAGGGGCAACCTTGTCGTGTACCATTAGATAGTAGGAAAGGATCAGATAGGAGACTAGAGGTATAGACTTGGGCGGATGGGTTTGAGTATAGGGACATAATTGCCGAATGTATTGTTCCTGATATTCCAAATTTTTGTAAAGTTTTCGATAGGTAACCCCAATGCACCCTATCGAACGCCTTTTCAGCGTCTAATGCAAGAAAAATACTTGGTAATTGATTAAGTTCTGCGTATCGTAGTAGATCTAACATCCTTCTAGTTCCATCCGGTGCTTGTCTGCCCTTTACAAATCCCACCTGATCCAATCCTATTAGGGAAGGGGTAATTTCTAATAACCTGTTGGCCAATATTTTCGCATAGATCTTTAGGTCACAATTGAGTAAGGATATTGGCCTATAATTTTGGGGGTGGGAGTTGTCTTTGCCGGGTTTGGGTAGTGTTACTATTATTGCTTGGAGCATTTCTTTTGGGAAGGATCCCCCTATGGCTGCTTTATTGAAAACATCTACTAGTTTCGGTGCGAGCAGGGAGCTGAATGCCTTGTAATACTCAGCAGAAAAAACGTCTGCTCCCGGGGATTTATGCATGGGGAGAGTTTTAATAACTGCCTCAATTTCTGCATCGGTGATTGGGGAGTTTAAGGTTTGAAGAGTTGTTGAGTCTACTGAGGGGAGTTGGATTCCTTGAAGGAACTCATCTATCTCTTTATCTGTGGGTTGGTAGGTGGATGGATCCTTATTGAGATTATAAAGGGTTTTGTAATAGTCTCCAAAAGCATTAGCTATGTCCTTAGGATTGTGGAGTGTGGTATTAGAGCTATGATGTGGAATATGAGTGATGTTGGCTTTTGCATGTCTTTTTTTAGTTTGCGAGGCCAGAAGTTTGCTTGCCCTATTGCTTTGGGAGTAAAATGATAGTTTCAGCCTTTTGAAATATAGATCGTAATCTGCCCTAAGTTCCTGTCGCAGTTCTTCGCGACAAGAATTAAGGCATTTTAAGATACTGGGGGATGCGGTGCTGGGGTCCTTGTGTTGAGCCTCTAGATCTGCAATATCTTTATGGAGTTTCGCTAAGCGATGTGATTTCTTTTTCTTTTCTCTTGAAGCAATCTGAATAAGAATACCCCTAGCGTATGCTTTGTGGGCACACCAGATCATTGTTGGGGAGCATTCCCCATTGGCATTGATACTAAAGTATTCTTTAAGTTTCTTCTCTACTTCCTCTTTAATGTGAGGACAAGACAGTAGGTAGGTATTGTTACGCCATAGTGGTTTGTGGGATGTTTTATTGCTAGTTTCAACCTCAATGGCCACAGGCGCGTGATCAGACCACGTAATGTTGAGGATATCAGCCTTAATCACTTTCTGCAGGGTATACATATCTGTTAGAAAAAAGTCAATTCTAGAGTAGCTATTATGCACCATAGAGTAATAAGAGTAGTCCCTCTCGGTGGATCTAAGGCAGCGCCAGGGATCAAAGAGCCTTTCTTCATGACACCAAGTGCTTAAAGAGGGCCTCTTCCTCAGAGCCACCGAGGAGGAGTCACATTCCTCATTCATGACCATATTAAAATCCCCACACACTATTAGATTGCCCTTTTGCAAGGATTTGGCATGTTTAACAACCTTACGGATAAACTTCATTGGCTTAACATTTGGGGCATATAAGTTTACCAGTGTGTAGAGGACCCGATCTATTTCTGCGATCAAAATAATATAGCGTCCATGGGGGTCATTATGGATCTGCAATAAAGAAAAGGTTAATGTGTCCTTAATAGCGATCAATACCCCATTTTTTTTTGAAGTGTCATTAGCGGTGAATACTTTGGAAAATTTATTGTGCGTGCACTTTGGAGGTTTGCTGCTGGCGAAGTGTGTTTCTTGTGCACACAGGATGTCACATTTCAGGTCCAGAGCTGACTTCCACATAGCCCTGCGCTTGTAGGGGCTGTTTAGACCTCTCACATTGTGTGATACTATTTTAAGATTCATTCCATTCAATGAGTACAAGCTGCTGCCATCTAGTGGTGAAGATCAATAAACAATATGCTCTTGGATTGATGTTGGGTATGTGTAAGGATTGAAATAAAGATTCTGAAAAAAATGTCAGAATAGTAAAAAGAAAAAGAAAAACATGAACAAAAAACCAAGCTGACTTCTGCAGCATTATATACCAATCAAACATTAAAGTTTGTGTAGAACAGGTCACAGGTGTCATCCTGTAAATGAAGAAGGGGGATATCTAAGAAACATATTAGCCGAACAACGGCTGCTTCTGGAGCCTACACCTGAGTACATGGAAGATTTGGAAGGCATCAGGGGTTGTTGATCCTGAGAGAAGTGCCACACGTGTATAAAAGCCATCTACTGAGACGACCGTGTAGCCGAGTAGGATTTACTTGCCTCTTCTGTTTTGACGGTAGTTGTTTCGTCTGTCAAGCAGTGGATCAGGGTCTGCAGCTTCTCCATCCAGCGGTAGAAGTCGCCATTTTCTGAGGAGATCCATTCCTTTTTCCAGTGAAGTAATTGCGTGCGATTCGCCGTGCATTTCCAGCAGCAGTTTGGCAGGGAATCCCCATTTATACAGAATCTTGTGATTGCGTAAGATTTTTGTAATAGGGACTAAGTTGTGCCTTGCCGTTAGTGTAGCTTGCGATAAGTCTGCATACAATGCGATTCCGGTAAATGGATCAGGGAGTGTGGGGTGCTGTCTGGCAAATCGCATCAGCTGATCTTTTATGTGGTAAAAGTGGATCCTAGCGATGACATCCCTGGGAATTTGGTCCGGCAGGAATGAGGGTTTTGGCAGTCTGTGGGCTCTGTCTATGATTATGTCGTTAGGCCCCAAGGACGGCAGAACCGTGGTCATGAGCTTTTGGAGGTACGCCGTAAGTTCTGCTGGTTTGATCGATTCAGAGATCCCTCTGAACTTTATGTTGTTCCTTCGTGCCCTGTCTTCGATGTCCGCCATTTTTAGGCGCATAGATTTTATCTCATCTTCTACATCAAAGTGCGCATCCACCAGCTCATTATGAGCTAGTGTAAATTCTTCCATTTTTTTTTCCACATACTTTACTCTGCTACCAAACGCTGACAGTTCTTTTTTTGTAGTGTGCATAAATGCTGACATATCCTGTTGGAGAGCCCCCCTGAGGGTTAATAACATTTCCTTCATTGTGGTATCCAGGATGGGCTGCCCTGATGTGGGAAAGGCATCTAACTGCTGGCTATGAAAGGATGAATCCTCCATTATGTCTTCCTCTGCCCCTGCCTCATCCTGATTCTCCTCCTCCACCCCAATCCTCCTTTTCTGCTTAACTGGGCTATCAGAGGGTGAGGATGTTGGTGGATGCTGTGTGAGATTAGACTCACCCGAGGATGGCGACGGATGGCTGCAGGAGTGTGCAGGGGATGCCGCATTTCTATTCTCGGAGCGGGCGCCATCTTGGAAATCTCGGCCGGCCGTGAGGGGGTAGAAATCGGTCAATTTTTTCGGTGCTTCTCTCGCTTTTCTTTTGTACATCTTAACCGCTGGGTTCCACTGTGTCTCCCCTCTCTGTGGATGTATTTTGCAGGCTGTAGTGTTGCTGTGAGCCGCTCTGTAGAAGCCGTTGTGTCAGAGCTCTCTCCTCACACTACCATCCGCTCTGGCTGAAGGCTCCGCCCCCCTGGGACGACATTTTAATCTTTTCCAAGACTCATCTAGAGCACATCTCACATGTAAAGCAGGTATTACAACAACTGAGAGAAAACCACCTTTATGCAAAGATTGAGAAATGCAGTTTTCATCAAAGCCATATACCTTTCCTTGTGCTGTCGGTTTCCAATAGGACACTCAAAAACTTTCTGCTGTCTTGCAATGGCCCCAACGGACCACTTTAAGAGGGCTCCAAAGGTGTGGCCCTCACAAGCAGGATCAGCTTTCCAGCAATTAAAAGACATGTTCAGCAAGCCTCCACTTCTTCAACATCCAAATCCCAGTCTCCAGTACATTGTTGAGGTTGATGCCTCCGAAGTAGGAGCAGGTGCCGTGCTGTCCCAGAGACAGCCTAATTCTGGTAGAATCCATCCAGTGGCATTTTTCTCTAGAAAGTTTTCTCCAGCGGAAATTAATTATGATGTTGGGAATTAAGAACTACTGGCCATCAAATTTGAACTGTCTGAATGGTGACATCTTCTGGAAGGGGCTCCCAAGCCTTTTTCTATCCTGACTGACCATAAAAACCTGCTGTATCTTCAGACTGCTAAACGTTTGCTATCAGGTCAAGCTTGATGGGCTCTGTTTTTCTCCCATTTTAATTTTGTTCTTTCTTATGTCCCTGGACATAAAAATAAGAAAGCCAATGCTCTTTCCAGACAGTTTGCTACTTCTGAAGAGGATCGACCTACTGAGCAATAGGGATGGGCTGACTGTTTGAGTCGAACATGAGTTCGACTCGAACATCAGCTGTTCGATCGTTCGATGAAGATCGAACATTATGGGCCGTTCGCACCAAATTCGAGCGGCGCGTCACAGCCCATAATGCACTGCGTCATTGCAGTGCATTGCTGGCTGATGACTGGTCAAGCATGCACTATGACCCGCATGCTTTGGCCAATCACAGCGCTGTAAGCAAACAGAGCCATAATTGGCCAAAGGCAGGGTGCCCTTTGGCCAATTATGGCTCAGGGGGTTAAGTACACGCCCCACACTTTATAAGCCGGCTGCACGTCGGAACTGTGTATTGTGTTGCTGGTGGAGAGAGAGATAGATAGAGAGAGAGAGAGAGAGAGTGTGTAATTTCATTTACTTTGAGCAGGCAGTTTATTCAGTTAACTAGATCTCACTGCAGACCATTCCTGGTGTACTGTTGCTAATATACTTCAGGCAGGCAGGCGATGCAGTTAGCTGCAGTGTATTTAATATATATATACAGTCAGACTGATATATATATATATATATATATATATATATATATATATATGTCCACTGTATCCTGTTTAGCTAGATCTCACTGCAGAACGTTCTTGCTCTTCTGTTTCTAATCTACTTCAGGCAGGCAATTGATTCAGTTAGCTGCAGTGTATTTCAAATATATATACAGTCAGCCTAGTGTGTATATATATATATATATATATATATATATATATATATATATATATATATATACACTGTATGCAGTTTAGCTAGTTAGGCTGCAGCCTGTTCCTGGTGTACTGTTGCTAATATACTTCAGGCAGGCAGGCGATACAGTTAGCTGCAGTGTATTTAGTATATATACATCCCGGCTTTGTATATATATATATATATATATATATATATATATATATATATTGTATACCGTCTAGCTTCATCTCACTGTAGACTGTCCCTGGTGTACTGTTTCTAATATACTTCAGGCAGGTAGTTGAAGGCATTTCATGCAGGCAGTTGAAAGGCAGGCATTTCACTGCAGGCAGTTGAAATGCACTTCAGCTAGCTGCAGTGCATTTAATATACAGTATCTCACAAAAGTAAGTACACCCCTCACATTTTTGTAAATATTTTATTATATCTTTTCATGTGACAACACTGAAGAAATGAAACTTTGCTACAATGTAAAGTAGTGAGTGTACAGCCAGTATAACCATGTAAATTTGCTGTCCCCTCAAAATAGCTCAACACACAGCCATTAATGTCTAAACTGCTGGCAACAAAAGTGAGTACACCCCTAAGTGAAAGTGTCCAAATTGGGCACAAATAGCCATTTTCCCTCCCCGGTGTCATGTGACTCATTATTGTTACAAGGTCTCAGGTGTGAATGGGGAGCAGGTGTGTTTAATTTGGTATTATCACTCTCACTCTCTCATACTGGTTACAGGAAGTTCAACATGGTACCTCATGGCAAAGAACTCTCTGAGGATCTGAAAAAAAGAATTGTTGCTCTACATAAAGATGGTCTAGGCTATAAGAAGATTGCCAAGACCCTGAAACTGAGCTGCAGCATGGTGGCCAAGACCATACATCGGTTTAACAGGACAGGTTCCACTCAGAACAGGCCTCGCCATGGACGACTAAAGAAGTTGAGTGCACATGCTCAGCATCATATCCATAGGTTGTTTTGGGGAAATTGACATATGAGTGCTGCCAGTAGGGATGAACCAAACACCCCCCGGTTCAGTTCGCACCAGAACCTGCGAATGGACCGAAACTTTGCACGAACGTCAGAACCCCATTGAAGTCTATGGGACTCGAACGTTCAAAATCAAAAGTGCTAATTTTAAAGGCTAATTTGCATGGTATTGTCCTAAAAAGGGTTTGGGGACCCGGGTCCTGCCCCAGGGAACATGTATCAATGCAAAAAAAAGTTTTAAAAACGGCCGTTTATTCAGGAGCAGTGATTTTAATGATGCTTAAAGTGAAAAAAAAAAGTGAAATATTCCTTTAAATATCGTACCTGTGGGGTGTCTATAGTATGCCTGTAAAGTGGCGAGTGTTACCCGTGCTTAGAACAGTCCCTGCACAAAATGACATTTTTAAAGGAATAAAAGTCATTTAAAACTGCTTACGGCTTTAACCACTTGCTTACTGGGCACTTAAACCCCCCTTCCTGCCCAGACCAATTTTCAGCTTTCAGCGCTGACGCATTTTGAATGACAATTGCGCGGTCATACAAAACTGTACCCAAATGAAATTTTTATCATTTTTTTCCCACAAACAGAGCTTTCTTTTGGTGGTATTTAATCACAGCTGGGGTTTTTATTTTTTGCTAAACAAACAAAAAAAGATGGAAATTAAAAAAAAAAAAAAAAAAAATCATGCTTAATAGCTTGATATAAAATTTTGCAAACAGGTAATTTTTCTCCTTCATTGATATGCGCTAATGAGGCGGTACTGGTGGGCACTGATAGGCTGCATTGATGGGCACGGATAGGCACATATAAGGCGGCACTGATAGGCACAGTTAAGGCGGCACTGATAGGCACAGTTAAGGCAGCACTGATGGGGACAGATAAGGCGGTACTGATGGGCACAGATAAGGAGGCACTGATGGCCACTGATGGGCGTTGATGGGTGGCACGGATGGGTGGCATGGATGGGTGGCACGGATAGGTGGCACTGATGGTGACTGATAGGTACCACTAATGGGGGGCACTGATGGGCAGCACTGATGGGGGCACTGATGGGTGGCACTGATGGGCACTTATGGGCACTGGTAGGTGACACTGATGGGCACTGATGGGTGGCACTGTGGGCATGGATGGGTGGCACTGATTGATGGCACTGTGGGCACTGATGGGTGATGCTGGTGGGCACTGGTAGGCAGCACTGCTGCCTATTGCTGTCACAGAAGACCGCCGGTGATCGGGTTTGTTTTCCTCCTCATGCTGTCAGCGCGAGGAGGAAAAATAGCCGATTACCGGCTTTGTTTACATCACATGATCAGCTGTCATTGGCTGACAGCTGATCATGTGGTAAGGGGTCGGGACCGACCCCTTACTCTGATCTGTGATCAGGCGAGTCTCATAGACTCGCTGATCACCGAGCGCGCTGCGCGTGCCCTACAGGTGGCGCGCAGGCCGCTCGTGCACAGGACGACGTCAATAGACATAGTCCCGGCAATGTAGATCCGCGCTGTTGCCGTCATTTGGCAATGGCCCGGATCTGAAGTGGTTAATGTAATGTCAGGTCCCGGTAATATGGATGAAAATCCGTGAGACAAACGGCATGGGTACCCCCCCCCAGTTCATTACCAGGCCCTTTGGGTCTTGTATGGATATTAAGGGGAACCCCACACCCAAATTTAAAAAAGGAAAGGCGTGGGGCAACAGACCCTCTGAACAGCAGTACACAGGCGGTGCAAACAAGACAGGGACTGTAGGTTTGTTGTTAAGTAGAATCTGTTTGTAATTTTGAACTGGTACATTTTTAAAGTGTTTAGCTCCAGCCAAAAAATCTATTTTAAGTTTTTTGGAAAACATAGGGAAGGGTTATCACCCTTGTGGCATTTGTTTTGCTGTCTGTGCTCCTCTTCAGAAGATTTCACCTCACTTTCTGTCCCAATGACAAATGTTTTTTGAAAATCTGGGTTTTTTAGTGAAACAGGGATTGGTGATAAAGCATCAGTGTAAAGGAGCAACGTTCTTCCCATATTAACTCTTACAGGAGAGAATTTCCCTTCCTAGGGGTAGATTTCATCTTATTTCCTGTTGTCTCCTTCCGTTTGCAAGTAGGAGTCGTTTGTAAGTTGGATGTTTGAAAGTAGGGGCCTGCCCTATACACTCTGCAGAAATTGAGGCCTTAGGTCTTGGTGTTGTCACAACACTGTAAGCCCACACAGGGCCCTGCTGTGAAATATTAGATCAAGAATTGTAATTACATGCCCCTGTTGAACAGGGTCAGAAAAATTGGGCCTTTGGTGATGGTGGTGGTGGTGCTGGTGCCACAACACTGTAAGTCCTCACAGTTACTCTTGGTGGGCGCTGGAACGGGCCCCGCTGTGAAATATTAGATCAAGATTGTAATTACATGCACCTGTTGAATAGGGGCAGAAAAATTGGGCTTTTGGTGGTGGTGGTGCTGGTGCCACAACACTGTAAGTCCTCACAGTTACTCTTGGTGAGCGCAGAAACGGGCCCTGCTGTAAAATATTAGATCAAGAATTGTAATTACATGCCCCTGTTGAACAGGGGCAGAAAAATTGGGCCTTAGGCACTGGCGCCACAACACTGCAACCCCTCACAGATACTCTAGTTGGAGCGCAGGAATGAGCCCTGCTGCAAAGTATTGCATCAAAAATTGTAATTACACGCCCCTGTTAAACAAGGGCAGAAAAATTGAGCCTTAGCCACTGGTGGCGGCGCCCAGAACCAAAAATATTCTTACAAGCTATCAGCATGATTATTGAGGAGGAAGAGGATAGTCACTCAGCATAACAGGATAGTAACTCAGCACCAGCATAGGGAGTCTTGAAGGAATCTGACATTTCAAAAAAAATTATTCGGTTACATCAGGATCAGGTGCTTGGTAGCTGGTGGTGATCCAAGACTGATTCATTTTTATGAAGGTCAGTCGATCGACCGAGTCGGTGGACAGGCTCACCCTGTGATCGGTTACAAAGCCTCCAGCAGCACTGAATGGGGGGTTCCGAAAGAATGCTGGATGCAAGACAGGCCAGTACCTCAGGATTTTCGGTGGGAAAGGTGTCCAAGTCAGATCTTGCTCCTAGGTATTCCTGCACCATGTAAAACAGACGCTGGCGATGGTTGCTTGAACCGATCATACTTTGGGGATGCAGACTAAAAAATTGTCTGAACGCATCGGTCAGGCAGCCACCTTCTCCACCGCTCCTTTTTTGACTGACCGAAGCCTCAGCAACATGTTGTCCAGGAACAGGAGTTTGTAACCTTCCAGTCTCTGGGAACGCGTTGCACAGACCTTTGTGCAAGGCCTCCCGAAGATGTTTCATCCTCTGCTCCCTCTGCGACGGCAAGATAAGGTCCGCAACCTTACCCTTGTAACGTGGATCAAGGAGGGTTGCCAGCCAGTAACGATCCCTCTCCTTGATACCACAAATACGAGGATCCTTCCTCAGGCTTTGCAGAATCAGGGAGGCCATGCAGCATAGGTTTGCTGAGGCATTCGGTCCGGAGTCCTCTGGTTCACTAAGGACGACATGATCCGCAGCCACCTCCTCCCAGCCATGTACAAGTCCATGGGTTTTTTGGGACTGTAAATGATCCCTTTAAAGACTGCTGCTGATGTTGAGTGCCAGGCTCCACCTTCATGCTGACACAATCCTCCTCCTCCTCTTCCTTTGTGATCTACGGGCACGCAGGAACACTGTCTGGATAAAGGGGGCCTTGAGAGCTAAGGAAATCCTCCTCTTCCTGCCTCTGTTCCGGCTCAAGTGCCCTGTCCATTATTCCACGCAGCGTGTGCTCCAACAGGTGGACAAGGGGGACAGTGTCACTGATGCATGCACTGTCACTGCTCACCATCCTTGTGGCCTCTTCAAATGGTGACAGGACAGTGCATACATCCCTGATCATAGCCCACTGGCGTGGGGAAAAAAACAAGCTCCCCTGACCCTGTCCTGGTGCCATAGTCACACAGGTACACATTGATGGCCCTCTGCTGCGTGTGCAGCCACTGCAGCATGGCCAATGTTGCGTTCCACCTGGTGGGCATGTCACAGATTAGGCTGTTCTTGTGCAGGTTAAATTCCTTTTGCAGGTCAGCCAGCCGAGCACTGGCATTATACGACCAGCGGAAATGCACACAGACTTTCCTGGCCTGCCTCAGGACACCCTGTAAGCCCGGGTACCTGCCCAAGAACCACTGTACCACCAAGTTAAGGACATGAGCCAAACAGGGCACTGGGTCAGTTGTCCCTGTCGGAGAGCGGAGAGGAGGTTAGTGCCATTGTCGCAAACCACCATTCCTGGCTTAAGCTGGCGTGGCGTCAACCACCTCTGAACCTGCCCCTGCAGAGCTGACAGAATCTCTGCCCCAGTGTGGCTCCTGTCCCCCAAGCACACCAGCTCAAGCACCGCATGGCATCTTTTGGCCTGCGTACTTGCGTAGCCCCTTGAACGCCTATGGAGCACCGCTGGTTCAGAGGACAAAGCACAGGAAGAGGCCATGGAGGAAGAAAAAGTGGAGGGGTGGAGGAGAGAGGTGTGTCAGAATCACCAATAGTAGCATTTTGGAGGCGTGGTGGCAGAACAACCTCCAACACTACTGCACCTTGTCCTGCATCCTTCCCAGCTGCCAGCAGAGTCACCCAATGTGCCGTGAAACTCAGGAAACATCCCTGTCCATGCCTGCTGGACCATGAGTCAGCGGTAATATGCACCTTACCTCTGACCGCCCTGTCCAGCGAGGCCAAGACATTGCCTTCCACATGCTGGTAGAGAGCTGGAATCGCCTTCCATGAGAAAAAGTGGCGCTTGGGAACATGCCACTAAGGAACCGCACATTCCACAAACTCACGGAAGGGGGCAGAGTCTACCAACTGAAAAGGTAGCAGTTGAAGTGCTAGCAATTTTGCCAAGCTAGCATTCAACTGCTGGGCATGTGGATGGCTGGGAGCGAACTTCTTTCTGCAGTGCAGCAGCTGGGGCAGGGAACTTTTCCTGGTACAATCTGATGTTGGTGTACTGATAGCAGATTGCCTGCAAGTACTTGGCTGTGACACACCTAATTCTACACCTTCATTCCTCTCAGTGCAGGTCTCAGAGAGGACTGAAGGTATAGTGGGGTTGGAGATCCCAGCTGATGAGGAGCAAGGAGAAGTCCTCTTTGTTCTTTGGTGTGGGTCTTTTAGGTACGCTTGCCAATGAACTGCATGGAAGGTCAACATATGTCTGGTCAAGCATGTGGTGCCCAAGCGGGAGATGTTTTGGCCACGAGAGATACGCTTGAGACATATGTTGCAAATAGTAGCGGTGCGATCTGATGCACTCATTTTAAAAAAGGCCCACACCAAAGAACTTTTGGATTAACGCACAGAGACAGCAGCGCCCTGCACATGCGGAGCTCTGCGGTGTGATGCAGTCAGTGTGCTGTCCTTAAGCTGGCCCCTGGAGGGCATCCTGCCTCGTTGGTGATGTGTAGGGATGAGCCGAACACCCCCCTGTTCGGTTCGCACCAGAACATGCGAACAGGAAAAAAGTTCGCTCGAACACGCGGACACCGTTAAAGTCTATGGGACACGAACATGAATAATCAAAAGTGCTAATTTTAATGGCTTATATGCAAGTTATTGTCATAAAAAGTGTTTGGGGACCTGGGTCCTGCCCCAGGGGACATGGATCAATGCAAAAAAAAGTTTTAAAAACGGCCGTTTTTTCAGGAGCAGTGATTTTAATAATGCTTAACCACTTAACAACCGGCCCATAGCCAAATGACGGCTACAGGGCGGTTGTTTAACTCTGGGAGGGCGTCCAGGGACGTCCTCCCAGAATTCTGCTCTCGCGCGCCCCCTAGGGCGCGCACTCGAGAGCATCCGTGACCGCCGGGTCCAGAGGACCCGGCGCATCACAGATCCCGGTAAATGGCCGCTGATCGCGGCCGTTTACCATGTGATCGCTCTGTCAAATGACGGAGCGATCACATGTCAACAAACCGGCGTCATCTGATGACGCCGGTTCCTCTCCTCCCCCTCTCCTCCCCTCCTGTGTACCGATCGGTACACAGTGACCTGAGAGGCGGATGGATGGATGGCTGCAGCGTTGTGGGCTGCATCTGTAGTGCCCACAGCGCTGCACAGAGACATCCAGCCATCCATCCATCCATGCTCAGCCATCCCCACTACTCTGCATGCTCTGCCATACCCTGGAATACCCCTGCAATACTCTGCCATACCCAGGAATACCACTGCAATACTCTGCCATACCCTGGAATACCCCTGCAATACTCTGCCATACCCTGGAATACCCCTGCAATACTCTGCCATACCCTGGAATACCCCGCAATACTCTGCCATACCCTGGAATACCCTGCAATACTCTGCCATACCCTGGAATACCCTGCAATACTCTGCCATACCCTGGAATACCCCTGCAATACTCTGCCATACCCTGTAATACCCCGCAATACTCTGCCATACCCTGGAATACCCCTGCAATACTCTGCCATACCCTGCAATACCCCGCAATACTCCTCCATACCCTGGAATACCCCGCAATACTCTGCCATACCCTGGAATACCCCGCAATACTCTGCCATACCCTGGAATACCCCGCAATAATCTGCCATACCCTGGAATACCCCGCAATACTCTGCCATACCCTGGAATACCCCGCAATACTCTGCCATACCCCGCAATACTCTGCCATACCCCGCAATACCCTGAAATACCCCGCAATACTCTGCCATACCCCGCAATACTCTGCCATACCCCGCAATACTCTGCCATACCCCGCAATACTCTGCCATACCCCGCAATACCCTGAAATACCCCGCAATACTCTGCCATACCCCGCAATACTCTGCCATACCCCGCAATACTCTGCCATACCCCGCAATACCCTGGAATACCCCGCAATACTCTGCCATACCCTGAAATACCCCGCAATACTCTGCAATACCCTGAAATATCCCGCAATACCCAGCCATACTCTGCAATACTCAGTGATACCCAGCCATACTCTGCAATACTCAGTGATACCCAGCCATACTCTGCAATACTCAGTGATACCCAGCCATACTCTGCAATACTCAGTGATACCCAGCCATACTCTGCCATACCCAGCCATGCTCTGCAATACCCCGCAAAAATCTGCAATACTCTGCCATAACCCGCAATACTCTGCCATACCCAGCCATACTCTGCAATACTCGGTGATACCCAGCCATACTCTGCCATACC
Organism: Lithobates clamitans; assembly: GCA_037952925.1. NCBI lineage: Eukaryota > Metazoa > Chordata > Amphibia > Anura > Ranidae > Lithobates > Lithobates clamitans. The sequence goes on from JBBGZY010000034.1 coordinate 2,225,534, forward strand.
CAGTCATACTCGGCGATACTCTGCAATACCCAGCCATGCTCAGCCATACCCAGCCTCTGTATATGACCAGGCTGTGGAAGTTTCACACATGTGGTATCGCGGTACTCAGGAGGAGTAGGAGAATCTATTTTGGGGTGTCATTTTTGGTATGTACATGCTATGTGTTAGAAATATTGTATAAATGGACAACTTTGTGTTAAAAAAAAAAAAAGCGTTTTAACCACTTCCCGCCTTCCGTCATATGACGTCCTTGACTTTGTGCGGGGATATCTGAATGATGGGTGCAGCTACAGGCATCATTCAGATATCATATTTTTCAGCTGGCGATTCCCTATACCATGAGAACGATCATAGCGGCTGTTACACTGCTTGATCGTTCTTACGGGAGGCGAGAGGGGACGCCCCCCCTCCCGCCGCCCTCCGGTGCTTCTACCGACTCACCGCTACGATCGAAGCCAGGATCTTTTTTTTTTTTTTTTTTTTTAATTTCAGGAACAGCCTAGAGGTGAGATGTGGGGTCTTATTGACCCCATATCTCACTGTAAAGAGGACCTGTCATGCCATATTCCTATTACAAGGGATGTTTACATTCCTTGTAATAGGAATAAAAGTGATCAAAAATTTTTTTTTTTTGGAAAAAAGTGTCAAACTAAAATAAATAAAGTAAAATGAACAATAAAAAAAAAAAAAATTTTTTTTAAAGCGCCCCTGTCCGTGTGCTCGCATGCAGAAGCGAACGCATACGTAAGTCCCGCCCACATATGAAAACGGTGTTCAAACCACACATGTGAGGTATCGCTGCGATCGGTAGAGCGAGAGCAATTTTTTTTTGCCCTAGACCTCCTCTGTAACTCAAAATTTGTTACCAGTAAAAAATTTTAAAGCGTCGCCTATGGGGATTTTTAAGTGGCGAAGTTTGGCACCATTCTAAAAGCGTGTGCAATTTTGAAAGGTGACATGTTAGGTATCTATTAACTTGGCGTAACTTCATCTTTCATATTATGCAAAAACATTGGGCTATCCTTACTGTTTTGTTTTTTTTTAAAGCAAAAAACTGTTTTTTTTCCAAAAAAAACGCAATCGAAAAATTGCTGCGCAAATATCGTGCGAGATAAAAAGTTGCAATGACCGCTATTGTATTCTCTAGGGTCTTTGCTAAAAAAACATATATAATGTTTTGGGGTTCTATGTAATTTTCTAGCAAATAAATGATGATTTTTACATGTAGGAGAGAAATGTCAGAATTGGCCTGGGTGCTCCAGAACGCCTGAAGGTGCTCCCCTGCATGTTGGGCCTCTGTATGTGGCCACGCTGTGTAAAAGTCTCACACATGTGGTATCGCCATACTCGGGAGTAATAGCAGAATCTGTTTTGGGGTGTAATTTGTGGTATGCATATGCTGTGTGTGAGAAATAACCTGCTAATATGACAATTTTGTAAAAAAAAAAAAACGAAAAAAAAAAAACTTGATTTTGCAAAGAATTGTGGGAAAAAATGACAACTTCAAAAAACTCATCATGCATCTTTCTAAATACCTTGGAATGTCTTCTTTCCAAGAAGGGGTCATTTGGGGGGTATTTGTACTTTTCTGGCATGTTAGGGTCTCAAGAAATGAGATAGGCCGTCAGTACTTCAGGTGTGATCAATTTTCAGATATTGGTACCATAGCTTGTGGACGCTATAACTTTCACAAAGACCAAATAATATACACTAATTTGGGTTATTTTTACCAAAGATATGTAGCGGTATAAATTTTGGCCAAAATATATGAAGAAAAATTACTAATTTTCAAAATTTTATAACAGAAACTAAGAAAAATTAATTTTTTTACAGATCTTTTTTCTTTTATAGCGCAAAAAATAAAGAACCCAGTGGTGATTAAATACCACCAAAAGAAAGCTCTATTTGTGTGAAAAAAAGGACAAAAAATTCATATAGATACAGTGTTGCATGACTGAGTAATTGTCATTCAAAATGTGAGAGCACCAAAAGCTGAAAATTGGTCTGGTTATTAAGGGGGTTTAAGTGCCCAGTGGTCAAGTGGTTAAAGTCAAACAATAAAAGTGTAATATCCCTTTAAATTTCGTACCTGGGGGGTGTCTATAGTATGCCTGTAAAGGGGCGCATGTTTCCCGTGTTTAGAACAGTCTGACAGCAAAATGACATTTCGAAGGAAAAAACTCATTTAAAACTACCGCGGCTATTAATGAATTGCCGGTCCGACAATACACATAAAAGTTCATTGATAAAAACGGCATGGGAATTCCCCACAGGGAAACCCCGAACCAAAATTTAAAAAAAAAAATGACGTGGGGGGGTCCCCCTAAATTCCATACCAGGCCCTTCAGGTCTGGTATGGATATTAAGGGGAACCCCGGCCAAAATTTTTAAAAAAAAATGACGTGGGGTGCCCACCAAATTCCATACCAGACCCTTAAGGTCTGGTATGGATTTTAAGGGGAACCCCGCGCCAAAAAAAAAAAAAAAACGGCGTGGGGTTCCCCCAAAAATCCATACCAGACCCTTATCCGAGCACGCAACCTGGCAGGCCGCAGGAAAAGAGGGGGGGACGAGAGTGCGGCCCCCCCCTCCTGAACCGTACCAGGCCACATGCCCTCAACATTGGGAGGGTGCTTTGGGGTAGCCCCCCAAAACACCTTGTCCCCATGTTGATGAGGACAAGGGCCTCATCCCCACAACCATGGCCGGTGGTTGTGGGGGTCTGCGGGCGGGGGGCTTATCGGAATCTGGAAGCCCCCTTTAACAAGGGGACCCCCAGATCCCGGCCCCCCCCCCTGTGTGAAATGGTAAGGGGGTACTTACCCCTACCATTTCACTAAAAAAGTGTCAAAATAGTTAAAAATGACAAGAGACAGTTTTTGACAATTCCTTTATTTAAATGCTTCTTCTATCTTCCTTCATCTTCTTCATCTTATGGTTCTTCTGGCTCTTCTGGTTCTTACTCCGGCGTTCTCGTCCAGCATCTCCTCTGCAGCGTCTTCTATCTTCTTGTCCTCGGGCCGCTCCGCACCCATGGCATGAGGGGAGGCTCCCGCTCTTCTCTTCATCTTCTTCTTCATCCTCTTCTCTTCTTCATCTTCTTCATCTTCTTCATCTTCATCTTCTCTTCTTAATTTTCTTCTGCGGGCCGCTCCGCATCCATGCATGGAGGGAGGCTCCCGCTGTGTGACGGCGTCTCCTCGTCTGACGGTTCTTAAATAACGGGGGGCGGGGCCACCCGGTGACCCCGCCCCCCTCTGACGCACGGGACATGACGGGACTTCCCTGTGGCATTCCCCGTGACGTCACAGGGAAGTCCCGTCAAGTCACCGTCCGTCAGAGGGGGGCGGGGTCACCGGGTGGCCCCGCCCCCCGTTATTTAAGAACCGTCAGACGAGGAGACGCCGTCACACAGCGGGAGCCTCCCTCCATGCCAGCATGGCTGCGGAGCGGCCCGGAGAAGAAATGAAGAAGGAAGAAGAGATGAAGAAGAAGAAGATGAAGAGAAGAGCGGGAGCCTCCCCTCATGCCATGGGTGCGGAGCGGCCCGAGGAGAAGAAGATAGAAGACGCCGCGGAGGAAATGCTGGACGAGAACGCCGGAGGAAGAACCAGAAGAGCCAGAAGAACCAGAAGATGAAGGAAGATAGAAGAAGCATTTAAATAAAGGAATTGTCAAAAACTGTCTCTTGTCATTTTTAACTATTTTGACACTTTTTTAGTGAAATGGTAGGGGTAAGTACCCCCTTACCATTTCACACAGGGGAGGGGCCGGGATCTGGGGGTCCCCTTGTTAAAGGGGGCTTCCAGATTCCGATAAGCCCCCCGCCCGCAGACCCCCACAACCACCGGCCACGGTTGTGGGGATGAGGCCCTTGTCCTCATCAACATGGGGACAAGGTGTTTTGGGGGCTACCCCAAAGCACCCTCCCAATGTTGAGGGCATGTGGCCTTCAGGAGGGGGGGGGGGCCGCACTCTCGTCCCCCCCCTCTTTTCCTGCGGCCTGCCAGGTTGCGTGCTCGGATAAGGGTCTGGTATGGATTTTTGGGGGAAACCCACGCCGTTTTTTTTTTTTTTTTGGAGCGGGGTTCCCCTTAAAATCCATACCAGACCTGAAGGGTCTGGTATGGAATTTAGGGGGAACCCCACGTCATTTTTAAAAAAAAATTTGGCCGGGGTTCCCCTTAATATCCATACCAGACCTGAAGGGCCTGGTATGGAATTTAGGGGGACCCCCCCACGTCATTTTTTTTTTTTTTTTTTGGTTCGGGGTTTCCCTGTGGGGAATTCCCATGCCGTTTTTGTCAATGAACTTTTATGTGTATTGTCGGACCGGCAATTCATTAATAGCCGCGGTAGTTTTAAATGAGTTTTCTCCTTCGAAATGTCATTTTGCTGTCAGATTGTTCTAAACACGGGAAACATGCGCCCCTTTACAGGCATACTATAGACACCCCCCAGGTACGAAATTTAAAGGGATATTACACTTTTATTGTTTGACTGTAAGCATTATTAAAATCACTGCTCCTGAAAAAACGTCCGTTTTTAAAACTTTTTTTTGCATTGATACATGTCCCTTGGGGCAGGACCCGGGTCCCCAAACACTTTTTATGACAATAACTTGCATATAAGCCTTTAAAATGAGCACTTTTGATTTCTCCCATAGACTTTTAAAGGGTGTTCCGCGGCATTCGAATTTGCCGCGAACACCCCAAATTGTTCGGTGTTCGGCGAACTTGCGAACAGCCAATGTTCGAGTCGAACATGAGTTCGACTCGAACTCGAAGCTCATCCCTAGTGATGTGCCTCCTCCTCTCTCCCATGAGGCACCCACGTGGAGTCAGTGACCTCATCATCCCCTCCCTCATCACTGGAGCAAAGCTGGCAGTATGCTTTAGCTGGGGGAACATGACTGCCAGATTGCTGTCCTTCTTGGGCACGCCCTCTGTCTGGGCTCACGTTACTGCCTTCCTCTAGCTGAGTACAATCATCTGAGCCTTCAAAACGCTGGGCATCCTCCTGGAGCATGTAACAAACACTGTGGTCAAACAGTTTGGGGGACTCAGGAGGACATGGTGAGGCTAGGGAAGGAGTGACTGATGCCATTGAGCCGAGGGAAGAGGCCGCGTTGGCAGCTGCTTTGCCAGACAAAGTACCCTGAGCCTGGGTGAGAGAGGATGAGGAGGATGAGGACGGCTTGGTCATCCACTTGACCAAGTCTTCCGCATGTTGCAGCTCAACATGGCCAGCTGCCAAAAAAAAGGCCAAGCATGTCCAACGGCCACATGTCCACGACCAGTACTGTTGCCTCTAGACAAAGAGCCTGTTTGCCCTCTTTTATTGGCTTGTGACTGTCTGCCTCTCCTTGTTGGCAATCCAGACATACTAATGGCCTGCAGTGAGATGTAGCTGCACAAAACTGGGAATTATATATATACACCGATTGTACTGCAGCTAGCAGAATCATCTGCCTGCCTGTAATATTATTAGTATGAGAACACCTGCACTTGTCTTCAGGTAGCTATACTGTAGGTGAAACTGTGCAGGGTACACAGTACACTAACTGGAAATACTTCAAGAGCCTGCCTGTGCTATTAATAGGATCAGAAGAAGCACACAAGCACCTGGCTTCAGGTAGCTATATTGTAGGTGCAACTGTGCAGGGTACACAGTACACTAACTGGAAATACTTCAAGAGCCTGCCTGTGCTATTAATAGGATCAGAAGAGCACACAAGCACCTGGCTTCGGGTAGCTATACTGTAGGTGCAAATGTACAGGGTACACAGTACACTAACTGGAAATACTTCAAGAGCCTGCCTGTGCGATTAATAGGATCAGAAGAAGCACACAAGCACCTGGCTTCAGGTAGCTATACTGTAGGTGCAAATGTGCAGGGTGCACAGTACACTAACTGGAAATACTTCAAGAGCCTGCCTGTGCTATTAATAGGATCAGAAGAAGCACACAAGCACCTTGCTTCAGGTAGCTATACTGTAGGTGCAAATGTGCAGGGTACACAGTACACTAACTGGAAATACTTCAAGAGCCTGCCTGTGCTATTAATAGGATCAGAAAAAGCACACAAGCACCTGGCTTCAGGTAGCTATATTGTAGGTGCAACTGTGCAGGGTACACAGTACACTAACTGGAAATACTTCAAGAGCCTGCCTGTGCTATTAATAGGATCAGAAGAGCACACAAGCACCTGGCTTCGGGTAGCTATACTGTAGGTGCAAATGTACAGGGTACACAGTACACTAACTGGAAATACTTCAAGAGCCTGCCTGTGCGATTAATAGGATCAGAAGAAGCACACAAGCACCTGGCTTCAGGTAGCTATACTGTAGGTGCAAATGTGCAGGGTGCACAGTACACTAACTGGAAATACTTCAAGAGCCTGCCTGTGCTAGTAATAGGATCAGAAGAAGCACACAAGCACCTTGCTTCAGGTAGCTATACTGTAGGTGCAAATGTGCAGGGTACACAGTACACTAACTGGAAATACTTCAAGAGCCTGCCTGTGCTATTAATAGGATCAGAAGAAGCACACAAGCACTTGGCTTCAGGTAGCTATACTGTAGGTGCAAATGTGCAGGGTACACAGTACACTAACTGGAAATACTTCAAGAGCCTGCCTGTGCTATTAATAGGATCAGAAGAAGCACACAAGCACCTGGCTTCAGGTAGCTATATTGTAGGTGCAACTGTGCAGGGTACACAGTAAACTAACTGGAAATACTTCAAGAGCCTGCCTGTGCTATTAATAGGATCAGAAGAGCACACAAGCACCTGGCTTCAGGTATCTATACTGTAGGTGTAAATGTGCAGGGTACACAGTACACTAAGTGGAAATACTTCAAGAGACTGCCTGTGCTATTAATAGGAAATAGGATCAGAAGAAGCACACAAGCACCTGTCTTCAGGTAGCTATACTGTAGGTGCAACTGTGCAGGGTTACACAGTAAACTAACTGGAAATACTGTAAAAAGACCTGCCTGCCTGTCAGTATATTAGGAAGAGAATAACAGGAACAGATCTAGCTAAACTGAATACAGTGTGTATATATCTACATATCTACATATATATATATATATATATATATATATATATACATATATATATATATATATATATATATATATATATATATATATATATATATATATATATATATATATATATATATATATGTATTTATGGTTGGAGCCCTATGTCCGATATGGACATAGATAACACTTATAGTAAAGATAAGACTTACCATCGGAAATAGACCTGAAAGTGTGGACTTACCATATGAAATGGACCTGAAAGTGTGCCTTGGTCTAATGGCCGGTATGCCAAAATAAGGGGGCATACCCTGGTTTAAGAAATGATTATTCTGTAAGAGAAATGAATGAAATGAATAGTTTGAGAAATGCTGTGAAATGGGGATGGGAGGGTGGGTATCGCGCACAGGAAACCGACAAGCACCACAGGTGAGCGGCTGCTTAAATACCCCCCGGGCTCCTCCCATAAATTCAGGCCACCATACTGGCCTTCCTACTTATGGTTGGAGCCCTATGTCCGATATGGACATAGATAACACTTATAGTAAAGATAAGACTTACCATCGGAAATAGACCTGAAAGTGTGGACTTACCATATGAAATGGACCTGAAAGTGTGCCTTGGTCTAATGGCCGGTATGCCAAAATAAGGGGGCAAAAACATTCAGGTAGGGTTATAATTTTATTGGTTTTCAGTTATTTATTGAGCCAATTTGGAGAATGCCTGTGCCATCTCAGTTTGCGGATTGGGGATATACCGGGCGAAGCAGGCTGATTTCCACCTGCCTAGTCTTTTGATGATGTGGTCTGGAACCCCGTGGCGGGACGCTGCGGAGGCTGCTCCGATACGGAAAGAGTGTTCGGAATACTGACTAGGGTTAAGGTGAAGATTGCGGAGAAGTATCCTTATGTGTTTCACAAACTGAGAGGCGCTTAAAGGTTTAACTGGGAATGGTAGAAGGGGACTGCTGTCTAGTTGCTCAGGCAGGAGTGACAGGAGTCGGTTGAGTACAGCGACTGGACACCAGCTGTTGTTGGTTTTGTAGAGGTGAATGTTCACTCCTGAACCCGTTTGCTGGGTTTTAGAGACCTCGAGGTGCAGGATGAAATGGTCTTGGTATCGAAGCAAGTGCCGTCTGCATAGTACTTGGTCTGTGGGTTTGTTAGAGGTGAATTCGCCAGGCCGTAAGAACCCATAGTAAGCTAAATATACGGCTGCTTGTAAGACCGTGCTGGGGAGCAGACCGAATGGCGAAGTGGCCAGAATAGTTGACATGTCCCTAAAGATGGGCCCTGTAATGGGTAAGCGCTTAGTGCTGATGACTGGTTGTTGTTTCTGAATTCCCCTTAGAATGGCTCGTATAGCGTGTGAGGAGAACAGTGAAGATTTCGTGGGGTCTTCAAGTGCCATGAAATGTTGAATGCCGGCTAGGTATAGCCGGATGGTATTGTAGGATAAGGCCAGCTGCGTGTGGCAGTGTGCAGTGAAGGCCAGTACCTGTTTGATATCTGTTGGTCCTTTACGGCAGGACGTGAGGAATTTATTGAAGGCCTTCCAAGCTGTCTGGTAGGCTTTGAGTGTGTTGTGGGAGAGGGAATGATTTATGAGTTGCGTAGCTCCGTGTAGATGTTGAACTAGTCCAGGATCAGTTGTGACCAGACAGGGATAGGGGCCGACATTGGATCGGCATCGGGAACCTGTTTGAAAAAGGAGGTATAATTGAAACGTGACAGTGCGTCAGCTGCTGAGTTGTATCTGCCGGGAATAAATGCACAGTGTATATTGAACTGATGCTGTAAAGACAGTTGTACCAACCTGCGCAGGAAGGACATGACTGCTAGGGACTTGGACCTGCCTCTGTTTATGATGTCTGCTGTGGCCTGGTTGTCGGGGGTGAAGACTACGGTTTGTCCTGTCCAGTGGTGGCCCCAGAGTTGTGCGGCTGCCACTATGGGATAAAGCTCAAAGAGGGCAGATGTTTGGGAAAAGCCGGGTATCAACAGTATCTGTTGAGGCCAGGGTCCTGAAAACCAATGATGGCCAAAAATTGCCGCGAAACCTGTGGAGGCTGCAGCGTCCGTCACCACCTGGGGTGAATGGACCGAAACCATAGGTATAAATAGAGATATGCCATTCCAGGCGGACAAGAATTCCTCCCACATAGATAGGTCCGCTATAGCTGCGGAGTCTAGATTCAAAATCTGATCAGGGTCTTGAGTTTCTGACAGAAATCTAAGCAGGCGTGATACAAATGTGCGGCCTTGTGGGATAATTCGCATAGCGAAGTTGAGCATACCCAGGAGAGACTGCAACTGTTTTTTGGTACAGCCCTTGGTGTGTGTAAATTCGTGAAGGACTGCCCTAATGCGTGTTAGTTTGTCGGGGGGGAGACTGGCTTGCATCGCGCAGGTATCCAAGCTGACCCCGAGAAAGGTGATGATGTTTGCTGGGCCGTCGACTTTGTGCTCGGCGATGGGAACATTGAGGTTTCCAAAAGTCACTCTAAGTTTGTCGAGATCTCCTGGGGGCTTGCTGGGCGGTTCTATCAGTAGGAAGTCATCCAGATAATGGATGACTTCATGGCATTGACCCTTGTGTAATAGTATCCAAACGAGGGACTGAGCGAACGTGTCGAAGAGCCACGGGCTACTCTTCGAACCGAAGGTGAGTTTTGTAGCAAAATAATATGCTTCCTTCCATTTGATGCCATGCCAGCACCAAAGGGATGGGTGGATGGGCAGGAGCTTGAAAGCATCCGAGATGTCGGCTTTGGAGAGCCAGGCACCTGTGCCTGCTTTGATGATCGCTTGTATTGCCATGTCAACGGAGGAATATTTTAGGGAAAACTCTTCGGGGGGGATCAGGGAATTGAGACTGGGTATGTGGGAAGAATGAGGCGCAGACAGGTCATACACCAAACGCAATTTATTTGAGAACTTGCCCTTGACAAGTCCAATAGGGCTGACTCTCCATGTGCTGAAAGGGGGGCAAGTGAAAGGGCCTATCACGTAGTCTCGATCTACCTCTGCCTGTAAGAGCTGATCTATGGCTTGTTCATCAATGGCTGCAGAACGAAGATTGGCACATTCGTGAGTACTGTGGGGTAGTGAAATGAGGCCGGTGTGAAAGCCTGCTGTGAAGCCTTGGATAAGGTAAGTGGCCAGGGAAGGGGTGGGATGTGAAGTGAGATACAGTCCTAACCATAAGAGGTTGATCCGGCTTAGTCATGCCCTCTTGTGTTGTTTGACTTCACACAAATTCCTAGGGTGTGCTCTTTGGCATAAGGTGCAGATGTGAAGTAGACGGCACTGGCTGAAGTTGCAGGACCCATAGTTAAAGTTGTTACAGATGGCTGCCCCTCCCACGGTTCGGACTGGGCGTCCGAGTTTGTCCACCTGAGGTGTTGGTTCAGGGATCGACTGACCCTGTACTGTACCTGAGGTAGAGGGAAACTCGAAGGGCCGTCTGATCGCCGCATTGGCGCACCAGGTGGCAGTGTGGGTGGAAGACTGGCAAATCGCACACAGAGGTGAGCGTAAGCCAGCAAAGTGGCGGCAGAAGAGCTCTGTGTCCATGAGACTCCAATCTGTCGTAGTCTGGAATTGTATGAGTCTGGCGGCGGCCTTAGCTGAAAAGGAACGATGATAATCGTAAAAGGCGAAACCTCCATACTTGTGGCCCAAGTCTACCACAGTATGGAGATACAAGTCCAGCTCTTCCCGCCTGCTAGGGGTGGCTGAGCACAGGACATCTCTGAGCATGCCAAAGGCCAGGGTAAATTCTGGGACTGATAGCTTGCGGTTCAATCTGGGGTCTTTGGCTTTAAGGACCACCGATATGTCGCCCCAGGAGTAGGCCTTATTTTCTGCCAAATCATGCACGGAAATAAGGAGAGAGGCCAGGTTGACGTCCTTGCCGTCCAAAATGTCCTTCCTGATACTGGTTGGGACCAGATGGGAGGGGTAGACAATGGGGCTCGAGCCTGAGGTACCTGCAGGAAGAGGTGTCAAGGTTTGAGTTGCAGTTGGGTCGGGGACAGCCGTGGCCGGTCGGGCCTCCAGAAGTGCAACCCTGGTTTGGACGTCTGCGACTGAGGTGGATAGAGATGACACCATCGTGTGTAATTGCGAGATGGCCGATGATATTGACTGGAGGGATGCCTGTTGGGTACTGGGTCCTGCTGCTGGTGGGGGAAAGAGGAGTTTGAAGAGCTCGCCTTTCCTCGCTGTGGCGGGGAAGGGGACACCTCTGCGTCTGAGCTCTGCCGTCAGTTTGGGGATAGTCCATCCCCTGAGGGACTGCACGCTGCCGCTCTCTGAGACCGGAGAAGGTGACAGAGGGGCCGTGAAGTCTTCGCTGCCGGCCTGGGACATAGTTGCTCTGGTGCGGATCTCTTGAGCTTTATTTCCTGGTTGACTGTAACCTATTGGGGGTGACATGAATTTCAAGTTTTTTCTTTGATCCGCTGAGTCATACTTACCCGACTTATTCTCCCATTCCTTTTTTTTTTTTTTTTATTTACCTGGGGGGATATCGTCCAACCTGGTGCAGGGTGGACCTACTGAACTTTGACTGACCTGAGGAAAATGAAAAGGTGATAATTCGTGAAGGGATTGCTAACTAACTTGAAGCAACGATTTGTATGGTGCTTGCAATTTTGTGACAATGAAATGATTCGAAATGTTTGCCTTGATTATGAATGGACTCCATGACAGAGGTCCGGCCTAGTGGTGTCATGACTTATTTGACCGTGAACCGGGCTCTGGAGCATGTATTGAAATGAGGCAACTGAAAACATTGGTGCACCCGGGACGAATCGGTGCCTGTTTGATGCATCTGGATTCGAATCGGAGCGCAGTATGAAATGAATGAGAGAAATGATTATTTTTGACCGAGGCTCGAATTGGCTGTGCTGTATTTGCGACTGGCAACCAACCGAGCTCTGGTATAGGTATGAATGCGATTGAAACAAGCGAGGCATTCCGTGACGCATCGGTGCATCTCAGATGCGACTGGTTTCGAAACGGTGATGCGTTGTGGGAGTGAAATGGTAGTAATTGCATGACAGAGATATGGATCAATCGCCCGATATCTGCGACTAGGTATGATCCGGACTCTGGACCATGTATCAGAAATGAGGCCGAGCCCTGGGGCACGCCGTAACGAATCGGTGCATCGAAGATGCAACTGGATTCGAAACGGAGCGCGGTAAGTGAGGATGTAACATATCGTTTACCATGACGGAGGCTCGAATCGGTCGTGCTGTTGTAGCGACTGACTACGAATCGGACTCTGGAGCATGTACTGAAATGTGGCCAATCCTGGGCACGCCGAGATGAATCGGTGCATTTCCATGCGACTGAATTCATGTCGGAACGTGATACGTGGAAATGAAATGATAACCATGACAGAGGTACGAATGACTGATAATAACGTAACTCTGGAGCATGTATAGAAATGAGGCCAATCCTGGGGCACGCCGAGACGAATCGGTGCATTTCCATGCGACTGAATTCATGTCGGAACGTGATACGTGGAAATGAAATGATAACCATGACAGAGGTACGGATGACTGATAAGACGTAACTCTGGAGCATGTATAGAAATTAGGCCAATCCTGGGGCACGCCGAGACGAATCGGTGCATTTCCATGCGACTGAATTCATGTCGGAACGTGATACGTGGAATGAAATTATAACCATGACAGAGGTACGAATGACTGAAAATAACGTAACTCTGGAGCATGTATAGAAATGAGGCCGCAATAACTGGGGCACACCGGAATGAATCCGTGCATCTTTTGGTGCGACTGGATTCGAATCGGAGCGCGGTAGGTGACTGAAATGAGAAATGTTTGAAATGATTTGAAATGTCAGAAATGAGTTTAGAAATGTTTCAGAAATGAGAAATGATTGGTATCGAACTGACTTGATCCGATAAATTGCAAATTGCGACTCGCTATGGCTGTCTACCGACGTATATTTTTAAAATACCAACATGCTAGAAATGAAGCGACGACTGCGTCGCGGTGCTGTTGAAATGGTAACATATCGGAAGTACGAGCGATATACATTGCCGTTTATGTTGTGAAATGCGAGTGAAACGAAAATTTGAAATCACGGTTTAGTGACATGATATGAAAACGAAAAGTCCGACGGGACCTTACCTGCGACAGCCAAGCCAGACGCGTGGTACAAACTACGAACGAAAAACGCGGACTTCGAAAGTTTTGAGTACGGAATATCGAATACGGGAACTTGCGAGGCAAGAACTTGCGGACGCTGGTATATCGAATAGTCGGCCTAGTGACGTATATCGCGCACAGGAAACCGACAAGCACCACAGGTGAGCGGCTGCTTAAATACCCCCCGGGCTCCTCTCATAAATTCAGGCCACCATACTGGCCTTCCTACATATATATATATAACACCTGGGATGTATATATATATATATACACAATACACTGTAAGTGCAGCTAACTGACTCGACCTGCCTACTCTATCTAACTTAAATCAAATGACACTGTCTATCTAACTCTCTCCACCGCAACACACTACACAAGGCCGCCACGCAGACGGCCTTATATAGTGTGGGGCATGTACTAAAGCCCCTGAGCCATAATTGGCCAAAGCCTCCCTGGCTTTGGCCAATCACAGCTCTCTGTGCAGACAGCGCTGTGATTGGCCAAGCATGCGGGTCATAGTGCATGCTTGGCCAATCATCAGTCAGCAATGCACTGTGATGCCGCAGTAAATTATGGGCTTGAATATGGCACGAACGGCCCATAACGTTCGTAATTCGGCAAACTACCGAACACACAATGTTCGAGTCGAACATGCGTTCGGCTCAAAAACGAAGCTCATCCCTAGCTGCCAGCATTGCTGCAGAGATTGAAGGGGTGCGGGGTCAGCCTGTCAGTGCTCAGACCATACGCCGCACACTGCATCACATTAGTCTGTATGGCTGTCATCCCTGAAGGAAGCCTCTTTTAAAGATGGTGCACAAAAACCCTGCAGTTTGCTGAAGACAAGCAGACTAATGCCCCGTACACACGGTCGGATTTTCCGATGGAAAATGTCCGATCGGAGCGTGTTGTCGGAAACTCCGACCGTGTGTGGGCTCCATCTGACATTTTCCATCGGATTTTCCGACACACAAAGTTGGACAGCAGGAGATAAAATTTTCCGACAACAAAATCCGATCGCGTCAATTCCGACCGTGTGTGGCCTGTTCCGATGCACAAAGTGCCACGCATGCTCAGAAGAAATTCCGAGACAGAACAGCTCATTCTGGTAAACTTAGCGTTCGCAATGGATACAGCACTTTCGTCACTCTGCAATGTTCAAAATGGTTTAATACAGCGCACTCTCTTCTTCTTTATAATGTGACAAGAATTAAGTAGTTTTGCTGCTCATATTCACACACACGTTTCACAAACTTCTTTCGTTACTATTTATCCGGATTCCCTCAATATATTTTGATTTCTCACATCTGACAACATAATTTTGTTGTATTTTATTTATTTTTTTTGGCTTTAATGTAGATTCTTTTTTTGTGTTTGTATTTTTTTGAAGGGTGTTTTTTTTTTTGGATTTTTATTTGTACTCCCGAAAATGTTTGAGTGTGTTTTTTGTGACAAGTTCCCACAACACCATTGATATGTTGTTCTATTTAATCTGTAGGAGATTGTTTGGTGTTGTTGTCCCTTGTTCATTTCACATTTTATGTTAGAAATATACCTGAATCGTCACCAACAAACTGTCCTTTTTGGATGAAAACACACACAGGACAGTAGAATTTCTCCAAAAAATTTATTAAGGGCTCACAACTAAACAAAGAGGGAGGCAACGCTGGAGAAACTGCAGAAGTGGGTGAAGCCTTGGACCCCCAGGGCAGACATCAATTATTTAAAAGCAAAATTGGTGGCCTGAGGAGTCCATATCTAAGGGAGGGCAGTGTGGTCCAGAAGTCCCAGAGATCCGGAAAGCAGCAGATGACACCTGTGTCCCCAGGCTGTGGTCATACGAGAGACTGCAGCTTCTGTCAGACCAGACTGAACCCAGGGCCATCACTCTTTGGTCTTCTTTCCACGCTTCCTTCCACGCGGTGGCTCTGGTGGTGGAGTTGTGGCAGCAGGAGGAGGAGGATCGTCCATCTCAATGACATCCGTCTTGGGTGTTAGTTCCCCACTCACCCCCTTACGTAGGACTTTATAAATAAGGTCCTCATAGATCCTGCATTGGCCCTCCTGCATGCCCTGCAATTTGATGGCAGCCATGCAGGCAAAGGCCTCTTCAGGAGTGGGGAAGGCTCTGAGGGATGCAGAAGCCTC
The DNA here is from genome assembly GCA_037952925.1 of Lithobates clamitans. Classification (NCBI taxonomy): domain Eukaryota; kingdom Metazoa; phylum Chordata; class Amphibia; order Anura; family Ranidae; genus Lithobates; species Lithobates clamitans. Next base: position 2,240,914 of record JBBGZY010000034.1, read on the forward strand.
CTGGATCAGTCTGTACGCTGAATCCTGCACGGGACTCGGAGTGACCTTCCTGGCTCGTTTATGTGGCAGGCGGAGGGGAGGGACCTGAGACTCAGTCAGGCTGCGACTGGTCCCAGGCTTCTCTTGGCTGACACTTAGCCCCGCCTCCTCCTGGCTGCCACTAATCGCCGCCTCCTCCTGACTACCACATTCCACAACCTCCTCCTGGCTGAGGTCTTCCTGTGTATGAAAAGGGGACATAGTTTTAGTATTTTATTCATCAATCACACACAATTTTCACCTCCTGACTGCTGCAAATTGAATGTTAACAAATATAACAGACTATCCTTCTGAGCCCAGCATTTTTCATTCTTGTCCCAATTTTGAGTGCCCACTACTGTCTATTGATATGTAAAACACTTTTTTCAATCAGCAAATAGTGATCAATAATAACATCTAGTAAACATCATTTATTTATTGACCAGAAATCTGTAGAAGAATGCTATACCTGACTCCAGCTGGGCTCCTCCACTTCTTCCTGGCTGGAAGGCCCAGGTTGGACATCGGAAGCCTCAGCTGGGGTGGAAGGAAGAGTGGAAGGAAGAGTGGAGAGGGATTCCCTGACTTCAGTGTGGTCTGACAGAAATCGCAGTCTCTCGTAGTACCACAGCCTGGGGACATAAACGTCATCTGCTGCTGCTCCGGACCTCTGGGAATCTGTGACCTTCTTGCGCTCCCTCAGATATGTGCTCCTCAGGCCACCAATTTTAGCTTTTAAATAAGGGATGGTTGCTGTGGGGACCACCGGCTTCACTAACTCCAGCAGTTTCTCCAGCGCTGCCTGCCTCTTCTGTTTGTGGTTATAATGGGGGTGTCTCACCTGCCACAGATAGGGCAGCTCCCTGTACTTGTCTATGAACAGGGGCAGGAAATTGTGGTCGTTGAACCCATCCATTTTCTCTGCAAGACACTACACAAGACAAACCCTAATGTAAGGCCAAACTCCCCTAATCTTGTTACAATATAGGCTTCCATTTCGAAGCAGTATAGGCCCAAGTTTAGATCTTACCTTCGTTATCACGATCGGCGTCTCCGATGCTCCTTCCTCCGCTCACAGATCGTACGTAAGACACACGTGTGTTACGCTTTATACACACTGAGCATGCGTATAACTCCGCCCACCCCTGACATTCTTTCTAGTCTATTCCCCGCCCCTTTTCGTTCGGCGCAGTGGGGGAAGAGCACATGGTGGATAGACAGCAGGTGCGTGCTAATTGTAGCAACGAGGAGGAGGAGGAAAGGCCGGAGCCTGAAACGTCCCAATCCAGAAGGAGATTTAAGGACTCAAATATGTCCTTTGGGGAGATGTTGGAGATGGTGGGCATCCTGAAGAAGGCCGACTATAATGGAAACCATGGGCTTTACCCCAACCCCAATGTCCGAAAGGCCAAGATCATGGCGAAAGTGGTCAGGAGTCTGCACCGGAAATTCGGGGTACGACGATCAAAAGATCAGCTCAGGAAGCAGTGGTCGGACCTGAAATTACGAGAACATGAGCAGTACAGAAAGATCCGGAGAGTGCTGCAAAAAAGTAAGTAGTTGTGGTGTGTTCCTATTCTTTTTGTGTTTATTACGTTCGTGCTGCTCCATGTGCTTTTAGGAACTGTTGTACAGTTTAAAATGGCAACTTTCATGTTCATGGGCACATTATTTGGTCGGATCAAACATTTTTCGTTCCAAATATAAAATACCATTGTTTGGCCCATATGCATTTGGCCACCATTTTGACGCCCTATACTTGTCTTCAAAGAATTGGGTTGTGTAGATGGCTTTGTTACTAGAATGAAATGCAAACTAGATTCTGTGTAAGGAGAGGACACTGAGCAACTGTTTTCACATCTGGACGCTGGAGCACTAGTGTGGGACACAAAAACGCCATTTTTATTAGGGGGGCCACACAGGTGCTCCAGTGTATACTATAGGGGGGTCTCCATCTGTGAAGCTCACACTAAACAGGTAAAGTATTGCAGCTTGACAAAGGGCATTCAAAAAATTAAAACTTGGAACTCTGCTAAAGTTGACAATTGTACCCCACTTCCAAGCAATGTTTCCTATTTTTAGTTCTGACATTAAATATCTGTGTGCTAATTATACCATTTTGTTTCACATAGGGGAGAAAAGACTCGGAGGACACCCCTCATCTGAGGAGACCAGAGCCCCCCCCCTCTGGAAGAAGGGGAAATCCCCCCAACACAAGCTGAGCAGGAGGATGAAGATGTGGTGGAACTAGTCACCACAACAGGTGAGTGTCTGCAACCACAGGCTCAGATAAGAGATGGATGGCGCATTTTTTTTAAACCAAATTTATTTTGGGGTTCCTCTCTTTTTAGGTGATCGTGAGGTTGTGGATGAAGATCCTTTCACATCCGAAAGTGCCCAGATCCTGATCGGGGAGATCATGGGGTGTAATTTACAATTGGAAATCATCAAGCAAAACATCAATGATGTTATTCCAAAATATAAAAACATCATTGATGTTTTGGGGCGAGTTTAAAACCCCTCCAAATCACTTTCTTCTTTTGTGTGCTACAATGTGCTAAATGCTTTTGTGATTTTTCCCAAAGCCAAATTTGGAGGATGCACACAGTGTGTCAACATGTGCTATCTGCCATCACGGGAGATCAATGGACGCGTTTTGGGGGTGCAACCCCTTCCTCAATAATAAAGTAGCGGTGAGTAAGGGCTTGCTCCCCCAAAACACATCCCTTGATCCCCTGTGATGGCAGGTAGCACATGTTGACATTGGGAAATTTGTGTGCATCTTCCAAATTTGGCTTTTCCAGGGGTGATTTACCCCCATCTGAACGCAATATCAAACACAGTTCCTAAATACTCATGTCTGATATTGCCTTCAATTTCTACCAAATGTGAACTTTGTAAGATCAAGATTTGTGTCTTTCTTGTTGGTTTTACACAGGCCTGTTTTCTATAAAATGGACATTTTGATTTTGGATAATGCCACCACAAAAATTGGTATACAACAAACATGTTGGTTTGTGTGTCAAACCTTTGGTAAATGCACATGTGATTGTGCAGGTATTAAAAAGATTGTTAATCAAGAATGTGTGGATTATTGTCTCAACGCAACAACACTTTTGGGGTGATGTAATTGCTGTTTTATGAGAAAATGGGGGTAGTAAATAACAGCCAACAGTGCTTTGTATAAGGTTACACAATCACGACATTTTCTGCACTCCAAACATTTCTGTCAGGGTCAGCTAAAACAAACACAAGCAGTAAATGTCCACAAAGATTTAATTTTTTTTTTTTATTATAAAAAAACTTCACAGATTGTCTGGCATATTGATGGCCCCCTACCCGCAAAGAACTCCTGGTATCGTGACCAGACATCACAGGCACTCAGGGAGGGCAAGCCAGGACGGCCGCTTTCAAGCGCCGTCAGTGTGGTTTGATGTATCATTCCGGCCTCAGGCCCAACTGTGCCAGCATAGTTGGCCGAATGTTTCCTTAAAAAGTTATGGAGAACACAGCACGCCAGTATAATATGGTTCAGTTTATACTCCGCCATATGGATGGGTGTCATAAATAGGCGGAACCGGCTGGCCAGGATTCCAAATGTGTTCTCCACCACTCTTCGGGCTCTGGCCAGCCGGTAATTAAAAACCCTCTGTTCAGGGGTGAGGGTCCTCATTGGGAATGGCCGCATCAGGTGGTCCCCCATCGCAAACGCTTCATCAGCAACGAACACGAATGGGAGTCCTTCCACATTGTCCTCTGGAGCTGGCAAGTCCAAGCTGCCATTCTGGAGACGCCTGTAGAACTCCATCTGGGCGATGACTCCACCATCGGACATTCTTCCCCACGTCCACATACAAGAAGTCGTAATTAGCCGACACCACCGCCAACATCACTATACTATTGAACCCCTTGTAATTATAATAGTACAACCCCAAGTTGGGTGGTGGGACGATGTGGACGTGTTTCCCATCAATTGCCCCTCCGCAGTTAGGAAAGTCCCATCGCTGGGCAAAGTGGGAGGCCACAGTCTGCCATTGCTGTGGCGTGTAAGGAAACTGTTGAGGAAAAAACAATAAACATTACAATTTTTACTCAGAAACATGGCAAGCAGATTATACACAAACATTATGGGGCAACCTCCAGATAGCATTTATTAAGGGGAATTTAACAACGCCAAAGTATAAGGTACACCTATCATATCCCCCCTCTCATGGGCCATTTCTAACATTATGGGGTGTGTGGAAATCTTGGACAGGTAACCCTCTTCACTTCATTGAGAGATGAATGCCTAAATAATGTGTATTACTTTGAACAGCCCCTCCTTAGTTACACTATTGGCAGACCACTGGACAGGTAAGAAGTGTCATAATACAAAGATATAAATACACATTGTACACATTTGAGGACATTTAGACATTCTGCTATTACCTATCAAGATAATAATAGGATACAAAAACTTTAAACAGTACCATTGGAAAGTATACAGGCAGGCCCTTGCACTACATGCTTTGGGGAATTCATCCATAAATCTGACCAGTAAAGAGATGGGTATAGTGTGTATGGGTTTGGCAAAGTCAGCAGATAGATGATTGAGGATAGATAGAGAATTGGTATCAGCTGACTTAGCAGTTGGGGGTTGGGAGTGTTACAAAAAATTTTTGGGGGACACCACCAAAAAAAAAACTCTGGCACTCTGCCTGAATTTAAATTAAAAATAACATTTCCAAACATTTTAGGGGGTGTTTGGGGTAAAGCACTACTATGGAGCTGATAAAATACATTGTTAAGTGACTACATGAGGTGAATATAGGGCAGGAGACACCATGCTGGGGAGGTTAGTGAAGGGCAAATATGTATGAAGGACCTAAAATAATAATTACATAAAAATTCAGCGTGCATGAGGACAAAGGGGGCATTCACAGCCTATTACAATCATGGTAATTAGGCAATGAGGAAAGAAATACAATATATTAGCAAACATTCAATACAATAAAATGTGATATAAAAGGATAAAAATCTTACCTTCATATACTCCTTCTGCAGGACCTGTATGATGGCAGAACAGGTCTCTGGGATAATGATCCCCAGAGCCTGGGGGGAGATGCCTGTCGAGAACTTTAAGTCCTGCAGGCTTCTCCCTGTGGCCAAATACCGCAAGGTAGCGACCAACCTCTGCTCCGGAGTGATGGCTTGCCTCATGCAGGTATCCTGCCTGCTAATATAGGGGGTCCGCGAAGCCAACAAACGGTGAAATACGGGGTCCGTCATCCTGAGAAAGTTCCTGAAATCATCAGGATTATTCTCACGGATCTCACGGAGCAAAGGCATATGAGAGAACTGGTCACGCTGAAGCAACCAATTCTTGGTCAATGAACTCCTCCCCACCCTGTTCATGGACTGGACTTGTGTCAAGGTCAGGACCCCAACACCAAGCCCCCGCACAGCACGAACTCTACGAGGAGTACGCATACGAAACATGGCTAGAAAACGGTCGGCTGCTCAGAACGAAGTAACAGAACGCACTGAAGAACAGCAAGGCCTGTGAAGAGCGACCTGAAAAACAGTAACGAACGAACAAGAATACAATGACTACCTAAAGTCATGCGGAATTTGCTGCACACACTGAAGAGCAGATACAAACCCACAAGCACAAACTGAATGGCAGAAAACGATCTGAAAGCCACGAGTCTGAAAAAGCACGAATCGTCTCTCACCAAACTTTTACTAACACGAGATTAGCAAAAGGAGCCCAAAGGGTGCCGCGCTTGTTTCTGAACTGGCCTTTTCTAGTCTCGTCGTACGAGGTGTACGTGACCGCGTGGTTGGCGATCGGAAATTCAGACAACTTTGTGCGACCGTGTGTAGGCAAAACAAGTTTGAGCCAACATCCGTCGGAAAAAATCCTAGGATTTTGTTGTCGGAATGCCTGAACAAAGTCCAACCGTGTGTACGCCCTATAAGACATGGATTACTGGAACCATGTTCTGTGGTCTGATGAGACCAAGATAAACTAACTTGGTTCAGATGGTGTCAAGCATGTGTCGCGGCAACCAGGTGAGTAGTACAAAGACAAGTGTGGCTTGCCTACAGTCATGCATGGTGGTGGGAGTGTCATGGCCTGGGGCTGCATGAGTGCTGCCGGCACTGGGGAGCTACAGTTCATTGAGGGAACCATGAATGACAACATGAACTGTGTCCTCCTGAAGCAGAGCATGATCCCCTTCCTTCGAAGAAGGGGCCGCAGGGCAATATTAAAACATGATAACAACCCCAAATACACCTCCAAGACGATCACTGCCTTGCTAAAGAAGCTGAGGGTAAAGGTAATGGACTGGCCAAGCATGTCTCCAGACCTAAACCCTATTGAGCATCTGTGGGGCATCCTCAAATGGAAGGTGGAGGAGCACAAGGTCTTCAACATCCATTAGCTACGTGATGTCGTCATGGAGGAGTAGAAGACGACTTCAGTGGCAACCTGTGAAGCTCTGGTAAACTCCATGCCCAAGAGGGTTAGGGCAGTGCTGGAAAATAATGGTGGCCACACAAAATATTAACACTTTGGGCCCAATTTGGACATTTTCACTTAGGGGGTGTACTCACTTTTGTTGCCAACAGTTTAGACATTAATGGCTGTGTGTTGCATTATTTTGAGAGGAAAGAAAATGTAGACTGTTATACAAGCTGTAAACTCACTACTTTATATTGTAGCAAAGTGTCATTTCTTCAGTGCTGTCACATGAAAAGATATAATAAAATATTTACAAAAATGTGAGGGGTGTACTCACTTTTGTGAGATACTGTATATATATGTATATATACAGGCTTGTATATATATATATAGTCTAGCAAAGCCTATACCTGACTGTAGGCCATTCCTAGAGTGCGTGTTCAAAGACACTTTCAGGCAGGCAGGCAGCTGAGCTGCAGTTCATTTAAAATATTATATATATATATATATATATATATAGTCTAGCCAAGCCTATACCTGAGTAGGCCATTCCTGGTGTACTGTTTTTAGTAAACTTCAGGCGTTGTTTTGCTAATCTAATTGTAAAGTATGTCTGGAAGGCCACCAAGGAGAGGCAGACGCTCACAGGCCATTAAAAGAGGGCAAGCAGGCTCTGTGTCTACAGCCAACAGTGCTGGTCGTGGACACGGTGCATCCTCAGCATGTGGCCGTGGGGCACGCTTGTCCTTTTTTTGGCAGCTGGCCGTGTTGAGCCACAACATGCAGAAGAGTTGGTAGAGTGGAAGACCAAGCTGTCCTCATCCTCTGTCACCCAGGCTCAGGGTACTTTGTCTGCCAATGCAGAAGCCAAAGCGGCCTCTTCCATCGGCTCAATGTCATTAGTCACTCCTTCCCTAGCCCCACCATCATGCCCTGAGGAGTCCCCCGAATTGTTCGACCACAGTGTAGGGTACATGCTGCAGGAGGATGCGCAGCGTTTTGAAGGCTCTGATGATGGTACCCAGGTTGAGGATGAAGGCAATAAATTGAGCCCAGAGAGAGGGAGTGCCCAAGAAGGACAAGAAACTGGCAGTCATGTTCCCCCAGCTGCAGCATACTGCCAGGTTTGCTCCAGTGGCGAGAAGGGAGGGGATGATGAGGTCACTGACTCTACGTGGGTGCCAGATAGAAGAGAGGAGGAGGAGAAGGATAAGGCACATCTCCAACGAGGCAGGATACCCTCCAGGGGTCAGCTTAAGGGCAGGCAACCGACTGCATCACACTACAGAGCTCCGCATGTGCAGAGCGCTGCTGACTCCGTGCGTTTTTCCAAAAACTCTTTGGTGTGGGTCTTTTTTGAGATGTGTGCAGCAGATCGCATCATTGCTGTTTGCAACATATGTCTGAAGCGTATCAAGCGTGGCAAAACAGCAGTCGCTTGAGCGCCACATGCTTGACCAGACATATGACGACCTCCCATGCAGTCCGTTGGCAACAGTACTTAAAAGACCCACACCAAAGAACAAGGCGGACCTCTCCTTGCTCCTCATCAGCTGGGATCACCAACCCCACTATACCTCCAGTCCTCTCAGAAACCTGCACTGAGAGGAATAAAGGTGTAAAATTAGGTGTCCCAAGCACTTCCGGGCAATCTGCTAGCCCACAATCTGCTAACCCCATTTGCTAAACCAGCGAAAGAAATTGGGCCCCAGCCATCCACATGCTCAGCGGCTAAATGCTAGTTTGGCTAAATTGCTAGCACTCAAATTGCTGCCTTTTCAGCTGGTAGACTCTGCCCCCTTTCGAGAATTTGTGGAATGTGCGGTACCTCAGTGGCAGATTCCCAAACGCCAATTTTTTTCTTGGAAGGCCATTCCGGCTCTCTACCGACACATGGAAGGCAATGTCTTGTCCTCGTTGGACAGGGCGGTCAGCGGTAAGGTGCATATTACTGCTGACTCGTGGTCCAGCAGGCATGGACAGGGACATTACCTTTCTTTTATGGCGCAATGGCTAACCCTGCTGGCAGCTGGGAAGGATGCAGGACAGAGTGCAGTATTGTTGGAGCTTGTTCCGCCACCACGTCTCCAAAATGCTGGTAGTGGTGATTCTACCACACCTCTCTCCTCCACCCCCTCCTCTTCTTCTTCCTCTATGGCCTCTTCCTGTGCAGGTTTGTCCTCGGAACCAGCGGTGCTCCGTAGGCATTCTAGGGGCTACGCAAGCACTCAGGCAAAAAGATGCCATGTGGTGCTTGAGTTGGTCTGCTTAGGGGACAGGAGCCACAATGGGGCAGAGATTCTGTCAGCTCTGCAGGGGCAGGCTGAGAGGTGGTTGACACCATGCCAGCTTCAGCTAGGAATGGTGGTTTGCGACAATGGCACCAACCTCCTCTCCGCCCTCTGACAGGGACACTTCACCCATGTTCCCTGTTTGGTTCACGTCCTTAAATTGGTGGTACAGTGGTTCTTGTGAGAGTACCCGGGCTTACAGGATCTCCTGAGGCAGGCCAGAAAAGTCTGTGGGCATTAAATTCCAGTAGTTGGCTGGCTGACCTTCAAAAGGAATGCAAACTGCCCAAGAACTGCCTCATCTGTGACATGCCCACCAGGTGGAACTCAACATTGGCAATGCTGCAGCGGCTGCACATGCAGCAGAGGGCCATCAATGAGTACCTGTACGAGTATGGCACCAGGACAGGGTCAGGGGAACTTGGCTTTTTTTCGCCACGCCAGTGGCTCATGGTCAAGGATGCATGCACTGTCCTGTAACCATTTGAGGAGGTCATGTGAGCAGTGACAGTGCATGCATCAGTGATACTGTCCCTCTTGTCTTCCTGTTGAAGCACATGCTGCATGGAATAATGGACAGGGCACTTGAGGTAGAACAGAGGGAGGAAGAGGAGGACTTCCTTACCTCTCAAGGCCCCCTTTATCTAGACAGTATTTCTGCAGGCCCGCCTATCACACAGGAAGAGGAGGAGGAGGAGGATTGTGTCAGCATGGAGGTGGAGCCTGGCACTCAGCATCAGCAGCAGTCTTCAAGGAATCATTTTCAGTTCTCAGAAACCCATGGAGTTGTACGTGGCTGGGAGGAGGTGGCTGTGGATCAGGTCGTCCTTAGTGACCCAGAGGACTCCGGACCTAATGCCTCAGCAAACCTATGGTGCATGGCCTCCCTGATTCTGCAAAGCCTGTGAAAGGACACTGGGATTCGTGGTATCAAGGAGAGGGATCAGTTCTGACTGGCAACCCTTCTTGATCCACGTTACAAGGGTAAGGTGGCGGAACTTATCCAGCCATCGCAGAGGGAGCAGAGGATGAAACATCTTTGGGAGGCCTTGCAGAAAGGTTTGTGCAATGCGTTTCCAAAGCCTGGGAGGTTACAATTTCCTGGTACTCATGAACAACGTGTTGCTGAGGCTTCGGTCAGTCACAGAAGGAGCGGTGGAGAAGGTGGCCGACTGACCGATGCGTTCAGACAATTTTTTAGTCCACAGCCCCAAGGTCTGATCGGTTCCAGCAGCCATCGCCAGCATCTGTTGTACATGGTGCAGGAATATCTAGGGGCAAGATCAGACTTGGAGACCTTTCCAACCAAAAATCCACTGGGTTACTGGGTCTTGAGGATGGATCACTGGCCAGAGCTTGCACAGTATGCAATTGAGCTACTGGTCTGTCCTGCATCCAACGTTCTTTCGGAACGCACATTCAGTGCTGCTGGAGGCTTTGTAACCGATCACAGAGTGCGCCTGTCCACCGACTCGGTTGATCGGCTCACCTTCATAAAAATGAATCTGTCACGGAACGTCCCACACTCCGCTTGAGTGCTTCCGTCATATACCACTTCCTCCCAGTCTTTATACAGATATCCCAACCTCTGCGAGCACAAACAAGGCGACACTTGCTGTTGCTACCAAGAACTCACTTTTTTTAGAACCAGAATTATAAGACTTTATATGCCGTTGGAACCTCCTCTAACAATACAACTGTAACTTGATTAACATGAGCTAATTATCTAATCCTTTATACAGCCTAGGTGACTGAGACATGACCTTTCGCCCAGACTTGTGGTCACCGAGCTTCACACAGTTATATCAACAAAATAGCAGTCGTCCCGTCTCCTACATTGTATAGAGGACAATGTGATCAGCTCATTCATTTAACATAAACACAGGTTGCGTTCAGAATCAACCAAACCAATAATAGTCTCTACATACATCCTGGGAGATATTGTGGACAAATATTACTGTCCCATTTTAAGTAGTCCAAGATATATTTTCTCACTCACCCTGTGCCAGGATGGCGCAGGGTGCCTTAGACATAAGATGTATTCTGAGTTCCATGGGCCCTCCCGTCACATCTCTCCCCTTTCGGCAGGAGACTAACACAGGAGGAGACCCCAGACGGGTTGACTCCGAAGTTAGTCCATAGTTCCAGTCCTCTACTGCCTGTACCCACACAGTACCCCAAACAAATTATTCCAAACAGAGTATTACTCACCCAGCCATCCTCTGCCTCTCTCAGAGAACATATCTGCCACTGGGGAGAGGCCCGGACTGGCCCTTCTCCCTGGAATCCTTTCTGCCTCTGGAGAGAAGACAGGGTGTCTGGGCTCACTCTGTCATGCTGTTGGGGATCGGGGCCCACTTCCCAGCATCCCTGGGGTATACAGGTGGAGACTTAAGTCCCATCCACCTTCACAGGAAATCCATCCTCTGTTAGTTGAGGGCAGAGTCCAGCAGTCCTCGGCCCTGTTGCCAGCCCTTCTGCTGGAAACCCCACACCATCTGTTCCGGCTAACTGTTGGAGAAAGAGGCCGACTACCCGCCTCCCTGGAACTCTGTAGTTGTTGCCGGTGCTCGGCAGAGGTTGGTAACACTCTGCCCTGTTGCCAGCACTTCTGCTGGGGACTCCGCATCCTCCGCTTTGGCTAACCGTTGGGGCAGGAGGCTGGCTTCCTCCACTCCCAAACTGTGTAGCTGCCATTGGGGAGGTGAGCCGGCTGCTTCCTTTTCCATTCCCTCATCTGGCTGCTGGGACGACATGTCGATGGTACTGTCTCCCAGGTACATGGATCTTTGCTGGGGAGGAAAGTGCGCTTTCTCCACCCTGGCCAACTGTTGGGGAGGGACAACACACACCTCCTCTCCCTTCTCCCCCTGTATCTGCTGCTGGGAAGTGATTGCCATCTTCTCAGCCTGAGCCTCCACAATTGCTGCAGGTGTGGGGCAGAGGTCTTGGACCCTCTGTCCGGTTGCCAGCACTTCTGCTGGGGGTTTGCCAGGTGGTTCCTCCTCTACAGAAACGTCTATTAAATCCCCAGTCTCTGGAATTGGTAAAAGTGTGGGACAGAGGTCTTGGACCCTCTGTTCAGTTACCAGATCTTCAGCTGGAGAAGTTTGTTTTAACTCCATAGATGCTGCTGGCAGAAAATCACATGTCCCTGTCAGTGTTGTGAGAGAAAGGCCGACTACCTCTTCTCTCAAGAAGGCCGAAGCCACTGTTGGTGCTGGGCAGAACACAGTGAACTTTGGCCCTGATAGCAGCTCTTTTGCTGGAGGCTCATCAGGTTGTTCTTCCTCAGCAGAAAAGTCTATCAAATCCCATGTCTCTGCAACTGAAGTCTGGGGATAGAGGTTTACCATCTCCTGTCCATGGAACCCAGAAGATGCTATCATTTCTGGGCAGAGGTTAGCAGAGCTCTGCCCTGTTGTCAGCACTTCAGGTTTGGGGACGGCAATCTCTGGATTTTCCACTGCCGATTCTCTGGCATGCTGCTGAACTTGTTCTAGCAGTTTCCTGTATGCCCTTTCCAGATGCTGTTCCTTCCTTAGCAAATGGTCCAGATCAGGTTTGAGCTCTGAGACCCCTGCAAGACCGAGCATAGACTCTCTATAGTCTCTCAGGTCCTCAAGGTCAGGTTCCCCTTCATCGCCAAACATAAAAAGATCTGTAAGGTTCTCCCACAGCAATCCAGGGCCGCCAAAGTCATATCCCTCTGGAGAGCATTCTGTCATCTCCCCTAAATATCCCTCCTCTGCGTGCCATTGCAGAGCCTGATAACGATTGTCCAGCTCTATCTCCTCCTGGACCAGCCTGTCCAACTCAGTCACCCATTGCTCCTGGGGCTGCTCTCCCAGGAATGCCATCCACATGCTCAGCGGCTAAATGCTAGTTTGGCTAAATTGCTAGCACTCAAATTGCTGCCTTTTCAGCTGGTAGAGTCTGCCCCCTTTCAAGAATTTGTGGAATGTGCGGTACCTCAGTGGTAGATTCCCAAACGCCAATTTTTTTCTTGGAAGGCCATTCCGGCTCTCTACCAACACATGGAAGGCAATGTCTTGTCCTCGTTGAACAGGGCGGTCAGCGGTAAGGTGCATATTACTGCTGACTCATGGTCCAGCAGGCATGGACAGGGACATTACCTTTCTTTTATGGCGCAATGGCTAACCCTGCTGGCAGCTGGGAAGGATGCAGGACAGAGTGCAGTATTGTTGGAGCTTGTTCCGCCACCACGCCTCCAAAATGCTGGTAGTGGTGATTCTACCACACCTCTCTCCTCCACCCCCTCCTCTTCTTCTTCCTTTATGGCCTCTTCCTGTGCAGGTTTGTCCTCGGAACCAGCGGTGCTCCGTAGGCATTCTAGGGGCTACGCAAGCACTCAGGCAAAAAGATGCCATGTGGTGCTTGAGTTGGTCTGCTTAGGGGACAGGAGCCACAATGGGGCAGAGATTCTGTCAGCTCTGCAGGGGCAGGCTGAGGGGTGGTTGACACCACGCCAGCTTCAGCCAGGAATGGTGGTTTGCGACAATGGCACCAACCTCCTCTCCGCCCTCTGACAGGGACACTTCACCCATGTTCCCTGTTTGGTTCACGTCCTTAAATTGGTGGTACAGTGGTTCTTGTGAGAGTACCCAGGCTTACAGGATCTCCTGAGGCAGGCCAGAAAAGTCTGTGGGCATTAAATGCCAGTAGTTGGCTGGCTGACCTTCAAAAGGAATGCAAACTGCCCAAGAACTGCCTCATCTGTGACATGCCCACCAGGTGGAACTCAACATTGGCAATGCTGCAGCGGCTGCACATGCAGCAGAGGGCCATCAATGAGTACCTGTACGAGTATGGCACCAGGACAGGGTCAGGGGAGCTTGGCTTTTTTTCGCCACGCCAGTGGCTCATGATCAAGGATGCATGCACTGTCCTGTAACCATTTGAGGAGGTCATGTGAGCAGTGACAGTGCATGCATCAGTGATACTGTCCCTCTTGTCTTCCTGTTGAAGCACATGCTGCATGGAATAATGGACAGGGCACTTGAGGTAGAACAGAGGGAGGAAGAGGAGGACTTCCTTACCTCTCAAGGCCCCCTTTATCTAGACAGTATTTCTGCAGGCCCGCCTATCACACAGGAAGAGGAGGAGGAGGAGGATTGTGTCAGCATGGAGGTGGAGCCTGGCACTCAGCATCAGCAGCAGTCTTCAAGGAATCGTTTTCAGTTCTCAGAAACCCATGGAGTTGTACGTGGCTGGGAGGAGGTGGCTGTGGATCAGGACGTCCTTAGTGACCCAGAGGACTCCGGACCTAATGCCTCAGCAAACCTATGGTGCATGGCCTCCCTGATTCTGCAAAGCCTGTGAAAGGACACTGGGATTCGTGGTATCAAGGAGAGGGATCAGTTCTGGCTGGCAACCCTTCTTGATCCACGTTACAAGGGCCCGTTCCAGCGCCCACTAAGAGTAATTGTGAGGGCTTATAGTGTTCTGGTACCATCAACACCTAAGGCCCAACTTTCCACAGAGTGTATAGGGCAGGCTGTATAGTATATACAGGTGGTCCCCTATTATCAAAAATCTGACTTACAAATGACTCCTACTTACAAACGGAGGGAGACAACAGGAAGTGAGAGGAAATCTACCCAAAGGAAAGGGAAATTCTCTCCTGTAAGAGTTAATATGGGAAAAAGGTGTCTCCTCCACTGATTTATCACCAATCCTTGTTTCCCTTAAAAACCCCAAATTTTTAAAATCCAATTGTCATTGGGACAGAAAGTGAGGTGAAATCTTCTGAACAGGGGCACAGACAGCAAAACAAATGTTACAAGGGTGATAACCATTCCCTATGTTTTCCAAAAAGCTTTAAAATAGATTTTTTGGCTGGAGCTACACTTACAAAATGTACCTGTTCCAAATTACAAACAGATTCTACATAAGAACAAAACTACAGTCCCTGTCTTGTTTGCACCGCCTGTATACTTCTGTTCAGAGTATATAGGGCCTGGGGGTCCAACGCCTTTTCTTTTTTTAAGTTGGGTGCGGGGTCCCCTTAATATCCATACAAGACCCAAAGGGGCCTGGTAATGGACTGGGGGGGGTACCCATGCCATTTGTCTCGCTGATTTTCATCCATATTGCCGGGACCCGACATTACATTAAAGCCTCAAGCAGTTTTAAATGACTTTTATTCCTTTAGAAATGTCATTTTGTGTAGGGACTGTTCTAAGCACAGGAAACACACGCCACTTTACAGGTATACTATTGACACCCCCCATTTAAAGGAATATTTCACTTTTATTTTTTCACTTTAAGCATCATTAAAATCACTGCTCCCGAAAAAATGTCCATTTTTAAAACTTTTTTTCCCATTGATACATGTCTCCTGGGGCAGCACCCTGGTCCCCAAACACTTTTTAGGACAATAACTTGCATATTAGCCTTTAAAATTCGCACTTTTGATTTCTCACGTTCGATTCCCATATACTTTAACGGTGTTCAAATGTTCGCGCAAACTTTCAGTCCATTCGCATGTTCTGGATGCGAACCAAACCGGGGGGTGTATGGCCCATCCCTACTGAGCAGTATATAATCCCACTTTACAAAATTGTCACACAGATCTCTACGGCTCTTTCCCAACAGTTACAAGAAACCCATAATCATGTTCCTCAAGGCTTGAAGATACCACTAGGTCGCCTGTTCATAGCCCCTAGCCTCAGAAAACCTGTACTCCTCTGGTCACATGATGGTGTGTTATCCGGTCATCCTGGTGTCACTATCACTCCTAAGATCTTGCAGAGTCATGTCTGATGGCCTCATGTGAAAAAAGATGTTACTGACTATGTGGCTGCCTGTCCAACTTGTGCTGCTAATAAAGTACCCCGCACATTGCCTACTGGACTGTTACACTCACGTCTTGCACCTCGCCAGCCTTGGACCCATTTGACTATGGACTTCATTACAGAGTTACCCAAGTCCGAGGGCATGACTACTATATGGGTCATAGTGGATCGCTTTTCCAAAATGTCTCATTTTGTACCGCTCCCCGGATTACCCACAGCGGAAGCACTGTCTACCCTCTTCCTTTCCTATATTGTGAAACATCATGGCATACCTACCAATGTTGTCTCAGACCGCGGATCCCAGTTTGTTTCTCGATTCTGGACAGCATTCTATAAGAAACTGGGAGTAACGCTCTCACTCTCTACCTCACCTCCCTCAAACAGATGGTCAGATCGAACGCATGAACCGGATCCTGGAAACCTATCTTCGACATTACAGTATGTCAATGCATTACACTCCAATTGGTCTGAGTATTTGCCTTTGGCTGAATTCGCCATTAACTCCCATTGGCACAGTGCTTTTCATACCACACCATCTACGCAGCCCTAGGCTATCACCCTCATTTTTTCCCCCTACTTCAACCTTCTGGTGTACCAGCAGCAGATCAGCGGGTGAAAAATATTCTGCTACACTGGAAAAAGATTTGCTTATTACTACGGAAGTCAGCAGGCAAGTATGCGCTTTTCTCCAACAAACGAAGACGCCATATACCTCCATATGTGGTGGGGGACAGAGTTTGGCTATCAACCAAGTACGTGAGACTGAAACAACCTTCTACCAAATTGGGCCTTCAATTCATCAGCCCTTACAGAATTATTGCTCGAGTCGGGCCAGTCTCCTAATGGTTAAAATTGCCCTCCTATCTCCGGATACATTCCGTACGCCACGTTTCTCTCCTCAAAAAGGCAATTTTAAATTGCTACTCCAGAACTCAACAGCTACCTCCTCCTGTTCTTGTTGATGGACAACATGAGTTTGAAGTCTAAGATTCTGGATTCTAGAAGGCAGGGTTGTGGTATCTGGTTCTTTGGAAGTGATATACCGTCACAGACCATTCTTGGGTTCCAGCCAAAGATTTGCATGCCCCTACTCTTATTCAAGACTTCCATGCCTCCTTTCCCGCTAAGCCCAGAGGGGTCCACTGGGGAGAGGGCCTCTGTGTCTTCGAACCATGATGTTCCTGGTCCCATAGCTGCTGTCTTTCCTGTTGTGCCGTGGAGGAGCTTTGAAATTATTGCAATGTTCTCCCAGCTTGATGCATTGCCTTGGACTCACTAGCCCTACCTGCTGCCAGCTGTGGACAATGTACAATGAGCAGCCCATAAATAACAGCACTTCCTGTTACTTAGTGCCTGTTTGTTTTGACTTGCTCCCTGGGTGTATTGATAGCTCTGTGATTTTGACTACCGTGTATTGAACCTCTGCCTGAATTCTTGACCATTCTCCAGCCTGCTGATTTGGTACGTCACCACCAGTTTGTGTATGACCTCCGCCTGCCTGACCATTCTTTGGATGTCGATTTTGTATCGCTTTGCTGATCTGTTGCTGATTCGACCTGCCTGACTACATTTTCGTCTGAATCCTCAGCATACAAGCTCCACTTCAGACACTAACTACCACAGGTACCTTACAGAAAATAACCGGCATGTTCTCGCAAATGAGGAGATTACTAATTGTGGATATTGGGGTCAATTGATGGTAAGATTAATAAATTATTCATACAACATCTAAAAATCTCCACTTGATTTAAAGAACAGGACCTTGAATTGGATGTAAATTAGTGCAGCGCTAAAATCATTAAACAAAAAGCTTAAACATAATGAATTGGTGAAATCAAACTAAAAGCAGAAAACTAAGGTGGAGGAGTTTACCAAGAATAGAATATGCTGATTGTTGTGAAACTAGATCACCTAGTGATATAATATTCAATTTATATGGTAAATACATCAAATATAAATTATTGATATACACATAAACAAAGTGACAATATTGATCCTCTGGCATGGATCAACAAACTCCAAAATTGCAATATTCAAAATAACAAATAATGTGAGTCTGTTAATCATAAGTGAAATATGATAACATGTGTGATAGATGTAAGAATAAGTCCCAATAAGCTTGCAAAAAAGAAAAATTGGCCGGTGAATAATACGATCAATACTTTGTGAGAAGAAGAGATCCTTATCCAATGAGACGGAACACCCAAAGTAAGTTTTCTCCTTACCAGCTAGAAAGACCAATATGCTGGTCTCACTGAGCCCAGGAAATTGGGTCTCCCAAAAACCTTATAGGCTATCCAGGGCTGCTGTATCTGTATCACCAGAGAGAATACAAAGCATAGAGGGCTGCTCCATCTGTAGTTACCGGTGTCACTTCATAGATAATGAATAAAAAGCCAGCAGTTTTGTGTAGCTGCAAATCAAGTCTGCAATGTACTCAGTTTCAGTGATGATGAAGACTTTTTTGATTTTCTTGTAAGGTGGTCTTCCTTGTCCCAGGTCTTGATTCCACGTGTCCCTGTGTAAATAAATTGCTGGCAGCACAAACGAGGGGCGCACATACATGAAGCAGCCCGAGGTGGCAGTATAGATTCTATACAACAGTGCCACCTACAGTCAGGTTAGTTACCACCTAGCACAGCTAAATTTATCAGTAGCTGCTGCTTAAGACCTGCTCTGTGCTCTCTCCAGTGCCCCCAGGTGAAGCTGCTTCCCATGGGGGGCACCCGTGTGTGTGCTCACTTTCGAGCCCCGCTGTTGCATCCATTGACACAGACAGCGAGACAAATCCTGACAGCCCGTCTCGGCATCCAGCAGCTAATTGCAGTGAAAATATCCACTGCATTTAGCTGCTGGATGCCGAGATGAACTGTCAGGATTTGAAGAGCTCTCTGCTATAAAGCCATGATCAGCTATTTTATATTACAATCATCACCTATTTGTTGACTCCTCAACCACTGCTCTCAGGACCCCATTTGGCCCCAGCGAATCTTCAGGTCATACCCTGCTTATGCTGGGAGGACAAGAGAGTTTTGGGCTTTTTTCATTACAATCCCATTTTTTACTACCACCTTTTCAAAATACTTCTTTTTGATCTGACATGGATGTAAAACGCCCTATAAAACAATTATACTAAGAGCTTTTGGAGTTGAGCATCTGTCTGGCACACCTGTGCTAAATCCCTGTTGTTTTTAATTATAACACTATGGAATGTTAACTCATTAACTCATCACAAATACAATAGAAATTTCTCTTGCTAATACTCATTCCTGAGGAAGGAGATACGTGTACTCCGAAACGCGTTGGGTGCAAGAGTACTGTATACTACTGTATGTACACTGGTGACAATGTTGTAAACGCAAGGGACAGAATGTAAAGATATACGGGAAATGTGGCTTGATTTAAAAAAAACGTGGAGATACGTTGAAGAGATCACTAGGTAACGAGAAAGGGGATAAGAATGGGAAAATAAATAGTTTAAACATCTTCCTTTAGTGGTTTCTGCAAGATAGGGTTATGGGGGTGGGTAGGTCTTAAGGTAAATGGTGAGAATATGAAGTAAGTAATATTTTATTATGTTCTCTTTGTTGTATAATGGTGTATATTTATTAAAACAAAATAAAGAATTAAAATAAAGTAAACGCATTCCTTATGTTACATCTTTTAACTCTTTTATACTACATATTTAATAAACTATTGTTGTATTTATAATACTCTTTTACCCTTTATGTGCCTTAAAAGTCCACCACTAGGGGTTTTTGTTCTTTAGCTTTAAATACTGGATGTGGCACTATATAATGCACCACCACTAGGGGTTTTAGTTCTTTAGCTTTAAATACTGGATGTGGCACTATATAATGCATGAAATTGTTGTTCTATATAAACTCCTTCAGTGTCACCTACAACTCTGTCTCCTTCTCTCCATTGCCCCTTTCTGTGGGGGGTCCTTCTCTTCTCCATCTACTTCTTCTTGGACCCCTTCTCTTCTCCATCTACACCTCCTCCCTTGGCCAATGACACCCAAATCCCTCTGTCTACTCCTCACCTCACTCCTTCGGTCTTCTCTCGCATTACTAACTTACTAACTGACATATCAGCATGGATGTTGCACCACTTCCTTCAACTAAATCTCTCTAAAACTGATATTATTCCCCCCCCCGCACCCCCCTCCATGACTTTTCCATCAAATTCAACAATGCAGCTATCAATCCCTCCCCTCACGGCAGGGTGCTACGTGTAATCCTAGACTCTGACTTGTCATTTCAGCCCCGAGTCCAATCGTTGTCAAAAGTTTGTAGAATTCACCTCCGTAACATCTCTAAAATTTGCCCCTTTTAAAATGTGCCCCTTTTTAACAAATTAAAATGGATGTTGCACCACTTCCTTCAACTAAATCTCTCTAAAACTGATATTATTTCCCCCCCGTACCCCCCTCCATGACTTTTCCATCAAAATCAACAATGCAACTATCAATCCCTCCCCTCACCGCAGGGTGCTAGGTGTAATCCTAGACTCTGACTTGTCATTTCAGCCCCGAGTCCAATCGTTGTCAAAAGTTTGTAGAATTCACCTCCGTAACATCTCTAAAATTTGCCCCTTTTTAACAAATTAAACCACCAAGCTCCTTATTCACTCCCTCGTTATCTCTCGCCTTGACTATTGCAACTCCCTTCTCATTGACCTGCCTCTCCATAGGCTATCCCCTCTTCAGTCTATCATGAATGCTGCTGCCAGACTTATCGACCTTACCAACCGCTCAACCCTCTCCTCCAAACCCTACACTAGCTCCCAATCACCCAGTGAATTAAATTCAAAATACTAACCACAACATACAAAGCCATTCACAACTCTGCTTAAGCTACATAACCAATCTTGTCTCCAAATATCACCCAAATCGTCCTCTCCGCTCTTCTCAAGACCTCCTACTCTCAAGCTCTCTAAACTTCTCCTCTCATACTCGTCTCCAGGATTTCTCCAGAGCCTCTCCCATCGTCTGGAACTTGCTAATTCCATCTGTCCGGCTATCCCCTACTCTTGCTACCTTCAGGCGATCCCTGAAAACTCATCTCTTCAGGAAAGCCTATCACGTCTCCAACTAATCTTCTACCACTTCCATCAGCTCATTCCCCACAGTTACAACCTTTTGTACCACCTGCCCCACCCTATTAGATTGCAAGCTCTTCTGAGCAGGGCCTTCTAAATCCTCTTGTATTTTATTGTATTATAACTGTATTGTCTCCTTTTTATATTGTAAAGCTCTGCGTAAAACTGTTGGCGCTATATAAATCCTGTATAATGATAATAATAATACTGCACAATCCACGTCACATTTTACCACTCCCCCCCCCAAATGCTTCCCCTTTAGCTGTCACAATTAATAGGCATTATCGCCTGCTGAACGCAACCCATTCAAGTGAATGTTCTACCCTGCGGTAGTCTGTCATTTAAGGGGTTAAAATAGGCGATGAGGAGGCATTGCAGCACCTCCTTACTGCCTATCCAAATGCAGATAATTTTTCAGAGAGCAATGCAAGTGTAAACAAGGCCTAACTTGTGTGCAAAATAAAAAGAAACTGTTTCTGTCCCAAAGTGCTTAATAAATAGCTGCTGCATTTAGGGTCACTAAATTTATTTGCCCTAAACAATTTTT
The DNA here is from genome assembly GCA_037952925.1 of Lithobates clamitans. Classification (NCBI taxonomy): domain Eukaryota; kingdom Metazoa; phylum Chordata; class Amphibia; order Anura; family Ranidae; genus Lithobates; species Lithobates clamitans. The sequence goes on from JBBGZY010000034.1 coordinate 2,262,139, forward strand.
AAAAATGACCCTCTCAGATGGGTTCACAATTAAATCTTGTGACTGTTCTTTGGTTAGTTTCTGATCTAGTGCCTAACACTCGATTCAGCTGAGCATCACACGTTACTCATTCTGGCCAAATGTTTTCCAAGTCATTGCTCTGCTCAGCAGGAAACCTTCTCTTCCAGCGGGACATCTGAAAAAAACTGAATACAAGAGCAAGCTGCCTTAGCTGCTTATTAATTGCAATATAGATTGTGCACAATATGGCTGGGCAGCTACATGAGTCAGTTGCTCCTTCTACTGTAAGAGGGAATTAAAAGGTTAGGTCAAATTCCTGTTGTGTAGAACTGTGGCATAACGAAGTTAGCTAAACTTCACAGCTGAAAGGAAGAACAGGTGTCTAGTCCATACATCTATTTCTTGAAAAGGCCTCTCAGTAACTTTACAGGTTTGCTGAAATAAAATATTGACATGTAACAATATGCAGAAACAGTATAATTTTTCAAAAAACATTTTACCCTTTATCTTTCAGAAGCAGTTAGAGCTTCAGTCACAAGACTGACTAGACTGCAAGACCATACTGTAATTTTGTATTAGGTCACCAGATGAGAGACAGCAGTTGGGAACTGATCTGTGGTACTAGGATTTACATAACTAAAAAAAGATTTCTGTGCTAGGTGTGTTTTTCCTAAATATTTACACAAATCGGAGTGTGTCTATAAGAATGTTTATGTGTGTCTATGGGAGTGTCTATGTATATATACAATATCTCACAAAAGTGAGCACACCCCTCACATTTATGTTAATATTTTATTATATCTTTTCTTTTACAAAAGACTTTATTGGCAGGTAATCCAACATATAACATCATCTTCCCTCAGATGGTTACATTACATGGTAGGCAAACAAGGAAATGAGGCAAAAAGTAAGAAAAAAAATGCATTGCAATTTGTAGAGGCATGTATCGTACACTCAAACATATAACAAACCCAATGTTCCCTAAAATTAAATGGAGAAAAGGATGACCAAAGTTTGCCCTACAAAATGACCCTATGCGGGCAGGGTAACTATGGTCTGAATATCCCATTCATATTGCCTGAATATATATCAGCACGATTTCATGGCCAGGGGTTTCCCCATCAGACAGGGTATGTTATGTAAAGTTAACAAAAATAGGTAGAAATGTGAAAGATATGATGTTTCAATAATAAACATCTCAGCCCGGTCCATACCTGGCGGCTTAGTAAAAATATGGATTAAATGCGTAGAACGTAGTAAAAGAGAAAGGAAATGTTGAAAGGAAAAAAAAGGGAAAGTCCAGTATAAAGGAAAAAAGTAAGAAGAAAAGATGGGAGGAGGGAGGGGAGGGGGAGAGTCCATGGGATGTGCACAGGGCAGTTTTAGATCTGAAGAAGCTTGCCGTCAAATCGAGAGGGCTGTGAGTAAACGATCCATGGCTGCCAGACTCTTAAAAATTTGTCATGCGTATCCAATAGGATGGCAGTCAGTATTTTATTTACCATGACCACATTCATACGGTTCTCTACTGCTTCAAAACTAAGTGTGGGAGATTTCCAGGCCTTTGCGATGGTCACTTTAGTTGCAGTAAAGAGATGTTGGGCTAATTGCCGCTCCGGACGTAATAATTCCACAATTGGTTTCCCAAGCTTCATAGGGGTCCCTTTTAAGGTTTATGTGAAACATGTTACGAAGAATAGTGTAAACTCTGACCCATATCCTGCACACCCTTGGGCATGACCACCATATATGTGCCATAGAGCCTTCCTGCGAGCATCCTAGAAAACAAAGTGGAGAATAGGTTGGAATGAATTGGGCCAATCTAGCTGGTGTGTAGTACCACTAATATAATACTTTATAGGCATTCTCCAATATAAGGACATTCCTAGAACACTTGGAGAGGGCCATGGTCATCGTCCGCCAGTCCTCTGGGTCTAACTGTCTCCCCAACTCCTTCTCCCATTGGAGGTGTTAGGGCCTCAGCGGAGGTTGTTTTGTAGAAATTATGGACGAGTAAATTAGTGATATCATACCTGGAGAGTGGGGTCTGGCTCTGCATAAGTTCTCAAAAGGAGTCAGGGTGTATGGAGTAGGACAGGACCTAATAAGTTGTTGAAGGAGATGTCTCAGTTGTAAGTAACTATAATGTTCTCTCAATGGGATATCATGAGACGAGCCTAAAGCATCAAATGTTAATATCCTAGTGGGGGTAAGCAAAGAATCTGTGAATCCATTTGTGGTCCACCAGGAAAATTGCACTGGATTTTCACATCCAGGAAGGAACAATGGGCAATAAAGGAGTTTTAATAGTGGGAGATGGGGGGAGATTAGGCCTCCTGAGTATTTGGCTGAGTCCCATAGTTGTAGGGAATGGGTCAAACATGGTCCCAATGGTTTCGGATGGCGGGTAGGAGGGAGCCATAGTAGAGAGGAGACAGGCAGTGGGTCAGTGTCGACAAGATCTAATGTGGCCCATAGTGGCATCTGGTACGTGTCGTGGAGGTGGGAAAGCGGGGCAGTGCCTGCTGCCATGTAATAAACTTGTAGGTTGGGGAGGGAGAGGCCACCGTTAACCCCCTGGGCGTACAGGACCTGCTTGTTAATTCGGGGACGGGTAGATCCCCATATAAATTGTGAGAGTTTACTTTGATGAATGCGTAAAATATAGGGAACAGGCAAGACCCGAAAATAATAAATTAATTTAGGAAGTTAGGACATTCGGATAGCAGTTATACCTACCAAACCAAGACAGTGGCAGGTGGGACCAGGTGGTTAGCATATCAGACAGATGTTTGAGCAGGGATGGGTTCTTGGCCCAAAACATTCCCGCGTAATTAAAGGTAAGGCGGATCCCTAGAAAGGGTAGCGAGGAGAGCCACTGAAAGGGGAAGGATGATTTTAAAATTTGTTAATACCGGGTGGGGGAGGTTAACCGAAAGAGCTTTGGATTTAGCGGGGTTAACATGAAGTCCCGAGAGAGAAGCAAAAGAGTCTAGAAGGGAAAATAACTTTGGTAGAGAGATCCTGGGAGAGGTTAAGGTCAGCAAAACATCATTGGCGAATAAAGATATATTTTGTGGGTAGAGCCCGCAACCTCAATGCCACAAATATCAGAATGAGTAGGAATCGCCTCCGCCAAAGGCTCTAAAGCCAATATGAACAGCAGAGGCGAGAGTGGGAACCCTTGACGCGTGCCCCCTCCCAATGCCAAACAGGCTCAAATCCATAATACTTAAGCTTAGCTCTTAAGCTTAGCTCTAGGGGAGTCGTAGAGGGCTGCCATCCACCGCAGAAAGGAGGTGCCAAATCCGTAATGGCGAAGCACAGACATGAGATAAGGCCAGGACAATGTGTCAAAGGCCTTATTCATGTCTAAAGATAACAGCATAGTTGCTAGCGAACGTTTGTGAGCTATGTGTTGCAGTTGCAAAATCTGTCGAATTGCTTCCCCTGCCTGTCTCTGAGGTACAAAGGCAACCTGATCTTTCTTTATCAAGCGGAGGGGAGGAAAGAGTTCAGACGGTTAGCCAGGATCTTGGTCAGGACCTTCATATCAATGTTGATCAGCGAAATGGGTCAGAAGATAGCCCAAGAAGAATGGTCATGGTCGGGTTTGGGGATCATAACAATGTTAGCTGTTAGCGGGTCCGAGGTAAAGTTCTGGTCCTGTTTAACAGAATTGTAAATAGCTGTCAGGTGTGGGGCTATAAAGTCAGCTAGTTTCCTATAATAAAGTGCTGTGTAACTGTTTGGTCCTGGTCTTTTACCCACTTTCAAATCTTTGATACATTGGAGGACTTCCGAGATTTGAATTTCCCGGTCCATGAGAGCCTTGTGGGCCTCTGTCAACATGGGGAGTGAGAGACGGTCGAGGAAGCTGTCTGTGTCTCAACCACCCGTATGAGCTGAGGCTGAGTACAGTTTGGTTAAGCGGTAGTGAAATTCCTCCAGAACCTTAACTGGGTTGCCCGTGAGTACGTTATGTCTGGTGCTCAGTGTGATAGGGGTAAATTTAGGGGTAAAGGTATGAAGCCTATGGGCCAGCATTTTATTTGGTCTGTTTGCTCTAACGTACCACTTCTGACAGGACTAGCACAGAACACGTTCTGCTCCATCCGTAAGGCATAGGTCCAACAAAGCGTGGACCCGATCCAGGAGTTAGCGGTTAGTGGGAGTAGGAGATTGTTTGAATGCAGTAGAGAGTGATTCCAGCCTGGCCTCTAAATCGAGCTGCCACGAACCGCGTTCACGTTTACGTTTTGATGCTATCTGAATGATATGGCCCCTAAGAAGCGCTGTGTACGCCTCCCATAGGGTTACAGGGGAAGAAACCGAGCCTATGTTGGTACAGAAATAATCCACAGAAGCTTTTTGGATCTCCTCCCTGATCTCCTTAAAAGATAGAAGTGAGTCGTTCATCACCCAGGGCGAACAAGGTGGTCTACTAAGAATATAATGACATACTACCAGGACGGGGTCATGGTCTGACCATAGAGCAGCTAGAATAGAAGCAGATACTACCAGGGGGAGATGTTTCCTTAACATAAACATATGGTCTATTCTAGATTCTAGAGTAGGAGTGATGAGGGTGAGAATAGTGTGTATAATCCTTGCCTTGGGGGTGAAGTTCCTCCCAAAGGTCAACTAAGTCGTGGTTTTGTAGAGCGCTGTTAAATTTTCTAGCATCAATGGAGGGAGCTGCACGTTCCGAGGGATATTTTCTAAGAGAGGGTTTAGAGCCAGATTCGAGTCGCCCGCAAGAAGGAGGGTGCCTCTGTGGTGGGATCTCAGAAGGTAGCAGAGATGGGTCAGAAAGGGTCCCGGGGTAGATTTAGGAGCATAATAAGTCATGATTGTAACCTCCGTGTCCTGGATAGTGCCCTGTAGTAACAAATATCTACCATCTGGATCTGCTATCTAGTGGGTGAAGGGACAGGGGATTATAGCGGTGCTAAAGTACATAATGTGAAAAGGAGAAGGAGATGTAAAATTACAAAATTTTATTTAACAATATTAAATACATAAAGAGAGCAATAAAATGATTAACAACCAACAGACACATATATTGCGTGCGACCCGAATGCAATAGGGTGGGCCGGATGGAGACGGCCAGCAAAGTAAAGGCTCGGTTTCCTACATGTTTCGCCAAGGCATTGGCTTCCTCAGGGAACAAGAGCTCTAATTCAATATAAAGAAATCTGTGCATAGGGATACAAAGAACATCATATAAACAGGCAGAAATGCCAAACAATGAACTGTTATTGCATATAACTAAATATTGGAACATTGTGGCTGGACAGTCCCACAAAGAGGCAGCCCCGATAACCCCGGCATCACAAACATACCTGAAAAACCGACACCCAGGGCAGGCATGAGAAATGTCACCCAAGGGGGAAGGGCAGGCTGCACCGTATTTGTGCTTGCAGGGGGCACGCAGTAAACCTGGCAAGGGAATATATTGAAAATGATGAGTGGGTGGATATTGGGTATGTATTAAACCTTACGTTAAAAGAGCACAAGGAGTGATGCGTTATACATCAATTAAATAGGGCAAAAAGGACTCTATAGAACTCACACTATTTGTTAAAAGAAAGTTGATTGGTGGAGGGGAGAGGCGCCTGTAGATGGATTTGAAGACACACAGGGGCAATTGGCAAGATTGGCAATTGATTAATTAATGACCTACGTGGGAGAATATGAATGAGTTAACATTATAGATATACCAGGCAGTCATCTTGAAAGGATAGGGAAAATCGCAGAGAAAAGGCTTACCTAGTAGGCTATATTGTGAGGCATGTTACTGACTTCAGACCCCAATATTCACATGATTTGTGTGGACGTAAAAGATTTAGAGGTGGTAACAAATCAATGAGTCCTGAAAGGGGGTGAGTGAAGAAGAACTATATTTAGAAATGAAAAGACAATGTTTTTGGGGATAAAGGATAAAATAAGTAGCAAGGATTAGCTTACCTGGTAAGCCATTTAGCTAAGCATATGACTATTGGGAGATCGGTATTAGTAAGCTGTCAGGGGGGTCACAAATTAGGTAGTAGCCACAAGTTGGTAGATCCTGAGAGAAATAGATGAAGGCTAAGTTAAAAATAAAGTATAGAAGAGCCGTTGATTGAAAGTGATAGGTGAAATGACCATCCAAAATTACCTAGCTGATGTGTGTGGAGCACAAACAGGCACGTCCCTCGTCCAGCATGTTTAACAAGGGACAGGCCGGTTACTTAAGTACCCCCCACACCTGATCAGATAGTGATCAGGTGTGCGGATGCAAATAGAGGCGTCCGCGCATGCGCACTAAGCAACACCCCGGAGCCTACAAGCTCCGGCGTGCACCGCGCGCGCACGCTCAAACACAGCGGTCACCGCATGGCCAATGGGAGGACGGATCGCCGTGGAGTGGGCGGTCCCAAGGCGCCATCAGCAACCATCCGCCGATGGAATGTGGGAGGCCAGGATGTGTGAGCAGTGTGCGGACACCTGAGGCAGACAAAGGTGTACTGCCCCGGGCGTCCGTACAAGCACCAGCAGCGCTAACTCCGCCCATCCCAAGAGGGGGCAAATCCGCGCCCCCCCCGCGGGATGCAGGAGAACCAGTGGATGAGAGCAATCCAGGGACGGAGCCCCCCAATAGTGAGATGAGACGCGGGCGGGAGCGCAGGATGAGGGGATGGTCCCCAACTAACCCAACGGCCCACAGGGGTCTCTGGGGGCAGAGGGAGTATCCCTGCACCCCAGCCCGCAATGTCCAGCCACAAAGACCATATCAGACATAGAGAACCACAGGGTCCTGGTTAAACAAAAAAAATAGATAAAACTGGGAAAAATAATACAAACAGATACAAAAATTGTACTTGTACATATATAATGTATTTCTCACAACACAGGGCATCAGAATTAACACATAGCAATAAAGCAGTGTTGTAAAGATGCGTGTGCGGTAATACGTGTTGACATGACCATATTGCATAAGTTGCTAATATTATTGCAATCAGGTATCTAGAGCTATGAAAGGAAACACAACAGCTACCATGGCAGGAGAAATGACGGAGAAGGGAACACAAAAAGGAGGGGAGAAGAATAAAAACTGGGAGGAAAGGGAAATAGGGAGGAAAAAAAAAAAAAAGGAGAGAATAGAAAAAAGGAAGGAAAAAGAAAAAAGGGAAAGAAAACCATAAATGGGGTGAGTTAGAAAGGAGCACAATATGTTTGAATAAATAGCGTATTGTGATGAAAGAGTTAAAGAAAAACTGGTAGATATGCGAGCTCATAAAAAGGGTTTGAAACTTATGTGTTCATTAAGCCCAGGAAAATTAGTTGCCTGTAAGATGTGAATCCATTTTGTTTCAAGCTGTAGTAGTCTGTTGTCAATTAAATATATAAAATATGTGGCGCTGCTCTATCAGTCAGTAACAGTCAGACAATGAAGAAGCCTAAACCGTAAAAATCTGAGGTGGGAGATAAGGTAAAAATAAAATCCAACTCATAAATACAAGACAAAAAATATTATAATAAAAGGCTAGGGACTAGTACCGCACAGGAGTCCCTCAGACAAGACAACAATTCTGAAATGCAGAGGTAGGTAGGTGAATGACAATCCTTAAATACTCAGTGAAAAATAAATAAATAAAATAAAATCAATAATAGACTATATCAGCCACCCTGCCTCAAGGGGAGTGACAATCAAAAAGAAACTTAAAAATAAACTAAATGACTTCTCAACCAAACTGCACAAAAAAACTTGGATAATAAGCAAAACACCAAATAAAACTTGAGGAGTACCGCAAGTAACAGCTGAAAATCAATAAATCTCTAGTGATGATAACATATCTTGAGAGTGAACATTAACAAACTATGTGCAAAAAGTGCAAAGAAATCTAAAACATGCAAAAATTCCATAATAATCTGAATCCGCAATATCAAAATATAATGCAAACAGTGAGAGATGGTGCAAACATAATATTCTAAATGCACTATAAATGAGTAATAAATGAATAAAATAATGAATAATAAATAATATGAGGACAGGCAATCCCACAACAGAGATGCCTTCCCACACAGTGACAATGGTGCAATATTAGTCCATAAAGAAGTGAGACTGTGATGAGTGATGTCTGCAAAGACCGATCTTTAATTAAAGTGCCAAGTGTGCAGTGACTGGTGCTCTTCTTTAGTAAACGTTCTGGTGCATACACCAAGTGTTTCCCCCAGCCTCTCACCTCCAGCAGCGGCCCCCAATGGGCCAAGTAGAGCGGGTGGATAATCTAGGAGAGGATGTATTTCCTGGAGCGATGTCAGCAGAACTGTCCCTCTGGATCTCCTCACGCCGCTCACAGTAATCCCAGCAATTGTTTAGGAACAAAGGAGAGGTCTCATAGTGTAGTATTTATGAATAAGTTTATTAATCAAACATAAAAACTTACATTTAAAATAGCAGCGATCAGTAGATGTGTAAAGCTTCCGGGTTCGGCCGTCCCCGAGAAGCGTCGGCACCTGACTCCTCCTACCCTGACGCGTTGCGTCACACCACGTGACTTTATCAAAGGGATGAGGAGTCCGGTGCCAGCCATTCAATTTATACGCGCTGTTGACATAGCAACGGCTAAACAACAATTACAAACGAGCTAGCGTGTATGGTGCCGAACAGTGGGAAGGTGTAAACAGTATATTCAATAATACTCATAAAAACATGATCAGTAAACCTCATCTTATTTATGTGAATCAAAATGCATGTTAAAACCATAATTATTATTAAAATTAATTAGCCTTGTGGGTTCTCATAGTAAACATAATTGTTCATAGAGCCATCACGTCATTATCGCCATCTTGTGGTGACTGGGGATATCAACCATAATAAAGCCACAGGAACCAAAAAATATATTAAAAAATATATTAAAAAATATGTATACTAAAAATTATAAATATGTATTCCATTCAGAACACTGATCAATATATTGATCAGGCAAAACAAATGGCTGGTCCAAAATAAATCCAGATACACAGGAGATCTTAGGAAATTACTATAAATATTAATATACAAATAAAAATTAATTTGTTATATAAATATCTACAAGTGGACTAAGAATGGAATATACATACAATTAAATATAAAATACAGATGCTCGAAATAGGGGATAAAACCTGACATGCAATAAGTAGGATCTGAAGAAATGGATCTACTAGATAAATAGCAAAGGAGAAAAAATAGAGTAAACAAACATAACAGATCCACTACCCAAAAATGAACACGTACTAAATAATGGTATCAATAAAAATATGAAGCCACTAAAAATTGGAGATAAAACAATTTAAATCGAATTCCACGTTATGTCCTAGGGGCGATAAAGTCTGTAATTCATGAATCCATCTGGATTCTGCCTGACTAATTCTGATAATTTTATTGTCGCCCCTCCAGTGGGGTTTATACTTTTCAATCCCACATATCCTCAAAGATGAAGGATCACTATTGTGATGTTCTAAATAGTGTCGGGATAGACTGTGCTTATCAAATCTTTTTTTAATATTTTGTACATGTTCTTTCAGTCTAATCCATAATGCCCTCTTTGTTCTACCGACATATTGGATATGACAGGGGCACTCCAGGAGATAGACAACTCCTTCACTCCTGCAAGAGATAAAGTCCTCTATCTCATAATTCTGTGTTGTAACCGTAGACGTGAAACTTGATTTTTTCTTTTTGTCTTCTCTTGTGTGTCTGCACGCATAGCAGTTTTTGCATGGGTAGAATCCCTTTCCCTCAAAAAAGGAGATTTTTTTCTTTTTTGGTGGGTCTAAGACATTTTTTGCTAATCGGTCCCGCAATGTCGGGGCTCTCCTATATATAAATTTTGGTGTATTCGATAGGATAGGGCCCAGATGTCGATCTGCCTTGACAATGTCCCAATGTTTCTTAACAATTTTTTCAATTTGTTTATATTGGATGTTATAATCCATAATAATGGGTACATTGTCTTGCTGTATTAGATTTTTTTCTTCATCCTGTATTAATTTGTTTCTCTCCATTCGTGCGACATCAATGATTTTTTCTTCGATGAATTTGGCATCGTATCCTTTCTGGATAAATCTATCTCCAACCATTTTGGCCTGTTCCATGAAGGTTTCTTTTTCAGTGCAATTTTGCCTTAGTCTTACCAGCTGCCCCTTAGGTATATTATTTAACCATAATGAATGGTGACAACTGTCCAGGGGTAAGTAACTGTTCCTGTCTACTGCCTTGAAATACGTTTGAGTACATACTTTCGTTCCTTCTTTTTTAATTTCAAGATCTAGAAAATTAATTTTCTCATTACTAACCTCCCAGGTTAATTTTATATTTTTATTGTTATTGTTCAAGTAAAAGCAGAAATCACTAAGGCTTTCTCTATTTCCCTTCCAAATAATAAAAATATCATCAATGAAACGTTTATATACTAGCAGCTGGTGTGGTCGATTGTTGTATAGTACTTCTTCCTCCCACTCTGACATATAGAGATTCGCCACGCTAGGTGCGTATTTAGCGCCCATTGCAATACCCCGTATTTGTTTGTAATAATTATTGTTATGCCAGAAGTAGCTGGAATCCAGACTATATCTTAAGCAATCCAGTAAGAATCTTCTTTGTTTACATTTCAAAACACTAAATTTTCTTAGGGCCCATTTTGTTGCCTGTATGGCTTCATCGTGATTGATGATTGTATACAGGGACGAAACATCACATGTTGCCAGGTATATAGGGTCATCACTCAAGGTCACATCATTAAGGAGTTGGATAAGGTGCTTAGTGTCTCTCAAGTAAGATTTTGTCATCTTCACTACTGGTTGTAGAAACCAGTCAATGTATTCGCCTATTCTTGCACTTACTGAATTGATCCCATTCACTATAGGTCGTCCTGGGGGTTTGTCCTTATCCTTGTGAATTTTTGGCAACATATAAATTATAGGTATCTTGCAAGTTTTCGGCTGTAGATAGAGGGCCTCCTTCTTATTTAAGAGGCCCTTATTGACCCCTTTCTGAATAACTTTTGCCAATTCTTTCTTAAAACTTAGCGTTGGATTACTTAATAATAACCGATATGTATCTTTGTCATTCACTTGTCTGTTCAACTCTTCATTGTAGTCATCCTTGGATTGGATGACAATTGCTCCTCCTTTATCGGCCTGTCGGATTACAATATCTTTTCTTGCTTCCAATTTCTTTATACCATTCTTTATATTTCTTGGGTCACGCATGTTTTTCACTTTTAATTCTTGTAGATCTTTTAAAATCATTCTTTTAAAAACTTCGATATGTCCGTCCCTTTGCTATTTATCTAGTAGATCCATTTCTTCAGATCCTACTTATTGCATGTCAGGTTTTATCCCCTATTTCGAGCATCTGTATTTTATATTTAATTATATAACAAATACATTTTTATTTGTATTTTAATATTTATAGTAATTTCCTAAGATCTCCTGTGTATCTGGATTTATTTGGACCAGCCATTTGTTTTGCCTGATCAATATATTGATCAGTGTTCTGAATGGAATACATATTTATAATTTTTAGTATACATATTTTTTAATATATTTTTTAATATATTTTTTGGTTCCTGTGGCTTTATTATGGTTGATATCCCCAGTCACCACAAGATGGCGATAATGACTTGATGGCTCTATGAACAATTATGTTTACTATGAGAACCCACAAGGCTAATTAATTTTAATAATAATTATGGTTTTAACATGCATTTTGATTCACATAAATAAGATGAGGTTTACTGATCATGTTTTTATGAGTATTATTGAATATACTGTTTACACCTTCCCACTGTTCGGCACCATACACGCTAGCTCGTTTGTAATTGTTGCTTAGCCGTTGCTATGTCAACGGCGCGTAAAAATTGAATGGCTGGCACCGGACTCCTCATCCCTTTGATAAAGTCACGTGGTGTGACGCAACGCGTCAGGGTAGGAGGAGTCAGGTGCCGACGCTTCTCGGGGATGGCCGAACCCGGAAGCTTTACACATCTACTGATCGCTGCTATTTTAAATGTAAGTTTTTATGTTTGATTAATAAACTTATTCATAAATACTACACCATGAGACCTCTCCTTTGTTCCTAAACAATTGCTGGGATTACTGTGAGCGGCGTGAGGAGATCCAGAGGGACAGTTCTGCTGACATCGCTCCAGGAAATACATCCTCTCCTAGATTATCCACCCGCTCTACTTGGCCCATTGGGGGCCGCTGCTGGAGGTGAGAGGCTGGGGGAAACACTTGGTGTATGCACCAGAACGTTTACTAAAGAAGAGCACCAGTCACTGCACACTTGGCACTTTAATTAAAGATCGGTCTTTGCAGACATCACTCATCACAGTCTCACTTCTTTATGGACTAATATTGCACCATTGTCACTGTGTGGGAAGGCATCTCTGTTGTGGGATTGCCTGTCCTCATATTATTTATTATTCATTATTTTATTCATTTATTACTCATTTATAGTGCATTTAGAATATTATGTTTGCACCATCTCTCACTGTTTGCATTATATTTTGATATTCAGATTATTATGGAATTTTTGCATGTTTTAGATTTCTTTGCACTTTTTGCACATAGTTTGGTTAATGTTCACTCTCAAGATATGTTATCATCACTAGAGATTTATTGATTTTCAGCTGTTACTTGCGGTACACCTCAAGTTTTATTTGGTGTTTTGCTTATTATCCAAGTTTTTTTGTGCAGTTTGGTTGAGAAGTCATTTAGTTTATTTTTAAGTTTCTTTTTGATTGTCACTCCCCTTGAGGCAGGGTGGCTGATATAGTCTATTATTGATTTTATTTTATTTATTTATTTTTCACTGAGTATTTAAGGATTGTCATTCACCTACCTACCTCTGCATTTCAGAATTGTTGTCTTGTCTGAGGGACTCCTGTGCGGTACTAGTCCCTAGCCTTTTATTATAATATTTTTTGTCTTGTATTTATGATTTTTTATTTTATTTTTACCTTATCTCCCACCTCAGATTTTTACGGTTTAGGCTTCTTCATTGTCTGACTGTTACTGACTGATAGAGCAGCGCCACATATTTTATATATTTAATTGTTTGCCTTGGGGGAACTGAGCGGACCCATCTATGTTGGCAGCTCTCTACCGGGTACCTCTTTGTCAGCTTCAGAATTTTTTGTTCACATTGTGGTCTTTTGCGCACTAGTCCCCATACATTTATAGTCTGTTGTCAATGCTTCCGCCTCTGGCATGTGAAGGAACATGCTCGAGTGTGGAAAATGAAATAACGTGAGGGTCAAAGTTGTGCTGGGCGGCAATATGCCGATTGATAGCTGTGGTAGTAGTGTTTTTGTATAACGGTTTTATGTGGTCTCGGATACGAACCTGGAAAGGACGCTTAGTTTTGCCAACGTAGTACGAGCCACATTGGCATTGGGCTAAATATACGACTCCTACGGTAGCGCAAGTGACCCGATGTCTAATGGTGTGGATACCTCCACTAGGCAGGGTAACTACCCTGGAATTGGTTACAAAGGCACAAACATCACATTTGCCACACTGGTATGTACCAGTAGCAGTTGGCGCATGTGGAGTGTCGATCGAATGGTGACTTTTGATTAGTCGGTCTCGGAGTGAGGGAGATCGACGATATGTGATATCGGGGTACGTTTTGACATATTTAGAGATTGTGGGATCCGCCGTTAATAAGGGCCAGAACTGGTTGAGAATGTGTTTGATTTGGGTATGCTGTTTTGAGTATTGGGTAATTAGTCGTACTGGTTGTCTAGTATCTGGAGGTTTGTCGGAGAAGACAAGGTCCTTTCTGTTGAATTTTTTCGCCTTATTGAAGGCTTTTTTCAAAAGGGAGTGGCTATAGCCTCTGTCTAAGAGTCTACTATAAAGTTCTTGTGCTGCTTGAAGAAATTCTTCCTCAAGAGTACAATTTCTTTTCAATCTGAGATATTGGCTGAACAGGATGCTTCTAAGAAGGGGTTTAGGATGGGCACTGCTGGCGTGCAAAATCGTATTGCCCGAAGAGGGCTTACGATAAAGAGCAGTGTGGATTTGACCATTGGAGTGCAGACTGATCTGGAGGTCCAAAAAATTGATCTGCGACTGGCTGCACTGCATGTGAATTTGAGATTGAACACATTCTGGGTAAGATGCTGAACAAAAAGTACAAGTTCATCTTTGGTACCTGACCAGAACAGTAGTATATCATCTATATACCTGTACCAGGATATGACCTTGGACAGGTAAGGAGTGGAGTGGGTCGGGTCGAACAGTTCTCTCTCCCACCCCCCCAGGTATAGGTTGGCGTAGGCAGGGGCACACTTGGTCCCCATAGCCACGCCCTGCACCTGGAGGTAGTGGGAGGAGCCAAACATGAAATAATTACGTGTTAGTATAAATCTCAATAGTTCTAAAACAAAATCGCCGTAAGCATCGTATTTGGGACCTCTCTCTCGAATTAGTTTTTCAATCACCAAAGTGCCTCTCTTATGTGGGATGATGTTATATAGACTTTCAACGTCTAGGGCTACCAACCAGGTGTTTTTTGGTCGAAATTGGCCATCGAGTATCCGGAGGAGGTGGATAGTATCTTTTACATTTGAAGGCAGGGAGACTACATGGGGCGCCAAATATTTGTCAACTAGTGCACTAGCATGTTAAGTGAGGCATTGCCGTCCAGACACAATTGGGCGGCCTGGGGGATGATCGAGAGATTTATGAAGTTTAGGTAGGGAGTAGAAAGTGGGAGTTTTAGGTTCCCTGACATGAAGAAATTTCCATGTATTGGAGTCAATGGTGCCCCTCTGATAAGCTGCAAATATCAGCTGATTGTATTCGGATATGTAGTGATCAATAAGTGATTTAGATATAGGTCTATACCAATCCCGGTTGTTTAAGATGTCGAGACACATTTGTTCATAAAAGGGCACATCCATCACCACCACATTGCCGCCCTTGTCGGCTGGCTTAATGACTAGTTCTGGATGATTTTGAAGAAGAGAATTAATCATTTTATTGCTCTCTTTATGTATTTAATATTGTTAAATAACATTTTGTAATTTTACATCTCCTTCTCCTTTTCACATTATGTACTTTAGCACCGCTATAATCCCCTGTCCCTTCACCCACTAGTTATTCAATTACTTTGGGATGAGGTGCTGTATCCAATTGAACCACCTAGCCACAACCATATTTCTCTGGATCTGCTATCTGTCTAGTGCAACTAAAAGGGACCGACTTCCGGAAAGCCATGGGCATCCCTTTTTGTTTAGTTTGGCCATTGGCAAAAAAAACTTGAGGATATTGTGCATCAAAATACTTTGGGCAAGAGGCGGTTGAAAAATGGGTCTCCTGCAAGGACGCTATATCTACCCGTTGTCTTTTAAGGTATTTAAAAATTTTCACACGCTTTTGGGGGAAGTTCATACCCTGAATATTCAAGGACAACCAATTAAGCGTCATAGAAAAAATGAAAAGGAGCCCAATTTAATACCCCTAAATGCGGATCCCGTGGACTCAAGGAGAGAAAAGAGGGGGTAAAAGCAGAAAAGGTCAGAGAGTAGACCAGAAGAGAAGCTTACAGAAATCAGCATAAGAAGACCGAGTAATACTCGGAGCTGTGAAGATCCTTGTAACATAGTAGCATTGGTTAGTGGGACAAAAGTCCCACTGATGGGTCGAAAATTGGCCAGGGCCGCTGTCCCGGTCAAGTTCCGGCTCGTTTGGGGGAGCAGTGATCCATCTAAACCACTCGGCAATTTTTCTAAAACAACATTATCAAATGGAATATAAAAAATAAAAAAGGTAGGCACATTGTGCGTAAAAACTTTTAATTGACACAATCAAAACACAAACAGCAAACAAAAGTGCAACTGTGCTGCTTGGTTTGGACGCCAGCACCCGGGGACATCCCCTAACAAGCAAGGGGACCCAAGGCGGGTGGACAAAGTGTCGCAGATAGGCCATCAATGGTGGCCAAGTCTAGTAACAGAAACATAACCGTAAAGTAGTTGTCTTAGGTTGACAGTAACACCAAACTCCAGAGCCTGGGGCCCAGGGCCACAGCCCAAGTACAAAGGGTTATCCCCCTCAGTCCGTAGCGAGCACAGGGGCCCCGGTAACCAGTCAGGAGCAACCAACTCACCGCGGGGGGGACCATCACCTGTGAACAGTCAGTACGACACACCCGCTATAACATTTAAGGAGTTGGGGAAGAAGAAGAAAAAATTAAAAATAAAAAAAAAAGGGGAGGGGGGAGAAACGGGACAAAAACATAGTACATAAGAGGTCAAAGTACGTAATGTAGTTCCAGATTATCATAACCCTGTGCTGCCATCTCGCAGGTGGGGCAACTCAGGGTAGTAGACCTGCAAGGCAAAACAACAAAAAAGGGGAGGGAAAAAAAATAAAAATAAAAAGTAAAATTCTGTACGTGACAGTCAGCGGGTGAAAGGTAGTAGGCAAAAAAAAAAAAGAAGGGGATGCCTAAGTTCAGTGTGGACTTGTGTTCACATTAAACAGTGAGAGCCAATGGTCGTCCCCAGCACTAAGGCTCAAAGTGGGGGGGCTCCGGAGCGTGTCATGCAAGTCACGGTAAACTTCGTCAGCCGGTGGGCATATTCTGGAAATGCTGTTCTTGAAGAGAGTGAAGAGCTTGACTGGGGGAGGTCGAGCTGCAGCTCCTGAAAGTGGCGCAGCAGATCTGGCAGGGTAGAAGCATGGAACTGACAGCCTTGATGTGAGAATGAAAGTTTAAAGGGAAATCCCCATCTGTACCTGATTCCCTGGGCTTGCAAAACTTGCAGATAGGGCTTCAAGCTTCTCCGCTTTGCGATAGTGACCGGGGAAAAGTCTGCAAAAAGTTGCAGTTTCCCTGAAAAGAGAGATCTTGACGGTCTCTTGCGGCTCGCAATAGTCTCTATAAACAGAAAAGCGCAGCGCTGGATATAAACAAAATATCGTGCTATGTGCCAATACTTTTAAAAAAATATGCACAATTGTTCTCAAAAATACATAACATATAGTGAAAATAATTTGTGCAAACAATTATAAAGAAGTGTACACTGTTACACCAGAAATATTGTCCGTGAATACTGAGTGTGAATAAATTTACTAATCCATTTATATAAAGTCCATAAATTGTGAAATTGTTTTGTATATTGAATGGCTATATGGCGGTTTTAATAAAGGAACCATAAGCTTTATCACACTATCGGAGCAATTTCTCTTTTTTCCTGGACACCCACTGCTGTTGTGAATGGCTTTCCTCCATGGCTGATGATCTGAGGATATCATCCTAGTACTCCATAAGCGGAACTCATCCACAGAAGGTGCAGCACCCTGAGAGGAGATCGGTTCATGCCTTTTTGTATAGGCTATCCGGTAAGCCTTTAATCTTTCCGAGGTGACGGGATTCACAGTGGTGGAAGTCGGTTATCCAACAATTTCACAATTTATGGACTTTATATAAATGGATTAGTAAATTTATTCACACTCAGTATTCACGGACAATATTTCTGGTGTAACAGTGTACACTTCTTTATAATTGTTTGCACAAATTATTTTCACTATATGTTATGTATTTTTGAGAACAATTGTGCATATTTTTTTAAAAGTATTGGCACATAGCACGATATTTTGTTTATATCCAGCGCTGCGCTTTTCTGTTTATATGTTCAGTGGTGCCCCCTATCAGGGTTATAGCGTACAGCTGCAGGATTCCTTCTCACAGGTTTATATTTTATTCATAGGTTTATATCATTCACCACATTTGTATACCTAGCGCAAATTTTTTCTTTTTAAAAAATATCGCAATAGTCTCTCCCTAGCGCGGTAGTAACGGAATTTGATAATAACATCCCTAGGGGGGCCCATCGGATGGTTTTGGGGCCAGGGACCTGCGAATACGATCAAATTCTAGGCGTTCGGGAGGGATATCAGGTGCAAGTTCTTGAAAGAAAGCAGTAGCTGTTCCTTGAAAATCAGTGAGGGTCTCAGGGAGTCCGTGGATGCGGAGATTGTCTCCGTGGGCCCTATTTTCTACATCTTCTAATTTATCCTGCAAGCTCACTAGCTTATCGACTTCCTCTTAATGTCCTTCTAGAACTTTAGTTGTCAGGTCCATGCGTTGTTCCAACTGATTATTGCGGTGGCCTAGCTCTTTAAGACCCTTCACAAGGTCTGCAGAGAGCTTGTGGGAGGCCACGGTGATTTCGTCCTGCACTATGGAGCGGAATTTAAGGAGTAAGGCGTCAGAGTCCATTGTCACAGGACTTACCAGGTCAGACGGGAACTGATGCAAGCTATCCTCTGAGAGCTGCATGGTATTGTCTGGCTCCGGGGGCTCGGGCGCCATCTTGCCCCTTCCCCTTTCCTGTGGCTGGAGAAGCTTTCTGGCCTGAGCAGTACCGCTGCCGGTTTTTGGGCGTATTATACATGCCCACCGTGAGCCCTGTGATGTCTGCTGTTGCTGTGTCAGGGAGCGGCGTGTATGCCTTATCTGCCGGGGTTTAGGTTCTGCCGATGCGGAGCGAGGAGATCAGGCGTCCATCTTTCTCGGTCCCGCACATGCGCCCCCCATATTTTATTATGTCTTTTCATGTGACAACCCTGAAGAAATTACACTTTGCTGCAATGTAAAGTAGTGAGTGTACAGCTTGTATAACAGTGTAAATTTGCTGTCCTCTCAAAATAACTCAACACACAGCCATTACAAGTGAATATACTAATGCGCAAACCAAAATGTAAATAAAGCTGAGTAGCTTCCAACATGAAAGGGTGTTCCCACACAGTAATAATTAAATAAAGGTATATGTGAAAGGGCACTCAATGAGCAATAACATCTTAATAATCTTCGATTAATAAAGTGCAAAAATACAAAAGTGACAGTGCATCAAATGTCCAATAATGTGATCTTCACGCACTGTATTAACCACTTCAGCCCCGAAAGGATTTACCCCCTTCCTGACCAGAGCACTTTTTGCAATTTGGCACTGCGTCGTTTTAACTGCTAATTGCGCGGTCATGCAATGCTGTACCCAAACGAAATTTGCATCCTTTTCTTCCCACAAATAGAGCTTTCTTTTTTTGTTTCAATGATTTTTGTTGAAGGTTTTATAAAGGAACATAGTACATAACATAATAAGGGTATATTGATATACACATTCAATTGATGTACATCTCGGAAATTAGTACATTACTATTGTTGTCGATACGTCAGAAAAACAATCATTGTACGCAGAGTAATTCAATTGTTCATATTATTTTTCTTTGTTTTACTTTATCCTCATTAACAGTAACATTAACCTTTGGGCCATATAGACCAATACTTGTCAAAAGTTGTGCATTGTAAAGAATTTACTGCTAAGAGACGCTCAAAAGTGTAATTTCTATGAACCGCTTTGGTAATGTCTGACATATTGATGGCTGTTGTGGATTTTCAGTTTCGTAAGATCAGTAAACGTGTCTCTAGTAGTATGTGTGTTATAACTGGCCTAAAGTCTGTATGAAATTTTTCTATGTTCAAATGAAGAATTTCCAGCGCCGGGTCTGGGGGTGTGAGTACTCCTGTTATTGTAGATATCATTCGAAATACCTGGTTCCAAATGCATTTAACTGTAGGACAATACCAAAGCATGTGTAATAGGTTTCCTATTTGTCCACGGGCTCTCCAGCAGTGTGGTGAAGCTCTAGGGAAGAATTTCGCTATTCTATATGGAGTGTAATGCCATCTGTTTGCCATTTTGATTTGCTAATTCCCAGTGTTTGACACAGTGGGAGGCCTTGTGTATTGCCTTGAATGTTTGTTGCCATTGTTCTACTGAAACTTCTATACCTAATTCTTCCTCCCATTTTTTCATTGCTATAGTTTTGGTAAGTGTGAGTTTATCTCTGGTGATGTTATAAAAAAAAGGATATACCTCTTGTGTGTTGTTTAGTTGTGGAGTAAAATTGCCATATTTTACTCGAAAGGGATATAGTCAGTTTAGGTAAAATTTTTAATGAAGTGTACAATCCTCAAGCATGTAAACCTCTTATCCGTTGGAAGGTGATACTGCATCATGAGTTGTTCCACAGATTTAGGTTGTGTACCATTATAAAGGTCTGATATATGTGTTATGCTCTTAGTTATCAAGTCTCTGACTGTCAGCATTGGAATCTTTGTCTCTAAGAATGTTAAAGGGATTTTGTAATGCGTGTCCTGAATGTCCCTACATGTTTGTCCCATTATGAATCTCCACGCTTTTAATGATATCTGCGTTGTAGGATACATTGTTTTTGTGTCCCATGGTATCCACCTGTCTGTCATGAGTCGTAAGGGTAAATCTTTCATCTGTACTGTTGCCTTTTCGATGTCCACCCAAAATGGTGTATCAGCTGTTTGGAACCAATGTTTGTTTTGGTCTAGGCGTACTGCCCAGAAGTAGTCATGTATGTCCGCTAGCCCTGCACCGCCCGCTTTTTTATGGGATGTGAGGTTATTTTGTGAGCATCTAGCTTTTTTCCCATTCCATATATATCTCCAGCCAAGATTTGCAATGTTTTTAAGGAAATGTTGAGGGATGTTTAATGGTAGGGTGCGGAATATATATAGTATTTGCGGCAATATCATCATTTTGTAAGCTGCAATTCCACCCATCCATGATATCTCATTGTTTGACATGTTTCTAATTTGGGCTTCCAGTTTGGCAACCAGTGGTATCATATTGGCTTTTATCATTGTGGAGACTTTGTTCGTAAGTGCAATCCCTAAATATGTGATGCTCCTTTGCTCCACATATATGGTAGTTGTGTTTGTAGTGTATTACGGGTGTTGGTTGAAACACCCATATCTAATATTAACGATTTAGTGAAGTTAACTTTGTAATAGGATATTTCCCCAAAGGCAATAAGGATTTTGTGGGTTTGTTTTAGGGAAATGGTGGGATTGGTCAGGAGCAGGATTACATCGTCCACGAATAGGTTGATGGTGTGAGTGTTAGTTCCAGACTGGAAGCCCGTGATTAGGGGGTGTGTTCTTATAGCCTCAGCTAAAGGCTCTATCATCATATTGAAGATGGTAGGGGAAAGGGGGCACCCCTGTCTCGTTCCATTAGAGATATTCAAGGTTGTGGATAGGAACCCGGCAGAATACACTTGCGCTGACGGGCAAGAGTATAGTGCCATAATAGCTTGCAATATAGGGCCTTTAAATCCAAACTTGATTAGGGTCATTTCCATATATGTCCAGTGGACCCTGTCAAACGCCTTCTCTGCGTCAATTGACAACAGCAGAGAAGGCGTTCGGGTTTTTTCAGCATAATGAATCACGTTAACAATTCTCCTGGTTGCATACGAGGTTTGTCTTCCCCTCACAAAGCCCATCTGGTCTCATAGTAGGGGAGGTTGAAAAAAGACACAAGTCCATCAAGTCCAACCTATGTGTCCGATTATGTCTCGCTTTATAAGAGTAGGTACAATGTTTGTTAATCTTTTGGCTAATAATTTTGCGTATATTTTTGTAGCAGAATTGAGTAGGGAAATGGGTCTAAAGTTAGCTGGTGTGGTGGGTTCTTTGCCTGGTTTAGGTAATGTTACTATATGTGCTCTCAGCATTTCTTGTGGAAGAGAGGCAGTCTCAGCAGCTTTGTTGAATATTGTTGCCATGTGTGGTGAGAGGATATTGGTGAACATTTTAAAATATTCATTAGAGAATCCGTCTGGGCTGGGAGATTTCCCATTGGGGAGTGAGTGTATGGTCATTTCTATTTCTTGGTTTGTGATCGGAGCATTCAGAGTCTCTAATTGTTTTTCAGAGAGTAAGGGGAGGTTTATGTTCTTCAAAAATGAGTTTATATTGTCCATGGTTGGTTGAGGTTTAATAGTATCATTATGTAGGTTGTTTAATGAGCTATAGTATGACGTAAATTGGTTTGCTATGTCTTGTGGGTTTGTAATTTTATGGGGTAGTGTGGGATGTTGAAGGTATGCTATTCTATTTTTTGTGTGAGCCGCTTTTTATCTATTCGCTCGGTATTTGCTGGCTCTATTAGCATTAACATAATAATTTTGTTGTAGGCGTCTAAGGTGTTTGTCATATTGTTGGGTTAGGATTGTTCTAAGTTTTTCTCTAAGAGAGTTTAGTTTGTTGATAAGTGGTGTAGATGGGGATGTTTTGTTTGAGTCTCAAGAAGGTGTATGTCCTTCAGAATAGTGTTTAGCTGCTGAGCCTGTCTCTTCTTTTCTCGTGCTCCTAATTGGATTAAGATACCCCTAATGAAGGCCTTATGTGCATTCCATATAGTAAATGGATCACTCACTGATCCGCTATTATCTGAGAAGAAGTTTTGTAGATGCTGGGAAATTGTTTTGTGATAGTTAGATTCTTGTATAAGTCGTGTATTACAGCGCCAGATGGGGGGTGAGGAGGAGACTCCCCTCTCTGCGATAGACATGGATATGGCAGCGTGGTCTGACCACGTGATATCATGAATTCTTGTTGATTTCCCATTTTGCAAGAGCCATTTATCCGTTAGAAACATGTCTATTCGTGAGTATGAAGAGTGTCTGTTGGAGAAGAAGGTATAATCTCTTTCAGTGGCGTGTAAACACCTCCATGTGTCGAATAGCTCCTCCTGATGGAGAAGAGCCTGAAGGGATAGAGTTCCTTTTGGTTGGCCTGATGAAGTGTCCAAAGTTGGATCTGAAGTTATGTTGAAATCGCCACATATCAGGAAGTTGCCGTATTTCATTGAGTTAGCTTTGTGTAGAACCTTCTTAAGGAATCGAATTTGGTGTGTATTCGGGGCATACAGCGTGATTACTGTATACGGTTTCGAATTAAGATCTCCTGTGAAGATGATGTATCTGCCTCCTGCATCAATAAAGATATCTTTAGGTTGTATTGAGAGTGAGTTTTTAAAGGCTAGTAGGACACCTCCTTTTTTGCTGTTCGGTGTATTAGCCATATAGATGTGTGGGTAGTCTTTATGCGTACATTGTGGAGTGTTGTTTAGTTGGAAATGGGTTTCTTGGACGCATAGAATGTCTGCTTTTTGTTTATTAGCTTCCTTCCATAATGAGAACCTTTTGGCTGGATGGTTTAGGCCCCGGGTATTAATTGAAAGACATGTAATCGTCATTGTAAGGGGTGTGTGGGATTGTGTGGAGTGAATTGTTGAGAGTACTCACTGCGCCCAGATGATATGCGGATTGTTGCGGGTTTGTCAGTGAAGAAAGTTCTCATCGTTTCTTCATATTCCGTAGGTGAGTTGATTCTGCTATGAACGAAACTGTGTATATCAAGAATAAAAGGTAAATAGAACAAAAAAGAAAAAGAGAAAGTCAACAAGAATTGCATAAGAAATGGATCCAATAATCGATCCCTGTGCAGGTGTAACTGCTACTGGTGTTGTATAGATTTGGTGAGAGTCGAACTTGAACTCTACCCTGGAGATAAACTTTTTATAGCTGTGGGTTGTATTATGAGCTTCCACCGGGGTTTTTCTTGTTTGAACGTTTGTGGGAAACAATTTGCCAATCGCTTTGTAGAAGGGTCGACCCTGGAGGAGGTAAGTGTTGGGCGGGCTGGTCAGAGATAATACCCCAATTCCTTAGCGCCTTAAGCCCCTCCTCTAAAGCGGATACTGAAATGTTATGTCCATTATGTGTGATAGATAGAGTTGCAGGGTATTTCCATTTATGGAGGATATTGTGATTTCTCAGGGCTTTAGTGATTGTCAGCAGGTTTCTGCAGCGTTGTAATGTGTGCCTGGACAGGTCAGGGAGCACTCTTATGGTGGTATACTGTTGGGGAATGTTTTCCGGTTTACGGTAAGCCTGCAGTATACGATCCTTTATGTGATAATAGTGTACTCTTAGTAATACATCTCTAGGAGTGTCATCAGGGAGGAATGACGGTTTGGGCACCCTATGAATCCTGTCCACGTGGAGATCTGATGCCGTTGCTTCAGGATTTAATGTGGAAAATAGGGTCTGGGCATATTGCAAAAGCTGAGAAGGGGGGACAGTTTCTGGTATACCCCTCAGTTTGAGGTTATTCCTCCTGGACCTGTCCTCGAGGTCAGCCAGCTTATCTATTATCCAGGAAATGTCCTCCCCTTGTGCTGCGTGTGCTTCTACCATGACATTGTAGGATGAGGTATATTCCTCCATCTTGTGCTCCACTTGGTTCACTCTGCGGCCTAGTGTTTGCACTTCCCTATGGCATTCATTGATTCCTCTAACCATATCTGCCTGTAATGAGGAGCGCAGGGACAGCAACATGTCCTTCATCAGTGTATCTGACACTGGCCTGTCTTCTGTGGGAAAATCTTTGATAGGGTCCCGTCCCTGATTATTCTGACCTGACCTGTGGTATTGTGAGGCCCGCTTACCTCCATATCCGGATCGGCCTGTTGCCTGACTGGAGAGTCCCTCCTTGGCTTCGATTTGGCCGGGCTCCTCATTGTGGGGGTTGATGGGCCTGAGGAGGCTTCACTGGGTGGGTTATCCGAGCGAGAGGAGGCCGATGATAGCCCAGTATCGCCGCTATTCTGTCCGGGCCACTGGTCTGGCCTGTTATCTCGGGCGCCGCCGCCATTTTGCTGTGGCCCGCGCGAGACGTAGTAGCTTGTAATTTTTTGTGGCTGCTGCGGGTTTTTACGGTGCCTTGGCATCCTTTCTGGGATTAGCGGTGATCTGCCGAGAATATGGCTGTGTTAGAAGCCGCGGATGGTGCCGGTGGGTTCTGATTGCTGCAGATTCTCTCCAATGGGCGAGCGGAGCTCCCAGGTTAAGCTGCCATCTTAGAGTCCGGTCACCACGCCCCTTAAATAGAGCTTTCTTTTGATGGTATTTGATCACCTCTGCGTTTTTTATTTTTCGTGCTATAAACGGAAAAAGACCGAAAATTTTGAAAAAAAAAATGATATTTTCTACTTTTTGTTATAAAAAAAATCCAATAAACTCAATTTTAGTCATACATTTAGGCCAAAATGTATTCGGCCATATGTCTTTGGTAAAAAAAAAATGTCAATAAGCGTATATTTGTGCCATATTGGCACTTTATGGCCTTCAAAACTGTGATAGGCAGTGAAGAGTGAAATCAAAAATTGACGCTCTTAGAAAGCCTGAAGGCGGTGCTTGGTTTTCAGGGTCCCGTACGCGGCTAGGCTCCCAAAAAGTCTCACACATGTGGTATCCCCGTACTCAGGAGAAGCAACAGAATGTATTTTGGGGTGTAATTTCACATATTCCCATGAAATGTTTGAGCAATATATCATTTAGTGACAACTTTGTGCAACAAAAAAAAATTGTCTCTTTCCCGCAACTTGTGTCACAATATAAAATATTCCATGGACTCGACATGCCTCTCAGGAAATAGCTTGGGGTGTCTACTTTCCAAAATGGGGTCATTTGGGGGGGGGTTTGAACTGTCTTGCCATTTTATGCACAACATTTAGAAGCTTATGTCACACATCACCCACTCTTCTAACCACTTGAAGACAGAGCCCTTTTTTTTTTGGAAGAAAATTACTTTGAATCTCCAAACATTATATATGTTTTTAAAGCAAATGCCCTACAGATTAAAATGGTGGGTGTTTCGTTTTTTTTTTCACACAGTATTTGCGCAGCGATTTTTGAAACGCATTTTATGGGGAAAAAACACACTTTTTTGAATTTTAATGCACTAAAACACACTATATTGCCCAAATGTTTGATGATATAAAAAAGATGATCCTAGGCCAAGTACATGGATACCAAACATGACATGCTTTAAAATTGCAGTGGCGACAAACTAAATACATTTTTAAAAGCCTTTACAGGTTTTCACTTTAGATTTACAGAGGAGGTCTACTGCTAAAATTACTGCCCTCGATCTGACCTTCACGGTGATACCTCACATGCATGGTGCAATTGCTGTTTACATTTGACACCAGACCAACTCTTGCGTTCACCTTTGCGCGAGAGCAGGGGGGACAGGGTTTTTTTTTTTTTTTTCTTCATTTTTTTTTTGCTTTTTTTATCTTATTTTTAAACTGTTCCTTTCATTTTTTTTAATCATTTTTATTGTTATCTCAGGGAATTTAAATATCCCCTATGATCGCAATAGGTAGTGACAGGTACTCTTTTTTCTGGGAAGAAGTCCTATAAGACTAAATGCGTCAGGAGGACTCCACTGCCGCCATTTTTATTCACAAGTGCTTGTTTTGCTCTTCTTAAAATGTAAGTGTGTTTCTTTTTAATAAAAATTTTACATATTTACGGAATTACACTATATGGTCCTTCTTCTTTCCCATGTGGGGTTGGTCCAAGGACATCTCTAGCTTCCACCCAGAAAAGACACCCCGGCGAGGCTTCCCTAGGACTCCAGTGTACCGGTGGGATCTCCTCATTATATGCCAGAGGGCAACTTTTTAAGCTTTCCTGACTCATACAGCGTATGCTGTTTTGGGTCCTAGCTTTTCGGTAAGCCTCCATTTTATATGGGTGGTGGTATCTGCACATTTTTACCTGTTTTATCACGTTTCCGGAGAAGGTCACCAAGATTTTTCATATAATCTCATTTCCACCTTCGGATTCTCTCCTAATTTGCATGATTGCTACCAGACTGTAAAGCCTACACAGCATCCACCATCCTGAAGCCCAATATTTATGTTTCACTTCCAATACTTGGAGGACTATTTTGTGTTTTTTTTGGTGTTCATTATAAACTCACGTGGTGATTATTAGTGTTTGACTATTAATGTGGATTGTTTGATTCATTCACGATGGACACTCATCATTTATTTATTTAATAATATTGTTCATGTAATATTATTCACTACTGCTCATTTTCTTTGAATCACTTTGAATTTATAGCGCTGCACCCATTTTATATATTCCCTCATTATCCCATTTACAAGGAGCAGATAAGAGGTCCAGAGTTCATTTCAAGTGTGCTATTTGCATTTGGAATCTGTTGCTGTCAACTCTCAATATGAGATCCAAAGAGCTGTTACTATCAGGCAAGCAAGCCATCATTAGGCTGAAAAAACAAAACAAACCCATCAGAGAGATAGCAAAAACATTAGGTGTGGCCAAATCAACTGTTTGGAACATCCTTAAAAAGAAATAACGCACCGGTGAGCTCAGCAACACCAAAAGACCCGGAAGACCATGGACAACTGTGGTGGATGACTGAAGAATTCTTTCCCTGGTGAAGAAAACACCCTTCACAACAGTTGGCCAGATCAAGAACATTCTCCAGGAGGTAGGTGTATGTGTGTCAAAGTCAACAATCAAGAGAAGACTTCACCAGAGTGAGTGAATACAGAGGGTTTACCACAAGATGTAAACCATTGGTGAGCCTCAAAAATGGGAAGGCCAAATTAGAGTTTGCCAAACAACATCTAAAAAAGCCTTCACAGTTCTGGAACAACATCCTATGGACAGATGAGACCAAGATCAACTTCAACCAGAGTGATGGGAAGAGAAGAGTATGCAGAAGGAAAGGAACTGCTCATGATCCAAAGCATGCCACCTCATCAGTGAAGCATGGTGGTGGTAGCGTCATAGTGTGGGCATGTATGGCTGTCAGTGGAACTGGTTCTCTTGTATTTATTGATGTGTCTGCTGACAAAAGCAGCAGGATGAATTCTGAAGTGTTTTGGGCAATATTATCTGCTCATATTCAGCAAAATGCTTCAGAACTCATTGGACGGTGATTCACAGTGCAGATGGACAATGGCCCGAAGCATACTGCGAAAGCAACCAAAGAGTTTAAAGGAAAGAAGTGGAATGTTATGCAATGGCCAAGTCAATCACCTGACCTGAATCTGATTGAGCATGCATTTCACTTGCTGAAGACAAAACTGAAGGGAAAATGCCCTAAGAACAAGCAGGAACTGAAGACAGTTGCAGTCGAGGCCTGGTAGAGCATCACCAGGGATGAAACCCAGCGTCTGGTGATGTCTATGCGTTCCATACTTCAGGCTGTAATTGACTGCAAAGGATTTGCAACCAAGTATTAAAAAGTGAAAGTTTGATGGATGATTGTTAATCTGCCCCATTACTTTTGGTCCCTTAAAAAGTGGGAGGCACATATACAAACTGTTGTAATTCCTACACCATTCATATGATTTGGATGTAAATACCCTCAAATTAAAGCTGAAAGTCTGCAGTTAAAGCACATCTTGCTTGTTTCATTTCAAATCCATTGTGGTGGTGTATAGAGCCAAAAAGATTAGAACTGTGACAATGTCCCAATATTCATGGACCTGACTGTACATAATACATGTATTGGGTTGCTGGTGTCCCAAGAAAGAAAGGTGGTCATAAATAGATGTTGAATGCCCAACATGTTTAGCCAATGATGACTTCAGGGGATAATGTGGGACCACCACAAATAATCCAGCTCTAACCTAAAAGGCAAAAGGCTATATAGACGTAATTGAACACATAATAACATAAGAACAAACTTTTGTCATGACCTCAGGGAGATGTATGGCCAGTGGCGGCTGGTGCTCAAAATTTTTTTGGGGGGCGCAAACAAACTGAAAAATACTGAAACCCCTCCCCACCAATTGTAGCCACTTTTGCCCATCATATGCAGCCACTTGTGCCCATCAAACGCAGTCACTTGACCATCAAATGCAGCCACTTGTGCCCAAATGCAGCCATTATGCCCATCAAACGCATCCACTTGTGCCTATCAAATGCAGCCATTGTGCCCATCAAATGCAGCCACCTGTGCCCATCAAATGCAACCACTGTGCCCATCAAATGCAGCCACTGTGCCCATCAAATGCAGCCACTGTGCCTAACAAATGCAGCCACCTGCCCATCATATGCAGCCACCTGTGCCCATCAAATGCAGCCACTTGCCCATCAAACGCAGCCACCTGTGCCCATCAAACGCAGCCACCTCTGCCCACCAAATGCAGCCACTTGCCCACCAAATGCAACCACTTGCCCACCAAATGCAGCCACCTGTGCCCATCAAATGCAGCCACTTGCCCATCAAACGCAGCCACCTGTGCCCAACAAATGCAGCCACTTCCCATCAAATGCAGTCACCTGTGCCCATCAAACGTAGCCACCTGTGCCCACCAAATGCAGCCACTTGCCCACCAAATGCAGCCACCTGTGCCCATCAAACGCAGCCATCTGTGCCCACCAAATGCAGCCTCTGTGCCCACTGACCCCCCCGGGGTTTGCAGATCTGGCTGCATTCCCCCCACCCCCCACACAGAACATGGCTCTGGCACCCGAGGGGGGTGCCATAGCCCCGATCCACACGCGGGGGTGGGGGGTATGCAGCTGACTCAGCCGATGTGACTTGCCTCTCAGATCGGCAGCAACCTCCGCTCCAGTGCGAGTCTCCTCGCTCTTCTTCCTAAGCACAGGCATCCAATAGGGTGACCTGGCGCTTTGGCCAATCAGGAAGAAGGTCTGATGTCCTGCCTCCTGATTGGCCAGGAGGAAGGTTAGTGTGAAAATAGCGAAAATTAATTCACTATTGTCACACAATTGGGTGGGATCAGGGAGCACTTTCTGTGCCACTGTGTATGGCACATACCTCAGTCAATTCCAAACCAGGGGATGGAAGATTTGGGGGGCCCTCCTAAAAAGGGGAGAAGGGGAGGGGGAAATAGGGCCCCAGCCAGGAATAGTGCAAGGGAGACCGTGTATGGTCGCAGAAGGTAGATAAAATCACAGCTAGAAAATATAAAAAGAAGAGACCAAGAAATTGGTTAATAAAAACACATTCTGGACAAAGGACAACACAAGTCCAGTTACATGGGCCAAGAGAGAAGAATCCTGAAAAAACAATAAGCACTTACTATGCTCAAAATCGCAAAACAGATGGGTTCAGGGGTGCCAATGTGCTGATATAGACATAGAAATGAGACCAAAAATGTCCCAAAACTTGAGCACACAACTTAATAGCCACTGAAATATAGAAAATACCAAATATTAAAGAGAACAAAATATATACATGGTGTATTAAAGATATATAAAAAATCAAGGTAACTATTACATACCAATGGGCCCCGTCTCTCAGGGACAAGTTGGTACATAGCCATTTTGATCCTGGGGGCTCTAATCTTCCATCTCAAACTGGCACATTCGCTTGTCATGAATGCGATGTGTGCCGTTTTGTTTTAGATGGTCCAACTGTGATTCTTCCGAATGGTCATATACATACAGTTCATCATAGAATTTCATGCCAGATTATTGAAGTGGTATACCTTGCCAAATGCCTATGTGGGAGTTTTTAGAGCCTGGTGGACAAGATGGGTGAACTAGAGATACTGTTGTACGAGGAGGATTTGGATTTTGTGGGAATTTCAGAGACCTGGTTCAACAGCTCTTATGATTGGCTGGTAAACATTCAAGGGCAGTGGCGTAACTAGAACCTTCAGGGCCCTGATGCAAGAAACCATGGAGGGCCCCCCTGACCCCCAGACAGGGCTCTTTTTTCCGAGCCCGATGGCGGAACAACAGGGCGGGTGGCTGCATATAAAGGAACCGATATCTCCATTTCGCCCGCTTCTCCTCCTCTCCCTCCCACAGGCATTCAGCGGCTGCAGGAGGAAAATGGAGAGATGGGTTCCTCTATGTCGGTGTTTCTCAATCTTTTTCCAATCAGGGCACCCTTGAAGTATACCCCTAGGTGAATGGGGCTGCACTGGGGCTGCACTGCAACCACTCAGCAACTGTGTGCATTGCATGCAGTTGCGGGATAGCGATGATGCATTTAAGGGGTTAAAACAGGTGGTCAGTAGGCAACATATTGCCTCTTTCCCGGCTGTCAAATGCCTCTGAAAAGTGAACTGAGCATGAATCGCTTTTCGGAGGAACAGCATTTTTTTTCTGGTACTATGAACAAGCAAAAAAAAAAAATCTGATTGTACACATATAGGGGGTCAGGATTAAAAGCGTATACCTAAAATGTGCATACATACATGTAAACACACACACATGTATAAACACACACACACATATATAAAAACACACACACATATATATATATAAACATACAACAAACAAACATAAACATACAAGGCCATTCACAACATCGCCCCCACCTACATCACCAACCTCATCTGCAGATATCGCCCAAATCGCCCCCTCCGCTCCTCCCAGGACCTCCTGCTCTCTAGCTCCCTTGTTACCTCCTCCCATGCTCGCCTTCAGGACTTCTCCAGAGCCTCTCCCGTCCTCTGGAATTCCCTGCCCCAGTATGTCCGATCAGCCCCTACCCTGTCCACCTTTAGGAGATCCTTGAAAACTCATTTATTCAGGGAAGCCTATCCCACACCCACATAACTGTCCCTGAGCCACCCCCATCAAATCATTCTTTGCAGCTATTACCTTTTGTACCACCACCCCCTCCCTTTAGAATGTAAGCTCTACAAGCAGGGCCCTCCTGTACCTTTTGTATTGAACTGTACTGTAATTGTGTTGTCCCCCTTATACACTGTAAAGCGCTGAGTAAACTGTTGGCGCTATATAAATCTCGTATAATAATAATAATAATAAATGCACATATGCACACACATATAAACCAGTGGCGGCTGGTGCTCAAAATTTTTAGGGAGGCGCAAGAAAACTGAGAAATTTAGAAAAAAAAACATCAAATGCCGCCACTGTGCCCATCATATGCCACCACTGCGCCCTTAACTTAACTATTAGATAAGCACCTGAATGACTGCAACATATAGGGATATACAATGTAATACTGACACATAATCACACACATTGGTTGGACTTGATGGACTTGTGTCTTTTTTCAACCTCACCTACTATGTAACTATGTGCCCATCAAATGCCGCCACTGTGCCATCAAATGTCACGACTGTGCCCATCAAATGCTGCCACTGTGCCTATCAAACTCTGCCGCTGTGCCATCAAATGCCGCCAGTGTGCCCATCTAAGTCTGCCACTGTGCCCATCGAAGTCTGCCACTGTGCCCATCGGATGCTGCCATCGATAGTTTGAAAGTACATTTTCAGCCTTCTCTGTGTAGATCATCATAGCCTCCACTGTCTTGTCTCCAATCTAATCATCTTTCACCATTCCGATTGAAGAGGAAGTCAAAGGCAGGATATCCCATGTAGTTAGTTCCACCCTTAGGTGGTTGTGGAATGTTAGTGGGTCAAAATCCAATGGCTTCAGTGCTTGCAGAGGTATATTCAAAGTCCTGGACCAGGACAGCGTAATGAACCTGGTCCCTGTCAGCAAATAGGTTGCATGTAGCCACTCGGGGTAAGCTGCGGAGGGGTCACATCAGCTGGTGGAGTTCACTGTGTCTTCACCACGGATACCGTGATTTAGAAATGCTTACATGTTTCGCTTGACCTCAAGCTTCTTCCGAGCATCAGGTTGGTATGTATTTTGATATTTTTCTTACATTAATGTATTTAATAAAGTATATTTGGATTATCATTACATAAATTCTAATATTTCACCGGTCTATTTTTTGAAGAAATTCTCTGGGTCTTCCCATTTTTATATGCTCATTATCATCATTTCAGAGGATAACCACCCCTTGAGGTTTTATATAAGGGTATAGAAATATTTACTTTTGTATTCTTAACCTCAGGCTGACGGTGAAAACGGATCTCTATATATTGGGTATTGCTATTTGTTAGCTAAACTGATTAACCCCTTTAGATCCGTTTCAGATTGGATGAGTCCCTGTTCCCCTGTCTCTTTTTATTTTATCATTAGCAGTAATCAGCATGGATTCCTGAAGAATCATTCTTGATAAACCAATCTATTAACCTTTTATGAGGAGGTGAGTTGCTATCTAGATAAAGGAAGGCCCGTAGACGTGGTGTATCTGGATTTTGCAAAAGCATTTGACACAGTTCCCCATAAATGTTTACTGTAAAAAATAAGGTCTGTTGGCATGGACCATAGGGTGAGTACATGGATTGAAAACTGGCTACAAGGGCGAGTTCAGAGGGTGGTGATAAATGGGGAGTACTCAGAATGGTCAGGGGTGGGTAGTGGGGTCCCCCAGGGTTCTGTGCTGGGACCAATCCTATTTAATTTGTTCATAAACGACCTGGAGGATGGGGTAAACAGTTCAATCTCTGTATTTGCGGATTATACTAAGCTAAGCAGGGCAATAACTTCTCCGCAGGATGTGGAAACCTTGCAAAAAGATCTGAACAAATTAATGGCGTGGGCAACTACATGGCAAATGAGGTTCAATGTAGAAGAATGTAAACTAATGCATTTGGGTGGCAAAAATATGAATGCAACCTATACACTGGGGGGAGAACCTCTGGGGGAATCTAGGATGGAAAAGGACCTGGAGGTCCTAGTAGATGATAGGCTCAGCAATTACATGCAATGCCAAGCTGCTGCTAACAAAGCAAACAGAATATAATGAAACACCAAAGCAACTTGTGTGTTAGACTAGTGAAAATAATACATAAATAAGTAGGTTAATCAAAGGGGGACTGAGCAACATTAAAGAACAGTAATGGTGAAAACACCTGACTATACTCAATGTGGAAAGGAGGATCAAGGAATTCTTTCCCATAAATCCACATTCAAAAAGTGATAAATTAAACAACACTTATAAGTAATGTGGTGACACATATGCAAAGTGTAAATAGTGAAACACCATAACAACATGTGTTGCTGTCATAAAAACGTCCAGCAAATAATTATAAATGAATAAATAATATGACTTCAATCAAGTAACAAAAATTAAGAAATGTAAAGAATAAAAAGTCTGTAGTTGTCAAGATGATTGGTAGAAGACCTTCAATCCGGGGATGACATCCACAGGATAAGGGGCTCAGCATATATCAAGATGGGATAGGTAAAAAATACTCTTACCGGAAATGGTGGACCCCTCGGCCAGCGGCCTGGGGGTCAAACAGGCTTAAGCATAAGGGAGAAGGCTTCCACGACAGTTGGAGGGGTTGGGGGGGACCCTCGACACTCACCAACCGACCTCTTTGGTAGTAACGACTCCCGGTCTACAAGGGTTCAATCAGGGGTTGTTCACAAGAAAGCCGCTTCCAGAGACCAGGTATGGGTCCTCAAAATGGGGTTTAAAAAGAAGGAAACCACCCCATAGTGTAAATCCGCTTACTATGAAGCATTTATTTGTAAAACAAAGGCTAAACAGCACGCCTTGACCTAGACACTCACAGTCAGGTATAAACAATAAAAAGCGCTATAGAATAAAAGTGGCAAGACAGGCATAACCACCCGACGCGTTTCGTCCTACGGGACTTCAACTGGGGTACATGACTGTCTGCCACAAATGCCTGTATATATATAAAAAAAACTTATAATTACCCAGTGGTAGCAGCTGTTTGTGCCATGTGTGCCGTTACTTCCGGGTTATCCGGAAGGGGGCGTCAAAATGGGGGAACCACCAATCCCAAGGAGACAGGACCTGGCTCTAAACCAAGCCTCTCTATGGACGGTCCCATCAAGGTATGTCATGGGCGGTGTCTACTTCCTTAATGGGAGGTAACGTCTGTCCGCCAATAGAGTTCAAAGACCAGGAGATGACGTGTCCACCAGGGCACGTCACCTCCCATGGCCAATCATGGCCCGGATGCAAAGGACGTACAGCGCAGCGTCCATGAGGAGGCCGTACTGAAAGACCGCATACGACGTCAGTTCCGTAGTCGCCGGAAGTGACGAGGGATGGAACGCAGATGCGTCCAATGGGAGGGCTTACTGAGAGAACATGTGCGACGTCAGTTCCGTAATCCCCGGAGGTGAAGGAGGATGGAACGCACATGCGAACCAAGCCTCACTAAAACCAGACGGCAAGCAGAATAGTCCGCCAGTGATAATACACACAACGCACTATGAGGACTGGAACGCATATGCGGTCCAGCCTCTAAGGTGGAAAAAAAGTTGGTTTAACATGGCGCAAACGTCGCTAAATACAACAACCTTAAACTGGCTAATGATACAATATGTTGTAATCTTACAGAAATATACAAAATTCACAAAATTCCTAAACAATAACTAAGTGAACAGTATCAAGACCCTGTATAGCTCTGAAAACAGCTAATCAGAATCAACAAAATAGCACGAAAAAAAGGGTTATGAGGAACAGTAAGGTAGGTACATAATATTATCAACAAATGATGTATGGAAAAGGGGGAAATGAATTCCACTAATTAGAACCCCAAATCCCCATCATGATAAAAATATACAAAAAAAATGAAGATAAAAGTAAAATTATTAGAAGAGGGAGGACTACTGGTGCAACAATCACGACTGGTTAATAAAAGCATTTATATCCCAGTCGACATTGAGGCCGAATGGTAAATGACATTTTAATTGATGTATCCAGAAAGTTTCTAATCTGGACACGCCCCTTTTCATAGACGCGCCCCTCCAATGTGGAATAAATTTATCAATAGCTTGGAACTGGATACCATTCGGATTTTGGTTATGACATTGCAAAAAGTGTTTAGGGACGCTGTGATTTGTAAGGCCTTTTTTAATATTAGCTATATGTTCATTACCTCTCACTGATAATGTACGTATGGTCCGGCCTACATACTGTTTTTTGCAAGGACATGTGATCAAATAGACCACATATCTGGTCTCACATGTCAAAAAGTGTTTTATCTGGTATTCCCTCCCCGTAGAGGTAGAAGTGAATGTCTCCGTTCGTCTGCGTCCACTAACGTTGTGCAAACATACGTTACAACGTTTACACGGGAAAAAGCCCTTCATATTGTGAAAAAAGGAACGAATCGGAGGGGGATCAATGACATTAGAGGCAATTTGTCCTCTAATGGATGGAGCCCCCTTAAAAATTATACCACTTCGTTCAGGAAGGACCGGACCCAATATTGGGTCATTTTTAAGAACTTTCCAGTGTCTTGCTAGGATTGCTTTGATCTGTTTATGTTGTATGGAGAAATTTGTCAGCAAAGACCATCTGTGTTTATTATCAGAGTTGCTTTTGGGGTGTCCCATCAATAAAGATTCTCTATTAATCTGAGCAATGTTCATAATTTCCCTATCCACATCTCCGGAATCATAGCCCTTATCGATGAACCTGGACCTTAAAATTTGTGTCTGTTGGAAATACTCAGTAAGGTTACTACAGTTACGTCTAATCCGTGTGAATTGGCTCCGTGGCACCGATTTCTGCCACGTGGCGTGATGGCAACTGTCGACCGGAATGTAACCATTCCGGTCGGTTGGTTTAAAAAATGTTTTAGTCTCTAGGTGATCATTAGCTACAACTATTTCTAGATCTAAAAAATGGATAGATGAAGCACTGATCTCGTATTTCAGTTCAATCCCAATCTTATTATCATTAAGTTTCTTCAAAAAGGCATGTAAAGTATCGACGCTCCCTCTCCAGAGGAGGAGGATGTCGTCTATGTACCTCGCCCAAAGGACCAACTCCGGGGGGTCGAGGGCATAGACGACATCCTCCTCCCAACGGGCCATAAAAATGTTGGCCAGGCTAGGGGCGAATTTAGCGCCCATAGCCACTCCCTTTCGTTGAATATAAAAATTTCCGTTATACCAAAAGTAATTATGTGTGGTCGCGAACCTCAGCAGGTCCATAATAAATCTCTGCTGGGTTCTTGGGATAGAATCCTCCCTAGATAGAAAAAGTTCAACTGCAGCAAGCCCGTCATCATGGGGTATGGAGGTATATAACGACGTTACATCAGCGGTAACGAGAAGCAGGTCATTACTGTAAGTTATATTATTGAGTTTGGAGATAGTATCTTTAGTATCCCTAAGATAGGATGGTGTGGACCGTACAATGGGCTGTAAGAAAAAATCTATGTACTTCCCTATACGGGAAGTAATGGACTCAATGCCGCTAATAATAGGGCGGCCAGGCGGTTGGGTAACACTCTTGTGTACCTTTGGTAAATAGTAGATTACCGGGATTCTCGGGGCGGTCGGAATAAGAAAACTTTTTTCTTTATTATTTAAAATACCTAGTTGGAAACCGGTATCCACCAAGTCCGTGAGTAACCTCTTAAAGGAAACTGTAGGGTTGGTATAGATCCTAGAGTATGTGTCCGTGTCACCTAGGATTCTAGTCATTTCTAAGTGGTAGTCATTTTTATCCAATACGACTATTCCTCCCCCCTTATCAGCGGGGCGGATAACTAGGTCTTTACGTTCGCATAGTTCCTTAAGTCCAATTCTCACAGTAGGGTTACTGTATACTCTTTTGGGTGGTAGTTTATCCAGGTCCTGTAGAACTAAGTCCCGAAACACTTTAATGGAAGGGGCAGTAGGGCCAGGGGGGTTGAAAAGGGAAGGGTTTGAGAGTCCTGAATGGACTATATGTGAATTGGTCTCTATTTTTGGTCTCGTGGGATTGGAGATGGTATATCTCTGTACATTCAGTTTTCGTACATATTTCTGAATGTCTATAAAAGTATTAAATTTATTTAATTTGTTCGGGGGGGCGAACTTTAAGCCTTTTTCCAAGACCAAAAGTTCCGCTTCTGAAAGAGAAGTTTTACTAAGATTAAATATCCCACTTTCTGTCAGACCCTTTTTCTTTTGTCAGGAACGCCTCCCCCCTCTGGTCCCACGTTTCCGTCTATGGCTCGCTTGAATCTCCCTTGTTCTTTGGGAAAATCCCCTTGGTAGGAGGGGCCTGGTTGTGGCTGGTTATAATTAAAAGGAGATTTGTTATAATAACTGGAGTCCGTCTCTCTATATGGATGATAAGAATTATGATTCTCACGTGGTCTGTCCTCTCTCAAAGGGGAATATCTATTGAACGTGCGTATAGGAGTCCTTTGTGGGTAAGAATATTCATAATGATCGTTATATCCATCATGGTAGTTATCTCTTCTCGGTGTCAGTCTCTGGCCCTCATAGTTAGAGGACCTGTCTCTCTGACCTCTCCCCCTCCCTCTCCCCACTCTCTCCCTACCTCTAGGGTTTGTTGGGGGTCCCCTCCGGTATGGGTTAGGTGTGTGAGGGGGGGCGGACCGGTGGTGATCAGCGGCCCTACGGTCTATCGCACCTGTATTTTTTAACGGTGGTTGGGAATGGGGAAGTTGTTGCTCCGAGACTTCCATCTGGCAAGGGCCGTTCTCAAGGGCAACCGGTTCTCCATCCTTATTCTGCCAGGAAAAAACATTCCCATTTTTGTAGTCATTAACGTCCCTGGTATATTTTTTTTGTTTCTTAATCTTCTGGTCCTTTTCCTCTTTCTCAAGGAGGTTTCTCAGGGCGGTGGAATGTGTGGCGTATTCTGGAGAGGATCTAAAGGGAATCAATTTTTCTTTGATTTCCTTTATCTCCCTATCTATGACTACCATTCTGGCTCTTTTTTTGTCCACTAAAAATTTTAAAAGAGAGATCCCCACCTCGTTAAAATAACGAAACCAAGATTCCAATTCTAGATCTCCCTGTTGTGGATATACGTTCCACCTTAAGCCTCTAGGGACCATGTGTTCCTTGGTATACTGCTCCAAAAATACGATATCCCAATCCAAATGGAGCTCAGATACCATAAGGTTCTTCAATCTGAGGAATAAACCTCCTAATTCGGTATCTGTTTTAATAAGGGTAAATACCCCCTCAGTATTTACTGAGCGGTTGGTGCGGTAGTCAAATACATCCATGATGGACGCGGATGACTCAGAAAGGTCAAATAGGGGCAGCACTATATATGTCTAAATTAGCAACTCAAAATAAAATAAATTAATAATGCGCCGACTAAAACAGAAGGAAGCTGCCGACACAACAATCAGACTAATTGTGATGAGATACTGGATACATACGTGTGGCGCTAAATAATAATGTACGTTATTGGACAAGGCCTGACAGAATGGGAATCCGTGAGGACAATAGCCCAATAAAGTGTATTTAATGAAACACCAAAGCAACTTGTGTGTTAGACTAGTGAAAATAATACATAAATAAGTAGGTTAATCAAAGGGGGACTGAGCAACATTAAAGAACAGTAATGGTGAAAACACCTGACTATACTCAATGTGGAAAGGAGGATCAAGGAATTCTTTCCCATAAATCCACATTCAAAAAGTGATAAATTAAACAACACTTATAAGTAATGTGGTGACACATATGCAAAGTGTAAATAGTGAAACACCATAACAACATGTGTTGCTGTCATAAAAACGTCCAGCAAATAATTATAAATGAATAAATAATATGACTTCAATCAAGTAACAAAAATTAAGAAATGTAAAGAATAAAAAGTCTGTAGTTGTCAAGATGATTGGTAGAAGACCTTCAATCCGGGGATGACATCCACAGGATAAGGGGCTCAGCATATATCAAGATGGGATAGGTAAAAAATACTCTTACCGGAAATGGTGGACCCCTCGGCCAGCGGCCTGGGGGTCAAACAGGCTTAAGGATAAGGGAGAAGGCTTCCACGACAGTTGGAGGGGTTGGGGGGGACCCTCGACACTCACCAACCGACCTCTTTGGTAGTAACGACTCCCGGTCTACAAGGGTTCAATCAGGGGTTGTTCACAAGAAAGCCGCTTCCAGAGACCAGGTATGGGTCCTCAAAATGGGGTTTAAAAAGAAGGAAACCACCCCATAGTGTAAATCCGCTTACTATGAAGCATTTATTTGTAAAACAAAGGCTAAACAGCACGCCTTGACCTAGACACTCACAGTCAGGTATAAACAATAAAAAGCGCTATGGAATAAAAGTGGCAAGACAGGCATAACCACCCGACGCGTTTCGTCCTACGGGACTTCAACTGGGGTACATGACTGTCTGCCACAAATGCCTGTATATATATAAAAAAAAACTTATAATTACCCAGTGGTAGCAGCTGTTTGTGCCATGTGTGCCGTTACTTCCGGGTTATCCGGAAGGGGGCGTCAAAATGGGGGAACCACCAATCCCAAGGAGACAGGACCTGGCTCTAAACCAAGCCTCTCTATGGACGGTCCCATCAAGGTATGTCATGGGCGGCGTCTACTTCCTTAATGGGAGGTAACGTCTGTCCGCCAATAGAGTTCAAAGACCAGGAGATGACGTGTCCACCAGGGCACGTCACCTCCCATGGCCAATCATGGCCCGGATGCAAAGGACGTACAGCGCTGCGCTGTACGTCCTTTGCATCCGGGCCATGATTGGCCATGGGAGGTGACGTGCCCTGGTGGACACGTCATCTCCTGGTCTTTGAACTCTATTGGTGGACAGACGTTACCTCCCATTAAGGAAGTAGACGCCGCCCATGACATACCTTGATGGGACCGTCCATAGAGAGGCTTGGTTTAGAGCCAGGTCCTGTCTCCTTGGGATTGGTGGTTCCCCCATTTTGACGCCCCCTTCCGGATAACCCGGAAGTAACGGCACACATGGCACAAACAGCTGCTACCACTGGGTAATTATAAGTTTTTTTTTATATATATATACAGGCATTTGTGGCAGACAGTCATGTACCCCAGTTGAAGTCCCGTAGGACGAAACGCGTCGGGTGGTTATGCCTGTCTTGCCACTTTTATTCTATAGCGCTTTTTATTGTTTATACCTGACTGTGAGTGTCTAGGTCAAGGCGTGCTGTTTAGCCTTTGTTTTACAAATAAATGCTTCATAGTAAGCGGATTTACACTATGGGGTGGTTTCCTTCTTTTTAAACCCCATTTTGAGGACCCATACCTGGTCTCTGGAAGCGGCTTTCTTGTGAACAACCCCTGATTGAACCCTTGTAGACCGGGAGTCGTTACTACCAAAGAGGTCGGTTGGTGAGTGTCGAGGGTCCCCCCCAACCCCCCCAACTGTCGTGGAAGCCTTCTCCCTTATCCTTAAGCCTGTTTGACCCCCAGGCCGCTGGCCGAGGGGTCCACCATTTCCGGTAAGAGTATTTTTTACCTATCCCATCTTGATATATGCTGAGCCCCTTATCCTGTGGATGTCATCCCCGGATTGAAGGTCTTCTACCAATCATCTTGACAACTACAGACTTTTTATTCTTTACATTTCTTAATTTTTGTTACTTGATTGAAGTCATATTATTTATTCATTTATAATTATTTGCTGGACGTTTTTATGACAGCAACACATGTTGTTATGGTGTTTCACTATTTACACTTTGCATATGTGTCACCACATTACTTATAAGTGTTGTTTAATTTATCACTTTTTGAATGTGGATTTATGGGAAAGAATTCCTTGATCCTCCTTTCCACATTGAGTATAGTCAGGTGTTTTCACCATTACTGTTCTTTAATGTTGCTCAGTCCCCCTTTGATTAACCTACTTATTTATGTATTATTTTCACTAGTCTAACACACAAGTTGCTTTGGTGTTTCATTAAATACACTTTATTGGGCTATTGTCCTCACGGATTCCCATTCTGTCAGGCCTTGTCCAATAACGTACATTATTATTTAGCGCCACACGTATGTATCCAGTATCTCATCACAATTAGTCTGATTGTTGTGTCGGCAGCTTCCTTCTGTTTTAGTCGGCGCATTATTAATTTATTTTATTTTGAGTTGCTAATTTAGACATATATAGTGCTGCCCCTATTTGACCTTTCTGAGTCATCCGCGTCCATCATGGATGTATTTGACTACCGCACCAACCGCTCAGTAAATACTGAGGGGGTATTTACCCTTATTAAAACAGATACCGAATTAGGAGGTTTATTCCTCAGATTGAAGAACCTTATGGTATCTGAGCTCCATTTGGATTGGGATATCGTATTTTTGGAGCAGTATACCAAGGAACACATGGTCCCTAGAGGCTTAAGGTGGAACGTATATCCACAACAGGGAGATCTAGAATTGGAATCTTGGTTTCGTTATTTTAACGAGGTGGGGATCTCTCTTTTAAAATTTTTAGTGGACAAAAAAAGAGCCAGAATGGTAGTCATAGATAGGGAGATAAAGGAAATCAAAGAAAAATTGATTCCCTTTAGATCCTCTCCAGAATACGCCACACATTCCACCGCCCTGAGAAACCTCCTTGAGAAAGAGGAAAAGGACCAGAAGATTAAGAAACAAAAAAAATATACCAGGGACGTTAATGACTACAAAAATGGGAATGTTTTTTCCTGGCAGAATAAGGATGGAGAACCGGTTGCCCTTGAGAACGGCCCTTGCCAGATGGAAGTCTCGGAGCAACAACTTCCCCATTCCCAACCACCGTTAAAAAATACAGGTGCGATAGACCGTAGGGCCGCTGATCACCACCGGTCCGCCCCCCCTCACACACCTAACCCATACCGGAGGGGACCCCCAACAAACCCTAGAGGTAGGGAGAGAGTGGGGAGAGGGAGGGGGAGAGGTCAGAGAGACAGGTCCTCTAACTATGAGGGCCAGAGACTGACACCGAGAAGAGATAACTACCATGATGGATATAACGATCATTATGAATATTCTTACCCACAAAGGACTCCTATACGCACGTTCAATAGATATTCCCCTTTGAGAGAGGACAGACCACGTGAGAATCATAATTCTTATCATCCATATAGAGAGACGGACTCCAGTTATTATAACAAATCTCCTTTTAATTATAACCAGCCACAACCAGGCCCCTCCTACCAAGGGGATTTTCCCAAAGAACAAGGGAGATTCAAGCGAGCCATAGACGGAAACGTGGGACCAGAGGGGGGAGGCGTTCCCGACAAAAGAAAAAGGGTCTGACAGAAAGTGGGATATTTAATCTTAGTAAAACTTCTCTTTCAGAAGCGGAACTTTTGGTCTTGGAAAAAGGCTTAAAGTTCGCCCCCCCGAACAAATTAAATAAATTTAATACTTTTATAGACATTCAGAAATATGTACGAAAACTGAATGTACAGAGATATACCATCTCCAATCCCACGAGACCAAAAATAGAGACCAATTCACATATAGTCCATTCAGGACTCTCAAACCCTTCCCTTTTCAACCCCCCTGGCCCTACTGCCCCTTCCATTAAAGTGTTTCGGGACTTAGTTCTACAGGACCTGGATAAACTACCACCCAAAAGAGTATACAGTAACCCTACTGTGAGAATTGGACTTAAGGAACTATGCGAACGTAAAGACCTAGTTATCCGCCCCGCTGATAAGGGGGGAGGAATAGTCGTATTGGATAAAAATGACTACCACTTAGAAATGACTAGAATCCTAGGTGACACGGACACATACTCTAGGATCTATACCAACCCTACAGTTTCCTTTAAGAGGTTACTCACGGACTTGGTGGATACCGGTTTCCAACTAGGTATTTTAAATAATAAAGAAAAAAGTTTTCTTATTCCGACCGCCCCGAGAATCCCGGTAATCTACTATTTACCAAAGGTACACAAGAGTGTTACCCAACCGCCTGGCCGCCCTATTATTAGCGGCATTGAGTCCATTACTTCCCGTATAGGGAAGTACATAGATTTTTTCTTACAGCCCATTGTACGGTCCACACCATCCTATCTTAGGGATACTAAAGATACTATCTCCAAACTCAATAATATAACTTACAGTAATGACCTGCTTCTCGTTACCGCTGATGTAACGTCGTTATATACCTCTATACCCCATGATGACGGGCTTGCTGCAGTTGAACTTTTTCTATCTAGGGAGGATTCTATCCCAAGAACCCAGCAGAGATTTATTATGGACCTGCTGAGGTTCGCGACCACACATAATTACTTTTGGTATAACGGAAATTTTTATATTCAACGAAAGGGAGTGGCTATGGGCGCTAAATTCGCCCCTAGCCTGGCCAACATTTTTATGGCCCGTTGGGAGGAGGATGTCGTCTATGCCCTCGACCCCCCGGAGTTGGTCCTTTGGGCGAGGTACATAGACGACATCCTCCTCCTCTGGAGAGGGAGCGTCGATACTTTACATGCCTTTTTGAAGAAACTTAATGATAATAAGATTGGGATTGAACTGAAATACGAGATCAGTGCTTCATCTATCCATTTTTTAGATCTAGAAATAGTTGTAGCTAATGATCACCTAGAGACTAAAACATTTTTTAAACCAACCGACCGGAATGGTTACATTCCGGTCGACAGTTGCCATCACGCCACGTGGCAGAAATCGGTGCCACGGAGCCAATTCACACGGATTAGACGTAACTGTAGTAACCTTACTGGGTATTTCCAACAGACACAAATTTTAAGGTCCAGGTTCATCGATAAGGGCTATGATTCCGGAGATGTGGATAGGGAAATTATGAACATTGCTCAGATTAATAGAGAATCTTTATTGATGGGACACCCCAAAAGCAACTCTGATAATAAACACAGATGGTCTTTGCTGACAAATTTCTCCATACAACATAAACAGATCAAAGCAATCCTAGCAAGACACTGGAAAGTTCTT
Organism: Lithobates clamitans; assembly: GCA_037952925.1. Taxonomy (NCBI): domain Eukaryota; kingdom Metazoa; phylum Chordata; class Amphibia; order Anura; family Ranidae; genus Lithobates; species Lithobates clamitans. The sequence goes on from JBBGZY010000034.1 coordinate 2,306,409, forward strand.
AAAAATGACCCAATATTGGGTCCGGTCCTTCCTGAACGAAGTGGTATAATTTTTAAGGGGTCTCCATCCATTAGAGGACAAATTGCCTCTAATGTCATTGATCCCCCTCCGATTCGTTCCTTTTTTCACAATATGAAGGGCTTTTTCCCGTGTAAACGTTGTAACGTATGTTTGCACAACGTTAGTGGACGCAGACGAACGGAGACATTCACTTCTACCTCTACGGGGAGGGAATACCAGATAAAACACTTTTTGACATGTGAGACCAGATATGTGGTCTATTTGATCACATGTCCTTGCAAAAAACAGTATGTAGGCCGGACCATACGTACATTATCAGTGAGAGGTAATGAACATATAGCTAATATTAAAAAAGGCCTTACAAATCACAGCGTCCCTAAACACTTTTTGCAATGTCATAACCAAAATCCGAATGGTATCCAGTTCCAAGCTATTGATAAATTTATTCCACATTGGAGGGGCGCGTCTATGAAAAGGGGCGTGTCCAGATTAGAAACTTTCTGGATACATCAATTAAAATGTCATTTACCATTCGGCCTCAATGTCGACTGGGATATAAATGCTTTTATTAACCAGTCGTGATTGTTGCACCAGTAGTCCTCCCTCTTCTAATAATTTTACTTTTATCTTCATTTTTTTTGTATATTTTTATCATGATGGGGATTTGGGGTTCTAATTAGTGGAATTCATTTCCCCCTTTTCCATACATCATTTGTTGATAATATTATGTACCTACCTTACTGTTCCTCATAACTCTTTTTTTCGTGCTATTTTGTTGATTCTGATTAGCTGTTTTCAGAGCTATACAGGGTCTTGATACTGTTCACTTAGTTATTGTTTAGGAATTTTGTGAATTTTGTATATTTCTGTAAGATTACAACATATTGTATCATTAGCCAGTTTAAGGTTGTTGTATTTAGCGACGTTTGCGCCATGTTAAACCAACTTTTTTTCCACCTTAGAGGCTGGACCGCATATGCGTTCCAGTCCTCATAGTGCGTTGTGTGTATTATCACTGGCGGACTATTCTGCTTGCCGTCTGGTTTTAGTGAGGCTTGGTTCGCATGTGCGTTCCATCCTCCTTCACCTCCGGGGATTACGGAACTGACGTCGCACATGTTCTCTCAGTAAGCCCTCCCATTGGACGCATCTGCGTTCCATCCCTCGTCACTTCCGGCGACTACGGAACTGACGTCGTATGCGGTCTTTCAGTACGGCCTCCTCATGGACGCTGCGCTGTACGTCCTTTGCATCCGGGCCATGATTGGCCATGGGAGGTGACGTGCCCTGGTGGACACGTCATCTCCTGGTCTTTGAACTCTATTGGCGGACAGACGTTACCTCCCATTAAGGAAGTAGACGCCGCCCATGACATACCTTGATGGGACCGTCCATAGAGAGGCTTGGTTTAGAGCCAGGTCCTGTCTCCTTGGGATTGGTGGTTCCCCCATTTTGACGCCCCCTTCCGGATAACCCGGAAGTAACGGCACACATGGCACAAACAGCTGCTACCACTGGGTAATTATAAGTTTTTTTTATATATATACAGGCATTTGTGGCAGACAGTCATGTACCCCAGTTGAAGTCCCGTAGGACGAAACGCGTCGGGTGGTTATGCCTGTCTTGCCACTTTTATTCTATAGCGCTTTTTATTGTTTATACCTGACTGTGAGTGTCTAGGTCAAGGCGTGCTGTTTAGCCTTTGTTTTACAAATAAATGCTTCATAGTAAGCGGATTTACACTATGGGGTGGTTTCCTTCTTTTTAAACCCCATTTTGAGGACCCATACCTGGTCTCTGGAAGCGGCTTTCTTGTGAACAACCCCTGATTGAACCCTTGTAGACCGGGAGTCGTTACTACCAAAGAGGTCGGTTGGTGAGTGTCGAGGGTCCCCCCCAACCCCTCCAACTGTCGTGGAAGCCTTCTCCCTTATCCTTAAGCCTGTTTGACCCCCAGGCCGCTGGCCGAGGGGTCCACCATTTCCGGTAAGAGTATTTTTTACCTATCCCATCTTGATATATGCTGAGCCCCTTATCCTGTGGATGTCATCCCCGGATTGAAGGTCTTCTACCAATCATCTTGACAACTACAGACTTTTTATTCTTTACATTTCTTAATTTTTGTTACTTGATTGAAGTCATATTATTTATTCATTTATAATTATTTGCTGGACGTTTTTATGACAGCAACACATGTTGTTATGGTGTTTCACTATTTACACTTTGCATATGTGTCACCACATTACTTATAAGTGTTGTTTAATTTATCACTTTTTGAATGTGGATTTATGGGAAAGAATTCCTTGATCCTCCTTTCCACATTGAGTATAGTCAGGTGTTTTCACCATTACTGTTCTTTAATGTTGCTCAGTCCCCCTTTGATTAACCTACTTATTTATGTATTATTTTCACTAGTCTAACACACAAGTTGCTTTGGTGTTTCATTAAATACACTTTATTGGGCTATTGTCCTCACGGATTCCCATTCTGTCAGGCCTTGTCCAATAACGTACATTATTATTTAGCGCCACACGTATGTATCCAGTATCTCATCACAACTAGTCTGATTGTTGTGTCGGCAGCTTCCTTCTGTTTTAGTCGGCGCATTATTAATTTATTTTATTTTGAAAAGCAAACAGAATATTGGCATGCACTAAAAAGGTGATCAACTCCAGAGATAAAACGATAATCCTCCCACTCTACAAGACTCTGGTCCGGCCGCACCTAGAGTATGCTGTCCAGTTCTTGGCACCAGTCCTCAGGAAGGATGTGCTGGAAATGGAGCGAGTACAAAGAAGGAAAGAAGGGCAACAAAGCTAATAAAGGGTCTGGAGGATATTAGTTATGAGGAAAGGTTGCGAGCACTGAACTTATTCTCTCTGGAGAAGAGACGCTTGAGAGGGGATATGATTTCAATATACAAATACCATACTGGTGACCTCACAATAGGGATAAAACTTTTTGGCAGAAGGGAGTTTAACAAGACTCATGGCCACTCATTAAAATTAGAAGAAAAGAGGTTTAACCTTAAACTACGTAGAGAGTTCTTTACTGTAATGCCCCGTACACACGGTCGGATTTTCCGATGGAAAATGTCCGATCGGAGCGTGTTGTCGGAAATTCCGACCGTGTGTGGGCTCCATCAGACATTTTCCATCGGATTTTATGACACACAAAGTTGGAGAGCAGGAGATAAAATTTTCCGACAACAAAATCTGATCGCGTCAATTCCGACCGTGTGTGGCCTGTCCCGACGCACAAAGTGCCACGCATGCTCAGAAGAAATTCCGACACGGAACAGCTCGGTCTGGTAAACTTAGCGTTCGCAATGGATACAGCACTTTCGTCACGCTGCAATGTTAAAAATGGTTTAATACAGCGCACTCTATTCTTCTTTATAATGTGACAAGAATTAAGTAGTTTTGCTGCTCATATTCACACACACTTCTCACAAACTTATTTTGTTACTATTTATCGTGATTCACTCAATATATTTTGATTTATCACATCTGACAACATTATTTTGTTGTATTTTTTTTTTTGGCTTTAATGTAGATTTTTTTTATGTGTTTGTATTTTTTTGAAGGGTATTTTTTTTAATTTTTTTTTTTATTTGTACTCCCGAAAATATTTGTGTGTGTTTTTTGTGTCAAGTTACCACAACACCATTGATATGTTGTTCTATTTAATCTGTAGGAGATTGTTTGGTGTTGTTGTCCCTTGTTAATTTTACATTCTATGTTAGAAATGTACCGGAATCGTCACCAACAAACTGTCCTTTTTGGATTAAAACGCACACAGGAGAGTATAATTTCCCAAAATAAAATTTTTATTAAGGGCTCACAACTAAACAAAGAGGAAGGCAACGCTGGAGAAACTGCAGAAATTGGCGAAGCCTTGGACCCCCAGGGCAGACATAAATAATTTTCACGCAAAATTGGTGGCCTGAGGAGTCCTTATCTAAGGGAGGGCAGTCTGGTCCAGAAGTCCCAGAGATCCAGAAAGCAGCAGATGACATCTGTGTCCCCAGGCTGTGGTCATACGAGAGACTGCAGCTTCTGTCAGACCAGACAGAACCCAGGGTCATCACTCTCAGGTCTTCTTTCCACGCTTCCTTCCACGCTGTGGCTGTGGTGATGGAGTTGTGGCAGCAGGAGGAGGAGGAGGAGGATGGTCCAACTCAATCACGTCGGTCTTGGGTGTTAGTTCCCCACTCACCCCCTTACTTAGGACTTTATAAAGCAGGTCCTCACATAGTTTGCGTTGACCCTCCTGCATGCCCTTCAGTTTGGTGGCAGCCATGCAGGCAAAGGCCTCTTTAGGAGTGGGTAAGGCTCGGAGGGACGCAGAAACCTTCTGAATTAGCCTGAGCGCTGAATCCTGCACGGGAGTCGTCTTCCTCGCTCTTTTATATGGAAGCATTTTTGTTTCTTTTAACAATTTTGGGTGCCCACTACTGTCTATTAATATGTAAAACACTTTTTTCAATCACCAATTAGTGATCAATAATAACATCTATAGTAAACATTATTTCTAGATTGTAAGCTCTAACGAGCAGGGCCCTCTGATCCCTCCTGTATTGATTTGTATTGTAAGTGTACTGTCTGCCCCATGTTGTAAAGCGCTGCGCAAACTGTTGGTGCTATATAAATCCTGTATAATAATAATAATAATTTCTTTATTGACCAGAAATCTGTAGAAGAATGCTATACCTGACTCCAGCTGGGCTCCTCCACTTCTTCCTGGCTGGAAGGCCCAGGTTGGACATCGGAAGCCTCAGCTGGGGTGGAAGGAAGCGTGGAAGGAAGAGTGGAGAGGGATTCCCTGACTTCAGTGTGGTCTGACAGAAATCGCAGTCTCTCATAGTACCACAGCCTGGGGACATAAACGTCATCTGCTGCAGCTCCGGACCTCTGGGAATCTGTGACCTTCTTGCGCTCCCTAAGATAAGTGCTCCTCAGGCCACCAATTTTGGTTTTTAAATAAGGGATGGTTGCTGTGGGGACCACCGGCTTCACCAACTCCAGCAGTTTCTCCGGCGCTGCCTGCCTCTTTTGTTTATTGTTGTAATGAGGATGTCTCACTTGCCACAGACAGGGCAGCTCCCTGTACTTGTCTATGAACAGGGGGAGGAAATTGTGGTCGTTGAACCCATCCACTTTCTCTGCAAGACACAACACAAGACAAACCCTAAGGTCAGGTCAAACTACCCTAATCTTGTTAAAATATAGGCTTCCATTTCGAAGCAGTATAGGCGCAAGTTTAGATCTTACCTTCGTTATCACGATCGGCGCCTCCGATGCTCCTTCCTCCACTCACAGATCGTACGTAAGACGCACGCGTGTTATGCTTTATACACACTGCGCATGCGTGTAACTCTGCCCGCCCCTGACGTTCTTTGTAGTCTATTCCCCGCCCCTTTTCATTCTGCGCAGTGGTGGAAGAGCACATGGCGGATACACAGCAGGATCGTGATAATTGTAGCAACGAGGAGGAGGAGGAGGAAAGGCCGGATCTGGAAACGTCCCGATCCAGAAGGAGATTTAAGGCCTCAAATATGTCCTTTGGGGAGATGTTGGAGATGGTGGACATCCTGAAGAAGGCCGACTATGATGGAAAGTATGGACCTTACCTCAACCCCAATGTCAGAAAGGCCAAGAACATGCGAAAGTAGTCAAGAGTCTGCACCGGAAATTCGGGGTACGTCGATCGAAACATCAGCTCAGGAAGCAGTGGTCGGACCTCAAATTAAGAGAACATGAGCAGTACAGAAAGATCCGGAGAGTGCTGCAAAAAAATAAGTAGTTGTGCTGTGTTCCTATTCTTTTGATGTTTATTACGTTCGTGCTGCTCCATGTGCTTTTAGGAACTGTTGTACAGTTTAAAATGGCAACTTTCATGTTCATTGGCACATTATTCGTTCGTATCAAACATTTTTCTTTTGGCCTATAAAATACCATTGTTTGGGCCATATGCATTTGGCCACCATTTTTACACCCTATACTTGTCTTAAACGAATTTGGTTGTGTACATGGCTTTGTTACTAGAATGGAATGCAAACTAGATTCTGTGTAAGGAGAGGACACTCAGCAGCTGTTTTCACATCTGGACACTGGAGCACTAGTGTCAGAGAGCTCCCTTGGGCAAACGTTGGTAGGCATCGCAGTGCGTTGAGGCACGCCGCCACGGGTGCCGGTGTGTAGGCGCATGCACGTGTGCGGGGGCGTACGCCGGCGCACGTCAGCGTGCACGCGCGCCCGGTGTTTGGCGCCAACCTGCCTATTTAGGCCATCTGCATAGGGGGCTCGGTGCTGTCCGATCTTCAGCTTCCTGTATCCCTGCACCTGCTTCCTGTTTCCTGTTGAACCTGATCTCCTGACCACCGGCCTGTCTTTGTTTCCTCCTTGCTTGCTGCCTGCCACTGATCCCGGACTGTCCTGACTAAGAATCTGCCTGCTCCTTTGTACTACGCTGCCCGCCTGTTGCCGACCTCTGCCTGTGACCCGACCTGCTTGCTCCACTCCTGCTCTGCATCTGCTGCCTGTGCTTCAGTTACTGTAGATCTCCATAACCACCTTTACCGGGATCCTTCTGCAGCTAAACTCGCCAGGCTCTCATACCATTCTGTGCTCCCGTGCCTCCTGTCCATACTACCAGGGGCCGGGAACCAGATACGTAAGGGAGACCTTCCCCTGCTACATCGGGCTCGCCTGTCTGCTACATGGAAGTCTGACAGTATCGGACAGCCATGTCTGAGCCCGAGCAGGGGACCTCCCCATGGAGGAACTGTGTAGACACCTGGTGGGCCTTACACAAGCCGTGAAGAGCCTCCAGGAAGGCTACACAAGGTTGGAAGAACAAGTTCAAGTCCTGTCAGCTCCAACATGTCCGCAAGCCTCCTCATCGGCCAGAGCAACATCCGCACCCTCAGTGGTTATGCTACCCCCGGAGCCTAGGGTTCCCATACCTGAGAGGTTTACCGGTGACCGCAGTAAATTCCGGGCCTTTCGCAATGCCTGCGAGCTATACTTTGCCCTGCAACCTCGCACCTTCTCCCTGGAGGCAACCAAGGTGGGCTTTGTAATCTCCCTCTTATCGGGTGAACCACAGACCTGGGCTCATCGCCTCCTGGAGCAGAAATCTGGAGCTCTGGACAACCTTGATGCTTTCTTTATCATCATGTCCCAGTTGTATAAGGACCCCCAGGTGACAGTGACTGCTGAAGCCGCCTTGCACGCCCTTCAACAAGGGCGTAGAGCCGCAGAGGACTATGTGGTGGAATTTAGGCAGTGGAGCTCCGACACTGTTTGGAATGATGCGGCCTTACGTTACCAATTCCGCATGGGATTGTCTGATCCTCTGAAGGATGAGTTAGCACGGGTCGGTGTACCCCAAACCCTGGATGAACTCATCAACCTGTCTATCCAGATCGACCGACGCCTCAGAGAGCGTCGCTCCGAGAGGTCTTCCAGCCAATTCCGCCCTACCTGGATGTTACCCAAGGTTCCAAGCTCTCCCAGCCAGCCCTTCCCGGCACCGGCCGTACCGGTTCTTGATACCTCTGAGCCAATGCAACTCGGTCTGTTCCGTCCCTCTCTCAATCCAGAAGAACGCCAACGCCGAAGAGTTAACAACCTCTGCATGTACTGCGGGGAGCCTGGACACTATGTGAGGTCTTGCCCAAACAAGACACGTAAGTCACCTAAGTCGCTGCCAATATCTTCAATTTGTGCTTCTGCTCTCTCTAAACCTGCTAATCATCTTGCTGTCTCTATCACCCTACAGCTCCCAGGAAAGACTATGCCAGCTACAGTCATAATTGATTCAGGAGCCTGCAGCTGTTTCATTGACCTAACCTTCGCTGCCAACCATCACATCCCTCTCCAGTCTAAAGTTCGGGGACTTTCTGTACACCTCGCTGATGGTTCCTCTCTTCATTCCGGTCCCATCACGCAGAAAACCATCCCTTTGTTAGCCACCATGGGCTCTAACCATCAAGAACTCCTGCGTCTGGATGCCATTTCCTCTCCTCTTTTCCTCATCATACTTGGGATGCCATGGTTACAGGCCCATAACCCCAGCATTGACTGGTCTAGTGGAGAAGTCAAATTCCTTTCTGACTATTGCCGGCAACACTGTCTACATACCAGTCCTGCTGAGACTACCCGACTACTCTGTTTGGACGCTGAGTCCGAGTTACAACAGTTGGTCCCTGCACCCTACTGGGACTTTCTGGACGTTTTCAGTAAGAAAGGAGCAGAGACTTTACCTCCCCACAGGCCTTACGATTGCCCAATTGAGCTATTACCTGGAGCAGAAGTTCCCTTTGGGAGAATTTTCCCACTAACAGAGCAGGAGTTGGACACCTTAAAAATATATATCGATGAGAACCTGAAGAAGAGATTTATCCGTCCATCTACCTCTCCGGCCGGGGCTGGTATATTCTTCGTGGAGAAAAAGGACCATTCCTTACATCCTTGTATTGATTATTGGGAGCTGAACAAAGTAACAATCAAGAATCGTTACCCTTTGCCTTTAGTGCCTGAACTCTTGCAGAGATTGGGATCCGCAGTGATCTTTTCCAAGTTAGATCTCCGTGGTGCCTACAACTTGATCCGTATTCGTGAAGGAGATGAGTGGAAGACAGCTTTTCGCACCAGATTTGGACATTACGAATACCTTGTTATGCCCTTCGGCCTGTGCAACGCACCTGCTACGTTCCAACACTTTGTTAATGACATTTTCCGTGACTTCTTGGATCTATATGTTATTGTCTACTTAGACGATATTTTGATCTTCTCCTCCTCAGTCTCCGATCATCACAGGCACGTCAGAAATGTGTTGGCTCGTCTCAAGCAGCATGGACTTTACGTTAAACCAGAAAAATGCCAGTTTGAACTTCAAAGTATCCAGTTTTTAGGCCTAATCATTTCCGTTGAAGGTATAAAAATGGATCCGCAAAAGGTATCAGCCATTCTGGAGTGGCCTGCTCCCTCCGATAAGAACGGGGTTCAAAGGTTCATTGGCTTCTCGAACTTTTACAGGAAGTTCATTAGGGGCTTTTCTGCAATAATTGTCCCCATCACTGAAATAACCAAACAAGGGAACCGATTCCAGTGGTCCCCTAAGGCACAATCCGCCTTTGAAAAACTCAAGGAGCTGTTCACTTCTGCTTCAATCTTGAAACACCCAGATCCTGCCCTACCATTCGTCCTGGAAGTGGACGCTTCAGAGGTTACAGTCGGAGCTGTTCTGTCCCAACGGCAAGGCCCAAAAACCCTTCTCTACCCAGTGGCCATTTTCTCCCGCAAGCTCTCTTCCGCGGAGAGAAATCACGATGTGGGTGATCGGGAGCTTCTGGCCAACAAATCCGCCTTGGAGGAGTGGCATTATTTACTGGAGGGTGCAGCATATCCTATCCTGATCTATACGGACCATAAAAATCTGGATTATCTCCGAACAGCCAAGAGACTGAAACCTCGGAAAGCGAGGTGGGCCCTATTTTTCTCCAGATTTCAGTTCCATATAACATACAGACCTGGTTCCAAAAATACCAAGCCGGATGCTCTGTCCTGTATGTTCCCTGATTCCGGAAAACCTGTGCATCCGGACACCATTCTTCCATCCGGAAATTTTCTGTTACTCCAAGAAGATCTACTATCCCACATAAAATAAGCCTCTGCAAATTGGACCCTAAGTTCCAGAGAGGAAGCGAGGGCCCAGGATGGTCTTTTGTGGCACAAGGGTAAAATCGTGGTCCCTGAAGATTTGAGGGTGGCAGTGCTAGAGCTCTGCCATGATCACAAGATGGCTGGACATTTCGGTGTGCTAAAGACAACCGAATGAGTGCAGCACACTTTTTGGTGGCCTCTGTTGGCAAACGATTGCAAGAACTATGTCAAATCTTGTGCTATCTGTGCTCGAAGCAAAAATAGCCGAACTAGAGCCTGGGGTCTGCTAAAACCATTACCCGTCCCAGAAAGACCGTGGAAGATGATATCAATGGATTTTATTGTAGAGCTTCCTTAGGCAGAAGGCTTCTCTACCATTTTTGTCGTCGTAGACAGGTTAACCAAGATGGCTCACTTTTTGCCTATGAAAGGCACGCCTTCGGCCATGGAGACAGCAAGGGTCTTCATTAAAGAAATCGTCAGGTTACACGGAGTCCCAGCAAATATTATATCGGATCGTGGTGTTCAGTTCACCTCTCGGTTCTGGAAGGCTCTCTGTGATTCCCTGGAAATCGAGCTGGCACTCTCCTCTGCTTACCATCCCCAGACTAATGGGCAGACGGAGAGGACTAATCAAACTCTGGAGCAATACCTCTGCTGTTTTTCATCTTTCTCACAGGACGACTGGGTCTCTCTCCTGCCAATTGCGGAGTTCTCCTATAATAACTCTCTACATTCGGCCATTAACCAACTACGGCTTCCACCCGTCCTTCCTCCCCAGGTCTTTACCCGAGTGTACGGTCCCTGCAGTTTCTGACACCATGGACTTTTTTCTTTCTTTTTTTTTTTATTTTTTATTTTTTTTAGTCACATCAGTCAACCATTTTGAGAGGTGTAAATCAATTTTGCAGTTCATTTCAATATCTATCCCTCTCTCATTTGTCTCATCATCGTGACTCTTTGCCATATCAAAAAAAAGAATAATTAAAACCACACATGCATCCGAGCTAGGGGGGCTTACTTAATCTCATCTAGGGTCATGTATATGCGGTTAAAGTATTAGATTCTTATCCATCTACCCCTACCCACCCCCCTCTCCCCTCCATCCCATATCACCCCCCCCCTCCCCTCAGCCCTCCCATTCCCCCTCTCCAGGGTCTAGTTTTTCGTTCAACTCTCCTTCTTAGGCTAAAGATTTGATCTCTTTGGCGTAGCTCCATGTTTTTTTTAATTTTTTCCAGCGGTCCCAACTGCCCGAATTTTTACTTCTTAAGTCCTCTAATCTGCTCCCCAGTGTCTCCATATTGCAGCTCTCCTCTATTGCATCAAACCACTCCCATATCTCGGGGCTCTCCCTCCTCTGCCAGTTCTTTGGGATCGTTCGTTTTGCCGCATTCAAGAGTTGCGGGACCAGGGACTGCTTATAGTTGTTTGGGTCCCCCAATCCCCCGAGAAACAAGACCTCCCAGGGGTCATCTGCCACCTCTATTTCCGTAATTTCCTTAATGAGGGCTAGTATTTTACGCCAGAAGTTTTTGATTGTAGGGCAGCTCCACCACATATGTCCCATTGTTCCGGTTTCTTGGCAGCCTCGCCAACAGGTGGCTGGCCCTTTCTGATATTTACTTATTATCTCAGGGGTCAGGTAGCTTCTACTGATGCATTTGTAATTAATTTCAGCCGTTCGGGTATCTATTTTTGAATTGGCGCTCATTTTAAAAATTCTTTTAATTGTGTCTATATCCTTTTTAGTGCCTAAATCCCTCTCCCATTTAACTATGAATGGCGGCATCTCCAATTTTTCTGAGGCCAACAAGATTTTATATATCTGAGAGACTATATTTCTTGGGGCCTCCTTATCACACAGTTTTTCAAAGTCTGTCAACTGTCTTCCCGACCTGATCGGCTGTGGTAGCCTATTCACAAAATGATTTAATTGGAGATATCGCCATCCATCTAAACCCCGTGTAGTCCTCCCGTGTGTAAGTTGCTGGAGTGGCATAATTTTACCTTCGTTCATGACTTCTCTCAATTGTGTTTTCCCCCAAAGTGCTTCTTTTCCTCCTATGCTCTCCATTCCTGGTGTGAAAAACGTATTATCTAATAATGTGATCAAAGGTGAGTTATACTTCGCATTTACTTTCTTGTATACCCCATCCCATATTTTAAAAACATTTCTTGTTATTATGTGTGAACTATTTGCCAGTGGTCTGAAGTGTGGGGATTCCAAACGATGGTGCCTAATTGTGTTTTACTTAATTCTTCTTCTAATTTCACCCATTTTTTCCGTTTTACCCTCATCGCCCATTCTACTACCCTGGATAGAACTACGGCTTTGTAATACATCTGCACACCGGGGGCTGCCAGGCCACCATCTAGTTTCCTTTGTTTTAGCGTCTGAAGAGAGACTCTCGGTTTTTTGTTTTTCCAAATGAAGGTCATGATTATTTTCCTTAGCATCTTCAAATAGTACTGGGGTAGGGGGACTGGTAGCATCTGAAAAAAATACATAATCTTGGGTAGTAATACCATTTTAATGACGTTGATACGACCGATCCAGGATAAGGCCTTGCAGTAGAGTCTACTGCATTCTGATCTTACCAAGTCTAGTAAGGGCATGTAGTTGGTATTGAACGTCTTCTTGATTGAATTCGTTAGTTTAATACCCAGGTATTTTAGTTCCTTGGTCCATTTAAAACTAAATTCTTTTTTTTAGGCTTTCTACCACTGACTTGCTTATATTTACATTTAATATTTCTGATTTATTCATATTTATTTGAAAGTTGGATACCTCTCCATATTTCCTTATTGCTTTTAAGAGGTTGGGCATCGTCGTGGTCGGGTCAGTTACATAAAATAGCACGTCGTCCGCAAATGCTGCGACTTTGTGCTCCTCCTCACCTACCACAACACCTCGGATATCAGGGTCTCTTCTAATTGAGGCCAAGAAGGGTTCCATGGCTAAAACGAAGAGAAGCGGAGACAGGGGGCACCCCTGTCTCGTGCCCCTCTCCATCTCAAATGGTTGGGAGGTAATACCATTGATTTTAATTACCGCAGTTGGATGATGATAGAGGGATTTTATCCTATGGATCATTTTAGGGCCCAGTCCCATAGCCTCCAGAGTCTGGAACATGAACCCCCAGTCTACCCTGTCAAAAGCCTTTTTGGCATCAATTGACAGGAGCAGTCCTGGGGGTCCACTCTCCTTCATTTTTCCCGTCAAGAGAAGGGTCCTGATCCCGTTATACTTCCCCTCCCTATTAGGGACAAACCCTGCTTGATCTGGATCAACTAATGAGTTCATAAATTCCTTCAATCTTTCTGCCAACACTTTTGCGTAAATTTTTGTGTCGTTATTCAGCAGGGAAATTGGGCGATAGCTTGAGCACAATGTTTTATCTTTACCTTGTTTCAGTATTGTTGTAATAGATGCTTTCAATGCATCTCTGCTCATCTCAAATCTATCACCCAACCCATTTAGGTAACGGCACAACCTTGGACTTAAGACCTTTCTAAATGTTTTATAGTAGAGTGTTGTTAGGCCATCTGGGCCAGGGCTTTTCCCGAGGGCCATTCCAGCTAGTGCTTTATTTATTTCTTCTTCAGAGATTGGTCTTTCCAGCAGTTCTCTGCCTTCCTCAGAGATCTTGGGCAGCGCTGCCCTTTTAATATAGTTGTTATGTCTCAATGTCTTATTTTTTGAGGAGGTATCTTCATTGGGAGCTGAGTAAATCTCTTTATAGTAGTTCTTAAAAGTTTCTGCCACCTCCTTAGTTGAAAACTCTATGTGTCCCTCTTTAGTTTGAATTTTTTCTATGAAATTCCTAGCTTTTTTCTTTTGTACCATTTTTTCTAGCTGCTTGCTAGGTTTATTACCCCATCTGTGTCTTTCCCAGGCTATCTTATTAAGTGATGCTCTAGACTCCTGTTCCATTAGCGTTTTTAGCTCAGATCTTTTAATGACCATCCGATGGTGTATCTCTTGGGGTCGCTGGTCTTTATATTTTTTGTGTTTTTGTTCTAATCCCGTAAGCTCATCAGTTAATTTTTGGATTTTTTCCTGCCTATTCTTTTTCCTCCTCGCCCCCATTTCAATCAAAACTCCTCTAACATAGGCTTTATGTGCCTCCCATAGTGTGGCTTCCGAAATCTCCCCTGTGTCATTTATCTCGAAGTAGTTCTCTAGTTCTTGTCTAATTCTATTGTACCCCTCCACTTCTCTTATCAGCTCCTCATTTATTTATTTATTTATTTATTTATTTATTTTTTTTCAAATAACAATTTTTATTGGTCACAGATATGTAAAAGTACAAAAGAGTTGTAATTTGCTTGGTACATAGCATCATTGGTAGACGTTCAGCCTGACATTCAATAAACAATGGAGTATTTTCAGCTAGATAGAATAACAATGAAGTACATTCTTTATCTGGAAAATTCGTCAACCAATAGATATCCATTTTATACTGGACATAGTCCAAAAATAAGAAAAGAGATAGTAGAGAGAGAAAGAAAAAGAAAAGAGAATATAAGGAGAAAGAAGGGGGGGAGGGAGGAGAGGGGGAGGGTGGTTCTGCCGCCGGTCTAGGGCGGATCCTCCTGTCTATGCCAATCTTCCCAGACTTTATCATGTGTGTCTAGTCTATCTTGTAAGCGGGCTGTCATTTTTTCCATGAGCTCTATGTCCTTTATTCTGGTGTATAGATCTGTTGGAGTGGGAGGGGTCTGTTTTTTCCAACGCAGTGCAACCAAGCACCTTGCCGCCGTAATTATATGGCCCATCAGTTTCCTAGAATGGCGAGATATTTTCAACCCGGACACTCCAAAGAGAAATAGTTTCGGGGACCAGGGCACCTGTACTCCCAGCAGGCGAGTCAGTAGGGATTGAACTTCCGCCCAGAACGGGGCAATTTTGGGGCATGACCAGTAGATATGGAATAGAGTCCCTCTATCTTTACAGCAACGCCAACATCTGTCCGAACTGGAGGGGTATATGGCTCGGAGCACGTCAGGCGTCAGGTACCAGAAATAGAGAATTTTATATGCGTTCTCCTTGTACAAAGTACAGAGTGAGCTTTTGGTTGCTTGGGACCAGATCACCTGCCATGTGTTTTCTGATATCTCCTCGCCTAGATACCTCTCCCATCGGAGCATGTATGTGTGCTTGCCCTGATCCGGGAAACTGTAGGAGTTCAGGATTCGGTATATATCAGAGATTAGCCCTCGTCTAGTCGAACCCTCTAGTATCAGGCCCTCAAATCTAGTTGGAGTTGAGAATTGTAGGTCTGGGGCAATAGATTGGGCGTAGTGTCGGAGTTGTAGGTAACCATAGAATGCTTGTTTTGGGATGCCAAATTTTTTTTGAAGCTCAGCGAAAGGGAGTAGTCTGCGAGTGCACGGATGGACTAGGTGGCCAAAGTGGAACAAGTTTCTGGTCGCCCACGGTGAGGACATCTGATGTGTGAGACCTGCGGGCATTTTGGGGTTGTATAGAAAGGACGTGAGAAGTGATCTCTCGGAGCATAGTATGTGGGCTCGTGATAGTCTACGCCAGAGTGTGCTAAGGTGGAGCATGGGGCCCAGGAGCTGGGAGGAATCTACCTTCGCCCTCGCATTCCATAACATACTGTTTGGGTGGACCGGTGCCATCCAAAGTTTTTCGATTTCTGTCCACTTGTTATAGGAGCGTTGGGTAAACCAGGAAGTCAGGGCTCGCAGTTGGGCTTCCTGATAGTATTTGGTTATGTCAGGAAAGGATAGCCCGCCGTCCGTTCGCGACGCCAGGAGGACCGATCGCGGTATTCTGTGTCTCTTATAGTTCCATATATAACGTATCATGTCCGCCTGTATTTTTCGCAATTCCGCTGTTGGGACCGGGATGGGGAGAGTTTGGAATAGGTAGAGCAGTTTAGGCAGAATAACCATCTTAACCGAGGCTATCCTCCCTAGGAGGGATATGTGATGTGCCTTCCATTTTCTTAGTAGATCTCTGATATTTTTTAGGAGGGGTGGATAGTTGGCTTTATATAGGGTAGAGTAGGAGGGGGTAATCTGAATTCCTAAGTATTTTAAGGATGAGTCATTCCAATGGTAGGAGAAGCATTGTTGTAAATGTTGAATCTCCTGAGCCGGTATGTTAATAGGCAGGGCTTCGGATTTGGCTGCGTTTATTTTATAGCCCGATAGGGATCTATACAAATCAAGCTCAGCATGTAGGTTGGGAAGTGAAATCCTGGGTTGGGTCAGGGTAAGTATGATATCGTCGGCAAATAAAGCTAGCTTAAATTCTCTATCTCTCACCCGGATCCCGTGGATGTTTGTATTTTTCCGAATGGTCGCCGCCAGGGGCTCTACACAGAGTGCAAATAGTAGCGGTGATAGCGGGCACCCCTGGCGGGTTCCATTAGCAATCGGGAAGGTCTGTGATAGTGCAAAGGGGGTCTTAACCTGGGAGGAAGGGTTGGTGTATAAATGTCTAATAGCCTGCATGAAAGAGCCCCGGAATCCCATATATTGCAGTGTGGCGAACAGGAAAGGCCAACCAAGGCGGTCAAAAGCCTTTTCTGCGTCGAGACCTAGAACCAGTGCATTTGTTCCTTCCCTGTTCGCCACCTCGATAAGGTCAATAATTCGTCTCGTGTTATCCCCTGCCTGACGCAGGGGGACAAAGCCCACCTGATCCTTGTGTATCAAGGACGGAAGTATCAGGTTCAATCGCATTGAGAGGAGCTTAGTAAAGATTTTTAAATCTGAGTTAAGGAGCGCGATTGGCCTGTAGCTTGCACATACAGAGGGGTCCTTGTCAGGCTTGGGGATAAGCGTGAGAAATGATCTTTGCATATCTGCTGGAATGGTAGTATTCTGAAAGAAGGCGTTAAATATCTTACACATGTAGGGTAATAGAATCGGGAGGAATGTCTTATAGTACTCGTAGGGGAGCCCATCAGGACCGGGGGATTTGTGTGTGGGCAAGGTTTTTATAGTGGCTATTATTTCTTCCTCCGTGATTGGGGTGTTGAGTGATTCAAGGTCCGTTCTTTGGAGTCTAGGAAGGCCACTGTCTTCTAGGTAACGTCGTATTCGTTCCTTGAGGTCAGGAGGTAACGGGTCGTGGGGGATCTCAGGGTTGTTATATAAGGAGGCGTAGAAATCCCCAAAGGTCTGGGCTATGTCTTGAGGGTGTGTACGTAAAGTGTCTGACCTATCTTTAATTTGGTGAGGGGTGGACATATGTGAGCGTTCCGACAATTTGCGTGCTAGAAGGGAGTGGGCTTTGTTACCTTTGTCGTAGTAGGTTTGTTTTAGTCGTAAGAGTGCTTTCTCCACCTGACCTAATGCCAGGTCTCGAAGGGTGTTTCTAAGACACACTACTTTCTTAAGGATAGGTATGGATGGTGAGGCTTGTAGGCGAAGTTCTAGGACTTTGAGTTCTTTCTCAGTTTGGAGCTTGGATGCTATTGCGTTTTTTTTCATGGCTGAAGAAAGCGCGATGCATCGTCCCCTGAAAACTGCCTTGTGGGCCTCCCAGAGGGTGGTAAGGGAGACGTCGGGGGTATTGTTATCTGAGAAGTAGTTTTTCAAAGTCGTCTCTAATTCCGACTTAGACGGGACATGTTGGAGGAGAAAGTTATTTAATTGCCAATTGCTGGGTTTACGCCCCATGGCTCCCATCTCCAGTGTTAAGGTTATGGGGGCATGATCTGACCAGGAGATGGGAAGAATCTGGGCCATCTTTGTGATCCGTAAGGTGGCGTTGTTGACAAAGAAATAATCTAGGCGGGAATGCATACGGTGGGGGGCTGAGAAAAAGGTATATTGTCTGTCTCCTGGGTGGAGTGTCCGCCAAGTGTCGAATAACGCGTGACGCCTGGTCAGTTGTCTAAATAGTTTGGAGTCACGGGCAGCTCGGGTCTGTGGGGCTGTGGGGTTAATCACATGGCGGTCCAATCCCACCGAATGTGTCAAGTTGAAATCTCCACCCACGATCAGACACTCGTTAGGGGCTTTAAAGAGACGTGTAAGAACCTTGGATAGGAATTGTATCTGACGTACATTAGGGGCGTAGACGTTGCAAATGGTTATTGCCTGTGATTGCCACTGGCCGCGTAGGATTATATAATGTCCCCTTGGGTCAATGAAAGATTCTAAGCATTTAAACGGGGATCCGCGTTTAAATAAGATCGCCACACCTGCGCGTTTACGAGGGTTAAATGCTTGAAAGGCCTGAGGATAATGTCTGGATGCGAAGGCGAAGGCACCCCCCTTATTAAAGTGTGTTTCCTGTAGTAATGCTATGTCTGCCCCTGATCTCCTGATTTCTTTCAGTGTGAGATGCCTCTTTTTATTTGAGTTCAGCCCGTGGACATTGAGTGATATGAATCTAACCATGTTTCTTGGTGTATATGGGGGCATGTTTACTTAGCTTATCCTGCTGGGACGTTTCTGCATGAGTCGGAGGACGGAGAGATCCACAGATGAGGCTCGGCCAGGTGTCCATCCCAGATCCGCGGCAGACCGGTGAAGGGGAGAGGGTGGTGGGAGGGAGAGGAGGAGAGGGTAAAGAGAGAGAGAGGGAAAAGAAAAAGAAAATGATTATTACCATCACAATTAAGAATAAACGATTCATCGTGGGCCCGGGCAGTATTGACCACCCGAGCTCCAGTAGGTTCCAATAAGCCTTCCCGGCCAGAGCCCCAAGCCAGAGCCCGATCCGGGGGGGCATAGAGAACCCTTCAATACAAGTGCAACTAAAATGAGGTTATCTAATCTAAGTTCTAGAAAGGAACCTTAGTAAGGTAAACCACCAGGGGGGCCTAGTGGGACGGAAACAACCAGGACTAACACCAACTAGTCTCCTATAACTGAAAAAAAAAACCCGACATTGAAAATACAATGATTGAAGAAAAAAAAGAAGGGCCTTAGGGGGAGCCGTTGTAGCAAAAATGGGTAGGATAGAGGCAAATGTCTCGCCAATCAGCCTTTTTTAGGCTTGGATTTAGTAGATCCTCGGGGTGAGTCCCGGTCTCTTGGGCGTTTAGTCGGGGGGACTTTCTGCCACACCACAGGAGGTGGCGTTGGCAAGTCCACAAGATCCCAGTCAGGCAGCCGGGGGGCAGGGATCTCTAGGGTGTCGCAGAAGTTCTCCAAGTCCTCTGGAAAGCGTAGTGTGGCAGATTTGCCCTGACGACGGGCTGTAAGGCTGAAAGGAAAGCCCCATCTATATGTAATGTCTTTCTCTTGAAGTAGAATAAGCAGGGGCTGGAGCAATCTTCTCTTCTGTAGAGTGATCCAGGAGAGATCTGGGAAGAGCTGGATTTGTGTGTTTTCAAAGACCACTCTCTTTGCATTGCGTGCTTTGCGCATAATGTCCTCTTTAAGGGGGAAGGAATGGACCCTACAGATAACATCACGGGGTCTGGAGGCCGGTCCTTTGGGACGCAAGGCCCGATGAGCTCGGTCCATTTCTAGAGGTTTATCGGGGGGGTCCCCGAGGAGGTCGTTGAATAGAAGCTGCAGGGTTTCGTGGAGGTCTTCAGGACCCTCTGATTCAGGTAGACCTCTGACTCGGATATTGTTTCGACGCCCCCTATTGTCGAGGTCCTCGATGTGGCGTTGCATGTTACGGAGCATTAAATGGTGGTCTGCCCCTTGTAATTGGGTGCGGTGGACTGTCAGTTTGGTCTCTTGAATTTCCTCCTCTGCCATTTCCATCCTCTCAGAGAGATGTTTGAGATTGGTGTGGATGATCTGGATTTCCGCCCGGCATGCAGATTTAACCTCTTCGATAAGGAGTTTGAAGTCCTCTTTTGTGGGTATGGCTTGGAAACAGTCCTGCCAGGAAGTGGGCTGCTGCAAACGAGAGCTGTGGCCCATATGGGGTTGGGGGTAGCTTGGGGGGGAGGATTCCCTGTATAATGCTGGGGGGAGCATAGGATCATATGGGTCTTGTGATTGCAGCTGAGGCGGTATTGTAGGTGCCTGTGGGTTTCCCCATGTAGGCCTCTGCCCAGGAGGGGCAGGGTGGGCCCCCGCCAGGCTGTCCAGGGGGGATTCAGTTGGTGAGCAAGCCACCTGGGCGTATGATTTAGTGTAGTCTGTCCCCTGTCCCATCGGTCTGAGGGCGCCCTGGCGTCCGAGCCTCTGTGGCTGGGGGGTACTCAGAGGGGGGCCGTGGTCTTGCTGGGGGGTAAATCTCCCATGGTGAGTACCTTGTCCCCGACCGCTGCTCCAGTCACCTTCCGGGTCTGGTAGTGGGGGAAAGTCATTTGATTGGAGTGAGGGAGTGGGGGAAATCGTACCTCTCTGGCGGAGGTAGGGGTCTGACAGTGAGCGCAGCAGTTGCGGGAAGGCCTCCGTGCACTGTGTGTAGGGAGGTGCAGTGCGGCCTAGTGAGGTGTCCCGCGGTGAGCTCCGGGGTGGCTCGTGTGCAGGGAGAGGTGGAGGGGGACTCACCGCTGTGGTCCCTTGACCAGACAGTCCATCTATCCCCTGGGTCTGCTCCTCCTTGTTATGAGGTGTGGATGAAGCCGCCGAGAGCTGTTGCCGCTGCGGTCTCGTGGCAGAGGAGGAGGCTGTCGGCGCCATCTTGTCCCGATCGTCCTCCGGCATGGAGGACCGATTAAAGTATGTCCGGATGGTCGCAGCGGAGCCGGGTGGTGGTTGGGACGAACCCCGGGTCCTGGAGGATCTGGTCCTTCTGTTTCCTCCCATATAATGGAGCTAAAAATCCCCCTTTTCAGGCCTTTAAGCTGCGGGCTAGAGGAGAGCTAGAAGTTAGGCGTCCATGCAGAGCGGCTTCCGGTCACGCCCCCATCAGCTCCTCATTTAGCCTCCACTGCCCCCACTCGGCCTGGTCTCTTCCGGACATCACTTCGATGGTCATAGGTGCATGGTCTGAATAGGTTATGTTTCCTATCGTGGATCCCTTTACCCTATCGATTCCCCTATGCTCGATTAAACCCCAATCAATCCGAGAGTAGGACCCGTGTACAGGGGAGTAGAACGTATAATCTTTTTTAATTGGATGTTGAACCCTCCAGATGTCTACCAGTTGCCAGTTGGAAAGCTTTTGCTTTATCTTCTTTAGGTGAGTACAATCCTTTCCCTGGGGACGGGCCGTACTGTCAATACTCGGGTTAAGGCAGAAGTTAAAGTCCCCCATCAAGATCAGGTGCCCTCTCGTGAACTCCATTATTTTTCCCAGGATATTTGCCAGGTACTTCGTTGGATTTTTATTAGGAGCATAGATATTAACTAACGTATATTCTTCTTCATTTAATCTACCTCTGAGGCACAAGTATCTTCCATCTGGGTCCACTAACCTTTCCTCCAGCACAAACCTTATATTCTTTGCAAAGCCAATAGCTACTCCCTGTGACCTATTAGAGATAGTATCCCCTTGAAACCAGACCGGGTATTCCTTTGAGAACAATCTTAGTCTCGATTGGAGTGAAATATGTGTCTCTTGGAGGAACACCACGTTTGGTCCCAATAATTTTAACTCATTAAGAATATTAAATCTTTTCCTGGGTGTATTTAGACCTTTGACGTTATATGTTGTGAATTTTATTGTTGTCATCGCCCTTTTTAAATCCTCTTGGAGTCTTCCTTTTCCTTAGACCCTGGAGAGTTCTCCCTTTTCTTTGGGTTGAGATTGAACAGGACCCTCTATTCCTATTACACCCCCCCTCCCCCTCACTCCCCCCCCATCCATTCCATCCCCCCAC
Organism: Lithobates clamitans; assembly: GCA_037952925.1. Classification (NCBI taxonomy): domain Eukaryota; kingdom Metazoa; phylum Chordata; class Amphibia; order Anura; family Ranidae; genus Lithobates; species Lithobates clamitans. Next base: position 2,327,827 of record JBBGZY010000034.1, read on the forward strand.
CATCCCCACCTCCCCCCCCTCTTCCCCCCCTCATTCCTCCCTCCCATCTCCCCACAGCCCCCTACCCCCCCCTGGTCCCTACCGAACCCTTGGACCAGTGAGGGTCACAAAAATTGTGGCCCACCATTGGTCTCCTCCTCTGAAGGTGGAGTTTTAGGTGTGCCGTCCCTAGATTTTATATTGCCCTAGCAACCGAATATACTAGGCTCCACTCAACGGAACTTCTCTTTTCCCTAAATTCCCTAAATGACCTTTTGCTCACCCTCCCCTCCCAACCCCCCCGCCGAGGGTCTCCCCTAGCCCATGCTCAGTTCAATCCAGCGTTCCATGAACCAGTCCAGTGTTGGAGGCGCCTGCAACCCCAATTTCTCGCAAAACTCTTCTAGTTCTCCTGGATATCTTAGTCTTGCGGCTCTCCCATCCTTAATGCCTACTAGGCAGGCTGGGAATCCCCATGTATATTTAATACCTTGATTCACCATTTGTTCCAGTAGGGGTTTTAGATGTCATCTTCTTGCCAGTGTGCCTTTGGCTAGGTCCGCAAAGACTTGAACTCTTGCCTCCTCGAACTGTAATGGAGCATGACCCTTAAGTTTGAACCAGATATTTTCCTTGTCTTCATAGAATCTGAACCTCACGATTATATCGCGGCTTCTTTCAATCCGTCTGGTGTCTAGCCTGCCCATCCGCTCGATTTTTGGGAAATCTTCTCTTCCCAGCCCCAGGAGTGGGCTGAAGATAGTCGCCACAGTCTTCCTTAGGTCTTCGCCCCTGTTTTCTGGGATCCCTCTAAGTCTCAGATTTTGTCTGCGGTCTCTGTTTTCCTGATCTTCCAGCCTATAGCAGACTTTTATCTGATTTTGTTGGGTTATTTTAAGTTGTTCTTTTAGTCCGGAGATCTCCCGCCCCTGCCTATCAAGCTTATCTTCAGCCTCTTCCACTCTTGCGAGTAGGTTGCCTAAATCAGACCTCAACAGAGTGATCTCCGCCTTGATTGATGTCTCAAGCGCTTTGAGCATTTCTGCTAGGTCACCTTTCGAGAGTAGTTGTGAATCGTGTCTATGTTCATCGCTTCTAGATGCTTCCAGCGTGTTTTCAGTTAATAGCTCCTCCCTGGAGTGATCTGGGGTCAGGTCCTCCCTCTCGCTAAGTCCCTTCTTCTTTTTATCAGCCAAATTTAATTTATGCGTCTCTAGATGGGAACTCCCCGGGCTCTCCCCTTTAACCATGTATTGCTTGATTGTGCTAGCGGGAGTACTCCCGGCTAGATTGTCTTTTGGGGTTTTCAGTGGACCCCCCTTCCCAGCTTTAGATGAACTATGACTCATATTTCTCTTGCAAATATCCAGGCCTACTTAGTTTTGATCACTATGACCGAAGTTAACCGTGTTAGGCAAGTCTCCAGGTTTCCTCTTTTAGGTAACCAATAAAGTAGAAATCAAAGTGCAGGTGCTGGTGTGGTGGTAGTGCAGGATTAATTCAGTGAATGAGCCTCTGTGTCGCTGGGCTGAAATCGTACCTATGTGCGGGACTAATATATAGGGTTCCTGGGTGTGTTTTCCGCTAGCCTATGCCCACCTCATAAGTACTGAGACATCAGTATACAGACTCAGAGATGGCATAGTCATGCCATAGGCGTTAGTATGCTTCCAATATGAAAAGGCAAAGAAACAAAAGCGACAATCCGTTGTTCCGCCCCAGGGTCTCAACTACTCCACTGCAGCCCCAGTTAACAGTGTTCACTTTGTGTTATATTAATTTTGATACAATTTATGCAATGAAGATTATGCGTTATGTTACCAGAGGACCTATTTTCCCTCCAACCAGTAACCGGGTTAGTAGAGATGACCTTGCATATGTTTCTTACAAGATAACCACGGGCTTACTTCTCCAAGCTTATCTCTAAAACACTCTTACCTTTGGCGTTGTTAGGTTTTATGTATCTCTTACCACCACCACACTTGAATATCTGAGGCTGCTCCAGGTTATCTAAGCGAGGCTCAGCTGTTTCCTTATCACTCTCAGGCTGTGAGGCTCCTGTCTTCTGACTTCTGATGCTTGCTGCAGCGTCTGGCTCAGTGCCTGGTTCGTTTGCTGGTGTTACATGCAGGGAGGGGGGCGGAGGGGGAGAGCGGAGATCCTCGAGCGGGCAGTGGAGACTGCCACTTCATCTGTCTTCTTCCTTCCTCCAGCGGGGGCTCACAGGCTCTCAGCGCGCCGATCCCCTAACAATGCTCCAGGGGTTCTCTACTCTAACTGCTCCGTCCAGCCATCCCGCTCTGTGTAGGGGAGAGGAAATCCGCCAGAGCTTCAGCGGGACGGCACACCTCTTACTCCTCCCTTCCCCTCAGACGTCTGATGTCTCACGTCATCCCCGTCCTTCTAGCCTCCTTCCGACTTTTTTCTTTCTAACAACAAACTCTTGCAGGAAACCATGGCCAAGACCCAAGAGTATAATAAGAGGATGTTTGACAGGAAGAGGCGGGGAGAGCTCATCCTGGAACCTGGCAACCAGGTTTGGTTGTCCAAGACCAATGTAAGAATGGCCTGTCCTTCAAGGAAATTGGGTCCTAAATTCATGGGCCCGTTTCAGTCAAGAAGAGAATTAACAATGTGGCCTACTAACTCAACTTACCCAGTACTCTGAAGATCCATCCGGTCTTTCACATCTCATTGTTGAAGCCTGTTATACCCAACACCTTTGCTGGCCGAAGTACTGACCCACCAGAGCCCATAATTGTTGATAATAAAGAAGAATTCGAAGTGGAGGCTATATTGGATTGTAGGAGGAGACGCAACCAGTTGCAGTATCTGATCAAATGGAGGGGGTACGGACCGGAGGATACCTCCTAGGAGCCAGAGGGCAACTTACATGCCGAAGAGCTTCTGAGGACTTTCAGAAGTACTCATGCCGCCAGATTGGCACAGTTGGACATCCGGAGGCTGCCCTTGGGGGGGGGGCACTGTCAGAGAGCTCCCTTGGGCCGACGCGCTGTTGGTAGGCATCGCGGTATTTATGACCACCTTACTTTCTTGGGACACCAGCAACCCAATACATGTATTATGTACAGTCAGGTCCATAAATATTGGGACATTGTCACAATTCTAATCTTTTTGGCTCTATACACCACCACAATGAATTTGAAATGAAACAAGCAAGATTTGCTTCAACTGCAGACTTTCAGCTTTAATTTGAGGGTATTTACATCCAAATCAGGTGAATGGTGTAGGAATTACAACAGTTTGTATATGTACCTCCCACTTTTTAAGGGACCAAAAGTAATGGGACAGATTAACAATCATCCATCAAAATTTCACTTTTTAATACTTGGTTGCAAATCCTTTGCAGTCTATTACAGCCTGAAATCTGGAACACATAGACATCACCAGACGCTGGGTTTCATCCCTGTAGATGCTCTGCCAGGCCTCGACTGCAACTGTCTTCAGTTCCTGCTTGTTCTTAGGGCATTTTCCCTTCAGTTTTGTCTTCAGCAAGTGAAATGCATGCTCAATTGGATTCAGGTCAGGTGATTGACTTGGCCATTGCATAACATTCCACTTCTTTCCCTTAAACTCTTTGGTTGCTTTCACAGTATGCTTCGGGCCATTGTCCATCTGCACTGTGCATCGCCGTCCAATGAGTTCTGAAGCATTTTGCTGAATATGAGCAGATAATATTGCCCAAAACACTTCAGAATTCATCCTGCTGCTTTTGTCAGCAGACACATCAATAAATACAAGAGAACCAGTTCCATTGGCAGCCATATATGCCCACACCATGACGCTACCACCACCATGCTTCACTGATGAGGTGGTATGCTTTGGATCATGAGCAGTTCCTTTCATTCTCCATACTCTTCTCTTCCCATCACTCTGGTTAATGAGAAATTATATTTTTTATTATACAACTTTCTATGTACCATTTGTTATAAGCTTTGCAATAATCCCATTCCTCTATACTCTTTAACATCCTATATACTAGCATCCAATAGCAAAATTCTCAAATATATAACATTACACAGTGCCATCTATTGGTTGGTAATCAAAATTGCATATAGTAATTGGAATATTCAAGATGTATAGTGACATCTAGTAGACAGACTGCAACTCTTCCATATATATTAAATACTAGATAGGGAACACACAGCACCCTCTACTGGTTAAGAATAGTAGCCCTCATTAAAATAACTGGAGTGTAAAGCGACATCTAGTGGATAAATGTGGTATGATAAAAACAGTTTATAAAAATGAGATATAAAACAATTAGGATCAAACTCCACATTATGTCCCAGAGGTGTTAAAGTGAGTAATTAATGGATCCACCATGATTCGGACTGACTGAGTTTGACAATTTTGTTATCACCCCTCCAATGTGGTTTATATTTCTCTATACCACATACTACCAGCAAGAAGGGATCTTTATTGTGAGTTTGAGCACAGTGTCTAGGTAAACTGTGTTTCAAAAAAACATTTTTTTATATTTTGGGTATGCTCTCTCAATCTCTTCCATAAGACTCCATTCACACAGGGGCAACACGACTTCCAGCGCGACTTTGGGAGGCAACTTGGACACGACTTGAGTATGAATCACAGCACGACTTGGGGGCGACTTCAGCGTGACTTGGGGCGACTTACAACACGACTTGAAGTCGCCTCCAGGACAGGGAACTGTACAAGTGGCCAATTAGAGCTTATCAGCTCTTGTGACCTCATTCTTCTTCCTGTTTTCTTCCTTGTTCCCTGTTCCCCGTTGTTCTGTGTCCAAAATGCTCTCTGTGCGTTACTTAATGTCAGCTGTCATAACAGCTGGTTTGTCAGTATTGATGGAAGAGGAAGAGGAAGAAAGGAAGCGAAGGATGAGGATGAGAAGACGACGTCGCTACTGGATCCATCCAATCATTGCCAATAGACCTAACAGAGGCCAGTTCTGGGCTATGTATGATAACTTGCATGGTTTTGAGGACAAGTTTTTCAACTATACCCGGATGTCGATCGCAAGGCAAGTACATATGCTATATGTCATTGTCCACTTGCCACGTCACTTGCCACGTCACCTGCCACATCCACCTGCCACGTCACCTGCCATGTCACCTGCCACACCCACTTGCCACGTCACCTGCCACGTCACCTGCCACGTCACCTGCCATGTGACCTGCCACATCCACCTGCCACGTCACCTGCCATTTCACCTGCCACATCACCTGCCACGTCACCTGCCACGTCACCTGCCACGTCACCTGCCACATCCACCTGCCACGTCACCTGCCACGTCACCTGCCACGTAACCTGCCACATCCACTTGCCACGTCACCTGCCACATCACCTGCCACGTCACCTGCCATGTCACCTGCCACGTCGCCTGCCACGTCACCTGCCACGTCACCTGCCACGTCAGAATCCCCCATATGGTTGTCTAAGCGGTAATGTATGTGTAGCTACTATTGGTTGATATTTCTTATTTTCAATATAGTAAATTACATTGTTTTTTTGTTTTGTATTACAGTTTTGACGAATTGCTTGGTCTGGTTGACATCCATCTTAGGCGACAGAATACATCATACAGGAGGAGTATCTCATCCACTGAAAGACTTATTATTACCCTAAGGTAAACTATCTTTATTTATGCACATTAGTAGCATATTTTCCACATTAATAAAGTCCAAACTGCGCTCATTTTTCCGGTCTTCTCCAACGGGTCAAATGAGTGCAGCTGCCTCGACTGATGGCAGTTCCAGCCACTCTGCCCCTTCACAACTCAGCGCTCTAATGGGCGTGGAGGAGCAGAGCAGGAGAGCTGCTGACAGTCAGCAGCTCTCAGCTCATGGAGGGTAGAGATGCGAGCCATAGACGATGTTTGTTGACTCACTTCTGTGTAAAGAAGCGGCAGTGGACAGATGTAGCATCGCTGCGATGCTGCATCCACCTAGGTTAATTTTTTTTTTTTAAATATCATGTAATACACATTTTAAAATTTAGCACACAAACATACCAAAAAATTTGAACAATCAAAAATTTTTTATATTTAGAAAACTATATATCACCAAATATTATCATATTTATAAAACAAGTAACTTGTTACATAGTAGGTGAGGTTGAAAAAAGACACAAGTCCAACCTATGTGTGTGATTATGTGTCAGTATTACATTACATATCCCTGTATGTTGCGGTCATTCAGTTGATTATCTAATAGTTTCTTGAAGCTATCAATGCTCCCCGCTGAGACCACCGCCTGTGGAAGGGAATTCCACATCCTTGCCGCTCTTACAGTAAAGAACCCTCTAAGTAGTTTAAGGTTAAACCTCTTTTCTTCTAGTTGTAATGAGTGGCCACAAGTCTTATTAAACTCTCTTCTGTGAAAAAGTTTTATCCCTATTGTGGGGTCACCAGTACAGTATTTGTAAATTGAAATCATATCCCCTCGCAAGCGTCTCCTCTCCAGAGAGAATAAGTTCAGCGCTCGCAACCTTTCCTCATAACTAAGATCCTCCAGACCCTTTATTAGCTTTGTTGCCCTTCTTTGTACTCGCTCCATTTCCAGTACATCCTTCCTGAGGACTGGTGCCCAGAACCGGACAGCATACTCCAGGTGCGGCCGGACCAGAGTCTTGTAGAGCGGGAGAATTATCGTTTTATCTCTGGAGTTGATCCCCTTTTAATGCATGCCAATATTCAGTTTGCTTTATTAGCAGCAGCTTGGCATTGCATGCCATTGCTGAGCCTATCATCTACTAAGACCCCCAGGTCCTTTTCAATCCTAGATTCCCCCAGAGGTTCTCCCCCCAGTGTATAGATTGCATTCATATTTTTGCCACCCAAATGCATTATTTTACATTTTTCTACATTGAACCTCATTTGCCATGTAGTCGCGCACCCCATTAATTTGTTCAGGTCTTTTTGCAAGGTTTCCACATCCTGCGGAGAAGTAAATTTTTGTTGTTAATTTTTTTAAACCTGAACAAGTAGACAACATTGAAAAAAAAAAATTAAAACAATCAGAATTGGTGGTAGGTTGGCTGAGTAGAGCTGGTGGAAGGCCTTGGGGATGGTGTGGGTGGCATCTGAATAGATTCTTCACCGAATCTTTGATTCCCTGTTACACTAAGGGTACTTGGAATAGAGGACGGTGATGGATAGGGGATCGGGGGATTTCCGAGATTTAGGGTATTTCCATAGTCGTCCGTGTATGGACAGAAGCGAGGGGGGTAATAGTGGTGGGTTCTGGGTGGGGTAGGGTTAGGAAAATCATAATAAGGACCTGATGGGGGTGGTGGGTGGGCAAAAATTGACTATTGGTCAGTGGCTGGATCACTTTGGATGTTTACCTCCAGGATGTCCATAATAGCTTTTTAACAACATTCTTTCTGTCCTGTGGCACTTTTTTGAGCATTCCTGCAACCATACATCCAAAGCCACTCTCTTCAGTCTCCAGGGTATCCGGTTTCTGATCCAATTTTGCCATCAGGGTTGCAAAACGATCCATCGTTTGGTTCATTCTTCCCCCTATCGGTCTGCTGGATCTTTGAGGGAGAGGCCTTCGCGTAGGTGGTTCCTCGACTTGGGGCTGCTCGACACCTGGCAGCGCAATCTGTGTTAGCTGGACCTCTGGCAGGTCAAGCTGGGTAGAAGGCTCTGGAATGTTGGTCTCCTGTGTGTCTACAGTAACCTCAAGTGATTGATTCGCAGACAGACACTGAGACCCTCCTTCTACAGCGCATGCTGCCTCTCCACCTGCCCGTTGTCCGTTGTCTCTGTCCTCCCAACTTGATTGTGTTCTGCAAGAAACATATAGTACAATTTTAGCACACCCTTCTGTATAGAACGTTATAGTATATCATTTTAGAAATATGAAAGATGTTATCTTACTCTCTTAGTTCCATGTAAGGCCTCAGGAACTGCAGCTCTTCAGCATGTACATAGGGTACATATCTTTTGGATCCAGAGCCACTTCTGCTTTCGTGCAATCTTCGTAGGTGCCGCTTGAAGCAGTCCCTCAACCCTTTCCATCGAGTCTGTAAACTTGCCACTGCAAAATATAAACATAACCATAATCACTTATGTATTTTTCCTTTCAGATACCTGGCAACCGGTCATTCTATAGTAAGCCTTCATTTTGAGTTCATGGCGGGCAAGTCAACAATCAGCTATATCATCTGTGAAACCTGCCAAATTTTATGGGACGTTTTGAACACCATTGTTATGAAGAGGCCTACACAAGAAAATTGGTGTGATATTGCTGATCTATATTGGAATCGGTGCAATTTCCCCAATTGTATTGGAGCTATCGATGGGAAGCACGTGCATGTTATGAAGCCTATCGGTAGCGGTAGTATGTTCTTTAACTACAAAAAATACTGTTCGTTTGTACTGCTTGCTGTGGCCGATTCGAACTACTGTTTTACGTAGATCGATATCGGATCCTACGGAAGTACCTGCGATGCTCGTATTTTTGCTAATTCCTCCTTCGGTGAAAGGCTAAGAGACAATCGACTTGATCTTCCAGAAAACCGCCCTCTTCCTGGCACAACTGAACCCCCGCTACCCTATGTGTTTGTCGCAGATGAAGCTTTTGCCTTGGGGAAACACATTATGAGGCCATACTCAAATAGGAACCTGACCACTCCGAAGAAGGTTTTCAACTATCATTTAACAAGGGCAAGAAGGGTGGTTGAGTGCAGTTTCGGAATACTTGCCAATAAATGGCGTTTTTTACATACACCTATAGCCTTGAATATAGAAAATGCAATTATTGCTGTCAAAGCAGCATGTGTGCTGCACAATTATGTCAGGGTACATGATGGATACTGTTTTGAGGATTCCCTCATGCACGATATGGAAAGTGCACACCTCAGTGCTACGAGGGGATCCAGTGACGGTGCCACAGTGCGCGATCAATTTACGTCATACTTTGTTTCACTGGCTGGTGAAATACAATGGCAAATGGACGCCATTTCATAAATTTATTGATATTAAGTGCTTTCAAAACATATTTGATTTTTTTCAGTTGTTTTTTCTGTAGAGTTGAATAGAGCCTGCAGGTATTGATTTTCAATTGTTTTCATAATTTGTTATGTTATACTGTTGTTAATGTCTTCAATAAATTTTTGGCCTTAAAATTTTGTGATAATTAATTTGTCTATGGTTATATTGTTCAATCATTAACTACATAAAATTACATTACAGCTAGACATCACTGACAGACTTCACCAGGGTTCTCCATACTCCGGCCCTCCAGTTGTTCTAGAAACCCTGCAATCCACAACTAGTGGCAGGTGACATGGCAAGTGGGCAATCCACAACTAGTGGCAGGTGACATGGCAAGTGGACAATCCACAACTAGTGGCAGGTGACGTGGCAAGTGGGCAATCCACAACTAGTGGCAGGTGACGTGGCAAGTGGACAATCCACAGCTTGTGGCAAATGACGTGGCAAGTGGACAATCCACAGCTTGTGGCAAATGATGTGGCAGGTGACATGCTAAATACAAGTACACAGCAGCTGCTACTCACTCTGCTCTCACAAAATGTCTGAAATAGTTAAAAAATATTTTTTTGGGGACTGTATGGAACTACAACCATCATGCCTAGTCAAAGATAACAGAAATAAATATAAAAATGTTTCACTTACACTTGTCACTGCGGTCAGTCTCCGACAATACATCCCAATCCGGGTAGGTCAGCCTACAGATATCCAGCCAGGCATTGTCCCTCTTGACATGATCCTTATAATTCGGGTCTTGCTTGTCATATAGACATTTTCTCTCCCTGATGAACCTGATCAGGGACTCATTGTCTACCACCTCCCTGGCTCTGGTAGACATTCTGTATACAGGTTTTTACCTACACAAGTATACAGAGCTCTGGTCAAAAACGAAAGTACTCTGTGTTTCAGAAGGAGGGGGCTGGCTGTTTGTGGAGGGTTGCTGGGTAAATTCCTTTCTGTTTCCTGTGAAGTTGCCTCAGTATGAACTGTGATCCAACTTGGAGGCGACTTCCATTGAACTGAATGGGTACAAGTCGCCTAGAAGTCGGATTGAAGTAGTACAGGAACCTTTTCTGCAGTCGGAGCGACTGCAGTAGTGTACATTAAGACGGATCCATTCTCTATCATTGATTTTTTCAGCAAGCGCGACCTGAGGCGACTAGGGGTGACTTGGGGCGACTTGGAGTCGGATCCAAAGTTGCCCCTGTGTGAACGGGCTCTAAAGGTCTTTTGGTCCTTCCTATATTGTCAGATTATTAACAACTTTACATTACATGCAGTTCTTTTCCAACACCCCTTCTCAGGAGGTAATCATAGGTATAATCATGACCTATTACCTTTCTCCACTTCTAAAAGTGTTCATCTACTTTCAAACCTCTAGTACATTATACTTTTATACTTAATGATAGGTGTGTTTGGAATGAATGTTTTTTACTTATCAACTCCCTGGCCAAAAATGATAATATCAATATTATTTCTCTTAGCCTCCGGAAATGTAACCGCACTGTTTTGATACATTCATTTTTGTAAGATTGAAACACCTAAACAGAAAGGCAGTGGCCCATTAAGGGCGTAACTTTGAAAAGGGAGGGGCATCCCAATTATAAGCCCACTGACCAGTGCATTGCATCGTTCTGAGGAAGCTCACACAGCTGAGCGAAATGCATAAACATCACAGTGTTTAGCAGCCCAGTCTCAGAGCCACACACATGTAACATATATATATGCTCCACTCATCACCGCACGAAGCAGGGCCACTTCTGAGAATCAGTGTAAATCTACAGCCAGGCAAAAGATGACTGCTTCCACTACCTGAACTGTCCCAGATACTGGCTTTTTTGGACATCTGAGGAGTCCATCGGTACCAGATTAATGCCCCGTACATACGGTCGGACTTTGTTCGGACATTCCGACAACAAAATGCTAGGATTTTTTCCAACGGATGTTGGCTCAAACTTGTCTTGCATACACACAGTCACACAAAGTTGTTGGAAAATCCGATCGTTCTAAAGGTGGTGACATAAAACACATACGTCGGGACTATAAACAGGGCAGTAGCCAATAGCTTTCATCTCTTTATTTATTCTGAGCATGCGTGGCACTTTGTGTGTCGGATTTGTGTACACACGATCGGAAATTCCGACAACGGATTTTGTTGTCGGAAAATGTTATATCCTGCTCTCAAACTTTGTGTGTCGGAAAATCCAATGGAAAATGTGTGATGGAGCCTACACACGGTCGGAATTTCCGACAACAAGGTCCTATCACACATTTTCCGTCGGAAAATCCGACCGTGTGTACGGGGCATTAGAAAGCAAGCAGCGTGGCGGGTGAGAATGTTTCAGGGATGCTGCATTCCCATCATTTAAATTTCTCTCCATGCATAGCACATGCTAAAGCACGTGCCATCTAGCTGTGGCGGCTTCTTGTACCAGGGACTGAAGACCTATATCCCTATAGCCAAGACATTTCCATTTTTCTTACTGTGACACCACTTCTTCCTTTATACTCAGGAGATTCCTGCTTTTTTGGTATATCCATACCTGTTGTCACAGGAGGCTGATTTTAGACTTTTAACATTGAGTCTAACACCCACCCCCTCCCCCGCATGTGTGCTGAGTGTCTGTGTGTGCAAGTGAGTCCAGGCTGCTATGTTTTTCACTTTTATTGTGACAACGTTGTCATGATTTTTTAATATTGGTAAAGGTTTTACTGTTTTTGTGGCTAATAACCACATATTATTGGAATTGTGTCTCTTTTCAATTAATAAACTTTGTATCTATGTGTCAGAAACCATGAAAACAGGCCAAGACAGAAGTACAGTTAAATCACACTTGTTTAATAATAAAAGTAAAAAGAACAAATGTAGTCAAAACATAGCCAAAGTTCAGGAACCGGAACGGATAGTCAGACAGGCCAAACATCAGGAATCAATGTAGTGGAACAGAAAGCAGGATCTGCAGCCAGAAGGCATGTCAGCAAAGCAATTCTTGAACAGGATCGCAGGAGATAAATACTGTGATGTTGACCAAGGTGAAGGCGGAGCTCCTCTGGACTGGTCGGCTTACGTAGGCAGGACTGAAGAGCAGGATATGATCAACAGCTGAGTAACTGTGGAGAGATAGGAGCTGGCAATTAGCCGCTAGCTGAGCTGCCAGCTCAGAGGAGATAGGGTTGAGCCCAGCCCTGACAGTACCCCCTCTTCAACGACCCCTCCCCCTCGGAGGACCACCAGGCTTGAGGGGAAAATGTCTATGGAAATCACGTAGGAGGATAGGGGCATGTACGCCCGAGGACCCAAGAGCATTCCTTCGGACCATACACTTTCCAATGCACCAGGTACTGTATGCACCCACAGAACCTATGGGAGTCAACAATGGACTGTACTTCATGCTCCTCATGGTTCTCAACTTGTACAGGGTGAGGATGTGGCACCGAGGTGGTAAAGCAGTTGCAGACCAAAGGGTTTAATAAGGAGACATGAAACACTTTAGAAATATGCATATTAGAAGGAAGGTCTAATGCATAAGCCACTGGGATAATCCTTTAAAGAATACAGGAAGAAGTAAAATAAACCGAGGTGCAAACTTCAGTGTGGGAACACGAAGTCGGAGGTTGCGAGATGACAGCCAGACCCTGTCCCCAATCTGGTAGGAAGGCACAGGCAGGTGTCTGCGGTCAGCATGGAGTAGCATGTTGCAAAGCCTCCTGGACTTGAGCCCAAGTGGAACGAAGACCACAGAGATGCTCCTCTAACGCAGGAATACACTGCAGAACAAACTGGAAGCCAGTTCCTTAGAAGTGGGCAACTTCTTAAGTGGAATACAATTACACATCTTTGAGAACCGGTCAACCACCATAAGGATAACTGTGTTGCCCTGGGATTTGGGTAACTCCACAATGAAATCCATAGACAGGTGGGTCCAGGGCCTCTCTCCATTGGGTATGGGTTGAGACAGAAGGGCGCCAACACCAGTCTCAGAAGCATCAACCTCAAGAATAAAAAGGTAACATAGGATCAGGATGTGCCAACACAGGAGCAGAAACAAAGGCAGCCTTGAGACTCTCAAAGGCCTTAATGGACTCTGGAGACCAATTCTGTGGGTTACCGTCCTTTCTGGTCATATCAGTCAGGGGCTTGACCAGAGACAAGAAGTTACGAATAAACTTCCGATAATAGTTGGCAAAGCCCAGGAAACGCTGCAGAGGATGTAAACCCACAGGTCGGGGCCAATGTAGAACTGCCGAAAGTTTCTCTGGGTCCATCCAAAAAACCAGCAGTGGAAATTACATAACCCAGGAATTTAACCTGTTTACGATGGCAGTTGCACTTCTCCAATTTACAATAGAGATTGTTCTCTCTTAGTTTCTGAAGCACACGACAGACATCTGTGTGGTGGCTCTCCAGGGACTTGGAAAATATGAGGATATCATCGAGATAAACCACCACACACAACTGCAACAAATCTCAGAGGACATCATTAATAAATTCCTGGAAAACTGCCGGGGCGTTACAAAGGCCAAAAGGCATTACGAGGTACTCATAATTGTCTGTTCTGGTATCAAATGCAGTTTTCCACTCGTCGCCCTTCTTAGTTCTCACGAGGTTGTATGCCCCTCTCAAATCAAGCTTTGTGAAAACTATTGCTCCCTAGGAGGTGGTCAAATAATTCCGTATTCAACAGAATCATTCTTAATCGTGAAATGATTGAGACCCCTATAATCAATACAAGGTCTCAGTTCACCACTCTTCTTCTTCACAAAGAAGAAACCAGCACCAGCAGGAGACGAGGATTTGTGGATGAAACCCCAAGAAAGTGCATCTGCAACATACTCATCCATGGCCTTATCCTCCAAGACTGACAAAGGGTAAACCCGGCCACGAGGGGGTATGGCACCAGGTTGAAGGTCAATTGCGGAATCATACGGTTGGTGTGGAGGCAAACTACCAGCTTGACCTTTGTCAAAGACATCTCTAAAATCGCGGTACTCCTCCGGCAGGGAGGAGAGTGAAGAGGTGCACAGGACCTTGGCTACCTTCTGGAAGCATGTCTCACTGCAATGTGGTGACCAGGACAGAAACTCAGCATGGAGCCAATCAAAAGAGGGGCTGTGCCTCTAACCAAGGATAACCAATAACCAGTGGAAACTTAGGTGAGGAAATAACTTGGAATTTGATTATCTCATGGTGAAGAGCCCCTACGGCCATGGACAACAGAACTCTCATGAGTCACATGTGCAGGCTGTAGAGGTCTCCCATTAAGAGCCTCGATGGCAAGTGGAGTGTCACGTAGCTGCAGCGGAATCGAGTGCTTCGATACAAAGGCAGCATCAATGAACAGGCCTGCAGCCCCAGGGTCGATTAGAGCCTGTATCTCGACGGACAACTCAGCCAAAGAAAGGGTAACTGGAACAAGGGGCTTATCCTTCTGGATAACTGGGGACGAAACAACTCCACCTAAGGTCTGTCTGTGACAGGACCTCAAGGTTCGGGCATTCCCTGAACGGGTAGGACAAGACTTTAAAAAGTGACCTGCCAGGCCACAATAAAGGCACAATCTATCCCTCCTCCTAAAGGTTCTATCATCCGCAGAGAGACGCGTGAAGCCCAGTGCATGGGTTCACCTTCACTGACGGACTCGGTACCAGGAGCCATGAGAGGTGAGGGAGGCATGGGTGGGACTGCAAAGCTCAGAGACAAAAGTACAGGAGGCTTCCCCAAGCGCTCCTTAAAAGACAGTCTTTCTCTGAGTCTGGAGTCAATGAGGATGGCAAACGTGATCAACTTCTCCAGCTCAGTCGGTATATCTCGAGCTGCTCTCTCATCCTTGTTGGTATCCGAGAAACCATGAGAAAAAGCATCCACCAGGGCCTCATTGTTCCCCACAAACTGTGCTCCCAGAGTACGGAATTCAATGGCGTAGTCGGCAACAGTTCTCGTACTCTGTTCGATGGACATGAGGCACTTAGCAGCAGAAGTTGAGCATGCGGGAACGTGAAATACCCTTTTAAATGAAGCCACAAACTCAGGGTAGCTCAAGACAACAGGTTTTTGCATCTCCCATAGAGGGTTTGCCCAGGCCAAGGCTCTCTCAGAAAGCAAAGATATCACAAAACCTACTTTGCTTCTGTCCGTGGGAAACACCTGGGGCAGCATCTCAAAGTATATCTCAACCTGGTTGAGAAACCCTCTGCATTGGACTGGATCACCCCCAAATTGCTGGGGAAGAGGAGCAGAACCAGACATACCTCTTTTAGAGGTAATACTCGAGGCGGGTGCCTACACAGAGACTGGAGCAACAGCAGGGTCGGCCTGCAACATAGATTGTACCGGGGTGGCCACAGTGGGAGATTCCAGGTGAGCTATGTGACTCAGGAGGGTTTGTAACACCATGACAAACTGATCCATGTGGTGATCCAGTTCATCCAATCTGGAAGGAATGTCAGCAAAGCAAGTCTTTGAACAGGATCGCAGGAGATAATTTCTGTGATGATGGCCAAGGTAAAGGCAGAGCTCCTCTGGACTGGATGGCTTAAGTAGGCAGGACTGACAAGCAGGATATCATCAACAGCTGAGTAACTATGGAGAGATAGGAGCTGGAAATTAGCTGACAGCTGAGCAGGCAGCTCAGAGAAGGAAGGGCTGAGCCCAGCCATGTCACTATGCCGCTGTGAGTTCCATATTGAAGCCCCTTCACAAACCTGCTTGGCTTGTTTAGTTTTCTTTGCATACTCTATTTGGCTTTGGGAACCCCAACCTACTAAGTTGACTTGAGTCAGTAAAATATATACCTAAATACCTAGATATATATCTAAATGTTCAGTGTTGATATTTTCCCTATTTTATCATATAATTTTGAATTGTATATAAGAGAAAGGGACAGTTAAAACTGCCTTTTAAAGTCCAGGCAGCCGGTAGAGCAGGACGTCTGTGTAACATATCCACATTATTCTTTTGTTTTTATTCTTCTGTACTTTCTTCTTTCTGCAATTTGTTCTAATATACTGTATGTATGTGTATGTCCATTGTAGAAATAATCTTTTTTTTGTATTACTTACTTTGTATCATTGGAAACATCTTTGTTCCTAAGGTTTTACCATCTACCTTATAGTTGGTAATATCTGATTAATACTAATTTCTTTTCTGTACAATAGTAAGTTTAAATAAATTTGATTGTTATTCTATTCGCACAGTTGTCATTCGTTTTAATTCTGTAATAGCTGCAACCGCATTGGTTGATTCTTATATAGGTTTTAATCACTTATTTTATGTATCAGTAATCATTTAAGTGAGGTACGAACATTGCCATCACAGAGTTCAGAGGGTAGTGATAAATGGGGAGTACTCGGAATGGTTCAGTGTGGAAAGTGGGGTCCCCCAGGGTTTCGTCTTGGGACCAATCCTATTTAATTTATTCATAAACAACCTGGAGAATGGGATAAACAGCTCAATATAGTATTTGCGGACAATACTAAGCTAAGCAGGGCACTAATTTCTCTGCAGCATGTGGAAACCTTGCAAGAAGATCTGGATAAATGAATGGGGTGGGCAACTACATGGCAAATGAGGTTTAATGTAGAAAAATGTAAAATAATGCATATGGGTGGCAAATAATAAGAATGAAATCTACTCATTCGGGGGAGAACCTCTGGGGGAATGTAGAATGGAAAAGGACCTGGGGGTCCTAGTATATGACAGGCTCAGCAATGGCATGCAATGCCAAGCTGCTGCATGCAAAGCCAACAGAATATTGGCATGCATTAGAAAGGGGATTAACCTTAGAGATAAAACTATTATTCTCCCACTCTACAAAACTCTGGTCCGGCCGCACCTGCAGTATGCCGTTCAGTTCTGGGCTCCAGTCCTCAGGAAGGATGTGTTGGAACTGGAGAGAGTCCAGAGAAGGGCAACAAAGCTAATAAAGGGACTGAGGGCCTTAGTTATGAGGAACGATAAGAGAAGGGCAACAAAGCTAATAAAGGGACTGAGGGCCTTAGTTATGAGGAAAGATTACGAGCATTGAACTTATTCTCTCTGAAGACGAGGACATGATTTTAATGTACAAATATCGTACTGGTGACCACACAATAGGGATATAAACTTTTCTGCGAAAGGAAAATTAAAAAGACACACGGCCATTCACTAAAATTAGGAGAGAAGCGGTTTAACCTGAAACTGCATAGAGGGTCCTTTACTGTATGAGTGGTAAGAATGTGGAATTCTCTTCCACTGGCATTGGTTTCAGCAGGGAGCATAGATCATTTCAAAAAACTATTAGATAGGCACCTAAACGACCATAACATACAGGGATATACAATGTTATACTGACATAAAAGCACACACATAGGTTGGACTTGATGGTCTTTTTTCAATCTCACGGACTATGTAACTGTGTAACTATGTAGATTAACTCTGGCTATTAGTGCCCCCATACTTTTTCATGCCTTAACACTTGATTATATGTTGGAGTATGTTTTTTTTTTTTAAAGTAACGTCCATGCATTGTTTCTGAAATATGAGCAATTATATACATCTTGCTGATGCTCTGGGCAAGGAGTAGCCTGATTCAGTACGATTTATCTTTAAACTTGGTTTTTGTACTATGTTTACAATGATCTAACCCTTGATTTTCTTTGAGGGTACACTCATCATTTTATATCTTTCTGATACCATTTGTATCCTAAGAACCATTGCATAAAAATCTATTGCTAAAAAAAAAAAAAAAAAGTGTTACTATTGTTCAATTTATCCGCCCCAATGTCGTAGTCCCGCTATAAGTTGCTGATTGCCACCATTACTAGTAAAAAAAAAAAAAATTCCAGAAATATATCCCATAGTTTGTAGACGCTATGACTTTTTTGCAAACCAATCAATATATGATTATTGGGATTTTTTTACCAGAAATATAGCAGAATACAAAATGGCTAAACCGCACAATTGTCAGTTAAAGTAACGCAGTGCCATATCTCAAAAAATTGCCCGATCATAAAGGGGTAAACCTTCTGCAGCTGAAGTGGTTAATAAGGGAAATTGGCCAATAAGAGTCACATTTAAGAGGATCTTTATGAGGTTTTAATAAAAGAATAATTAGCGCCTCTCACATAGATGGAGTTAGGATCCCAGCATCCAGAGCTTTGTTAAATGTACGAAGAAGGAACGGACACAATAGATGGTGAAACTGGGCATACCATTCAGCCGAGAAGCCATTTAGGCCAGGAGTCTTAGAGCTAGTTCCTCAATAGAGAGGGGTACGTCTGGCTCCTCTCTCACACGAGTGAACAGGAAAGGGAGAGATACCTGAGCCAAATATTGACTCAGTTGACACTTGGAGTATTGAACTCTGGTAGCATAAAGGTCCATGTAAAAAAATAAGAAAGCATCTACTATTTTATGAGGGGTATCGTTAGCGTGTCCCAGGAATGTCAGAATCCGGGAAATGGAGATTGGAATATGGCCTGGCTAAGTAGGCAAGTAAACAACCAGCTCAGTTACCATGCTCAAACGTTTTTTGGGTAATATAGAGCATGTTTTTTAGTAAGATCTAACAGAAGAAGCTCATATTCCCTCCGTTTGTGTAACCATATGTCCCATGTACTGGGGTCAAGTGTAGCAACATAATCAGACATAAAAGTGCCCCGCAGGGTAGTCTTATAAGCCTCCCACTCTGCAGAGGGATTAGCAGTATTTAATTTTGTATTCCAATAATTCGCAATACCTTGTTTCCCTCTGCACCACCTTATCCTCCAACCATTGCAAGTTCAATCACCACATAGTGGGGCTAAAACGTGGGAGAAGGAGTTGCGTGGTCAGATATGCCCCTAGGAATATATATCACATCAGAGTCAAAAGGATGTGTAGTGTCCAAGACAAAAGCCAAACCTATGTGAGACATAGTGTGAAAGGAGTCGGAGTGACAGGAATAATGACGAACATCCAGATGCTTCCACCGCCATATCTCGGTGAGATCATACACTTGCGTACAATCAGTGAATGTGGGATATGATTTACCACCACCCCCTAGCGGTCCACAGCAGGGTCTAATACAGCGTTAAAGTCCTCAACATAAAGTAGGGGGCCACAGGGTCAGGACAGGAGCAGGAGGGAAAATTTGGTAAGTAAATCTGGTGAAAAGGGAGGCGGAACATAAATGTTACCAAAGTAAGTATAATCAAAACAATTTGTAAAGCAAGTACAATAAATCATCCATCCTGATTAGGGATGAGCTGTATGTTCAGGTCGAACACGAGTTTAACTCGAACATTGGCTGTCCGCCCGTTTGTCAAAAATCGAGCATTATGGGGAGTTCCCTCCAAATTAGAGTGCCGCATAACGCCCCATAATGCACTGCGGGAGCGCAGTGCATTGCTGTATGATGACTGGCCAAAGCATGCACCATGACCTGCATGGTTTGGCCAATCCCAGCGCCCTCAGCTAAGAGAGCCATAATTGGCCAAAGGCAATGTGCCTTTGGCCAATCATGGCTCAGGGGGACTAAGTCCACGCCCCACACTATATAAGGCTGCCTGCACGTCAGTCCCGTGTAGTGTGTTGTTGGCGTGGGTGGAGAGAGAGTGTCATGTAGATTGAGCAGACAGGCAAGCAGGTTAATCAGTTAGCCCCAATGTATTTAATATATATATATACAGACAGTCTTGTATATATATATATATATATATATATATATATATATATATATATATCCACTGCATAAAGTTTAGCTGTATCTGACTGCAGGTCATTCCTGGTGTACTTTTTCTAATATACTTAAGGCAGGCAGGTTATTCAGTTAGCTGCAGTGTATTTAATATAGTCATAGTCATAGTAGGTTAGGTTGAAAAAAGTCCATCAAGTCCAACCTATGTGTGTGATTATATGTCAATATTACGTAGTATATCCCAGTATGTTGTGGTCATTCAGGTGCTTATCTAATAGTTTCTTAAAACTATCGATGCCCACCGCTGGGACCACAGCCTGTGGAAGTGAATTCCACATCATTGCATCATATATATATATATATATATATACATACATATATATATATATATATATATATATATATATATATATATATATATACACATATATATATATATATATATATATATATATATATATACATATATATATATATATATATATATATATATATATATATATATATATATATATATATATATATATATATATATATATATATATATATATATATATATATATATATATATACATATATATATATATATATATACATATATATATATACATATATATATATATATATATACCCTGTTTCCCCGAAAATAAGACCTAGCGTGATTGTCGGTGATGGCTGCAATATAAGCCCTACCCCCCAAATAAGCCCTAGTTAAGGTCCTTATTTTTGGGGAAACAGAGTAGGGCTTATTTGGAGGGTAGGGCTTATATTGCAGTCATCACTGACAATCACGCTAGGTCTTATTATCGGGGAAACAGGGTATATATATATACATACATACATATACATATATATATATATATATATACATACATACATATACATACACATATATGCATACACATACATACATACATATACATATATATACATACATACATACATATATATATATATATATATATATACACATACATATATACACATACATACATACATATATATACATACATACATACATACACACACACTGCATCCAGTGTAGCCAAGCTTATATCTGACTGCAGGCCATTCCTGGTGTACTTTTTCTAATATACTTCAGGCGGTGTACCCATAGTGCAGTTGCAACTACTTTTCTGGTGGTGTACACAATACAGTACACCCATAGTTGTTATTACACTCCTGTTGGTGTACACAGTACCGTGCACCCATAGTGCAGTTGCTACTACTTTTCTGGTGGTGTACACAGTACACAATACTTACAGTGCACCCATAGTTCCTATTAGACTTCTGGTGGTATACACAATACCGTTCACCCCTAGTGCAGTTGCTACAACTTTGCTGGTGGTGTACACAATACATACAGTGCACCCATAGTTGTTATTACACTTCTGTTGGTGTACACAGTACCGTGCACCCATACTGCAGTTGCTACTACTTTTCTGGTGGTGTACACAGTACACAATACATAGAGTGCACCCATAGTTGCTATTAGACTTATGGTGGTGTACACAATACCGTGGACCCCTAGTGCAGTTGCTACTACTTTTCTGGTGGTGTACACAGTACACAGTACATACAGTGCACCCATAGTTGCTATTAGACTTCTGGTGTTGTACACAGTACCGTGCACCCCTAGTGCAGTTGCTACTACTTTTCTGGTAGTGTACACAGTACACAATACAGTGTAGTGTGGTTTTGCTAAACAAAAGTTACAGCATGTCCGGAAGGCCACCAAGGAGAGGCAGATGCTCACAGGCCACTAAAAGAGGGCAAGCAGGCTCCATTTGATTTGAAGGCTCCAATGATGATACCCAGGTTGAGGAAGGGAGTAACGTGACCCTAGAGTTAGGGGGTGCCCAAGAAGGTCAAGAAACTGGCAGTCATGTTCCCCCAGCTTAAATAAGAAGAAATGAGGAAAATCTTGCGAGCCACAATCATCCAATGCTCAATGTGCAAAAATGTGAAACGTGAAACTCAGAGAATGAAACGTGAAGAAATGTATATAAGTATATGTAGATATCTAGCCGCAAACGCAGTTCACGCGTTCATAATCGTGCCAAGGTTTAAATAAGAAATGTTTGCGTTGCGCTTGATAATCTAATAAAATGGTGCCAAAAATCACTAATATATAAATACCGAATAAACAAATGAAAACAAATTAAGAACTTCCTATATATAATGTGCACATTAACTTCTGCATTGTGCTTACATATGAAACAATTAAAGTGCAATGTGCATGTATAATAACACCAAAATAAAATTAATCAAGTGATGTATCAGACAACATGCAATATCTCGCATTTAGTGCAGCATGCAAAAATTCAAATGACATAAAATTACATAAAAGTGCTCAGTGCTTTTTAAAAACGCAGTCAATATAATCTGCGTTTGGTAATCTCCATATTCTAGTGTCCTTAAAATGTTCAAATCAAAAGTGCATCTGTGTCCAGCGAAATCCAAAACATCCGGTGCAATGAATTCAAGTGCTGCAAACAACCGTGATATATTCTGGTAACCCCCCAAAGTGATTGCGCTCACCTCAAAGCGTGTGACACAGTGGCTAGCTATATCAAATCACGCTTGGTAGCCACTCATTGGGCTCTGCAAGGTATAATAGATGCGATCTCCACTCACTCTGGGTTGAAAAGGCTCCATAGACATCCAATCATAAAATGAAGAGAGACTACATAGTGTAATACTATCAAACGCTATTTTATTAAATATAAAATCACTTCCCACAGAGGGGTACTCACATTCTCCTGGTGCTGCTGTGCACCAGACAAAAAAACGCTGTATAAAACCGCTAGTTAGTATGCCGCAGGGTAAGTATTTTCTCCCAACTCAGCTGTATGCTTTTTCGTCCGTCCTGGCCCCTCCCCTACGCATGTTCGACACAGGGGGTCACGTGTCTTCATCAGGGGGATATGATTGGACGGGTGCTCTGTCACTTAAATACTCTCCCGGCGGCCATTTTTCCTGAGATCGCAGACTAGATCCTAATGGGCTACATTACTCTATCTCATGTATTGCGGATCAGTGAAAAGACGCTGTGTAGTAAAATGTTATCACTTTGTAACCCATTCTATGCCTATACTAATCCAGGACGAAGCTTCAGGAGGAAAATAAGTTACCCCGCTGCACCAACATAGCTATGCATAATACAATACATGTTTAATAGCATAAAATCAATTGTTAAAATATAATAACATATGATAAAAGTGAGCCATACAAAAAAAATGAATAAAGTAGAATAAAATAATAATGAACGATAATGTGTGTCTTAAATTCCTTCCTTGGAATATTATAGCAATAAAAAACTGAATCTCTCTAATTATAATACGGACGCTATCCCATACACACTATGTTAGGGATTACCAAGTGCCATAGCTGTTATGGAGCCTGTATATCTGAGTGGAGACGCACAAGCTCTGAATGCTGAACATAGCAATCTCCATACAAAATTAACCCTTACATCCTTAAATCTCTCTATTGGTGTTATCTGCAATATCCCAATATCAGAAAGGGGGGGCGGGGTTGTGGGGGGGTTTGTTTATCCTCCCGAACAGCAGTGAGAAGGAGGGGGTAAATATCTTGGTTGTATCAAAAATCTTATGAGAATAAAATGAATCTAAAACTCAAAATAACAAAACATATAAATTATTCAAATTCCAACAGACTTATATCCTTGGAATAGATAAAATCTATAAGCTCCATTAAAAATTACTGAAAAAGCATGTAAGATCGAACTCTTTGTTCAACCCACCAGGCGACAAAGAGCCAAGCTGGTAAATCCACCAGGATTCACGTTTACTAATGTCCCTGACGTAGTTGGAGCCCCTCCAGTTACGTTTGGGTGCTTCAATTCCCCAAAATTTCATACCTTGCGTGCTCTGATTATGAACCCTTTTGAAGTGTATGGAGAGGTGATGTTTATCGTGTCCCTTTCTAATATTCCTTACATGCTCCTCCATACGGTCTTTCAAGGCTCTGGTAGTGCGGCCCACATAAATAAGGTTACAGGGACATTTGATCGCATACACCACCCCTATTGTATCGCAAGATATAAAATCCTCTATAATATGCAACTTACCCCTATGGGGATTAGAGAACTCCTTCACTCTCTTATTATTAGAAGGAACCCTGACACAGCTGTATCATCTTCCACAGCCGAAAAAGCCTTTCAGGTTCCAGAACATTTTAGGCTTGTTCCCCCAGCTGCAGCATACTGCCAAGTTTGCTCCAGTGATGAGGAAGGAGGGGATGATGAGGTCACTGACTCTACTTGGGTGCCTGATAGAAGAGAGGAGGAGGAGGTACATCTCCAATGAGGCAGGATGCCCTCCAGGGGGCAGCTTAAGGGCAGCCACCCTATTGCATTACACCACAGAGCTAAGCAGGTGCAGGGCGCTTCTGACTCCCCACATATTTTGAAAAGTTCTTTGGTGTGGGCCTTTTTTTGACATGTGTGCGGCAGATCACACCGTTGCTGTTTGCAACATATGTCCGAAGCATATTAAGCGTGGCCAAAACAGCAGCCGCTTTGGCACCACATGCTTGACCAGACATATGATGACCTCCCATGCAGTCCGTTGGCAACAGCACCTAAAAGTACCACATCAAAGAACAAGGCGGACCTCTCCTTGCTCCTCATCAGCTGGGATCTCCAACCCCACTATACCTCCAGTCCTCTCAGAAACCTGCACTGAGAGGAATGAAGGTATAGAAATAGGTGTCCCAAGAACTTGCGGCCAATCTGCTAGCGGTACACCAACATCCTATTTTAGCAGGCAAATTTCCCTACCCCAGTTGCTAAACCGTTGAAAGAAATCCAGTCCCAGCCATCCACATGCTCAGAGACTGAATGCTAGCTTGGCCAAATTGCTAGCACTGCAACTGCTGCCTTTTCAGCTGGTAGACTCTGCCCCCTTTCGTGAATTTGTGGAATGTGTGGTACCTCAGTGGCAGGTTCCCAAACGCCATTTCTTTTCACATGAGGGTCATTCCGGCTCTCTACCAGCATGTGGAAGGCAATGTCTTGGCCTCGTTGGACAGGGCGGTCAGCAGTAAGGTTCATATTACCACTGACTCATGGCCCAGCAGGCATGGACAGGGTCGTTACCTTTCTTTCACGGTGCACTGGGTAACTCTGCTGGCAGCTGGGAAGGATGCAGGACAGAGTTCAGTATTGAAGCTTGTTCCGCCACCACGCCTCCAAAATGCTAGTATTGGTGATTCTGCCACAGCTCTCTCCTCCATCCCTCCTCTTCTTCTTCCTCTATGGCCTCTTCCTCTGCAGAATTTTCCTCTGAACCAGCTGTGCTCCGTAGGCATTCAAGGGGTGTACGCAAGCACTCAGGCAAAAAGATGCCATGCAGTGCTTGAGTTGGTCTGCTTAGGGGACAGGAGCCACACTGGGGCAGAGATTTTGGCAGCCCTGCAGGAGCAGGCTCAAAGGTGGTTGACGCCACATGAACTTCAGTCAGGAATGGTTGTATGCGACAATGGCACCAACCTCCTCTCCACCCTCCAACAGGGACACTTGACCCATGTTTCCTGTTTGGCTCACGTCCTGAATTTGGTGGTGCAGCGTGTGCATTTCCGCAGGTCATATAATGCCAGTGCTCGGCTGGCTGACCTCCAAAAGGAATTTAACCTGCCCAAGAACCACTTAATTTGTGACATGCCCACCAGGTGGAACTCAGAGTTGGCAATGCTGCAGTGGTTGCATATGCAGCAGAGGGCCATCAATGAGTACCTGTGTGAGTATGGCACCAGGACAGGGTCAGGGGAGCTTGGCTTTTTTTCGCCACGCCAGTGGCTACTGATCAAGGATGCATGCACTGTCCTGCCACCATTTGAGGAGGCCACAAGGATGGTGAACAGTGACAGTGCATGCATCAGTGATACTGTCCCTCTTGTCTTCCTGTTGGTGCTTCGTGGCATAATGGAAATTGCACTTGAGGCAGAACAGTGGGAGGAAGAGGAGGACTTCCTTACCTCTCAAGGCCCCTTTTAACCAGATAGTATTCCTGCGGGTCCGCTGATCACACAGGAAGAAGAAGAGGAAGAGGAGAATTGTGTCAGCATGGAGGTGGAGGATAACACTCAGCATCAGCAGCAGTCTTCAAGGGATCGTTTTCAGTCCCCAGAAACCCATGGAGTTGTACGTGTCTGGGAGGAGGTGGTTGAGGATCATGTGATCCTTAGTGACCCAGTGGACTCAGGATCTAATGCCTCTGCAATCTTACGCTGCATGGCCTCCCTGATCCTGGAAAGCCTGCGAAAAGATTTGTGGTATCAAGGAGAGGGAGCAGAGGATGAAACATCTTTGGGAGGCCTTGCAGAAAGGTTTGTGCAATGCATTTCCAGAGCCTGGGAGGTTACAATTTCCTGGTGCTGGACAACGTGTTGCTGAGGCTTCGTTCAGTCACAGAAAGTGTGGTGTAGAAGGTGGCTGGCTGACCGATGCCTTCAGACAATTTTTCAGTCCTCAGCGCCAAGGTCTGACTGGTTCCAGCAACCATCACCAGCATCTGAATTACATGATGCAGGAATATCTAGGGGCAAGATCAGACTTGGAGACCTTTCCAAAAGAACATCCACTGGGTTACTGGGTCTTCAGGATGGACCACTGGCCAGAGCTTGCTCAATATGCAATTGAGCTACTGGCCTGTCCTGCATCCAGCATTCTTTCTGAATGCACATTCAGTGCTGCTGGAGGCTTTGTAACTGATCACAGAGTGTGCCTGTCCACAGACTCTGTTGATCGGCTCACATTCATAAAAATGAATCAGTCTTGGATCACCAGCTACCAAGCACATGATGCTGATGTAACCAATTGATTTTTCTATGGATGTGGGATCCCTTGAAGAGTGCATATGCTGAGTATGGATGAGCTTCGTGTTCGAATCGAACGCATGTTCGACTCGAACATTGCCTGTTCGGTCGTTCACCGAATTCCGAACGATATGGGCCATTCACGCCAAGTTAGAGTGGCGCCTCATGGCCCATAATTCACTGCGGCATCGCAGTGCATTGCTGGCTGATGATTGGTCAAGCATGCACTATGACCCGCATGCTTGGCCAATCACGGCGCCGTCTGTACAGAGAGCCGTAATTGGCCAAAGCCACGGTGGCTTTGGCCAATTATGGCTCAGGGGGTTTAGTACACGCCCCACACTATATAAGGCCACCTGCACGGCGGCCCTGTGTAGTGTGTTTCGGCGTTGAGAGAGAGATAGATAGACAGAGAGACAGTGTCATTTGATTTAGGTTAGATAGAGTAGGCAGGCGAGTCAGTTAGCTCAGCTGTACTTACAGTGTATTGTGTATACATATACATCCTAGGTGTTATATATATATATATGTATATATACACACTGTATTCAGTTTAGCTAGATCTGTTCCTGTTATTCTCTTCCTACTACTGAAAGGCAGGCAGGTGTTTTTACAGTATTTACAGCTACCTGAAGAAAATTGCTGGTGTTCTTCTGATCCTATTAGTCCTATTAGCTACAGTATTTACATTTAGTGTAGTGCGTCCTCTGCACAGTGTGCACCTAAAGCTACCAGAAGAAAATTAGTGGTGTTCTTCTGATCCTATTAGTACAGTACCGCAGGCAGCTGCAGTATTTACAAGTTAGTTTAGTGCGTCCTCTGCACAGTGTGCACCTAAAGCTACCTAAACAAAATTAGTGGTGTTCTTCTGATCCTATTAGTACAGTACCGCAGGCAGCTGCAGTATTTACAAGTTAGTGTAGTGCGTCCTCTGCACAATGTGCACCTAAAGCTACCTGAAGAAAATTAGTGGTGTTCTTCTGATCCTATTAGCACAGTACCGCAGGAAGCTGCAGTATTTACAAGTTAGTTTAGTGCATCCTCTGCACAGTGTGCACCTAAAGCTACCTGAAGAAAATGAGTGTGTTCTTCTGATCCTATTAGTACAGTACTGCAGGCAGCTGCAGTATTTACAAGTTAGTGTAGTGCATCCTCTGCACAGTGTGCACCTAAAGCTACCTGAAGAAAATTAGTGGTGTTCTTCTGATCCTATTAGTACAGTACCGCAGGCAGCTGCAGTATTTACAAGTTAGTGTAGTGTGTTCTCTGCACAGTGTGCACCTAAAGCTACCTGAAGAAAATTTGTGGTGTTCTTCTGATCCTATTTGTACAGTACCACAGGCAGCTACAGTATTTACAAGTTAGTGTAGTGAGTCCGCTGCACAGTGTGCACCTAAAGCTACCTGAAGAAAATTAGTGGTGTTCTTCTGATCCTATTAATACCACAGGCAGGCAGCTACAGTATTTACAGTTAGTGTAGAGCATCATCTGCACAGTGTGCACCTAAAGCTACCTGAAGAAAATTAGTGGTGTTCTTCTGATCCTATAAATACCACAGGCAGGCAGCTATAGCATTTACAGTTAGTGTAGTGCGTCCTCTGCACAGTGTGCACCTAAAGCTACCTGGAGACAATTGCTGTTGTTCTGCTCCTATTAATACCACAGGCAGGCAGCTACAGTATTTACAGTTAGTGCACTGTGTCCTCTGCACAGTGTGCACCTAAAGCTACCTGAAGAAAATTAGTGGTGTTCTTCTGATCCTATTAATACCACAGGCAGGCAGCTACAGTATTTACAGTTAGTGTAGTGCGTCCTCTGCACAGTGTGCACCTAAAGCTACCTGAAGAAAATTAGTGGTGTTCTTCTGATCCTATTAGTACAGTTCCACAGGCAACTGTAGTATTTACAAGTTAGTGTAGTGTGTCCTCTGCACAGTGTGCACCTAAAGCTACCTGAAGAAAATTAGTGGTGTTCTTCTGATCCTATCAGTACAGTTCCACAGGCAGCTGTAGTATTTACAAGTTAGTGTAGTGCGTCCTCTGCACAGTGTGCACCTAAAGCTACCTGAAGAAAAAGTACCTCAGGCAGCTGTAGTATTTACAAGTTAGTGTAGTGTGTCCTCTGCACAGTGTGCACCTAAAGCTACCTGGAGACAATTGCTGTTGTTCTGCTCCTATTAATACCACAGGCAGGCAGCTACAGTATTTACACTTAGTGTACTGCGTCCTCTGCACAGTGTGCACCTAAAGCTACCTGAAGACAATTGCTGGTGTTCTCATACTAATAATACTACAGGCAGGCAGTTGATTCTGCTAGCTGCAGTATCAGTATATATATACATCCATCCCAGCTTTGTGCAGCTACATCTCACTGCAGGCTTAGTATGTCTGGAAGGCCAACAAGGAGAGGCAGACAGTCACAAGCCAATAAAAGAGGGCAAGCAGGCTCTGTGTCTAGAGGCAACAGTGCTGATCGTGGAGACGGTGCATCCTCATCAGCACGTGGCCGTGGGACACACTTGTCCTTTTTTTCGGCAGCTGGCCATGTTGAGCTGCAACATGTGGAAGACTTGGTAGAGTGGATGACCAAGCCGTCCTCATCCTCCTCATCCTCTCTCACCTAGGCTCAGGGTACTTTGTCTGGCAAAGCAGCTGCCAACGCGGCCTCTTCCCTCGGCTCAATGGCATCAGTCACTCCTTCCCTAGCCCCACCATGTCCTCCTGAGGATTCCCCTGAACTGTTTGACCACAGTGTCGGGTACATGCTCCAGGAGGATGCCCAGCGTTTTGAAGGCTCCGATGATGGTACCCAGCTAGAGGAAGGCAGTAACGTGAGCCCAGAGAGAGGTGGTGCCCAAGGAGGGCAGAAATCTGGCAGTCATGTTCCCCCAGCTGTAGCATACTGCCAGCTTTGCTCCAGTGATGAGGAGGGAGGGGATGATGTCACTGACTCCACGTGGGTGCCTAATAGGAGAGAGGAGGAGGGGGAGGCACATCTCCAACGAGTCAGGATTCCCTCCAGGGGCCAGCTTAAGGGCAGCACACCGACTGCGTCACACCAAAGAGCTCTGCATGTGCAGGGTGCTGCTGTCTCTGCATGTTATTCCAAAAGTTCTTTGGTGTGGGCCTTTTTTGAGATGAGTGCATCAGATCCCACCGCTTCTATTGGCAACATATGTCTCAAGCGTATCTCGCGTGGCAAAAACATTACCCACTTGGGCACCACATGCTTGACCAGACATATGTTGACCTGCCATGCAATTCGATGGCAAGCGTACCTAAAAGACCCACACCAAAGCACAAAGCGAACCTCTCCTTGCTCCTTATCAGCTGAGATCTCCAACCCCACTATACCTTCAGTCCTCTCTGAAACCTGCACTGAGAGGAATAAAGGTGTAGAATTAGGTGTGTCACAGCCAAGTACTTGGGGGCAATCTGCTATCGGTACACTGACATCAGATTGTACCCGGCAAATTTCCCTGCCCCAGCTGCTGCACCACTGAAAGAAGTTCGCTCCCAGTCATCCACATGCCCAGCGGTTGAATGCTAG
Organism: Lithobates clamitans; assembly: GCA_037952925.1. Classification (NCBI taxonomy): domain Eukaryota; kingdom Metazoa; phylum Chordata; class Amphibia; order Anura; family Ranidae; genus Lithobates; species Lithobates clamitans. The sequence continues at coordinate 2,357,851 of JBBGZY010000034.1, forward strand.
CTTGGCTAAATTGCCATCACTTCAACTGCTGCCTTTTCGGTTGGTAGACTCTGCCCCCTTCCGTGAGTTTGTGGAATGTGCGGTTCCTCGGTGGCAGGTTTCCAAATGCCACTTTTTCTCACGAAAGGCGATTTCAGCTCTCTACCAGCATGTGGAAGACAATGTCTTGGCCTCGCTGGACAGGGCGGTTAGCGGTAAGGTGCATATTACCACTGACTCATGGTTCAGCAGGCATGGAGAGGGACGTTACCTGTCTTTCACCGCTCACTGGGTGACTCTTCTGGTAGCTGGGAAGAATGCAGGACAGGGTGCGGTAGTGTTCGAGGTTGTTCCGCCACCACGCCTCCAAAATTCTACTAGTGGTGATTCTGCCTCACCTCTCTCCTCCACCCCCTCCTCTTCTTCCTCCTCCATGGCCTCTTCCTGTGCTGATTTGTCCTCTGAACCAACGGTGCTCCGTAAGCGTTCAAGGGGCTATGCAAGCACACAGGCAAAAAGATGCCATGCGGTGCTTGGGCTGGTGTGCTTGGGGGACAGGAGCCACACTGGGGCAGAGATTCTGTCAGCTCTGCAGGGGCAGGTTCAGAGGTGGTTGACACCACGCCAGCTTAGGCCAGGTATGGTGGTTTGCGACAATGGCACCAACCTCCTCTCCACCCTCCAACAGGGACAACTGATCCATGTGCCCTGTTTGGCTCACGTCCTTAACTTGGTGGTGCAGCGGTTCTTGAGCAGGTACCCGGGCTTACAGGATGTCCTGAGGCAGGCCAGGAAAGTCTGTGTGCATTTCCGCAGGCCATATAATGCCAGTGCTCAGCTGGCTGACCTCCAAAAGGAATTTAACCTGCCCAAGAACCGCCTAAACTGTGACATGCCCACCAGGTGGAACTCAACGTTGGCCATGCTGCAGCGGCTGCTTATGCAGCACAGGGCCATCAATGAGTACCTATGTGACTATGGCACCAGGACAGGGTCAGGGGAGCTTGTTTTTTTTCCCCACGCCAGTGGGCTATGATCAGGGATGCATGCACTGTCCTGTCACCATTTGAGGAGGCCACGAGGATGGTGAGCAGTGACAGTGCATGCATCAGTGACACTGTCCCTTTTGTCCACCTGTTGGAGCACATGCTGCATGGAATAATGGGAAGGGGGGAGGGGGGTTGCCCGGTACTAGTGTCCGGGTAAGGGGTTACTTAAACAGCACTAATTGAATTCCAATTGTTCAAAAATAACCAACTGAAATGCCATAAATTAATTAAATATTTCACTTTATTAAGTCTTTTAAAACAACATTGAGCATGTTGGACACTATGTTGGATCAAGATAAAAATGTATCTAGATGAGTACTTTTGGGTTCTATTGAAACCCTGTGCTTCATATATCATCAGATAATGGGTCAGACTGAGCGAACTATGGTTAATAATGACATTAAATCAATAAACATTAAGCAATAAACAAAGTTGCACAAACAAAAACAAAAACAAAAACAAAAAACATACAACGTAAAACAACGTCCGGACGCCTATAGGATCTTGCTGCGTATGAGCTGGTACAGAAATAAATTGTGAATGTTTGGTGATGTTATTTAGTTTATTAACTAAATATGAGTAATCAAATAATAACCAAAAAAGGTACCTGTTAAGCAGACGAGAAAGATCCTAGGGAGATATGCAGAGGAGGGTGAAGGGGAGGGGAGGGGGGAGGGGGGGTGAGAAGGTGCTGGTTTAGCTAATTGGTGTACACCAGGTCTGTTCTGCAGATATAGTTTAGGGGCTCATAAGAAGATAGTCAGGCCTATTATTAGGTGTCCAATGATTAAAGCGCACCAATGTGGGAGATACAGTTTATGAACAACTGTCCGCATGCATGATTCCTAAAGTCACTGGTGGTAACTGTAAATATATAGTGTATTATTGATAAGGAGCGTTACCAGTCCTTGCACTGACCATCCTCCAAATCCCGATCCGAGCCGTTCATAAGGCTTCCGTCCTCTTGTGGGAGATGTGCTGTGGTGTGCAGCTTCTGATCCTGTGTGTGTGGCTGGAGTAGCAGCGTAACTTGAATAGTGACCCGCTGGTTCGTCCACTCTGTCAGTTAGCTAAACACTAACTAGTGGACTTAACTTTTCCGGCCAAGTTGCTGAGCGACTCCGCCGATTCGGCGGCATCTGCAGCATTTATCTGACAGAGTGGACGAACCAGCGGGTCACTATTCAAGTTACGCTGCTACTCCAGCCACACACACAGGATCAGAAGCTGCACACCACAGCACATCTCCCACAAGAGGACGGAAGCCTTATGAACGGCTCGGATCGGGATTTGGAGGATGGTCAGTGCAAGGACTGGTAACGCTCCTTATCAATAATACACTATATATTTACAGTTACCACCAGTGACTTTAGGAATCATGCATGCGGACAGTTGTTCATAAACTGTATCTCCCACATTGGTGCGCTTTAATCATTGGACACCTAATAATAGGCCTGACTATCTTCTTATGAGCCCCTAAACTATATCTGCAGAACAGACCTGGTGTACACCAATTAGCTAAACCAGCACCTTCTCACCCCCCCTCCCCCCTCCCCTCCCCTTCACCCTCCTCTGCATATCTCCCTAGGATCTTTCTCGTCTGCTTAACAGGTACCTTTTTTGGTTATTATTTGATTACTCATATTTAGTTAATAAACTAAATAACATCACCAAACATTCACAATTTATTTCTGTACCAGCTCATACGCAGCAAGATCCTATAGGCGTCCGGACGTTGTTTTACGTTGTATGTTTTTTGTTTTTGTTTTTGTTTTTGTTTGTGCAACTTTGTTTATTGCTTAATGTTTATTGATTTAATGTCATTATTAACCATAGTTCGCTCAGTCTGACCCATTATCTGATGATATATGAAGCACAGGGTTTCAATAGAACCCAAAAGTACTCATCTAGATACATTTTTATCTTGATCCAACATAGTGTCCAACATGCTCAATGTTGTTTTAAAAGACTTAATAAAGTGAAATATTTAATTAATTTATGGCATTTCAGTTGGTTATTTTTGAACAATTGGAATTCAATTAGTGCTGTTTAAGTAACCCCTTACCCGGACACTAGTACCGGGCAACCCCCCTCCCCCCTTTCTGTGTACTATGGTTACAGTCAGCACTTGATTGATAGGAATTTTTAGGTGTCTCCTGTTCCTCATCCTTCCCCTCACCCCTTGTATTATCTGCATGGAATAATGGACAGGGCACTTGAGGCAGAACAGAGGGAGGAAGAGGAGGACTTCCTTACCTCTCAAGGCCCCCTTTATCTAAACAGTGTTCCTGCGTGCCCGCCGATCACACAGGAAGATGAGGAGGAGGAGGATTGTGTCAGCATGGAGGTGGAGCCTGGCACTCAGCATCAGCAGCAGTCTTCAAGGGATCATTTACAGTCCGAAGAAACCCATGGACTTGTACGTGGCCTGGGAGGTTACAATTTCCTGGTCCTCCTGGAGAACGTGTTGCTGAGATTTCGGTCAGTCACAGAAGGAGCGATGGAGAAGGTGGCCGTCTGACCGATGCATTCAGACAATTTTTTTGGTCCGCAGCCCCAAGGTCTGATCGGTTCCAGCAACCATCGCCAGCGTCTGATTCCCATTTTGCAGGATTACCTAGGGGCAAGATCAGACTTGGACACCTTTCCCACCGAAAATCCTCTGGATTACTGGGTCTTGAGGAAGGATCACTGGCCAGAGCTTGCACAGTATGCAATTGAGCTACTGGCCTGTCCTGCATCTAGCGTTCTTTCGGAACGCACATACAGTGCTGCTGGAGGCTTTGTAACCGATCACAGAGTGCGCCTGTCCACCGAATTGGTCGATTGGCTGACCTTCATAAAAATTAATCAGTCTTGGATCACCAGCTACCAAGCACCTGATGCTGATGTAGCCGATTGATTTTTTTTTTTTTTAATGTGAGATCCCTGTAAGACTGCCTATACTGATGCTGAGTGACTATCCTGTTATGCTGAGTCACAATCCTCTTCCTCCTCAGTTTTCATTCTGATAACTTGTAAGAACATTTTTGGTTCTGGGGACCGCCACCAGTGCCCAAGGGCCAATTTTTCAGCCCCTGTTAAACAGGGGTGTATAATTACTATTTTTGATGCAATACTTTGCAGCAGGGCTCATTCCTGTGCTCCAACTATAGCATCTGTGAGGGGTTGTAGTGTTGTGGCACCAGTGCCTAAGGCCCAATTTTTTTGCCCCTGTTCAACAGGGACATGTAATTACAATTCTTGATCTAATATTTCACAGCAGGATCCATTCCTGCACCCATCAAGAGTAACTGAGGGCTTACAGTGTTGTGGCAACACCCCCACCCCCACCAAAGGCCCAATTTTTCATCCCCTCATTCAACAGGTGCATGTAATTACAATTCTTCATATAACATTTCACAGCAGGGCCCATTCCAGCGCCCAAGAGTAACTGTGAGGACTTACAGTGTTGTGGTACCAGCACCAGCACCACCACCAAAGGCCCAATTTTTCTACCACTATTCAACAATGGCATGTAATTACAATTCTTGATCTAATATTTCACAGCACGGCCCGTTCCTGCGCCCACCAAGAGTAACTGTGAGGGCTTACAGTATTGTGGCAGCACCAACACCTAAGGCCCCAATTTCTACAGAGTATATAGGGAAGGCCCCTACTTTCAAACATCCAACTTACAAACGACTCCTACTTGCAAACGGAAGGAGACAGGAAGTGAGAAGAAATTTACCCCTAGGAAGGGAAATTCTCTCCTGTAAGAGTTAATATGGGAAAAACGTGTCTCCTCTTCACTGATGCTTTATCACCAATCCTTGTTTCACTAAAAACCCCACATTTTCAAAAAACATTTGACATTGGGACAGAAAATGAGGTGAAATCTTCTGAAGAGGTGCACAGACAGCAAAACAAATGTTACAGGGGTGATAACCCTTCCCTATGTTTTCCAAAAAGCTTAAAAATTGATTTTTTAGCTGGAGCTACACTTTAAAAATGTACCAGTTCAAAATTACAAACAGATTCTACTTAAAAACAAACCTACAGTCCCTGTCCCTCTATACCGCTGTTCAGAGTATATAAGGCCTGGGGGCCCCACGCCTTTCCTTTTTTTAATTTGGGTGAGGGGTTCCCCTTAATATCCATACAAGTCCTTTTTTCGTCCTCGCTCCGGACGCCTTTTAAAGTTTATTTTTATTCATTTTATTTTTTTCTCTTCTCCATCCATCCATCCTGTCGGGTTCAGCCTCTCCCGATTCAGAAGACCCCCCCATATAGGCTGTAAATCTCCTGAGGAGCCAATCCAAAGTCGTCTCATGTTAGTGAATGGGGTGGAATGAATATAAGGTGAAGCAGAGCTCAGCCAAGTAGAAGGTTTACAGTCAAAGAGAACAAGAAGCAACTGAAGGATCCCAGGTCTACATCATACCAGAGAGCGCTTCTCCCCCCTCCAGGTTCAAGACTTGGATCAGTCCAGACAGGAGACGCTGGATGTATCAGCTGTTGCGGACGCTATCTCTACATGGTCCCTGCGAAATCTGCGCGCTCGTTAGACCTCGCTAATAGGGGGTCCACCATCGAGGGTAAGGGTCCACCTTTTGTATTTCCTTTTTGGATTCACTGCAAGTGGAGTCACATCTATTTTTCCCTCTCTCCTTTCTTCAATCATACGGATGATGGTCTGATGGAAGGTGGATGGTTTCCTCATGCTGATGAACTTTTTTTTTTCTCATTGTTTCACTTTATAGACTTCAGTCACAATTTTTATATATATTTTTTATATATTTATTATCCACTCTTTTCAGATATTTTTTAGTGTCACACTCATTTCTGATTGATTTGTATTGGTTGATATTTCTCCTTTGTGCCTCTCATATGAGTGCTTGGTATATCAGTACACATTTCACATATCATAAGATTTATGATCAGATATATTTTTCATTTCACCTTTATGTAATTTATTTGGATTTTGTTTCATGCATGTGTATTTTTCACTTTATTTAACCTTGATTTATGCAAGTATATTTATTTATTTTTTCATTTATCACTTGTGTATACAGATTGTAAGCGCACTTTTCACAGAGCTTTGGATTTTTTACACGGATATTGGTGTTTTATTAGTGAAGCTATCACTCTGTTCTCTATTCAGGCTCCGTAGCGCTGGTTTTCTAATTAGTTTTAATCCATACAAGACCCAAAGGGCCTGGTAATGGACTGGGGGGGGGGGGTACTCATGCCGTTTGCCTCACTGATTTTCATCCATATTGCCGGTACCCGACATTACATTTAAGCCGCAAGCAGTTATAAATGGCTTTTATTCCTTTAAAAATCATTTTGTGCAGGGACTGTTCTAAGCACAGGAAACACGCGCCACTTTACAGGAATACTATAGACACCCCCCAGGTACGATATTTAAAGGAATATTTCACTTTTTTTTCACTTTAACCAGTTGCCGACCGATGTACGTCGGCACAATGGCACGGGCAGGCATAAGGGCTTACCTGTACGTCCCTGCCTGCCCACGGGCGGGGGGTCCGATCGGACCCCCCCGGTGCCTGCGGCAGTCGGATTCTAGTCAGGAGCAATCAGGGGTGAGTGGGAGGCCACTCATTCGTGGCCACCCACTCATGATCGCTATTGGCGAATGAAATGCTTCTGTAATGTAAGCAGAAGTGGAGGAAGTGATGTCATCTCTCCTTGAGCTGGTCTTTTCGTTCCGGCACCGTGGAGAGAAGAAATCAATGTAAGTTTGCACCAACACTACACTTTCAGTAGAACACGCAGGCACACTTTTCACCCCCCATCACCCCCCAATCACCCCCCGATCACGCCCCTGCACCCCCTGTCACAGTGACACCCATAGCAGTTTTTTTTTTTCTGATTATTGCATTGGTGTCAGTTTGTGACAGTTATAAGTGGTAGGGCAGTTAGTGGTGGGCCCCTTTTAAGTCTAGGGTACCCCCGTAACCCCCCCTAATAAAGTTTTAACCCCCCATCCCCAGTGTCACTAAGCGATCGTTTTTCTGATCGCTGTATTAGTGTCACAGGTGACGCTAGTTAGGGAGGTAAGTATATAGGTTCGCCGTTAGCGTTTTATAGCGTCAGGGACCCATAAACACTACCTAATAAAGGTTTTAACTCCCTGATTGCCCCCTAGTTAACCCTTTCACCAGTGATCACCGTATAAGTGTTACGGGTGACGCTGGTTAGTTAGTTTGTTTATTATAGTTTCAGGGCACCCGCCGTTTATTACCTAATAAGGGTTTAACCCTCTAATCACCCGGTGGTGATATAAGTTAAGTTTTAGGGTCAGATAGGGTCTGCGTCGCCCCAGGCAGCGTCAGGTTAGTTCCAGTACTGCTAACACCCATGCACGCACGCACGCAGCATACACCTCCCTTAGTGGTATAGTATCTGAACGGATCAATATCTGATCAGATCTATACTAGCGTCCCCAGCAGTTTAGGGTCCCCAAATACGCAGTGTTAGTGGGATCAGCCCAGATACCTGCTAGCACCTGCATTTTGCCCCTCGGCCCAACCCTACCCAGCCCACCCAAGTGCAGTACTGATCGATCATTGTCACTTACAAAACACTAAACACATAACTGCAACGTTCGCAGAGTCAGGCCTCATCCCTGCGATCGCTAACAGTTTTTTGGTAGCGTTTTATGACAGTCGCTAACAGTCAGGAGCTTTTTTACCTGTGAGTCTCACTAGTGTACCACTAAATTTAGAGCCCAAAATGGCAAATCGAAGGTACACTAGTGAAGAGGCCTACACGTTTCTGAGCATGACAGATAGTGAAGAGGAAGTCACTCATCTGTCAGATTCAGAATACGAACCTATAGACAGCAGTGGCTCCATGACAGATAGCTCTGACGATGGAGTTGTGGTCCCTGCCAAGGTCAGGCGTACCAGACCCCGAAATTCTTCTGCTGTTGAGGTGCAAGAACCGCAGGGCTCTCATATGGGGTAGAGAATTACTAGTGCCGCTATTCCTTCTGGTGAACTGGCAAGCACCAGCGGCCTAGTACACCCTGGTCGTACATCCAGCACTGCAGTAACACTTGGTGACGTGGTGAGTCCCATAAGTGCAGTTCAGGCTGGCGAGGTGGCAAGCACAAGTAGTGTTCCACTGCCACCAAGAAGATGAACACAGGCCCGTCATGCCCATAGTGCCCTTCCTGCTGCATTCCCCAATCCGAATTGGGAACCCACCATTTCTGCAGCACCCGTACTTCCCCCATTCACTGGCCAACCCGGCATTCATGTGGAACCAGTGGTTTTACGCCACTTGATTTTTATTCGCTGTTTTTCACTGAAGATATCTATAGATCTATTGTGGACCAAAGTAAATTGTACACTGGTCAACACATCGCCACTATTCCCCAGTCCTCTCTTGCCAGAGATTGGAAACCAATTGCGGTTTCCGAATTTAAGATCTTTCTGGGCCTTTCCCTCCTCATGGGCATAACCAAAAAGAGTGAGTTGCGGTCATATTGGTTCACTGACCCAATTCACCATATGCCCGTGTTCTCTGCTTCCATGGCCAGGGCACGATACGAGCAGATTTTGCGGTTCATGAACTTCAACAACAATGAACTCTGTCGTCCTCGTGGAGACCCTGGATACGATCGGCTCTACAAAATTCGGCCCCTCGTAAACCACTTCAACCAATGTTTTGCAGACTTGTTTACTCCCCATCAAGTTGTCTGCGTTGATGAGTCCCTGATTAAGTTTTCTGGCTGCTTGTCATTCAAACAGTACCTTCCCAGCAAGCGTGCCAGATACGGGGTCAAGATGTATAAACTGCACTGCACTGGCTACATAGGAAGCGCTGGCAAGATTGTGTGGGACTTGGTGTCACCCTTATTTGGAAAGGGGTGCCACTTATATGTGGACAATTATTACATGAGCATGCCACTTTTTAGTCACCTTTTTGATCATCAGATTGGAGCATGTGGCACCATGCAACCTAATCGCCGGGGCTTTCCCCAGTGGCTTGTAGATTCCCGTCTTAGGCTGGGGGAGAAAGCCTGCTTGCAGTGTAATAATTTGCTCACTATGAAGTGGAGGGATAATAAGAATGATTTTGTTCTTACTTCCCTTCATGCAGACATGACGGTCCAAATTACTACGGCGACTGGTGTTGTGGAGAAACCCTCTGTGTCCACGAATATAACCTCAATATGGGAGGGGTGGACCTCAACGACCAGTTGTTGGCGCCATACCTAGTTGCCCGTAAGGCCAGACGCTGGTATAAAAAAGTGTCTGCATACTTATTTCAATTGGCTTTGCTGAACGCTCATGTGCTATACAGAGCTTCAGGACGGACTGGATCCTTCCTTAAATTCCAGGAAGAGATCGTCAGAGCCCTTCTGTTTCCAGACGGTGCTCCACCCCACCTTCCCAATCCAAATGCAGTAAGCCGGCTGCATGAGAGGCATTTTCCTTATGTCCTCCCGCGTACCCCTACCCAACGAGCCCCCCAAAGAAAATGTTGTGTCTGCAGAAAGTGTGGATATAGGCGTGATACCCGCTATTATTGTCCCTCCTGTCCTGACAATCCTGGTATTTGCATTGGTGAATGTTTTGAATGCTACCATACACTAGTTGCGTATTAGCGTAGGTACAGCACTGCACAGACTAGGACACACTATCATAGGGTCTCCAAAGATGCCATCGCATTTTGAGAGACCCGCACCTGGTACCAGTTACAAAAGTTAAAGTTACAAAAAAAAGTGTAAAAAAAAAAAAATATATAAAATAAAAAAAACAAAAATAGTTGTTGTTTTATTGTTCTCTCTCTCTCTCTATTGTTCTGCTATTTTTTACTGAGTTCTATTCTGCAATGTTTTATTGTTATTATGTTTTATCATGTTTGCTTTTCAGATATGCAATTTTTTTATACTTTACTGTTTACTGTGTTTTATTGTTAACCATTTTTTTTGTTTTCAGGTACGCAATTCAGCTGCAGCGCAAATTTATTTATCTTGACAGCAACAGCTTTTGCTCCCACGATACATAAAGCCGTGACTCCAGCGCTGTCGGAGGTGATTTCACCACCACAGTTACATACTTCAGCATATATGCCGAAGCATGGGGGCAGCAGGGACGGAGGAGCGATTTGCTCCTACCTTTTGCGGGAGGATGCCCCCATGCTTCGGCATATATATATTTTAGGCACAGGTTGTGTTAAAAAATGTTTTATTTTTTACTATTTTTTTTGTATTTGCTTTGCAGGTATGTTAAGTCTTTTGCCCCGTACACACGGTCGGACTTTCCGATGGAAAATGTCCGATCGGAGCGTGTTGTCGGAAATTCCGACCGTGTGTGGGCTCCATCGGACATTTTCCATCGGATTTTCCGACACACAAAGTTGGAGAGCAGGAGATAAAATTTTCCGACAGCAAAATCCGTTGTCAGAAATTCCGATCGTGTGTACACAAATCCGACGGACAAAGTGCCACGCATGCTCAAAATAAATAAAGAGGTGAAAGCTATTGGCCATTGCCCCGTTTATAGTCCCGACATACGTGTTTTACGTCACCGCGTTTAGAACGATCAGATTTTCCGACAACTTTGTGCGACCGTGTGTAGACAAAACAAGTTTGAGCCAACATCCGTCGGAAAAAATCCTAGGATTTTGTTGTCGGAATGTCCGAACAAAGTCCGACCGTGTGTACGCCCTATTACTGTTATATTGTAATGTTATTTTGTTTTATTGTTAACCATCATTTGCTTAGCAGGTATGCCATTCAGTTGCAGCGCAGATTTATTTATCTTGACAGCAACAGCGTTTGCTCCCACGATGCATAAAGCCGTGACTCCAGCGCTATCGAAGGTGATTTCACCACCACAGTTAAAAAAAAGAGCATATATGCCGAAGCATGGGGGCAGCAGAGGCGGAGGAGCGATTTGCTCCTAACTTTTGGGGTGGATGCCCCCATGCTTCGGCATATATAAATGGTGCATGTATGCCCATCATTAGAAGTGGGTGGATAAAGGGAGGTATTCTAATGGTGGGCATACCCACCGATCAATCTCTTTTTTTCATGCAGCCCACAGGCTGCATGAAAAAAAAGATTACAATATATGCCCAACAAGGACCAGCAACGTACTGGTATGTTGCTGAACTCTGAGTGGTTATACCAGAATGATGTTTGCAGGTTTAGATATCATCTTGCTATCAATCTTTTCATCCAGCGGTCTGCTTTCATGTAAAAGCAATCCTAGTGGCTAATTAGCCTCTAGACTGCTTTTATAAGCAGTGGGAGGGAATGTCCCCCCCCCTCCCACCATCTTCCATGGTTTTCTCTGGCTCTCCTGTCCCAACAGGGAACCTGAGAATGCAGCAGGTGATTCGGCCAACTGACCATAGAGCTGATCAGAGACCAGAATGGCTCCAATCATCTCTATGGCCTAAGAAACCGGAAGCTACAAGCATTTACATAGTTACATAGTAGGTGAGGTTGAAAAAATACAGAAGTCCATCAAGTCCAACCTATGTGTGTGATTATGTGTCAGTATTACATTACATATCCCTGTATGTTGCGGTCATTCAGGTGATTATCTAATATTTTCTTGAAGCTATCAATGCTCCCCGCTGAGACCACCGCCTGTGGAAGGGAATTCCACATCCTTGCTGCTCTTACAGTAAAGAACCCTCTACGTAGTTTAAGGTTAAACCTCTTTTCTTCTAGTTGTAATGAGTGGCAACGAGTCTTATTAAACTCTCTTCTGCGAAAAAGTTTTATCCCTATTGTAGGGTCACCAGTACAGTATTTGTAAAAGTCATTTCATGACTTAGATTTCGCCGGATGTAAACAGCGCCATTGGGAAATTGGGAAAGCATTTTATCACACCGATCTTGGTGTGGTCAGATGCTCTGAGGGCAGAGGAGAGATCTAGGGTCTAATAGACCCCAATTTTTTTCAAAAAAGAGTACCTGTCACTACCTATTGCTATCATGGGGGATATTTACATTCCCTGAGATAACAATAAAAATTATTAAAAAAATGAAAGGAACAGTTTAAAAATAAGATAAAAAAGCAAAAAAAATAATAAAGAAGAAAAAAAAAAAAGCACCCCTGTTCCCCCCTGCTCTCGCTCAAAGGCGAACGCAAGCGTCGGTCTGGCGTCAAATGTAAACAGCAATTGCACCATGCATGTGAGGTATCACCACAAAGGTCAGATCGAGGGAAGTAATTGCAGCAGTAGACCTCCCCTGTAAATCTAAAGTGGTAACCTGTAAAGGCTTTTAAAGGCTTTTAAAAATGTATGTAGTTTGTCGCCACTTCACGCTTGTGTGCAATTTTAAAGCATGTTTTGTTTGGTATCCATGTACTCGGCCTAACATCATCTTTTTTATTTAATCAAACATTTGGGCAATATAGCATGTTTTAGTGCATTAAAATTAAAAAGTGTGTTTTTTCCCAAAAAAAATGCATTTGAAAAATCGCTGCGCAAATACTGAGTAAAAAAAAAAATGAAACACCCACCATTTTAATCTGTAGGACCTTTGCTTTAAAAAAATATATAATGTTTGGGGGTTCAAAGTAATTTTCTTACAAAAAAAATATTTTCTTGTGTAAACAAAAAGTGTCAGAAAGGGCTTTGTCTTCAAGTGGTTAGAAGAGTGGGTGATGTGTGACATAAGCTTCTAAATGTTGTGCATAAAATGCCAGGACAGTTCAAACCCCCCCCCAAATGACCTTATTTTGGAAAGTAGACACACCAAGCTATTTCCTGAGAGGCATGTCGAGTCCATGGAATATTTTATATTTGGACACAAGTTGCGGGAAGAAGACACAATTTTTTTTTTGCACAAAGTTGTCACTAAATGATATATTGCTCAAACATGCCATGGGAATATGTGAAATTACACCCCAAAATACATTCTGTTGTTTCTCCTGAGTACGGGGATACCACATGTGTGAGACTTTTTGGGAGCCTAGCCGCATACGGGACCCCGAAAACCAAGCACCACCTTCAGGCTTTCTAAATTTTTGATTTCACTCTTCACTGCCTATCACAGTTTCGGAGGCCATGGAATGCCCAGGTGGCACCCCCCCCAAATGACTCAATTTTGGAAAGTAGACACCCCAAGCTATTTGCTGAGCGGTATAGTGAGTATTTTGCAGACCTCACTTTTTGTCACAAAGTTTTGAAAATTGAAAAAAGAAAAAAAAATTTCTTGTCTTTCTTCATTTTCAAAAACAAATGAGAGCTGCAAAATACTCACCATGCCTCTCAACAAATAGCTTGGGGTGTTTACTTTCCAAAATGGGGTCATGGGGGGGGGGGGTTTGTGCCATCTGGGCATTTTATGGCCTTCAAAACTGTGATAGGTAGTGAGGAGTGAGGAGTGAAATAAAAAATGTACGCCCTTAGAAATCTTGAAGGCGGTGCTTGGTTTTCGGGGCCCCGTACGCGGCTAGGCTCCCAAAAAGTCCCACACATGTGGTATACCCATACTCAGGAGAAGCAGCTAAATGTATTTTGCGGCGCAATTTCACATATAACCATGGCATGTGTGAGCAATATATCATTTAGTGACAACTTTTAGTAATTTTTTTTTTTATCATTATTCAATCACTTGGGACAAAAAAATGTAATATTTTATGGGCTCAACATGCCTCTCAGCAATTTCCTTGGGGTGTCTACTTTCCAAAATGGGGTCATTTGGGGGGGTTTTGTACTGCCATGCCATTTTAGCACCTCAAAAATTGACATAGGCAGTTTTAAACTAAAAGCTGTGTAAATTTCAGAAAATGTACTCTAGTTTGTAGACGCTATAACTTTTGCGCAAACCAATAAATATACGCTTATTGACATTTTTTTTACCAAACACATGTGGCTGAATACATTTTGGCCTAAATGTATGACTAAAATTGAGTTTATTGTATTTTTTTTATAACAAAAAGTGAAAAAAATAATTTTTTTTCAAAATTTTCGGTCTTTTTCCATTTATATCGCAAACAATAAAAAACGCAGCAGTGATCAAATACCTTTAAAAGAAAGCTCAATTTGTGGGAAGAAAAGGACGCAAATTTCGTTTGGGTACAGCATTGCATGACCGCGCAATTAGCACTTAAAACGACGGAGTGCCAAATTGTAAAAAGTGCTCTGGTCAGGAAGGGGGTAAATCCTTCCGGGGCTGAAGAGGTTAAGCATCATTAAAATCACTGCTCCCAAAAAAAAGTCTGTTCTTTAAACTTTTTTTTGCATTGATACATGTCCCCTGGGGCAGGACCCGGTCCCCAAACCCTTTTTAGGACAATAACTTGCATATTAGCCTTTAAAATTAACACTTTTGATTTTGAACGTTCGAGTCCTATACAGTTTAATAGGGTTCTCAAGTTCGCGCAAACTTTCGGTCCGTTCGCAGGTTCTGGTGCGAACCAAACCGGGGGGTGTTCGGCTCATTCCTAGAGGTGGGTAAAACTGGAAAACACATTGTCTAATACACAATTAGGTAAGAATATATGGACACCACCACAATATAGGGCACTAGGATAAAATACACATATACTGACACGGAATGTATTTAGAATTTGGGATTTGATACACAAGCAAAGTATATGGAAATACAACTCACCTTTAATTTTGTTAAAAGATAATAATTATCTTTCACTGGGGAAAAGGTCTGTGGGAGGGAACTGGATAAAAATAATAATGCACAACTGTGTGATATAAAACAAAACAAGAGGGGAAAATCTGTTCACTACGAGAAATAAAGTAAAAAAAAGATCTGATGGAGGTAGATGAATGGCGGTATTTCCAGCCTAAGCATTTTGTAGCATCCTTACCGCAACCAATAAGAAATAGAGATGATCTTACATCCTTCGAGCGGCTATGTATAGCTGAAAAACTCGTGGGAGTATATCCCAGATATATCAATTTTGTTGGATGCGGAGGGGCTGGAAATCCCGACATATATAAAGAAATGGGAGAGAGAAGATGGGGGCACGAGGAAAGTAGCAGGAAGTGGGGAAAATTTTGAAACTTGTTCATGGTTCATCAGTTGATATTAAAATGGTGGAAATGATTTATAAATGTTCAACTAGGTGGTATAGAACCCCAGATAAAATAGGGAAATTTCAAATAGGGCAATCGACGGAGCGTTTGAGAGGCTGTGGAGAAGTGGGAACTATGGCCGATATATGGTGGGGATGCACTAAGATTAAAATATACTGGAAGGAGATCTTACAGTATATAAAAGAGGTCACAAACATAGGACTACCCCAAGAGCCATGGACGTATTTGTTTCATGGGGAAGATATCCCGATTAAGCAATACAGAGATTTGATGTTACCCCATATGATGAACGCCGCAAAAAGTTTAATACCAAAAAAGTGGAAAGAAACAGAAAGCACCAAAATAAGAGATTGGTTCAGTAAAGTGGAGGAGATATATAATATGGAGTATCTGAGATATAGTGGTGAAGAAAATAGGGAGGGATTTAAAAATAGATGGGAAAAGTGGAAGAGGTTTAAACTGACGAAGAGATATATTGAGACGATTAGTTCATAGAGGTGGAAGTACTGGGTGAAATGGGTGGTAAAGGGTGGGGGTAGGAAAAGAGTGGTGGGTTTGAAAATGTAAAATGAATCAGTTTTGTATTTCCCAAAATGTAAGGGAAAGATTTTGTATATCGAAATTTTTTGGATACAATAAGAATAAAATAAAAAAAATAAAAAGGAAAATACCAAGGACCGCTTCTGTGGTACGTTCAAACCTCTAGTATACCAAGAGATACGTTTCAGTGACACAGACATAGCAAACCATCCAATTAACCACTTCCCGGCCTATAGTAAAATGATGGCTGGGCGGTGGTTCAGTTATCCTGAATGGGCGCCATATGACGTCCTTCAGGATAACAGCCGCCGCACACAGATGGGGGCACGCATTGCTGAGATCGGTGGTGCGGTGTGTCAGTCTGACACCCCGCTAAACCAATCTCAGTTAACCACTTCAGCCCCGGAAGGACCCCCTTCCTGACCAGAGCACTTTTTACAATTTGGCACTGCGTCGCTTTAACTGCTAATTGCGCGGTCATGCAATGCTGTACCCAAACAAAATTTGCGTCCTTTTCTTCCCACAAATAGAGCTTTCTTTTGATTATATTTGATCACCTCTGCCGTTTTTATTTTTTGCGCTATAAACGGAAAAAGACTGAAAATTTTGAAAATGAGAGTATTTTGCAGCTCTCATTTGTTTTTGAAAATGCAGAAAGACAAGAAAAAACATTTTTTTTTCTTTTTCTACTTTTTGTTATAAAAAAAATCCAATAAACTCAATTTAGTCATACATTTAGGCCAAAATGTATTCGGCCACATGTCTTTGGTAAAAAAAAAATGTCAATAAGTGTATATTTATCGGTTTGCACAAAAGTTATAGCATCTACAAGCTAGGGTACATTTTCTGGAATTTACACAGCTTTTAGTTTATGACTGCCAATGTCATTTCTTGAGGTGCTAAAATGGCAGGGCAGTACAAACCCCCCCCCAAATGAACCCATTTTGGAAAGTAGACACCCCAAGGAAATTGCTCAGAGGCATGTTGAGCTCATTGAATATTAATTTTTTTTTGTCCCAAGTGATTGAATAATGACAAAAAAAAAGTTGTCACTAAATGATATATTGCTCACACAGGCCATGGGCATATGTGGAATTGCACCCCAAAATACATTCAGCTGCTTCTCCTGAGTACGGGGATACCACATGTGTGGGTCTTTTTGGGGGCCTAGCCGCGAACGGGGTCCCGAAAACCAATCACCGCCTTCAGGATTTCTAAGGGCGTAAATTTTTGATTTCATTTCTCACTACCTATCACAGTTTTGAAGGCCATAAAATGCCCAGATGGCACAACCCCCCCCCAAAATGACCCCATTTTGGAAAGTAGACACCCCAAGCTATTTGCTGAGAGGCATGTTGAGTCCATGGAATATTTTATATTTTGACACAAGTTGCGGGAAAGTGACAATTTTTTAAATTTTTTTGCACAAAGTTGTCACTAAAAAATATATATTGCTCACACAGGCCATGGGCATATGTGGAATTGCACCCCAAAATACATTTAGCTGCTTCTCTTGAGTATGGAGATACCACATGTGTGGGACTTTTTGGGAGCCTAGCCGCGTACTGGGCCGTGAAAACCAATCTCTGCCTTCAGGATTTCTAAGGGTGTAAATTTTTGATTTCACTCTTCACTGCCTATCACAGTTTCGGAGGCCATGGAATGCCCAGGTGGCACAAACCCTCCCAAATGACCCCATTTTGGAAAGTAGACACCCCAAGCTATTTGCTGAGAGGCATGGTGAGTATTTTGCAGCTCTCATTTGTTTTTGAAAATGAAGAAAGACAAGAAAAAACATTTTTTTTTCTTTTTTCAATTTTTAAAACTTTGTGACAAAAAGTGAGGTTTGCAAAATACTCACTATACCTCTCAGCAAATAGCTTGGGGTGTCTACTTTCCAAAATAGGGTTGATTGGGGGGGTTTGTGCCACCTGGGAATTCCATTGCCTCCGAAACTGTGATAGGCAGTGAAGAGTGAAATCAAAAATTTACGCCCTTAGAAAGCCTGAAGGTGGTGCTTAGTTTTTGGGGTCCCGTACGCGGCTAAACTCCCAAAAAGTCTCACACATGTGGTATCCCCGTACTCAGGAGAAGCAACAGAATGTATTTTGGGGTGTAATTTCACATATTCCCATGGCATGTTTGAGCAATATATCATTTAGTGACAACTTTGTGCAAAAAAAATAAATAAATTTGTCTCTTTCCCGCAACTTGTGTCACAATATAAAATATTCCATGGACTCGACATGCCTCTCAGCAAATAGCTTGGGGTGTCTACTTTCCAAAATGGGGTCATTTGGGGGTAGGGTTGAACTGTCCTGGCATTTTATGTACAACATTTAGAAGCTTATGTCACACATCACCCACTCTTCTAACCACTTGAAGACAAAGCCCTTTCTGACACTTTTTGTTTACACGAGAAAATATTTTTTTTGCAAGAAAATTACTTTGAATCCCCAAACATTATATATTTTTTTAAAGCAAAGGCCCTACAGATTAAAATGGTGGGCGTTTCATTTTTTTTTCACACAGTATTTGCGCAGCGATTTTTTAAATGCATTTTTTGGGGAAAAAACACACTTTTTAAAATTTTAATGTACTAAAACACACTATATTGCCCAAAAGTTTGATGAAATAAAAAAGATGATCTTAGGCCGAGTACATGGATACCAAACATGACATGCTTTAAAATTGCGCACAAACGTGCAGTGGCAACAAAATAAATACATTTTTTAAAGCCTTTAAAAGCCTTTACAGGTTACCACTTTAGATTTACAGAGGAGGTCTACTGCTAAAATTACTGCCCTTGATCTGACCTTCGTGGTGATACCCCACATGCATGGTGCAATTGCTGTTTACATTTGACGCCAAACCAACGCTTGCGTTCGCCTTAGCACGAGAGCAGGGGGGACAGGGGTGCTTTTTTATTTTTTTTTTCTTTATTATTTTTTTGCTTTTTTATCTTATTTTTAAACTGTTCCTTTCATTTTTTTTTTAATCATTTTTATTGTTATCTCAGGGAATGTAAATATCCCCTATGATAGCAATAGGTAGTGACAGGTACTCTTTTTTGAAAAAATGGGGGTCTATTAGACCTTAGATCTCTCCTCTGCCCTCAAAGCATCTGACCACACCAAGATCGGTGTGATAAAATGCTTTCCCAATTTCCCATTACTGTTTACATCCGGCGAAATCTAAGTCATGAAATGCTCGTAGCTTCCGGTTTCTTAGGCCATAGAGATGTTTGGAGCCACTCTGGTCTCTGATCAGCTCTATGGTCAGCTGGCTGAATCACCGGCTGCATTCCCAGGTTCCCTGTTGAGACAGGAGAGCCAGAGAAAAACATGGAAGACAGTGGGGGGGCATTCCCTCCCACTGCTTGTAAAAGCAGTCTAGAGGCTAATTAGGTGCTAGGATTGCTTTTACATGAAAGCCGACCGCTGGCTGAAAAGAATGATACCAAGATGATACCTAAACCTGCAGGCATCATTCTGGTATAACCACTCAAAGTCGTGAATGGCGTACCTGAAGACAAAAAAATGGTTAACAATAAAACACAGTAAACGGTAAAGTATAAAAAATTGCATACCTGAAAAGCAAACTTGATAAAACATAATAACAATAAAACATTGCAGAATGGAATACAGCAAAAAAGAGCAGAACAATAGAGAGAGAATAGAGGGAGAGAGAACAATAAAACAACAACTATTTTTTATTATTTTGTATTTTTTTTTTTACACTTTTTTTTTTTTACACTTTTTTTTGTAACTGTAACTTTTATAACTGTAACCGGTTCCAGGTTTGGGTCTCTCAAAATGCGATGGCATCTTGGGAGACCCTGTGAAAGTGTGCCTAGTCTGTGCAATGCTGTACCCTACGCTAATACTCAACTAGTGCATGGTAGCGTTCAAAACATTCACCAATGCAAAAACCAGGATTGTCAGGACAAGAGGCAAAATAATAGCGGGTGTCACGCCTATATCCGCGCTTGCTGCAGACACAACATCTTTTTTGGGGGCGGTTAGTTCAGTAGGGGTACTCGGGAGGACATAAAGAAAATGCCTCTCATGCAGCCGACTGCATTTGGTTGGGGATGTGAATGGGGGAAGTACGGGTGCTGCAGAAGTGGTGGGTTCCCAATTAGGATTGGCGAATGCAGCAGGAAGGGCATTATGGGCACGACGGGCCTGTGTTTGTCTTCTTCTTGGTGGCAGTGGGACCCTACTTGTGCTTGCCACCTCACCAGCTTGAACTGCACTTATGGGACTCGCCACGTTACCACGTGTTACTGCAGTGCTGGTTTGACTACGACCGAGGTGTACTAGGCCGCTGATGCTTGCCAGTTCACCAAAACGCTACCAAAAAAACTGTTAGCGATCGCAGGGATCAGGCCTGACTCTGTGAACGATGCAGTTATGTGTTTAGTGTTTTGTAAGTGACAGTGATCGATCGATACTGCACTTGGGTGGGCTGGGCTGGGCCGGGCGGAGGGGCAAAACGCAGGTGCTAGCAGGTATCTGGGCTGATCCCGCTAACACTGCGTTTTTGGGAACCCTAAACTGCTGGGGATGCCAGTATAGATCTGATCGGATCAGATATTGATCCGTTCAAATACTACACCACTAAGGGAGGTGTACGGTGCGTGCGTGGGTGTTAGCAGTACTGGCACTAACCTGACGCTGCCTGGGGCTGGTGCTTGCCAGTTCACCAAAACGCTACCAAAAAAACTGTTAGCGATTGCAGGGATCAGGCCTGACTCTGCGAATGCTGCAGTTATGCGTTTAGTGTTTTGTAAGTGACAGTGATCGATCGATCGATACTGCACTTGGGTGGGCTGGGCTGGGCGGAGGGGCAAAACGCAGGTGCTAGCAGGTATCTGGGCTGATCCCGCTAACACTGCGTTTTTGGGAACCCTAAACTGCTGGGGACACTAGTATAGATCTGATCGGATCAGATTTTGATCCGTTCAGATACTATACCACTAAGGGAGGTGTATGCTGCGTGCGTGGTTGTTAGCGGTACTGGCACTAATCTGATGCCTGGGTCGACACATATCACCGCCGGGCGATCAGGGGGCTAAACCTTTATTCGGTAATAAATAAACGGCGGGTGCCCTGACACTATAAAAAATAAACAAACTAACCAGCGTCACCCGTAACGGTTATACGGTGATCAGTGGTGAAAGGGTTAACTAGGGGGCAATCAAGGGGTTAAAACATTTATTAGATAGTATATGGGGGTCCCTGTCGCTATAAAATGCTGACGGCGAACCTAAATATTTACCTCCCTAACTAGCGTCACCAGTGACACTAATACAGCGATCAGAAAAATGATCGCTTGGCGACAATGGTGACGGGGGGCTGATCAAGGGGTTAAAACTTTATTGGGGGTTAGGGGGTATCCTAGATCCAAAGGGGGCTAACCCTAACTGTCCTACCACACTAACTGTCACAAACTGACACCATGCAGTAATCAAAAAAAACTGCTTGGTGTCAGTGTGACAGGGGGGAGGGGTGATCGGGGGGGATCGGGGGGTAATCGGGGGTGTAATGTGTGCCTGGCATGTTCCACTGAGTGTGTGTGTTGTGCACTCACATTCCAGTCTTCTCCTCGGCGCCGGAACGGAAAATGCCGAGCCGAGGAGAGATGACATCATTTCCTCTGCCTCTGTGTACAATACAGAGGCAGGGAAATGATCCCATTTGCTGGGAGCGATTGCAAGGGGGGGCCACGAATGGATGGCCTCCCCCTTACCACCGATCGCCGGGGAAGATTTGCCGACCGCCGAAGGCACTGGGGAGGTCCGATCGGACCCCCCACCCGCGGGCAGGCAAGGACGTACCTGTAAGTCCTTTTGCCTGCCCGTGCCATTCTGCCGACGTACATTGTCGTGCGGCGGTCGGCAACTCGTTAAAGAGCCTCCGACGGAGGCTCTTTACCCCGTGATCAGCCATGTCCAATCACGGCTGATCACGATGTAAATAGGAAGAGTCGTTGATCGGCTTTTCTGCACTCGTGTCTGACAGACGCGAGTAGAGGAGAGCTGATTGGGGGCTCTCCTGAAAGGGGGGGGGCTGCGCTGATTGTTAATCAGCGCAGTCCCCCTCGGATGACCACACTGGACCACCAGGGATGCCACTAGGACCACCAGGGAAGGGGGCAACATGTGGATGGCCAGGTATGTACCCCATGGCCATCCACATGTTTAAATGAATGCCCAATCTGTGCCACACAAATGGGCACTGATTGGGACCAGTATGTACTAAAAGACATCAGTGATGCCTAGCAATGCCACACATCAGTGTCATCAGTGCAACCCATCAGTGTCCATCAGTGCCACCTATCAGTGCCCATCCATGTCCATCAGTGCCCATCCGTGCCACCTATCAGTGCCATCCATAAGTACCCATCAGTGCCGCCTATCAGTGCCCATCATTGCCACCTATCAGTGCCCATCAGTGCCACCTATCGGTGCCCATCATCAGTGCCCATCAGTGCCACCTCATCAGTGCCCATCAGTGCCCATCAGTGCAGTCATATCAGTGCCCATCATTGAAGGAGAAAACTTACTTATTTACAATAATTTTTAACAGAAACAAAGAAAAACGTGTTTTTTTCAAAATGTTTTGGTCTTTTTTTATTTGTTGCGCAAAAAATAAAAATTGCAGAGGTGATCAAATGCCACCAAAAGAAAGCTCTATTTGTGGGAACAAAATGATAAAAAATTTATTTGGGTACAACGTCACATGACAGCACAATTGTCATTCAAATTGCGACAGCACTGAAAGCTGAAAATTGGCTTGGGCAGGAAGGTGTCTAAGTGCCTGGTATTGTAGTGGTTAATAAAAGTAGGATAATCAATGTAATCAGAGCATTGCGACCTACCAGACACCAGAAACACATATAGGTGAAAACATGTGAGACAAAAAAAAAAAAAAAAGCAAAACATGAAAAAGTCCCCAATCTCATCGGCTACCAGCAGCAAAACCAAAAAAAGAGCCAAAAAAACCCCCCATCCGAACCCACCCCGCTCGACCACCCCAAACATAGCGAGTCTTGGTTCCAGTAAACAAAACAAACCAACAAATTACATGGGGGGAGTACTGAAACCGGGGAGGCTCATCCTAGCATTCATACCGTCCTTGTAGAAGGAGATGTAACTACAGGAGAGGCGTAACGAGTAGGCTGGCCATCAAATATGGTCATCTAACCAGACCACTTGTCCTTCTGATTAGTTTAAAAGTGAGCCTTGCCATCATGAATGACTCGCAGCTTGGCAGGAAAGAGCATGGCATACTGTAGGCCTTTGGTCCGCAGACGGTCCTTCACAGCCGTGAAGGAGGTCCGTTGGCGTTGAACTTCCGCTGAGAAGTCAAAGTAGTTGGAAATAGTGTTGCCGTTATAGCGGAGTATCCCTTTTTCTCTGGCTAAATGGAGGATAGTCACTTTGTCTTGTAAGTTAAGGATCCGTGCAATTAAGGAACACGGGAAGCACTCAAGGGAGGGGTCGTGGAGGGGTGTGGTGCTCTCCCTCAATGATAAAAATGATAAAAGTGGAAGATAGCACTTCAATTCCAAAGAATTTTTGCAGCCAGGAATGAAGGAACCGTTCTGGGTGGGACCCCTCTAAGCATTCAGGGAACCCCACAAAACAGAGATTGTTCTGGTGGGAGCGATTTTCCAGGTCAT
This sequence comes from Lithobates clamitans, assembly GCA_037952925.1. Lineage (NCBI taxonomy): Eukaryota > Metazoa > Chordata > Amphibia > Anura > Ranidae > Lithobates > Lithobates clamitans. The sequence continues at coordinate 2,381,144 of JBBGZY010000034.1, forward strand.
CTAGTTTAGCTTTGAGAGCCACCATTTTGTCCGTGGCTGTGTGCACTGTAGCAGATTGAGGGTGCAAAGTATCTTCTATGGAGCTAATACGTTCCTCAGCTTCCCCTGTCCTTTCACATAGATTTTGAACATCTTGTTTCAATAAAGAAAAGTCAATATGGATGGTATCCATCTGTGTAGTAAGGGAGGCCTTACAATCTTGTATTGCATGTATTACCTGGGACAGTGTGGGTTCAGCCTTGTGAAGGAACCACTTGGGCACTCCAACTAGATGCTTTCTTCCTCCAACCAGCGCTTCCTGCCCTCCAAACGGTTCCAAGCAGATCGAGAGCTAATACCAGCTCTTTTTATCCCAAACATCGTACACGGACAAGATGTGAGGTAAAAACCAAAGGAATTACTTTTTATTGAAACTCAGACAAATACTTAATACCCCACAGGAGGACACCCCCCTCCCGATCATATTACCCTAACAATGCAAACTGTACACAGGAATATAATTACCATAGCTAATCAACAACCAACATTTACTATAAACATTATGTTAATTAAACAACTAGCCACCTGGGCAATGTTGTGATTAATCAGATCTCTCACTCATACTGGCCTGCACCGAGCTAACAAAGTACACTGCACATTATCATAAGTTCAACATCCCCACAGTAGCTTGCTAGAAGACAATAGGTGAGTTAATTAGCACAATTAACAATGGGTGAAAGACAGGTGGCTTGAGCTGATGAGATTAACATCTGCTATGAGTCCCATAGTGTGGAGCAGTCATTGCTGGAAATGTGACATCTAGGCCCTTAACATGGATCCTGGGCCTAGACGTCCAGAGTCTGTGTGTTCTGGGGGGACACGAACTCGAATCAGAAACAAGACCACTCCAAGAATCCCCTAGACACACACCTCCCAAAGAGCAATGTCCCCCCAAAAGCCAGGGCCCATATTCAGTGGGTAAGACACTTGCTCTCAGTCCTCTCCAGAAGCCCCTGTCCTGGTTAGGGCTGCATCAAAATTGAACAAGGTCTCAGACCTCCATCTGGTCTGGACCTGCGTTATTCAGGCAGAGTGAACCCACATAGTCAGTCCACATGATCTCCATTCTTGGCTGCAGGGAATAGTTCTCAGCAGTAGCTGAAACGATGTCAGTCCAATGGATCACTACACGTTTCGCCAATAGCTTCCTCAGAAGATCCTATCGGTACAAAATCAAATATATGAGAGATATGAGGCATCCAATTTCCCCTCCCCTCCTCTCTGCCCTTTTTCATGGAGAATTGGATGCCTCATATCTCTCATATATTTGATTTTGTACCAATAGAATCTCCTGAGGAAGCTATTGGCGAAACGCGTTTTGATCCATTGGTGCTGACATTGTGATCCCGTTGGCTGGCCCTCAGAGAGAAGATTTCTGTTATGACAGCATATTCACTATTCCAGAAGCCATCCATACAGGTTTCCTTGTCCATCTATATCTGTCACATATGGGAGAATGTACATACTATGGCATACTTATGCACTTATCTTTGTGACATGTTTTTTACTGATATTTAATACATTTTGATATTTTATCTATACCTTTGAGTACTTTTCCTTCCCCATTGGAATTATAGTGGCAGCCTTAAAAGTCAGTTTTTCCATTTCAACCCCTCCTTTTTTTGTTCATATATTTTGGATGTGGTGCCACGCACTGCAGATTGTGTCTCCATTTGGTTCTATTTTTTGCTATTACAAGGGATGTTTACATTCCTTGTAATGGGAATTAAAGTGCTAAAAAATAAATACATAAAGGGGGACAGAGTAAAAATAAAAAATAAAAAGTAAAATAAATAAGATTTTTTTCTTTTTTAAAGCGCCCTATCCCTCAGTAATTTGCGCAAAAGCGAACACATACGTAAGTCGCACCCGCATATGTAAACAGTGTTCAAACCACACATGTGAGGTATCATCACAATCGTTAGAGTGAGTGCATTAATTCTAGCACTAGATCTCCTCTGTAACTCTAAACAGGTAACTGTAAAAATTGTAAAATTAAAATGTAAAAAAAGTGTTGCCTATGGAGATTTTTAAGTACCGAAATTTGTCGCCATTCCATGAGCATGCGCAATTTTAAAGCATGACATGTTAGATATCTATTTACTCTGCGTAACATCATCTTTTACATTATACAAAAAAAAAATTTTTTTACAAAAGAATCACGTTTGAAAGACCGCTGCGCAAATACGGTGTGACATGAAATATTGCATCAATCACCATTTTATTCTCCAAGGTCTCTGCAAAAATATATATAATGTTTGGGGGTTCTAGCAAAAAAAACTAAATTAAACTTGTAAACAAAAAGTTCCAGAAAAGACCTGGTCAGCAAGTAGATAGGGAGATTTCGCTGGTTAGGAAGGGAATGTAGGGAATATGCAGCTAGTGGAGACAGGGTATTGATATACAGTTGACAGCAATGTATACTGAACTACAGCTGTGGCTGCTATGGGTAACGGAGAGGGTAACGGAGAGGGGGATCTTTGTGCAAACTGGTGTCTAGAGGCAAAAGTGGATTGGTACATGTTAACTGAAGTGGAGTAGGATATCTCTGACCAGGCTTGGAGTAGGGGGTTGAACAAAACTCAATATACAGCTCCCTTTTCTTACATTAGGGTGTGCACCACAAAGCTCAAACAAGCATGGGCGTATCTAAAGGGTGGTGATAAATAATGTGTCTGTAATAATAATAATATAAATAAATATAATATAAATAAATAAATATAAATAAATATAAATAATACTGGTCTGGAGTGGTTAGTGGGGTTCCCCAAGGTTCTGTCTTAGCACCAATTCTATTCAATTTATCCATAAATTATATAGAGGGTGGGATAAATAGCTCGATCTCATTTTTTGCGGACAATAACGTCACATCAGGATTAGGGATGAGCTTCGTGTTCGAGTTGAACCCATGTTCGACTCGAACATTGGCTGTTCGTTCGTTCGCCGAATTTCGAACGTTATGGGCCGTTCGCGCCAAATTCGTGTGGCGCATCACGGCCCATAATTCACTGCGGCATCGCAGTGCATTGCTGGCTGATGATTGGTCAAGCATGCACTATGACCCGCATGCTTGGCCAATCACAGCGCCATTGGTAGAGAGAGCTGTAATTGGCCAAAGCCAGGGTGGCTTTGGCCAATTATGGCTCAGGGGGTTTAGAACACCCCCCACACTATATAAGGCCGCCTGCACGGCGGACCTGTGTAGTGTGTGTTCCGGCGTTGAGATACATAGATAGACAGAGAGACAGTGTCATTTCATTTGAGTTAGCTAGATTAGGCAGGACAATCAGTGAGTTAGCTGCACTTACAGTGTATTGTGTATATATATGCATCCCAGGTGTTGCATATATATATATATATATACACTGTATTCAGTTTAGCTAGATCCGTTCCTGTTATCTTCCTACTGACAGGCAGGCTTGTCTTGTTACAGTATTTACAGCTACCTGTAGAAAATTGCTGTTGTTATTTTGATCCTATTAGTACCACAGTCAGGCAGCTAGACTATTTACAGTTAGTGTAGTGTGTCCTGCTCACAGTGTTCAGCTAAAACTACAAGTTAGTGTAGTGAGACCTCTGCACAGTGTTCATCTAAAGCTACAAGTTAGTGTAGTGCGTCCTGCTCACAGTGTTCAGCTAAAACTACAAGTTAGTGTAGTGAGACCTCTGCACAGTGTTCATCTAAAGCTGCTACAAGTTAGTGCAGTGCGTCCTGCTCACAGTGTTGAGCTAAAACTACAAGTTAGTGTGGTGCGTCCTCCTCACAGTGTTCAGCTAAACCTACAAGTTATTTTTTTGCAAGCTCTGCACAGTGTTCATCTAAAGCTACAAGTTAGTGTTGTGCGTGTTGCTCACAGTGTTCAGCTAAAACTACAAGTTAGTGTAGTGAGACCTCTGCACAGTGTTCATCTAATGCTACAAGTTAGTGCAGTGCATCCTGCTCACAGTGTTCACCTAAAACTACAAGTTAGTGTGGTGCGTCCTCCTCACAGTGTTCAGCTAAACCTACAAGTTATTTTTTTGCGAGCTCTGCACAGTGTTCATCTAAAGCTACAAGTTAGAGTAGTGCGACCTGCTCACAGTGTTCAGCTAAAACTACAAGTTAGTGTAGTGAGACCTCTGCACAGTGTTCATCTAAAGCTTCAAGTTAGTGCAGTGCATCCTGCTCACAGTGTTCAGCTAAAACTACAAGTTAGTGTGGTGCGTCCTCCTCACAGTGTTCAGCTAAACATACAAGTTATTTTTTTGCGAGCTCTGCACAGTGTTCATCTAAAGCTACAAGTTAGTGTAGTGCGTCCTGCTCACAGTGTTCAGCTAAAACTACAAGTTAGTGTAGTGAGACCTCTGCACAGTGTTCATCTAAAACTACAAGTTAGTGTAGTGCGTCCTGCTCACAGTGTTCAGCTAAAACTACAAGTTAGTGTAGTGAGACCTCTGCACAGTGTTTATCTAAAGCTACAAGTTAGTGCAGTGTGTCCTGCTCACAGTGTTCAGCTAAAACTACAAGTTAGTGTGGTGCGTCCTCCTCACAGTGTTCAGCTAAACCTACAAGTTATTTTTTTGCGAGCTCTGCACAGTGTTCATCTAAAGCTACAAGTTAGCGTAGTGCGTCCTGCTCACAGTGTTCAGCTAAAACTACAAGTTAGTGTGGTGTGTCCTCCTCACAGTGTTCAGCTAAACCTACAAGTTATTTTTTTGCGAGCTCTGCACAGTGTTCAGCTAAAGCTACCTGTAGAAGGTTGGTGGTGTTTTCCTGATCCTATCACTAACGCAGGCAGCTAAATAAGCTGCAAGTTATTTTTTTGCGAGCTCTGCACAGTGTTCAGCTAAAGCTACCTGTAGAAGGTTGGTGGTGTTTTCCTGATCCTATCACTACCGCAGACAGCTAAATAAGCTGCAAGTTATTTTTTGGCGAGCTCTGCACAGTGTTCACCTAAAGCTACCTATTGAAGGTTGGTGGTGATTTCCTTATCCTATCACTATCGCAGGCAGCTAAAAAAGCTACAAGTTAGTTTTTTGCGAGCTCTGCACAGTGTTCAGCTAAAGCTACCTGTAGAAGGTTGGTAGTATTCTCATACTACAGGCAGGCAGTTGATTTTGCTAGCTGCAGTATATATATATATATATATATATATATATATATATATATATATATATCCCAGCTTAGTGCAGCTACAGGCCATTAGTATGCCTGGAAGGCCAAGAAGGAGAGGCAGACAGTCACAAGCCAATAAAAGATGGCAAGCAGGCTCTGTGTCTAGTGCTGGTCGTGGAGACGGTGCATCCTCATCAGCACGTGGCCGTGGGACACGCTTGGCCTTTTTTCCGGCAGCTGGCCGCGGTGAGCCACAACATGCGGAAGACTTGGTCGAGTGGATGACCAAGCCGTCCTCATCCTTCTAATCCTCTCTCACCCATGCTCAGGGTACTTTGTCTGGCCAAGCAGCGGCCTCTTCCCTCGGCTCAATGTCATCAGTAGGGATGACCTTCGTGTTCGAGTCGAACCCATGTTCGACTCGAACATCGTCTGTTCGCCCGTTCGCCGAATTGCGAACGATAAGGGCCGTTCGCGCCAAATTTGTGTGGCGCGTCACGGCCCATAATTCACTGCGGCATTGCAGTGCATTGCTGGCTGATGATTGGCCAAGCATGCACTATGACCAGCATGCTTGGCCAATCGCAGCGCCGTCTGAACAGAGAGCCGTAATTGAATTATGGCTCAGGGGATTTAGTACATGCCCCACACTATATAAGGCCGCCTGCACGGCGGCCCTGTGTAGTGTGTGTTCCAGCGTTCATTGAGAGAGAGAGAGAGAGAGACAGACAGTGACATTTGATTTGAGTTAGATAGATTAGGCAGAACAGTCAGTCAGTTAGCTGCACTTACAGTGTATTGTGTATATATATGCATCCCAGGTGTTGCATATATATATATACACTGTATTCAGTTTAGCTAGATCTGTTCCTGTTATCTTCCTACTGACAGGCAGGCTTGTCTTGTTACAGTATTTACAGCTACCTGAAGAAAATTACTGGTGTTCTTTTGATCCTATTAGTACCACAGTCAGGCAGCTAGACTATTTATAGTTAGTGCAGTGCGTCCTGCTCACAGTGTTCAGCTAGATCCGTTCCTGTTATCTTCTTACTGACAGGCAGGCTTGTCTTGTTACAGTATATACAGCTACCTGAAGAAAATTGCTGGTGTTCTTTAGATCCTTTTAGTACCACAGTCAGGCAGCTAGACTATTTACAGTTAGTGCAGTGTGTCCTGCTCACAGTGTTCAGCTAGATCCGTTCCTGTTATCTTCTTACTGACAGGCAGGCTTGTCTTGTTACAGTATATACAGCTACCTGAAGAAAATTACTGGTGTTCTTTTGATCCTATTAGTACCACAGTCAGGCAGCTAGACTATTTGCAGTTAGTGCAGTGCGTCCTGCTCACAGTGTTCAGCTAAACCTACAAGTTAGTGGGGTGCGTCCTGCTCACAGTGTTCAGCTAAACCTACAAGTTAGTGCGGTGCGTCCTGCTCACAGTGTTCAGCTAAACCTACAAGTTAGTGGGGTGCGTCCTGCTCACAGTGTTCAGCTAAACCTACAAGTTAGTGCGGTGCGTCCTGCTCACAGTGTTCAGCTAAACCTACAAGCTAGTGGGGTGCGTCCTGCTCACAGTGTTCAGCTAGATCCGTTCCTGTTATTTTCTTACTGACAGGCAGGCTTGTCTTGTTACAGTAATTACAGCTACCTGAAGAAAATTACTGGTGTTCTTTTGATCCTATTAGTACCACAGTCAAGCAGCTAGACTATTTACAGTTAGTGCAGTGCGTCCTGCTCACAGTGTTCAGCTAAACCTACAAGTTAGTGGGGTGCGTCCTGCTCACAGTGTTCAGCTAAACCTACAAGTTAGTGTGGTGCGTCCTCCTCACAGTGTTCAGCTAAACATACAAGTTATTTTTTTGCGAGCTCTGCACAGTGTTCATCTAAAGCTACAAGTTAGTGTAGTGCGTCCTGCTCACAGTGTTCAGCTAAAACTACAAGTTAGTGTAGTGAGACCTCTGCACAGTGTTCATCTAAAACTACAAGTTAGTGTAGTGCGTCCTGCTCACAGTGTTCAGCTAAAACTACAAGTTAGTGTAGTGAGACCTCTGCACAGTGTTTATCTAAAGCTACAAGTTAGTGCAGTGTGTCCTGCTCACAGTGTTCAGCTAAAACTACAAGTTAGTGTGGTGCGTCCTCCTCACAGTGTTCAGCTAAACCTACAAGTTATTTTTTTGCGAGCTCTGCACAGTGTTCATCTAAAGCTACAAGTTAGCGTAGTGCGTCCTGCTCACAGTGTTCAGCTAAAACTACAAGTTAGTGTGGTGTGTCCTCCTCACAGTGTTCAGCTAAACCTACAAGTTATTTTTTTGCGAGCTCTGCACAGTGTTCAGCTAAAGCTACCTGTAGAAGGTTGGTGGTGTTTTCCTGATCCTATCACTAACGCAGGCAGCTAAATAAGCTGCAAGTTATTTTTTTGCGAGCTCTGCACAGTGTTCAGCTAAAGCTACCTGTAGAAGGTTGGTGGTGTTTTCCTGATCCTATCACTACCGCAGACAGCTAAATAAGCTGCAAGTTATTTTTTGGCGAGCTCTGCACAGTGTTCACCTAAAGCTACCTATTGAAGGTTGGTGGTGTTTTCCTTATCCTATCACTATCGCAGGCAGCTAAAAAAGCTACAAGTTAGTTTTTTGTGAGCTCTGCACAGTGTTCAGCTAAAGCTACCTGTAGAAGGTTGGTAGTATTCTCATACTACAGGCAGGCAGTTGATTTTGCTAGCTGCAGTATATATATATATATATATATATATATATATATATATATATCCCAGCTTAGTGCAGCTACAGGCCATTAGTATGCCTGGAAGGCCAAGAAGGAGAGGCAGACAGTCACAAGCCAATAAAAGATGGCAAGCAGGCTCTGTGTCTAGTGCTGGTCGTGGAGACGGTGCATCCTCATCAGCACGTGGCCGTGGGACACGCTTGGCCTTTTTTCCGGCAGCTGGCCGCGGTGAGCCACAACATGCGGAAGACTTGGTCGAGTGGATGACCAAGCCGTCCTCATCCTTCTAATCCTCTCTCACCCATGCTCAGGGTACTTTGTCTGGCCAAGCAGCGGCCTCTTCCCTCGGCTCAATGTCATCAGTAGGGATGACCTTCGTGTTCGAGTCGAACCCATGTTCGACTCGAACATCGTCTGTTCGCCCGTTCGCCGAATTGCGAACGATAAGGGCCGTTCGCGCCAAATTTGTGTGGCGCGTCACGGCCCATAATTCACTGCGGCATTGCAGTGCATTGCTGGCTGATGATTGGCCAAGCATGCACTATGACCAGCATGCTTGGCCAATCGCAGCGCCGTCTGAACAGAGAGCCGTAATTGAATTATGGCTCAGGGGATTTAGTACATGCCCCACACTATATAAGGCCGCCTGCACGGCGGCCCTGTGTAGTGTGTGTTCCAGCGTTCATTGAGAGAGAGAGAGAGACAGACAGACAGTGACATTTGATTTGAGTTAGATAGATTAGGCAGAACAGTCAGTCAGTTAGCTGCACTTACAGTGTATTGTGTATATATATGCATCCCAGGTGTTGCATATATATATATACACTGTATTCAGTTTAGCTAGATCTGTTCCTGTTATCTTCCTACTGACAGGCAGGCTTGTCTTGTTACAGTATTTACAGCTACCTGAAGAAAATTACTGGTGTTCTTTTGATCCTATTAGTACCACAGTCAGGCAGCTAGACTATTTATAGTTAGTGCAGTGCGTCCTGCTCACAGTGTTCAGCTAGATCCGTTCCTGTTATCTTCTTACTGACAGGCAGGCTTGTCTTGTTACAGTATATACAGCTACCTGAAGAAAATTGCTGGTGTTCTTTAGATCCTATTAGTACCACAGTCAGGCAGCTAGACTATTTACAGTTAGTGCAGTGTGTCCTGCTCACAGTGTTCAGCTAGATCCGTTCCTGTTATCTTCTTACTGACAGGCAGGCTTGTCTTGTTACAGTATATACAGCTACCTGAAGAAAATTACTGGTGTTCTTTTGATCCTATTAGTACCACAGTCAGGCAGCTAGACTATTTACAGTTAGTGCAGTGCGTCCTGCTCACAGTGTTCAGCTAAACCTACAAGTTAGTGGGGTGCGTCCTGCTCACAGTGTTCAGCTAAACCTACAAGTTAGTGCGGTGCGTCCTGCTCACAGTGTTCAGCTAAACCTACAAGTTAGTGGGGTGCGTCCTGCTCACAGTGTTCAGCTAAACCTACAAGTTAGTGCGGTGCGTCCTGATCACAGTGTTCAGCTAAACCTACAAGCTAGTGGGGTGCGTCCTGCTCACAGTGTTCAGCTAGATCCGTTCCTGTTATTTTCTTACTGACAGGCAGGCTTGTCTTGTTACAGTAATTACAGCTACCTGAAGAAAATTACTGGTGTTCTTTTGATCCTATTAGTACCACAGTCAAGCAGCTAGACTATTTACAGTTAGTGCAGTGCGTCCTGCTCACAGTGTTCAGCTAAACCTACAAGTTAGTGGGGTGCGTCCTGCTCACAGTGTTCAGCTAAACCTACAAGTTAGTGTGGTGCGTCCTCCTCACAGTGTTCAGCTAAACATACAAGTTATTTTTTTGCGAGCTCTGCACAGTGTTCATCTAAAGCTACAAGTTAGTGTAGTGCGTCCTGCTCACAGTGTTCAGCTAAAACTACAAGTTAGTGTAGTGAGACCTCTGCACAGTGTTCATCTAAAACTACAAGTTAGTGTAGTGCGTCCTGCTCACAGTGTTCAGCTAAAACTACAAGTTAGTGTAGTGAGACCTCTGCACAGTGTTTATCTAAAGCTACAAGTTAGTGCAGTGTGTCCTGCTCACAGTGTTCAGCTAAAACTACAAGTTAGTGTGGTGCGTCCTCCTCACAGTGTTCAGCTAAACCTACAAGTTATTTTTTTGCGAGCTCTGCACAGTGTTCATCTAAAGCTACAAGTTAGCGTAGTGCGTCCTGCTCACAGTGTTCAGCTAAAACTACAAGTTAGTGTGGTGTGTCCTCCTCACAGTGTTCAGCTAAACCTACAAGTTATTTTTTTGCGAGCTCTGCACAGTGTTCAGCTAAAGCTACCTGTAGAAGGTTGGTGGTGTTTTCCTGATCCTATCACTAACGCAGGCAGCTAAATAAGCTGCAAGTTATTTTTTTGCGAGCTCTGCACAGTGTTCAGCTAAAGCTACCTGTAGAAGGTTGGTGGTGTTTTCCTGATCCTATCACTACCGCAGACAGCTAAATAAGCTGCAAGTTATTTTTTGGCGAGCTCTGCACAGTGTTCACCTAAAGCTACCTATTGAAGGTTGGTGGTGTTTTCCTTATCCTATCACTATCGCAGGCAGCTAAAAAAGCTACAAGTTAGTTTTTTGCGAGCTCTGCACAGTGTTCAGCTAAAGCTACCTGTAGAAGGTTGGTAGTATTCTCATACTACAGGCAGGCAGTTGATTTTGCTAGCTGCAGTATATATATATATATATATATATATATATATATATATATATATATATCCCAGCTTAGTGCAGCTACAGGCCATTAGTATGCCTGGAAGGCCAAGAAGGAGAGGCAGACAGTCACAAGCCAATAAAAGATGGCAAGCAGGCTCTGTGTCTATTGCTGGTCGTGGAGACGGTGCATCCTCATCAGCACGTGGCCGTGGGACACGCTTGGCCTTTTTTCCGGCAGCTGGCCGTGGTGAGCCACAACATGCGGAAGACTTGGTCGAGTGGATGACCAAGCCGTCCTCATCCTTCTAATCCTCTCTCACCCATGCTCAGGGTACTTTGTCTGGCCAAGCAGCGGCCTCTTCCCTCGGCTCAATGTCATCAGTAGGGATGACCTTCGTGTTCGAGTCGAACCCATGTTCGACTCGAACATCGTCTGTTCGCCCGTTCGCCGAATTGCGAACGATAAGGGCCGTTCGCGCCAAATTCGTGTGGCGCGTCACGGCCCATAATTCACTGCGGCATTGCAGTGCATTGCTGGCTGATGATTGGCCAAGCATGCACTATGACCAGCATGCTTGGCCAATCGCAGCGCCGTCTGAACAGAGAGCCGTAATTGAATTATGGCTCAGGGGATTTAGTACATGCCCCACACTATATAAGGCCGCCTGCACGGCGGCCCTGTGTAGTGTGTGTTCCAGCGTTCATTGAGAGAGAGAGAGAGAGAGACAGACAGTGACATTTGATTTGAGTTAGATAGATTAGGCAGAACAGTCAGTCAGTTAGCTGCACTTACAGTGTATTGTGTATATATATGCATCCCAGGTGTTGCATATATATATATACACTGTATTCAGTTTAGCTAGATCTGTTCCTGTTATCTTCCTACTGACAGGCAGGCTTGTCTTGTTACAGTATTTACAGCTACCTGAAGAAAATTACTGGTGTTCTTTTGATCCTATTAGTACCACAGTCAGGCAGCTAGACTATTTATAGTTAGTGCAGTGCGTCCTGCTCACAGTGTTCAGCTAGATCCGTTCCTGTTATCTTCTTACTGACAGGCAGGCTTGTCTTGTTACAGTATATACAGCTACCTGAAGAAAATTGCTGGTGTTCTTTAGATCCTATTAGTACCACAGTCAGGCAGCTAGACTATTTACAGTTAGTGCAGTGTGTCCTGCTCACAGTGTTCAGCTAGATCCGTTCCTGTTATCTTCTTACTGACAGGCAGGCTTGTCTTGTTACAGTATATACAGCTACCTGAAGAAAATTACTGGTGTTCTTTTGATCCTATTAGTACCACAGTCAGGCAGCTAGACTATTTACAGTTAGTGCAGTGCGTCCTGCTCACAGTGTTCAGCTAAAACTACAAGTTAGTGGGGTGCGTCCTGCTCACAGTGTTCAGCTAAACCTACAAGTTAGTGGGGTGCGTCCTGCTCACAGTGTTCAGCTAAACCTACAAGTTAGTGCGGTGCGTCCTGCTCACAGTGTTCAGCTAAACCTACAAGCTAGTGGGGTGCGTCCTGCTCACAGTGTTCAGCTAGATCCGTTCCTGTTATTTTCTTACTGACAGGCAGGCTTGTCTTGTTACAGTAATTACAGCTACCTGAAGAAAATTACTGGTGTTCTTTTGATCCTATTAGTACCACAGTCAAGCAGCTAGACTATTTACAGTTAGTGCAGTGCGTCCTGCTCACAGTGTTCAGCTAAACCTACAAGTTAGTGGGGTGCGTCCTGCTCACAGTGTTCAGCTAAACCTACAAGTTAGTGCGGTGCTTCCTGCTCACAGTGTTCAGCTAAACCTACAAGTTAGTGGGGTGCGTTCTGCTCACAGTGTTCAGCTAGATCTGTTCCTGTTATCTTCTTACTGACAGGCAGGCTTGTCTTGTTACAGTATTTACAGCTACCTGAAGAAAATTACTGGTGTTCTTTTGATCCTATTAGTACCACAGTCAGGCAGCTAGACTATTTACAGTTAGTGCAGTGCGTCCTGCTCACAGTGTTCAGCTAAACCTACAAGTTAGTGGGGTGCGTCCTGCTCACAGTGTTCAGCTAAACCTACAAGTTAGTGCGGTGCGTCCTGCTCACAGTGTTCAGCTAAACCTACAAGTTAGTGGGGTGCGTCCTGCTCACAGTGTTCAGCTAGATCCGTTCCTGTTATCTTCTTACTGACAGGCAGGCTTGTCTTGTTACAGTATTTACAGCTACCTGAAGAAAATTACTGGTGTTCTTTTGATCCTATTAGTACCACAGTCAGGCAGCTAGACTATTTACAGTTAGTGCAGTGCATCCTGCTCACAGTGTTCAGCTAAACCTACAAGTTAGTGGGGTGCATCCTGCCCACAGTGTTCAGCTAAACCTACAAGTTAGTGGGGTGCATCCTGCTCACAGTGTTCAGCTAAACTTACAAGTTAGTGGGGTGCGTTCTGCTCACAGTGTTCAGCTAAACCTACAAGTTAGTGGGGTGCGTCCTGCTAACAGTGTTCAGCTAAACCTACAAATTAGTGTGGTGCGTCCACCTCGCAGTGTTCAGCTAAACCTACAAGTTAGTGGGGTGCGTCCTGCTCACAGTGTTCAGCTAGATCCGTTCCTGTTATTTTCTTACTGACAGGCAGGCTTGTCTTGTTACAGTAATTACAGCTACCTGAAGAAAATTACTGGTGTTCTTTTGATCCTATTAGTACCACAGTCAAGCAGCTAGACTATTTACAGTTAGTGCAGTGCGTCCTGCTCACAGTGTTCAGCTAAACCTACAAGATAGTGGGGTGCGTCCTGCTCACAGTGTTCAGCTAAACCTACAAGTTAGTGCGGTGCTTCCTGCTCACAGTGTTCAGCTAAACCTACAAGTTAGTGGGGTGCGTTCTGCTCACAGTGTTCAGCTAGATCCATTCCTGTTATCTTCTTACTGACAGGCAGGCTTGTCTTGTTACAGTATTTACAGCTACCTGAAGAAAATTACTGGTGTTCTTTTGATCCTATTAGTACCACAGTCAGGCAGCTAGACTATTTACAGTTAGTGCAGTGCGTCCTGCTCACAGTGTTCAGCTAAACATACAAGTTAGTGGGGTGCGTCCTGCTCACAGTGTTCAGCTAAACCTACAAGTTAGTGCGGTGCGTCCTGCTCACAGTGTTCAGCTAAACCTACAAGTTAGTGGGGTGCGTCCTGCTCACAGTGTTCAGCTAGATCCATTCCTGTTATCTTCTTACTGACAGGCAGGCTTGTCTTGTTACAGTATTTACAGCTACCTGAAGAAAATTACTGGTGTTCTTTTGATCCTATTAGTACCACAGTCAGGCAGCTAGACTATTTACAGTTATTCAGTGCATCCTGCTCACAGTGTTCAGCTAAACCTACAAGTTAGTGGGGTGCATCCTGCCCACAGTGTTCAGCTAAACCTACAAGTTAGTGGGGTGCATCCTGCTCACAGTGTTCAGCTAAACCTACAAGTTAGTGGGGTGCGTCCTGCTCACAGTGTTCAGCTAAACCTACAAGTTAGTGCGGTGCGTCCTGCTCACAGTGTTCAGCTAAACCTACAAGTTAGTGGGGTACGTCCTGCTCACAGTGTTCAGCTAGATCCGTTCCTGTTATTTTCTTACTGACAGGCAGGCTTGTCTTGTTACAGTAATTACAGCTACCTGAAGAAAATTACTGGTGTTCTTTTGATCCTATTAGTACCACAGTCAAGCAGCTAGACTATTTACAGTTAGTGCAGTGCGTCCTGCTCACAGTGTTCAGCTAAACCTACAAGTTAGTGGGGTGCGTCCTGCTCACTGTGTTCAGCTAAACCTACAAGTTAGTGCGGTGCTTCCTGCTCACAGTGTTCAGCTAAACCTACAAGTTAGTGGGGTGCGTTCTGCTCACAGTGTTCAGCTAGATCCGTTCCTGTTATCTTCTTACTGACAGGCAGGCTTGTCTTGTTACAGTATTTACAGCTACCTGAAGAAAATTACTGGTGTTCTTTTGATCCTATTAGTACCACAGTCAGGCAGCTAGACTATTTACAGTTAGTGCAGTGCGTCCTGCTCACAGTGTTCAGCTAAACCTACAAGTTAGTGGGGTGCGTCCTGCTCACAGTGTTCAGCTAAACCTACAAGTTAGTGCGGTGCGTCCTGCTCACAGTGTTCAGCTAAACCTACAAGTTAGTGGGGTGCGTCCTGCTCACAGTGTTCAGCTAGATCCGTTCCTGTTATCTTCTTACTGACAGGCAGGCCTGCCTTGTTACAGTATTTACAGCTACCTGAAGAAAATTACTGGTGTTCTTTTGATCCTATTAGTACCACAGTCAGGCAGCTAGACTATTTACAGTTAGTGCAGTGCGTCCTGCTCACAGTGTTCAGCTAAAACTACAAGTTAGTGGGGTGCGTCCTGCTCACAGTGTTCAGCTAAACCTACAAGTTAGTGGGGTGCGTCCTGCTCACAGTGTTCAGCTAAACCTACAAGTTAGTGCGGTGCGTCCTGCTCACAGTGTTCAGCTAAACCTACAAGCTAGTGGGGTGCGTCCTGCTCACAGTGTTCAGCTAGATCCGTTCCTGTTATTTTCTTACTGACAGGCAGGCTTGTCTTGTTACAGTAATTACAGCTACCTGAAGAAAATTACTGGTGTTCTTTTGATCCTATTAGTACCACAGTCAAGCAGCTAGACTATTTACAGTTAGTGCAGTGCGTCCTGCTCACAGTGTTCAGCTAAACCTACAAGTTAGTGGGGTGCGTCCTGCTCACAGTGTTCAGCTAAACCTACAAGTTAGTGCGGTGCTTCCTGCTCACAGTGTTCAGCTAAACCTACAAGTTAGTGGGGTGCGTTCTGCTCACAGTGTTCAGCTAGATCTGTTCCTGTTATCTTCTTACTGACAGGCAGGCTTGTCTTGTTACAGTATTTACAGCTACCTGAAGAAAATTACTGGTGTTCTTTTGATCCTATTAGTACCACAGTCAGGCAGCTAGACTATTTACAGTTAGTGCAGTGCGTCCTGCTCACAGTGTTCAGCTAAACCTACAAGTTAGTGGGGTGCGTCCTGCTCACAGTGTTCAGCTAAACCTACAAGTTAGTGCGGTGCGTCCTGCTCACAGTGTTCAGCTAAACCTACAAGTTAGTGGGGTGCGTCCTGCTCACAGTGTTCAGCTAGATCCGTTCCTGTTATCTTCTTACTGACAGGCAGGCTTGTCTTGTTACAGTATTTACAGCTACCTGAAGAAAATTACTGGTGTTCTTTTGATCCTATTAGTACCACAGTCAGGCAGCTAGACTATTTACAGTTAGTGCAGTGCATCCTGCTCACAGTGTTCAGCTAAACCTACAAGTTAGTGGGGTGCATCCTGCCCACAGTGTTCAGCTAAACCTACAAGTTAGTGGGGTGCATCCTGCTCACAGTGTTCAGCTAAACTTACAAGTTAGTGGGGTGCGTTCTGCTCACAGTGTTCAGCTAAACCTACAAGTTAGTGGGGTGCGTCCTGCTAACAGTGTTCAGCTAAACCTACAAATTAGTGTGGTGCGTCCACCTCGCAGTGTTCAGCTAAACCTACAAGTTAGTGGGGTGCGTCCTGCTCACAGTGTTCAGCTAGATCCGTTCCTGTTATTTTCTTACTGACAGGCAGGCTTGTCTTGTTACAGTAATTACAGCTACCTGAAGAAAATTACTGGTGTTCTTTTGATCCTATTAGTACCACAGTCAAGCAGCTAGACTATTTACAGTTAGTGCAGTGCGTCCTGCTCACAGTGTTCAGCTAAACCTACAAGATAGTGGGGTGCGTCCTGCTCACAGTGTTCAGCTAAACCTACAAGTTAGTGCGGTGCTTCCTGCTCACAGTGTTCAGCTAAACCTACAAGTTAGTGGGGTGCGTTCTGCTCACAGTGTTCAGCTAGATCCGTTCCTGTTATCTTCTTACTGACAGGCAGGCTTGTCTTGTTACAGTATTTACAGCTACCTGAAGAAAATTACTGGTGTTCTTTTGATCCTATTAGTACCACAGTCAGGCAGCTAGACTATTTACAGTTAGTGCAGTGCGTCCTGCTCACAGTGTTCAGCTAAACATACAAGTTAGTGGGGTGCGTCCTGCTCACAGTGTTCAGCTAAACCTACAAGTTAGTGCGGTGCGTCCTGCTCACAGTGTTCAGCTAAACCTACAAGTTAGTGGGGTGCGTCCTGCTCACAGTGTTCAGCTAGATCCGTTCCTGTTATCTTCTTACTGACAGGCAGGCTTGTCTTGTTACAGTATTTACAGCTACCTGAAGAAAATTACTGGTGTTCTTTTGATCCTATTAGTACCACAGTCAGGCAGCTAGACTATTTACAGTTATTCAGTGCATCCTGCTCACAGTGTTCAGCTAAACCTACAAGTTAGTGGGGTGCATCCTGCCCACAGTGTTCAGCTAAACCTACAAGTTAGTGGGGTGCATCCTGCTCACAGTGTTCAGCTAAACCTACAAGTTAGTGGGGTGCGTCCTGCTCACAGTGTTCAGCTAAACCTACAAGTTAGTGCGGTGCGTCCTGCTCACAGTGTTCAGCTAAACCTACAAGTTAGTGGGGTACGTCCTGCTCACAGTGTTCAGCTAGATCCGTTCCTGTTATTTTCTTACTGACAGGCAGGCTTGTCTTGTTACAGTAATTACAGCTACCTGAAGAAAATTACTGGTGTTCTTTTGATCCTATTAGTACCACAGTCAAGCAGCTAGACTATTTACAGTTAGTGCAGTGCGTCCTGCTCACAGTGTTCAGCTAAACCTACAAGTTAGTGGGGTGCGTCCTGCTCACTGTGTTCAGCTAAACCTACAAGTTAGTGCGGTGCTTCCTGCTCACAGTGTTCAGCTAAACCTACAAGTTAGTGGGGTGCGTTCTGCTCACAGTGTTCAGCTAGATCCGTTCCTGTTATCTTCTTACTGACAGGCAGGCTTGTCTTGTTACAGTATTTACAGCTACCTGAAGAAAATTACTGGTGTTCTTTTGATCCTATTAGTACCACAGTCAGGCAGCTAGACTATTTACAGTTAGTGCAGTGCGTCCTGCTCACAGTGTTCAGCTAAACCTACAAGTTAGTGGGGTGCGTCCTGCTCACAGTGTTCAGCTAAACCTACAAGTTAGTGCGGTGCGTCCTGCTCACAGTGTTCAGCTAAACCTACAAGTTAGTGGGGTGCGTCCTGCTCACAGTGTTCAGCTAGATCCGTTCCTGTTATCTTCTTACTGACAGGCAGGCCTGCCTTGTTACAGTATTTACAGCTACCTGAAGAAAATTACTGGTGTTCTTTTGATCCTATTAGTACCACAGTCAGGCAGCTAGACTATTTACAGTTAGTGCAGTGCATCCTGCTCACAGTGTTCAGCTAAACCTACAAGTTAGTGGGGTGCATCCTGCCCACAGTGTTCAGCTAAACCTACAAGTTAGTGGGGTGCATCCTGCTCACAGTGTTCAGCTAAACCTACAAATTAGTGTGGTGCGTCCACCTCGCAGTGTTCAGCTAAACCTACAAGTTAGTGGGGTGCGTCCTGCTCACAGTGTTCAGCTAGATCCGTTCCTGTTATTTTCTTACTGACAGGCAGGCTTGTCTTGTTACAGTAATTACAGCTACCTGAAGAAAATTACTGGTGTTCTTTTGATCCTATTAGTACCACAGTCAAGCAGCTAGACTATTTACAGTTAGTGCAGTGCGTCCTGCTCACAGTGTTCAGCTAAACCTACAAGTTAGTGGGGTGCGTCCTGCTCACAGTGTTCAGCTAAACCTACAAGTTAGTGCGGTGCTTCCTGCTCACAGTGTTCAGCTAAACCTACAAGTTAGTGGGGTGCGTTCTGCTCACAGTGTTCAGCTAGATCCGTTCCTGTTATCTTCTTACTGACAGGCAGGCTTGTCTTGTTACAGTATTTACAGCTACCTGAAGAAAATTACTGGTGTTCTTTTGATCCTATTAGTACCACAGTCAGGCAGCTAGACTATTTACAGTTAGTGCAGTGCGTCCTGCTCACAGTGTTCAGCTAAACCTACAAGTTAGTGGGGTGCGTCCTGCTCACAGTGTTCAGCTAAACCTACAAGTTAGTGCGGTGCGTCCTGCTCACAGTGTTCAGCTAAACCTACAAGTTAGTGGGGTGCGTCCTGCTCACAGTGTTCAGCTAGATCCGTTCCTGTTATCTTCTTACTGACAGGCAGGCTTGTCTTGTTACAGTATTTACAGCTACCTGAAGAAAATTACTGGTGTTCTTTTGATCCTATTAGTACCACAGTCAGGCAGCTAGACTATTTACAGTTAGTGCAGTGCGTCCTGCTCACAGTGTTCAGCTAAACCTACAAGTTAGTGGGGTGCGTCCTGCTCACAGTGTTCAGCTAAACCTACAAGTTAGTGCGGTGCGTCCTGCTCACAGTGTTCAGCTAAACCTACAAGTTAGTGGGGTGCGTCCTGCTCACAGTGTTCAGCTAGATCCGTTCCTGTTATCTTCTTACTGACAGGCAGGCTTGTCTTGTTACAGTATTTACAGCTACCTGAAGAAAATTACTGGTGTTCTTTTGATCCTATTAGTACCACAGTCAGGCAGCTAGACTATTTACAGTTAGTGCAGTGCATCCTGCTCACAGTGTTCAGCTAAACCTACAAGTTAGTGGGGTGCATCCTGCCCACAGTGTTCAGCTAAACCTACAAGTTAGTGGGGTGCATCCTGCTCACAGTGTTCAGCTAAACTTACAAGTTAGTGGGGTGCGTTCTGCTCACAGTGTTCAGCTAAACCTACAAGTTAGTGGGGTGCGTCCTGCTAACAGTGTTCAGCTAAACCTACAAATTAGTGTGGTGCGTCCACCTCGCAGTGTTCAGCTAAACCTACAAGTTAGTGGGGTGCGTCCTGCTCACAGTGTTCAGCTAAAGCTACCTGTAGAAGGTTGGTGGTGTTCTCATACTACAGGCAGGCAGTTGATTTTGCTAGCTGCAGTATCAGTACATATATATATATATATATATATATATATATATATATCCCAGCTTAGTGCAGCTACAGGCCATTAGTATGTCTGGAAGGCCAAGAAGGAGAGGCAGACAGTCACAAGCCAATAAGAGATGGCAAGCAGGCTCTGTGTCTAGTGCTGGTCGTGGAGACGGTACATCCTCATCAGCACATGGCCGTGGGACACGCTTGGCCTTTTTTTCGGCAGCTGGCCATGTTGAGCCGCAACATGCGGAAGACTTGGTCGAGTGGATGACCAAGCCGTCCTCATTCTCCTCATCCTCTCTCACCCATGCCCAGGGTACTTTGTCTGGCAAAGCAGCGGCCTCTTCCCTCGGCTCAATGTCATCAGTGACTCCTTCCCTAGCCCCACCATGTCCTCCTGAGGAGTCCCTCGAACTGTTTGACCACAGTGTTGGGTACATGCTCCAGGAGGATGCCCAGCGTTTGGAAGGCTCTGATGATGATACTGAGCTTGATGAAGGCAGTAACATGAGCATGGACAGAGGGGTTGCCCAAGAAGGACAGCAATCTGGCAGTCATGCTCCCCCTGCCGCAGTATACTGCCAGGTTTGCTCCAGTGATGAGGAGGGAGGGGATGATGAGGTCACTGACTCAACGTGGGTGCCTGATAGGAGAGAGGAGGAGGAGGAGATGGAGGTGGCACATCACCAACGAGGCAAGATGCCCTCCAGGGGCCAGCCTAAGGGCAGCACATTGACTACATCACACCCCAAAGCTCCACATGTGCAGGGCGCTGCAGTCTCTGCGCGTTATTCAAAAAGTTCTTTGGTGTGGGCCTTTTTTGAGACGAGTGCATCAGATCGCACCGCTGCTATTTGCAACATATGTCTCAAGCGTATCTCGCGTGGCCAAAACATCTCCCGCTTGGGTTCCACATGCTTGACCCGACATATGTTGACCTGCCATGCAGTTCATTGACAAGCGTATCTAAAAGACCCACACCAAAGAACAAATAGGACCTCTCCTTGCTCCTCATCAGCTGAGATTTCCAATCCCACTGGACCGTCAGTCATCTCGGAGACCTGCACTGAGAGGAATGAAGGTGTAGAATTAGGTGTGTCACAGCCAAGTACTTGTGGGCAATCTCCTTTTGGTACACCGATGTCAGATTGTCCCAGGCAAATTTCCCTTCCCCAGCTGCTGCACCGCCGAAAGAAGTTTGCTCCCAGCCATCCAGATGCCCAGCGTTTGAATGCTAGCTTGGCAAAATTGCTAGCACTTCAACTGCTGCCTTTTCAGTTGGTATACTCTGCCCTCTTCCGTGAGTTTGTGGAATGTGCGGTTCCTCAGTGGCAGGTACCCAAACGCCACTTTTTCTCATGGAAGGCGATTACGGCTCTCTACCGGCATGTGGAAGGCAATGTCCATGCCTCGCTGGACAGGGCGGTCAGCGGTAAAGGTGCATATTACCGCTGACTCATGGTCCAGCAGGCATGGACAGGGACATTACCTAAGTCTCACGGCGCATTGGGTGACTCTGCTGGCAGCTGGGAAGGATGCAGGACAAGGTGCAGTAGTGTTGGAGGTTGTTCCGCCACCACGCCTCCAAAATGCTAATGATTGTGACACACCTCTCTCCTCCACACCCTCCTCTTCTTTTTCCTCCATGGCCTCTTCCTGTGCTTTGTCCTCGGAACCAGCAGTTCCGTAGCAGTTCAAGGGGCTACGCAAGTACGCAGGCCAAAAGATGCCATGCAGTGCTTGAGCTGGTGTGCTTGGGGGACAGGAGCCACACTGGGGCAGAGGTTCTGTCAGCTCTGCAGGGGCAGGTTCAGAGGTGGTTGACGCCACGCCAACTTAAGGCAGGAATGGTGGTTTGTGACAATGGCACCAACCTCCTCTCTGCCCTCCGACAGGGACAAATGAGCCATGGGCCCTGTTTGGCTCACGTCCTTAACTTGGTGGTGCAGCGGTTCTTGGGCAGGTACCCGGGCTTACAGGATGTCCTGAGGCAGGCCAGGAAAGTCTGTGTGCATTTCTGCCAGTCATATAATGCCAGTGCTCGGCTGACGGACCTCCAAAAGGAGTTTAACCTGCCCAAGAACCGCCTAATCTGTGACATGCCCACCAGGTGGAACTCAACGTTGGCCATGCTGCAGCGGCTGCACATGCAGCAGAGGGCCATCAATGAGTACCTGTGCGACTATGGCACCAGGACAGGGTCAGGGGAGCTTGTTTTTTTTTTCCCCAAGCCAGTGGGCCATGATCAGGGATGCATGCACTGTCCTGTCACCATTTGAGGAGGCCACGAGGATGGTGAGCAGTGACAGTGCATGCATCAGTGACACTGTCCCCCTTGTCCACCTGTTGGAGCACACGCTGCGTGGAATAATGGACAGGGCACTTGAGGCAGAACAGAGCCAGGAAGAGGAGGACTTCCTTAGCTCTCAAGGCCCCCTTTACCCAGACAGTGTTCCTGCGTGCCCGCCGATCACACAGGAAGAGGACGAGGAGGAGGAGGAAGATTGTGTCAGTATGGAGGTGGAGCCTGGCACTCAGCATCAGCAGCAGTCTTTAAGGGATCAGTCCCAAGAAACACATGGACTTGTACGTGGCTGGGAGGAGGTGGCTGCGGACCATGTCGTCCTTAGTGACCCAGAGGACTCCGGACCGAATGCCTCAGCAAACCTACGCTGCATGGCCTCCCTGATCCTGCAAAGCCTGCGTAAGGATCCTCGTATTCGTGGTATCAAGGAGAAGGACCAATACTGGCT
Source organism: Lithobates clamitans (assembly GCA_037952925.1). NCBI lineage: Eukaryota > Metazoa > Chordata > Amphibia > Anura > Ranidae > Lithobates > Lithobates clamitans. The sequence continues at coordinate 2,403,339 of JBBGZY010000034.1, forward strand.
GACAACCCTCCTTGATCCACGTTACAAGGGTAAGGTTGCGGACCTTATCTTGCCATCGCAGAGGGAGCAAAGGATGAAACATCTTCGCAAGGCCTTGCAGAAAGGTCTGTGCAACACGTTCCCAGAGACTGGGAGGTTACAAACTCCTGTTTCTGGACAACGTGTTGCTGAGGCTTTGGTCAGTCAAAGAAGGAGCTGTGGAGAAGGTGGCCGTCTGACCGATGCGTTCAGACAATTTTTTGGTCCGCAGCCCCAAGGTATGATCGGTTCCAGCAACCATCGCCAGCGTCTGTTTTACATGGTGCAGGAATACCTAGGGGCAAGATCAGACTTGGACACCTTTCCCACCGAAAATCCTCTGGGTTACTGGGTCTTGAGGATGGATCACTGGCCAGAGCTTGCACAGTATGCAATTGAGCTACTGGCCTGTCCTGCATCCAGCGTTCTTTCGGAACGCACATTCAGTGCTGCTGGAGGCGTGGTAACCGATCACAGGGTGCGTCTGTCCACCGCCTCGGTCGATCGACTGACCTTCATAAAAATGAATCATTCTTGGATCACCACCAGCTACCAAGCACCTGATGCTGATGTAACCGAATCATTTATTTTGAAATCTCAGATCCCTTCAAAGACTGCCTATGCTGATGCTGAGTGACTATCCCTGAGTAATTATCCTCCACCGGTGCCTAAGGCCCAATTTTTCAGCCCCTGTTTAAGCCCCTGTTTAACAGGAGCGTGTAATTACAATTTTTGATGCAATACTTTGCAGCAGGGCTCGTTCCTGCGTTCCAACTAGAGTGTCTGTGAGGGGTTGCAGTGTTGTGGCACCAGCACCAGTGCCTAAGGCCTAATCTTTCAGCCCCTCTTCAACAGGGGCATGTAATTACAATTCTTGATCTAATATTTCACAGCAGGGCCCATTTCTGCACCCACCAAGAGTGAGTGAGGACTTACAGTGTTGTGACACCAGCACCACCACCACCACCACCACCAAAGATTAAATCTTCTGAAGAGGAGGACAGACAGCAAAACAAATGTCACAGGGGTGATAACCCTTCCCTATGTTTTCCAAAAAGCTTAAAAAAGATTTTTTGGCTGGAGCTAAACACGTTAAAAATGTAACCGTTCAAAATTACAGATTCTACTTAACAACAAACCTACAGTCCCTGTCTTGTTTGCACCGCCTGTATATTTCTGTTCAGAGTATATAGGGCCTGGTGGCCCCACACCTTTCTTTATTTTAATTTGGGTGTCTGGTTCCCCTTAATATCCATACAAGACCCAAAGGGCCTGGTAATGAACTGGGGGATACCCATGCCGTTTGTCTCACTTATTTTCATCCATATTGCCAGGACCCGACATTACATTAAAGCCGCAAGCAGTTTTAAATGACTTTTTTCCTTTAAAAATGACATTTTGTGCAGGGACTGTTCTAAGCACGGGAAACACGCGCCACTTTACAGGCATACTGTAGACACCCCCCAGGTACGATATTTAAAGGAATATTTCACTTTTTTTTACATTAAGCATCATTAAAATCACTGCTCCCAAAACGGCTATTTTTAAAAGTTTTTTTTGCATTGATACATGTCCCCTGGGGCAGGACCCGGGTCCCCAAACCCTTTTTAGGACAATACCATGCAAATTAGCCTTTAAAATGAGCACTTTTTATTTTGAACGTTCGAGTCCCATAGACATCAATAGGGTTCTAATGTTCGTGCGAATTTTCGGTCCGTTGGCAGGTTCTGGTGCGAACCGAACCGGGGGGGTGTTCGGCTCATCCCTAATCAGAATATAGGAATTTTACAGAAAGACCTGAACAAAATAATGGAGTAGGTAACTATATGGAAAATGAGGTTTATTGTGGAGAAATGTAAAGTAATGCACTTTGGAGCAAAAAACATAAATGTAAACTACTCAATAGGGGCAGAACCTTTGGGGGAAATAAAGGATGGAGAAAGATCTGGGGGTTCTAGTAGATGATAGATTGAGTAATAGCATGCAATATCAAGCTGCAGAAACCAAAGTCGGCAGAATTTTAGCATGCATAAAAAAAGGGATATACTCCAGAAATAAAACTATAATCCTGACACTTTAAAAAAAACTCAGCCTATCTGGGAGACCAGCCTGAGAGGGGAGGCATAATTGGTGAGTGAGCCATCTGCTCTGTGAACAACCCTCCTCTCTCACCCAAACTTTTTGCTTTGATTTTTTTCCTTCTCATTTTGTTCTCCCCCTGTGTAGACTGGGGGCAGGGGGGATTGTACAGATAGGGGGAAGGGGATTATACAAACTAGGGGAGTGTACAGACTGGGGCTACACAATGCTACACAGTGCTCTGGAAGGTGGTCTGAGGGGAGGCCTGTAATGTACACAGTGCTCTGGATGGTGGTCTAAGGGGAGGCCTGTAATGTACACAGTGCTCTGGACAGTGGTCTGAGGGGAGGCCTGTAATGTACACAGTGTTCTGGACAGTGGTCTGAGAGGCCTGTAATGTACACAGTGCTCTGGATGGTGGTCTGAGGGGAGGCCTGTAATGTACACAGTGCTCTGGACGGTGGTCTAAGGGGAGGCCTGTAATGTACAAAGTGCTCTGGATGGTGGTCTAGGGGGAGGCCTGTAATGTACACAGTGCTCTGGACGGTGGTCTGTGGGGAGGCCTGTAATGTACACAGTGCCCTGAATGGTGGTATGAGGGGTGGTCTGTCCAGAGGCACAAAATGTTGTAAAATGCCACCAGATTTTTTTGTTGTTTTTGTTCCTTTACCATTTGTAGTCTTAGAACAGTTAGCTATTAATATTTGATTATTTATGTTCAAAGGTATCCTATGTGTTGTTACTATGCAATCTGTTACTGTTCTGAATTGTTAATTTATATTGTTATTGTTGAACCAAAATTCTTTGGTAAGAATAAAATACAAAATATGCATTGAAAAGTTTTTTCTCTATCTTGTGGAGGAAATGTGAGAAGTAATGTATATATCATACAATCATTCCGTAAACACATATCACATACTCTGCACATATCATTTGTGGAAAATATACTTTTAAAATAGTTTCCCATTTGCCAATAAAAATTTTTTTTAAAATATGCCCCCCGGATTTCATTTTGAAAATCTGGTCACCTTACCATGGAGGGTGACAGAGGGGTGGGTGTGAAGTCATCATTGCCGGACTGCAACATGGCTCCGACTATAAGACAATTAAATTGTGCAAGTGTCAAGAAGAGGCGTAGCAGCAGGATAGTGAGCGGAGAATAGGATACAGAAACTCAGAAGAAGAGAAGCGAAAAGGAGAATTACAGGATAAGAAACCACAAGTGCAGGGAGGAGCCAACTGGGTTCAATTGTGTAGAACCCTGTAGAGTAAAAATTTAGAAAACTCGAAAGAGTGCGTGGCAACCGAGGTGAGCCAGGAGGTGACTGGCTAGGTCACCGATGCTCGGGTGAATGTCTGTGCTGAACACAAAGCCTGGAGACCAGAGCCCTAGGGCGTACTGGGGCAAACAGCTAAAGTCTGGTACGGCCTATGTAGGAATGTTGCTGTCTGTAGGTGGTGACGTGTGCTCAGCCTGCTAATGTTTGAACTGACAGCAAACTCAATGTTTTAGTGATCTTGTCTGCATGGGTGAAGGGTCGTCCTTCTAAAACAGATTGTAATGCAGAGACACATGTGACAGTAGCTAACACCTGATGGATGAGTAAAATTGTGTATATGAAGTGAATGTATAGTGAAAGGGTCCTGCAGAATAATGTGACAGAAGAATCACACCAGCCTAGCGCCCTAGTAGCGAGGTCCTGGTATGGATCGAGACTTGGTTGACCGGAACCTGTAGTGAGGGTGACATGAATGTAATATATATAGATATTTTTATTTTTTTACCTGAAACAAACTGCCCCTTCCTTGTCATGCGACTGGCCCTGGTGAAGATGCAATCCTTATGTATCTTTTCTCTCTTTTTTTTTTTTATCTGGAGGAGAAAACGTACGACCTGGTGCAGGAAGGAACCTGAACTCAACTGACCTAAGGAAGAAATGACAGAAGAAAAATGATGAGTGGCTCGCATGCCACTGGAGATGAATGGCCAACTGAGTGCTGTTAAATGTTTGTGTGGCTGATTTTGAGTCACTGGACTGTGTTTGCAAATGTTTGCAAGAAGTTATGCTTGTAAGCTTGCTTGCACTTAGGTACATGCAGAAGATGATAGTGCTACTGGAGATGCAGTGGTTTCAAGTGTCTCAAAGATTGCAAGTGTCTATGCTGCAGAAGACATAACTGCTATGACTGCAAGTGTCCGAACTGCAGAAGACATTGTTACAATTGATTACAAGTGTCTGGGTTGCTGGAAACGTGGTTGCGTAGTTGCAAGTGCCTCAAATGGTATGCAAGTGTCTATGCTGCAGGAGACGTGGCTACAGAGACGTGGTTGCAAATGGATTACAAGTGTCTGTGCTGCAGGAGACGTGGTTGCAATGTTAACAGTGTCAAAGATGTTGAATATGTGGTTGTGACTGTCAGTAAGCACACACAGCAAGGAAAGCCAGGTGCAGGACAAAAAGGGGCATATTTCTCCCCTATATATGCGGCAACACCAACTTGAGCCCCAACAAAAGGTCTCCCCCTATGTGATAAGCGCAGTTTTTATACATTCAGATATTCCACTTGCATCTATACTTAAGGGGACTGTATACCCATTTAATAACTTGGTCCAGTATCCATGGGCCATCTCTTGCTATTATTGTTTTGGGTAAGGCCGCGTACACATGGGCGGACTTTTTCGACCGGACTGGTCCGACAGACTTTCCTGCAGACTTTCGACGGACTTTTGACGGACTTCCGACGGACTTTTTAACGAAAGGACTTGCCTACACACGATCACACCAAAGGCCGACGGATTCGTACGTGATGATGTACATCGGACTAAAATAAGGAAGTTGATAGCCAATAGCCAATAGCTGCCCTAGCGTCAGTTTTTGTCCGTCGGACTAGCATACAGATGAGCGAATTTCTGGGTCCGGCAGAGTTACGACGTAAAGATTTGAAGCATGTTCCAAATCTAAAGTCCATCAGATTTGGAACTGGAAAAGTCCGCTGAAGGTCCGTGAAGCCCACACACAATCGGATTGTCCGCCGGATTTGGTCCGTCGGACGAGTCCGGTCAAAAGGTCCGACCGTGTGTACGCTGCATAACGCTTGACCTACTTCCTTGTCTAGCTGATGATTGAGTCTCCCTGGTCGCCTGGTGTCTAGTCCAAGATCCTTCCTACCTAATACCTGTGAATTGCCATATCAATACTCTTCTGGACAGAGACCCTGGCTGGGTTTATAGCCGCAGGCTTATGAGAGCTTGCCTTCTGGTAAGCACGCACTATATATGGTGGAGGTGCACTGTTTATTAGTGCTGTTTATTGCATGATTACACACTGGTGCATATTATATGGACTGAATCTGTGCAACACATAGGCTGCTGTGTTGGAAGTTTTTTGAGATTTGTACACATTCACTGTGGTACATGGACTATATGTTTAAATATTTTTTTAAATTATTTTTTATTTTCATTTTATTTTTTAGCGCTGCTTTACTCAACTTTATATTTGTATATGTGTGTGCATCTCACATTTCTAGCAACTGCTTTGCTTTTTTTCTTTAATTTCTTTATTCCTTATGTGTTAGCGCGGTATTTTATTTTTTATTTTTATGACTGTCAGTAAGTGACTGTGCTGCAGTAGACGTGGTTGCAATGACTGCAAGTGTCTGAGCTGCAGGAGGACATGGTTTCTGCGGGTCACTAGTGTCTGTAAAGGTGGCCTTTGGCAGGAGAAGGAAGAAAAGATAAGAGAATCTTGAATGCGAAGGACTGAATTGTAACCCTAAGCGGCTGAGGCTGTGCACTTATGGTGTGAGAAAATGAATTAGATACAAATTGTAGTAGGACGGCTTGACTCAAATCGGACTGTAATGGGTATGGAAGAGGGGCCTGATACAAATCCGTCGTAGGGTAGAACGTGAAATTGGTACGAATTGTTGTTAGGTGTAAGTGATACGAATCGCTGTGTCGCTGATGCGGCTGGATTCTAATTTGACTGTAGTTGGTGAGCAACGTATCCGGTGTAACCCGGGAGAAGCGTGGTATAGCGCCGTGCATGATGCATCTGAAGACAAGTTTGGTTTCGGTAAGTAGATGAGATAAGGGCAGTGTTCGTACGATCCGTAAGTTCCGCTGCGGGAACTGAACGTACGATATGGGGACACAACGAATTGATACGACATACAAACATAGTAACGAATCCTACCTGCGATAGTGAGCAGTGCAGGTTTGAATCGGACTGTAGTGGGTGAGCAACATATCCGGTGTGAACCGGGAGAAGCGCGGTGTGGTGCCCTGCATGGCGCATCTGGAACCAAGTTTGGTCTTAACAAGTGGAAGGAAAAAGGATAGCATTCATACGATTCGTAATTTCGGAACTACACATACAACATGGGGGATACAACGAATGACAACGGCATGACACAAAAACATAGTAACAAATCCTACCTGTGATAGTGCGCAGTGCAACTAGGTATGAATCGGACTCGAACGTATCCGATGTGAATCGGGAAAAGTGTTGTGTAGCGCCGAGTAAGATGCACATGGAAACATTTGGTTTTGGCAAGTAGATAGGAAAAGGACAGTGTTCAAACGATTCCTAAGTCCTGCTGCGGGAACTGGACATATGTCATTGGGAGACAACGAATGGCAACGACTTGGACATGACACAAGTACATAGTAACGAATCCTACCTGCAACAGCGAGCAAGAGTTGATTGAAAAACCATGAATAAGCAACAGCAACACACTGTATTTGGGAACATCAGACTCACAAACACGAAGTGAGCTGAAGAGCTGGCCTGGTGACATAATGAATCGCGCACTGGAACCGATAAGTAGCATGGATGAGTGGGCTTCTTAAGGCTACTTTCACACTGGGGTGGGGGGTGTTAGCGGGGCGTTACCACTGTTATAGCGGCTCTATTCGGTCCCGAGCAGGGCGCTTTTAACCCCTGATAGCGACTGAGGAAAGGATTAATATCGCCTGAAAAGCGCGGCTGCCAAAAATAATGGTGGGTGTTGTCATTTTTTATGTCACACTTTTACATAAACTTTATTGAATTTTTTCAATAAACTAAACTATTTTTTTAATAAACTATAATACACACTATATAATACCCAATTTTTTCATTAAAATATAAAAGATGAAGATGACCAACCAATCCTTCCTGCAAGCAACCGACCAATCCTTCCCGCGATCGACCGTCTGATCCATCCTGCGATCGACCAACTGATCCTTCCTGCGATCAACCAACTTATCCTTTCTGCATATGATCGATCCTGTCATCATTCGATCCTTCTTTCAGTCAACCTTTGCTTCCTGCTATTGATCAACTGATCCTTCCTGCGATCAACCGATCTGCCTTTCGATTGACCGACTGATCCTTCCTGTGATTGACTGACCGATCCTTCTTTTGTTAAGCTGATGCTTTCTGTGGTGTACTGATCCTTCCTTCGATCGATGGTTACTTTAAACTTTTTTTCCTGTGATTGATCAACCGATCCTTTCTTACTTTGATCCTTCCTGCGATCGACAGGCCGATCCTTTCAGCGATCGACCGACTGAAGCTTCCTGCGATCGACCAACCGATCCTTCCTGTGATTGATCTTCCTGTCTTTTATCCTTCTTTTGGTCAATCTTTGCTTCCTGCTATCGATTAACTGATCCTTCCTGCGATAGTTCAACTGATCTTTCCTGTGATCGACTGACCGATTCTTCTGATTGATCCTTCTGACTGATGCTTTCTGTGATCGATTGATCCTTCCTTTGATTGACAAGCTGATACTTCCTGCAATTGCTTACATATGCGCACGCAACTTATGTATGCATTCACGTTTACAGGGCATTCCTTGAAGGGGGCGCTTTACATTTTTTTCATTATTATTACTATTATTTATTTTATCTTTTCTGCAATCGACCGACTGATCCTTTCTGCAATCATCCAATCGATCCTTCCTATGATCAACTGACTGATCCTTCCTTTTTTCCAATGTTATTTATCCGTTTCCATATAGTATAATACGTAGCTCATCCTGCCTGTTCCTGTATTCCTGTCAGTAAACTGACTTTCCATCATCCTGCTCTCTCTGCAGCGTCTGTATCTCCCTCACTCCCCCTCCCTTCCTGTCATGTCCATGATCTGTGTGAAACTGATTCTCTCTCCCCACCCCTCTCCTCCTGAAACTAAACCAGCAGAGGAATTTGAGCCCCTCCCACCTGAGACTCTGCTAGGGAGAAAGACCTGAGTAAACCATGTGATTGCACAGAAGCATTGCTAGGAAAAGGTATTTAGAGATTATATTGTTGGAAAAAAAAAGCACACTGCCATTACTATTGCCACATAAGAAAACCTATCATGGGAGTTTTCTGTGGAGACTTTACAACAGTGGCGGCTGGTGCTCAAAATTTTGTCGGTGACAGGTGACAGACCCGAGCACCTGATTGGCGGAGAGGCGGTTTAGTGTTAGGAAAGTGAATAGTGGCACTCGCAGGTTACCTTTTTTGACGCCTATTAGAGCCTATGGTTCTAATCAGGTGCTTCAATCCCCCCCCCCCGCTGTAGTTCAGGCACCCTGTGCCCGAAAAGGGAGATCAGAGGTCAGTGACGTGTCACAGCTAGCCCATCCCCCCTACAGTTAGAAAACACTCTCTAGTACTGACTTAACCCCTCTCCGCCCCCTAGTGGTTAACTCCTTCACTGTCAGTGTCATTTACACAGGAATCAGTGCATTTTTATAGCACTGATTGCTGTATAAATGACAATGGTCCCAAAAATGTGTCAAAAATGTCCGATGTGTCCGCCATAATGTCGCAGTCACAATAAAAATCGCTGATTGCCGCCATTACTAGTAAAAAAAAAATTATTAATAAGAATGCCATAAAACTATCCCCTATTTTGTAAACGCTATAACTTTTGCGCAAACCAATCAATAAACGCTTATTGCGATTTTTTTTACCAAAATTATGTAGAAGAATACGTATTGGCCTAAACTGAGGAAAAAAATGTTTTTTTAAATTTTTTTGGGGATATTTATTATAGCAAAAAGTAAAAAATAATGTGTTTTTTCAAAATGGTCGCTTTTTTTTGTTTATAGCGCAAAAAATTAAAACCGCAGAGGTGATCAAATACCACCAAAAGTAAGCTCTATTTGTGGGAAAAAAGGTCGTCAATTTTGTTTGGGAGGCACGTTGCATGACCGCGCAATTGTCAGTTAAAGCGACGCAGTGCCGAATCGCAAAAAACGCACTGGTCAGGAAGGGGGTAAATTCTTCCGGGGCTGAAGTGGTTAATCCAGATATACTGTGTTCAAATAGTTGCAGCACCTAACATAATCACAGGTCTTACCCTGGCCTGAGACCCCTGAATCTTTCTGCTTGGCATATACACCAGCCCGGGCATCCCTAAACACCATAAAGCAATGATATTTTATGAAACAAAAGAAAAGAATTGCGCTAGGTGTGTAAAAAATAAGTGATCTGTGAAAAAATGGTCCTGCTGCTGTGCACTATAACCCCGATATAAGGGCACCAAAAACAAATACAACTCTAAAAAGTACAGCGCTGGACTATACTGACATAAATATAGTGATAAATTATATTAGACTAGCTAATATAAATATATAGTGATGAGTTCTATTAAAGCAATATAACAACATAATAGCAAAAAAAACAATCAATCGTGATTAAACACTATATAGGGTGCTCCAAAATATTGACTTTAAAGACACATAAACACACAAACTATACAAAAAGTGAGTGAAATTATAAAAGTCCAAAAGGTGTGTTCATTGTATGGATATTCTATGCAGATTCAGGAATGTATCTCCACCTTTCAGTGTTTGCCCACCACCGGATAGATAAACTGAAGGCTTACCAGAAAGCCTGTTACCGCCCTTTTTCAGGGGAGTCAAAACAAGCTTAGATGTGGATGGACCCACCGCAGGGATACTTCAGAAGACACTGTTGAGCCAAAACATCAGATTCCTTCCTGAGCAGCCAGCCGACAGCAACTATGGATGTCTCACACGATTCTATCCCAGGATCTCCTCTCATAGGGCAGGTAATGATAACCCCCACAGATCTAGCACAAAAAGGATATTTAGGTGCCAAAAAAAGAAGACAAAGGGAAAGGCTCCACTGGTTCAGGTAACTTTTGGCTGTCTCCATGTATTCCTCTCTAATGCCGCGTACACACGGTCGGACTTTTTGTCTACAAAAGTCCAACGGACGCCAACGGACTAAAGCTGGCTGACAATCCGATCGTGTGTGGGCTTCCCTGGACTTTCAGCTGACTTTTTCAGCCTCAAATCCGATGGACTTTAGATTTGAAACATGCTTCAAATCTTTACGTTGTAACTACGACAGACCCCGAAATCCGCTCGTCTGTATGCTAGTCCGACGGACAAAAAAACGTTGCATGCTCATAAGCAAAAACTAAACGGAAGCACTCGGTCTAGTAAAACTAGTGTTCGTATTGTAGGTAGCACATTCCTCACGCTGCAAAATCTGTGATCGTTGAATGCAGCGCATTTAATGTCTTCTTTACGAATGCTATAAAGAACGAAGATGTTTTGCTGTTCATATTCAAACAGAGTTCTCCCAAACTGATTTCTGGATTCTTTTTCTCTTTGATCTCATGAATGATATGGTGTGCTTTTTAAAAACAATGTTTCCATACTAATAATACTTTTTACACTTGTTTTTTTTTGGTGGAGTCATCTTTTCTTGTAATTTTTATCCAGATGTTTATTTTATGATTGTTGTAAAACTTTTTTTATGTTTATCTATGTTTTTTTATTTTTTTTTGTGTGTTTGTAAAGTTACCACAAAGAACCCTTTATTTATTTTATTTTATTTATTTTTTTTTGGTGTTTGTAAATTTACCACAAAGAACCCCTTTTTTTTTTTTTTTTTGGTGTTTGTAAAGTTACCACAAAGAACCCTTTATTTATTTATTTTTTATAGTGATTTTTTATTTTTTTGTATACAAAGTTAACCTAAAGAACCGTTTTTGGTTATGTATAATTTTTTTTTTTAAGACTTACCACTAGAACATTATTAACATTATTAATGTATTTTTGGTGTGTTTTTGCAAACTCAATGAGATTGTTGTCCCTTGTTAATTTGACATTGTGTCTAAAATCAATGATTTAAAATAAAACACATAAAGTCTTTTCATAAACTCAAAAAATATCCATTTATTCATGGTCTAAATAAAATAAAGAGGAAGTCAACGCTGGAAAAAGTCTGTGGACAAGAAAATTGGGATCTTGAGGAGTCCATATAAAAGGGAGCACAATCTGGTCCAGGAATCCCAGAGATCAACAGCACCAGCAGATGATATAGATGTCCCCAGACTGTGGTACTACAACAGCCTGCGTCTTCTGTCAGACCAGACTGAACCCAGGTCATCACTTTCTTCTCTTCCCTGCAGCCTTTCCTCCACGCTGCCCTGCACCCTTCCCTGCAGCCTTCCCTGCAGCCTTCCCTGTAGCCTTCTTTGGAGGCTGTGGCTCTGGTTTTTCAGTTGTGGCAGGAGGGGGAGGGGGAGGAGGAGGAGGAAGGGGGGCTGCCTCATGTAGTTGGGTGTTTCTTGTTAGCGTGCCCTGCAGCCCCTTCTGGATTGTTTCCCCAAATATTCGCTCACAAATGAGGCGCTGCTCCCAATCCATTTTAAGAAGCCTGCTGGCTAAGTAGCAGCCATAGGACTCTTCCGCTTAGGGGGGGCTCCTTAAAAAATGGGTGGCCTCTTGCATGAGGTGCAGGGATGCCTCCTGTGTGACCGTCCTCTTCCTGGCCCTTTTTTTTGGAAGGCAGTGGGGAGGCACTTGGGATTCGGTCAGGCTCCTACTGGGCCCAGCCACCTCCTGCCTGACACTGGGCCCAGCCTCCTCCAGGATGATGGTGAATCCGGCCTCCTCCAGGCTGTCCATGGGCCCGGTCTCCTCCTGCCTGCCACTTTCCCCACATTCCTCCTGGATGGATTCATCCTGTGTATAAAAAAAAGGACATAGTTTTAGTATATTTTTTTGGGTTCATCAATGACACACAATTTGCTTCTCATGACTCGCAAATTCAATGTGAATACATCTCTTTAATAAAAGAGTCTAATCAGACACCCTAATTTTTTGAAGCAGGTGCCAAACATATTTAGCCACTACTGTCAATTGATATGTATACACAATTTTGAGGGCAAAATTATTTTAATCAATTATAACATCCAGTTAACATCATTAATATTAGGACAGTAAATATTTGTTAAAAAAATTTACCTGACTCCAGATGGTCATATCTGGTTCATCGAGGATGGAAGACCCTGCTTGCTCCTCATCAGCCTCTGCTGGGGTGGAGGGAAGGGTGCATGGAAGGGTGGAGGGAAGGGTGCATGGAAGGGTGGAGGGAAGGGTGGAGGGAAGGGTTGAAAGTGATGCCCTGGCTTCAGTCTGGTCATCAAGAAAACGGAGTTGATTGTAGTACCACAGCCTGGGTACATAAACATAATCTGCTGATGCTCCTGATCTCATTGATTCCTGGATCTTGTTATGCTCCCTCTTATACATGTTCCTCAAGACCCCAATTTTCTTTAACAATGTCTCCATTGTTGCTTCCGGGATGGTCGCAGAAGTCTCTCCAGCCTTGACTTCCTCACATGCTTTAAATAATACTGAGGGTGTTTCACCTCCCACAAATTCCTCATCTCTCTATATTTTGAAATAAAAGCAGTAATGAAATCTGGATCCTTAAATAGGGAATTCACAATGTCTGTAAAAGATAAAGTCACAAGACAAAAAACACTTATTAGGTTTCTGCTAAACCCTCATCATCTTATCCCTATGTAGGCCTCATCAATCTGTCAAGCCATATAGGCCGCTTGCTACAAAGTCTTGACCAAATGTATAAATTTAAAATTACCTTCGTTTAGTAGCGTCCCGGTCCACTATCACCTACGCACAGAATGTACGTACGACACAATACGTAACAGCGCTTTATACACTGCACATGCGTAATACTACGCCTACTTGGCCCGCCCCTGACGTTCTTTTTGTTTACGCATATAACCCGCCCTTGACTCTACGCACAGAACGTACGTCCGTACGACACGTGCGCAAGAGCCCTCTTTATACACTACGCATGTGTGAAACTCCGCCTGCGTCGCCCGCCCCTAACGTTCAATTTTAACTCATGTTCTCCGCCCCTTAATTCTACGCACAGAACGTACGTACGACACGTGCGCAAGATCCCTCTTTATACACTACGCATGTGTGAAACTCCGCCTGCGTCGCCCGCCCCTGACGTTCGATTTTAACTAATATTCTCCGCCCATTTTTATTTACGGCGCGTAGTGGGGTGAATAATGGCGGAGACACATCAGGTGTGTACTACCTCAGGTAGCGAAGAAAGCCCGGGGGCCGGAACGTCAAGATATGTGAGGCCTAGATTTAAGGCCTCCATGTCCTTTAACCACTTGCTTACTGGGCACTTAAACCCCCCTCCTGTCCAGACCAATTTTCAGCTTTCAGTGCTCTCACATTTTGAATGACAATTACTCAGTCATGCAACACTCTACCCAAATGATTTTTTTGTCCTTTTTTCCATACAAATAGAGCTTTCTTTTGGTCGTATTTGATCACCTCTGGGTTTTTTATTTTTTGCGCTATAAATGAAAAAAGACCAAAAATTTTGAAAAAAAATGAATTTTTCTTAATTTCTGTGATAAAATTTTGCAAATTGTTAATTTTTCTTCATAAATTTTGGCCACAATTTATACTGCTACATATCTTTGGTAAAAATAACCCAAAATTAGTGGAAATTATTTGGTCTGTTTGAAAGTTTTGGAGTCTACAAGCTATGGTGCAAATCATAAAAAATGTATCACATCTGATTTACTGGTGGACTATCTCATTTCTTGAGACCCTAACAAGCCAGGAAAGTACAAATGCCCCCCAAATGACCCCTTTTTGGAAAGTAGACATTTCAAGGTATTTAGTAAGAGGCATGGTGAGTTGTTTGAAGTTGTAATTTTTTCCCACAATTCTTTGCAATATTAAGATTTTTATTTTTTTATTTTTATTTTTTCACAAAATTGTCATTGTAATAGCTTATTTCTCTCACATGGCATGTGCATACCACAAATGACACCCCAAAACACATTCTGCTACTCCTCCTGAGTATAACGATACAACATGTGTGGGATTTTTTCACTGCCTGGGCACATACGGAGGCCCAACATGCAGGGAGCGCCATCAGGTGTTCTAGGAGCATAAATTGCACATCTCATTTCTCAACCACATATTACACTTTTGAAGGCCCTGGAGCACCAGGACAATCTAAACACCCACAAAATGACACCATTTTGGAAAGCTAACACCCCAACGTATAATCTATGAGGCCTAATGAGTCTTTTGAATGGTTCATTTTTTTCCAGAAGTTTTTGGAAAATGTGGAAAAAAAATGAAAACGCATTTTTTTTTACACAAAGTTGTACGTTTATAAGATATTTCCAACACATAGCATTTAGATAGCAAAAATGACACCCCAAATACATTCTGTTACTCCTCCTGAGTATTACGATACCACATGTGTGGGACTTTTTCACTGCCTGGCCACATACAGAGGCCCAACATGCAGGGGAGCACCATCAGGTGTTCTAGGAGCAAAAATTACACATCTCATTTCTCAACCACCTATTACAATTTTGAAGGCCCTGGAGCACCAGGACAATGGAAACACCCACAAAATGACCCCATTTTGGAAAGCTAACACCCCAACGTATAATCTATGAGGCCTAATGAGTCCTTTGAACGGTTCATTTTTTTCCAGAAGTTTTTGGAAAATGTGGAAAAAAATGAAAACGCATTTTTTTTTTTACACAAAGTTGTATGTTTATAAGATATTTCCAACACATAGCATTTAGATAGCAAAAATGACACCCCAAAATACAATCTGCTACTCCTCCTGAGTATTACAATACCACATGTGTGGGACTTTTTCACTGCCTGGCCACATACAGAGGCCCAACATGCAGGGGAGCACCATCAGGTGTTCTAGGAGCAAAAATTACACATCTCATTTCTCAACCACATATTACACTTTTGAAGGCCCTGGAGCACCAGGACAATGGAAACACCCACAAAATGACACCATTTTGGAAAGCTAACACCCCAACATATAATCTATGAGGCCTAATGAGTCCTTTGAACGGTTCATTTTTTTCCAGAAGTTTTTGGAAAATGTGGAAAAAATGAAAACGCATTTTTTTTTACACAAAGTTGTATGTTTATAAGATATTTCCAACACATAGCATTTAGATAGCAAAAATGACACCCCAAAATACAATCTGCTACTCCTCCTGAGTATTACAATACCACATGTGTGGGACTTTTTCACTGCCTGGCCACATACAGAGGCCCAACATGCAGGGGAGCACCATCAGGTGTTCTGGGAGCAAAAATTACACATCTCATTTCTCAACCACCTATTACAATTTTGAAGGCCCTGGAGCACCAGGACAATCTAAACACCCACAAAATGACCCCATTTTGGAAAGCTAACACCCCAACGTATAATCTATGAGGCATAATGAGACTTTTGAATGGTTCATTTTTTTCCAGAAGTTTTTGGAAAATGTGGGAAAAAATGAAAACGCATTTTTTTTACACAAAGTTGTACGTTTATAAGATATTTCCAACACATAGCATTTAGATAGCAAAAATGACACCCCAAAATACATTCTGCTACTCCTCCTGAGTATTATGATACCATATGTGTGGGACTTTTTCACTGCCTGGCCACATACAGAGGCCCAACATGCAGGGGAGCACCATCAGGTGTTCTAGGAGCAAAAATTACACATCTCATTTCTCAACCACCTATTACACTTTTGAAGGCCCTGGAGCACCAGGACAATGGAAACACCCACAAAATGACCCCATTTTGGAAAGCTAACACCCCAACGTATAATCTATGAGGCCTAGTGAGTCCTTTGAACGGTTCATTTTTTTCCAGAAGTTTTTGGAAAATGTGGGAAAAATGAAAACGCATTTTTTTTTACACAAAGTTGTATGTTTATAAGATATTTCCAACACATAGCATTTAGATAGCAAAAATGACACCCCAAAATACAATCTGCTACTCCTCCTGAGTATTACAATACCACATGTGTGGGACTTTTTCACTGCCTGGCCACATACAGAGGCCCAACATGCAGGGGAGCACCATCAGGTGTTCTGGGAGCAAAAATTACACATCTCATTTCTCAACCACCTATTACAATTTTGAAGGCCCTGGAGCACCAGGACAATGGAAACACCCAAAAAATGACCCCATTTTGGAAAGCTAACACCCCAACGTATAATCTATGAGGCATAATGAGACTTTTGAATGGTTCATTTTTTTCCAGAAGTTTTTGGAAAATGTGGGAAAAAATGAAAACGCATTTTTTTTTACACAAAGTTGTAGGTTTATAAGATATTTCCAACACATAGCATTTAGATAGCAAAAATGACACCCCAAAATACATTCTGCTACTCCTCCTGAGTATTACAATACCACATGTGTGGGACTTTTTCACTGCCTGACCACATACAGAGATCCAACATGCAAGGAACACGCCAGGTGTTCCAGGAACACATAGCATGCACATACCAAGAATTACACCCCAAAATACATTATGCTGAGCAAAGTGTAAACAAAAGATTACCTGTGGTTGTAGTAGCGTAGTTGTACACAGGAGGATAGCACTGGTCCAGGTAGCAGGCAGGGACTTGGTCAGCAACGGCAAACACAATTGTCCAGGCAGCAGGCAGGGATACTGTCCATATACAGTCCAGGGTTAGTGCAGGCAAAGATATTGTCAGAAGTGCCATAAATATTGGTCCTGGTAGTAGGCAGGTCCATGTGGTGTGGTCAGTGCGACAGGCAGGGACATAATGGCAGTAAGTCCTACAGGCAGCAGTAGGGCCTCATTCAGGACAGAATGGGGACAGGGGTAGAGGCTTCTCCCACCCAAATCTCTTTGAAGCCTCCGAGTCTCCAGACCCTAATCTAGGAATGAGAAAACAAAAAAAATAGTTTTCTTCATCCAGAAAAACAATTCTGGAGCCCCTCACATATGTGAGACCCCTGTGTTGAATCCCACTAGTCCAGTTGCAGGGTACAAGATCAGTCCAAGAGGCAGGCAAATATCATGGTCAAACAGTCCAAGGTCAGTTCCAGATCAGGCAGAGGTATGTACAGAATCGTTAGGCAGAAGCATGGTCGAATAACATTCCAGGGTCAGTTCCAGATCAGGCAGCGTTATGTTCAGAATCGTTAGGCAGAAGCATGGTCGAAATAACAGTCCAGGGTCAGTTCCAGATCAGGCAGCGGTATGTACAGAATCGGCAGGCAGAAGCGTGGTCGAATATCAAGCCAGGGTCAGTTACAGAGCAGGTAGTGGCATAAGGTGTGTGAAGGTGTGTGAAGGCAGGAACTGAGGATTATGTTACCATACTTCACTAATAATTTAGTGAAGTATAGTAACGGCGAAAGCATTCACTTATGCAGAGGCCTGGTTCGGAAGGGCATTGGGCACAGTAATAAGATGTATCTCTTCTGATTCCTGCTCTGGTACACACCTTACATCTTTTTTGACGTCGTTGGCCTGTTGGTCTGGGAGGGAGTCTATCTGGAAAGTGGCGCTCGGAGAGTCGACTAAGAACATCTGATCGGATGGTTTCTGGGGGGCTGTTCGGGAATATTAGGGCAGTGTAAATTTCCTCTTGGTAGCCAAGGAAGCGTTTGGGGTTTTGGGTGGAGTTACGGTAAATTACATATGAGTTGTATATGGCCAATTGAAAAAAATAAATTGCGACTTTCTTATACCAATGGAATGTCTGTCTTGTGGCAAGGTATGGTTCTATCATTTGGTCATTGAAGTCGACTCCCCCATGTACAAATTATATTCATAAACGCATTTTGGTTTTTGAATGGGGCCATTTCTTCTAGGGATTTCTACGAAGGTATCATTGGGGATTGAAGATAACATATAGACATCTCTTCTGTCCCTCCACTTCACTGCCAAAATCTCCTTGTTCCGCAGGCTTGCCGTTTCTCCTTTCCTCAACCTCTTATTGACAAGACTTTGAGGAAAGCCCTTCCGGTTCCTTTTTATGGTTCCACATGCAGGCGTCTTCTTCCGGTGAAGGTTTTGGAACAGGGGCAGAGATGTGTAGAAGTTATCTACGTACAGGTGGTAGCCTTTTTCCAGTAGGGGGTATATCAGGTCCCAAACAATTTTCCTGCTTGATCCCAAGTAGTCCGAGCAATTAGGGGGTTGCAGCTGGGTGTCCTTACCTTCGTACACTTTGAAGGCATACATGTACCCTGTGACTCGGTCACATAGTTTGTACACTTTCACCCCATAGCGGGCCCTTTTGCTGGGGATAAATTGCTTAATTTTAAGCCTGCCACTAAATTTAACAAGGGACTCATCCACACATATATGTTGGTCCGGGGTAAACAGCTGGGGGAATAATTCAGAAAAATAATTTAATATTGGCCGAATTTTAAAATGCCTGTCATAATTTGGGTCATTTCAGGGAGGGCACTGGGTGTTATCATTAAAATGAAGGAACCTCATTATCATTTGGTATCTGGTTCTGGGCATTACCTTGGAGAAGATTGGCATGTGGTGGATGGGGAGGGTTGACCAATAGGAATTCAAGGTGTTTTTTTTGGTGAGTCCCATAGCAAATGTGAGGCCTAAAAAAACCTTCAACTCCTCCACCGTTAGGTCTCTCCACTCGTAGGGACGGGCATAATAGGACGTTGGGTTATTTAGAATAAATTGCTGTGCATAAAGGTTGCACTGGGCCACAATTGTTGATAACATGTCCTCTGTAAAAATTAAATCAAAAAAATTGATTGGAGAAAAATTTTCCGTGTCCACCTGGACTCCTGGCTGGGCAGTGAAAGGGGGAATGTTGGCTTCTCCTGAATTAAGAGAAAGCCACAAGGGGTTTTGAAGGGCACAAGGGGTTTTGATAGATAGATAGATAGATAGATAGATAGATAGATAGATAGATAGATAGATAGATAGATAGATAGATAGATAGATAGATAGATAGATAGATAGATAGAGATGCAATGTTTTTTGAAACATATATATGTATATGTATCTATCTATCTATCTATCTATCTATCTATCTATCTATCTATCTATCTATCTATCTATCTATCTATCTATCTATCTATCTATCTATCTATCTATCTATCTATCTATCTATCTATCTATCTATCTATCTATCTATCTATCTATCTATCTATCTATCTATCTATCTATCTATCTATCTATCTATCTATCTATCTATCTATCTATCTATCTATCTATCTATCTATCTATCTATCCATCCATCCATCCATTCATCCATCTATCCATCCATCTATCTATCTATCTATATAGATAGATAGATAGATAGATAGATAGATAGATAGATAGATAGATAGATAGATAGATAGATAGATAGATAGATAGATAGATAGATAGATAGATAGATAGATAGATAGATAGATAGATAGATAGATAGATATGCAATGTTTTTTGAAAATTTAAATTTATATATATTTTTATATTTAGATTTAGTTTGATATTTAGATTTATATTTATTTATAGATATATAGGGAGAAAGAGAGAGAGAGAGAGATTTTAAGCTATATTTATAGATATTGATATCTAGATATCGAGATATCTATCTATCTCGATATGTCTTTAGAAAATAAAATCTTTAAGTCAACTAGGAACTCTACACAAACAGACAATTTGTACACCACTTCACTACATATGTTTGAAGATTACTATGTACTAAAATATCTGTGTGCTAAGTATATACATTTTTTGCTTCACATAGGGGAAAAATCACTCAGCCAAGAAGAACCCAGTCCCCCCCCCAACCAAAAGAACATACTTGGGAAATCAGCCCAAGCCCCACTGAGGATGTGGAGGAAGGAGAGGTGGGCGACATGGGCACCCCACCAGGTGAGTGTCTGACACACCAGCTTACGGTAATCTATGCATGGCTGCCTTTTATTTTATGTAATTTTTCTACTCTATTTTAGGTGATCTGGTTGTGCTTGAGTCAAGCAACAGCGCCACCCCCGAGGATGTTCATGAAGTATGCGACATGGGCACCCCACCGGGTCAGTGTCTGAGACACCAGCTTTATGGTAAGGTAAACTATGTATGTGTGCATATTTCTAAACACATCTTTTTTTCATTCCACTTTAGGTCCAAGTGACTATTTCACCACAGACACTGCCCAAAGGCTAATTGCTGAAATAATGGCCTGGAATGGGGAGATCGATCAAATGCGTAATCGGCTGGATCGTATGCAGCAGGAAATGAAGGACATGATTGATGTTTTGGGTCGAATCTAAATGCCCTTTTTGAAACCCAAAAACATCGATCATGTCCTTCATTTCCGGGTTTGCTGACCCCATTCTGGGCCTTCTCTTTATTATTTTCTGTTAAATTATATGCCTGTTTAACAACATCAACAAACCACATTGTTTTAAAAAAAGGAGGCCTGTTTTTAAAAAACACAAAAAAAATGTAAAAAAATGTAAAACAAAAAAATACAAAATAATGTTTTTAAAACCCCCCCCCCAAAAAAAAGGTTTTAAAAAAAAAAACTAAAAAAAAGTTTTTTTTAAAAAAAAAAGGCCTGTTTGGTAAAATCAAAATGCCAAATTTTTTTTAATTTTTGATTGTCTAAAAATCTTTAAATATAATTATATTATTCTAAAATTAATAATATATCAATATATTTTTGGCTAGGAACATTTTATACTAAATGCATAACTGAATGTATACCAAAGATTAAAAACCTCTGTTCAGGAATTAAATAAATGTGTGGTTTGTTATTTCAATGCTCAGTCAGTTTGTTTAAATTTAAAAAAGTTGTTTACAGTGACAATGGAGCTTATTTAGAAATTTACAAGGAAAATACAGTTGGCACTACAACTGCTCGACCATAACCTAGGAGAAAGCCCAAAAGAAAGGCAAGCAATAAATATAATTCAAGATTTCATCAAGATTTTTTTTATTTTGATTCTTTAGATATCCTGGCCCATTGCAATGGCCCCCCTACCCATAAAATAATTAACATATTGCTGTCTAACTTGACGGGCACTTTGGGGGGCCAAGCCAGTACGGACAGTATCCAGGCCCGTAAGATTGTCACTGCTAATAAGTCCGGCCTCAGGCCCAACTGGCACAATATAATTTTGTGAATGTTTTTGCAAAAAGTTGTGCAGGATGCAGCACGATAAAATGATAAAATTAAGTTTGTATTCCGCCAAATTAATAGAGGTTTGAAACAGGCGGAACCGGCTGGCGAGAATCCCAAACGCATTCTTAACCACTCTTCTAGCTCTGGCCAGCCGGAAATTAAAAAACCTCCTCTCCGGGTGAGGGTTCTTTGGGGGAATGGCCTCATGAGGTGCTTGCTCAGAGCGAAGGCTTCATCGGCAATGAAGACAAAGGGGAGTCCTTCCACGTTATCCGCATCAGATGGCAATCCCAGGCCACCACTCTGGAGACGCTGGCAGAACTCCGTCTGGGCAAATACTCCTCCATCCGACATCTGTCCATTCTTCCCCACGTCCACATATAGAAATTCATAGTGTGCCGACACCACCGCCATTAAAACAATACTATGGAACCCCTTATAATTAAAATAGTATGACCTCGAATGGGGTGGTGGCACGATGTGGACATGTTTCCCATCTATAGCCCCTCCACAATTGGGAAAGTCTCAACGGGTGGCAAAATGGGATGCCACAGTCTGCCATTCCTGTGGCATTGAAGGAAACTGGGGAATCAAACAAGAAAACAAAACTCAGTAATTTTGAATATAACATTGCAAGAAAATTATAGAATTAAAAACATTATTGCCGTGTTGCTCCAGTGGGAAGAGTGTGGGGGGGCGTGACCGGATGTGGATGCGGCCGTGAGCAGAGGGATGTGAATTCTCTCCCCACCCAGCCCTTTGCTGCAACCCCCAGCTACACCTAGCGAGGAGACCCAGCGCCATGTAGCCACCGCCCTCCTCTTCTTTTCCCCAGGCTTGCTGTGCGGCTCCCTTGCAGCTCGTGGTCCGCGGGGGGTCTCGGAGGCGGACGAGCTGGTGTCATACCGAGGAGAGTGCGAAGCGGATCGGTGCTGAGAGGGGCGGTACACCTGACCCTAAGTGACGGGACTCCAGGCTCCACGCGTCGGCGGGTTGCCTGGCAACGGCCCCTGCACTCTCGCGAGAGGGAGCGCTGATGAGAGAGGGCTCGATGAGCAGCTAGGCTACCCAAGCGTCCCGGGCGACGAATCCACTGTGAAGGCTCTGAGTGTCAGGTCTCGTGAGTAAACCTCTGTGGGCTGCCCGGTTTAAACCGCCGGACAGCTATACTGTATTACTGGGCAGACGCAGCGGAGAGTCGGCCTATGAAAACCTCTCTCTGCGCCTCCCTACACTACATGGTATGGGGATCTATACTATAAGATAGGGTGTAGAGGAAAGCCTTGGCTATCCCTAGTGAGGTACGAGGAGGGAGGGTAGCCGTGGAGTAGTGGAGTAGAGACAATCTGAGTTGGCTAAAGTCTCTGAGCTGCACCTTTCCCAAGAAGGAAAATTGTGCCTGGAACTGTTCCTGAAAGTTACTTTTGCTCCTTGTCTTTCCCCCCCCTCCTTTTTTTTTTTTTTCAGTACCTTTTATATCAGCTCTGAATTCTTTCCGTGTTACCGCTACTGCTGCAGCTACTATTGTAATACTTTACTGTTGTAATATGACTAGGAAGAAGGGGGAGGAGCAGGCTCAACATACACAGGAAAGCTCAGTGGCTCAAGCTACCCGTTCACTTAAAGAAAAGGGGAGCCAGGGGTCATCTGCAACAACGGCAGCAGCCAAATTAGAAAAGTACGCGCATACCCCCCAGCGTTCTCCAACCAAAGGCAACTTGGTACCCCAAGAAAAAACGCAGACGGGAGGTATGAGCGACAGAAAAAGCACAGGGAAAACTTTATCTGCACCACTGATCCCTGTTAAAGGGGCGAACAAAAAAAGCCCTGAGAAGGGCCCATTGGATAAGATTCCAAAGGACACTCTCGCCTCTAATGAACCAGCCGAGCCCGAACCCACATTAAAAGAGGTGTTGAAAGCTGTAAACTCCTGTAGGAGCTCATTAACCAGTCTAAATGACGAACTTAGGGGCCTTAAAGAAGAGCTACGCTCTATGAGCCACGAATTACAAAAAGCCGCAGAAAGGGCCTCAATACTGGAGGAGAGATTAAGCCAAGTTGAGGATGTATTACATCCAATGCAACAGGAATTTAAAGCTATGCAAGCCCAGTTGGACACCTACAAGTCCAAAATGGACGAAATGGAGAATAGATCACGGAGACAGAATGTGAGGGTACTGGGTCTTCCAGAGAAAAGCGAGGGCTCCCGCCCTGAAGAATTTATGGAGGGATGGTTGAGGGAGGTCTTTGGACCTGAGACTTTTTCACGCTTTTTTGTCATAGAAAGGGCGCACAGAGTGCCTACCAGGACAGTTTCATCGAACACGCGCCCTAGACCGATGATTGTGAAACTGCTCAACTATAGGGACAAGGTCATATTAATGCAGAAGTCCAGGGAGAAGGGGGACATCTTCTATAATGGAGCCCGAGTCTCACTATACCCAGACTACTCCCCTGAGTTACAAAAGAGGAGGGCGGGCTTTATAGAAATAAAGCGCAGCCTGCGGACGTTAAAAATACCATATGCGCTACTGTACCCGGCGAGATTGCGCATTGAAGCTCTTGGGTCGATCCAATTTTTTGACACTGCAGAAAAGGCCACTAAATGGCTTGATGATAATAAGAGGAACTTTTAGAGATCAAAAGAAGTGCTAATTTATTTTTCTTTTTGTAGTTGGGGGAAGGGGTGTGTTTTTTTTTTTTTTTTTTTTTTTTTTTGCAGCAAGGGTTGAGGGGGGAGGGGTGGATTGTCGGAAGTGGGAAATGAGAGTTGGGGAAGAGTGGTGTGTTGAGGTTGTTTCTTACTTGAAAGCACTGCAGAATGAAATTTGGATAAAGGTTGTGGGAGGGATAGAGGGGGGAGTGCGTTTGGATAGGGGAAAGGAATGTTGGTTTGAATATAGAGTTGGGGTCAATATGGTCACAAAACAAGCCCCTAGGGCGTACCAAGATAGGTTTGGGGGGAGGAGGGGGGGAATATACGGGGGTAAGGGAGCACAGGGAGTTAAAATAACTAAAAAAGAAGTTCACATTACACGAGTCCAAAAGTTGTGGAGTGAAAAGATTAATAGAATTTATAGTATATTGAGATGCACATATATCGCTTGGAAACACTAAATAATGGAGTCAGACGAGGGAATTAGTGATAAAGGAACGAGTGCACAAACATATAGACACATTAGAGAGGGTGAACATGGCAGAGGGGTTAGGAACACCTTTGGATATTTGGATCAGATTTGCTGTTTGTTTTTTTTTTTAACTATTCTACTTTATTTTTCTATTTCTTCTGGTTCTCTGATGGTATAGATGGTACTTTTTTTAAATGTCAGACAGTGTAGTAGGTATTAGCTCATGGAACATTAGGGGTATGGGAGATCCTGTTAAGAGAGCAATGGTATTTGCCGAGTTGGAGTCGCACGACTCGGGTTTGGTGTGCCTCCAGGAGACCCACCTGACCAACGAGACCATACCGCTGATCAGAAGTAGGAAATTCCAGGCCCAGTACCATTCAATATATTCGTCTTATTCAAGGGGGGTTAGTATTTGGGTTAAAAAAGGTGTGACGTTTTTTTGCAGAGATGTCAAGATCGACACATTGGGCTGCTATGTGTTTTTATACTGTCTTATAGAGGGCCATCCATTTGTTATAGCCAACCTGTATATTCCTCCACCTTCCAAGCTGGAAATTCTATATCAGCTACTGGAGTATGTGGAGGATAAAACTGACATCCCAACCATAATAGTGGGCGACTTCAATATGGTCCTCGACGGCCGCCTGGACAGGTTTCCACCTGGGGCTAGGCTGACAGGAGTGACTGGGGGGCGGCTGGCTCAGTTTCTGGAAGAGGTTGGGTGGTGTGACCTTTGGAGAGCCCGAAACCCAGGGGCTCGACAGTATTCTTGTCACTCGGAGTCGCACCACACACTTTCTAGGATTGACTTAGCGATCGGCAATGGGGTGGCGCAGTCGCTTGTGGCCAGGATAGAATACCAGCAGAGGGGGATCTCGGACCATTCACCCCTAACGCTGAAGATAAAGCTACATGATAGACGCACCCGTAGTGCTTGGGCACTGAACCCTGTCTGGTTGGAGATTATGGGTGGAACAGAAGATATTTCTGGGAAAATAGAAGAGTTCATTGGAAACAATCAGGGTACAGCGTCGGAGGGGATGGTCTGGGATTCCCTAAAAGCATTTCTTAGGGGAATGCTTATACAGCAGATAGCGTGGACCAAGAAAAAATCACAAGCAAATAGGGAACGAATTAGGGACGAGGCGTCAAAACTAGAGAGGCAGTATGTTAAAGATCCGAACTCGGAAAACCAGGCATTATGGTTGAAAAAGCAACAGGAGTACAGGATGGATACAATTAGAATGGCCGAGAATAGGAGACTGTTTCAGAGACAGAAGTACTTTGGAGAGGGGGAGAGAGTGGGACGAACGTTGGCAATGTTGGTCAACACCAACTCTTCCTCCTCATCATTGCCCATGGTTAGGACTCCTAATGGAGAAAATACATTTGACCCTCAGAAAGTAAAGGAAACATTTTTTAATTTCTACAAGGACTTATATAAATCACAGGGTAGGCTAGAACAAAAGATGGCGGAAAGCTTCCTGGAGAATGCTAATCTGCCGACTCTTCCAGATACAGATAGGGTCGGCCTGGAATCCCCAATAACCCTGGAAGAATTAAAGCAAGCAGTAGCAGATATGCCTAATCAAAAATCTCCAGGCCCGGATGGATTGCCCTTAGAAGTCTATAAATACTTTGGGGCGGTACTACTCCCTTTTCTTTTGAAAACATTGAACTGGGCAATAATAGAGGGAAAGCTGCCCTCCTCGATGCTAGAGGCCAATATAATACTGATACCGAAAGAGGGAAAAGACCACCTTGATGTATCCTCATATAGGCCAATCTCACTGCTTTGCACAGACATTAAAATCCTGGCTAAAATAATGGCAACCAGATTAAATAAATGTATATCGTGCTTGGTAAACCCGGACCAGTCGGGATTTATCCCGAATAGGTCCGTTAGTGTAAACATCAGGCGGACTTACCTGTGTCTTCAATCTCCAATCGGGGAAAACGCCTCTAGAGCAATATTGTCCTTAGACATCGCCAAGGCGTTCGACAGCATGGAGTGGGACTATTTGTGGTGGGTCTTGGAAAAATTTGGGTTTGGCCCCACGTTTATTAGATGGGTGAAAATTCTGTATTCCCATCCAAAAGCTAGATTAAAGATAAACAATGAATTTTCTGAATGGATGCCTCTTGAGAGAGGGACGAGGCAGGGGTGCCCATTGTCACCCCTGCTGTTCGCCCTGGCTATGGAGCCGCTGGCAGAAGCAATCAGAACAACAACCGGAGTGCAGGGATTTAAGAGAAGCAATGGGGAGGATAAGATTGCACTCTTTGCAGATGATGTGCTACTATTTCTGGGCGATACCGGACCATCACTAGAAAAAGCGATCCAGCTGGTGGAAAGGTTTGGGAATCTATCAGGGCTCGTGGTGAATTGGGGCAAATCCATGCTCCTACCCATAGATCCAACTGTTAGACCCCCGATCAGTGGTATTCCCCGCCTAAAGATGACCGAGAAAATGAGATATTTGGGAGTAACGATATCCAGTGACCCCCAGCACTATATCGAAGATAACCTAACCCCCCTGCTGGAAAAATTTAAAAGAAAAAGCGATATTTGGGGAAAGCTCCCCCTGTCAATGGCAGGCAGAACCAACTTAATCAAAATGATATGGTTGCCACAACTTCTGTACGTACTCCACAACTCCCCAGTCTGGATTGGGAAGAAATGGTTCTCAAAAATAAACACCTTGTTTAGAGAACTAATTTGGAGGAAAAGACAGGCAAGGATTAGCCTGCAGACATTACAACGTCCTACTAGTGAGGGGGGACTGGCAGTGCCTCATCCATACAATTACTTCCTGGCAGCCCAGTTGCAGCATATAGGGGGATGCGAGACCCAGGGGTGTAAGAATACTAGCGGGGAAATTATGCTACAGAATAGCCCCCATAAGTCTTTGGTAGAGGCATTAGAGGCCGGGTCACTGCAGGATGGGCTTCCAACAAATAGACTAGTAGAGAAAGTCTGGCAGTCGACCAAACGGATCATGGACTGCAGAGGGTTCACTGAATTTTCACCTATATGGCGAAATAAATCTCTGCAGGAATTGATGACCTTGGAAAAAAATAGTTTGTGGGAACTCAAAGGAATTAGTAGGCTAGTTCAATTATACGGGGACAATAAAATATTAAAATCTTTTATTGAGCTTAGGACTGAATACGGTATCCCCAAAACAACATTCTACTACTACCTTCAGGTTAGGCACGCCTTGAACAGCCAATTCAGGAACAACCCGCCTGAGTGGTGTAAGGTCTCTCTCCTTGAAAGCATTGTAAAAACAAACAGCGTCAAGGGCCTGATAGCAAGGATATACGGGAAGCTGGTCGAAAAACTACTTGCTCCACAGTCGTCTATGGGAGCTAGGGCAAGGTGGGAGACAGATGTGGGGGAGATCACGGACCATCAATGGAATAAGATTCTGGAGTATTGCCCGTTGGTGTCCGTCTCTCCATCGCAGCAGGCCTCACACCTCTTTCTATTGCATAGAGTCTATTATACCCCAAAAAGACTACACAAATTTGGTAATAGACTGGACGATAAATGCCCCAGGTGTCTGGACACAGGAGATCTTATCCATATGATGTGGAGATGCCCAAAATTAGCAAGGTACTGGAGAGAGATAGTAAAAATCATAGCAACCAGGTGGAGGATTAAACTAGCACTAGAGGCCAGGGTATGTATTCTTGGCCTTACAAGCGAAAATATAGGGTCTACCAGTATTAATATTGCTGTGCAGAGGTGCCTCTACCAGGCAAGGAAGTTGATAGCTCAGTCCTGGCTGTCTGCTGCACCCCCAACCCCGGAAGATTGGGTTGAAGTAATGAACAAGCTTGTGTGGACAGAAAAAACAACTTATGTTAGAAGGTGTAGTTACGGTAAATTTGCTAAGATATGGAGCCCATGGCTTGATTATATTGGTACTCTTCCTTGAAATTCGGAGGCAGTTAGATGATAAATTATCTCGATGTGAACATGGGAATATAGAGGGACTAGAATGGGCGAGAGCAGAATAGAGACAAAACTAGTTGGATTTTAGACACTCCTGGTACTTTTACTATATGGGGGTGGTGGGGGAGGGAGACACCTGGTGGGTCAAAGGTGGGAGGGGGGTGGGTTGATACAAGGGTCTTGGGGAGGGTGGGAGGGAGGAGGAAAAGAAGGGGAAAAGGGAGGCCGGAAAATTAATGCAAATGGGAATTATATTTAGCCACGGGGGTGCTTATTAGCTAGCTAGGTAAGAACTGCACGTAAAGGGTTATGTCCTGGGTATGTGTGTTTTATATTAAAACGAATGGAAGGAGGAAAGGGAGAAATGGAAGGGTGAAAAAAGGGAAAACACAGATTTAAAGGAGGAAAACATATACCACAATGATGTGAACTGGTGAAGGCGGCAGCTAATGAACGTTAACCTGATTCTGCCCTCAAGTGGTTTTTTGCTGACGTGGTAAAAAAAAAAAAAGAAAAAAAAAAAAAAAAAAAAAAGATAAAAAAAAAAAAAAAAAAAAAAAAAACATTATTGCCCAGCATCAGTATAACATTAAATAATTGAAATCTTCTGTAAGAAATAATATGGAAAGGCACACTTATCAGATTGCTCACCCCCTCTGATGGAACATTGATTACATTTTAGGGGGTGGTGAAATTCTAAAAAAAAAAAAAGTTTAAGGACACGCAGGGATTTTTGGACTAAAAAGGCTACAAGACTGTGCAGTTGTCGCACTCTGCAAGTGCAGTTGCTCCCCAGCTTAAAGTAAATGAGGTAAGGTAAAAAGGCTTTCATGTTGCAAGGAGTACACAATCACATGCAAGGGCAATTAATGAAAACACTTTGTGGCCTGCATATGATTTGATGATGCAAATCAGCAGAGCTTCTGCTCATTTACTAAAGCACTGGAGCAAATGCACTTGTAGAGTGCACATGCATTTTGCAAAGTGCAACATATATTTGCTTTGTAAAAATCAACACCACAGAACATTCTAGCAAATTATTGGGGGGGGGGTGGAATTTAAATCTAGCTAATTATATGCACACTATTTGGATAGAGTTTAGGTGGGGGGGGGGTTGGGAAATCAAGCTAATTACATGCACACTATTTGGATAGAGTTTAGGTGGGGGGGGGTTGGGAAATCAAGCTAATTATATGCACACTATTTGGATAGAGTTTAGGTGGGGGGTTGGGAAATCAAGCTAATTACATGCACACTATTTGGATAGAAAAAAGTAAAAGTGGCTAGATGGTACCAGAGGATACAGCACCTCATCCCCTAAATAATCAAATGTTAAATGGGTGTGTGGACAAGGGATTATAGCGGTGCTAGGGTCAGGAGGATTAGAGAAGAAAAGATAAAACAAAGAATACTAAAATTACAGATTTTATTAATAGTCTAACATAAATACAATGTACATTATAAACAATTCAAACAATAATTATACAAATTTTGTGGATACATGTACTGTAAGTGACCCTAAAAATGGTCAAGTGGGCCGGATGGCAAGTGGCCGTTGAAGGAGGGGGGGCTCGTTTTCCTACATGTTTCGCCAAAACATTGGCTTCTTCAGGGAACAGGAGCTCATAGGGTGGATATATATAAAAAGTTCTGTGTGGTGGACATGAAAACACATGTTAGAAATAGTAATTTGACCAAACACTGCATAGTAAAAACAATAACACACTGCAACTGTGGCTGGACATTCATGCGACCCTAAGCTCCACACCACTAAACGGAACTGCGGACATACCTGGGGCGTCAGTGCCCAAGACGGGAGGGAAGAGAGGGAGAGGGGGAACACAGCCACCCAAGGGGATCCCCACAGGGGAGCAGGCAGACCGCGCCGTAAATTATGCCTGCAGGGGGCATACAGTAGACCTGGCAAGGGAATGTAAAGATAATCATGTGTCATAATGCACTGTGGTAGTTATTCCAGGAATAGAGGGTTGCGCATATGTGTATTGTATTAAAAAGAGAACAAAAAATATATGTATATAAATAGGTATAAAAGTATCTATATCTCTGGAAGAGGTGCAGACATATATGTATGCACACAGCAAGGAAAGGACATCAAGGTTGAACCATATCTGCAGACCACTTAAAACAGGCCTAATTAGAAAAATGGATAGTGTTAGGGGTCTTGTTGTTGTTAACTGGGGCCAGATATGGTAGTTTATGCCTATACTTACTTGATGGTATCTGCTGTAGGAAAAAATTCTCATAACGGTACATTCACAGGTATATAGTACCGGTGCTGGGATGAAAAAGGGATAAAAGTAACAGTGGATCCTATATGAAATATAAAGGAAAAAAGGAGGATCAGAAAGGTAGGGAAATGGAAGCTTTAAAATGTACTTGGGCACAGGTGAGGCTAGTGAAAAGGAATCTGTTACCTAATTCATCATGAAGCACACCATGTTGCTTGAGAAAATCAGTGTTAACCACCAGAGTAAGAGGCCGGTCCAAAGTACGTTCTAAAAAGTATGTAAAGTGATAATAAATAATTCATGTAAACAACATGAAATCAGGGTGTTTTGAAAGGCTGAAGTTTACCTTGTAGCTGTGTGCAGAGCGAATGCAGGCACGTCCCTCGTCCATGGGAACTGAGGGACTGGCCGGTTACTCATATACCCCCCACACCTGATCAGATGATGATCAGGTGTGCGGACGCTAAACGAGGGGTAGCCACGGCTGTGCACTGCACGGTGCCTAGGAACTACGAGTTCCATCATGCAATGCGCGCGCATGCTCAGATCTCACGGACCGTGTGGCGATTGGAGAGGCGAACATCCCTGGAATGGGAAGTACCAAGGTGTCATCTCACCCAATCTGCCGATGGAATAAAGGACCAGAGGGTCTGAGAACAGACGTGGGCACCCAGGGGCAGACAGTTGTCTGCGCCTTGGCGTCCGTACAGGCAAAGACAGCGCTAGCCATGTCACCCCCAATCCGGGAGAGCCCACGGGGCCGCCGCCCACCACCCACGCCACAGACAATCCCCCCAGTCGTGGGGCTAGCCAAGGCATCAGGGACAACCGCAGTCCAGTGGTGGGGGACAACGGGGCACGAAGTGTAGTGCGCCGAGACACAGGATGGGAGGATATCCCAAAGGTTGCCCAACGATCCACAGGGGCCACTGGGGAAGGTGGAAATTACTGTGTGTCAGCATACGACATCCAGCCACAATGTGTGCAGTGTGCATAGAGAACCATTGGGTCCCAGTACGACAGTGAGACCTGCAACCAAAAATTGAAAATACAATGCAAAAACAATATATAGAAAAGAATATATAAAAAAGGAACAAACAGTATATGTATTGCAACAGTTGTGTCGAGAAATATTGTTCAATAATAACAAAAAAAGAGTTTTAAGTCGCAAATAAATACAGGCAATATACACTTATAGAATATACAGGGATATAAGATATATTGAATCAATTTGCCAGCTTGTCTCAGAAAAGGAAAAAAGCATTTATAATCAATGTAGAGAGCAAGGTATTGGTCCATGTCAGAAAAGGATTTTATGGATGAAATACCGGGTGGAGCCATGGCAGCAAAGGGAAAGAAAGACAGGGAAAACAAGAGAATGAGAAACTAAGAGGGGAATAGAGGGGGGGGGGGGGGGAGAAGGGATGGAGGAGATAGGGTAGAGAGGAAAAGCCACAAACGACGTTGTCTGGGGAAGGGGCATGGAAAAGAAAAACTTTAAAGGAAGGGCTTAAAACTAATATATTCATTGAGTCCTGGGAAGATGGTAGCATTTAATATATGAATCCATTTGGTTTCGAGTCGTAATAGTGAATTATCAGTACTGCCGCCTCTTACATGTGAGGGGATATGTTCAAGTGCGGAAAACAAAACAACATGGGGATCGGAGTTATGTTGGGCAGCGATATGCCTATTAATGGCCGTAGTGGTGGTGTTCTTGTATAGTGGTTTGATATGGTCCCGGATGCGGGTCTGAAAGGGGCGCTTGGTTTTGCCAACATAGAATGCGCCGCATTGGCATTGGGCCAGGTATACAACCCCAACAGTGGCGCAGGTGACATAGTGTCTGATGGTATGTGTGTTTCCATCGGGTAGATTAACAACCTGAGAGTTGGCAACAAATGTACATATGTCACATTTGCCACATTGATAGGTACCAGTGGCAGTGGGCCTATGTGCAGTGTCAGTAGAATGATGACTATGAATCAGACGATCATGGAGAGAGGGAGAGCGTCGATAAGTAATGTCAGGATAAGTGTTAATATATTTGGCAATAGTAGAATCAGATGTGAATAAGGGCCAAAATTGTTTGAGGACGTCTTTGATTTGGGTATGCTGATTGGAGAATTGAGTGATGAGTCGTGTGGGTTGTTTAGAATCCAATGGTTTGTCGGAGAAAACCAGGTCTTTGCGGTTGAGTTTTTTTGCCTTATGAAATGCTTTCTTTAAGAGAGAGTGGCTGTAGCCTCTATCTAAGAGTCTATTATAGAGGTCGTGTGCCGCCCTGAAGAAATCTTCATCGCGGGTACAGTTACGTTTAATCCTGACATATTGACTATATGGTATACTTCGAAGGAGGGGCTCAGGATGGGCACTCTGGGCATGTAGGATTGTATTGCCCGAAGAGGGTTTGCGGTATAGAGTAGTATAGACTTGGCCATTGGGTTGTACACCAATCTGGAGGTCCAAGAAATGGATCTGAGACTGGCTGCACTCCATGGTAAATCTTAGATTGTATGTGTTGTCAGTAAGGCTGTGTACAAATGAGGAAAGTTCTTCCTTAGTACCGGCCCAAAACAGAAGTATATCATCGATATACCTGTACCAGGATATAATCCTGGACAGGTAGGGGTTGAAGTGAATCGAGTCAAAAAGTTCCCTCTCCCACCCCCCCAGGTACAGGTTGGCATAAGCAGGGGCACACTTGGTCCCCATAGCCACACCCTGCACCTGGAGGAAGTGGGAGGAGCCGAACATGAAATAATTGCGTGTGAGTATGAACCTCAATAATTTGAGGACAAAGTCCCCATATTCATCATATTGGGGGCCTCTGGCACAAATGAGTTTGCTGATAACTGAGATACCTCTATTGTGGGGGATTACATTGTATAAGCTTTCCACATCTAGGGCTACCAACCATGTGCCACTGGGTAGGGATTGGCCATCTAATATACGAAGGAGATGGATAGTGTCCTTTATATATGAAGGCAAAGCTACAACATGGGGTGCCAGATATTTATCTACCAGAGCACTGGCAGATTCTGTGAGGCATTGACGACCAGACACGATTGGGCGACCAGGTGGATGGTCGAGAGATTTGTGCAATTTCGGGAGGGAATAGAAGGTAGGGGTAGTGGGTTCTTTAACATAAAGAAATTTCCATGTGTTGGAGTCTATAATGCCTTTTTGATAAGCTGCAAATATCAGCTGTTGGTATTCGGATATATAGTTAACAATGAGTGTTTTAGAAATTGGTCTATACCACTCGCGATTGTTTAAAATATCCAGGCACATTTGTTCGTAGAAGGACACATCCATCACCACCACATTGCCACCCTTGTCGGCTGGCTTAATGGTGAGTTCAGGATGGTTTTGTAGGGATTTGATGGCCCTAATCTGAGCCAAAGTTAGGTTGGAGGGATACGCGGAGTTGAAATTTAAGCCCTCGATGGAGTTGGTGACCTGTTGTACAAAGGCCCATATATTGGGATTTGTAGAAAGATTTGGAAAATTCACAGATTTAGGTTTAAAAGAAACAGGAGGGGGGAAGGGGGGAGCACCAAGGGCGGCGGCCTCAAGATTGGTGGGATCAAGAGAGTCGTCACCATCAGTGCACCCCTCTTCCCAAAGTGACATCAATTCCTCGAGGGCTTGTATTTCCGCTAGGGTGGGAACCTGTTGGGAAGGATTTACATGCACATTCTGGACAAGTGCAGTATTAGATTGAGATTTGTCATAGATTACTTTGAAAAGAAGTTTACGTGCAAAAAGATGCACGTCTTTAATAAAGGCGAATTTGTCAAAGTCGTTAGAGGGACAAAATGTGAGGCCTAATTGGAGTACATAGATCTGATCCGCATTGAGTGGAATAGAAGATAGATTGATTACATCAGGGGTGGTTGGTCTTGCTGGATCATTGGCATTTGTGGGTGTAAATCAGGGGATGGGCTTGGGAGAGACTCCTGGCCCTGCCCTAAAAAATAGGTGCAAGTTTAGGGTCTGCTGTGGCAGAGCTGGCTGGAAACATGGAGGTGATGGTGGGTTCACTTACCCTTCGGGAGGTGATGTGCGTTTGAGGGTGCGGTGGTGCCATTATGCCTGCAGGTGTCTTGGTAGAGGATGATTTGGGAATTGCTGACGACTTGGGTTGTGCTTTGGTGAAGGGAGTGGATACGTGAGCGGTCTTCGAATGACCTGTAGGTGGATGTGGTAGAGGAGTGGGTCCTAGTGTGCGGTGGAGTGACTCCGAGGATATGGCCGAAAGATCGCCTTTTCTTCTTTTTGCTAATTGTTCCTGTGTCAAGTCTTGGTAAACAGTGGAGGTACTGGATGAAAAAGAAGCAGATAAATTGTTAGAGGCATGGTTATTCGAAGTGGGTATATTAGTGGAAAAGGGTTTATTTCTAGCTTTGGTTTCCTTGGCATTGTCCCAATTGTAGGCATATCCATTTTCATGGGCTGCTAAGTCTCTTAAGAATTTGCTTTCTTTGTCTTGTAGGGCTACCAACCATGTGCCACTGGGTAGGGATTGGCCATCTAATATACTAAGGAGATGGATAGTGTCCTTTATATATGAAGGCAAAGCTACAACATGGCAAAGACTTCTAAAAAGTATGTAAAGTGATAATAAATAATTCATGTAAACAACATGAAATCAGGGTGTTTTGAAAGGCTGAAGTTTACCTTGTAGCTGTGTGCAGAGCGAATGCAGGCACGTCCCTCGTCCATGGGAACTGAGGGACTGGCCGGTTACTCATATACCCCCCACACCTGATCAGATGATGATCAGGTGTGCGGACGCTAAACGAGGGGTAGCCACGGCTGTGCACTGCACGGTGCCTAGGAACTACGAGTTCCATCATGCAATGCGCGCGCATGCTCAGATCTCACGGACCGTGTGGCGATTGGAGAGGCGAACATCCCTGGAATGGGAAGTACCAAGGTGTCATCTCACCCAATCTGCCGATGGAATAAAGGACCAGAGGGTCTGAGAACAGACGTGGGCACCCAGGGGCAGACAGTTGTCTGCGCCTTGGCGTCCGTACAGGCAAAGACAGCGCTAGCCATGTCACCCCCAATCCGGGAGAGCCCACGGGGCCGCCGCCCACCACCCACGCCACAGACAATCCCCCCAGTCGTGGGGCTAGCCAAGGCTTTAGGGACAACCGCAGTCCAGTGGTGGGGGACAACGGGGCACGAAGTGTAGTGCGCCGAGACACAGGATGGGAGGATATCCCAAAGGTTGCCCAACGATCCACAGGGGCCACTGGGGAAGGTGGAAATTACTGTGTGTGTGATTTGAATATCCCCATATATACTATATATACTTGTCCAATACAACCACATATCTTTCTATCTTCGTTTATTCTCAACAAACCCACTATCCTTCCTTAGTTACATGCCATCTTGACAAATTATATCTCCTCTTATCTTCACCTTACTGTGACTGTGATAATCATTGGAACACATATTAATCCGTGTATATCTTTTGTGTCATTATAGGACTGGTTTCTTTCTCCCTTTAGGACCCCGGGTGGAGCCATGGCGGATTTCTGTGGAGAAGCCTGGGAGGGTCTTATGACCCGTATCCAGGCATCCCAAAATGCTTCTACCATAACCGATGCTGAGCTGGATAGGGCATTTATCAGACTACAACGTCTCTTGGAAAAAAAAGTCAGAATTTACTGGCATAAAACCTACTTTGAAAAATATGCGGAACACAAAATAATACCTTGGGGATTAAGAATACAACTTTTCCCCAATATCAAAAAAATCAACGACACATTAAAAACCTCTTGGGAAAGCAATCTTATATCATGCTCTCTCAACATGCTCTCCATGTTGTGCCACGAATATACCACCGAGTTGGCACAACTTGATGTTGCAATCAATCGATGGTACACAGATCATGCTCTTGGTCTTTCTTCCCCCAGGTATAGCAAGCGGGATAAAACCCTGCGCGCACACCTGGAGGAATATACACTTACGACTATTAATGACAAAGAAAGCAAATTCTTAAGAGACTTAGCAGCCCATGAAAATGGATATGCCTACAATTGGGACAATGCCAAGGAAACCAAAGCTAGAAATAAACCCTTTTCCACTAATATACCCACTTCGAATAACCATGCCTCTAACAATTTATCTGCTTCTTTTTCATCCAGTACCTCCACTGTTTACCAAGACTTGACACAGGAACAATTAGCAAAAAGAAGAAAAGGCGATCTTTCGGCCATATCCTCGGAGTCACTCCACCGCACACTAGGACCCACTCCTCTACCACATCCACCTACAGGTCATTCGAAGACCGCTCACGTATCCACTCCCTTCACCAAAGCACAACCCAAGTCGTCAGCAATTCCCAAATCATCCTCTACCAAGACACCTGCAGGCATAATGGCACCACCGCACCCTCAAACGCACATCACCTCCCGAAGGGTAAGTGAACCCACCATCACCTCCATGTTTCCAGCCAGCTCTGCCACAGCAGACCCTAAACTTGCACCTATTTTTTTAGGGCAGGGCCAGGAGTCTCTCCCAAGCCCATCCCCCGATTTACACCCACAAATGCCAATGATCCAGCAAGACCAACCACCCCTGATGTAATCAATCTATCTTCTATTCCACTCAATGCGGATCAGATCTATGTACTCCAATTAGGCCTCACATTTTGTCCCTCTAACGACTTTGACAAATTCGCCTTTATTAAAGACGTGCATCTTTTTGCACGTAAACTTCTTTTCAAAGTAATCTATGACAAATCTCAATCTAATACTGCACTTGTCCAGAATGTGCATGTAAATCCTTCCCAACAGGTTCCCACCCTAGCGGAAATACAAGCCCTCGAGGAATTGATGTCACTTTGGGAAGAGGGGTGCACTGATGGTGACGACTCTCTTGATCCCACCAATCTTAAGGCCGCCGCCCTTGGTGCTCCCCCCTTCCCCCCTCCTGTTTCTTTTAAACCTAAATCTGTGAATTTTCCAAATCTTTCTACAAATCCCAATATATGGGCCTTTGTACAACAGGTCACCAACTCCATCGAGGGCTTAAATTTCAACTCCGCGTATCCCTCCAACCTAACTTTGGCTCAGATTAGGGCCATCAAATCCCTACAAAACCATCCTGAACTCACCATTAAGCCAGCCGACAAGGGTGGCAATGTGGTGGTGATGGATGTGTCCTTCTACGAACAAATGTGCCTGGATATTTTAAACAATCGCGAGTGGTATAGACCAATTTCTAAAACACTCATTGTTAACTATATATCCGAATACCAACAGCTGATATTTGCAGCTTATCAAAAAGGCATTATAGACTCCAACACATGGAAATTTCTTTATGTTAAAGAACCCACTACCCCTACCTTCTATTCCCTCCCGAAATTGCACAAATCTCTCGACCATCCACCTGGTCGCCCAATCGTGTCTGGTCGTCAATGCCTCACAGAATCTGCCAGTGCTCTGGTAGATAAATATCTGGCACCCCATGTTGTAGCTTTGCCTTCATATATAAAGGACACTATCCATCTCCTTAGTATATTAGATGGCCAATCCCTACCCAGTGGCACATGGTTGGTAGCCCTAGATGTGGAAAGCTTATACAATGTAATCCCCCACAATAGAGGTATCTCAGTTATCAGCAAACTCATTCGTGCCAGAGGCCCCCAATATGATGAATATGGGGACTTTGTCCTCAAATTATTGAGGTTCATACTCACACGCAATTATTTCATGTTCGGCTCCTCCCACTTCCTCCAGGTGCAGGGTGTGGCTATGGGGACCAAGTGTGCCCCTGCTTATGCCAACCTGTACCTGGGGGGGTGGGAGAGGGAACTTTTTGACTCGATTCACTTCAACCCCTACCTGTCCAGGATTATATCCTGGTACAGGTATATCGATGATATACTTCTGTTTTGGGCCGGTACTAAGGAAGAACTTTCCTCATTTGTACACAGCCTTACTGACAACACATACAATCTAAGATTTACCATGGAGTGCAGCCAGTCTCAGATCCATTTCTTGGACCTCCAGATTGGTGTACAACCCAATGGCCAAGTCTATACTGCTCTATACCGCAAACCCTCTTCGGGCAATACAATCCTACATGCCCAGAGTGCCCATCCTGAGCCCCTCCTTCGAAGTATACCATATAGTCAATATGTCAGGATTAAACGTAACTGTACCCGCGATGAAGATTTCTTCAGGGCGGCACACGACCTCTATAATAGACTCTTAGATAGAGGCTACAGCCACTCTCTCTTAAAGAAAGCATTTCATAAGGCAAAAAAACTCAACCGCAAAGACCTGGTTTTCTCCGACAAACCATTGGATTCTAAACAACCCACACGACTCATCACTCAATTCTCCAATCAGCATACCCAAATCAAAGACGTCCTCAAACAATTTTGGCCCTTACTCACATCTGATCCTACTATTGCCAAATATATTAACACTTATCCTGACATTACTTATCGACGCTCTCCCTCTCTCCGTGATCGTCTGATTCATAGTCATCATTCTACTGACACTGCACATAGGCCCACTGCCACTGGTACCTATCAATGTGGCAAATGTGACATATGTACATTTGTTGCCAACTCTCAGGTTGTTAATCTACCCGATGGAAACACACATACCATCAGACACTATGTCACCTGCGCCACTGTTGGGGTTGTATACCTGGCCCAATGCCAATGCGGCGCATTCTATGTTGGCAAAACCAAGCGCCCCTTTCAGACCCGCATCCGGGACCATATCAAACCACTATACAAGAACACCACCACTACGGCCATTAATAGGCATATCGCTGCCCAACATAACTCCGATCCCCATGTTGTTTTGTTTTCCGCACTTGAACATATCCCCTCACATGTAAGAGGCGGCAGTACTGATAATTCACTATTACGACTCGAAACCAAATGGATTCATATATTAAATGCTACCATCTTCCCAGGACTCAATGAATATATTAGTTTTAAGCCCTTCCTTTAAAGTTTTTCTTTTCCATGCCCCTTCCCCAGACAACGTCGTTTGTGGCTTTTCCTCTCTACCCTATCTCCTCCATCCCTTCTTCCCCCCCCCCCCCCTCTATTCCCCTCTTAGTTTCTCATTCTCTTGTTTTCCCTGTCTTTCTTTCCCTTTGCTGCCATGGCTCCACCCGGTATTTCATCCATAAAATCCTTTTCTGACATGGACCAATACCTTGCTCTCTACATTGATTATAAATGCTTTTTTCCTTTTCTGAGACAAGCTGGCAAATTGATTCAATATATCTTATATCCCTGTATATTCTATAAGTGTATATTGCCTGTATTTATTTGCGACTTAAAACTCTTTTTTTGTTATTATTGAACAATATTTCTCGACACAACTGTTGCAATACATATACTGTTTGTTCCTTTTTTATATATTCTTTTCTATATATTGTTTTTGCATTGTATTTTCAATTTTTGGTTGCAGGTCTCACTGTCGTACTGGGACCCAATGGTTCTCTATGCACACTGCACACATTGTGGCTGGATGTCGTATGCTGACACACAGTAATTTCCACCTTCCCCAGTGGCCCCTGTGGATCGTTGGGCAACCTTTGGGATATCCTCCCATCCTGTGTCTCGGCGCACTACACTTCGTGCCCCGTTGTCCCCCACCACTGGACTGCGGTTGTCCCTGATGCCTTGGCTAGCCCCACGACTGGGGGGATTGTCTGTGGCGTGGGTGGTGGGCGGCGGCCCCGTGGGCTCTCCCGGATTGGGGGTGACATGGCTAGCGCTGTCTTTGCCTGTACGGACGCCAAGGCGCAGACAACTGTCTGCCCCTGGGTGCCCACGTCTGTTCTCAGACCCTCTGGTCCTTTATTCCATCGGCAGATTGGGTGGGATGACACCTTGGTACTTCCCATTCCAGGGATGTTCGCCTCTCCAATCGCCACACGGTCCGTGAGATCTGAGCATGCGCGCGCATTGCATGATGGAACTCGTAGTTCCTAGGCACCGTGCAGTGCACAGCCGTGGCTACCCCTCGTTTAGCGTCCGCACACCTGATCATCATCTGATCAGGTGTGGGGGGTATATGAGTAACCGGCCAGTCCCTCAGTTCCCATGGACGAGGGACGTGCCTGCATTCGCTCTGCACACAGCTACAAGGTAAACTTCAGCCTTTCAAAACACCCTGATTTCATGTTGTTTACATGAATTATTTATTATCACTTTACATACTTTTTAGAACGTACTTTGGACCGGCCTCTTACTCTGGTGGTTAACACTGATTTTCTCAAGCAACATGGTGTGCTTCATGATGAATTAGGTAACAGATTCCTTTTCACTAGCCTCACCTGTGCCCAAGTACATTTTAAAGCTTCCATTTCCCTACCTTTCTGATCCTCCTTTTTTCCTTTATATTTCATATAGGATCCACTGTTACTTTTATCCCTTTTTCATCCCAGCACCGGTACTATATACCTGTGAATGTACCGTCATGAGAATTTTTTCCTACAGCAGATACCATCAAGTAAGTATAGGCATAAACTACCATATCTGGCCCCAGTTAACAACAACAAGACCCCTAACACTATCCATTTTTCTAATTAGGCCTGTTTTAAGTGGTCTGCAGATATGGTTCAACCTTGATGTCCTTTCCTTGCTGTGTGCATACATATATCACAGGCACTTCCTGACCTTGCCTCTCTACAGCTTTTAGATATACATGTAAGTCTGCACCTCTTCCAGAGATATAGATACTTTTATACCTATTTATATACATATATTTTTTGTTCTCTTTTTAATACAATACACATATGCGCAACCCTCTATTCCTGGAATAACTACCACAGTGCAT
Organism: Lithobates clamitans; assembly: GCA_037952925.1. Lineage (NCBI taxonomy): Eukaryota > Metazoa > Chordata > Amphibia > Anura > Ranidae > Lithobates > Lithobates clamitans. The sequence continues at coordinate 2,444,869 of JBBGZY010000034.1, forward strand.
TATGACACATGATTATCTTTACATTCCCTTGCCAGGTCTACTGTATGCCCCCTGCAGGCATAATTTACGGCGCGGTCTGCCTGCTCCCCTGTGGGGATCCCCTTGGGTGGCTGTGTTCCCCCTCTCCCTCTCTTCCCTCCCGTCTTGGGCACTGACGCCCCAGGTATGTCCGCAGTTCCGTTTAGTGGTGTGGAGCTTAGGGTCGCATGAATGTCCAGCCACAGTTGCAGTGTGTTATTGTTTTTACTATGCAGTGTTTGGTCAAATTACTATTTCTAACATGTGTTTTCATGTCCACCACACAGAACTTTTTATATATATCCACCCTATGAGCTCCTGTTCCCTGAAGAAGCCAATGTTTTGGCGAAACATGTAGGAAAACGAGCCCCCCCTCCTTCAACGGCCACTTGCCATCCGGCCCACTTGACCATTTTTAGGGTCACTTACAGTACATGTATCCACAAAATTTGTATAATTATTGTTTGAATTGTTTATAATGTACATTGTATTTATGTTAGACTATTAATAAAATCTGTAATTTTAGTATTCTTTGTTTTATCTTTTCTTCTCTAATCCTCCTGACCCTAGCACCGCTATAATCCCTTGTCCACACACCCATTTAACATTTGACTATTTGGATAGAGTTTAGGTGGGGGGGGGAAATCAAGCTAATTATATGCACACTATTTGGATAGAGTTTAGGTGGGGGGGATGGGAAATCAAGCTAATTATATGCACACTATTTGGATAGAGTTTAGGTGGGGGGGTTGGGAAATCAAGCTAATTATATGCACACTATTTGGATAGAGTTTAGGTGGGGGGGTTGGGAAATCAAGCTAATTACATGCACACTATATGGATAGAGTTTAGGTGGGGAGGTTTGGGAAATCAAGCTAATTATATACACACTATTTAGATAGAGTTTAGGTGGGGGGGTTGGGAAATCAAGCTAATTACATGCACACTATTTGGATAGAGTTTAGGTGGGGGGGGTTGGGAAATCAAGCTAATTATATGCACACTATTTGGATAGAGTTTAGGTGGGGGGGGTTGGGAAATCAAGCTAATTATATGCACACTATTTGGATAGAGTTTAGGTGGGGGGTGGGAAATCAAGCTAATTATATGCACACTATTTGGATAGAGTTTAGGTGGGGGGGTTGGGAAATCAAGCTAATTATATGCACACTATTTGGATAGAGTTTAGGGAAAACAAAATACAATGCAGCTGACTAAATACATTCAAACTGAGTATACTAGGTGGATATGTGCCCAGCATTGTATGCTGGGGAGGTTATTGAAGGCAAATATACATGCATGACAAAAAAGAACAGGAAAAAAATCCAGCATGCGTGAGGAGAAAAAGGGGACATTCACACTATATTGCAATGATGGTAAGTAGTGTTTGAGCTAAGAAATACATTACATTATCAAAGATTAAATAAAAGAACATGTGATGCTAATAAAAGAAAAAATTCTTACCTTAATATAGTCCTTCTGCAGGACCTGGATGATGGCAGAACAGGTCTCTGGGATAATGATCCCCAGAGCCTGGGGGGAGATGCCTGTCGAGAACTTGAGGTTCTGCAGGCTTCTCCCTGTCGCCAAGTACCGCAACGTGGCAACTAGCCTCTGCTCCGGAGTGATGGCTTGCCTCATGCAGGTATCCTGCCTGCTGATATAGGGGGTCAGCAAAGCCACCAAACGGTCAAAAACGGGGTCCGTCATCCGGAGAAAGTTCCTCAGGATTATTCTCACGGATCTCACGGAGCAATGGCATGTGACAGAACTGGTCACGCTGGAGCAACCAATTCTTGGTCCATGAACTCCTCCTCGCCCTGTTAATGGACTGGTCTTGGTCTGAAGAATAAACTACAGCACCAAACACATACAATGCACAAGCTCGACGACGAGCACGTACAGGTAACATGGCTTCAAAACGGTCGGCTGGTCAGAACGCACTTAACAGAACGCACTGAAGAACAGCAAGGCCTGTGAAGAGCGACCTGAAAATCAAGAACGAGCGGACAATAAAACAAAGATTGCAACAAAGATGGTCAATGCCAACTGACCAAACGCACTGAAAAGCAGATACAAACCTCACAAGCACAGACTGAACAACAGTTAAAACGAACTGAAAAATACGAGTCTCACAAGCGCGGATCGTCACTCACCAAACTTCTACTAACAGGAGATAAACACGAGATTAGCAGAAAGGGTGCCAAAGGGTGTCGTACGGGCTATTGAAGTTCCGTTTTATAGTCTTGGTGTACGTCACCGCGTACTAGGCTGTCGAACTTTGTGTGGTCGTGTGCAGGCAAGTCCGTTCATTAGAAAGTCTGCCGAAAGTCCGCCGGAAGTCTGTCGGACAGGCTGTCGGACTTTTGTAGACGAAAAGTCCGACCGTGTGTACGCGGCATAAAGGTTATAGGGCATAGAATGAACACACCTTTTGGACTTTTATAATTTCACTCACTTTTTGTATAGTTTGTGTGTTTATGTGTCTTTAAAGTCAATATTTTGGAGCACCCTATATAGTGTTTAATTTACGATTGATTGTTTTTTTTGCTATTATGTTCTGTTATATTGCTTTAATAGAACTCATCACTATATATTTATATTAGCTAGTCTAACATAATTTATCACTATATTTATGTCAGTATAGTCCAGCGCTGCACTTTTTAGAGTTGTAAATGATATTTTATGCCACTTTTTGCACAAAAGAAGAAATATTCCTCGAATAGAATCTCCCCACTTCTCCATCAGTTGATAAATTGTATTCCACTATAATGCCCCGTACACACGGTCGGATTTTCCGATGGAAAATGTCCGACCGGAGCGTGTTGTCGGAAATTCCGACCGTGTGTGGGCTCCATCGGACATTTTCCATCGGATTTTCCGACACACAAAGTTGGACAGCAGGAGATAAAATTTTCCGACAACAAAATCCGATCGTGTCAATTCCGACCGTGTGTGGCCTGTTCCGACGCACAAAGTGCCACGCATGCTCAGAAGAAATTCCGACATGGGACAGCTCGTTCTGGTAAACTTAGCGTTCGTAATGGATAAAGCACTTTCGTCACGCTGCAATGTAAAAAATGGTTTAATACAGCGCACTCTCTTCTTCTTTATAATGTGACAAGAATTAAGTCTTTTTGCTGCTCATATTCACACACACTTCTCACAAAGTTTTATTTGTGTTTTTTTTTGTGGGATTCCCTCAATATATTGTTATTAGTTGTCACATCTGACAGTTTTATATTTTTTATGTTTTTTTTTTTTTCTTTTTAAGCCTTTTTTTTTCTTTAATGTTTGGATTTTTTCCAAGGCTGATCTTTGTTCAATGTTATTTTTATTTTTACTCCAGAATATTTTTGTGTGTGTTTTGTGTGGCAAGTTACCCCAACACCATTGATATCTTTTATTATTTAATCTCAAGGAGATTGTTTGTTGTTGGTGTCCCTTGTTCATTTCACATTTTATATTTGAAATGTACCTGAATCCTCACAAACAAGCTGTCATTTTTGAAGTAAAACACATAGGAGAGTATAATTCAAAACAAAAATTCCTTTATAAAGGGATCAGAACCAAACAAAGAGGAAGGCAACACTGGATCAACAGGAGAAATTAGTGAAGCCTGGGACCCCCACGGCAGACATCAATTCTTAAACCTCAAAATTGGTGGCCTGAGGAGTCCATATATAAGGGAGGGCAGTCTGGTCCGGGATTCACAGAGACTTGGATAGCAGCAGATGACATCAGTGTCCCCAGGCTGTGGTACCACAAGAGGCTTCATCTTTTGGCCGACCAGACTGGATCCAGGGTCCTCACTGTCTGGTCTTCCTTTCACACTTCCTTCCGGGCTGTGGCTGTGCAGTTGGAGATGTGGCAGAAGGAGGAGTAGGACCTGCAGGAGGAGGAGTAGGACCTGCAGGAGGAGGAGGAGGACCATCCCAAAGCTGTGTGTGAGGTGTAAGTTGGCCCCTCACACCTTTCGCCAGAGCCTCTGATATGAGGGCCTCACACATGGCTTTTTGGCCCTCCTCCATCCTCTGCATTTTATAGGCTATGAATGCCGCAAGGTTCTCCTGCCTGGTGTGTGGTGCTCCCAGGACCTCTGTAGCCCTACAAAAAAATCTGATAGCCGCCTCCTCTAGGGTACTCCTCCTCCTGCCACTTTCTGTTTCCAGGGGGGGTGGAGGGACCTGCAGATCAGCCACCTCCTGGCTGAGACTTCCCTGTGTATGAAAAAGGGACATGGTTTTAGTTTTTGCATCATCAATCACAATCATAAATTAGTACTCCCAACTAACATCTAGTTAACATCATTGATTGGACAAGCAGAAATATTTAGAGGAATGCTATACCTGGCTCAATCTGGGCTCCTCCACATGTGGCCTGGAAGGCCCAGGTTGGGCGTCAGAAGCCTCAGCCAGGGGGGAAGGAAGCGTGGAAGGAAGACTGGAGAGGGATGGCCTGGGTTCAGTCTGGCCTGCCAGAAAGTGCAGCCTGTCGTAGTACAACATCCTGGGGACATAGATGTCATCTGCTGCTCCGGATCTCTGCGAATCCTGGACTTTCTTGCGCTCCCTCAGATATGTGCTCCTCAGGCCACCAATTAAGATCTTTAAATAAGTGATGTCCGCCGTGGGGATCACCTGCTTCACAATTTCACACAATTGCTCCAGTGCTGCCTTCCTCTTTGCTTGGTTCTTGTAATGGGGGTGTTTAATCTCCCACAGACAGGGCAGCTCCCTTAGCATCTCTATGAAGACTGAAATGAAGTCCTGATCTTCCAGTACCATATCCATGTTCACTGCAAGACACAACACAAGACAAAGCCTAATGTCACACCAAACTCTCCTAATCTTGTTACAATATAGGCCTCAATCTATAGAAGCAGTATAGGCCCAAGTTTGTCTCTTACCTTCGTTCTTACGATCGCCGCGTTCAATGCTCCTTCCTCCGCTCACAGATCAAACGTAATACGCACGCGTGTTACGCTTTATATACACTGCACATGCGTGTAACTCCGCCCGCCCCTGACGTTCTTTCTAGTCTATTCCCCGCCCCTTTTCGTTCGGCGCAGTCGGGGAAGAGCATGATGGCGGACATACAGCAGGTGCGGGCTAATTGTAGCAACGAGGAGGAGGAGGAAAGGGCGGATCCAGGCACGTCCCGATCCAGAAGGAGACGTTTTAAGGCCACAAATATGTCGTTTGGGGAGATGTTGGAGATGGTCGACATCATGAGGAAGTCCGACTATGACGGAAAATATGGGCCTTACCCCAACCCCAACATCCGAAAGGCCAAAATCTGGGCGAAAGTGGTCAGGAGTCTCGAGCGTAATTTCGGGGTACGAAGGTCTAAAGATCAGCTCAGGAAGCGGTGGTCGGACCTGAAGTTGAGAGAGCCGGAGCAGTACCGAAAGATCCGGAGAGTGCTGCAAAAAAGTAAGTAGTTGTGCTGTGTTCCTATTCTTTCTGTCTTTATTCCGTTCGTTCTGCTCCATATGATTTTAGTCATTGTAACGTTTAAAAAGGTCAACTTTAATGTTCATGGGCCCATTATTCGTTCGTATCAAACATTTTTCGTTCGGCCTCTAGAACACCATTGTTTAGGCCATATGCATTTTCCCACATTTTTTTGGGGCCTACTTGGATGCCAAATATTTGTTTATGTAGATGGGTTTGTTACTAGAATGAAATGCAAACTAGATTGTGTGTAAGGAGAGGACACTGAGCAGCTGTTTTCACATCTGGACACTGGAGCACTAGTGTGGGACACAAGAACACCATTTTTATTAGGGGACCACACAGGTGCTCCAGTGTATACTATAGGGGGGTCTCCATCTGGGAAGCTTGTACCAAACAGCTTGACAAAGGGCAATAAAAAATATACATCTTGGAACTCGGCTAAAATAGACAATTGTACCCCACTTCCAAGCAATGTTTCCTATTTCTATAGTTCTGCCATCAAATATCTGTGTGCTAAGTATACCATTTTTGTTTTACATAGGGGAGAAAAGACTCGGACACCCCTCATCCCAGGAGACCAGAGACCCCCCCCCCTCTGGAAGAAGGGGAAATACCTACCCAAGAAGCTGAGCAGGAGGAAGAAGAAGACGTGGTGGAGATTGGCACCACAACAGGTTAGTGTCTGCGACCACAGACTCAGGTAAAAGAGATGGATGTTGGCAGATTTTTGAGACCTTTTTTTTTGTTCTTTATCTCTTTTTAGGTGATCGTGATGTGAGGGATCCAGAACGCTTTACATCTGAAAGTGCCCAGATACTAATAGGGGAGATCATGGGATGTAATCTCCAATTGCAAAACATCCAGCAACAAATCACTGATGTTATTAAAAAAAATAATAACATCATTGATGTTTTGGGGCGAATTTAAACCCCACAAAATCACCTGTTTTATGGTACCAAACTTTTTTCAATGTTTAGAAAAGCCAAATTTGGAAGATGCACACAGTGTCCCAACATGTGCTATCTGCCATCACGGGAGATCAATGGACGCGTTTTGGGGGGGCAACCCCTTCCTCAATTATAAAGTAGCGTTGAGGAAGGGCTTGCTCCCCCAAAACACGTCCCTTGATCCCCCCTGATGGCAGATAGCACATGTTGACATTCGTAAATTGGTGTGCATCTTCCAAATTTGGCTTTTCCAGGGGTGATTTCCCCCCATCTGAACGCTATATCAAACCCAGTTCCTAAATACTGATGTCTGATATAGCCTTCAGGTTTTACCTAATGTGAACTTTGTAAGTTTTAGTTTTTTGGCTTTCTTGTTGGTTTTACACAGGCCTGTTTTATCTGAAATGGATATTTGGATTTTTGATAATGCCCCCCCACAAAAATTGTTATACAACAAACATGTTGTTTTGTTTTAAAAACCTTTGGTAAATGCACACGTGATTGTGCAGGTATAAAAAAGTGCCTTAATCAAGAATGTGTGGATTATTGTCTCAATACTACAACACTTTTGGGGTGATGTAATTGTTGTTTTATGCACAAATGGGGGTTATTTTCTAAGGGCAAATCCTCTTTGCACTACAAGTGCAGGTTCAGTGCAGTTGCAAGTGCACTTGGAGTGAAATGTGTTTTTGCATTTAGGAAGTACCAGCCAACACTATTCTTTATAAGGTTACCCAATCACGACATTTTCTGCACTCAACACATTTCTGTCAGGGTCAGCTAAAACAAACACAAGCAGTAAATGTCCACCAAGAATTTCTTTGGGTTGTTTTTTATTTGAAAAAGGTGTCACATATTGTCTGGCATATTGATAGCCCCCCTACCCGCAAAGAACTTCAGGTATCGTAATCGGACATCACGGGCATTCAGGGAGGGCAAGCCAGGACGGCCGCTTTCAAGTGCCGTCATTGTTGATGTATTTGGGATTCCGGCCTCAGGCCCAACTGAGCCAGCATAGTTGGCTGAATGTTTTCTTAGATAATTATGGAGAACACAGCCGGCAAGTATTATATGGTTCAGTTTATACTCCGCCATATGGATGGGTGTCATAAATAATTAGAACTGGCTGGCCAGGATTCCAAATGTGTTCTCCACCACTCTTCGGGCTCTGGCCAGCCGGTAATTAAAAACCCTCTGTTCCGGGGTGAGGGTCCTCATCGGGAATGGCCGCATCAGGTGGTCCCCCAGCGCAAATGCTTCATCAGCAACAAACACAAATGGGAGACCTTCAACATTGTCCTCTGGAGGTGGCAAGTCCAAGCTGCCATTCTGGAGACGCCTGTAGAACTCCGTCTGGGCGATCACTCCACCATCGGACATCCGGCCATTCTTCCCCACGTCCACATACAAGAAGTCGTAATTAGCCGACACCACCGCCAACATCACTATACTATTAAACCCCTTGTAATTATAATAGTACGACCCCGAGTTGGGTGGTGGGACGATGTGGACGTGTTTCCCATCAATTGCCCCTCCGCAGTTAGGAAAGTCCCACCGCTGGGCAAAGTGGGAGGCCACAGTCTGCCATTCCTGTGGCGTGGAAGGAAACTGTTGAGGAAAAAACAATAAACATTACTATTTTTACACAGAAACCTGACAAGCAGATTAGACACAAACATTATGGGTCAACCTCCAGATAGCATTTATTAAGGGGAATTTAACTACAACAAAGTATAAGGTACACCTATCATATTCCCCCCCCCCCTCTCATGGGCCATTTCTAACATTATAAGGGGGGGGGGAACTCTTGGACAGGTAACCCTCTTCACTTCATTGAGAGATGAATGCCTAAATACAGGGTATTACTTGGAACAGCCCCTCCTTAGTTACACTATTGGCAGCCCACTGGACAGGTAAGAAGTGTCATAATACAAAGATATAAATACACACTGTACACATTTGAGCACATTTGGACATTCTGCTATTACCTATCAAGATCATAATAGGATACAAGAACTTTAAACAGTACCATTGAAAAGTATACAGGCAGGCCCTTGCACTACATACTTTGGGGAATTCATCCATAAATCTGAGCACTAAAGAGGTGGGTATAGTGTGTATGGGTTTGGCAAAGTCAGCAGATAGATCATTGAGGATAGAGAATTGGGATCAGCTGACTTAGCAGTTGGGGGGAGGGAGGGTTACAAAAAATTTGGGGACACCACAAAAAAAAGCCTCTGGCCCTCTGCCTGAATTTAAATCCAAAATAACATTTCAAAACATTTTATGGGGTGTTTGGGGTAAAGCACTACTATGGAGCTGATAAAATACATTGTTAAGTGACTACATGAGGTGAATATAGGGCAGGAGACACCATGCTGGGGAGGTTATTGAAGGGCAAATATGTATGAAGGGCATAAAATAATAATTACATAAAAATCCAGCATGCATGAGGACAAAGGGGACATTCACAGCATATTACAATCATGGTAATTAGGGAATGAGGAAAGAAATACAATATATTATCAAACATTCAATACAATAAAATGTGATATAAAAGGATAAAAATCTTACCTTCATATACTCCTTCTGTAGGACCTGGATGATGGCAGAACAGGTCTCTGGGATAATGATCCCCAGAGCCTGGGGGGAGATGCCTGTCGAGAACTTGAGGTCCTGCAGGCTTCTCCCTGTGGCCAAATACCGCAAGGTAGCGACCAACCTCTGCTCCGGAGTGATGGCTTGCCTCATGCAGGTATCCTGCCTGCTGATATAGGGGGTCAGCGAAGCCAACAAACGGTGAAATACGGGGTCCGTCATCCTGAGAAAGTTCCTGAAATCATCAGGATTATTCTCACGGATCTCACGGAGCAAAGGCATATGACAGAACTGGTCACGCTGAAGCAACCAATTCTTGGTCCATGAACTCCTCCCCTCCCTGTTCATGGACTGGACCCCAACACCAAGCCCCCACACAGCACGAACTCTACGAGGAGTACGCATATGAAACATGGCTAGAAAACGGTCGGCTGCTCAGAACGAAGTAACAGAACGCACTGAAGAACAGCAAGGCCTGTGAAGAGCGACCTGAAAAACAGCAACAAGCGGACAAGATCGCACAGAAAACTCCAATACGAACTGACTGCACGCACTGAAGAGCAGATACAAACCCACAAGCACAAACTGAACGGCAGAAAACGATCTGAAAGCCACGAGTCTGAAAAAGTGCGAATCGTCTCTCACCAAACTTTTACTAACACGAGATTAGCAAAAGGAGCCCAAAGGGTGCTGCGCTTGGTTCTGAACCGGCCTTTTCTAGTCTCGTCGTACGTGCTTGACGTCACAGCGTTCTTGGCGATCGGAAATTCTGACAACTTTGTGCGACCGTGTGTAGGCAAAACAAGTTTGAGCCAACATCCGTAGGAAAAAATCCGAGGATTTTGTTGTCGGAATGTCCGATCAATGTCCGACCGTGTGTACGGGGCATAAAACAAACAGTTCTCAATAAAAGAGAAGTATGTTTCTTTTTTTTTTTTTTAAGAATCATACCCATCCAGTCCCATGGAGCACAACAATACACTCTGGCAATCCAGCCCAAGGGCCCTACCAGCACCAGAATCCCTCGCAGAAGCCCAGCTCTCCGTGGCTGACATACCAGCTCACCCAGTTTCCCATTACATATCATGTTCTGACACCACCAATTCCAAAAAGATAACTTTTTCAGTGAAGGATCCCTTCTGCCCAATGCCTAAAAAAGAAAATTCACAGAAGAGGCTGCAGAGGGGTAGAGGAGGAAAGAACAAACAGACACAAAAATGAAATCCCGCAGACTGTCAAACTGTTTAACCCAACCTCATATACTCTAAGTGATGCTGAAAAATTGCTACTTAGCCGTGGCGTTAATTATGCTCCATCCAACCCACCCAACCCCTATATTCTTTTTAAAGATCTTAACCGTTATATTAGGAATCGCACCCTAAAGAGATTCTTTCAGGTAAAAAAAACTCAAAAACCAAACCCAGATGGGTGCCTTGATTTTGACATTATAGATACCCTGGAACTACTTTATCAAGAAATTTCCCATCCCAATAATGATCTATCATTATTCACCCAACATTTAGCTACCCCCCCCCCATTACTCATTTCACGCTCAAACCTAAGTTCATATTCTATCTCTATTGGGCAAAAGGTCCCTTCATAGGGTTCCTTCAAGAGAACATTACCCTTAAAAGTTTGATGGACAATCCCAACATAGTCATTAAAACAGCTGACAAAGGTGGTGGTATAGTCATTCTCAACAAATTTAGATTATATTACAGAAGCACACAGGTTGTTATCTGATTCCTCTACATATACCAAACTCTCCAAAGACCCGCTTCTTGCATTCAAAGTTGAGGCAGAGTTGTTAGTTAAGGATGCCCTTTCTGGTGACATCCTTGACAAAACAGAAGCTTCTTTTCTGTGTCGAGATTTTTATCGTACCCCTTACCTATATCCTATGCCCAAGATCCTGTATAATAATAATAATCCATATAAATTCAGAAGACCCCCAGGTAGACCCATTATTGCAGCTATGGATAGCATTACCACCAGCTTCTCAATGTACATAGACCAATTTCTGCAACCTCTGGTGCAGAATCTCCAGTCCTATATTAGAGACGGTACACATCTTGATCCATACTCATGGGAACCTAGTTACTCCTGGGTTACATTGGATGTCAATTCTCTTTACACTTCCAAACCTCACCAATTTGGCCTCTCTGCACTAAATCATTTTCTGTCTGCTGATCCCCTTTCCAACCCTAGACAAGTCACTTTCATCCTCAATGTCATGAGTTTTGTCTCACGCAAAAATTACCGGTACTTAAATTTCAATGGAGATTTTTTTCCAAACCCAAGGGACTGCGTTGGGAGAAAATTTTGCCCCCTCGTATGCCAGCTTGGCCATGGGAATCCAAGTACATCTGGAACAATAATCCCTTCTCTAAAAACGTAGTGTCTAAAAACGTAGTGTTTTTTTGGACGCTACATCAATGATATCATAATCATCTGGGATGGCCCCTCTGACCTTGTTAAAAATCTTGTACAACATTGCAATGGCAATCCATTTGGACTTTCATTTACCTTTGTCCAAGATCAAAATAAACTAGCCTTCCTTTATCTTGAAGTCAGCCACATTAAAGGAGTAATCCAAGTAAAAAATTATACTAAGCCCACGGCAGGTAATTCTTTACTTCACTGTAATGCCCTGTACACACGGTCGAATTTTCCGATGGAGAATGTGTGATAGGACCTTGTTGTCGGAAATTCCGACCTTGTGTGGGCTCCATCACACATTTTCCATAGGAATTTCCGACACACAAAGTTTGAGAGCTTGCAATAAGATTTTCCGACAACAAAATCCGTTGTCAGAAATTCCGACCGTGTGTACACAAATCCGACGCACAAAGTGTCACGCATGCTCAAAATAAATTAAGAGACGAAAGTTATTGGCTACTGCCCCGTTTATAGTCCCGACGTACGTGTTTTACGTCACCGTTTTCAGAACGATCAAATTTTCCGAAAACTTTGTTTGACTGTGTGTATGCAAGACAAGTTTAAGCCAACATCCGTCAGAAAAAACCCATGGATTTTGTTGTCGGAATGTCCGATCAATGACCGACCGTGTGTACAGGGCATAACAGTTGTCATTATCCTGCCTGGACCAAAAACATTCCCAAGGGCCAATCCCAAAAACATTCCCAAGGGCCAATCTTGTCAGTTGCGACAATACTCCACTAATACTACCGATTATATCGGATTATATCGAACAGCACACCCTTTTGACCAAAAAATTACTTGATAAGGCTTATACTAATACCCCTATACAGGAAACACCCACATTTCAACTCAACAGCAAACCTGAACGTAAAGACAAAGAAGCCCTTGATAATTTTACCAGATTCATAACTAAATTCCATCAAAAATATCGGAACATGGAGCATATCCTTGCAAAACACTGGAATATCCTAATAGAGGATCCACACCTTAAAGCCATTCTTCCCACCAAACCTTGTGTCACTCATCGTAGAGCCCCCAACCTTAAAAAATAAGTTGCTCCCAGCAAATTACAGCCTAAGCAGACCTCTCACCTTACACAACTATGCCTCGTCCCTCTCATTGGCATGTATCAGTGCAAAAAGGCATTATGCAAAACATGTGCCCTTGTCACCCACAGGAAAAAATAATTCTTATCAAAAAGGCAAAACGCACAAAATCTGAGAATTTTACAACTATTCTTCTGATTTTGTGATGTACTGCATTATATACATGTGCGCCATCAATAAATTTGTTTTGTTTCGTTTCAGAATTAATTCAGATTTCGTAATTCGTGTCCTAAATTCAATTTGGATTCAGACGAAATATGAATTTTCATTAGGTTTGTTAACTTTTCGTAACAATTACGAACGTTCGTTATGATGAATTTAAAAAGCAAAAAATACCAAATTTGAAAGCAGCGGAACACCCTTTAAAAGTCTATGGGAGAAATAAAAAGTGCTAATTTTAAAGGTTAATATGCAAGCTATTGTCATAAAAAGTGTTTGGGGACCCGGGTCCTGCTCCAGGAGACATGTATCAATGCAAAAAAAGTTTTAAAAACGGCCCTTTTTTCAGGAGCAGTGATTTTATTAATGCTTAAAGTGAAACAATAAAAGTGAAATATTCCTTTAACCACTTGCCGACCGCCTCACGCCTATATACGTGAGCAGAATGGCAAGGGCAGGCAGAATCACGTACCCATACGTGATTGCCTTCCCGCGGGCGGGGGGTCCGATCAGACCCCCCCGGTGCCAGCGGCTGTGGGCATTTGTCTGGGAGCGGTGAGAGGCGAGGGGGAGGCCATCCGATCGTGGCCCCCCCTCGCGATCGCTCCCAGCCAATGAGAAACATCCCCTGCCTGTGTATAGTACACACAAGCAGAGGATGTGATGTCATCTCTCCTCGGCTCGGCAGTTTCCGTTCCGGCGCCAAGGAGAGAAGACTTCACAGTGAATGAACACACACACAGTAGAACATTCCAGGCACACATAACACCCCCAATCCCCCCCCAATTGCCCCCCGATCACCCCCCCCCCCCCTATGTCACACTGACACCAAGCAGTATTTTTTTTTTTCTGATTACTGCATGGTGTCAGTTTGTGACAGTTATGCCCCTTACACACGGTCGGACTTTGTTCGGACATTCCGACAACAAAATCCTAGGATTTTTTCCAACGGATGTTGGTTCAAACTTGTCTTGCATACACACGGTCACACAAAGTTGTCGGAAAATAAGATCGTTTTGAACGTGGTGACGTAAAATACGTAAGTCGGGACTATAAACGGGGCAGTGGCCAATAACTTTCATCTCTTTATTTATTCTGAGCATGCGTGGCACTTTGTCCGTCGGATTTGTGTACACACGATCGGAATTTCCGACAACTGATTTTGTTGTCGGAAAAGTTTATATCCTGCTCTCAAACTTTGTGTGTCGGAAAATCCGATGGAAAATGTGTGATGGAGCCTACACACGGTCGGAATTTCAGACAACAAGGTCCTATTACACATTTTCCGTAGGAAAATCGGACCGTGTGTACGGGGCATTACTGTGGTAGGGCAGTTAGGGTTAGCCCCCTGTAGGTCTAGGATACCCCCCTAACCCCCCCTTAATAAAGTTTTAACCCCTTGATCACCCCCCGTCACCAGTGTCGCTAAGCGATCATTTTTCTGATCGCTGTATTAGTGTCGCTGGTGACACTAGTTAGGGACGTAAATATTTAGGTTCGCCGTCAGCGTTTTATAGTCACAGGGACCCCCTATATACTATCTAATAAATGTTTTAACCCCTTGATTGCCCCTAGTTAACCCTTTCAACACTGATCACCGTATAACTGTTACGGGTGACGCTGGTTAGTTCGTTTATTTTTTATAGTGTCAGGGCACCCGCCGTTTATTACCGAATAACAAGAAATTTGATCGATCAATTATCTACTGATTGTGCCACATCCTAAATTCGAGTTTAGAGCAAAGGAAGTTCCCCTGGCGGACTTTAAAGGCACATTTTTTAAGAAAATATTTAAAAAAGGTATGTAAAGTAGATAACAGTTTATTAGTTACAAAAGATAATCAAGTGAGTCACATAATCACATAGTTAAAAACAAGGAATGCAGTTCCATAAATACAAGGATTAATGATACCAATACATTTGCACCCGACGCGTTTCGGAGTTGCTTATGCCTCCTTCTTCAGGGGTGATTGTAGGGTTTGCAACAAGAATTTTCTATATGGGAAATAGTATGTATAACATAAACATGATAAGTACACAATAAAAGATCGTAAAGACAGAATCTATAGTTGTATGAGTCTGTATATATACACATACATTTTTCTGTTTACACTTACATTGGTATCTATGGATATAGGTTATGCATTCCAAGACGAATTTAAAAGAACATAGATGTATTGACGTACTGCCCATCGGACGCGCTCCCTGGTCGTGGTGTATAGAGCTTTAGTAGAGTATAACAAGAATATTCACAAAGCCACTGTCGAGGTGGAGATAGAAAGGTATGAATATATAGGATGGTTTTATTCTTCCTTCCAATAGGAAGAAAGGCCCATAGTTAACGGGCGTATGACAGTTTAGATCTGAGATCACACTGGGGCCAAATGTGTATCCTGTAAATCATGAAAAAATATATATATAAGGATGTGCATACATATGGATAGCCGAAGTAATACGTGGAAAATCCAAGAGCTGTGTCCTACCTGGTCCGCCTAAAGTTATAGAGGGCAGTAACTGGTGATGGGTATGGATCAGATGTGGTCCAGAAAGCTGGAGAGTCAACATGGAAATGAGAGGTGTATTAAAACCCTGGTTGGTGAAAGGAGAAGGGGGGGGGGGGGGGAAGAGGGGGGGGGGCGGGGAAGGAGGGGAAGAGGAGGGGGAAAAAAAAGGGGAGGGGGGGAGAAAAGGGGGGAGGGGGGGGAGGGGAGAGGAAGAAAGGAAGGGGGAAGAGAAAAAGGGGGGGGGGGGAGGGGGGGAGGGAAAGGGGGCAATTGGGAAAAGAGGGGGAGAGAGAGGAAGGGAAAGGGGGAGAGGGGGGACAAGGGAGGAAGGGAAAGGAGAGGGGGGGGGGAAGAGAAAAGATAGTAAGTAAGAAGACAGAGAAGAGAAGAAAAATGTAGGGCATCCAGGTAGCATGAATGGCTAATAGTATCAATGAAAGAAACCGGATCATTGGGTGTATAATAGGAGAAGGGAAAGCCCCAGAACATAGCAAATAGTGGGTGAAGCAGATAAGGCATGACAGACAGCAGGCAGGGTTCACAACCAGTGATTCCAACATATAGATCCATGTCAATAAGTAAATGATAGATTACTAACCAAGTGTCACAGCACCTCACACCAGAAGCGTCCTGTCTGCAGCAGATGACGCCTGGTGTGGGCTGAAGCCGGATATATAAAGCCCTCCCCACCTATCAGCTGTTGATAGAAGAGATGCAACAGCTGATTATGGTGAGGGAGGGACGGACACACTAGGACTGGCCCCCCGGGTGGAGCGCGCGCCGCCAGGCACCCACAGCGCATGCGGACGCATACGTCGTGAGGCGTGGCCACGCCTACTGCACCCGCCGGCACGTCTGGCTTCCCCGACGGACTGCGCATGTCCGTTGGGGTCGCAAGATGGAGGACAGATGATTCTGTACCTCACACAGCGCCACCATGAGTCCAAACTTCGCTCAGGCGGCTCTTTTCGTGCCGGGCGGATCACAGATCATGGTGTAAGACAAATAAGGGATAAGTAAAGCATATGTTATATGCAACTAAACAAAGAATACAATGTCAAATCTTTTTGCTATAGCAGGGAAGCAGGGCCGATGGGCAGTGCAATACGGGTTAGGAGTGTAATCTGATGGGGGAAAAAACATAGCAAAATAGTAATCACATACAGATATTGAAAGTACAATTCGAGGGCATGTTATATAGATAAGGTGACATCAGGTATATATGCATATAGTCTAGACATCAATAACCTCAGGTGTCATGCAGTATACAGGATCGAAAGCAACATTTCAATACATGACCTAGAGTGGCATAATGTATAATATAGAGGCTGTATGTCCTATAGTGTAATTAGGGTTACCCTTCTATGCGGGTCAAAAGGGGGGGCCCCAGTATGCAAATGACCAGGCTCGGCTGCTGCGTCGGATATTGGGTATAGAGTCTTTTTTTCCCTATTAGTAGGTGTGGATGGCAGATATATGGGGGGTACACCAAACGTATAGGGGGCCCCCCATGGCCAATAGTAGAGTCCCCTATGTTTGGGGGTAATAATAGATGGAATAGGTGTAGTTAGCTGGTCTATAATGCCACCCCAAACATGTAGTTGTCTATGGGGTGGTCCTCCCTATTGCTCTCTACCGCCAGATGAAAAGCCTTCGAGGAAGGGTTTAAACCAAATGGTTTCGTTTAGGCCTGGGGGTTCGGTGGCTCTTAGGTTATATATCCACCGAGACTCTAGTTGCAGTAATGTCTTGTTCCAGTCCCCTCCCCTTGACTCTGGATGTACCCGATCCAAGATAAGGAATTTGATTTTTGGGCATATGCCGTTATGTACTGTTAAGGTGTGTCTCCCCAATGGGAGGTCTGGATCACCAGTTTCCATGCTTACTAGATGTCTATATGCCCTCTTCCAAAATTCCGTCTTAGTTTTTCCTACATAAAAGCAAGTACATTCACACAGGAGTAGGTAGATAACCCCAAAGGTCCTGCAATTGGCAAAATGTTTGGGGTGGAAGGACTGACCATTTGGAAGGGTCGGGTTTCTAGTTGTAAGCATATATTTACAGTATCTACATTTGCCACACATGAATGTCCCCTTATATTTACAGTGTGTCTTGTTATTCCCTGCCTTGAATTCACTGGCTGTGATTTTATCTCCCAGGGAGGTGGTTCTTTTAAATGTAAAGAGAGGTCTCTGTGGGACCAATGGTCCTAAAGTTGGATCGCATTGTAACATGTGCCAATACCTTGTCACAATGTTCCTCACCTGTCTGTGTTGATTGTTAAATTTGGTAATGATTCTAAGAGTACCAATGTCATTCTTGTCAGATTTGTTGGCTTTTTGAGAATATAACAATTCCTCTCTTGGCTGCAGGAGGGCTTTTTTAAAAGAGCGTTTCAGAGACGCATGGGAGTACCCCCTTAGTAATAGCCTATCACGTAGCTTGTTCGCCTCTAGTTTGAAGGTGTCGCTGTCTGAGCAGTTTCGTTTTGCTCTCAGGTACTGACTATATGGAATAGAGTTAAGGAGGGGTTTGGGGTGGAAACTGCTTGCATGCAATATGGCATTGCTTGCGGTTGATTTCCTATACAGTTTGCTAATAACACTACCTTCCTCACCTCTGCAGACCTCTACATCAAGAAACGTAATGCATTGTTTGTCAAATGACATAGTGAAGTTGAGGTTGAAGTCTTGGATACCTGCTAGCACCTGCGTTTTGCCCCTCCGCCTGGCCCAGCCCACCCAAGTGCAGTATCGATCGATCACTGTCACTTACAAAACACTAAACGCATAACTGCAGCGTTCGCAGAGTCAGGCCTGATCCCTGCGATCGCTGACATTTTTTTTTGGTAGCGTTTTGGTGAACTGGCAAGCACCAGCCCCAAGCAGCGTCAGGTTAGTGCCAGTACCGCTAACACCCACGCACGCAGCATACGCCTCCCTTAGTGGTATAGTATCTGAACGGATCAATATTTGATCCGATCAGATCTATACCAGCGTGCCCAGCAGTTTAGGGTTCCCAAAAACGCAGTGTTAGCGGGATCAGCCCAGATAGCTGCTAGCACCTGCGTTTTGCCCCTCCGCCCGGCCCAGCCCAGCCCAGCCCACTCAAATGCAGTATCGATCGATCACTGTCACTTACAAAACACTAAACGCATAACTGCAGCGTTCGCAGAGTCAGGCCTGATCCCTGCGATCGCTAACATTTTTTTTGGTAGCGTTTTGGTGAACTGGCAAGCACCAGCCCCAAGCAGCGTCAGGTTAGTGCCAGTACCACTAACACCCACGCACACAACATACGCCTCCCTTAGTGGTATAGTATCTGAACGGATCAATATCTGATCCGATCAGATCTATACCAGCGTCCCCAGCAGTTTAGGGTTCCCAAAAACGCAGTGTTAGCGGGATCAGCCCAGATACCAGCTAGCACCTGCGTTTTGCCCCTCCGCCCAGCCCAGCCCAGCCAAGTGCAGTATCGATCGATCACTGACACTTACAAAACACTAAACGCAGAAACTGCAGCGTTCGCAGAGTCAGGCCTGATCCCTGCGATCGCTGACATTTTTTTTGGTAGCGTTTTGGTGAACTGGCAAGCACCAGCCCCAAGCAGCGTCAGGTTAGTGCCAGTACCGCTAACACCCACGCACACAGCATACGCCTCCCTTAGTGGTAGCGTTTGGGTGAACTGGCAAGCACCAGCTGCCTAGTATACCCCGGTTGTAGTCAAACCAGCACTGCAGTAACACTTGCTGACGTGGCGAGTCCCATAAGTGCAGTTCAAGCTGGTGAGGTGGCAAGCACAAGTAGTGTCCCGCTGCCACCAAGAAGAAGACAAATACAGGCCCATCGTGCCCATAATGCCCTTCCTGCTGCATTCGCCAATCCTAATTGGGAACCCACCACTTCTGCAGCGCCCGTACTTCCCCTATTCACATCCCCAACCAAATGCAGTCGGCTGCATGAGAGGCATTTTCTTTATGTCCTCCTGAGTACCCCTACCCAGCGAACCCCCCCCAAAAAGATGTTGTGTCTGCAGCAAGCGCGGATATAGGCATGACACCCGCTATTATTGTCCCTCCTGTCCTGACAATCCTGGTTTTTGCATTGGTGAATGTTTTGAACGCTACCATTCACTAGTTGAGTATTAGCGCAGGGTACAGCATTCCACAGACTAGGCACGCTTTCACAGGGTCTCCCAAGATGCCATCGCATTTTGAGAGACCCGAACCTGGAACTGGTTACACTTATGAAAGTTACAGTTACAAAAAAAAGTGTAAAAAAAAAAAAAAAAACACAAACAAAAATATAAAATAAAAAAAATAGTTGTTGTTTTATTGTTCTCTCTCTCTCTATTCTCTCTCTATTGTTCTGCTATTTTTTACTGTATTCTAATCTGCAATGTTTTTTTGTTATTATTATGTTTTATCATGTTTGCTTTTCAGGTATGCAATTTTTTATACTTTACCGTTTACTGTGCTTTATTGTTAACCATTTTTTTGTCTTCAGGTATGCCATTCACGACTTTGAGTGGTTATACCAGAATGATGCCTGCAGGTTTACGTATCATCTTGGTATCATTCTTTTCAGCCAGCAGTCGGCTTTGATGTAAAAGCAATCCTAGCAGCTAATTAGCCTCTAGACTGCTTTTACAAGCAGTGGGAAGGAATGCCCCCCCCCCACCGTCTTCCGTGTTTTTCTCTGGCTCTCCTGTCTCAACAGGGAACCTGAGAATGCAGCCGGTGATTCAGCCAGCTGACCATAGAGCTGGTCAGAGACCAGAGTGGCTCCAAATATCTCTATGGCCTAAGAAACCGGAAGCTACGAGCATTTTATGACTTAGATTTCGCCGGATGTAAACAGCGCCATTGGGAAATTGGGAAAGCATTTTATCACACCGATCTTGGTGTGGTCAGAGGAGAAATCTAGGGTCTAATAGACCCCAATTTTTTCAAAAAAGAGTACCTGTCACTACCTATTGCTATAATAGGAGATATTTACATTCCTTGAGATAACAATAAAAATGATTTTTTAAAAAAAATGAAAGGAACAGTTTAAAAATAAGATAAAAGCAAAAAAATAATAAAGAGAAAGAAAAAAAAAAAAGCACCCCTGTCCCCCCTGCTCTCGCGCTAAGGCGAACGCAAACGTCGGTCTGGCGTCAAATGTAAACAGCAATTGCACCACGCAGGTGAGGTATCACCGCGAAGGTCAGATCGAGGGCAGTAATTTTAGAAGTAGACCTCCTCTGTAAATCTAAAGTGGTAACCTGTAAAGGCTTTTAAAGGCTTTTAAAAATGTATTTCTTTTGTTGCCACTGCACGTTTGTGCGCAATTGTAAAGCATGTCATGTTTGGTATCCATGTACTCGGCCTAAGATCATCTTTTTTATTCCATCAAACATTTGGGCAATATAGTGTGTTTTAGTGCATTAAAATTAAAAAAAGTGTGTTTTTTCTCCAAAAAATGCGTTTGAAAAATCGCTGCGCAAATACTGTGTGAAAAAAAAAAAATGAAACACCCACCATTTTAATCTGTGGGGCATTTGCTTTAAAAAAATATATAATGTTTGGGGGTTCAAAGTAATTTTCGTGCAAAAAAAAATAATTTTTTCATGTAATTAAAAAGTGTCAGAAAGGGCTTTGTCTTCAAGTGGTTAGAAGAGTGGGTGATGTGTGACATAAGCTTCTAAATGTTGTGTATAAAATGCCAGGACAGTTCAACCACCCCCCCCAAATGACCCCATTTTGGAAAGTAGACCCCCATGCTATTTGCTGAGAGGCATGTCGAGTCCATGGAATATTTTATATTGTGACACAAGTTGCGGGAAAGAGACAAATTTTTTTTTTTTGCACAAAGTTGTCACTAAATGATATATTGCTCAAACATGCCATGGGAATATGTGAAATTACACCCCAAAATACATTCTGTTGCTTCTCCTGAGTATGGGGATATCACATGTGTGGGACTTTTTGGGAGCCTAGCCGCGCACGGGACCCCGAAAACCAAGCACTGCCTTCAGGCTTTCTAAGGGCGTAAATTTTTGATTTCACTCTTCACTGCCTATCACAGTTTCGGAGGCCATGGAATGCCCAGGTGGCAAAAAAAAACCCCAAATGACCCCATTTTGGAAAGTAGACACCCCAAGCTATTTGCTGAGCGGTATAATGAGTATTTTGCAGACCTCACTTTTTGTCACAAAGTTTTGAAAATTGAAAAAAGAAAAAAAACATTTTTTCTTGTCTTTCTTCATTTTCAAAAACAAATGAGAGCTGCAAAATACTCACCATGCCTCTCAGCAAATAGCTTGGGGTGTCTACTTTCCAAAATGGGGTCATTTGGGGGGGGGTTTAACTTTGTGCAAAAAAAAAAAAAAAAATTGTCACTTTCCCGCAACTTGTGTTAAAATATAAAATATTCCATGGACCAGTGGCGAAAGTATAGGGGTCGCTGAGGTCGCCATGGCAACTGGGCCCCATGCTACAGGGGGCCCTTGAGGGCTCCCCTGTTTATCTTAATAGGAGGAGCGGCTGAGATCGTTCTCCCCGATCGTCGGCCGAACTGTAATGGGCACTGTGCGGGGAGCTTGTCACACTGTTCTAAAGTGAAAGCAGTGTGTGCTGTGCTCTTTGTCTCCCCCTACAGTGCTGTACCGGAGAAGGAAGAGGTAAGGTAAAGCACTGCCATTTTTTAAAAGGCTTTCTGTATGTGTGTATTCTTATGTTTGTTTATATGTGTGTTCATGTATGTGTTTGCATGTGTTTATGTGTGTATTTATATATGTATATGTGTTTGTGTGTGTATATACAGTATATGTGTGTGTATATTATGTGTGTGTTTATCTATGTGTATGTGTGTGTTTATCTATGTGTGTGTTTAGATGCAGTGGTGGCCTGTGCATTAAGGGCGCACGGGCGCCGCCCACTCTCTCCAGCCACCCCTCTATCACCAATAGATAGATTCATGCATTGCATGAATCTATCTATGGCCGCCGCTGCCACCCCCTATTCAGGCGCCCAGCCCCTTTTTGGGCGCAGGGAACCTGAATTACAGCGGCGGGGGGTGTTTTTGAAGCACCAGATTAGAGCCATAGGCTCTAATAGGCATCAAAAAGGGTGACCTCGCAGGCCACTCTATTCGCTTTCCTAACACTAAACTGCCTCTCCACCAATCAGGTGCTCGGGTCTGTTACCCGTCACCTGATTGGCTGAAACGACAGATGCCTCTATTGGACGCCTATCAGGAGGAGAGGACGGGAGATGTGGACAGCAGGAGACGCATGGAGGACCCCACTCGTCGCAGTCACCCGCTGCCCCACCAAGACAGGGTAAGTGCCGATGAGCGGTCGGGGGTCACACTGGGGGCATTCAAGGGCACACTGGCAGCATTTAATGGGCACACTGGCAGCATTTGATGAGCACACGGGCAGCATTTGATGGGTACAGTGGCAGCGTTTGATGGGCACAGTGGCAGCGTTTGGCACAGTGGCTGCGTTTGATGAAACACTGGCAGCATTTAATGGGCACAGTGGCAGCATTTAATGGGCACAGTGGCAGTGTTTGATGGGCACAGTGGCAGCATTTGATGGGCACACTGGCAACGTTTGATGGGCACACTGGCAGCATTTTATGGGCACACTGGCAGCATTTGATGGGCATAGTGGCAGCGTTTGGCACAGTGGCTGCCACTGATGGCACAGTGGCTGCGTTTGATGGCACACTGGCAGCATTTAAGTGGCACAGTGGCTGCAATTGATGGCACAGTGGCAGTGTTTGATGGGCACAGTGGCTGCATTTAATGATTTTTTTTCAAAAAATGTTTGCGCCCCTAAAAAAGTTTTGAGCACCAGCCGCTACTGTTTAGATGTATGTATGCACATTTTATGTATGCACGTTTAATCCTGACACCCTATATGTGTACAATCAGGACTGATTTTTTTTTCTTGCTCGTTCAAAGTACCAGCAACAAAATGCTGTTCCTCTGAAAAGCGATCCATGCTCAGATCACTTTTCAGAGGCATTTGACAGCTGGTAAAAAATGGTGGAAAAAACCTGCGCTAATGAGCAAAACACAGTAAAAAATTACTTACATTCACAAAATGCAGCTGCAACAAAATACTCTAAATATCCATAAAGTAAAAAGCATATAAATTAAAAAATTTTTGCGCTAGCAAAATATATATTGAAACAGTACAATTAGGAAGCCCCTTGGGGTAATACCCGGAGCTACAATGTGTTTGAATCCCAACAGAGAAAAATAACAGGACAACAGATGCAAATTGTGCATTAAATCATATAGCCTTGAACATTAAAAAATAAAAAAATATATGAAAAATATTTGAAAAGAGGAGAAAGTTCTGAAGATATGATTGATCACTCAATCATTTAAAAAGCACCACATTCAGTCCGTGAAAAACAAGTTGGCAAAAACCAAAATAAGTGAAAAAGAAAAAAGGAGACGTTCCTTTGGTGTGTCACATCAAAGCAGAAAAGTGAAAAGATGCGAAAACACTTCCAAACCACCATTGATTGCAGGAGAGGAGTAATGGATGTGCCCTTACCCCATTCGTTGGACCTCCTCTATGGCAAGGTCATACGGGCTTGTAGATATAACCCTCTGCAGGGACAGATGGAATATTGGTGTCCGGGTCTTGTTAGCGTGCACTACCGACTCCGAGCTGATCCGACTGATCCGACCACTACAGCATCAGAAGGGAGACTCAGGGTTCGGAGGATCCATTATTAAGAAAAGAAGGGGAAAAGTCCAATGGTGTAGTAATAATATTAGGGATTAATTAGTTGAATAAACCGAAGGTATGTATACAAAAAATTCCAGTAAGAAAATTATTAAATCTAAAAAGCCGGCATAAAAACAGAGGCTGAACGCCCGTGCAAACAAAGAACACGTGATGGCAACCCCTGCGAGGCCACGCCCTACATGTTTCGTCATACGTGACGTCTTCTACGGGGCACGGGCGATGCAATGAACCATCACCTTTTATAAGAAAAAAATGCAACCAAGCCTCCTCTCCGCGCAGGTCCATCGCATGACTGGGCATGCGCAGAGACCAGATACGGCCGTCATTGAAGACCGCCTTTAGGGACGGAACATAACACATAAACAGGAAATGTTTGAGAAGACAAAAAACGAAATACAACCAAGCCTCATCTCCGCGCAGGCCCGTCACACGACTGGGCATGCGCAAGGGTATACCAAGCCTCGATCTGGCTGTCAATGAAACCCTCCTATGGAGGCGAAACATCGTTGTAAACAGGAAATGCTCAAGCGTGTGACCCTAAATCCAAATATAGAGTAACGATATCTGATACGCAAGAACATCCGGTATCCTATAGGTGAAAAATAAAACTTAAAGACCTCTCAACACTAATAGTAAACTGCTCCACAGCAAATGTGATACGCTCAAATATAACCAAAATACTATGATGCGCTGTATACTTAATATAATAAAAAATCTTTTTATGAAAAAATCTCTTGTTTTTATTTTTTATTTTTATAAAAAATAAATAAAAATATATATATATATACCGAAAAAAATGTTTGTATGAAAAATTTAAAAATAATAAAATGAAAAAATGAAAAAATGAAAAATTGGCCTAAACCGTTTAATGGAGACATATAAACTAAAAATAACTTGTCAAAAAAGTTACCGTATATACTCGAGTATAAGTCGAATTTTTCAGCACATTTTTTTGTGCTGAAAGTGCCCCCCTCGACTTATACTCGAGTCAAGCACTTTTCTGCAGCAAAAAAATTCATTTTCCGAACCGAATTTGGGGCCCCGTATCTCAGGGCCACTTGGTGCTAGAAACCCCAAATTTGGTGTGCAAACCCACTGGAACTGGTACCATAACATATCCAAAGCATGGAATTCCTAGCACCAAGTGGCCCTGAGATACGGGGCCCCAAAACTGGTTCCGAAAATGTCATTCTCTGCTGCAGAAAAGTAGTTGACATTTTCTGAACTGATTTTTGGGGCCCTGTATCTCGGGGCCACTTAGTGCTAGAAACCCCAGCTTTGGAAATGTTATGGTACTAGTTCCACTGGGTTTGCACACTAAATTTGGGGTTCTTAGCACTAAGTGGCCCCAACATACGGGGCCCCAAATTCGGTCAACTGTGTCTATCTGCAGCAATGTCATTTCGGGACCCTTTGGGTTCAGAGATCCCAAATTTTGGCTGCAGCTAGGGGGCATCTAGGAACCCTTAACTACCGAGTTTGAAGTTCAGGGGACCTATGGCTGCAAATGGGCACAGTGAAGCATGCAAATGGGCACAGTGATGCTGCAAATGGGCATTGTTGACCCGCTTTTCCACTTACAGTAGATGTGCATTTCTCACCCTCGTCTTATACTCGGGTCAATAAGTTTTTTCCATTTTTTGGGGGGTAAATTAGGGCCTCGACTTATACTCGGAACGACTTATACTCGAGTATATACGGTATATGAGGTTTGGACACATTATGTTAAGATTTGGGCCCATTATATTTTTAGAATTCAAACATGTTAAGTTTAAATTTGGACATGACAGCCAGGTCAAGCCCCAGCATACCCCTTTACAGTAATCGACCTAGGGGATAGACGCTAGAGTCTTTTAGATAAAAAAACCCATAAAATAAACCTAAGAATGAACACATATTTGAATAGTCAATACTCCCACTTAAATAAAAGTTGAGTGGCCAATAGATAATAAAATAATTGAAATCACGAAAAACACATAAGTTGTTATGTCTGAAATTTCCCTCATGCGTTATCAATAAACGCATTGATTTCAATGTCGACATTGAGTCCTCGTGGTTTGAGACATCTGATTTTGTATATCCATCCCATTTCTAACTTGGATATAGCTCGTCTTTTGGGCCCTCCTCTCCATGGTACCTTCAGTCTGTCAATACCTATGAATTGGGTGCCCTTGGGATCTTTGCCGTGTACATTAAGATAGTGTTTGGATACCGGGTGGCCTATAAAGCCCCCCCTCTTATAAAAGGTGATGGTTCATTGCGTCGCCCGTGCCCCGTAGAAGACGTCACGTATGACGAAACATGTAGGGCGTGGCCTCGCAGTGCTTGCCATCACGTGTTCTTTGTTTGCATGGGCGTTCAGCCTCTGTTTTTATGCCGGCTTTTTAGATTTAATGATTTTCTTACTGGAATTTTTTGTATACATACCTTCGGTTTATTCAACTAATAAATCCCTAATATTATTACTACACCATTGGAGTTTTCCCCTTCTTTTCTTAATTATGGATCCTCCGAACCCTGAGTCTCCCTTCTGATGCTGTAGCGGTCGGATCAGTCGGATCAGCTCGGAGTCGGTAGTGCACGCCAACAAGACCCGGACACCAATATTCCATCTGTCCCTGCAGAGGGTTATATCTGCAAGCCCGTATGACCTCGACATAGAGGAGGTCCAACGAATGGGGTAAGGGCACATCCATTACTCCTCTCCTGCAATCAATGGTGGCTTGGAAGTGTTTTTGCATCTTTTCACTTTTCTGCTTTGATGTGACACACCAAAGGAACGTCTCCTTTTTTCTTTTTCACTTATTTTGGTTTTTGCCAACTTGTTTTTCACAGACTGAATGTGGTGCTTTTTAAATGATTGAGTGATCAATTGTATCTTCAGAACTTTCTCCTCTTTTCAAATATTTTTCATATATTTTTTTATTTTTTAATGTTCAAGGCTATATGATTTAATGCACAATTTGTATCTGTTGTCCTGTTATTTTTCTCTGTTGGGATTCAAACACATTGTAGCTCCGGGTATTACCCCAAGGGGCTTCCTAATTGTACTGTTTCAATATATATTTTGCTAGCGCACAAATTTTTTAATTTATATGCTTTTTACTTTATGGATATTTGGAGTAGACCAGCTGACAAGGGGGGTGGGATAGTTGTTCTTAATAAGAACGATTATCTCCAGGAACTGGATAAAATAGTGGGAGATACCACCACCTATATTCCTTTAAAATCAGACCCTCGAAGTAAATATAAAAGGGAACTTGAAAATATTGTGGAATATGGTTTCAAATTAGGCGTTATAAATAAGAAGGAAAAATCATTTCTGATATCGGTGTCGTCACGGATACAGATTATATATTACCTACCAAAGGTCCATAAGGACCCTGTTCACCCGCCTGGCCGCCCAATAATCAGCGGCATTGATTCAATCACCTCGAGGGCTAGCAAGTATATTGATAACTTTCTCCAGCCTTTGGTTCGATCATTACCTGCCTATATTAAAGATAGTAGACATGCCATCAACCTACTTAGGGATTGTGGGTATAGGAATGGATACTGGCTCGTTACGGCTGATGTCACGTCTTTATACACGGCGATCCCCCACGCCTGGGGTATATCCTCAGTGAAACACTATCTGTATAAGGACGTGACATTATTGAGAAAACAAAAGAGGTTCATAATGGACCTGTTGGAGTATGCCACTACTCACAATTTTTTCTGGCATAAGAACCTCTTCTTCCTGCAGAAGAAGGGGGTAGCCATGGGGGCAAAGTTTGCCCCCAGCCTGGCTAATTTATTCATGGGTAAATGGGATGAGGACGTCATCTATGCCCAGCGCAGGCCTGAATTAGTCCTGTGGGCAAGATATATTGATGACGTCCTCCTCCTATGGAATGGTACCCATGACTCTTTGTGTAGATTTATGGAGGACTTAAATGTAAACGATAGGGGAATTCATTTTAATTATGAAGCCAGTTTGAGTACTGTAAACTTTTTGGATCTTAAGATATGGGGAGAAGGAGATATGATACTGACTTCTACCTATTTTAAGACCACGGATCGAAACGCGTTTATATCACGAGATAGTTGCCATCATAAAGCCTGGCTGGATTCAGTCCCGAAAAGCCAATATGTCAGGATTAGACGCAACTGTTCTTCTATTGGCGACTTTAGGATTCAGTCTCAGGTCCTCACCGATTGATTCATTGAAAAAGGCTATGACGCCTCTTTCTTAAGAGAGCGAGTTGAAGAGGTAGAAAAGTTAGATAGAGAATCCCTATTAAGAGATCAAACAGAAACAGGGAACACTACAAAGAAAGATTTTACCTGCCAATTTATAACCAGTTACTCCCATCAACATTTTTCAATCAGAAAGTTGATACATAAATATTGGCATATTGTGAAAAATGATAATATATTGGGTCCCCTACTTCCTGAGAGGCCTCAGGTGGTCTTTAAAGGGTTGCCATCCATTAGAACATCGGTGGCTCCCAGTGTGTGGGACCCTCCAATAAGGAAACCAATGTTCTTTCAGAATTTAGTGGGGTACTATAGATGCAGAAAATGTGCGGTTTGTACTGTTAATGCTATTAAAGATTGGAAGGTGACCCATTTCCACTCTACCAGCACTTCACAAACTTTTCCAATAAAATCGTTTATCACATGTTCCACCACCCATGTGGTGTACCTTTTAACCTGTTTGTGCGGGTTCCAATATGTGGGACGCACGGTTCGCCCGCTTCAGGTCAGGTTAAACGAGCACATCGGTAATATTCGGAGGGGCTTTATAGGCCACCCGGTATCCAAACACTATCTTAATGTACACGGCAAAGATCCCAAGGGCACCCAATTCATAGGTATTGACAGACTGAAGGTACCATGGAGAGGAGGGCCCAAAAGACGAGCCATATCCAAGTAAGAAATGGGATGGATATACAAAATCAGATGTCTCAAACCACGAGGACTCAATGTCGACATTGAAATCAATGCGTTTATTGATAACGCATGAGGGAAATTTCAGACATAACAACTTATGTGTTTTTCGTGATTTCAATTATTTTATTATCTATTGGCCACTCAACTTTTATTTAAGTGAGAGTATTGGCCAATCCAATATGTGTTCATTCTTAGGTTTATTTTATGGGTTTTTTTTATCTAAAAGACTCTAGCGTCTATCCCCTAGGTCGATTACTGTAAAGGGGTATGCTGGGGCTTGACCTGGCTGTCATGTCCAAATTTCAACTTAACATGTTTGAATTCTAAAAATATAATGGGCCCAAATCTTAACATAATGTGTCCAAACCTCATATAACTTTTTTGACAAGTTTGGATATTTTTAGTTTATATGTCTAAACGGTTTAGGCCAATTTTTCATTTTTTCATTTTTTCATTTTATTATTTTTAAATTTTTCATACAAAAATTTTTTTTCAGTATATATATATATATATATATATATATATATATATTTTTATTTATTTTTTATAAAAATAAAAAATAAAAATAAGAGATTTTTTCATAAAAAGATTTTTTATTATATTAAGTATACAGCGCATCATAGTATTTTGGTTATATTTGAGCGTATCACATTTGCTGTGGAGCAGTTTACTATTAGTGTTGAGAGGTCTTTAAGTTTTATTTTTCACCTATAGGATACCGGATGTTCTTGCGTATCAGATATCGTTACTCTATATTTGGATTATTGTCACACGCTTGAGCATTTCCTGTTTACAACGATGTTTCGCCTCCATAGGAGGGTTTCATTGACAGCCAGATCGAGGCTTGGTATACCCTTGCGCATGCCCAGTCGTGCGACGGGCCTGCGCGGAGATGAGGCTTGGTTGTATTTCGTTTTTTGTCTTCTCAAACATTTCCTGTTTATGTGTTATGTTCCGCCCCTAAAGGCGGTCTTCAATGACGGCCGTATCTGGTCTCTGCGCATGCCCAGTCATGCGACGGACCTGCGCGGAGATGAGGCTTGGTTGCATTTTTTTCTTATAAAAGGTGATGGTTCATTGCGTCGCCTGTGCCCCGTAGAAGATGTCACGTATGACGAAACATGTAGGGCATGGCCTCGCAGTGCTTGCCATCACGTGTTCTTTGTTTGCACGGGCGCTCAGCCTCTGTTTTTATGCCGGCTTTTTAGATTTAATGATTTTCTTACTGGAATTTTTTGTATACATACCTTCGGTTTATTCAACTAATAAATCCCTAATATTATTACTACACCATTGGAGTTTTCCCCTTCTTTTCTTAATTATGGATCCTCCAAACCCTGAGTCTCCCTTCTGATGCTGTAGCGGTCGGATCAGCTCGGAGTCGGTAGTGCACGCTAACAAGACCCGGACACCAATATTCCATCTGTCCCTGCAGAGGGTTATATCTGCAAGCCCGTATGACCTCGCCATAGAGGAGGTCCAACGAATGGGGTAAGGGCACATCCATTACTCCTCTCCTGCAATCAATGGTGGCTTGGAAGTGTTTTCGCATCTTTTCACTTTTCTGCTTTGATGTGACACACCAAAGGAACGTCTCCTTTTTTCTTTTTCACTTATTTTGGTTTTTGCCAACTTGTTTTTCACGGACTGAATGTGGTGCTTTTTAAATGATTGAGTGATCAATCGTATCTTCAGAACTTTCTCCTCTTTTCAAATATTTTTCATATATTTTTTTATTTTTTAATGTTCAAGGCTATATGATTTAATGCACAATTTGTATCTGTTGTCCTGTTATTTTTCTCTGTTGGGATTCAAACACATTGTAGCTCCGGGTATTACCCCAAGGGGCTTCCTAATTGTACTGTTTCAATATATATTTTGCTAGCGCACAAATTTTTTAATTTATTTGACAGCTGGTAAAGAGGCAATATGTTGCCTCCTGACAACCTGTTTTAACCCCTTAAAGTGATTGTAAAGGTTTTTTTTTTTTTAAATAACAAACATGTCATACCTTCATTGTGCAGTTAGTTTTGCACAGAGTGGCCCCGAACACCGACTTCTGGGGTCCCTCGGCGGCTCTTGCGGCTCCTCCTCTTATCAGACATCCCCCTAGGAAAAGCCCTGTCCAGGGGTCAGGGGGGCCCTTCATGATTTCTTGCATCGGGGCCCTGAAGGTTTTAGTTACGCCACTGCCATGGACTCAACATGTGTCTACTTTCCAAAATAAGGTCATTTGGGGGGGGGGGGGGTTAAGCCATCTGGGCATTTTATGGCCTTCAAAACTGTGATAGGTAGTGAGGAGTAAAATCAAAAATTTACGCCCTTAGAAATCCTGAAGGCAGTGATTGGTTTTCGGGGCCCCGTACGCGACTATGTTCCCAAAAAGTCCCACACATGTGGTATCCGCATACTCAGGAGAAGCAGCTAAATATATTTTGGGGTGCAATTCCACGTATGCCCATGGCCTGTGTGAGCAATATATCATTTAGTGACAACTTTTTGTAATTTTTTTTTTTTTGTCATTATTCAATCACTTGGGACAAAAAAAAATGAATATTCAATGGGCTCAACATGCCTCTCAGCAATTTCCTTGGGGTGTCTACTTTCCAAAATGGGGTCATATGTGGGGGTTTTGTACTGCCCTGCCATTTTAGCACCTCAAGAAACGACATAGGCAGTCATAAATTAAAGGCTGTGTAAATTCCAGAAAATGTACCCTAGTTTGTAGGCGCTATAACTTTTGCGCAAACCAATAAATATACACTTATTGACATTTTTTTTTACCAAAGACATATGGCCGAATACATTTTGGCCTAAATGTATGACTAAAATTGAGTTTATTGGATTTTTTTTAGAACAAAAAGTAGAAAATATTTTTTTTCAAAATTTTCAGTTTTTTCCGTGTATAGCGCAAAACATAAAAACGGCAGAGGTGATCAAATACCATCAAAAGAAAGCTCTATTTGTGGGAAGAAAAGGACACAAATTTCGTTTGGGTACAGCATTGCATGACCGCGCAATTAGCAGTTAAAGCGACACAGTGCCAAATTGTAAAAAGTGCTCTGGTCAGGAAGGGGGTAAATCCTTCCGGGGCTGAAGTGGTTACATTTCGTACCTGGGGGGTGTCTATAGTATGCCTGTAAAGTGGTGCTTTTTTCCCGTGTTTAAAACAGTCCCACAGCAAAATGACATGTCTAAAGCAAAAATAAGGAAAATTGTTATCCATACTTACCGTAATCTTCCTGGATCCTCCCCATGTCAGCCTACTATGGGTCAGCTCCGCCCCCTATGACCCCTCCAGTACCACCTCTTTTCTAGCCCATAAAAGGGTGGCTGTCTGCCCACACCAGTGTTCAAAAAAAACCCTCCCCGCGACAGATAAACTGGGTGGGAATCCTCCGGCTGACATGGGGAGGATCCAGGAAAGGAAAATTACGGTGAGTATGGATAACAATTTTCCTTATTCCTGGACCTCCCCATGTCAGCCTACTATGGGATGTACCAAGCAATATTAAGAAGGGAGGGAAGACAAAAAATAAAAAATAAGCCAAACCCTCAATGCAATGCTACTCAAAATTTTTAATGGGCAACAGCCGCCGTAATAACTGTAGAGCCAAATGTTTCCTCAGGCGGACAAGCCATATTAAGCCTGTAATGCCTAATAAAAGGTGTTGGACGCGCTCCAGCTTGCTGCTCTGCAAACTACCTCAGGGGCGACCTTCGCGTATGCCCAGGTTGCTGCCATACCCCTCGTCGAATGTGCTTTGATCTCTGAAGGAGGAGGAAGGCCCAGCATTTTGTATGCAAAATGCATGGCCTTGACAAACCAGGAAGACACAACTCTGGATGTTGCTGGAATACCCTTTTAAGGCCCCATTGGGAAAACCTACAGCTGATCTTGTTTTCCAAAGCTTTTAGTCCATTTCGGGTAGGTTGAAACCGCAGAGACCAGGTCTAACCTACTCCACTGATCATCAGCTATATCCGCCAGAAAGGCTGGGAGAATGACCTCACAGTTCATACGAAATTATGTGCCCACCTTAGGTAGAAAGCACGGTATTGGCCTAAGGACTATCTTGTCTGGGAGCACCAAACAATATGGTTCTTTAGATGAGAAACCAAAAACAAAAAACTGTTAAAAGAAATAATGAACAAGAGAAAGCTTGATCAAACGGAGAAACCAGCAATGTTCCCAAGACTAGTGTTAAGTCATCTTTTGGAAAAAACTATTTCAATGGAGGTCTGATTTCTATGGCTGCCCCTAAATATCAGATCACTGTAGCAATAACTCTCGATGGAGCTGCTGGTTTAAGCGGGCTTGTTACCTTCACTCTCCTTCCCTCTGTTTTACCAGCATCAGGTCTAGGGTTCCGTTGAGTTTATCTCTGGACGATACACGCACCAACACTTGAGTACGTTTTCAATGCTTTATTAAACAATTTACTAAGGAAGTAGCAGGAAAGAGGCAGAAGGGAAACCACAGAAGAAACTCAAATATCTTCCTGTAAGATTCTTGACAACTGTCCTGGTAGAATTTGGATATTATAATAGAATGCGCTCCCCTCGTGGGTCACACTCTTTGCTTGCCTGGATAGGCCTCTCTCACTAGCCCAGCAGCCAGTACGTAGCACGAACAAAAGTCTCTGCCACAGACTTGTTTGGGATAAACCTGTACGATCCTCTGCCACAGGATGTATTGGTCTTTCTGCAATGAACGTCAGTCACAGTGCTTGAACCTTTAAGCCAACCCGGCAACACTATGCTGTATAGTTACTTTTAGGATACGTCCTCCAACTGAGTCACCAGGCCCCTCTCCAGACCAGCACACCACGTGATCCTTCCATGACGGGTCCTCCCCTGGGATCTCCTCGGTTGTCCAGCTTCTTCACTCTGGATAGACAGCTCAGGACCATTCTCGGCTGCTGTGGTAGGCCCAAGACAAGCTTCTGGGCCCACCCCTGTGCCGCAGCGATGTGGGCCCCAGAACGGAGGACCACGAGATTGCTCTCTAACGCATACCTGTTGGCCAGGAGGGCCAGCAGGTGGCTGTAAAACGAACCACACAATATGGCGTCTGTCCCATAAATACTCTCGCCCAGAATGCAACTCGGAGGACCACCTCCACCGAGTTGTCTCCGGGACAGAAGAGCATCCATACGCTTCAACACGTTGCCTTTCCAACACCGATCAGTGATAACAGCGACACCCAACGGTCAGTATGGAAACACACACAATGTCAGCCAAGCTGGAACAGAGGCAAACCTAATCTTCTTAACGAACAAGTTACTAAATTTACCTAACATATGGTAGATCGCAAATCTACCAGCACTACATACTCCCCCCACTACAGTAGACGTTGTCCCCAACGTCTGTCCAAAAACAGTAACAGTAACTGCCAAGCCTGGGAGTAGGTATTTGAGTTTCTTATAACTTGGATAGACAAAGAGAGAGGAAAAGACAGTGGAAAGATATTATAAGACTTACATCTATAAAACATTATGTTCACATCCGCAAACAAAACCATCCAAGCCTCCCAGCTTGATAGGAGATCCAATAGTTCCTGAAAAGGAAAACATATTTAACACACATATACTGTACAATATCAGGAACAAAGCCTCATCTTTTTTTTTTTATATAAAAAAATGAGTCTCCCTTCTATTTATCCATATCGGAATAAACGTAAGGAGTCCATCCCTGTACTATGATCTCTTCAAATAAAGAAAAAAAAATCCGGCTAGCAAAAAGAAGTCCTTGGATTTAAAACACTGAATAGAATATGTAGATCTTGACCATGCAGATTTCTTTATACTGACACTACTTGCAAAGTTCTTTTGTCCAGAATCACCAATAAAATCGGGGATCTGGAAAAGTCAGTGTCTTTCCCGTTTTATCCACTGTGTTGATGAAATAGACATCATCCTTTCCGGGCCTGCAAATGACCACTTTGTCAGCATAGATGTGCCAACCGAAATTCCAGTGCATGAAACATCCACTAAAACGTTCATCCATCTTAACAGAACATCCAGTCTTTCGGAAGGGCTTAGGCACAGACAAGTAGTCCCAAACAGCCTCACCGTACCAAAGTTCCCGGTTAGTTTCAATCACCTGCATTATATCCTGGGGCACATAGGGGAACTCCAAACCATACTCGGCAGCTACACGCTTGTTCAACATTCTCTGTAAGCGTGCAAGTTTGGGCAAAGATCTGTCCCTCCCCATAACAGGCGGTACACAGAAATCCAATGATTTGCTCACCATAGACCCAGCCGGTGTCTGTAGTGAACTAGCAACTTTTGGCAAAGTCCCAGTAACAGTACTGTGTGGCTCCACACAGGGTGACGTCTTCCCAGCACTCAGGGCTGTCCATTCAGGGAAAGTCATAGCAGAGGCAACATCTTCACCTTGTGACCATAACAACTCTTGTGACATAGTCTCAAATAGGTCATCATCCCCGGATAGATCCGACATGGATTCTATTTCCGAATCTCCCAACTCTTCTGCTGGTAGATATTTATTTACAGTCCCAGATACATTCCCCATCAGTGGCTTACCCGTTCCTAACGTGGACTCTGATAGCTCCGGTCCAGGTAACCTCTGAGGTAGGCCTCGACCACGACCACGGGAAGCCTTCACATATCCCACCTTCCTTTGAGCAGGTACAACAGGAGTAGGTGTAGTGGACGCAGAAATCAAAGTAATGTCCCCTGAGGAGACGACAGCAGCAGTGTCTCTTTCCTGAACATTGTCAGCAACAACAGGCAAAGTGGTGGCCTGTCGTTCTCTCTCTGTAGCGGACATAGGCCAAACAGACGGAGATGTATGGCCAATCCTTCACATCGGTGGCAGATCATACCCAGTCCCTCAATATCTCCTGAGGTATACAGGACAAACCTCCCCTGCAGCTTCAAAAGAAATCCCGTATCTGCAAGCAGAATTCCAGATAGCACAGCATTCATCGCAGTGCTTGCAGGGAACATTCTCGGTCCCATGATTGGCTGCATCGCCGGAAAAGACATGGGCACACTCTGATCTTCTCAGCACGATCACGAGGCCTCTCCTCTCCTCTGGCGCCAAACACATACAAGTAGGGTAGACTCCTCCCACTTGTTTCTCTGATCACGTAGCTCCCGGGCCTTCACTGGCGCCCGCCGTTTACGCATTCAGAAATAAAGTCCTGCAGTTTAACCTTTTCTCTTCCTGAAATTTTTTTTCAAAGTCCAGCTCTCTCCGTAAACTCCCGGTAAAACACTTCTCTGGGTTGCGAGAATTGACGGTCAATGAGAAATATATATGGGTGGGACTTTATATGAGCCGTGACCCTCCGGTACACAGGACTCCATCCCCGATACTTTTGCACAAAAAGGGAAGGGGGAAAAAGGGGAAATTGGGACTTTGTATGAAACAAGGCACTTGGGATAGATTAATTCAATCAATATAATAAAATAACAATAATAATTTATTGGTAACACAAAAGGAGGTAGTACAATAAATAAATTAATGATAGATCAATATGTAATTAGCAGAATTAAAAAGGTATGATAATAACATAACACAATAAAATTCATAGTACAGTAGCATTGTTACACATGATTAATAATAAACTAATAGTACATTCCAAAATGTGTATACAGTAATGACCAATAAATTGAATTGATGATTTAAATAGATCAAACCCATAGTAGAAACATGGTCATTGGGGCATAGCATCCAATAGTAAAAAGCTTGACGCGTTTCATGTATTATTTCCACTCATCAGGAGCTGCTATGGATTGAGGGTACCTGTTAATAAGTAATATAATAGAGATCATTGGTAATGAATCGTAAAAAAAGGGGGAAGAGAGGGAACATAGACAATGGTCCTAGCAACTCTTACCTATGGGTAGCAATTAGTATACATGTAGATAATGGTAGTAATGCTACATTTCAAAAAGCACTGGGAAGTGGAATAAACATCCCCCCGGGAGCTGAGGTAACAGCCAGAGGTCGGCATGCTGGCCAATAGATGAAATGGAACACAGATGGTGGATGGGGTTCGCTCACCCCAGCATGGGATGGAACTGGTGAAAAACACAAAATGGGGTGGTGTTAGTGGAGTGTGAAAATGAAGGACAATGTGGACAAAAGTGTGAGAGGAAGGGAGAAAAGGTGGGTGGGAGATCCAATAGCCCAGAACACGATTAGAGAAGTGAAAAGAGGTTGGAGCGGAGCTGGCGCGCAGCATGTGAGGACGTCTTGAGAGGAGCTCTCCCTGCAGATTCCACATCCTGACCTAATCCTGTGAGCTAAAGCCGGCGTTTTGCCCTGGACTGCTGGGGTATGAGTAGCGGATCCTCCGGAGAGCCTCAGGGGATGGTAAAATACGGGCCTCCGTGGCCAAAAACACCGGGGGAGAGACTGGCCCGTTATGCCTGGGGCTGTCAAGATGGCGCCGCGGCGCCGGGCAGAGAGGTGGATGAGGAATGGCCGCCGCTTCAGCAGCAGCATGAGGACACAGAAAGACCACAGCCTGCTTCCTCTGGTCGGGTGAGTCCCAGAATACAGAGGGACCGTACTATGCGCAGGGGGAGATCCCTGGACAGGGATGAGGGACCCATACCTGATACAGACAGGGCCCTGGAGGAGGAGGGAGAACCGTCCCTTAAACAAATAATGGCTGCCATACAGGGATGTCAGGCTAAGCTGCTAGACCACTTTGGGGAACTGCAAATGGAATTCTCCTTTATGAAACATGATATGCAGAAGCTTAGAGAAAAAGCCCAGGCTACTGATCATCGCATTGCTGCTCTGGAGGCCACTGTTAGACCTATGACCACTGATAACCAAATCATTAAAAAGACCCTCTCTGAACACACTCTTAAAATGGCCGACATGGAGGACCGCGTGAGAAGAAATAACATAAGGCTGGTGGGGTTCCCTGAAGGAGTGGAAGGTAGTCATCCTGAGGAATTCCTGGAGGACTGGCTGAAAGAGAATATAGCCCCTGGAACTTTCACTACTATGTTTGCTATAGAGAGGGCACACCGTGTACCAGGTAAACCACCACCAAAGGGAGCAATCCCCAGACCCATGATAGCAAAGCTTCTGCACTTCAGGGACAGAGAAAATATCCTAAAAGGCGCCAGGACAGGCCCTGAGCTGAAGTGTCATAATTATCGGATATCTATCTATCCTGACTTCTCAGCCACCACGCAAAAACAGAGGGCTTCCTTCTATCCGATAAAGAAACGGCTTAGGAAACTGAACCTGATGTACAGTATGCTATACCCAGCAAAACTACGCATTGTGGATAATGGCAAAACGCATTTTTTTACCACCCCCACGGAGGCTGCTGATTGGCTGGATGCGAGGGGACGATCGAGAAGAGGGGACTCTCCAAGATCACCTTAAACTACTACATACAGATGAAGATATTGGGGGATAAGGGATGTCAGGAGAAGGAAATATGGCGGACGCTGAGCTGCTCTTTTACCGCCCTTTTTTCCTCACAACCCTATTTATAAGGTGTAGAGAGGCACTGAATGGGGCCCTCGGATGGGTCTTTATGCACCCGGCAGTCCGGAGGACTACAGAAGATATATGTTTGCTGCTTTCAAATGCTCAAGAATACTTTTAACACCGAAGGAATCTGCAGGTTTTTTTTCTCCTTTCGGAAACAAAGGTTTTTTTTTTTTTTGTTGTTTACCTATTTTCACTTGAGACCTGAGGAGTGGAAGAAGAAGTCTTCCTCTTCTCCTTAAATACTTGTATAAACTTTATTTTTGTGTTACAGGTTTTTTATTTTCTGTGGGGGTTTTTTTTCTCTCACAATTGAACTCACTCCTCACAGTGCTGGAGCCTGTGTGTTTTTTTGAAAACACACATCCGTTATAACCTCTTTTAGGTTAAAGGTTTTGGGAATGAAGTGCCTTGCAAGTTGGGGGCGGGTACAGGGTGGGGGGAGGGGGACAAGGGGGGCAGGGGGGAAGTATTAGGGAAAACCATCATTATGCTTTGTGTATGCTCATGATTTTAAGCTCATTTTTGCTATCTGCTGTCTGCCTTATATGTTGCTGCTCACCAGGATGGAGAGGGGGGGTGCTGGAGCCCTGGAGGATACCCTACCTGAACGATGGGAGTGAGGAGGAGGGGGAGGATGGAGATTCTTGCTTTACTTATTATGGCTGTGAACCTTAGAGTGATCTCCTGGAACGTTAGAGGTCTTAACTCCAAATTTAAAAGATCGCTGGTCTTTGATTATCTAAAAAAATATAAACCGCATTTAATATTGTTGCAGGAGACACATCTACAGGGCTCCAGGACTCTCTCTTTAAAAATGGCGCATATTGCTGGGGCTTACCATGCAAGTTACTCTTCATTTGCTAGGGGAGTGTCCACACTAGTGGCTAAATCCCTACCCATATGTATTCATGCAATAAAAACGGATATAAAGGGTAGATATGTTATTACAGTGATAAAGGTGCATAACAGGTTCATGACCTTTGTGAACTTGTATGTCCCGCCTCCCTTCTCCCTGTCTCATCTGGATGATATGCTTCAAGCGACTTTTGAGATAGCGGAAGGGAGGATTTTCATTTTGGGAGACTTGAATGTGGTGGTGGATCCGACAATGGACAAGTTGGATGCACCGCCGAGAACGCCAACACCGCTTGCGAAGTGGATGTCAGCCCACGGCTTCTGCGATGCATGGCGGGCGAGACACCCAGAGATCAGGGAATATTCTTGCTACTCTGAGACGCATAAAACACTGTCTAGGATAGACACGGTATTGGTTGAACCTGAGGGACTACAACTGGTGGCTGGGGCGAGGTACTTACCTAGAGTGCACTTGGACCATTCACCCATACTAGTGGATATTGTAGTGGGACAGAGACAGGGTATTAGACACTGGAGGATGGAGGCTAGTTGGTTGCAGGAGGAATATGTTAAAATTAAATGTAATGAGACTATTCAGCGGTTCTGGAAGGAAAAAAAGGAAGTTGGCTCTGATCTAATAAAGTGGGAGGCATTCAAAGCTACTCTACGAGGGGTGTTCATGGCGGAGGTGGGTAGTTTCAAGAAGCAATTGGCCTCTTCAATAATGGACAGGGAATGTGAGGTATCTCTAGCTGAGGCAGAATACGTTAGGCGACCAACTAGAGAGGGTTTGTATACTCTCCAGGATAAGACACGGGCATACAAGGAAATACTGACTGACCAGACTACCAAACTTGGACTTGCGCAACGTAGACGTATCTTTGAATTTGGGGACAAGAATAGTAGACTGTTGGCATATTTGGCACGACCAGAATACACACCCATCTGTATAACGAGTATTTATGGTCGGGGTGGAGTAGAGGTGAGTGATTCCGAGGGTGTACTACAGGTCTTTGTTCAATTTTATAAGGAACTTTACAAGTCATGCATCCCACCAGGAGGTGACACTTTAGAAAATTATCTAAATGATATTGATCTTCCTAAGTTAACAAATCTAGACCGTGCAGAGCTGGAGGCTGACATATCTGTGGAGGAGGTTGCGGGGGCAATAGCTTCTTTTGCCCCTAGGAAATCTCCGGGCCTAGATGGTATACCCTCGGAATGCTATAATACCTTTAGGGGTGGATTGGCGCCCCGACTATTGCAAGTGTTCCTGACTGCGCGGCAGGAAGAGAAACTTCCCCCCTCTATGAGAGAGGCCTTGGTGGTTCTGATACATAAAGGGGGAAAAGATCCTAAAGAATGTGAATCCTATAGACCCATCTCATTGATGAATGTCGACACCAAGATACTAGCGAAAGTATTGGCGGGGAGACTGCAGTCGGTAATCTTAAAATTAGTTAACCCGGATCAGACAGGCTTTATACAAGGGCGATGTGCACAAATGAATGTTAGAAGGTTATTTATTAACCTACAGACGGATCATGAAAATTCTGGGGAGAGAGTGGTGGCCTCTTTGGACACCAAGAAGGCCTTTGATTCGGTCGAGTGGGCCTATCTGTTTGGTCTCCTGGAGATATTGGGATTCGGGCCTACATTTATATCCTGGGTGAAGCTGTTATACACTGACCCATTGATCAGGGTGAGGGTAAATGGCATTATATCTGAGCCCTTCTCTGTCTTCCAGGGGTGCCCGCTATCCCCCCTTCTTTTTGCTTTGGCCATAGAGCCACTTGCGGCAAAGATAAGGGATACTCCCCATCTGAATGGACTTCGGGTGGGGAGGATTGAGGAGCGAGTCTCCCTTTATACGGATGACATGCTTTTGTACCTCCAAGATCCGGGTGCTTCGTTATCTACGGCCTTCCGGTTGATACAGGAATTCGGAGACTACTCTGGTTTCCATATCAATTGGAGCAAATCATCCCTGTTTGCTATAGATGACACAGTGACGGTCCCAGCGGAATCCTCCATTCAACTATCCCAATCCTTTAAATATCTGGGAGTGGTGATTCAACTTCCCATCTCAGGGTATATAGACCTTAATTTGAGACCGGTAGTGGAGGCTCTTCGTGAGAAGGTGCAGCGGCGGAGGAATATGCCATTGACAGTGATGGGTCGTATAAACCTATTTAAAATGATTGTCCTGCCAAAGCTGTTGTACGTTCTATCGTACTCGCCTGTATATGTCTCGGTGAAAACGTTTAAACGCATAGACTCCATTGTGGTGGATTTCTTATGGGGAACCAAGGCTCCCAGGTTATCCCTAGCAATCCTGAAACTACCAATAACTCGGGGAGGGTTGGCTATGCCGGACATGAGATCCTATTTCTTTGCATCCCAAATGACATTCTTGCATTGGCGATGCTTCCCCCAGATACCTAATGCCACTACTCCACTGGATGCGGCTGTTGCCACATCTCAGGAAACATTACTGAACATCCTGTTTAGAAAAGAGATACCAGGGAGAGGGATGGGATCTGTTATGGCACTACCAGGTAAGGTATTCCATCTTTGTGCGCAGAAAATAATGGATGACCCGCTATGGTTATCACCTAATTGTCCCCTCTGGTATAATAAATCTCTAAAAGAGTTTTGCAAAATAGAGGAT
Source organism: Lithobates clamitans (assembly GCA_037952925.1). Classification (NCBI taxonomy): domain Eukaryota; kingdom Metazoa; phylum Chordata; class Amphibia; order Anura; family Ranidae; genus Lithobates; species Lithobates clamitans. Next base: position 2,486,814 of record JBBGZY010000034.1, read on the forward strand.
GGGCATGGATGGGCCAAATTTGGGATAAAATATCTACATCACATATACCAGGATGGCAAGCTAATATCCTTCGCACAACTGAGGGAGCAGTTTGGTGTACCTAGGACATGGCAGTTCAGATATACCCAACTGCAGCACGCAGCGACAGCCCAGTTCGGGAGGGGGGAGGTGAAGGTACAAAACACAACCCTGGAAAAGGTCCTGATGGACCCGGAACCAGCCAAGCGTATATCTAGATACTACAAGGAGATTAGATTGGGAGGACCTGACCTGACCGCTAGGACCAGAAGTAGGTGGACGACTTTCATTCCGGAACTGACTGAGGAATTGTGGCAGGAGGTACTCGATACATATTTCGTATCGGTGATTTCCTCCACGGATAGAATGATACAGCTTCGATATTTACACCAGATGTACTACACTCCAACTAGACTATTTAAAATGCACAGAAAAGACAACACAGAATGTCATAAATGTAGGGGAGATGAGGGAACTTTCCTTCATATGGTGTGGGATTGTCCTAAGGTAAGACCTCTATGGTCTCAGGTGACTGAGTTCATATCTGACCACTTTGGTCTTCCAAACATATGCTCTCCTATGAGGTGCCTGTTGGGGATTTTTGATCAGGAAGAGATGAATACAAATACTAAATTGTTCCTTAGACTTCTCTATTTTGGGGTGAGAAAACTGATCGCTCGATGATGGATTCATGGTGAACAACTCACCCTGGGAATGTGGATAAAAATAATAAATGATGATGTACTTATGTATAGAATGACATACGAGGCGAGAGGAGCCCCCAACAAATTTAGGAAAGTGTGGTGTAGGTGGACTGAATCCAAAAATACCTTATCGGTAGAAGAGGAGGAGAGCAATGGCGCAGAAAGAATCTAGGCGATGATGAGGGTGGACAGTAGAGTGTTGAAAGAATGGATGCATACAATATTAGGGACAGATAAATAATGAGGGGGGGTGGGAAGGGAGGGAGTTCATACAGGGAGGGGGTCTTTTGAGAGTTTGTTTTCTCTCTGGTTGAAACCAAAGTTCCAATGTTTATGCTGACTGTCCAAGCGCTCTTATTTCTGAGCGGTTTTCTAGTAAAATATGATATGCATATAAATAAAGATTTATTTAAAAAAAAAAAAAAAGGAGCAAAACAATTAGGTTGAATGAAGTAAAAGGTTGTTTTAATATTGAAAGCAATAACTACAAAACATGTGAAACTGGATGTGCCATATGTGTAGAGGTAACATGTTATCTTTAATGAGATGTAAAGCGACCTACTGTTTACAGAATGTGATGTAACATGTCAATATGCTCAATAAAATCTCGTTTAAAAAAAAAAAAAAAAAAGAGAAGTGAAAAATGTGCAAGGAATGAGCCAGGATTGGAAATCAGAGTGATGATCCACCATAAGGGTGAAAAGGAGACCCAGCATGTAAGTATAGGTTACCTGAAGCTACACATGGAAGTGTGTAGTGTAAACGTAAAAAGTATGGGGACTGGAAAGCATTGTAAAAGAGATGAGTGGAGGGATTGGCCCGCAACACCGCCGAGGTGACGCCAGACGTATGGCGTGTGGGCGTGGCGTCGACGCGCAGCGAGGGCGAGCCGCCGCCCCACATGACCAGCCGGCCAGGGGGGTGGGGGATAGCCATGGTGCGCGTCGCAGCTCCCGGATGTAGATGAATACACCTCCCTATTAGCAAAGAGTAACCTAATAAAAAAACAGGATTGTAGAGAGAAAAAGAGCATGAACCTAAGCTGGCTGAACTGGATGATATGTCCACAGGTGACCATGGGGTAAACATAATAGATAAGTGCAATGTTTCCATCCCTAATCAGTTAATGAGAAATATATATGGGTGGGACTTTATATGAGCCGTGACCCTCCGGTACACAGGACTCCATCCCCGATACTTTTGCACAAAAAGGGAAGGGGGAAAAAGGGGAAATTGGGACTTTGTATGAAACAAGGCACTTGGGATAGATTAAATCAATCAATATAATAAAATAACAATAATAATTTATTGGTAACACAAAAGGAGGTAGTACAATAAATAAATTAATGATAGATCAATATGTAATTAGCAGAATTAAAAAGGTATGATAATAACATAACACAATAAAATTCATAGTACAGTAGCATTGTTACACATGATTAATAATAAACTAATAGTACATTCCAAAATGTGTATACAGTAATGACCAATAAATTGAATTGATGATTTAAATAGATCAAATCCATAGTAGAAACATGGTCATTGGGGCATAGCATCCAATAGTAAAAAGCTCGACGCGTTTCGTGGATTATTTCCACTCATCAGGAGCTGCTATGGATTGGGGGTACCTGTTAATAAGTAATATAATAGAGATCATTGGTAATGAATCGTAAAAAAAGGGGGTTACGATTCATTACCAATGATCTCTATTATATTACTTATTAACAGGTACCCCCAATCCATAGCAGCTCCTGATGAGTGGAAATAATCCACGAAACGCGTCAAGATTTTTACTATTGGATGCTATGCCCCAATGACCATGTTTCTACTATGGGTTTGATCTATTTAAATCATCAATTCAATTTATTGGTCATTACTGTGTACACATTTTGGAATGTACTATTAGTTTATTATTAATCATGTGTAACAATGCTACTGTACTATGAATTTTATTGTGTTATGTTATTATCATACCTTTTTAATTCTGCTAATTACATATTGATCTATCATTAATTTATTTATTGTACTACCTCCTTTTGTGTTACCAATAAATTATTATTGTTATTTTATTATATTGATTGATTTAATCAATCCCAAGTGCCTTGTTTCATACAAAGTCCCAATTTCCCCTTTTTCCCCCTTCCCTTTTTGTGCAAGAGAATTGACGGTCAACAAATCCCGGACGACGCCCCCACATGTAGCATTACCTCTCGATGGAGCTGCTGGTTTAAGCGGGCTTGTTACTTTCACTCTCCTTCCCTCTGTTTTACCAGCACCGGGTCTAGGGTTCCATTGAGTTTACCTCTGGACGATACACGCACCAACACTTGAGTACGTTTTCAATGCTTTATTAAACAATTTGCTAAGGAAGTAGCAGGAAAGAGGCAGAAGGGAAACTGCAGAAGAAACTCAAATATCTTCCTGTAAGATTCTTGACAATTGTCCTGGTAGAATTTAGATATTACAATAGAATGCGCTCCCCTCGTGGGACACACTCTTTGCTCGCCTGGATAGGCCTCTCTCACTTGCCTAGCAGCCAGTACGTAGCATGAACAAAAGTCTCTGCCACAGACTTGTTTGGGATAAACCTGTACGATCCTCTGCCACAGGATGTATTGGTCTTTCTGCAATGAACGTCAGTCACAGTGCTTGAACCTTTAAGCCAACCCGGCAACACTATGCTGTATAGTTACTTTTAGGATATGTCCTCCAACCGAGTCACCAGGCCCCTCTCCAGACCAGCACGCTGCGTGATCCTTCCATGACGGGTCCTCCCCTGGGATCTCCTCGGTTGTCCAGCTTCTTCACTCTGGATAGACAGCTCAGGACCATTCCTCGGCTGCTGTGGTAGGCCCAAGACAAGCTTCTGGGCCCACCCCTGTGCCGCAGCGACGTGGGCCTCCGGAACGGAGGACCACGAGATTGCTCTCTAACGCATACCTGTCGGCCAGGAGGGCCAGCAGGTGGCTATAAAATGAACCCCACAGTATGGCGTCTTTCTCATAAATACCCTTGCCCAGAATGCAACTCGGAGGACCACCTCCACCGAGTTGTCTCTGGGACAGAAGAGCATCCATACACTTCAACACGTTGCCTTTCCAACACCGACCAGTGATAACAGCGACACCCACCGGTCATTATGGAAACACACACAACGTCAGCCAAGCTGAAACAGAGGCAAACCTAACCTTCTTAACGAACAAGTTACTAAATTTACCTAACATATGGTAGATCGCAAATCTACCAGCGCTACATCACCAACGGATGTAGAGCATATCTTGTACATGACATAGCCGACAAGGCAGGGATTTGACCCTTAAGGGAATTATAAACTAACCCTTGGAGAATAATCTGCAGAAACTCCAAAATGTTAGATACTGAAGGAGATCCAAGGTCCCAACCCCTTTCCGTAGTATTCCAGATCCCGTGATAGGTTACATTCGTTCTGATGATCCTGTAATAATGTCAATAACTTTATCCTCCTGTGGTTCAGGTGTCAGGCCCCACTCTGTAGAAGGAGATTTTGACAAGGAGGCAGAGGGATTGGTGAGCCCAAATTTATCCTCCAAGCCAGAGGGAACCACAGCTCCCTGAGCCAGAAAGGTAGCACTACTATTGCTGTGACCCCTTCTCGCTGAATCTTCAGCAATCTGCTAAAACATTGCCAGGCCCTGGGAGTTTAGATGCTGTAGGAGAGATATATAATAGATGGGGTAATTGACGCTACCTAGAGATAATACAATTAAGACGTATGTGAGAGTATGTATGTGTGGCCTTGCAGTGGTATACAACCTCTTACTGCACAAACATAAAACTATATAATCTCAAAAACAATAAATGCATATAATCTCAAAAAATATATATAGACTCAAGGAATGCATATATAGCCTACTAAACAATAGCATGCTACATGTTCTTTGGTGATTTCCTAGTCCTTATGTGGCCTTTTTGAGAAGAGAGAACCACACGAATATGATCTGTATTCATAAAGGTATCCCCTTATATATATCCAAATATCAATGAAGACTGCAAAAACATAAAAATACAGTTAAAAATAACGTGAAAAATAAGACCGCAGTTTGCGGACCCACTATAATATTGTGACTCTGCTTATGTGACATGTGCGAATAAAATCCATATATAAACGTATAAATAATAGTCCATATATTATGCATATAGTCTTCTTCAAATAATGTGACATAAAACACAAAAGGTTACTTGGGTGCTCTCCCTACAGGGGAAATGCGCATATAGGTGCAATCACTGCGGTTACTCCCCCATAGTTGTTGTGATATCAAGGGTAGATTTCCGCCTTCAGATAGGTTGTGGTATAATCTGTGGTTGGTTCCTCAATGAAGGAAAAAGATGTGGACTCCCATGGTACAGTAAATCGTAAATTTATTTAAAAAAATCAATGTAAAAAAGAAAAAAATTATATAAAAAAACACTGGATATAAAATATAATAGGGATTTTGTAGAGAAAATCCCGGATACGGCTCGTAAAACTAGCCAAAAGGTCATCCACTATACTAATTGCATTGTATGGACATCTGCTAATGGAGATCAAGCCTTAAAATACAAGGTAAACGCTAAGACACAGAGTGGAGACAGCAGCTCCGCACTGCATTCCAACTGCGCTCCACCTGCTAGTAAAACAGGAAATGACGTAGCGTGCGTGGCGCCGTCATACGCGTTTCATCATAGACGTCCTCAGCGATGGTGCCAGCATGCCACGTACCACGTCATTAAATGGAAGAGCCTCGATGCCTGTCCCGTCCCCCAATCGCGGGGTATTCAATCACAGTTGAACGTTAGGGCGGAGCATCGGGTATACAACTCTCAGTGCAGCGTCCACAATGCTTGCTAATTCTGAGAGATACCGATAAACCCCATATAAATAAAGTTAAATTAAACTATGATATCTTAAAATGGGCATCATGGTAGACTCTTACTATATACATTGCCTATATAGATGTATACATAAGTGTATGGCTAAACAACTTAGATAATTCCATATTGTCATACATCAGAGCTTACACACAGAAGAAAACCCCCTGGTGGGGGCAACTCATAACTACATTGCATACCATCCCAGATATTACCTAGTAAAGCTCATAAAATGAGCAAATTGGTTGCCATAAAACTATGCTAAGTCTAGGATATCACAACCATGATATCTAGTGAAAAGAAGGCTAGGATAGATATGCATGTTAATAATAAATATGGCTACAATACAGCCATTTTAGAAGGAGTGTGTGACATACCTAGTTATACCTAATGTGTCCCCTAGTGGGAGCAACTCATAACTACATTGCATACCATCCTAGATGTTGCCTAATAAAGCTCTTATAATGAGTAAATTGGTAGCCATATACTGTTAAACCTAGGGTATCATAAGCATAATAACTAGTGGAAAGAAGGCTATATCAGGATAAATATGCATGTAAATGATAAATGTGACTACAGTGCAACCGTTTTAGAGTGTGTGTGACATACCTAGTTTTACCTAATGTAGGACCTAAATTACATATCTCTGCTTTACTGCTACTAGTAATAGATTATATGAGATATGCACTCAATAATCTGCAGAGAATGAGTAGGGGGATATATAGGGCACCCCATGTTTATTGTAGGAAGTTACTTCACTATTATGTTAGGGATAAGGGGTAGCTACTAGGCCAGAGCAGTGTAATATTATTAAGTGATTATTATTAAAAATAATAAAAATGATACATTAATAGATGATAATTATGAATGAGAAGTGAAGGAAATCTTTCACCCTCACCAGAAGTATCTGGGAGGTGAGGGGCATGAAGAGCGACAAAACCACCTATGTTATAACCACATCCATATACATAAGATGCTCATAAATTTATCACACCGGTTGAACCCAGGGCCTTGAATTGCAATACTCAGGGGTTGGCTATAAAGCAGTTTAAGTCGATGTCTAGGTTGAGGCCCCTTAGAGCAAGGGACCCCAACCGGTATATCCAGGCAGTTTCATTTTGCGAGATAAGTGTGGTTTTATTTCCGCCTCTCCAGTGATCCCTAATGCAGTCAATTCCATACAAAATCAGACCCGTAGGGTCACGATTATGGACTGCATCGAAATGTTGTGAAAGATGTTGCTTTGGGAACCCCTTCCTGATGTTTTTAATATGCTCCCTTATACGTACATACAGAGGGCGGGTGGTTCTGCCCACGTATTGCAACTGACACGGACACTCTATGATGTAAGTTACATGGGTACTTTGACACGTTATAAGTTCCCTGATACAGTATTCTTTGTGGTCAGTTTTAGACTTAAAAGTTTCCCTTTTCCGGGGTTGCTTTTTGCTGACCCTGCATGGTAGGCATCTTTGGCATTTGTAGAAGCCTTTCATGTCTGGAAAGATTTTTTTTTAAATTTGGGTGGATCAATTGCATTGTGAACTAAGTAGTCTCTCAGTGTTGGGGCTTTTCTATTTACCACCTTGGGTTTATTCGGTAGTAAGTCTCCAAGGACCCGGTCCTCTTTTAAGATAGGCCAGTATTTATTTAAATTGTGATAAATTCATGAGCATCTTATGTATATAGATGTGATTAGTAACATAGGGGGTTTTGTCGTTCTTCATGCCCCTCACCTCCCAGATACTTCTGGTGAGGTTGGAAGATTTCCTTCACTTCTCATTCATAATTATCATCTATTAATGTATAATTTTTATTATTTTTAATAATAATCACTTAATAAGATTACACTGCTCTGGCCTAGTAGCTACCCCTTATCCCTCACATAATAGTGAAGTAACTTCCTACAATAAAACGTGGGGTGGGTATGTCACACACTCTCTAAAACGGTTGCACTGTAGTCACATTTATCATTTACCTGCATATTTATCCTGATATAGCCTTCTTTCCACTAGTTATTATGCTTATGATACCCTAGGTTTAACACAGTATATGACTACCAATTTACTCATTATAAGAGCTTTATTAGGCAACATCTGGGATGGTATGAAATGTAGTTATGAGTTTCACGCACTAGGGGACACATTAGGTATAACTAGGTATGTCACACACTCCTTCTAAAACTGCTGTATTTTAGCCATATTTATTATTAACATGCATATCTATCCTGATCTAGCCATTTTTTCACTAGATATCATGGTTGTGATATCCTAGACTTAGCATAGTTTTATGGCAACCAATTTGCTCATTTTATGAGCTTTACTAGGTAATATCTGGGATGGTATGCAATGTAGTTATAAGTTGCCCCCACCAGGGGGTTTTCTTCTGTATGTATGCTCCGATGTATGACAATATGGAATTATCTAATTTGTTTAGCCATACACTTATGTATCTATATAGGCAATGTATATAGTAAGAGTCTACCATGATGCCCATTTTAAGATATCATAGTTTAATTTCACTTTATTTATATGGGGTTTATCGGTATCTCTCAGAATTAGCAAGCATTGTGGACACTGCACTGAGAGTTGTATACCCGATGCTCTGCCCTAACTTTCAATTGTGATTGGCTACCCCGCGATTGGGGGATGGGACAGGCATGGAGGCTTTTCCAATTTAATGACGTGGTGCGTGGCGTGCTGACACCATTGCTGAGGACGACTGTGACGAAACACGTACGACGGCGCCACGCACGCTACGTCATTTCCTGTTTTACTAGCAAGTGGAACGCAGTTGGAACGCAGTGCGGAGCTGCTGTCTCCACTGTGTGTCTTAGCGTTTATCTTGTATTTTAAGGCTTGATCTCCATTAGCAGACGTCCATACTATGCAATTAGTATAGTGGACGACCTTTTAGCTAGTTTTACGAGCCGTATCTGGGACTTTCTGTACAAAATCCCTATTATATTTTATATCCAGTGTTTTTTTTTATATAATTTTTTCCTTTTTTACGTTGATGTTTTTTAATAAATTTACAATGATTTACTATACCATGGGAGCCCACATCTTTTTCCTTCATTGAGGAACCAACCACAGATTATACCACAACCTATCTGAAGGCGGAAATCTACCCTTGACATCGCAACAACTATGGGGGAGTAACCGCAGTGATTGCACCTATATGCGCATTGCCCCTGTAGGGGCGAGTGGATCTGGTGAGTGGGGACCCTGGAGGGGAGCACAGAGTCACCAGAAGATATTGAGAGCACCCAAGTAACCTTTTGTGTTTTATGTCACATTATTTGAAGAAGACTTTATGCATAATATATGGACTATTATTTATACGTTTATATATGGATTTTTTTCGCACATGTCACATAAGCAGAGTCACAGTATTATAGTGGGTCTGCAAACTGCGGTCTTATTTTTCACATTATTTTTCACGGTATTTTTATGTTTTTGCAGTCTTCATTGATATTTGGATATATATAAGGGGATACCTTTATGAATACAGCTCATATTCGTGTGGTTCTCTCTTCTCAAAAAGGCCACATAAGGACTAGGAAATCACCAAAGAACGTGTAGCATGCTATTGTTTAGTAGGCTATATATGCATTTCTTGAGTCTATATGCATTTTTTGAGATTATATGCATTTATTGTTTTTGAGATTTTATAGTTTTATGTTTGTGCAGTAAGAGGATGTATACCACTGCAAGGCCACACATACATACCCTCACATACATCTTAATTGTATTATCTCAAGGTAGCGCCAATTACCCGATCTATTATATATCTCACTTGTTTGGAGACCCCCTTAGGGGAGCTCTATTAGGGGAGGCTGCAGACCTATTGTGTATCCTAAGCGCAGTCTCACATTACTTGTTATATCATAAGATGCTGTAAGAGAGCCGAGATTCTTCTCTGTGCATAGGAAGATTGACATGCCACCTAAGGGAAGAGGGTGACTTCTTGTGCCCCCTTGATGAGACACATAAGCCACCATAGTTTTGTTGTCCAAAAGAATCTTGACAGCTCGACCTCGCAACATAGGTTGGAACGCTAATGCCCTGTACATACGGTCGGATTTTTCGACAGAAAATGTGCGATCCGAGCTTGTAGTCGGAAATTCCGACCTTGTGTGGCCTCCATCGGACTTTTTCCATCGGATTTTCCGACACACAAAGTTTGAGAGCAGGCTATAAAATTTTCCGACGACAAAATCCGATCGCGTCAATTCCTACCATGTGTGGACAATTTCCGACGCACAAAGTGCCACGCATGCTCACAATAAATTCTGAGACGGAACTGCTCGGTCTGGTAAAATTAGCGTTCGGAATGGATATAGCACTTTCATCACGCTGCAATGTTTTAAATTGTTTAATGCAGTGCACTCTCTTCTTCTTTATAATGCTAGAAGAATGAAGTAGTTTTGCTGCTCATATTCACACAGAGTTCTCACAAACTTCTTTGTTTATTATTTCTCATGATTTTATCAATATAAATATTTTTATTTGTCACATCTGCCGAAAAAATAATATTTTTGGGATGCTTTTAGATTAAATATTTTTTAATGGATTTTTTAAAATCCTGATCTTGTGTTTTATTCTTAATTTTTATTTTATTTTTTGCTCCAGAATAGTTTGGCGTGTGTTTTGTGTGTCAAATTACCACAACACCATTATTATCTTGTATTATTTCATCTCAAGGAGGTTGCTTGGTGTTGGTGTCTCTTGTTAATTTCACATTGTATTTTTGAAATGTACCTGCCTCCTCTCCAACAAACTGTCCTTTTTAAATGAAAAGACACATAGGCGTGTATAATAAATCAAACCAAAAATGTATTAAGGGCTCATAACCAAAGAAAGAGGGAGGCAATGCTGGAGAAACAGAAGAAATTGGCGAAGCCTTTGGCCCCAGGGCACACATCAATTATTTCCAGGCAAAATTGGTGGCCTGAGGAGTCCATATATAAGGGAGTTCAATCTGGTCCAGAAGCCCAAGAAAATCGTGAACAGCAGCAGATGACATGTATGTTCCCAGGCTGTGGTCATACAAGAGCCTGCATCTTTTGTCAGACCAGACTGAACCCAGGCCATCACTCTCTGGTCTTCCTTCCACGCTGTGTCTGTGGTGGTGGAGGTGTGGCAGGAGGAGGAGGAGGATGGTCCAACTCACTCAAGTGGATATTGGGTGTGATTTCGCCCCATTAACCCCTTATTTAATATTTGATAAATGAGTTCCTCACACATGAGGCATTGGTCCTCCTGCATGTCCTGCAGTTTGGTGGCAGCCATGGAAGCAAAGGCCTCTTCATGAAAGGGAAAGGCTCTGAGGGACACAGAAGCCTCCTGAATCAGCCTGAGTGCTGAATCCTGCACGTTACTCCCCTTCCTGGGTCTTTTGTTTGGAAGGCGGAGGGGAGGGACCTGTAATTCTGTCGGGCTCCTACTGGGCCTGACCTTCTCCTGGCTGCCACTTAGCCCCACCTCCTCCTGGCTGCCACTAACCCCCGCCTCCTCCTGGCTGCCACATTCCACAGCCTTCTCCTGGCTGAGGTCTTTCTGTGTATTAGATATAGCTAAATATCTCAGCAGGGGCATGTAAACAATATTCCTAATTAAGGCAGCAGCCATTAGAGGGAGGAGGGCCAACACCGGATGCACCACTCAGATCCTGGATTTAGTATCAGCAATGCTGAAAGCTCAATACAATCCCATCGCGACATATTCAGGATACAAATAATCCAGCGTGCCCCTGGGAGACAGCAATACACTGCACGATTCTAAGTGGTGCATCTGGTGTTGGCCCTCCTCCCTCTAATGGCTGCTCCCTTAATTAGGAATATTGTTTACATGCCCCTGCTGAGATATTTAGCTATATCTAATATACTTTCTTAATGCTGATTGAACTTTCTCATGCTACCGTGACTTGCATGATTTTGCATTCCAATTTAAGATAGAGAGACATATTCCCTTCTCTGTCTCATCTGTGAACCTTGGCCGTGTCCTGAGGAAGCCTAACGGTAAATGCGTAGACATACAAGGGCTCACTGCACAATAATCATAGATGCTATATGTTACAATTGTCATTGTTTTTTAGATATTTGTATTTTTCAGTAAATGTATATTTTTTATACTGCTATATCTTCTACACTGTTTCTTAGCCTAAAAAGTCTGCCTCCCTGGTAATACTCAGTATTACCTTATTTTGTATACTCAATGATTTATGGACGTGGCTCATTTTTGGTGCACTTTCCTCTCTTTTTGTGTCTTCCTGTGTATAAAAAAGGGACATAGTTTTCGTTTTTTCTTCATCAATCACACATAATTTTCATCTCGTGACTGTTGCAAATTGAATGTTAACAAATATAACAGACTATCATTCTAAGCCCAGCATTTTTCATTCTTGTCCTAATTATTTTTGCTCACTACTGCCTATTGATATGTAAAACACTTTATTAAATCAATTAGTGATCCATAATAACATCTAGTAAACATCATTTATTTATTGACAAGAAATCTGTAGAACAATGCTATACCTGACTCCAGCTGGGCTCCTCCACTTCTTCCTGGCTGGAACTCCCAGGTTGGACATCGGAAGCCTCAGTTGGGGTGGAAGATAGGATGGAAGGAAGAGTGGAAGGAAGGGTTGAGAGGGATTCCCTGACTTCAGTCTGATCTGACAGAAAATGAAGTCTCTCATAGTACCACAGCCTGGGGACATAAACGTCATCTGCTGCTGCTCCTGATCTCTGGGAATCCAGGACCTTCTTGCACTCCCTAAGATTAGTGCTCCTCAGGCCACCAATTTTGGCTTTTAAATAGGGGATGGTTGCTGTGGGGACCACCGGCTTCACCAACTCCAGCAGTTTCTCCTGCGCTGCCTGCCTCTTTTGTTTATGATTATAATGTGGATGTTTCACCTGCCATAGACTGGGCAGCTCCCTGTACTTGTCTATGTACAGGGGGAGGAAGTTGTGGTCATTGAAGCCATCCATTTTATCTGCAATACACAAGACAAACCTTATTGTCAGGCTAAAGTCTCCTAATCTTGTCCCAAGATAGGCTTCAATCTCTAAGCAGTATAGGCCCAAGTTTAAAGGTTACCTTCGTTATCACAATCGGCGCTTCCAATACTCCTTCCTCCGCTCACAGATCGTACGTACTACGCATTCGTGTTACGCTTTATATACACTGCGCATGCGTGAAACTCCGCCTACCCCTGACCTTCTTTCTAGTTTATTCCCCGCCCCTTCTCATTCGGCGCAGTAGGGAAGAGCACATGGCGGAGACACAACAGGTGCGTGCTAATTACAGCAACGAGGAGGAAAGCTCGTAGCGAGAAATGTCCCAATCCCAGAGGAGACGATTTAAGGCATCAAATATGGCCTTTATTGAGATGGTGGATATGGTCGACATACTGAAGAGGGCCGACTATGACGGGAAGTATGGACCTTACCCCAACCCCAATGTCAGAAATCCAAGATCATGGCGAAAGTTGTGAAGAGTCTGCACAGAAATTTTGGGGTACGGCGATCCAAGGATCAACTGAGGAAGGGGTGGTTGGACCTCAAATTAAGGGAGCATGATCAGTATAGAAGGATCAAGAGAGTGCTGCAAAAAAGTAAAAAGTTGTCCTGTGTTCCTGTTCTTTATTTTTATTTTGTTCGTGCTGCTCCATGTGCTTTTCTTTACTGTTGTACAGTTTAAAATGGCAACTTTCATGTTCATTGACACAATATTCGCTCATAGGAAACATTGTTCGTTTAGCCTCCAAAACACCATGTTTTGTCCAGATGCAGTTCAATCAATTTTTTCTGGCCTACTTCTCTTAAAATAATTTTGTTGTCTAAATCGGTTTGTAACTACAATGAAATGCAAACTAGATTCTGTGTAAGGAGAGGACAGTCAGCAGCTGTTTACACATCTGGACGCTGGAGCACTAGTGTGGGACACCAGAACACCCTTTTTATTAGGGGTCCACACAGGTGCTCCAGTGTATACTATAGGGGTGTCTCCATCTGTGAAGCTTGTACAAAACAGGTAAGTATTCAAGCTTGACAAAGGAAAACAATATTTCTTCATCTTAGAACTCTGCCAAAATAGACAATTGTACCCAACTTCCAAGCAATGTTTCATATTCCTATTTCTGCCATCAAATATCTGTGTGCTAAGTATACCTTTTTTGTTTACATAGAGGAGAAAAGACTTGGAGGACACCACTCATCAGAGGAGACAACAGACCCCCCACCTCATGAGGAAGTGGAAATGCCACAAAGCCAAGCAGAGGAGGAGGGAGACGTGGTGGAAATAGTCACCACAACAGGTGAGTGTCTGCGACCACAGGCTCAGGTAAGAGATGGATGCCGGTATATTTATAATACATGGTGTGGTTTTTTTCTCTATATTTTTAGGTGATCGTGATGCTGTGGATGAAGGTCATTTCACCAGTGAAAGTGCCCAGATCCTGATTGGGGAGAACATGGGGTGTAATAGGGACTTGGAATACATAAAGCAAAACATCAATGATGTTCAAAACAAACTGAAGAACATCAATGATGTTTTAGGGAGAGTTAAAAACCCCTAGAAATCCCAAACTTATTTGTGCTTTTTTGTCATGAAAATTTTTTGAACTTTTTTAAACATATTCTCGAAAAGCCAAATTTTGAAGATGCATACAGTGTGTCAACATGTGCTATCTGCCATCACGGGAGATCAATGTATGCATTTTGGGGGTGCAACCCCTTTCTCAATAATAAAGTAGCTGAGAGGAAGGGTTTGCACCCACAAAACCTGTACATTGATCCCCCATGATGGCAGCTAGCACATGCTGACATTCGGCAATTTGTGTGCATCTTGAAAATTTGGCTTTTCCAGGGGTGACTTTACCCCATCTGAACGCAATGTCAAACACAGTTTATAAATGCTCATGTCTGATATTGCCTTCCATTTTGATAAAAGATTAATTTTTTAAGTTCCAGATTTGTGTATTTCTTGTTGGTTTGAAACATGCCTGTTTTACCTTAAAAGGACATTTCTACTTTTATTAATGTGACCTAAATTTTTTTAATACAACAAACATGTTGGTTTGTTTTAAAAACCTTTTATAATTTCACATGTGATTGTGCTTGTATTAAAAAGATTGAGAATCAACAATGTGTGGCTTCTTCTTTCAATGCTCAAAAGCATTTTTTGTGATAAAATTGGTGTTTTCAGTGACAATGGGGGATATTTCCTAAGGGCAAATCCACTTTGCACTACAAGTGCAGTTTCTGTGCAGTCTCAAGTGCACGTGTAGTGCAAAGTGTCTTTGCCTTTAGGAAATAACACCCAACAGTGCTTTATAATTTTACAGATTCACCCCATTTTCATGACTCCCCAAATTTCTGTCATGGTCAGCTAAAAGAAACACAAGCAGTAAATGTAAGCAAATATTTGTTCAGTTTAAAAAATGTTTTTATTTAAAAAATGTCTCAGACATTGTCTGGCATATTGATGGCCCCCCTACCCGCAAAGTATTCCATGTATCTTATACAGACCTCGCGGGCACTCAGGGGGGGCAAGCCAGGACGGCCAGCTTCAAGCGCCGTCAGGGTTGGTTCATTGAGATTAATTCCGGATTCAGGCCCAAATGAGCCAGCATAGTTCACAGAATTTCTCCTTAAAAAGTTGTGGAGAACACAGCAAGCCAGGATGATGTGATTGAGTTTATACTTCACCATGTGTATCGGTGTAAGAAATAGGCAGAACCGGGAATGGCCGCATAAGATGGTCCCCCAGCGCAAACGCTTCATCTGCAACGAAGACGAATGGGAGTCCTTCCGCATTGTCTTCTGGAGGTGGCAAGTCCAAGCTACCATTTTGGAAATGCCTGTAGAACTCCGTGAGGGCGATGACTCCACCATCTGACATACGGCCATTCTTCCCCAGTCCACATACAGGAACTCGTAAGTAGCCGACACCACCGCCAACATCACAATACTATTGAACCCCTTGTAGTTGTAATAGTATGACCCCGAGTTGGGTGGTGGGACGATGTGGACGAGTTTCCCATCAATTGCCCCTCCGCAGTTAGAAAAGTCCCACCGCTGGGCAAAGTGGGAGGCTACAGTCTGCCATTCCTGTGGCTTGGAAGGAAACTGTGGAGTCAAAAAAGAAAAAAAAAATCATTTTGCACATAAACATGGAAAGCAGATTAGACACAAACATTCTTTTTTAAATCAGATAACAAGTTTTATTTTGATTTCTGCATAGCCATATACAAGTCATGCAAAACAGTAATATAGCAGTGAATACATCATATAACATATGACTACTCTGAAATCCATTAAAATTGTACAATAACTAAGTTTCACCTCATCTATATACTTATATAAGTATGTGGTGGCAGAGCGGAGCAAAACTAGAAACAAATAAAGGAAATGAACATCACCATGATTACAGCACATTACATGATGTGTAACAGAATGAGAAATCCGTTGCCTATAAACTGGGAACATTGCTTATTTGGTGTAGCTACCCAACCCAACAATGACAGCCTATTTTTTCTTTTTTTTGTACTTTGCTTAATACATCATTCTCAGTTGATTTGAGGTCTGGTATTTCATTTTGACGAATAAATAATGATATTTGAAGCGCTTCGCAATGTGCATAAAAATGAATATTTATGAATAAACATAAATACTCAAATAAATCCAGCGGTGAATAAAAATTCCTACAAAATCCAGCAATCAAAATAGTGTAAAATTATAAAAAATTAGTGACACCAAATGTGTAAAAAAAACCACATAAAAAATCCACATAAAAATAAATATATAGGGATGTATTCAGAAGTTTCAATTATACAAGTGTAGAATCCGATTGGTATAGAGCTTTGATCCGGTCCCACTAGCAAAGCTGTTTAAAAACACTTGCTTAATTAAGGTGCTCATTGACCTTTATAGTAACAATGTTTCTTTTGCTTCTGTTCACAACCAATGTGAGAATCATAAACAGATCTCATTTGACAGGCAGATAAGAGAAAAAAACAATCATTGTGCAATAGCTAGGATACCAAGGTACACAGGCAAACTTCAATCCACTCACGTGTGCCTTATAATGATAAGGCATATGCAGGTTTTACTATAGCAGTCAGCCGCCTTAGACAGGAGCAGATTCACTGCAGTACACTGTGTGATACTGCTGATCTGCACAGAGCGTCCTTGGCTCCTCCCACGCGTTACATCACAGTCACGTGACTTTTTCAAGGATAATACAAGCTCTGACGGACTCAGCTTTATAGCACAACAGCAGAGTGGTTGCCATGGCTACAGCATGAGTTAATCACCATCCTGCTTCCTGCATAGACTTCAATCCTGTTAAAACCTACTTTTATTAGACATGTAATTCATATGAATATCCTTGGTTTATCAAAACCATGATTCCATGTGTAAAAAACGCAGTGTGTAAAGAGTAAAAAATATATATATTGATATCTCTAATCACGTTTACTTCTTCAACTCCCTCCAGTGGTCACAATTGGTATAACATCTCACAGAGGGAATATATAGCAAAGCATTGTCTCTAATGGTTTTGATAATTGACCAGTGCCCCATAATATCACAAAAATGGGGTATCCACATGCTCTGCTCATAAATGTATGGAAAACGGAGTAAACAAGATGACATGATATATATATATATATATATAAAATATACATATATACAATTAAAATAAGATATGATATAAGAAAATAATATTAAAATGTAAAATTAAAATCTAAAAATTCCATGATAGAATATTGCAAAAATGGATGATGACCCTTATTTATATGCTAGAACTGAACCAAATATTGCCACTCAGAAAAAACTGGTATTGGACAAATAATGAGAATCTTAGACCAAAAATAAAAAATAAAAAATATAAAAAAAAAATATTTAAAAAATAAAATATATACCATAAAAATATATATAAATCTGAAAAACCTCTAAAAATCAGAAATAAAACAATTCAGGTCGAATTCAATGTTCAAACCATGGGGTTCTAATGTACCCATCTGGAATATCCATTTGGATTCATTCTTGCTGAGTTCCCTCACTTTATGGGAACCCCTCCAATGAGCCTTATACTTTTGAATAGCCCAGAATTGGAGACCCCTAGGGTCTCTGTTATGATACCTATCAAAATGTTTTGAAACACTGTGTTTTTGATAGCCTTTTCTAATGTTCTGGATATGCTCTCTCATTCTCTTCCACATTGGTTGTTTCGTTCTGCCAATGTATTGGAGGGAGCAGGAGCACTTTAAAGCATATACCACCCCCTCAGTCCTGCAAGATATAAAATCCTTTATTTCAAATTCTTGTCCAGTATTTGTTGAAGAAAATTTCTGACATTTGTATCCGTTTTGATTAGTATTTATGCAGGCATAACACCTTTTACAGGGATAGAATCCTTTACCCTGAAAAAAGGTTAAATCAGTTATTCTCTTGGGTGGGTTGGGTACATTTTTAGCTATGATGTCCCTTAGAGTTGGAGCTCGTCTATAAATGAATCTCGGTTTTTCTGGGAGTATATTTGCCAAAGTAGTATCAGTTTTTAAAATAGACCAATGTCTTTTTATAATCCTCTCCATCCTCCTGTGTTGTACACTGAAGTCCATTATCAGAGGTATGTCATCTGTTTTGTCATTTACCTTGATTTTATCTTGGATCAGCGCTTCTCTTGAGGTTTGATTGACTTCTGTTATTTTTTCTTCTATAAAACATTTATTGTACCCTTTTTCTTCATACCTCTTACCTATACACTGAGCTTGTTTAAGATAGTCATTATTTTCTGAACAATCGCTCCGTAAGCGAATAAACTGGCCCTTCGGAATGTTGATTAACTATGGCTCATAGTGGCAACTCGTTACTGGTATATAGCTGTTCCTTTCCACCGGTTTGAAGAAAGTTTTTGTGCTGATGATATTGGCTGTTAGTTCTATTTCAAGATCAAGGAACTGGATTTTAGTCTCACTAATTTGGTTCATATTCAAACGTTGGAAAAAGGATCTTAAACTCAGTTCATCACCCTTCCAAATAAAAATACAATCGTCTATGAATCTTTTATATATAACCAGTTCCTTTGGAGTATTTAAAAAGATGGCATCCTCCTCCCATTTTGCCATGAATATGTTGGCTACACTTGGGGCATATTTAGCTCCCATCCCAATACCCGTTAGTTGTCGAAAATAATTATCATTATACCAGAAGTAGTTATGTTGAATACCAAAGGCCAGGCTTCTAAGAAGAAATCTTTTCTGTTTAGAAATGAGATGGCTGAATGAATCCATAGCCCATTTAGATGCTTCTATTGCATCGCGATGTTCAATTATTGTGTACAGTGAAGCAACATCAGCAGTTGCTAACAGATATCTTCCATTAGGGTCCAGGGTCAGAGATTTTAATATTTGTAATAAATGTTTGGTATCACGTAGATAAGCTTTAGTGTTAGGTACTAGGGGTTGCAAGAATTTGTCCACATATTCCCCTAGTCTTGCATTGATCGATTGAATCCCATTAATGATGGGTCTTCCTGGTGGTGCCTCAGCATTCTTATGGATCTTCGGGATGGTGTAAATGATTGGAACTCTACATGTTTCCGGTACTAAATATCTAGATTCTTTTTTGGATAGAATATTTTTGTTGATTCCTTTTTGAATCAAAGAGGACAGATCTCGTTTGTATTCTCTAGTAGGATTGCTACTGAGTTTCAGATATGTGTTATTATCGTTAAGTTGTCCCATCAGTTCCTGGTGGTAGTATTCCTTGGTTAGTACTACAATGGCACCCCCTTTGTCGGCCGGTCTAATTATAATATCTTTATTTACTTCCAATTGTTTTATACCTTGTTGTATATGCTGGGATTCCGAGATTCTACTGAACTTGAGTTGTTCCAGGTCTTTGATCACCATTTTTTTAAACACCTCAATATGTTCATTATTTGTAGAGGGTGGATTGAATAGTGACTTATTTCTTAAATCACTATGCTGTACTCCTCTGCCAAGTGCCACTCCTTTGTTCAATGTAGATGGTGGTCTGGATAATAAGTATTTCTTGATATTCAACTTTCTAGTGTATTTTTGTATGTCAATATACATCTGGAATTTGTCCAAATTCTTTTTTGGTGCATAATTAAGGTCTTTGTCCAGTGTGATTAATTCTGCTCGTGTGAGCTCTTTGCCGCTGAGGTTGTAGATGCCTTCCCCTAGTACTCTCTTTTTCTTTTGGGTTTGCCATCCTGCTCTGCATCCCCTTTTATGGTGTTTGGACTTCTTTCTCTGTTTGTATATTCCTGTAGGGGTGGGGGATCTTCGTTTCTGCAGAAATCTAAAAAAGATCTTGACTGTTCTTCCTCTATGTAATTTCTAAGAGGCTCGTATCTATTGGTGGTAGGCAATGGGCTCCTCCTATCAGCATATCTGTATTGGTCGTATTCTCTGGTCCCATTCCTATTACCATTGAACTGGTGGTCTCGAGGAATTATATTGATTTTCTCTTGGTTCAGTTCTAGTTGAATGTTGATGGTATCCTTGTTCCCCATACCTGGGGTACCTGCCATTTTCCACCTGATCATATTGCGATTCATTACCTGATTGATGGGATCTTGATTGATTGTAGGGTGGATAGTGGGGTTTGTTTGGTCTTTTATTGGCATTATTTTTCCAATAAGGGTCTTCTTGGTGATTTATTTTTTGTTTTGTTCCTCCACCAAGGTTTTGGTGTTCTTGATCCATTGTCATCTCTCAGTGTGTTACTTTGTTCCCATTGTTTCTGTTGGTTATATCTTGGGGTTCCTGGTGTCCTGGATCTCCTTTCAGGAGTCCTATAATATGTATTTCTCCTGGGGCTAACTATCCTCACCTCTCTATCTGGTGATGAGGCTATAGACCCAGTTTTACCTTGTTTGGCATTGATTTGCCAATTGAAAACCTGTTCTAACTGATAATCATTGGTATCTCTGAGGTATTTTCTCTTTTTCCTTTGTTTCAATTCAACATCTTTCTGTTCTAACACTTTATTCAGTTGTTGAGTTAGTGATGAAAAAGGTGTTGTCTCTTTAAAAGGGTCCAGTATGGTTTTGCATTCAGCAATTTGCTGGTTAATCATGTTTAATTTCCTTTGTTTCTTTTTTAAGGCAAAATGTACTAGATCCAGACCTTTATCGTTAAAAAATTTATACCACTCATTAGTTGCGTCTTGATCTGTCAAACCATCACAGATAGGTACATCCCATCTCAATCTTCTCGGGACAATTTTATCTTTAATGTATTGTTCATGAGCAGCTATGTCCCACCATAGGCTCATATGCTTATTTAGCATCACAGCGCTTTGTGTTTTATATATTCTATTTCATTTTGACGTTTATCCCTGCAACAATCTATATTTAATCAATTGGTGTGGTGCCAAGCCTGGGATCTCCAGCAAATCCTGCCACAACGTGTAGAACTTACGGGGTACCTTTCTGTGTTGGTATGTCAATTTTTCAGGTATTAACATTTTATTAACTTGGTCAATCCATTGTTGCCTGATAGGAACCCTGGAGGTAATCCAGTGTCTGGCTATCAATTTCCGTGCTACATAAAGCAGCCGAATAATCGCTGTATGAGCAGAAGGGGTCAATGACTCCTCCTCCAGGGCACCCAGGAGGCACACAGTAGGATCTTTCGAAATTGTAAAGTTAAACACTTGTGAAATCAACCCCAAGATTTCTGACCAGTACCTAAAAAGTTTTGGGCATCTCCAGAACATGTGCATGAGGTCTCCTTGGTCCCTCATGCACTTAGGGCAAAGTGGTGTATCACGAATCCCCCATTTATGTAATTTAGCAGGTGTTCTGTAGGCTCTATGTAGCAGATAGAGGTATGAGAGTTTCTGAGATGCTGATACTGACACCTTTGGAGCAGAGGCAAGACAGAGACTCCATGTCTCACCGTCTAACTGTCCTAGGTCCTCCTCCCATTTACCTTTACATGGTAACCCAAGGGGGTTTTGAAGTGCAGCTAGAATGATATTATATCCTCTCAAGATCATACCTTTAGTTTCTTTTTCCATCAAAATCCCCTGCAAGATGGCATGGTCAGTCTGCTGGAGAGAGGTATATCTAGATTGTAGCTGTAGAGCATGTGTTAACTGCAGGTACCGAAAGAAATTTGTTTGTGGGATATTAAACTCCGCCTGGATCTCCAGAAAGGACTTGAGTACCTGACCTCTATATAGTTGTGATAGGAATTGAATCCCAGCTGCCTCCCAAGATCTAAAACCCTTCAGTTTATGTATTTCTCTATAGTTGGTGTTTCTCCAAATTGGGGTGCAGGCTAAGAAGTCTCTTATACCCAGCAATCGTTTAAGATAGGTCCATAACCTTTTTAGCAAGATTATGGATGGGAGTTTCCTGTCCAAGTGCGTGTACCCGGCCTCCAAGTTAGTCAGTGCTGTAGTATCATCTGGTGATGTGCAGAGAAGTCTACGTATGGGGTCCAAGTTTTCTATCAGTCCCCAACCTCCCAATTGCTGTAGCTGTGAAGCGAGGAAATAAGCTCTAGCATATGGAACTGCCAGGCCTCCCTCCTCTTTATTATATTGCAGGTAGGACAAACTGATTCTAGCTGTTTTTTTTACGCCAGATTAGGTCTCTGAACTGGGGAGTCTATTCTATCGAACCAATGTCGGAGTATCCACACTGGTGAATTATGGCATATGTACAATAGCTGTGGGGACCACACCATTTCTATGAGGTTTGCTCTCCCAACTACCGACAATGGTAATTTACACCAGGTATTACATTTCTCCCTAAATTTGGTAAGTAGAGGGATAAGATTAAGAGTAATATATTGAGTAACATCTGGGGATACCTGCACGCCCAGATACTGAAAGGAGGACACTATTTGCACCATTGAAGCACAATCAGGTAATGGGTCAGATAGTGGGTCCAGAGGCATTAGCACAGATTTATTCCAATTGATAGAAAAAACAGATAATGTACCAAAGACTTTAATAAGACCCATAGCCGCCACCAGAGAGTCCTGAGTATCACCTAGATATAGCAGGGTATCATCTGCATATAGCGAAATGACATCCATCCCGGTATTACGCCTGAATCCTACAATCCTGCGGTCACCCCTCATTCGAGCAGCCAGAGGTTCCAGAGCCAGGGCAAACAGCATGGGTGATAACGGACACCCCTGCCTAGTGCCTCTGAACAGTGGAAACGGCTCTGAGAGTTCCCCATTGACCCTAATTCTGGCCGATGGCCGTGCATATAGCAGTTTAATCCATCTAATAAAATTATACCCCAGGCCCATTCGCTCCAATACTTTCCACAGGTAAGGCCACTCAACGCTGTTGCAGGCCTTAGCTGCGTCCAGCAAAAAGATGGCCTGGTTACCGGGGTTCTCAACTGGAATTTGAATGTTTAAAAAGAGGCGTCTAATATTTTGGGCTGTTGACCTGGTAGGTATGAATCCAGATTGATCTCTGTGAACTAATTTTTGAATGACTTGAGAGAGTCTCATCGCTAGAACTCTAGCCAGCAATTTGACATCGGTCGTAAGGATATTGGTCTATAAGAATCAGGTGACGTGGCTTCTTTACCGGGCTTCAATAATACTATTACGATTGCCTCATTCATAGAAGCAGGCAACTGACCCCTCTCCAATGCATCGTTATAAACTTTTAGGAGTGTAGGAAGTAATGTATCAGCATATCTTTTGTACACCTCGGACGGTAGACCATCAGCCCCCGGAGCCTTATTGTTATGTGTTTGCGCTAAGGCTAATGCTAGTTACTCCGCTGTGATTGGAGCATTCAATATGGCTGTGTCCGAGGTGGACAAAAGTGGCAACTCACATTCGTTAAGGAAATCCACTATGTCCTCCTCTCGGGGGTTCACCTTGGATGTGTACAGCTCAGCATAAAAGGATCGGAAAATTCTCAATACATCTGAGTTACTCGTTCGAACAACTCCCTGGGTATCACATAAGGACGAGACTGTTGAAGGGGAACCCTGTGCACGCGCTAGTAATGTCAGCACGTGCCCAGGAGACTGCCCCTCTTCAAAGTGAGTTTGCTGTAGGAAAAAAATCTCTTATTTTCCGCCAACTGAAGCGCCAGCTGGCTAGACATAGCTTGTGCACTCAGCCACGCTTTTTTAGTATCCTCTGTGGGATTGGAAATATATGCCTCCTCTGAGTCTCTAAGAACCTTACATGCTTCTGTTTCCCAGGCCTTTGTGTTTGATTTTATGCTGTTTATCATGGTTATAAACTGACCACGTAAGAATGCTTTTACCGCTTCCCAGACCATGCCTAATTGAGTAGAACCTAGATTGTCCTTCAGAAAATATACAAGGCGCTCTCTAATTGGATCAGGGGTGGGGAATAAATCAAGCCAAAAGGGATTGAGTTTCCAAGTCCTGGACCTGGCGACCACCGGCAACGCAATACTCATCCAAAAGGAGGAATGATCCGAGATGTGCCTGTCACCATATCCAGAGTCAATAACTAGTGGGAGAAGGGCAGCATTACCCAGTCCCAAGTCTATTCTAGAAAGGCTTCCGTAAGCTGTGGAGCAGCACGAGTACTGCCTAACAGTGGCATGACTCCTACACCACACATCTGTCAAGCCCAACTCTGATAACAGTCTAGCAAATGGCGTTGGTCCCTTGTTAGAAGCAGTAGCGGAAGTAGGTGCAGCCAGTTTGTCCCATTTATGGTGTAAATAATTATTAAAATCCCCCATTGCTATTAGGGGTACATTTGGATGTTGTGCCATAAACTTAGCTAGGTGTCTAAGAGTCACCGCTGAGTAGGGGGTGGTATATATATATTAGCTATGATACACGTCAAATTTGATACCGTACAGAGTAAAAAAATAAATTTCCCTTCCGGGTCTATGACTCTCTGAGAGCAATGGAACTGAACATCCCGATGATTCAGGATACTCAGCCTCCTTGCATACGCAAAGTGCGTAGAGTGAATTTGAGTACTATATATCCGAGATCCAAACCTAGGGATAGCCCCAGGGGGAAAATGGGTCTCTTGCAGACTTATAATATCCGCCACTCTTTTTACTGGATTACCCAAACCTCTAATATTCCATGATGAGACCTTAATACTTGCCGTCATTTGTATAAGTTAGTTGTATGTATCTTAGGCAACTGTTTGCCAACACAGGACTGTATTACATTTGATTGACTTACTGACCATGAAGTATTGTAGATCTTATGTCTCTGATACCTGCTGTACCTCTATTCACAATATAAATGTACATTGCAACACCAAAATGTGATTGCAATGCAAAAGGGTTGGATAACCACACAAAGTCCCGTAAAGTTCTATATGGAAAGAAAAAATGGAAGAATAAAAGAAAAAAAAAGGGATGGGAGAGAAAAAAACAGGGGTAGGGTAGGAGAAAAAGCCTCCCAATAAAACTTGGATCATCAATGACAACGATCGTGGAGCTAACCATGCTCTCAGCCACGTGGGCTAACATAGAAACTGTTCCCGGATAAGTCATCCTAGGGGGGGGAAGGCTGTGGAAACACCCGTAAAAATATTTCCAGTTAGTAAATGGGGTTTCTCAAATGCTAGCTCTTTGCAATTCAGAAGAAACAGGTACTTCTCTCTCTGCCGGGTAAATAAGGATAAACCTCTATCTCATAAAGGTGGTGAAACTTCAGTGCTGATTCGGTTGCTGTCTCCTATCCTCTTTGAGGGCTCTCTCCTCACGATCCAACCATTGTGCAGCCGCTGTAGGACGATTGAAGAAATGAGTAGTGCCAAGGGCTGTTACCCGTAGTTGGGCGGGATATAGCATGCCATATTGTACATTCAGCTCTCTGAGCTTCTTTTTAACTTCGTTGAAGGTTGCACTTTTTTTTGCAGTTCAGCAGAGAAGTCAGGAAATAGGGAGATCCTGGAGTTATCGATTCTCATTTTGTCTGACAGTGCTCTGGCCTTAGAAAGTATTGCATCTCTGTCCTTATAATTGAGCAACTTGAACAGGAACGGCCTGGGGTGATTGCCTGGAGGTAGAAGGCGGGCAGGCACCCTATGTGCACGTTCAACAGCAAAGAGTGGAGAAAAGGAATCTCTGCCAAATGTAGATATAAGCCATTGCTCTATAAAGTCTACTGGGTTTTTACCCTCGGTTTTCTCTGGGATGCCCAGGGCATGGACATTATTTCATCTCATGCGATTCTCCATTTCATCAAGTCGCATTGCATGTTGTTCAGTAAGGTGACAGTTGTATTTCAGATCCCTCTGCATGGGTGTCATATCATCCTCAACTGTGCTCAACCTGCCCTCTAAAGCAGCAGTTCTCTCTCTAAGTTTCTGCATGTCATGGCGTACATATGATATCTCAGCCTTCACTTCCTTAATCTCATCTGAGAGAGCAGTTATGGAATGGTTGCAAGAGGTCACCGCAGGAAATATGTCTCTAAGTGTGGATTCTGCAGCATTTATCTCAGGAGAGCTGATCTGGGGCACAGTTACATCATGCTTAGGGGTACTCATTGCGCTCCACTCCAGGGACAATCCGTTGGCATCCTCCAAGGGAACAGTGTCATCCTCCTCCATGGAGTTTTCAGAAGTTTCCCCCTGAGCAGGGATCCCGGCCAGGGCATCTTTATATGATCTGCCGCCGTATAGAAGCTTCTGTGTAGCTTCCTTGTAATGTTCCTTGGCCGCACGGAGCGGATCGGTGCCATCTTGGTTTTGGGCCCCGGCCTGTCCCTTGTTGCTGCCGGTCTTTTTGAGCACCATTGTGGTGGTTGTTGCAGCCAGAGAGGGGCTCTGGAGGTCTCCCTGGTACCAGGAGATCAGTATGGACCCGTTCAGCGGTTCCGGGATGGCAGGGAAAGGATGTATGTACGGATGGCCGACGGAGCTGGGGACACACACATCCTTCTACATGAACCGCTAAGCCACGCCCCCCAGACACAAACATTCTTGGCCAACATCAGTATTACATTTTTTTTAGGGAGTATTTAAAGACAAAGATATACGGTCCACCTATCAGATTCCTCCCCCCCTCTCATGGGCCATTTAAATAAATTTATGGGGGGGAGATGTTTTGGACAGGTAACCCTCTCCACTTCATTGAGAGACGAAGGCCTAAATAAATGTGTGTTACTTTGGCCAGCCCCTCCTTACTTACACTATTGGCAGCCCACTGGACAAGTAAGAAGTGTCATAATACAAAGATATAAATACACACTGTACACATGTTAGCACATTTTTACATTCTGCTATTACCTATCAAGATAATAATAGGATACAAAAACTTTGAACACCGTTTGAAAGTATTCAGGCAGGCCCTTGCACTACATGCTTTGGGGAATTCAGCCATAAATATGACCACAAAAGAGGTGGGTATAGTGTGTATGGGTTTGGAAAAGTCAGCAGATAGAGGATTGAGGATAGATAGAGGATTGGTATCAGCTGAGTTAGCAGTTGGGGGGAGGGAGGGTTTAAAATGATTTTGGGACCCCCCAAAAAAAGCCTCTGGCACTCTGCCAGAATTTCAAGCACAAATCACAATTTACAAGATTTGAGGGGGTATTTAGGGTAAAGCACTACTATGGAGCTGACAAAATACATTGTTAAGTGACTATGCAAGGTGAATATAGGGCCAGGAGAGCATGCTGGGGAGGAAAGTGAAGACAAATATGTATGAAGGACAAAAAAAATTACATAAAAATCCAGCATGCATGAGGACAAAGGGGACATTCACAACATATTACAATCGTGGTAATTAGGGATTGAGGAAAGAAATACAATATATTATCAAACATTAAATACAATAAAATGTGATGTTAAAGGATAAAAATCTTACCTTAATATATTCCTTCTGCAGGACCTGGATGACGGCAGAACAGGTCTCTGGGATAATGATCCCCAGAGCCTGGGGGAGATGCCCGTCGAGAGCTTAAGATCCTGCAGGCTTCTCCCCGTCGCCAAGTACCGCAGGGTGACGACTAGCCTCTGCTCCGGAGTGATGGCTTGCCTCATGCAGGTATCATGCCTGCTGATATAGGGGGTCAGCAAAGCCAACAAACGGTGAAATACGGGGTCCGTCATCCAGAGAAAGTTCCTGAAATCGTCAGGATTATTCTCACGGAGCAAAGGCATGTGACAGAACTGGTAACGCTGGAGCAACCAATTCTTCATCCATGAACTCCTCCTCCCCCTGTTCATGGACTGGGCTTGTGTCAAAGTAAGGACCCCAACACCAAGCCCCCGCACAGCACAAAGTCTACGATGAGTACGTATACGCAACATGGCTAGAAAACGGTCGGCTGCTCAGAACGAAGTAACAGAACGCACTGAAGAACATCAAGGCCTGTGAAGAGCAACCTGAAAATCAGTAACGAATGAACAAGAACACAATGACAAGTCAATGGTAACTCGCTGCACTCACTAAAGAACAGATACAAACACACAAGCACAAACTGAACAGCAGAAATACGATCTGAAAACCACAAGTCTGAAAAAGCGCGAATCGTCTCTCACCAAGCTTTTACTAACACGAGATTAGCAAAAGGAGCCCAAAGGGTGCCGCGCTTAGTATTGAACTGCCCTTTTATAGTCTCGTCGTACGTGGTGTACGTGACCGCGTTCTTGGCGTTTGGAAATTCCGACAACTTTGTGCGACCGTGTGTATGCAAAACAAGTTTGAGCCAACATTAGTCAGAAAAAAATCTATGGATTTTGTTGTCGGAATGTCCGATCAATGTCCGACTGTGTGTACGGGGCATAAAAGAGCGCTTCTGACAGCATCCAATCCCAGGAAATTTGAACTCTTCACCCCACAAAGGTTCCATTGGCCTTGAACCTGCTGTCCCAGGCAGTGTGCCTCGCAGCCTCCCAGACTGGCATTGGTCGACACCACTATTGGTTCTGAGGCCTTCAACGGAACTCCGCGGGAAAGATTGTGAGCTACTGACCACCAACCAGGGATCAGATTATTGGAATTGTCAGACGATCCCACTGAAGAAGAAAGTTGCATTGAAACCTCCTTCTGTACCACCTGACCCCCGGGACTACTGGAACTGTGGCTGATAAAACCCCCAGATACTTCATGCATTCCTTCAGCATCATAGAAGGCCTGACCATCACTGCTTTGTCTGAGACTGGATCTCCTGGACCTTCCTGAGGAAGAGAAATACTACCCCGATCCGTGTTGAATTGTACTCCTAAATACTCCAACATTTGGGTCAGATGCAGCTGGCTCTTCCGAAAGTTGATCAACCAACCGAAATGAGCTAGTGTTTTGCAGGTGAATTCACATGAACTAGAAGGAGCTCATTTGAAGGACCCAGAAGAAGCATGTCATCTAGACAATGGAATATTTACACTCCCTTAACCCTGAGAGTCGCAATGACAGCAGACAGTAGCTTTAAAAATGTTCTCGGAGTCGTGCAGAGACCGAATGGGAGAGATTAAAAATGAAAATGAGAGCCTTCCACGGAAGGCCTGAGAAAGCGATGGTGAGATGCGTCTATTGAGACAAGAAGATACGTATCCACCAGATCGATGGAAACCATCCAGTCTCCTGACTCCACAACCGATAGTGACCACGTCCGATAGTGAAAAAACGACGTAGGGAGGAGGAGCTATGCCCTGACATCACCGCTGAGTCCCAGAAGCATACGGGCTTTGTGTAAGCCGGCCGGCTCGTCATTTTTAACATGCGCTTTTATATTCTTCTTTGATGTAAGTTGCCACCTGTTTTTCTATACGAATAAATGTAATAGGTTTTACACTATGTGGAGTTTTCTTGTTTTTTGGGTTTAAAACTGGCATATATCAATCCTGCCTGCTGACCACCTCTGCTGACACTTTGGAGATCAGGGCTTGCCAGGGAGATCCCGGGCTGGGGTTGCAGCCATCCGCCTTGTGTGGTCCCCTATAATAAGGGACCAACATTTTCTGGTAAGCGGCAGTATTTCTCAAGGGTGGAGGAGATTTCCATATTGCACTTGTCACTTCGGTGTGAACCTTCACTACTCATCACTGTGGACTTCCTCTGTGGACCCTCACTATTGGATTTTCTGATGCATTACTTATATAGACTGTGTTTACTTATGGATTGATTCCAATGGATTTTTTGCCAATTTGATTTTTATTATGTCACAGATTTTTACTTTATTTTTATTTTCACTTGCACATTTGGTGCACAATCACGATATGTGTTGTTAGATACACTTTATATCAATCTTTGGATATTCACATGCATTATTATCAATTTATGGGCTGTTTGTTATTTTCGTTTAATTTTTGCTTTTCATTTTGCAGTATTCATTGATTAGCACGACTTGTTGTTTTATTTATATAGTCATTTATATTGCCAGTGACCTTTGCCAGTAATACACATTCTTTTATACTGTACCATACAATCCCAGCACCTGGGAACCCACCTCCTCTGGAGATTTACAGCCCATATGGGGGGGGGGTCTTCTGAACCGGGAGAGGCTGAACCCGACAGGATGGATGGATGGATGTATGGAGAAGGAGAAAAAAAATAAAAAAATTAAAATAAACTTTAAAAGGCGTCCGGAGCAAGGACAAAAAAAAGAGCACTGGTGTGGGCAGACAGCCGCCCTTTTATGGGCTAGAAAAGAGGTGGTCCTGGAGGGGTCAGAGGGGGCGGAGCTGACCCATAGTAGGCTGACATAGGGAGGTCCTGGAAAAGGCATTTAAAAGTACTAGCGCTAGCGGCTATTAATGAATTGTCGAGTCTCTGCAATACACATAAAAGTAATTGAAAAAAACGGCCTTCGGTTCCCCCATAGTGCATTACCAGGCCCTTTGGGTCTGGTATGAATATTAAGGGGGAACCCTAAACCAAAATTAAAAAAAAAAATGCGTGGGGTCCTCCAAAATTCCATACCAGGCCCTTCAGGTCTGGTATGGATATTAAGGGGAACCCTGTGTCAATTTTTTTTTTAAATGGCGTGGGGGTCCCCCTCAAAATCCATACCAGACCCTTTGGTTCTGGCATGGATTTTGAGGGGAACCCTTGCCAAAATTAACCTCTTCCCGCCCGGCCTATAGCAGATTGACGGCCGGGCAGTGGTTCAGTTATCCTGACTGGGCGTCATATGACGTCCAGCAGGATAACAGCCGCCACGCGCCTGTGGGGGCACGCATCGCGGCGATCGGTGGAGCGGTGTGTCAGTCTGACACACTGCTCCACAGATCTTGGTAAAGAGCCTCCGGCTGATTACGATGTCAATAGGAAAAGCCGTTGGTCGGCTTTTCCTCACTCGCGTCTGACAGACGCGAGTAGAGGAGAACCGATTGGCGGCTCTCCTGACAGGGGGGGTCTGCGCTGATTGTTTATCAGCGCAGCCTCCCCCTCGGAAGCCCACACTAGACCACCAGGGAAGCCGCCAGGACCACCAGGGAAGGGGGCAACATGTGGATGGCCAGGTATGTACCCCATGGCCATCCACATGTGCAAATTATGCCCGATCTGTGCCAATCAGTGCCCATGCACCATTATATATCAGTGATGCCCAGCAATGCCACCCATCAGTGCCACCAATCAGTGTAATCAGTGCCACCCATCAGTGTCCACCGGTGCCACCTGTCAGTGCCCATCAGTGCCACCTATCAGTGCCACCCGTAAGTACCCATCAGTGCCGCCTATGAGGGCCCATCAGTGCCGTCTATGAGTGCCCATCAGTGCCACCTATGAGTGCCCATCAGTGCCGCATACCAGTGCCACATATCAGTGCCCATCATCAGTGCTACCTCATTGGTGCCACCTCATCAGTGCCCATTAGTGCCACCTTATCAGTGCCCATCAGTGCAGCCATATCAGTGCCTATCATTGAAGAAGAAAACGTACTTATTTACAAAAAATTTTAACAGAAACAAAGAAAAACTTGGTTTTTTTTTTAACATTTTCGATTTTTTTTATTCGTTGGGCAAAAAATAAAAACCACAGAGGTGATCAAATACCACCAAAAGAAAGCTCTATTTGTGGGAACAAAAAGATAAAAAATTTGTTTGGGTACAGTGTTGTATGACCGCGCGATTGTCATTCAAATTGCGACAGCGCTGAAAGCTGAAAATTGGCCTGGGCAGGAAGGTGTCTAAGTGCCTGGTATTTAAGTGGTTAAAAAAAAATGGCATGGGGTCCCCCTAAAAATCCATACCAGACCCTTATCCAAGCACGCAACCTGGCAGGCCACAGGAAAAGAGGGGGGACAAGAGAGCGCCCCCCCTCCTGAACTGTACCAGGCCACATGCCCTCAACATGGGGAGGATGTCCCCATGTTGATGGGGACAAGGGCCTCATCCCCACAACCCTTGCCCGGTGGTTATGGGGGTATGTGGGCGGGGGCTTATTGGAATCTGGAAGCCCCCTTTAACAAGGGGACCCCCAGATCCCGGCCCCCCCTGGGTGAAATGGTAATGGTGTACAAATGTACCCCTACCATTTCACAAAAAAAGTGTCAAAAATGTTCTTTCTCCGCTTCTTTTTATATCTTTTTCTGGTCTTCATTCAGTTTTCTTACTCCATCTTGTTCTTCCCCCCTGCTTCTTTCTCTTCCTCCGATCTTCTGCTTCTTCCTTCGGTCTTCTCGTCCGGCATCTTTTTCCACTGCTTCTTTTTCGGCTTGGTTCTCTGGAGAGTCCGGATGATCAGCCTCAATGGGAGGCTCGCGCTGTGTGACGCTTCTGTTCTTCTGACAGTGCTTATATAACTTGGGGAGGGTCCACCCGGTGACCCCGCCTCCCTGTGATGCACGGAAATTCCCTATTGCTTTCCCCTTGGTGTTTGAGGGGGACCCCCCATGCCAATTTTTCAAATTTTGGCACGGGGTTCCCCTTAATATCCATATCAGACCTGAAGGGCCTGGTATGGAATTTGGGGGGACCCCCACACATTTTTTTTTTATTTTAGTTTGGGGTTCCCCTGTGAACTTTTATCTGTATTGCCGGGACCGACAATTCATTATAGCCGCGAGTAGTTTTAAATTACTTTTTTTACTTTAGAAATGTAATTTTGCTCTCAGACTGTTGTAAACACAGGAAACATGTGCTACTTTACAGGCATACTATAGACACCCCCAGGTATGAAATTTAAAGGAATATTCACTTTTATTGTTTCACTTTAAGCATTAATAAAATCACTGCTCCCGAAAAAACGGCCGTTTTTAAAACTTTTTTTGCATTCATTCATGTCCCCTGGGGCAGGACCCAGGTCCCCAAACACTTTTTATGACAATTCGTATTTTGGATGCATCTGAATGTACGAATTTTCGATTCATACGAAACTAATCGCACATGTCTACTGCATTACTTGCCCATATAAATTGCTGTATATAGGATGTACTATACACCCTCTCAGACAGCGTTTTGGTGTACACAGCCACTTGGTGGAAGAGGGAAAAGATCAATACAGTATCCCTCGCCACTTCGCACAGTGCCACCAAAAATCTACTCAGGGCCTAGAAGTCTGGGTTGATGAACAGATCCCAAAGATTTTCCATGAAGCAGAGAGGTTTCACCGACTCTGTGAGAGGGAGACTTTCTGGATCTACTCTTTAGATACCCTCTCATCTGGAGGGTTAAACAAAGAACTAGAGGTCTCTACCATCTTATGATGCATATTCGCTTTCACAATACCTCAGGCCCCCCCCCATTCTAACCATTATCCTCCATTTTTCTTCCAGCGCACCTTGGTATCATATTTAAATATACAATATATATATATATATTTTTTTGGTGGTTGGGTGACCTTCGCTGCTAGGGTGGTGGGTGTTGGATTCGGTACCTGTAAGTATATTGTCTGGGATACACCTTTTCATACTAATTGTAGTTCCCTCCCCCCCCCAATGGCTCTTAGGCTGGATTCACACCTATGCATTTTTAGTGCTTTTTGCATTTTGCAGATTTGCACCACAGTCCATTAACCATGGTTTCCTATGGAATACGTTCTGTAGTGCAAATCTGCAAAATGCAAAAAGCACTAAAACTGCATAAGTGTGAATCCAGCCTTAGGGGGCCTGTCTCCGTGCTGCCGAGCCAGGCTTGCAGCTGGCACCATGGATTTGTGGCCCCCTTCACCATCTAGGGTATCTTATATCTGCCATACATGACATTCCTTTTTGGTAGTCTAGATTATTATCTATCTTCAGGCCATCACATATACTCTCACTAATATATGTGTATACCACACAGTTCATTATTTCTTTATCCCATACCCAGTGCACCTATCAGATTGATCTATATATTGATCCCTACATTTCCTTATCTTTCCAATACACATGACTTTGGATTATCATGTTGCTATAACCTATAAATGTAACCTGTCCACCATATGTCCGCCTAACCCCCATTCCTTAATTTACCATCATATTGGTATCACTTTAGGGCTATACTGGCCTACCGGGATAGCAAGAAATTTCTCAGTAGGCTGGCTGCCCTGGGTCCGCTGTCAGTTAGGAGCTGTGAATAGGAGGCAGGGCTGGATGGTTTGTGGTGTGCAGGAGGATAATGCAGGTGGGAGCATGAACACTTAATGTGTGTTCTATGGGCAGTGGACTGACCATTTGGGTAGTAGGGGGCCCAAAGACATTAGCGCTGCTTAGGGGAGTACAAGGGAAGACTTGCTCCTCCTCCCGTCCATCCACAGTCAATCAGCAAGCAATGTAGCCCTCCCCCTCTCCAGCCTGCTCACATTTAAATGTAAACAGTGCCAGTCAGGGCCGATCCTAGGGTCACTGGCGCCTGGGTGCAGAAATATTTCTGGCGCCCCCACATGGGCGTGGTCATTTTAGTAACTCCTCCCCTTTACAAATATTTCTATGGCAACGACTCAACCACAGAGATGCTCCACCACGAAGTCTTCATTACCCTGGGATCCTTACAGGTACAATAAACAAAATACAGGGAGAGAAGCATGAGTACTTTATTGGGACCTGGAGGGGGGCCTCTCTGATGGAGACAGAAAGCACTTCTGTTAGAGAGTCTGTTAGAAAGAGCCTCCAGAAATACTACAGACATGATACAGGAGATGATCAGAGACTGCAGACATAGTACAGGAGATGGTCAGAGACTGCAGACATACTACAGGAGATGATCAGAGACTGCAGACATACTACAGGAGATGATCAGAGACTGCAGAAATAGTACAAGAGATGGTCAGAGACCGCAGACATACTACAGGAGATGATCAGAGACTGCAGACATACTACAGGAGATGATCAGAGACTGCAGACATACTACAGGAGATGATCAGAGACTGCAGACATAGTACAGGAGATGATCAGAGACTGCAGACATAGTACAGGAGATGGTCAGAGACTGCAGACATAGTACAGGAGATGGTCAGAGACTGCAGACATAATACAGGAGATGGTCAGAGACTGCAGACATAGTACACTAGATGGTCTGAGACTGCAGACATAGTACAGGAGATGGTCAGAGACTGCAGACATGTTACAGGAGATGGTCAGAGACTGCAGACATGGTACAGGAGATGGTCAGAGACTGCAGACATGGTACAGGAGATGGTCAGAGACTGCAGACATAGTACAGGAGATGGTCAGAGACTGCAGACATAGTACAGAAAATGATCAGAGTCTGCAGACATAGTACAGGAGATGGTCAGAGACTGCAGACATAGTACACTAGATGATCAGAGACTGCAGACATAGTACAGGAGATGATCAGAGACTGCAGACATAGTACAGGAGATGATCAGAGACCGCATACATGGTACAGGAGATGGTCAGAGACTGCAGACATGGTAGAGGAGATGGTCAGAGACTGCAGACATGGTACAGGAGATGATCAGAGACTGCAGACATGGTACAGGGGAGGGTCAGAGACTGCAGACATAGTACAGGAGAGGGTCAGAGACTGCAGACATAGTACAGGAGATGGTCAGAGACTGCAGACATGATATATGAGACGGTTAGAGACTGCAGACATAGTACAGGAGATGGTCAGAGACTGCAGACATAGTACAGGAGATGGTCAGAGACTGCAGACATTATATAGGAGACGGTTAGAGACTGCAGACATGGTACAGGAGATGGTCATAGACTGCAGACATAGTACAGGAGATGGTCAGAGACTGCAGTCATAATACAGGAGAGGGTCAGAGACTGCAGACATAGTACAGGAGATGGTCAGAGACTGCAGACATGACATAGGAGACAGTTAGAGACTGCAGACATAATACAGGAGATGATCAGAGACTGCAGACATAGTACAGGAGATGGTCAGAGACTGCAGACATAGTACAGGAGAGGGTCAGAGACTGCAGACATAGTAC
Source organism: Lithobates clamitans (assembly GCA_037952925.1). Lineage (NCBI taxonomy): Eukaryota > Metazoa > Chordata > Amphibia > Anura > Ranidae > Lithobates > Lithobates clamitans. The sequence goes on from JBBGZY010000034.1 coordinate 2,522,739, forward strand.
AGGAGATGGTCAGAGACTGCAGACATAGTACAGGAGAGGGTCAGAGACTGCAGACATAGTACAGGAGATGATCAGAGACTGCAGACATAGTACAGGAGATGGTCAGAGACTGCAGACATAGTACAGGAGAGGGTCAGAGACTGCAGACATAGTATAGGAGATGGTCAGAGACTGCAGACATGATATAGGAGACGGTTAGAGACTGCAGACATGATACAGGAGATGATCAGAGACTGCAGACATAGTACAGGAGATGGTCAGAGACTGCAGACATGATATAGGAGATGGTCCGAGACTGCAGATGAAGGATGAGCTCCGGCGTGTTCGCAAGCTGCACGTGCCGAGCCCGCCAGGAAGTCGGCAATGCGCTGCGCTAATCACAGGCAGTGAGACATTGGGACATTTCCCGATCTCTCTCTGTCCACCATATGTCCGCCTAACCCCCATTCCTTAATTTACCATCATATTGGTATCACTTTAGGGCTGGACTGGCCTACCGGGATAGCGAGAAATTTCTCAGTAGGCTGGCTGCCCTGGGGCCGCTGTCAGCTAGGAGCTGTGAATAGGAGGCAGGGCTGGCTGGTTTGTGGTGTGCAGGAGGATAATGCAGGTGGGAGCATGGACACTTACTGTGTGCTCTATGGGCAGTGGACTGACCATTTGGGTAGTAGGGGGCCCAAAGACAATAGCGCTGCTTAGGGGAGTACAAGAGAGGACTTGCTCCTCCTCCCGTCCATCCACAGCCAATCAGCAAGCAGTGTAGCCCTCCCCCTCTCCAGCCTGCTCACATTTGACTGTAAACAGTGCCAGTTAGGGCCGATCCTAGGGTCACAGGCGCCTGGGTGCAGAAATATTTCTGGCGCCCCCACATGGGTGTGGTCATTTTAGTAACTCCTCCCCTTTACAAATATTTCTATGGCAACGACTCAACCACAGAGATGCTCCACCACGAAGTCTTCATTACCCTGGGATCCTTACAGGTACAATAAACAAAATACAGGAAGAGAAGCAAGAATACTTTATTGGGACCTGGAGGGGGGCCTCTCTGATGGAGACAGAGAGCACTTCTGTTAGAGAGTCTGTTAGAAAGAGCCCCCAGAAATACTACAGACATAATACAGGAGATGATCAGAGACTGCAGACATACTACAGGAGATGATCAGAGACTGCAGACATAGTACAGGAGATGATCAGAGACTGCAGACATAGTACAGGAGATGGTCAGAGACTGCAGACATACTACAGGAGATGATAAGAGACTGCAGACATACTACAGGAGATGATCAGAGACTGCAGACATAATACAGGAGATGATCAGAGACTGCAGACATAGTACAGGAGATGGTCAGAGACTGCAGACATAATACAGGAGATGGTCAGAGACTGCAGACATAGTACACTAGATGGTCAGAGACTGCAGACATAGTACAGGAGATGGTCAGAGACTGCAGACATGTTACAGGAGATGGTCAGAGACTGCGGACATGGTACAGGAGATGGTCAGAGACTGCAGACATGGTACAGGAGATGGTCAGAGACTGCAGACATAATACAGGAGATGATCAGAGACTGCAGACATAGTACAGGAGATGGTCAGAGACTGCAGACATAGTACACTAGATGATCAGAGACTGCAGACATAGTACAGGAGATGATCAGAGACTGCAGACATAGTACAGGAGATGGTCAGAGATTGCAGACATAGTACACTAGATGATCAGAGACCGCATACATAGTACGGGAGATGATCAGAGACCGCATACATGGTACAGGAGATGGTCAGAGACTGCAGACATAGTACAGGAGAGGGTCAGAGACTGCAGACATAGTACAGGAGATGGTCAGAGACTGCAGACATGATATAGGAGACGGTTAGAGACTGCATACATAATACAGGAGATGATCAGAGACTGCAGACATAGTACAGGAGATGGTCAGAGACTGCAGACATGATATAGGAGATGATCCGAGACTGCAGATGAAGGATGAGCTCCGGCGTGTTCGCAAACTGCACGTGCCGAGCCCGCCAGGAAGTCAGCAATGCGCTGCGCTAATCACAGGCAGTGAGACATTTCCCGATCTCTGCAGCCGCACATCGGGAAATGTCTCATTGCTTGTGATTAGCGCTGTGCAGTGCCGAGTTCCTGGTGGGTTCTGCACGTGCAGCTTGCGAATACGCCGAAGCTCATCCTTACTGCAGACATAGTACAGGAGATGGTCCATTAGACCCCTTTCGCACTGGAGGCGTTTTTCAGGCGCTTTAGTGTTAAAAATAGCACCTGGAAAAAGCTTTATCTGCAATCCCACTGTGGGAGCCCGAATGCTTTCACACTGGAGCAGAGCACTGGCACGACGTCCAAAAAATTCCTGCAAGTAGCTTCTTTGAGGCGCTTTAGGAGCGGTGTATACACTGCTCCTAAAGCGCCCTTGTCCATTGGAATCAATGGGCAGTGCCTGCAAAGCGCCTCCGCAGTTGCACCTTTGAACCCTTTAGTGGGGGTTAAATGTACCTCTACAGCGACGGTAAAGCGCCACTAAACGTAGCAGCGCATTACCGCTGATGCCCCTGCACTGTCAGTGTGAAAGGGCTCTTAGTACATCTCATTAAACATCACATCTGTAAATGAACTACTGAGGTGCAGGAAGGGACAGGGGCTGTGTATCCTATTGTAATCTATCACACCATAAAACATCTCCTAGCAGGGGCAGCCCAGAGCACATCTAAAGGTGTGCAGGGGATGCCATTCATACACAGCACACTGACTCACCTCAGTTCTCTCTCCATGCATCTGGAGATAGAGATGGGAGGGGGAGGCATTCCAACTGGTGTTGGTAGAGACAGTGCGGGATCCCAGTGTGAGGAATTTTTTCCCGCACATCAGCAGCCACTGACTAGAACCCTCCTGTCAGGAAGAGGAGCGCCCCTCCCCCCCCAGCACTGCCAGGCTGGACGGGCTGCCCTACGCTCAAACTGGTGTTCTGGACGGACACTCACAAGGAGAGAAGGAGGGAGGGGAGAAGTCTGGCTCTTCTGCGCCCCCACTTCTGCAGGCGCCTGGGTGCAAAGCACCCTTCGCACCCCGGGTAGGATCGGCCCTGGTGCCAGTGGCGGCTGGTGCTCAAAATATTTGGGGGGGTGCAAACACACTGAAAAATTCTGAAAAATAACCCCATCAATTGCAGCCTCACTGTACCATCAAACACAGCCACTGTACCTTCAAACGCAGCCACTGTACCATCAAATGCAACCACTGTGCCCATCAATTGCCGCCACTGTGCCCATCAATTGCCGCCACTGTGCCATCAAACGCAGCCACTGTGCCCATCAATTGCTGCCACTGTGCCATCAAACACAGCCACTGTGCCATCAAACACAGGCACTGTGTCATCAAATGCAGCCACTGTGCCATCAAAATCAGCCACTATGCCCATCAATCCAATTCCTGCCCTTAACCCCTCCGATCAGTCTCAATTTCTGCCCCATCAGACCTCAAATCATGGTATATGGCATTTCCCACAAATCCTGGTACATAGCATGTCTCACAATCCTGGTATATAGCATTTCTCACAAAGTCTGGTATATAATTTCTCACAAATCCTGGTATATAGCATGTGTCACAAAGCCTGGTATATAGCATTTCGCACAAAGCCTGGTATATAGCATGTCTCACAAAGCCTGGTATATAGCATGTCTCACAAAGCCTGGTATATAGCATGTCTCACAAAGCCTGGTATATAGCATTTCTCACAAAGCCTGGTATATAGCATTTCTCACAAAGCCTGGTATATAGCATGTCTCACAAAGCCTGGTATATAGCATTTCGCACAAAGCCTGTTATATAGCATGTCTCACAAAGCCTGGTATATTGCATGTCTCAAAAAGCCTGGCATATAACATTTCTCACAAAGCCTGGTATATAGCATTTCGCACAAAGCCTGGTATATAGCATTTCGCACAAAGCCTGGTATATAGCATTTCGCACAAAGCCTGGTATATAGCATGTTACATAGTTATATAGTAGGCAGGGTTGAAAAAAGACATCAAGTCCAACCTATGTGTGATTATGTGTCAGTATTACATTGTATATCCCTGCATGTTGCAGTCAATCAGGTGCTTATCTAATAGTTTCTTGAAGCTATCGATGCTCCCCGCTGAGACCACTGCCTGTGGAAGAGAATTCCACATCCTTGCCACTCTTATGCCCCGTACACACGATCGGACACTGATCGGACATTCCGACAACAAAATCCATGGATTTTTTCAGACGGATGTTGGCTCAAAGTTGTTTTGCGTACACACAGTCGCACAAAGTTGTCGAAATTTCCGATCGCCAAGAACGCGGTGACGTACACCACGTACGACGAGACTAGGAGAGGCCAGTTCAGAACCAAGCGCGGCACCCTTTGGGCTCCTTTTGCTAATCTCGTGTTAGTAAAAGTTTGGTGAGAGACGATTCGCGCTTTTACAGACTCGTGGTTTTCAGATCGTTTTCTGCTGTTCAGTTTGTGCTTGTGGGTTTGTATCTGCTCTTCAGTGCGTGCAGTCAGTTCGTATTGTACTATTCAGTGCAATCTTGTCCGCTTGTTACTGTTTTTCAGGTCGCTCTTCACAGGCCTTGCTGTTCTTCAGTGTGTTCTGTTACTTCGTTCTGAGCAGCCGACAGTTTTCTAGCCATGTTGCGTATACGTACTCCTCGTAGAGTTCGTGCTGTGTGGGGGCTTGGTGTTGGGGTCCTGACCTTGACACAAGTCCAGTCCATGAACAGGGTGGGGAGGAGTTCATGGACCAAGAATTGGTTGCTTCAGCGTGACCATTTCTGTCATATGCCTTTGCCCCGTGAGATCCGTGAGAATAATCCTGATGATTTCAGGAACTTTCTCCGGATGACAGACCCCGTATTTCACAGTTTGTCGGCTTTGCTGACCCCTTATATTAGCAGGCAGGATACCTGCATGAGGCAAGCCATCACTCCGGAGCAGAGGCTAGTCGCCACCCTGCGGTACTTGGCGATGGGGAGAAGCCTGCAGCACTTGAAGTTCTCGACAGGCATCTCCCCCCAGGCTCTGGGGATCAATATCCTGGAGACCTGTTCTGCCATCATACAGGTCCTGCAGAAGGAGTATATGAAGGTAAGATTTTTATCCTTTAATATCACATTTTATTGTATTTAATGTTTGCTAATATATTGTATTTCTTTCCTCATTCCCTAATTACCATTATTGTAATATGCTGTGAATGTCCCCTTTGTCCTCATGCATGCTGGATTTTTAGGTAATTATTTTTGTTGTCCTTCATACATATATGCCTTCACTTACCTCCCCAGCATGGTCTCCTGGCCCTATATTCCCCTCTTGTAGTCACTTAACAATGTATTTTATCAGCTCCATAGTAGTGCTTTACCCTAAACACCCCCTAAAATGTTTTAAAATGTGATTTGTGCTTTAAATTCAGGCAGAGTGCCAGAGACTTTTTTGGGGGGTCCCCAAATCATTTTTAACCCTCCCTCCCCCCATCTGCTAAGTCAGCTGATACCAATTCTCTATCTATCCTCAATCATCTATCTTCTGACTTTGCCAAACCCATACACACTATACCCACCTCTTTTGTGGTCAGAATTATGGATGAATTCCCCAAAGCATGTAGTGCATTCATGTCCCCTGGGGCAGGACCCAGGTCCCCAAACACTTTTTATGACAATTCGTATTTTGGATGCATCTGAATGTACGAATTTTCGATTCATACGAAACTAATCGCACATGTCTACTGCATTACTTGCCCATATAAATTGCTGTATATAGGATGTACTATACACCCTCTCAGACAGCGTTTTGGTGTACACAGCCACTTGGTGGAAGAGGGAAAAGATCAATACAGTATCCCTCGCCACTTCGCACAGTGCCACCAAAAATCTACTCAGGGCCTAGAAGTCTGGGTTGATGAACAGATCCCAAAGATTTTCCATGAAGCAGAGAGGTTTCACCGACTCTGTGAGAGGGAGACTTTCTGGATCTACTCTTTAGATACCCTCTCATCTGGAGGGTTAAACAAAGAACTAGAGGTCTCTACCATCTTATGATGCATATTCGCTTTCACAATACCTCAGGCCCCCCCCCATTCTAACCATTATCCTCCATTTTTCTTCCAGCGCACCTTGGTATCATATTTAAATATACAATATATATATATATATTTTTTTGGTGGTTGGGTGACCTTCGCTGCTAGGGTGGTGGGTGTTGGATTCGGTACCTGTAAGTATATTGTCTGGGATACACCTTTTCATACTAATTGTAGTTCCCTCCCCCCCCCAATGGCTCTTAGGCTGGATTCACACCTATGCATTTTTAGTGCTTTTTGCATTTTGCAGATTTGCACCACAGTCCATTAACCATGGTTTCCTATGGAATACGTTCTGTAGTGCAAATCTGCAAAATGCAAAAAGCACTAAAACTGCATAAGTGTGAATCCAGCCTTAGGGGGCCTGTCTCCGTGCTGCCGAGCCAGGCTTGCAGCTGGCACCATGGATTTGTGGCCCCCTTCACCATCTAGGGTATCTTATATCTGCCATACATGACATTCCTTTTTGGTAGTCTAGATTATTATCTATCTTCAGGCCATCACATATACTCTCACTAATATATGTGTATACCACACAGTTCATTATTTCTTTATCCCATACCCAGTGCACCTATCAGATTGATCTATATATTGATCCCTACATTTCCTTATCTTTCCAATACACATGACTTTGGATTATCATGTTGCTATAACCTATAAATGTAACCTGTCCACCATATGTCCGCCTAACCCCCATTCCTTAATTTACCATCATATTGGTATCACTTTAGGGCTATACTGGCCTACCGGGATAGCAAGAAATTTCTCAGTAGGCTGGCTGCCCTGGGTCCGCTGTCAGTTAGGAGCTGTGAATAGGAGGCAGGGCTGGATGGTTTGTGGTGTGCAGGAGGATAATGCAGGTGGGAGCATGAACACTTAATGTGTGTTCTATGGGCAGTGGACTGACCATTTGGGTAGTAGGGGGCCCAAAGACATTAGCGCTGCTTAGGGGAGTACAAGGGAAGACTTGCTCCTCCTCCCGTCCATCCACAGTCAATCAGCAAGCAATGTAGCCCTCCCCCTCTCCAGCCTGCTCACATTTAAATGTAAACAGTGCCAGTCAGGGCCGATCCTAGGGTCACTGGCGCCTGGGTGCAGAAATATTTCTGGCGCCCCCACATGGGCGTGGTCATTTTAGTAACTCCTCCCCTTTACAAATATTTCTATGGCAACGACTCAACCACAGAGATGCTCCACCACGAAGTCTTCATTACCCTGGGATCCTTACAGGTACAATAAACAAAATACAGGGAGAGAAGCATGAGTACTTTATTGGGACCTGGAGGGGGGCCTCTCTGATGGAGACAGAAAGCACTTCTGTTAGAGAGTCTGTTAGAAAGAGCCTCCAGAAATACTACAGACATGATACAGGAGATGATCAGAGACTGCAGACATAGTACAGGAGATGGTCAGAGACTGCAGACATACTACAGGAGATGATCAGAGACTGCAGACATACTACAGGAGATGATCAGAGACTGCAGAAATAGTACAAGAGATGGTCAGAGACCGCAGACATACTACAGGAGATGATCAGAGACTGCAGACATACTACAGGAGATGATCAGAGACTGCAGACATACTACAGGAGATGATCAGAGACTGCAGACATAGTACAGGAGATGATCAGAGACTGCAGACATAGTACAGGAGATGGTCAGAGACTGCAGACATAGTACAGGAGATGGTCAGAGACTGCAGACATAATACAGGAGATGGTCAGAGACTGCAGACATAGTACACTAGATGGTCTGAGACTGCAGACATAGTACAGGAGATGGTCAGAGACTGCAGACATGTTACAGGAGATGGTCAGAGACTGCAGACATGGTACAGGAGATGGTCAGAGACTGCAGACATGGTACAGGAGATGGTCAGAGACTGCAGACATAGTACAGGAGATGGTCAGAGACTGCAGACATAGTACAGAAAATGATCAGAGTCTGCAGACATAGTACAGGAGATGGTCAGAGACTGCAGACATAGTACACTAGATGATCAGAGACTGCAGACATAGTACAGGAGATGATCAGAGACTGCAGACATAGTACAGGAGATGATCAGAGACCGCATACATGGTACAGGAGATGGTCAGAGACTGCAGACATGGTAGAGGAGATGGTCAGAGACTGCAGACATGGTACAGGAGATGATCAGAGACTGCAGACATGGTACAGGGGAGGGTCAGAGACTGCAGACATAGTACAGGAGAGGGTCAGAGACTGCAGACATAGTACAGGAGATGGTCAGAGACTGCAGACATGATATATGAGACGGTTAGAGACTGCAGACATAGTACAGGAGATGGTCAGAGACTGCAGACATAGTACAGGAGATGGTCAGAGACTGCAGACATTATATAGGAGACGGTTAGAGACTGCAGACATGGTACAGGAGATGGTCATAGACTGCAGACATAGTACAGGAGATGGTCAGAGACTGCAGTCATAATACAGGAGAGGGTCAGAGACTGCAGACATAGTACAGGAGATGGTCAGAGACTGCAGACATGACATAGGAGACAGTTAGAGACTGCAGACATAATACAGGAGATGATCAGAGACTGCAGACATAGTACAGGAGATGGTCAGAGACTGCAGACATAGTACAGGAGAGGGTCAGAGACTGCAGACATAGTACAGGAGATGGTCAGAGACTGCAGACATAGTACAGGAGAGGGTCAGAGACTGCAGACATAGTACAGGAGATGATCAGAGACTGCAGACATAGTACAGGAGATGGTCAGAGACTGCAGACATAGTACAGGAGAGGGTCAGAGACTGCAGACATAGTATAGGAGATGGTCAGAGACTGCAGACATGATATAGGAGACGGTTAGAGACTGCAGACATGATACAGGAGATGATCAGAGACTGCAGACATAGTACAGGAGATGGTCAGAGACTGCAGACATGATATAGGAGATGGTCCGAGACTGCAGATGAAGGATGAGCTCCGGCGTGTTCGCAAGCTGCACGTGCCGAGCCCGCCAGGAAGTCGGCAATGCGCTGCGCTAATCACAGGCAGTGAGACATTGGGACATTTCCCGATCTCTCTCTGTCCACCATATGTCCGCCTAACCCCCATTCCTTAATTTACCATCATATTGGTATCACTTTAGGGCTGGACTGGCCTACCGGGATAGCGAGAAATTTCTCAGTAGGCTGGCTGCCCTGGGGCCGCTGTCAGCTAGGAGCTGTGAATAGGAGGCAGGGCTGGCTGGTTTGTGGTGTGCAGGAGGATAATGCAGGTGGGAGCATGGACACTTACTGTGTGCTCTATGGGCAGTGGACTGACCATTTGGGTAGTAGGGGGCCCAAAGACAATAGCGCTGCTTAGGGGAGTACAAGAGAGGACTTGCTCCTCCTCCCATCCATCCACAGCCAATCAGCAAGCAGTGTAGCCCTCCCCCTCTCCAGCCTGCTCACATTTGACTGTAAACAGTGCCAGTTAGGGCCGATCCTAGGGTCACAGGCGCCTGGGTGCAGAAATATTTCTGGCGCCCCCACATGGGTGTGGTCATTTTAGTAACTCCTCCCCTTTACAAATATTTCTATGGCAACGACTCAACCACAGAGATGCTCCACCACGAAGTCTTCATTACCCTGGGATCCTTACAGGTACAATAAACAAAATACAGGAAGAGAAGCAAGAATACTTTATTGGGACCTGGAGGGGGGCCTCTCTGATGGAGACAGAGAGCACTTCTGTTAGAGAGTCTGTTAGAAAGAGCCCCCAGAAATACTACAGACATAATACAGGAGATGATCAGAGACTGCAGACATACTACAGGAGATGATCAGAGACTGCAGACATAGTACAGGAGATGATCAGAGACTGCAGACATAGTACAGGAGATGGTCAGAGACTGCAGACATACTACAGGAGATGATAAGAGACTGCAGACATACTACAGGAGATGATCAGAGACTGCAGACATAATACAGGAGATGATCAGAGACTGCAGACATAGTACAGGAGATGGTCAGAGACTGCAGACATAATACAGGAGATGGTCAGAGACTGCAGACATAGTACACTAGATGGTCAGAGACTGCAGACATAGTACAGGAGATGGTCAGAGACTGCAGACATGTTACAGGAGATGGTCAGAGACTGCGGACATGGTACAGGAGATGGTCAGAGACTGCAGACATGGTACAGGAGATGGTCAGAGACTGCAGACATAATACAGGAGATGATCAGAGACTGCAGACATAGTACAGGAGATGGTCAGAGACTGCAGACATAGTACACTAGATGATCAGAGACTGCAGACATAGTACAGGAGATGATCAGAGACTGCAGACATAGTACAGGAGATGGTCAGAGATTGCAGACATAGTACACTAGATGATCAGAGACCGCATACATAGTACGGGAGATGATCAGAGACCGCATACATGGTACAGGAGATGGTCAGAGACTGCAGACATAGTACAGGAGAGGGTCAGAGACTGCAGACATAGTACAGGAGATGGTCAGAGACTGCAGACATGATATAGGAGACGGTTAGAGACTGCATACATAATACAGGAGATGATCAGAGACTGCAGACATAGTACAGGAGATGGTCAGAGACTGCAGACATGATATAGGAGATGATCCGAGACTGCAGATGAAGGATGAGCTCCGGCGTGTTCGCAAACTGCACGTGCCGAGCCCGCCAGGAAGTCAGCAATGCGCTGCGCTAATCACAGGCAGTGAGACATTTCCCGATCTCTGCAGCCGCACATCGGGAAATGTCTCATTGCTTGTGATTAGCGCTGTGCAGTGCCGAGTTCCTGGTGGGTTCTGCACGTGCAGCTTGCGAATACGCCGAAGCTCATCCTTACTGCAGACATAGTACAGGAGATGGTCCATTAGACCCCTTTCGCACTGGAGGCGTTTTTCAGGCGCTTTAGTGTTAAAAATAGCACCTGGAAAAAGCTTTATCTGCAATCCCACTGTGGGAGCCCGAATGCTTTCACACTGGAGCAGAGCACTGGCACGACGTCCAAAAAATTCCTGCAAGTAGCTTCTTTGAGGCGCTTTAGGAGCGGTGTATACACTGCTCCTAAAGCGCCCTTGTCCATTGGAATCAATGGGCAGTGCCTGCAAAGCGCCTCCGCAGTTGCACCTTTGAACACTTTAGTGGGGGTTAAATGTACCTCTACAGCGACGGTAAAGCGCCACTAAACGTAGCAGCGCATTACCGCTGATGCCCCTGCACTGTCAGTGTGAAAGGGCTCTTAGTACATCTCATTAAACATCACATCTGTAAATGAACTACTGAGGTGCAGGAAGGGACAGGGGCTGTGTATCCTATTGTAATCTATCACACCATAAAACATCTCCTAGCAGGGGCAGCCCAGAGCACATCTAAAGGTGTGCAGGGGATGCCATTCATACACAGCACACTGACTCACCTCAGTTCTCTCTCCATGCATCTGGAGATAGAGATGGGAGGGGGAGGCATTCCAACTGGTGTTGGTAGAGACAGTGGGGGATCCCAGTGTGAGGAATTTTTTCCCGCACATCAGCAGCCACTGACTAGAACCCTCCTGTCAGGAAGAGGAGCGCCCCTCCCCCCCAGCACTGCCAGGCTGGACGGGCTGCCCTACGCTCAAACTGGTGTTCTGGACGGACACTCACAAGGAGAGAAGGAGGGAGGGGAGAAGTCTGGCTCTTCTGCGCCCCCACTTCTGCAGGCGCCTGGGTGCAAAGCACCCTTCGCACCTCGGGTAGGATCGGCCCTGGTGCCAGTGGCAGCTGGTGCTCAAAATATTTGGGGGGGTGCAAACACACTGAAAAATTCTGAAAAATAACCCCATCAATTGCAGCCTCACTGTACCATCAAACACAGCCACTGTACCTTCAAACGCAGCCACTGTACCATCAAATGCAACCACTGTGCCCATCAATTGCCGCCACTGTGCCCATCAATTGCCGCCACTGTGCCATCAAACGCAGCCACTGTGCCCATCAATTGCTGCCACTGTGCCATCAAACACAGCCACTGTGCCATCAAACACAGGCACTGTGTCATCAAATGCAGCCACTGTGCCATCAAAATCAGCCACTATGCCCATCAATCCAATTCCTGTCCCTTCACCCCTCCGATCAGTCTCAATTTCTGCCCCATCAGACCTCAAATCATGGTATATGGCATTTCCCACAAATCCTGGTACATTGCATGTCTCACAATCCTGGTATATAGCATTTCTCACAAAGTCTGGTATATAATTTCTCACAAATCCTGGTATATAGCATGTGTCACAAAGCCTGGTATATAGCATTTCGCACAAAGCCTGGTATATAGCATGTCTCACAAAGCCTGGTATATAGCATGTCTCACAAAGCCTGGTATATAGCATGTCTCACAAAGCCTGGTATATAGCATTTCTCACAAAGCCTGGTATATAGCATTTCTCACAAAGCCTGGTATATAGCATGTCTCACAAAGCCTGGTATATAGCACTTCGCACAAAGCCTGTTATATAGCATGTCTCACAAAGCCTGGTATATTGCATGTCTCAAAAAGCCTGGCATATAACATTTCTCACAAAGCCTGGTATATAGCATTTCGCACAAAGCCTGGTATATAGCATTTCGCACAAAGCCTGGTATATAGCATTTCGCACAAAGCCTGGTATATAGCATGTTACATAGTTATATAGTAGGCAGGGTTGAAAAAAGACATCAAGTCCAACCTATGTGTGATTATGTGTCAGTATTACATTGTATATCCCTGCATGTTGCAGTCAATCAGGTGCTTATCTAATAGTTTCTTGAAGCTATCGATGCTCCCCGCTGAGACCACTGCCTGTGGAAGAGAATTCCACATCCTTGCCACTCTTATGCCCCGTACACACGATCGGACACTGATCGGACATTCCGACAACAAAATCCATGGATTTTTTCAGACGGATGTTGGCTCAAAGTTGTTTTGCGTACACACAGTCGCACAAAGTTGTCGAAATTTCCGATCGCCAAGAACGCGGTGACGTACACCACGTACGACGAGACTAGGAGAGGCCAGTTCAGAACCAAGCGCGGCACCCTTTGGGCTTCTTTTGCTAATCTCGTGTTAGTAAAAGTTTGGTGAGAGACGATTCGCGCTTTTACAGACTCGTGGTTTTCAGATCGTTTTCTGCTGTTCAGTTTGTGCTTGTGGGTTTGTATCTGCTCTTCAGTGCGTGCAGTCAGTTCGTATTGTACTATTCAGTGCAATCTTGTCCGCTTGTTACTGTTTTTCAGGTCGCTCTTCACAGGCCTTGCTGTTCTTCAGTGTGTTCTGTTACTTCGTTCTGAGCAGCCGACAGTTTTCTAGCCATGTTGCGTATACGTACTCCTCGTAGAGTTCGTGCTGTGTGGGGGCTTGGTGTTGGGGTCCTGACCTTGACACAAGTCCAGTCCATGAACAGGGTGGGGAGGAGTTCATGGACCAAGAATTGGTTGCTTCAGCGTGACCATTTCTGTCATATGCCTTTGCCCCGTGAGATCCGTGAGAATAATCCTGATGATTTCAGGAACTTTCTCCGGATGACAGACCCCGTATTTCACAGTTTGTCGGCTTTGCTGACCCCTTATATTAGCAGGCAGGATACCTGCATGAGGCAAGCCATCACTCCGGAGCAGAGGCTAGTCGCCACCCTGCGGTACTTGGCGATGGGGAGAAGCCTGCAGCACTTGAAGTTCTCGACAGGCATCTCCCCCCAGGCTCTGGGGATCAATATCCTGGAGACCTGTTCTGCCATCATACAGGTCCTGCAGAAGGAGTATATGAAGGTAAGATTTTTATCCTTTAATATCACATTTTATTGTATTTAATGTTTGCTAATATATTGTATTTCTTTCCTCATTCCCTAATTACCATTATTGTAATATGCTGTGAATGTCCCCTTTGTCCTCATGCATGCTGGATTTTTAGGTAATTATTTTTGTTGTCCTTCATACATATATGCCTTCACTTACCTCCCCAGCATGGTCTCCTGGCCCTATATTCCCCTCTTGTAGTCACTTAACAATGTATTTTATCAGCTCCATAGTAGTGCTTTACCCTAAACACCCCCTAAAATGTTTTAAAATGTGATTTGTGCTTTAAATTCAGGCAGAGTGCCAGAGACTTTTTTGGGGGGTCCCCAAATCATTTTTAACCCTCCCTCCCCCCATCTGCTAAGTCAGCTGATACCAATTCTCTATCTATCCTCAATCATCTATCTTCTGACTTTGCCAAACCCATACACACTATACCCACCTCTTTTGTGGTCAGAATTATGGATGAATTCCCCAAAGCATGTAGTGCAAGTGCCTGCCTGTATACTTTCAAATGGTACTGTTTCAAGTTTCTGTATACTATTATTATCTTGATAGGTAATAGCAGAATGTCCAAACATGCTCAAATGTGTACGATGTGTATTTATATCTTTGTATTATGACACTTCTTACCTGTCCAGTGGGCTGCCAATAGTGTAACTAAGGAGGGGCTGTTCAAAGTAATACCCATTATTTAGGCATTCATCTCTCAATGAAGTGGAGAGGGTTACCTGACCAAGAGTCCCCCCCCCCCATAATGTTAGAAATGGCCCATGGGGGGGGGGGTCTGATAGGTGTACCTTATACTTTGGTCTTTAAAAACTTCCTCAAATAAATGTTATCCTGATGTTGGCCGAGAATGTTTGTGTCTAATCTGCTTTCCCTGTTTATGTGCAAAATGACTACATTTTTTTTTGTTTGACTCCACAGTTTCCTTCCACGCCACAGGAATGGCAGACTGCGGAGGGGCAATTGATGGGAAACACGTCCACATCATCCCACCACCCAACTCGGGGTCGTACTATTATAATTATAAGGGGTTCAATAGTATTGTGATGTTGGCGGTTGTGTCGGCTACTTATGAGTTCCTGTATGTGGACGTGGGGAAGAATGGCCGGATGTCCGATGGTGGAGTCATCGCCCAGACGGAGTTCTACAGGCGTCTCCAGAATGGCAGCTTGGGCTTGCCACCTCCAGAAGACAATGTGGAAGGACTCCCATTCGTCTTCATTGCGGATGAAGCGTTTGCGCTGGGGACCATCTTATGCGGCAATTCCTGATGAGGACCCTCACCCCGGACCAGAGGGTTTTTAATTACCGGCTGGCCAGAGCCAGAAGAGTGGTGGAGAACACGTTTGGAATCATGGCCAGCCGGTAAACTGAATCATATAATCCTGGCGTGCTGTGTTCTACACAACTTTTTACGGCAACATTCTGCCAACTATGCTGGCTCAGTTGGGCCTGAGGCTGGAATTCAAAATGAAACAACCCTGACGGTGCTTGAATGTGGCCTTCCTGGCTTGCCCTCCCTGAGTGCCCGTGATGTCCGGCGAAGATACCTTGAATACTTTGCGGGTAGGGGGGCTATCAATATGCCAGACAATGTCTGAAACCTTTTTCTAATAAAAAACAAAAACAAATAACTACTCAAATCTTTGGTGACATTTACTGCTTGTGTTTGTTTTAGCTGACCCTGACAGAACTGTGGTGAGTCCTGAAAATAGCATGATTGTGTAACCTTCCAAAGCACTGTTGGGTGTTATTTACTAAAGGCAAAGACACTTTGCACTACAAGTGCACTTGAAACTGCACTTGTAGTGCAAAGTGGATTTGCCCCTAGGAAATAACACCCATTGTCACAGAAAACACCAATTAGAGTACCACAAAAGTGTTGTAGCGTTGAGACAATAATCCACACATTTTTGATTAGCAATCTTTTTAATACCTACACAATCACATGTGCATTTAGAAAAGGTTTTTAAAACAAACCAACATGTTTGTTGTAAAACAATTTTTGGGGTGGCATTATCACAAATAGAAATGTCAATTTAAGATAAAACAGGCATGTTTAAAACCAACAAGAAAGACACAAATCTTGAACTTACAAAGTTCACTTTTGGTAGAACTTGAAGGCAATATCAGACATGAGTATTAACAAATTGTGTTTGATATTGCGTTCAGATGGGGTGAAGTCACCCCAGGAAAAGCCAAATTTTGAAGATGCACACAAATTTACGAATGTCAACATGTGCTACCTGCCATCACGGGGGATCAAGGGACAGCTACTTTATTATTGAGGAAGGGGTTGCACCCCCAAAACGCGTCCATTGATCTCCCGTGATGGCAGATAGCACATGTTGACACACTGTGTGCATCTTCAAAATTTGGCTTTTCTCAAATTTTTCAAAAAATGTCAAAAATTTTTAGCACACAAAAAACCAAAGGAATTTGGAGGGGTTTTTAAACTCTCTCTAAAACATCAATGATGTTCTTCATTTTTTGAAGAACATCATTGATGTTTTTCTTGATGTTTTCCAAGTCCCTATTACACCCCATGATCTCCCCGATCAGGATCTGTGCACTTTCCGAGGTGAAAGGATCTGGATCCACAACATCACGATCACCTAAAAAGATAGAAACCAAAAAACACCATGTATTATAAATATGCCGGCATCCATCTCTTACCTGAGCCTGTGGTCGCAGACACTCACCTGTTGTGGTGCCAATTTCCACCATGTCTTCCTCCTCCTGCTCTGCTTGTCTTGGGTGGATTTCCCCTTCTTCCAGAGGTGGGGGGTCTGTGGTCACCTCAGGTGAGGGGTGTCCTCCGAGTCTTTAATCCCCTATGTTAAAAAAAATAGTTATACTTAGCACACAGATATTTGATGGCAGAACTATAAATATGAAACATTGCTTGGAAGTGGGGTACAATTGTCTGTTTTGGCAGAGTTCCAAGATGTTGCATTTTTCTTATCCTTTGTCAAGCTTCAATACTTTACCTGTTTTGTACAAGCTTCACAGATGGTGACACCCCTATAGTATACACTGGAACACCTGTGTGGACTCCCTAATAAAAAGGGTGTTCTTGTGTCCCACACTAGTGCTCCAGCGTCCAGATGTGTAAACAGCTGCTGAGTGTCCTCTCCTTACACAGAATCTAGTTTGCATTTCATTCTAGTAACAAACTCATCTACACAACCATATTATTTTAAGACAAGTAGGCCCTAAAAAATGTGGGCAAATGCATATGGCCAAAACAATGGTGTTTTCTAGGCCGAAAGAAAAATGTTTGGTACGAACGAATAATGTGCCCATGAACATGAAAGTTGACATTTTAAACTGGATAACAGTTAAGAAAAGCACATGGAGCAGCACAAACAAAATAAACATAAAAAGAATAGGAACACAGCACAACCACTTACTTTTTTGCAGCACTCTCCAGATCTTTCTGTACTGCTCGTGCTCCCTTAATTTGAGGTCCGACCACCATTTCCTGAGCTGATCTTTCGATCGACGTACCCCGAAATTCCATTGCAGACTTTTGACCACTTTCGCCATGATCTTGGCCTTTCGGATATTGGGGTTGGGGTAAGGTCCATACTTCCCGTCATAGTCGGCCCTCTTCAGGATGTCAACCATCTCCAACATCTCCCCAAAGGACATATTTGATGCTTTAAATCGTCTCCTTCTGGATCGGGACGTTTCTGCCTCCGGGCTTTCCTCCTCCTCGTTGGTGTAATTATCTGACACCTGCTGTGTCTCCGCCATGTGCTCTTCCCCACTGCGACAAACTAAAAGGGGCGGGGAATAGACTAGAAAGAACGTCAGGGGCGGGCGGAGTTTCACGCATGCGCAGTGTCTATAAAGCGTAACATGCGTGCGTAGTACATACGATCTGTGAGCGGAGGAAGGAGTAACGGAGGCGCCGATCGTGATTGCGAAGGTAAGATTTAACATTGGGCCTATACTTCTTCTAGATTGAGGCCTGTATTTGCACAAGTTTAGAAGACTTTAGGCTGACATTAGGGTTTGTCTTGTGTTGTGTCTTGCAGTGAAAATGGATATCTTGATAGATAAGGACTTTATGCCAATCTTCATTGATATGTTCAGGGAGCTGCCTTGTCTGTGGCAGATAAACCACCCTGAATATAAGAACCAAACAAAGAGGAAGGCAGCGCTGGATAATTTGTTGGAATTTGTGAAGACGGTGCTCCCCATAGCAGACATCACCTATTTGAAGATCCTAATTGGTGGCCTGAGGAGCACTTATCTAAGGGAGCACAAGAAGGTCCAGGATTCCCAGAGATCAGAAGCTGCAGATGACATTTATGTCCCCAGGCTGTGGTACTATGACAGACTGCATTTTCTGGCAGGTCAGACTAAACCCAGGCCAGCACTCTCCAGTCTTCCTTGCACGCTTCCTTCCCCCCCAGCTGAGGCTTCTGACGCCCAACTTGGGCCTTCCAGGCAGCAACATGTGGAGGAGCCCAGCTTAAACCAGGTATAGCATTCTTCTAAATATTGCTGGTTGTCCAATCAATGATGTTAACTAGATGTTAGTTTGGAGTACTAATTTATGATTGTGATTGATGATGCAAAAACTAAAACCATGTCCCTTTTTCATACACAGGGAAGTCTCAGCCAGGAGGTGGCCGGGCCAAGCAGGCTGCCCAATACCCAGGGCCCTCCCCTACACCTTCAAAGACAAAGTGGCAGGAAGAGGAGTAACCTGGAGGAGGCTGCCATAGGCCTCTTTTGGAAGGCTACAGAGGCCCTGAGAACCCCCCACAGTGTGGAGTACTTTGCTGGCATAACTGCCTGCAAAATGATGCAGATGGAGTAGGGCCAACGAATCCTGTGTGAGTCCTTAATTTTGGAAGCTCTCAATAAGGGGTTGAGGGGCCAAATAACATGTACTACCCACATTTGTGACCTCACACATAGTTCTCCTCCTCCTCCTCAAGGTCCTACTCCTCCTCCTCCTCCAGGTCCTACTCCTCTTCCTGCCACATCTCCAACATCAGAGCCACAGCCGGGAAGGAAGCATGGAAAGAAGACCAGAGAGTGATGGCCCTGGGCTCAGTCTGGTCTGGCAAAAGATGCAGGCTCTTGTAGTACCACAGCCTGGGTGCACAGATGTCATCTGCTGCTTTCATGATCTCTGGGACTTCTGGACCAGACTGCACTCCCTTAAATATGGACTCCTCAGGCCACCAATTTTGCAGTAAAATAATTGATGTGTGCCCTGGGGGTCCAAGGCTTCGCCAATTTCTTCTGTTTCTCCAGCGTTGCCTCCCTTTTTGTTTGGTTCTGAGCCCTTAACAAAGGCATTTTTGTTTCAATTATACTTGCCTATGTGTGTTTTCCTTCAAAAAGGACAGTTTGTTTGTTAGGATTCAGGTACATTTCAAAAATACAATGTGAAATTAACAAGGGACACCAACACCAAGCAATCTCCTTGAGATTAAATAATACAAGATATCAATGGTGTTGTGGTAACTTGACACACAAAACACACACAAAAATATTATGGAGTAAAACCCCCCCAAAAAAAAAAACATCAGCCTTGAAAAAAATACAAACCCAAAAAAAAAAAAAATCAGCCTTGAAAAAAACAAAAAACAAAAATAAAACAACAAAAAAGAAATGTGGTCAGATGTGACAAATCAAAATATATTGAGGGAATCACGATAAATAATAAAGAAAGAAGTATGTGAGAAGTCTGTGTGAATATGAGCAGCAAAACTACTTCATTCTTCTCACATTATAAAGAAGAAGAGAGTGCGCTGTATTAAACCATTTTTTACATTGCAGACGAAAGTGCTCTATCCATTCCAAACGCTAATTTTACCAGACCGAGCTGTTCCGTCTCGGGATTTCTTCTGAGCATGCGTGGCACTTTGTGCATCGGAATTGTCCACACACGGTCGGAATTGACGCGATCGGATTTTGTTGTCGTAAAATTTTATAGCCTGCTCTCAAACTTTGTGTGTCAGAAAATCCAATGGAAAATGTCCGATGGAGCCCACACACAGTCGGAATTTCCGACAACACGCTCCCATCGCACATTTTCCGTTGGAAAATCCGACCGTGTGTATGGGGCATTACAGTAAAGAACCCTCTACGTAGTTTAAGGTTAAACCTCTTTTCTTCTAATTTTAATGAGTGGCCACGAGTCTTGTTAAACTCTCTTCTGTGAAAAAGTTTTATTTCTATTGTAGGGTCACCAGTATGGTATTTGTTTATTGAAATCATATCCCCTCTCAAGCGTCTCTTCTCCAGAGAGAATAAGTTCAGTGCTGGCAACCTTTCCTCATAACTAAGATCCTCCAGATTCTTTATTAGCTTTGTTGCCCTTGTTTATACTCGCTCCATTTCCAGTACATCCTTCCTGAGGACTGGTGCCCAGAACTGGACAGCATACTCTAGGTGCGGCCGGACCAGAGTCTTGTAGAGTGGGAGAATTATTGTTTTATCTCTGGAGTTGATTCCCTTTTTAATGCATGGCAATATTCTGTTTGCTTTGTTAGCAGGAGCTTGGCATTGCATGCCATTGCTGAGCCTATCATCTACTAGGACCCCCAGGTCCTTTTCCATCTCAGATTCCCCCAGAGGTTCTCCCCCCAGTGTATAGATTGCATTCATATTTTTGCTACCCAAATGCATTATTTTACATTTTTCTACATTGAACCTCATCTGCCATGTAGTTGCCCACCCCATTAATTTGTTCAGATCTTTTTGCAAGGTTTCCACATCCTGCGGAGAAGTTATTGCCCTGCTTAGCTTAGTATTGTCTGCAAATACAGAGAATGAACTGTTTATCCCATCCTCCAGGTCGTTTATGAACAAATTAAATAGGATTGGTCCCAGCACAGAACCCTGGGGAACTCCACTACCCACCCCTGACCATTCTGAGTACTCCCCATTTATCACCACCCTCTGAACTTGCCCTTGTAGCCAATTTTCAATCCATGTATTCACCCTATGGTCCATACCAACGGACCTTATTTTGTACAGTAAACGTTTATGGGGACTGTGTCAAATGCTTTTGCAAAATCCAGATACACCACGTCTAAGGGCCTTCCTTTATCTAGATGGCAACTCACCTCCTCATAGAAGGTTAGTAGATTGGTTTGGCAAAAACGATTCTTCATGAATCCATGCTGATTACTGCTAATGATACCGTACTAAATGATTACTAAAATCTTGTATATAGTCCCTTATCATCCCCTCCAAGAGTTTACTATACTATTGATGTTAGACTAGCTGGTCTGTGATTCCCAGGGATGTATTTTGGGCCCTTTTTAAATATTGGTGCTACATTGGCTTTTCTCCAATCAGCTGATACCATTCCAGTCAGTAGACTATCTGAAAAATTAGGAACAACGGTCTGGCAATCACTTGACTGAGTTCCCTAAGTACCCTCGGATGCAAGCCATCTGGTCCTGGTGATTTATTTATGTTAAGTTTCTCAAGTCTAATTTTAATTCTGTCCTCTGATAACCATGGAGGTGCTTCCTGTGTTGTGTCATGAGGATAAACACTGCAATTTTGGTTACTGAAGCCCCCCGATTCACTCGTGAAGACTGAGGAGAAGAAGAAATTCAATACCTTCGCCATCTCCCCATCCTTTGTAACCAGATGTCCTTCCTCATTCTTTATGGGGCCAATATGGTCTGTCCTCCTTTTTTACTGTTTACATACTTAAAGAATTTCTTGGGATTTTTTTTTGCTCTCCTCCGCTATGTGTCTTTCATGTTCTATCTTAGTCGTCCTAATTGCACCCTTACATTTCTTGTTACATTCTTAAAGTCTGAATGCTTAGGATGATCCCTCAACCATGTATTTTTTGAAGGCCTTCTCCTTTGCTTTTATATGCATTTTTACATTGGAGTTAAGCCCTCCAGGACTTTTGTTCGCTCTTTTAAATTTTTTACCCAACGGGATACATTGGCTAATGCCCTTATTTAATATACTCTTAAAGCAAACCCATCTCTTCTCCGTATTCTTTGTTCCTAATATTTTATCCCAATTTATGCCTTTTAGCAAGGTTTGTAGTTTAGGGAAGTTGGGTCTTTTGAAATTCAGTGTCTTTGTATTCCCTTTATGTTTACTATTTGTGTGATTTATACTGAAACTAATTGACCTGTGATCGCTGTTACCAAAATTGCCCCATATTTCCACATGTGTGATCAGGTCTGTATTGTTGGTAATCAGTAGATCCAGTAATGCTTTATTTCTAGTTGGTGCGTCTACCATCTGACCCATAAAATTGTCCTGCAAGACATTAAGGAACTGGCGAGCCTTAGATGAATGCATGGTTCCCTCCGCCCAGTCTATGTCTGGATAATTAAAATCCCCCATTATGATAACACTTCCCATCCTTGCTGCTAATCCAAATTGTGATAGGAGATCTGTCTCCACTTCCTCCCTCAGGTTAGGGGGCCTATAGCATACTCCCAGTATTATTTTCCCCTTAGCTTCATCCCTTTGGAGCTCTACCCATAAGGATTCCACCTCCTCCCTAGCTCCCTCAGTGATGTCATCTCTCACATTCACTTGTACATTATTCTTGATATATAGGCATACCCCTCCCCCTTTTTTACCCTCTCTATCCTTGCGGTAAAGGGTATACCCTTGAATGTTTGCCAGCCAATCATGAGAGTTGTTGAACCAGGTCTCTGAAATTCCCACAAAATCCAAATCCTCTCCGTACAACAGTATCTCTAGTTCACACATCTTGTCCACCATGCTCCTGGCATTGGTGAACATGCCACATAGTTTAGACCGGCAGCATATTGTCCTCGTATTGGGTGTTTTGAGATTGCAACTAGGACTTGCTACTATACTTACCTTGTGTTTTTGTGCTTTGGTCAACCTACCACAAATGCCCCCAATACTACCCTCTGGAATATCTTCCGCGCTGACTATCTCTACCTCTGGACCCTCCCCCCCATCGCCTAGTTTAAAAACCCCTCTAACTTTTTGGCCATCTTCATTCCCAGCAGATCTGCACCCTCCTCATTTAGATGCAGTCCGTCCCTTCTATAGTACCGGTTATCGACTGGGAAGTCGGCCCAGTCCTCCAAGAACGCAAACCCCTCCTTACTACACTAGCTCTTCAGCCACTTGTTTACTTTCCTAATCTCCCTCTGCCTTTCTGGTGTGGCTCGATGTACTGGTAGTATTCCTGAGAATACTACCTTGGAGGTCCTTTTCCTCAATTTAGCTCCTAAGTCCCTAAAATCATTCTTTAGGACACTCCATCTGCCTCTGACTTTGTCATTGGTGCCAACGTGCACCATGACAGCTGTGTCTTCTCCAGCCCCTCCCAGTAATCTGTCCACAAGATCCATGATGTGCCGAACCCAAGCGCTCCGGTAGACAACATACTGTTCGGCGCTTCAGGTCTTGGTTACAGATTGTCCTCCCTGTCCTTCTAAGAATTGAGTCCCCTACCACCAGAATCTGTATTTCCTTTCCCTTCTCTGCCCCCCCACTCTCACTGGAGGAGTTCTTCCCCCGGCAGCTAGGAGAGTTCCTCAGCTCCAGCAGTGCTGGTCCCTGACTGGTTTCACCAATGCCACTCAATGGATCGTACTTATTGGGATGCTCCAGTCCTGGATCAGCCTCCCTGGCACTTCCCCCTCTACCCTTCCTGACTGTCTCCCATCTACTCTTTGCTAGTGCCTGCACCTCTTTGTCTCCACCCTCCTCTGTGCTGGCCCCTTTCGGCACCTGCCGTGTACGTTCCTGGCTCTCCTTTAGTATGGAGGGGCATCTCAGTGCTGACAGTTGCTTCCCCAGATTCAGAACCTGGGCTTCCAGGGAAACAATGTGCTTACATTTTGCACAGCAGTATTCGCCCTCGAACGGATGATCAAGGAACGCATACATGCAGCAAGATGTACAAAGGGTCGCCTCTCCACACCTGCCGGGCATCGTACCTATTAAATTTAGTGAGGGTTGGGGATTATATGTTCAAATTACCTAACAGCTAGCTTCCTGGCACTAATACTCAAGACAATACACAGGTACACAACAAGACAATACACAGGTACTCTCAGACCTACGTGCACTCGCAGAACAGTTGCAGACCTACGTGCACTCGCAGAACAGTTGCAGACCTACGTGTACTCGCAGAACAGTTGCAGACCTACGTGCACCTGCAGGCCACTCGCAGACCCACGTGCATTCGCAGACCTACGTGAACCCGCAGGCCACTTTCAGACCCACGTGCACTCGCAGACCTACGTGCACCCGCAGGCCACTCACAGACCTACGTGCACTCGCCGACCTACATGCACTCGCAGGCCATTCGCAGACCTACGTGTACTCGCAGACCTACGTGCACTCGCAGACCTATGTGCACTCGCAAGCCACTCGCAGACCTACATGCACCCGCAGACCTACGTGCACTCGCAGGCCACTTGCAGACCTACGAGCACTCGCAGACCTATGTCAGGGCCATCTTAAGAGTATTATAGGCCCCCGGGCAATACAATGCACTGGGGCCCTGTGTACACAATCACGCACGAGAATAAAAATGCAAATGATCAAAAAGGCTATATTTATTGGTACTTCCAACAAAATCTGTGTTTAAACATTAACACAACGTTTGGACAATATAACACGAGTTTGATGGGCACAGTGGCAGCGTTTGATGGGCACAGTGGCAGCCTTTGATAGGCACAGTGGCAGCTTTGATGGGCACAGTGGCTGCGTTTGATGGGCACAGTGGCAGCTTTGATGGGCACAGTGGCAGCTTTGATGGGCACAGTGGCTGTGTTTGAAGGGCACAGTGGCAGCTTTTGAGGGGCACAGACAGTGGCTGTGTGTGATGCACAACTTGAACGTACTTAAGTAGACAGTGTTAGACTTACTTGAGGCCGCTGGCCTGGTGCAGTACAGTGTGTCACTCACAGCAGCAAGGAAGCGCCAGCTATCAAGGGCCGTCTTTCCGCTCCGCTCCCTCTCCACGCTGTCTGAAGAACATGGCAGAGGTGGGCGGAGCTTGTTAACTAGCAGCTGGGGCAGCCGCAGCACGCTATGAATGCTGGGGCAGCTGGGGCAGCAGCGGCCCCTGACTGACGTCACTGGTTGCTAGCTAGACGCCGGCCGGCCGGTGATTCTAGCAAGTGAGCAACCAGTGCAGTCAGTCAACTTAAGCAGCAGATTGCAGCACTTAGGGTCGGCCCTGGATGGGGCCCTCCAGACAAGTGGAGCCCCCGGGCAACTGCCCAGCGTGCCCAGTGGAAAAAACTGCCCTGACCTACGTGCACTCGCAGGCCTACGTGCACTCGCAATACACAAGTATACAGTACACAATACACAAGTACTAACGATCCACACACACTACTCAGACAACACTCAGGTACTCACACTACACAGGTACTATGACTCCTGTTATAACCTCCTGTTTTAAACTCCGGTTTAACTCACCACTTAGACTGGTTCCACTTGGACAGAGTTCCAACAGCTTCACAAATGAGCAGGCTCAATATGAGTCCAGGGCCGGATTAACATAGGGGCTGATGGAGCTGCAGCTCCAGGCCCCTGCCTTAAAATCGGCCCTCACAGCTAGTAATATAAGCCCAACTTTCTCCTGCCCATAAACGTCTATGGGACAGGAGAAGCTGTGTGTAAATGGAGGGGTGTCTGGCTGCATCTGTGTTGGCTCACTGTGTTTAGTACAGTGTCACAGTGCACAGTTCCCCCCTACACAAATGGCTCTGCCTTCCCCCTCCCCCCTCTCTTCTCTCTGTGTGCAGTGAAGGAGCCGTGTGGGCTGGGAAATTATGAACAGACAGAGCAGCCAGCAGATAGAAGGTGAACTGAACAGATATGTGAGTGATGAGCTTCCAACCATCCAAGTGTGAGCTCAGTGACTGGACTCTTATCTCCCTTCTCTCCCCCTCTTTTACCTTTATCTTCAGCAATGGCTGTTATAACTGCAGTCAATATGTAGACTTGGCTCCTTGTGCTTTTAGGTATGTTCACACTCATTTGCTGTGTTTTGGCCCATTGCTGGTGTATCCGCAGTTTTCCTGCGTTTTACCCACAGTCCTATTGATTTCTATTAGGTTGCATGTTTGTTCTGAAAGCGCACCAAAATCAATAGGACTGCAAGCTAAAACTGCAGATACACAAGCAGTGCGCCCAAACTGCAGCAAACCAGTGTGAGCCCAAAGGCTGTACACACCCCCCTCTATAGAACTTGGTCTGATCAATACTCCTGGCATTCATTTTACACACAGCCATACCATCCCAGACCAGGAGGGGTGGGGGCTTCAGGGATTTGTTTGACTATGCTGGCCCTGTCCCTTCTACCCATCCTGGAAGAGTCCTGGAGGGAGTGGCAGGCTGCTGGTGGCAAGTGACACACTGTATCTGGTGGCAGGCTGCTAGTGGCAAGTGGCACACTGTATCTGGTGGCAGGCTGCTGGTGGCAAGTAGCACACTGTATCTGGTGGCAGGCTGCTGGTGGCAAGTGGCACACTGTATCTGGTGGCAGGCTGCTGGTGGCAAGTGACACGCTGTATCTGGTGACAGGCTGTCAGTGGCAAGTGGCACACTGTATCTGGTGACAGGCTGCTAGTGGCAAGTGGCACACTGTATCTGGTGACAGGCTGCTAGTGGCAAGTGGCACACTGTATCTGGTGACAGGCTGCAGGTGACATGTGGCACACTGTATCTGGTGGCAGGCTGCTAGTGGCAAATGGCACACTGTATCTGGTGGCAGGCTGCTAGTGGCAAATGGCACACTGTATCTGGTGGCAGGCTGCTGGTGGCAAGTGACACACTGTATCTGGTGGCAGGCTGCTAGTGGCAAGTGGCACACTGTATCTGGTGGCAGGCTGCTAGTGGCAAGTGGCACACTGTATCTGGTGATAGGCTGCAGGTGACAAGTGGCACACTGTATCTGGTGGCAGGCTGCTAGTGGCAAGTGGCACACTGTATCTGGTGGCAGGCTGCTGGTGGCAAGTAGCACACTGTATCTGGTGGCAGGCTGCTGGTGGCAAGTGGCACACTGTATCTGGTGGCAGGCTGCTGGTGGCAAGTGACAC
The DNA here is from genome assembly GCA_037952925.1 of Lithobates clamitans. NCBI lineage: Eukaryota > Metazoa > Chordata > Amphibia > Anura > Ranidae > Lithobates > Lithobates clamitans. The sequence goes on from JBBGZY010000034.1 coordinate 2,549,718, forward strand.
GCTGTATCTGGTGACAGGCTGCTGGTGGCAAGTGGCACACTGTATCTGGTGGCAGGCTGCTGGTGGCAAGTGACACACTGTATCTGGTGGCAGGCTGCTGGTGGCAAGTGGCACACTGTATCTGGTGGCAGGCTGCTAGTGGCAAGTGGCACACTGTATCTGGTGACAGGCTGCTAGTGGCAAGTGGCACACTGTATCTGGTGATAGGCTGCAGGTGACATGTGGCACACTGTATCTGGTGGCAGGCTGCTAGTGGCAAGTGGCACACTGTATCTGGTGGCAGGCTGCTGGTGGCAAGTGGCACACTGTATCTGGTGGTAGGCTGTGGTTGGCAAGTGGCACACTGTATCTGGTGGCAGGCTGCTGGTGGCAAGTGGCACACTGTATCTGGTGGCAAGCTGCTGGTGGCAAGTGACACACTGTATCTGGTGGTAGGCTGTGGTTGGCAAGTGGCACACTGTATCTGGTGGCAGGCTGCTGGTGGCAAGTGGCACACTGTATCTGGTGGCAGGCTGCCGGTGGCAAGTGGCACACTGTATCTGGTGGCAGGCTGCCGGTGGCAAGTGGCACACTGTATCTGGTGGTAGGCTGTGGTTGGCAAGTGGCACAATGTATCTGGTGGCAGGCTGCTGGTGGCAAGTGGCACACTGTATCTGATGGCAGGCTGCTGGTGGCAAGTGGCACACTATCTGGTGGAAGGCTGCTGGTGGTAAGTGACATACTGTATCTGGTGGTAGGCTGTGGTTGGCAAGTGGCACACTGTATCTGATGGAAGGCTGCTGGTGGCAAGTGGCACACTGTATCTGGTGGCAGGGAGCTGGTGGCAAGTGGCACACTGTATCTGGTGGCAAGTGGCACAATGTATCTGGTGGCAGGCTGCTGGTGGCAAGTGGCACACTGTATCTGGTGGCAAGTGGCACAATGTATCTGGTGACAGGCTGCTGGTGGCAAGTGACACACTGTATCTGGTGGCAAGTGGCACAATGTATCTGGTGGCAAGTGGCACACTGTATCTAGTGGCAGGCTGCTGGTGGCAAGTGGCACACTGTATCTGGTGGCAGGGAGCTGGTGGCAAGTGGCACACTGTATCTGGTGGCAAGTGGCACAATGTATCTGGTGGCAGGCTGCTGGTGGCAAGTGGCACACTGTATCTGGTGGCAAGTGGCACAATGTATCTGGTGACAGGCTGCTGGTGGCAAGTGACACACTGTATCTGGTGGCAGGCTGCTGGTGGCAAGTGGCACACTGTATCTGGTGGCAAGTGGCACAATGTATCTGGTGGCAAGTGGCACACTGTATCTAGTGGCAGGCTGCTGGTGGCAAGTGGCACACTGTATCTGGTGACAGGCTGTCGGTAGCAAGTGGCACACTGTATCTGGTGAAAGGCTGCTGTTGGCAAGTGGCACACTGTATCTGGTGGCAGGCTGCTGGTGGCAATTGGCACATTGTACCTTTTGACAGGCTGTGGGTAGCAAGTGGCACACTGTATCTGGTTGCAAGTGGCACACTGTATCTGGTGGCAGGCTGCTGGTGGCAAGTGACATGCTGCATCTAGCGGCAGGCAACTGTGGAAAGTGATACGCTACATTTGGTGGCAGGCTATGGGTGGCAAGTGACAAGCTGCATCTGGTGGCAAGTGACAAGCTCAGGTCCCACTGATTCTGCACGATGGTGAGTTGAACTATTTCACTATATATTACAATGTAGTAACTGAAATAATGGAATTTGATCATCCTGACACCATATCAAGCATGGTGTCAGGATGATTGATTTTAAGTACTAACACCAGCCATTTGCCTGACAAATCACCTCCACCACCGATTTCCCTGCCAACCCCGGGACTACATCCCCCACCCTCATCTTTTTTTCGGAAGAGGGGGTTGTCTCTGAATGACAGTTTGGAAATGTGGTCTCCCTATGTTGCTGCTGGTGAGAGACTGCATAGCAGGTGGTATTGGTGGTGTAGCTGCTGCTCAGAGGCTGCACGGCTGGTATTACTGGTGAGAGTATATTTAATTCGTTTTAGCGAAAAATTGTTTGCATTTTCATTTTGTTTCCATAAAAAGGCCCACCAAAATCCTCAGCACCAGGCCCATGATGCTCTTAATCTGGCCCTGTATGAGTCCTACACCAGGTTATATAGGACTCTATATATATGTCTCACAAAGCCTGGTATATAGCATTTCGCACAAAGTCTGGTATATAGCATTTCTCACAAAGCCTGATATATAGCATTACCCCCGTCTGCATGATTACCACCCCCCAGTCTGCAAAATTACCACCTCCATCTGCACAAGTACCCCCGTCTGCACAAGTACCACCCCCATCTGCACAATTACCCCCATCTGCACAATTACCACCCCCCCAGTCTGCACAATTACCACCCTGTCTGCACAATTGCCCCCCCATCTGCACAATTACCACCCCCCCAGTCTGCACAATTACCACCCCCATCTGCACAATTACCCCGTCTGCACAATTACCACCCCCATCTGCACAATTACCACCCCCCGCCTGCACAATTACTACCCCCTATCTGCACAATTACCCCCGTCTGCACAATTACCACCCCCATCTGCATAATTACCCCCGTCTGCACCTAGGGGGTAATTGTGCAGATGGGAGGGTAATTGTGCAGACGGGGGTGGTAATTGTGCAGACGGTGGTGGTAATTTTGCAGACGGGGGTCTGCACTATTACCACCCCCCATCTGCACAATTACCACCCCCCAGTCTGCACAATTACCCCCCCATCTACACAATTACCCCCCCAGTCTGCACCCCCCCATCATCAGCACAGACCCCCCAGTCACTCACCGAGTGAGTGGAGAGAATGAGAGAGGGGCAGAGCACTAAAGAGAAGCGCAGGGAAGGGAGCAAAGGGTCCAGCCAAACTTCCAATGATTAGTGTGTGCGGAGCAAAGCCCGGCTCGTGTGCCACGGCCATAGAGAGAGAGAGAGAGAGCAAGCTGTGGTTTACATACCAGAAGCCACACCAGCAAAGATCAGGAGTCCGAGTCAGTTTGGCCTGCTTCTTCACTCCACACAGTCACACCACGCGCCCGGCTCCGTCTCTGTCCACCCCTCCACTCACGTCTCATGCCAAACACAGTAAGACGAGAGACCGGAAGTGACGCGGTGCCACGAAAAGCATCGTCCACTGTTCTCCAGCCTCGGCCAATAAATTAAAAGAACAGGACCTGCAATGGCAATTTACTGTACATTGGAGAATGGGGTGTGTTTGCGGGCGCATCTCTTGCGCTCCGGACACTCCCTAAACTTGGGCAAATCGGCTTCCCAGCCTGCAATCAGCTGATTGCAGGCTGGGGAGCTTCCCATAGACCGCTGCATGTCCGGCGCCCGGTCACTCTTAAAGTGACCTTTTTTTTTTTTTTTTTTACAGATTGGGGAGGCGGCGACCGAGCGCCCCCTATGGAAGGGCCGCCACTGAACAGTGCTGGAGTGGGGCTGAATGGGGGCATCAAGAGGGAGAAACAAGAAGGTATGACTAATGACTACAACTACAACAATGCAAGTTTTGCAGGACACACAACTCGGGCTGAATGGAAACAACAGGATCATCTGGAGCTCAGTAACATGTTGCTGGCTGATAGGGATGAGCTTGATGTTCGGGTCGAACTTAAGTTCGACTCGAATATCAGGTGTTCGCCCGTTCGCTGAAGAGCGAACAGTATGGGGCGTTCACGGCAAATTCGAGCGCCGCGGAATGCCCCATAATGCACTGCAAGATCGTAGTGCATTGCTGTATCATGATTGGCCAAAGCATGCACCTGACCTGCATGCTTTGGCCAATCACAGCACCCTCTGCTAAGAGAGCCATAGTTGGCCAAAGGCAGGGTGCCTTTGTCCAATCATGGCTCAGGGGACTAAGTCCATGCCCCACACTATATAAGGCTGCCTACACAGTGGCCGTGTGTAGTGTTGTTGGTGTGGACAGAGAGATAGCTTGATTTAGATGAAGCAGGCAGGTTATTCAGTTAGTGTAGTATATCTACAGTACATTCCCCGTGGTGTACTGTTTCTACACTTTAGGCGGTGTATTAATTTACAGTCTCGTATATACAATAGTTCACAAAAGTGAGTACACCCCTCACATTTTTGTAAATATTTTATTATATCTTTTCATGTGACAATGGAAGAAATTGGGTTTGGACTTTGATTGAGGCATGTGGGTGTATGAAAAATGTATTTATGAAATGTAAATGAATTGAATGTCACAGACCCCTAGGGGCAGTACATGATCAAAAAATTAGTAAACATCATCCAATACAATAATAATATAATATAATAAGGCATTTATGATGTAAATATACAATCATAAAAAGTCAAGATAAGTTGATATAGTAATGATAATTCATTTATTCATCTAATATAAATTACTCAGCATAATTTGTGACAGACATTACATTTCATAGCAAAAATGCCAAATAACAACCGATAAAAGCTAATATAAACAATATACAGAATATAAACATAATTTACATAATAAATACAAATAGAGAACATGATTAGTTACAATTAAAGCAAGCGTAGCTTGGCAACCCTAGATGAACACTCAACGCGTTTCATGGCCTTGTGCCAATCGTCAGGAGTCGGATGCATTGGTTAAACTATAAAATAATGAGGTAATCAATAGATTTAATGGAGATGGAAAGTTGGAAAAGGTCTGTTACTACTTACAAAGTGGCCCATAGATTAAGAACAGCTCCAAAAGTGGGGAAGTACAGCGGTCTGGTGTGAGTGATCTTCCCCGGGACTAAGGCAAGGAGCAGCCAACTGGGGACCCAGATCGAAAGACGGCCATGGGGTTGGACCGACGGAAATATGTGATGCATGTTGTGCACTTGGTTGGTGTCTGCTGGGTACTATATAATTCGAAAGAAAAGAAGAGTAAATATAAATAAATGAAAAAAAAGGAGATGACATAGGTATGTGTGCCGTGTAGATAAGCATGTTGGGAGATGAAGGAAGTGAACAACATGGCTGAGTGAATATGAATGTAAGATAAACAAAAAATGATAATAAATGAGTGAATGAAAGTTAACGAAGTGGTTATTATATATATACTCTGTATATACATATATATACATACATACATATATACTCTATTATATATATACTCTATATTATATATACTCTATATACTCTGCATTCAGTGTAGCCAATAACTACAGTGCATTCCGTGTTGTACCGTTTCTAATACACTTCAGGCGGTGTACACGATGTACTACAATGTAAAGTAGTGAGTATACAGTGTAAATTTGCTGTCCCCTCAAAATAACTCAACACAAAGGCATTAATGTCTAAACCCCTGGCAACAAAAGCGAGTACACCCCTAAGTAAAAATGTCAGAATTGGGCCCAAAGTGTCAATATTTTGTGTGGCTACCATTATTTTCCAGCACTGCCTTACCCTCTTGGGCATGGAGTTCACCAGAGCCTTACAGGTTGCCTCTGAAGTCCTCTTCCACTCCTCCATGACGACATCAACAAGCTGGTGGATGCTAGAGACCTTGCGCTCCTCCACCTTCCGTTTGAGGATGCCTCACAGATGCTCAATAGGGTTTAGGTCTGGAGACATACTTGGCCAATCCATCACCTTTACACTCAGCTTCATTATCAAGGCAGTGGTTGTCTCAGAGGTGTGCTTGGGGTCCTTATCCTGTTGAAATACTGCCCTGCTGTCCAGTCTCCGAAGGGAGGGGATCATGCTCTGTTTAAGTATGTCACAGTACATGTTGGCATTCATGGTTCCCTCAATGAACTGTAGCTACCCAGTGCCAGCAGCACTCATGCAGCCCAAGACCATGACACTCCCACCACCATGCTTGACTGTAGGCAAGATACACATGTCTTTGTACTCCTACTGGTTGCCACCACACACGCTTGACACCATCTGAAATAAATAAGTTTATCTTGGTCTCATCAGACCACAGGATATGGTTCCAGTAATCCACGTCCTTAGTCTGCTTGTCTTCATCAAACAGTTCGCAGGCTTTCTTGTGCATCATCTTTAGAAGAGGCTTCCTTCTGGGATGTGTCAGAAACCATGAACCAGACCGAGACAGAAGTACAGTAAAATCACACTTGTTTATTAATAAAAATAAAAAGGTAAATAGAGTAAGCGTAAAAGCATAGCCAGAGTCCAGTAACCGGATCAGGTAGTCAGTCAAGATAAAGTTCAGTAACCAGATCGGGTAATTAGCCAAGCCAGAGTTCAGTAACCAGATCGGGTAATCAGCCAGGCAAAGGAGCCAGAAGGAATGTCAGCAAAGCCAGTCTTTAAACAGGAACGCAGGAGATGGTTTCTTGTGATGTGACCAAGGCGAAGGCAGGAATGAAGTTTGCTGGAGATCAGATCCACAACAGCTGAGAGCTGAGTAATTGTGGAGAGGTAGGAGCTGGCAATCAGCCGACAGCCATGCAGACCAATGTGATGCAGTGTGCGGCATATGGTCTGAGTATTGACAGACTGACCCCCCACCCCTTGAACCTCTACAGAAATGCTGGCAGCACTAATACGTCTATTTCCCAAAGACAACCTTTGGATATAATGCTGAGCAGATGCACTCAACTTCTTTGGTCGGCCATGGAGAGGCCTGTTCTTAGTAAAACCTGCCCTGTTAAACCACTGTATGGTCTTGGCCACAATGCTGCAGCTCAGTTTCAGGGTCTAGGCAATCTTTTTATAGCTTATGCCTTCTTTATGTAGTGCAACAATTCTCATATTTTCAGATCCTGAGAGAGTTCTTTGCCATGAAGTGCCATGTTGAACTTCCAGTGACCAGTATGAGAGAGTGAGAGTGATAACACCAAATTTAACACACCTGCTCCCCATTCAGGCCTGAGAACTTGTAACACTAACAAGTCACGTGACACCGGGGAGGGAAAATGGCTAATTGGGCCCAATTTTGACATTTTCACTTAGGGGTGTACTCACTTTTGTTGACAGTGGTTAAGACATTAATGGCTGTGTGTTGAGTTATTTTGAGGGCACAGCAAATTTACACTGTTATACAAGCTGTACACTCACTTCTTTACATTGTAACAAAGTGTAATTTCTTCAGTTTTGTCACATGAAAAGGTATAATAAAATATTTACAAAAATGTGAGGGGTGTACTCACTTTTGTGAGATACTGTACATCATGTTCGGAAGGCCACCAAGGAGAGGCAGATGCTCACAGGCCACTAAAAGAGGGCAAGCAGCCTCTGTGTTTACAGTCAACAGTGTTGGTCGTGGACATGCTACATCCTCTGCAGGTGGCTGTGGGGCACACTGGTCCTTTGTTTCTGCTGCTGGCCGTGTTATTGAGCCAGAACATGCAGTTGGTGGAGTGGATAACAAAGCCGTCCTCATCCTCTTCATTCTCTGTCACCCAGGTTCAGAGTAGTTTGCCTTTCAACGCAGCTGCCAAAGCGGCCTATTCCACAGGCTCCTTGTCCACAGTCACTCCTTCCATAGCCCCACCATCATGCACGGAGGAGTCCCCAGAATTATTTGACTACAGTGTCGAGTACTTGCTGCTGGAGGATGCGCAGTGCTTTGAAGGCTCCGATGTTGGTTCCCAGATTGAGTAATGTGAGCCTAGAGAGAGGGGGTGTCAAGGAGGGCAAGAAACTGGCAGTCACTCCAGTGACAAGAAGGGAGGGGATAATGAAGTCACTGACTGTACTTGGGTGCCTGAGAGGAGGAGGAGGCATAACTACAATGAGGCAGGATGTCCTCTAGGGGGCAGCTTAAGGGAAGCTACCCTATTGCATCACACCGCAGAGCTTCGCAGGTGCAGGGCGCTGCTGACTCCCTGCTGACTTTTCAACGTTTGTTGGTGTGGGCCTTTTAACACGTGTGCACAGATCGCACCATTGCTGTTTGAAACCTATGTTTGAAGCGGATCAAGCATGGCCAGAACAGCAGCCGCTTGGGCACCACATGCTTGACCAGACATATGACGACCTGCCATGCAGTCCGTTGGCAACAGCACTTGAAAGACCCACATCTAAGAAAAAAGGTGGACTTCTCCTTGCTCTTCATCTGGGATCTCCAACGCTACTATACCTCCAGCCCTCTCAAAAACCTGCACTGAGAGGATTGAAGGTATAGCAATAGGTGTCCCAAGTACTTGCAGCCAATCTGCTAGCAGTACACCACCATCTGATTTTAGCAGGCAAATTTCCCTACCCTAGTTGCTGAACCATAAAAAGAAATTTGGTCCCAGCCATCCACATGCTCAGCTTCTAAATGCTAGCTTGGCCAAATTGCTAGCACTGTACTGTACCTCAGTGGCAGGTTCCAAAACACCATTTCTTTTCACAGAAGGCCATTTCGGCTCTCTACCGGTATGTGGAAGACAATGTTTTGGCTTGGTTGGACAAGCGGTCAGCAGTAAGGTGCATATTACTGCTGTCTCATGGTCCAGCAGGAATGGGCAAGGACGTTACCTTTCCTTCACGGTGCACTGGGTAACTCTACTGGCAGCTGGGAAGGATGCAGGACAGGGTTCAGTGTTGTTGGAGCTTGTTCCCCCACCACGCCTCCAAAATGCTAGTGGTGATTCTGCCACAGCTCTCTCCTCCACCCCCTCCTCTTCTTCTTCCTCTATGGCCTCTTCTGTAAATTTGTCCTCTGAACCAGCGGTACTCCGTAAGAGTTCAAGGGGCTACGCAAGTAGTCAGGCTAAAAGATGCCATGCAGTGCTTGAGTTGGTCTGCATAGGGGACAGGAGCCACACTGGGGCAGAGATTCTGCCAGCTCTGCAGGGGCAGGCTCAGAGGTGGCTGACACCATGCCAGCTTCAGCCAGGAATGATTGTATGTGACAATGGCACCAAACATCTCTCCACCCTCTGACAGGGACACTTGTTCCATGTTTGGCAGATGTGCTGAATTTGGTGGTGCAGCGGTTCTTGAGCAAGTACCCAGGCTTACAAAATCTCCTGAGGCAGGCCAGAAAAGTCTGTGGTAATTTCCGCCGGTCATACAATGCCAGTGCTCACCTGGCTGACATTCAAAGGAAATGCAACCTGCCCACCAACTGCCTCATTTGTGACATGCCCACCAGGTGCTCACCTGGCTGACATTCAAAGGAAATGCAACCTGCCCAACAACTGCCTCATTTGTGACATGCCCACCAGGTGGAACTCAATGTTGGCAATGCTGCAGTGGCTGCACACACAGAAGAGGGTCATCAATGAATGCCTATGTAAGTATGGCGCCAGAACAGGGTCAGGGGAGCTTGGCTTCATTTCGCCACGCCAGTGGCTACTGATCAAGGATGCATGCACTGTCCAGTCACCATTTGAGGAAGCCACAAGGATGGTGAGCAGCGACAATGCATGCATCAGTGACACTGTCCCTCTAGTCTTCCTATTGGAGCCCACGCTGGAATCATGGACAGGGCACTTGAGGCAGAACAGCGGGAGGAAGAGGGGGACTTCCTTACCTCTTAAGCCCCCCTTTATAGCATTCCTGCGGGCCGGCCAAACACACAGGAAGAAGAGGAGGAGGAGGATTGTGTCAGCATGGATGTAGAGGATAACACTTAGCAGCAGTCTTCAAGGGATGGTTTTCAGTCCCCAGAAACCCAAGGAGTTGTACGTGGCTGGGAGGAGGTAGTTACAGATCATCTGATCCTTAGTGACCCAGAGGACTCAAATGCGTCTGCAAACTTATGCTGCACTGCCTCCCTGATTCTGCAAAGCCTGCGAAAGGACCCTAGGATTTGTGGTATCAAGGAGAGGGATCATTACTGGCTGGCAACCCTTCTTGATCCATGTTACAATGGTAAGGTTGCAGAACTCATTCTACCTTTGCAGAGGGAGCAGAGGATGAAACATCTTCAGGAGGACTTGAAGAAGCGCATTTCCAGACCCCAGGAAGTTACAATTTCCTGGTGCTGAAGCTTCTTTCAGTCAGAGGAAGAGCGGTGGACAAGGTGGCCGGCTGGCCGATGTCTTTAAACAATTTTTCAGTCGTCAGCGCCAAGGTCTGATTGGTTCAAGCAGCCATCGCCAGCGTCTGGTGCATGGTGCAAGAATATCTAGGGGCAAGAGCAGACTTGGAGACCTTTCCAACAGAGCATCCACTGAGTTACTGAATCTTGAGGATGGACCACTGGCCAGAACTTGCTCAATATGCAACTGAGCTACTGGCCTGTCCTGCATCCAGCATGCTTTCTGAATGCAATTCAGTGCTGCTGGAGTGTTTGTAATGGATCAAAGAGTGTGCCTGTCCACAGACTTTGTTGATAGGCTCACATTCATAAAAATGACTCCGTTTTGGATCAGCAGCTATCAAGCACCTGATGCTGATATAACTGAGTGAATTTGCTATGGATGTGGGATCCCTTGAAGACTGATCTATGATAACTATCCTATTCCTCCTCAATCTTGATGATACTAGCTTCCAACAATATTTTTTTGGTCCAATTTTCTGCCCCTGTTTAACAGAGACATGTAATTAAAAATGTTTAACTAATATTTCATAGCAGGGCCCATTCCTGCGCCCAACAAGAGTATCTGTGAGGGGTTACAGTGTTGTGGCACCACCACCCATAGCCCAATATTTTTGCCCCTGTTTAACAGGGGCATGTAAATACAACTTTCGATACAATATTTCAATGCAGGGTGCGTTCCTGCGCCCAACAAGAGTATCTGTGAGTGGTTACAGTGTTGTGGCACAACCACCACCATCCAAGGCCTAATTTTTCCGCCCCTGTTTAACAGGGGCATGTAATTACAATTTTTGATATAATATTTCACAGCGGGGGGCCCGTTCCTGTACCCAAAAAGAATATCTGTGAGGGGTTACAGTGTTGTGGCACCACCACCCAAGGCCCAATTTTTCTGCCCCTGTTTAAAAGGGGCATGTAATTACAATTTTTGGTATAATATTTCAATGCAGGGTCCATTCCTGCGCCCAACAAGAGTATCTGTGAGGGGTTACAGTGTTGTGGCATCACCACCACCACCCAAGGCCCAATTTTTCTGCCCCTGTTTAACAGGGGCATGTAATTACAATTTTTGATATAATATTTCAATGCAGGGCCCATTCCTGCACCCAACAAGACTATCTGTGAGGGGTTACAGTGTTGTGGCATCACCACCACCACCCAAGGCCCAATTTTTCTGCCCCTGTTTAACAGGGGAATGTAATTACAATTTGTTATATAATATTTCACAGCAGGGCCCGTTCCTGCGCTTAACAAGAGTATCTGTGAGGAGTTACAGTGCTGTGGCATCACCACCACCACCAAAGGCCCAATTTTTCTGCCCGTTTAACGGGCATGTAATTACAATTTTTGATATAGTATTTCACAGCAGGGCCCATTCCTGCACCCACCAACTAACTGTGAGGCCTTATAGTGTTCTGGTACCACCAACACCTAAGGCCCAATTTTCTGCAGAGTATATAGGGCAGGTCATATAGTATATATACTGCTGTTCAGAGTATATAGTGCCTGGGGGCCTGGGGGACCCCCACACCATTTTTTTTTTAATTTGGGTGTGGGGTTCCTCTTATTATCCATACCAGATCTAAAGGACCTGTTAATGAACTGGGGGGGACCCGTGCCATTTTGTTCAATGATTTTCATCAATATTAATGGGACCCGACAATACATTACAGACGCGAGTAGTTTTAAATGACATTTTTTCCTTTAGAAGTGTCATTTTGCTTTGATATTGTTCTAAACACGGGGAAAATGCGCTACTTTACAGGCATATTAAGGACACCCCCAGGCACGATATTTAAAGGATTATTTCATTTTTATTGTTTCACTTTAAGCATTGTTATAATCACTGCTCCCAAAAAAAGTCTGTTCTTAAAACTTTTATTTGCATTGATACATGTCCCCGGGGCAGGACCCGGGTCTCCAAACACTTTTTATGGCAATAACTTGCATATAAGCTTTTAAAATTAGCACTTTTACTTTTTTCCTTGTTTGTGTCCCATAGACTTTAACGTTGTTCGCGTGTTCGAACAAATTTTTAGCCTGTTCACATGTTCTGCTGCAAACCGAACTGGGGAGAGTTCGGCTCATCCCTTAGGTCTTAGGTCTGGTATGGATTGTAAGGGGAACCCCCTACGCCGAAAAATTGGCGTGGGCGTCCCCCCAAAATCCATACCAGACCCTTATCCGAGCATGCAGCCTGGCCAGTCAGGAATGGGGGTGGGGACGAGCGAGCGCCCCCCCCTCCTGGACCATACCAGGCTGCATGCCCTCAACATGGGGCGTGGGTGCTTTAGGGCATGGGGGGCGCCCTGCGCCCCCCCACCCCAAAGCACCTTGGCCCAAGTTGATGAGGACAAAGGCCTCTTCCCGACAACCCTGGCCGTTGGTTGTCAGGGTCTGTGGGCGGGGGGGCTTATCGGAATCCGGGAGCCAACTTTAATAAGGGGGCCCCCAGATCCTGGCCCTCCACCCTATGTGAATGAGTATGGGGTACATGGTACCCCTACCCATTCACCTAGGCAAAAAAGTGTCAATAAAAAACACAGTACACAGGTTTTTAAAGTAATTTATTAGGCAGCTCCGGGGTCTTCTTCCGACTTCGGGGGTCTTCTTCTGACTTCCAGGGGTCCTTTGCCGACTTTGGGGGTCTCTCCTGCGTCTTCTCCTGGTGTCCGCATCTTCTGCTGGCTCCACCGCTATCTTCTGCCGCTCTTTTGCCAGCGGTGGTCCGGACTTCTGGATCGTCTTCTTCCCTCTTCTCTTCCAGAGATGTTGACATGACGCTCTCTCCAGCTGGAATGGTCTCTGAACGCTCCGCAACGGACTTATATAGGCGGTGACCCCGCCCCCTTATGCCGTCACAGTCCCTGGGCGTGCTGGGACTGTGACGTTTTAGGAGGCGTGATCACCGGGTGATGACCACGCCCCCTTATGACGGCACAGTCCCAGCATGCCCTGGGACAGTGACCTCGTAATGGGCGGGGTCACCGCCTATATAAGTCCATTGCGGAGCGTTCAGAGACCATTCCAGCTGGAAGAAAAGAAGAAGGCAGAAGTCCGGGCCACCGCTAGCAATTGAGCTGCAGAAGATAGCGGAGGAGCCGGCAGAAGATCATGGAAAGAAAGGAGAACAAAGAGAAAGAGTGAAGAGTGGTACATCCTAAGATGTACCATAAGAGGTTTGATACTGTACAAGTACAAGGGACGTAGGGAGTGCTAAATGTTAGGGGTGCAAATTACTTGCCTTGGGTGCTGACAACCCACGTTACGCAACTGGGGCTGCTATGAATTTATTTCCAGGGCTGGTTTTTATGCTCAGTCCAGCCCTGCTTATGATCTCCCATGATATGCTGAATGTCTAATACTTACATCAAGTCTAAACATTGTTTTCCAATATATTAATTTTTATCACACATAGCTACACGGCGATCTCACACGAATACTAGAGGAGGGAGTGAAGGGGGACAGAGCGGAGCTCCAGTGAAGGGACGAGTGCTGCGGACGGGTGAGACGAACGTGAGCACACACACCTCCTGGGTCCGCCATGGCCTGCCTGTTGTTATTTCAGTTGCTATTGCTTGCTGTGCTGTGGGAGTTCTCCATTTGCCGTGAAGTGACTTGCCTGTTATTTTATTTTACATGTGAGTTCATTACAAGTTGTTTTATATGTGATTAAATCTTTTAAACGAGATTACACTATTGGAGCTTCTTTTATTTTTATGTCATACTACCAACCTGAGAAAAGCGGTGTTCCTATGGAGCAGTGGAGGTGTATGCTCGCATGTTAACCCCCATGTAAGTGGGTTAGAGGCTCTGTCAGGCCAAACACGAGAGTGAGAGGCCTTAACAGCTGGTGAGTTTGAATCTCAGCAGGGAGTGGATTCACGTCACAGAGGTGTGGTGGATGTTTGAAAACACAGCTGAGCAGTTTTGGAGTCACCCTCACTCTTTTTTTGGACTTTCTTCAAATATTTTCACGATTATTTTTTCACGATTGATTGGTTTCTGGACTTTATAGATATTTACTGTGTTCAATTTTCATTATATATTTTTTCTTGGATTTATATATTTGTATATCACTTTCACTGAGTGTTATAATTTATATTAACTCATATTGAATTTATTGAATAATTTATTTTATTTAATTTTTACTTTTTGGGATATTTAGCAATATATGTTTTTTCACTTTTTCTCTAGTCACGTCTGTATTCAGCTCACTGGCTGGATAAGAGTGTCTGGCATCTCCCCACCTGGGGATAAGCACCACTATTTCATCTATAATTTTCCTTTGGTGAATTCGGTTTATATACATATTTTATTATTGTTTTTATCTTATTTTAGCCATCCTTTTATTGTCCTATTCCTCTTATTTTTTGCCGTGGTTACTTCCATTCTCAATATGTATTATAGTACATTGGTTATTATTGTTGTCTTTATTCATTGTTATTCTCATAATGTCAACTAGATGGCATCCCACCTGCATGACCATATCATTCTTCACCAGTGCTCTCTCTCTCCAATACCCAGCTTGACAAAGGAGCACGTCTGTCCTTGCCATCGACAGTGCGCAGGCTCAGAAATGGCATTTCAACATTTCTGGTGATGTTAGATGCTGCTGCGTTCCATGAGTGCCTCAGACCTCTCTTCTGCATTACCATCTGAGCCACAGATTATACAGAGTTGGTGGACGTCTCCCTATGGGTTCCTGAGTGACATGGACTGTTGAACCAGCGAGTAAGGAGACGTTTCAGGACTTTCCTCATGCTGATCGTTTTTAACCTCAATGTGAGTGTTTTTATTTATTGTACCATAAAATTTCTACAGTTCATTCTTAGAAGGCGCCTCTTTCTTTACTCTTTTTATACTGACCTAGATGGATGCAGCATCGGTCCAATGCTGCATCTGTTCCTGGCTCTGTGACATCAGCTGACAGTGGGTCAGCGTGTCTGCTGAAAACGGGTCACAGGAAGCAAGGGACTGCACTCCTGTGATCTACAGGAGAAGTACAGCCAAACAAGCGTTGGCTGTACTTCTTCTTTAAAGCGCTATTTTGAAAGCTCTCTTTTTTCTGTGAGTAGTTATCTTTTCTGACAAATTTCCCACTTCCTCTTTCCTCACTGGTGGTATATTTTTTTTAAGTGGGGGGGGGCGACAAACAATGCACCCACAGCTATCCGCCCCCCCATGGGTCGGTCGGGTCAGCCGCACCCCCCCAGTTGGTTACCAGCACTGCACTTACCCCTTCTGGCGCGGGCAGCGCTTTCCGATGGGCGGCGGTTCCCCTGCGTCTCCTCCTCGGCATCACGACAACCATGCGTCTCCTCCCTCCTCCTCCTAAGCCAATAGGATTGCTTCTTCTTTTGGCCAATCGGGAAACGGGTCTCACAACCTGCTTCCTGATTGGCGTTGAATTATTGTGACAATAGAGAATAGTCACACAACTGGGTGGGCCTGGGGCGCAGTGCTCCATGTCCCGAGCCCACCCTTTTTTGAGGCCCATTAGAGCCTCAGGCTCTAATCACGTGCTTCAAAAAAAAAAACCCATTTAAATTCATGAGTCCAGCTCCCTGCATTTCAATTAGGGGGACGGACACATAGGGGGGCAGCTCCCCTGTGCCCTGCATTACGGTCCGCCACTGGGGGGGAGCCAGCTATAAAACAGCAGGAAGTCTCACATCCAAGAAATGTCTTTTTGTTAAAAGTCACCAGCTACAGTATTGTGTATGATTTTTGCCCAATCATATCTGAGAAACTACGGTATATATGGGAAGACAATGCAAATGAACTTTGAGACAGTCTTGTAAAACTGTTTGGTGATTATAAAAAGAAAAAGTGACTCTATGAACCTCACATGTTCAGTGATGCCTACCAGTCACTGTTTATTTGAAACTGTTCTCTAAACATTCTCAAAGGTTGAATAATCATCCACCACACCTAAAGCTTACTGTACACAATATTTCAAGTCTATTGTAACAACAATTTACTCTATATTGATATATCATGAATGCAGATCAGAGTGTATAATGTACTTCTCTATTTTTATCTAGAGTTTTGTATCTCCTTGTATTTTTTTAATGAAAACTTTTATACAAAAGAACTATATTGAATGCTATTACCAAACTATATATGCTAGCTTTAGGCTGATAAAATATTTTTAGCCCAATCTTCTGGCTTCAGGGGTTTCTTATCACTCACCCTGTACAAGTTTGGAGTTTAGTTCTGACTTTACTTATTCCATACTTGTTCAACTTTGGTGACACAGAGAGTGCTAAAGCCAGAGGTTTAACATGACTGCCAGACAACCAAAATTTTTAGAAACAGCAGCCCACATATTTCTCTCTCTTTCCTTGAAGACACTGCATAGGATAGTAAAATGATTTTGTAACAGTGGTTGCAAAAAGAAAGTGGTAGTTCCCATTTCACCTGCAAGGCATTTTTTCATGGCATGGTTTGTTCTCTTAACATTTTTTGATATTTGTTTTAACTGTACAGGTACATGCTGTACCTGTTTTGATGAACTCCAGATCATTAGGTTACCCATCAATTACACAGATAGTGAGCAATCATCACACAGAATGCATTTACAGTAAATGATACTCATGGGAAGAGAGTATTTTATGCATGGTGAGCTCTGCTTTTTCCCCACATACTGTTCACAGCATAAGGATTAGATCACACATAACTTTCCCAGAACATAGGGATGACTTTAAATTTAATTCTCAAATGCAGACATCAGAGTTTATTACAGTGTATTGAAGGTTCCCTAGGGTACCACATTCTGTGGAGAGCAAATCATGGAAAATCTTGTAAAAGAAAACAAAATCAGATAGACAGAGCAGCAGCTGCTTACCAAATATAACGTTACAAATATATAGCTCTAGCCTAACAAGTCTCATAAACCTAGGATTGCTGGAATAAGAGTAATGTTACTATATTTTTCATAACAAGTTTTGTAATCTGTCTCTCAGCTTGGTAAACTGAAAATGTAAACTTGATCTGAAGGAAAAATTAATAGAAAGGCTACATATTCAGGGGAGGAATAATCATGGGAAAAGGTTAACATGCTAAGCAGGGCCAGATTTATCATTTTTCACACTTAAGCCTCGTACACACGATCAGATTTTCTGCAGTCAAAGCCTCGGACTTTTGTCCAAAGGGGCGTTGGCCCAAAACTTGTCTTGCATACAAACGGCATACAATTGTTGACCAACAAACACGAACGTAGTGACATACTAGATGTACTAGGCGTACTACGAACCGATAAAGAGGAAGTTCATTTGTCATGCTCCACCCTTTGGACTCCTTCTGCTAATTTCATGTTAGTAGAAGTTTGGTGAGTGTTGATTCGTACTTTTCAGTTCGTACTTTGCAGTTCGTTTCTGAATGGCCGTTCATCAACCAGCCATGTTGCGGAATCGGAGGAGAGAACGTGCTGTCATTGGGCTTGGAGTTATTGCTTTGAGCCAAGTCCAGTCTAAGAACAGGGGGAGGAGGAGTTTTTGAACCAAAAATTGGTTGCTTAATCGTGACCAATTTTGTCATATGCCTTTGCTGCAGGAACTCTAGGAGAATAATCCTGATGATTTTAAGAATTATCTCCAGATGACGGACCTCTGCTTTCATCGTCTCTTGGCATTCTTGACCCCCTATATTAAGAAGCAGGACACATGCATGAGGCTTGCCATTACTCCTGAGCAAAGGCTCATAGCCACCTTGCGGTACTTGGCGACGGGAAGAAGTCTCCAGGACCTCAAGTTTACAACTGGGATTTCCCCCCAGGCTCTGGGACTCACTATTCCAGAGACCTGTTCTACCATTATTCAAGTCCTGCAGAAGGACTATATTAGGATAAGTTTTAGCCTTTAACATCACATTCTATGTATTTAATGTTTGCTAATGTATTGTATTAAGTTCTTGATTCCATAATTACCATTGTTGTAATATACTGTGAATGTCCTCTTTGTCCTTATGCATGCTATAATCTTTGTATGCCCTTTTTTTATCCTTCACACATATTTTCCTTCATTAACCTCCCCAGCATGCTATCCTGGGCCCATACACCCCTAGCCTAGTAACTTAACAATGTATTTTGTCTGCTACATTTTTGTGCTTACCCTAAACCCCCCCTAAAATGTGTCCAAATGTTATTGTTGTCCTCAAATGCAGGCAGAGTGCAAGAGGCCATTTTTTGGGGGCACAAACTCATTTGGAACCCTCCCCCCCCAATTCTAAGTCAACCAATATAAATACTCTATCTGCTGACTTTGCAAAACCCATACACACTATAACTCTTTTGTGGTCATATTTCTGGATGAATTCACCAAAGCATGTAGTGTAAGGGCCTGCCTGATTACCTTCAAATTGTAATGTAGAAAGTTTTTGTCTCCTATTATCTTGATAGGTAATTTATGAATGTCAACATGTGATTCAATTTGGACAGTGTGTATCCATATTTTTGGATTATGACACTTCTTACCTGTCCACTGAGCTGCCAATAGTGTAAGTAAAGATTGGCTGGCCAAAGTATCACACATTATTTATGTGTTCAGCTCTCATGAAAGTGGAGAGGTTTACCTGTCCAAAACATCTACCCATTATCTCCCCCCACCATAACATTTTTCGAATGGTCCACCAGAGGGGGTGAGGAATCTGATAAGTTGACTTTACACTTTTGTCTTTAAATACTCATTTAAATTTCATACTTATGTTGGCCAAGAATGTTTGTGTCAAATCTGCTTGCAATGTTATGTGCAGAAGTATTAATTTCTTCTTTCTTTTTTGACTCCACAGTTTCCTTCCAACCCCCAGCAATGGTAGAATGTTACAGCCCAGTTCCAGCGTCAGTGGGATTTTCCCAACTGTGGTGGTGCTATTGATGGCAAACTTGTCAGGAATTTCCCACCACCCAACTCGTGATCATATTATTTTAACTACAAGGGCTTTTGCAGCATAGTCCTGCTAGCTGTAGTGTCTGCAACATAAGAGTTCCTGTTTTTGGATGTTGGGAAGAATGGCCGCAACTCAGATGGAGGTGTTATTATGCAGACAGAGTTCTACCATCGGCTCCAGAATGGCATCTTAAATTTGCCACCTGCTGAGGACAATGTTGAGGGCCTCAATTTTGTTTTTTGTGGCAGATGAGGCCTTTGCTCTGGGGAAACATCTTATGAAGCCCTTTCCTACGAGGAACCTCACCCCAGAACAGAGAATCTTTTATTATAGGTTCTCTTGTGCCAGAAGGGTGGCTGAAAACACCTTTGGCATCCTCTCCAGTCGCTTCAGGCTGTTTTTAACACCTATTAACTTGGCACAATATAAAATAAAACATATTGTATTGTGCTGTTGTATCCTCCACAGTTTTTTACGGAGGAATGCTAGCAGCTACCTTTCCTCAGTGCCAACTGATGTGAACCCCGCAGTGTCAGGCCCAGCTAAAGATGCTGCAGCTCGTCTGTTGGTGTCCATGATGACGGCTCTCGAAACTGGCTGCGCTGGGTTGCCCCCCCAAAATGCCTGAGATATCCGACAAAAATACATGGATTATTTTGTGGGTAGAGGGGCAGTGGCTTGGCAGCAAACTGTAGCTGATATAGAATAATATTTTGATTTTATCACAAACTCCTATTTCATTTGAACTACTGTTGTCTGTGTTTCTTATCTGTATAATAGGTTCTCCAATGGCCTTTATTTTGGCCATTTTCTACAATAGTACAAACGTACCTTATTTGCTACATGTGGTGACAATCTCTTCTTCAACTATTATGTTGTGCTGTGGGTCTGCTTCACACACACAATGTTTTTGTTCTTAATTAGGGATGAGCCGAACACCCCCCTGTTCAGTTCGCACCAGAACATGCGAACAGGCAAAAAATTTGTTAGAACAAGCGAACACCGTTAAAGTCTATGGGACACGAACATGAATAATCAAAAGTGCTAATTCTAAAGTGTTTGGGGACCTGGGTCCTGCCCCAGGGGACATGGATCAATGCAAAAAAAGTTTTAAAAATGGCCGTTTTTTCGGGAGCAGTGATTTTAATAATGCTTAAAGTGAAACAATAAATGTGTAATATTCCTTTAAATTTCGTACCTGGGGGGTGTTTATAGTATGCCTGTAAAGGGGCGCATGTTTCCCGTGTTTAGAACAGTCTGACAGCAAAATGACATTTCAAAGGAAAAAAGTCATTTAAAACTACTCGCGGCTATTAATGAATTGCCGGTCCGACAATACACATAAAAGTTCATTGATAAAAACGGCATGGGAATTCAGCACAGGGGAACCCCGGCCAAAATTTAAAAAAAATGGCATGGGATCCCCCTCAAAATCTATACCAGACCCTTCAGGTCTGGTATGGATTTTAAGGGGAACCCCGTGCCAAAATTTAAGAAAAAAATGGCATGGGGTCTCCCCCAAAAATCCATACCAGACCCTTATACGAGCACGCAACCTGGCAGGCCACAGGAAAAGAAGGGGGCGAGAGAGCGCCCCCCTCCTGAACCGTACCAGGCCACATGCCCCCAACATTGGGAGGGTGCTTTGGGGTAGCCCCCAAAACCCCTTGTCCCCATGTTGATGGGGACAAGGGCCTCTTTCCCACAACCCTTGCCCAGTGGTTGTGGGGGTTTGCGGGCATGGGGCTTATCAGAATCTGGAAGCCCCCTTTAACAAGGGGACCCCCAGATCCCGGCCCTCCCCCCTGTGTGAAATGGTAAGGGTACCCCTACCATTTCACAAAAAAACTGTCAAAAATGTTAAAAATGACAAGAGACAGTTTTTGACAAATCCTTTAAATAACGGGGGGCAGAGCCTGAAGGGTCTGGTATAGATTTTGAGGGGGACCCCACGCCATTTAAAAAAAAAATTTGGCCGGGTTTCCCCTTAATATCAATACCAGACCTGAAGGGCCTGGTATGGAATTTAGGGGGACCCCCCACGTCATTTTTTTTTTCAATTTTGGTTCGGGGTTCCCCTGTGGGGAAATCCCATGCCATTTTTATCAATGAACTTTTATGTGCATTGTTGGACCGGCAATTCGTTAATAGCCGCGAGTAGTTTTACATGCCTTTTTTCCTTTGAAATGTCATTTTGCTGTCAGACTGTTCTAAACACGGGAAACATGCGCCCCTTTACAGGCATACTATATATATATATATATATATATATATATATATATATATATATATATATATATATATATATATATATTACACTTTTATTGTTTCACTTTAAGCATTATTAAGATCACTTTCTTCTGAAAAAACTTCCGTTTTTAAAACTTTTTTTTGCATTGATCCATGTCCCCTGGGGCAGGACCCAGGTCCCCAAACACTTTTTATGACAATAACTTGCATATAAGCCTTTAAAATTGCACTTTTGATTATTCATGTTCGTGTCCCATAGACTTTAGCGGTGTTCGCGTGTTCGAACAAATTTTTTGCCTGTTCGCAAGTTCTGGTGCGAACCAAACAGGGGGGTGTTCGGCTCATCCCTAATGGAGATGTTCCTGAGATTAGAAAAATCAATTGAAGGAGACATAAATGTGCTGAGAGATGACTTGGGAAATTAATTAGAAAAGGTTTAGGTTTTACGAAGATAAAGCAGATATCTGGACGAAGATGCGAGGAAAAGCTCCTTTGTGATATGAAGGTACCGAGTTACAAATCTTTACTGACCTGGCACCAGAAACACTGGCAAGAAGGTGACTCTTGAAACCTTTATTAGAGCAGATGCGGGTTCAGAATGTCAAGTATAACTGGGGATTCCCAGAATGTTTGGTTGGCTTCAGAGAGGGAAGATCAGCTAGACTAAGATTCCCTGAAGAACTGACGACTTTCTGCAACAGATTAGACCTACAGGTGCCAGAGTTGCCAGGCTGGACTGAGAAGGATCCGAAAATTTAACAGAAAGTGGACAGTGAGCGACAAAGAGTCATGATTATAGTCTTCATTAAAGTCCTATAAGTAGCTGGTATAGATTTTGAGGGGGGACCCCACGCCATTTTTTTTTTAAATTTTGGCCGGGGTTCCCCTTAATATCCATACCAGACCTTAAAGGGCCTGGTATGGAATTTAGGGGGACCGCCACATCATTTTTTTTTTAACATTTTGGCCGTAGTTGCCCTTAATATCCATACCAAACCTGAAGGGCCTGGTATGGAATTTAGTGGGACCCCCACGTCATTTTTTTTTTTAAATTTTGGTTCAATGAACTTCTATGTGTATTGTTGGACTGGCAATGCATTAATAGCCGCGAGTAGTTTTAAATGACTTTTTTTCCTTTGAAATGTCATTTTGATGTCAGACTGTTCTAAACACGGGAAACATGCGTCCCTTTACAGGCATACTATAGACACCCCCCAGGTATGAAATCTAAAGGGATAATTACACTTTTATTGTTTCACTTTAAGCATTATTAAAATCACTGCTCCCGAAAAAAATGCCATTTTTAAAACTTTTTTTTGCATTGATCCATGTCCCCTGGGGCACTTTTTATGACAATACCATGAATATAAGCCTTTAAAATTAGCACTTTTGATTTCTCCCATAGACTTTTAAAGGGTATTCCGCGGCATTCGTATTTGCCGCGAACACCCCAAATTGTTTGCTGTTCGGCGAACTTGTGAACAGCCGATGTTCGAGTCGAACATGAGTTCGACACAAACTCGAAGCTCATCCCTATTCTTAATGTATCTAATGCAAAAAGTTCAAAAACATTATGCATTTTCAACTCCTTTAATTTCTTTGAGGCCATAAAATTGGCTATGTTGGCCACATTTTAGAACACATTGTCACTGTAACTACACAAACTTAACAAAAACACTGGTACTGAGCATTGAAATAATAAGCCACACATTGTTTAGTAAAAAACATTTTACTCAAAGCACATTCACATGTGCATTTAAGGTTTTAGAACAAACCAACATCTTGGTGTATAAACATGTATGTTTGCCATTATTTTGCCTTTATTGAGGCTAAACAGGCATGTTTGAAAACATAAGATACATATCCCCAACTCAGGAACTTACAAAGTTTGAGTTTGGTAAAGTGAAGGCCATATGAGACATTAGTATCCCAAGACTGTGTTGATGTTGCCTTACTCAGATGGGGTGATCTCACCCCTCTAAAAGCCCAAATTTGAAGCCAGGTACACGTAGAAGCATAACTGTTAAATGTCCCTTATAATCCCCTGCCTAAAATGTGTGTAGCTACAAACAGGTTAGTTTCTAAAGCCCCAAAATACAAAGTGTGTCAACATGTGCTATCTCCCATCACGGGGTATAAATGTACGCGTTTTGGGGGTGCAACCCCTTCCTCATAACTAAATTAGGTGAGAGGAAGGGGTTGCACCCCCAAAACGCGTCCATTGCTAACATGTGCTATCTCCCATCACGGGGTATCAATGGACGCGTTTTGGGGTTACAACCACTTCCTCTCACCTACTAGTTATGAGGAAGGGGTTGAACCCCCAAAACGCGTACATTTATACCCCGTAATGGGAGATAGCACATGTTGACACATTGTGTGTTTTGGGGCTTTAGCAAACTATATGTAGGGAAAGACAAACATTGTAGGCATGGGATCATGAGAGTAATACGAATCTTTTGGCACAATTTGTGTACATCTTCAAATTTTGGCTTTGCAATTCTTAAAAACACATAAAGATTACAATTAACATTACTTAGGGCAGTGTTTCCCAACTCTCTTTCTCCATATGTATTTCCAGGTCATGTTTTCTATATTTTTCAGTTTGGTTACAGGAGATGATGTAATTTTCAAGGTTAGTAATTCACACAGTCATTTTTATACTGAGGAAAATACAGAAAACAGGACCTGGTGGTGCACCTAGAGAAGTGGAGTGGAGAAACACTGACCTTGGACGCTAAAGTCTAAGTTCACATTGGAGCGATTTTTCATGCGATTTAAGAGATAAAATCACATGACAAGTCGCAACCTATTGGAGGCAATGGCACTGTTCCAATCGGTGCAACACCAAATTAGCGGCGCCGCACCAATTTGCAAAAGTAGTAGCACTACGTTTACCGATTTCAGGTGCAACTTCGACAGACATCTGGACATGAAGCCACACAAATGTCTATCAAGTAGCACCTAAAATCACGCTGACTTTGCTACATAGAAATCACGCAACTTCAAGTGAAGTAGCGCGATTTCCAAGTAGCATCAATGTGAACCAGGGCTTAAAAGTCAGAAAAAAATGTGAAATATGAAAAGTGCAATCAGGAGCCAACAAGTGGAACAAAACTTCAGGCCAGACGAACTTAAAATTTGGCAAGCATGTCGACATAATCACGTATTCTCTGTAAAGCAGTGGCAGCCTCCTTTATTTGCTCAAGATCATTTAAACACTGCATCATATCTGCACTCATTTGGCCAATTGTGCATCTTGGAAATTCGTGACCTTGTAAGAAGAGAAAAAAGTATTAAGGGAACGATGGTCAAGTGGCTAAGGCCCTACATAGTGAATTATGGTCAAATTACTAGTCAAATTGTGTAAATACTTACCTACCCAATCTATTGTTGCTTGCAACCTGCTTGCCCTTCACACACCCACACTACTAGGAATGTACACACTGCAACTACTATGTAATCTTGGCCCTGGAGCCTGTGTCTACAAAAGTCGGGTACCTAGCAACACTACCAGATCCTTCCACGTCTTCCTTCTCTCTAAGGCACTACATACTTTGCTAATGTGTGGAGTGGGTGTTTGGTTTGGACATCTAAACACTTGACATGTATACACATTTGAAGTCAGATTCAAAGAATACTTACTCGTGCAAACAAGAGGCTCGCAAATAGTTTCTTCTACTTCTGGGTCTCTTTGGCCCTCTGTTTGACTTGTGTCAGGGGATGTTACATCAACAAGTGGAAGGTCTGTGCTGGGTCCAAGTGTCAGATCCCACGCCTCAAAACCAACATCCTGGTTCAGTTGACCACACTCACTTTCCTCTAAAAAGAAACAATACACAATTCATTAAGCCACCCCAAGTCACATCTGTTTCTAGCATCCATTTTGCTGAATTAGTTGACCAACCTTGCACTTGGGGCAATGTTTGCTCCTGACTAGTGGACTCCATCATGCTGCACTGTTTTTTTTTCCAAGACAAATGCATTTAAAAGGGAAGGTGATGTGATTTTACAGAGGGCAAACACTGGACAAGTGTCAACATTGAAAAACTCATGCAGTTGCCCCCCACCCCTCTTGTCTCCTATGGGATAAGGGATATATGAGGATCATTCTAGCAGGTGTGACTCTGTGTGACTGTGATCCCCGGGGCCTCTCATCTACCCATGTCTACCCTGGCCAGACTGCATTAATAGGCACTGATGGGCCGGGCAGCAACCAGAAAGTGTTTTTTACCCCTTAAGTTCCGCACCAAGCCCATGGCCTTTGGCCCACCTAGAATCACCCCTGTCGGTGGCTAAATGAGTGTGTTTGAAGTTGGCACTTATGATTTTGAAGGGAAGATGGCCTTGTTGTCTCCCCTGTTGGGGCCCAAGCGAGGGTAGCCTCCCTTCGTCCCCTCTGGTGGCTTGTCTGTAGCCTCATTTTTTTGTGCCTATCTGTTGAAAGAACAGAAAAAAAATTGTTTAAAAAATAAATAGATGGTAACCCCCCCAAAAAAAGAAATGTTCATATCTGCTTTATATTTAACTTCATCTTTAAAAAACAAATTCAAGGGGTGTGGCGTCCGAGCCCGAAGATGGCTGCTTAGCTCCCGAGCTCCGCCACACCACCGGGGGAATCCACTGCCATCGGAGCGATAGATAGTGCCATCCGCCGCCATCCGACCCATCAGAGTCCCGTACACACGCAGGGATGGCGCGGAGACGAAAAGACCCTCCGCCGCAGCTCAGCTAGCTGCCGGAGTATTTCTCCGCCTCAGCACAGCCTATCCAAAATGGCGCTCAGCCGAAACAAAAGCAGCAGCAGGCCGCATCCATGAGCTGTCCGCCCGGCCTAAACAGCGCCGATCCACAGACCCAGCACAGCGGATCGTCCTCAGCGGCATCCACCCCCACTACAAGAAGCCCTGTTAAGTCCAGGCAGAGGACGGCTTCTCCACAGGGGAATCAACAACGGCAAGCTATGGAGGTGAGCGCACACACCCCCTCACAAGCCCAGGCCCCAGCTGCCTCAGATCCAATAGAGGGATTCCCCACCACAGGGCAACCTATATCAGACACTGTCCTTAAAGAGATGCTAATGTCCCTGAGGTCATCCCTGCATCAAGACATGCTGATGACAGTACAACAGTGTCAAGCTGAAGTACAGGCTCTAGGAGGGAGGGTAGATCTCATTGAGAATACCCTAGCCTCTCATGGGTCCTCTTTCAACAAAATGGTGGATGCTCACGCCATTCACTCTGATGACATTTCCTGGATCAAAGATAAATTATCTGACCTTGAAGACCGATCCAGGAGAAATAACCTCAAAATAAGAGGCATTCCTGAATCTATACCTGCGCTGCAATTACCGCAATATGTCCAAGAGCTATTCATGGCACTGCTACCTGCAGCATCTGCATTGGAGCTCACGGTAGACAGGGTACATAGAATACCGAAACCGTCCTTTTTACCCGATAATGTACCCAGATATGTTCTACTGAGGCTCCACTTCTATAAAACGAAAGAAACCATTTTGGCTTCATTCCGAAACACCGATCAGCGACCGCCTCAGTATGCATCTCTTCAGCTACTCCCTCATTTGTCACGGCATACCCTCCAGAAACGCCGTAATTTAGCCACCATCACCAAGGCGCTCCGTAACCATCGCATACTACACAGATGGAAGTATCCGGCTACGCTCTCAATCACCCATAACGGCACGACCACCACGGTCTCCAATATGGAAGAAGGCCTACACATCCTCAGGCAATGGGGAATCTTGATGGAAGCATCCCCACCTCCTATACAGGTTGACCCTCCTCAATACATGCAGGCAGAATGGCAGGTGGTGAAAAGAAAAAAAAGCGACAAGAAACATGCTTAAATGTCTGATCGCTCCTACTCATTTTACTAAATCTTTACGTCTACACTCCCCCCAGTGCAGGCACACTTGGAAATTTTTCCAAAACCCCTCAACCTTATTGAACAGTGCTTATGGATCAAGAATCCCCCTGTGGATTCTCCTATCACCCTGTAATCTTTCTTTTTTTTCCCTCTAATTTGTTTTGTTCTTTGTTTTTTGCTGTTTTTATGGATCAACAAATTTCTACAGAACCATGCTCACCTGCGACATCATGGAAAGTAACCTACAACATCTGCACTCCAACTGTCCGCTTCAAGGGATATTCCAGAGGCAAAACCAGCCTGGCAACGCAGTCATTCATCGGCCGTGAGTACTGTAAATCCTTGACGTTTAGCATTCCCTCCAATATGCCTCATGCCAGTTAAAATATTTTCCATCAATGCCCATGGCTTAAACCATCCAGCCAAAAGAGCATCTCTTTGGAAAGAAGTTGACTCTTCCCAATGTGATATTCTATGTGTTCAAGAGACACACTTCCATCAAGAAGCCCCACCTTACTGCTCTCACAGAAACTTCCAACACTACTTCTTCTCCAGTATGAAAGCGAAAAAGAAAGGAGTTATGGTGGCCATTAAGGACTCTATATCGTTTCAACTTCACTCCGAAATATCTGACGAAGCGGGCCGTTACCTCATACTTGTATGCGATATCAATTCCACCCGTTATACTCTGATGAATGTGTATGTTCCTAATACCAAAGAAATTCACTTTCTCAATAGTTTGATGAAAAAGGTTAAAAAAAATTCAACAAGGTTCCCTTATAATTTGTGGAGACTTTAATATTACTTCCGACCCACACATGGACTCTACCTCGACCTGTTCACAAAAATCTCCTTCTCTACATGCTTTCCTACGATCGCATGACTTATTCGATTGCTGGCGATGCACGCATGCTAGTGAACGAGATTTCACATTTTATTCTCATAGACATTGCGTTTACTCGAGGATTGATCTGGTCTTAATGGATAAGTGGTTGCTACAAAAAGTATCTCAAATTCAAATAAATAACATTACGTGGTCGGACCACGCCTCTATTCTCCTGACACTTGGGGATCAATACCCTACTAATGGAGCATACCTCTGGCGCGCAAAACCCCAAGTAATACAATCACCATCCACCAAAAAAATATTAGAGAACCACTTGTCTGATTACTTCCAGATCAATCACTCTTCCACTAATGATCCGTTTGTTTTATGGAATGCTCACAAAGCAAACATTAGAGGAATATTTATTCAATTGGCCTCAAAACTTAAGAGACAGAGACAGCAGCGGCTTGACACCATACTTGCAGATATCAAATCCCTAGAGGAACTAGATAAAAAACATCCTACATGCCAGAATAGTAAACAACTAACTATTCTCCGACATGATCTCAGACTAGAACTACTCCACTCCTTTGAGCAAAAAGAACGACGACTCAAAATGTCATACTATTCGACCAGTAACAAAGCTGGAAAGGCATTGGCTCGCAAATTACAAGGCCAACGCTACAAAAATAAAATACCTTACATCCTAAGCCCCTCCTCAAAACAAAAAGTGATTGACCCTCAAAGCATCGCCAATGCTTTTAGTGAATACTACAGCTCCCTATACAATTTAAATCAAGACAACCTTCTCAACCAACCGTCACAAAACGCCATAAATGACTTCCTAAAAAACATTGACCTACTGAGTCTATCCACTTCTCAAATCCAAATCTTGAATTCCCAATTCACAATATCTGAGTTACTGAAAGTTATTGACACCCTACCTGCTAATAAATCACCAGGACCGGATGGCCTGACAGGGGAATATTATAGGAATTTCAAACAATGTTTAGGTCCTCATCTCCTCAGGGTGTTAGAGGCCGCTGCTGTCTCATCTTCTTTTCCTTCTGAGATGTTAGAGGCTTTAATAGTAACGCTCAAGGGGTTAATATGGCGCACAATGGAGGTAGCCGAGTACATATAACTAAAAATGGTGGGGGGAAGGGGGTGGGTTGGGGGTTCCTGAGAGGGGGAACTTGATGGTGGTAGTTAATGTTTCACAACAAGTTCGGGTATTAGTCCATGTAAGGATAAAATGATGCTGAAAGAAGGACGGCGCCCTCTAAGTGCAGCATGTATGTTAAAAATATTTATTACAATAGATAAAAACACTCACATTTGAGTTGCTAAAAACCAGCATGTAAAGTAGTTTCATCCGCGTGCTCTCGGGGGATGTGGGTGTCACGGGCCAGTTCAGGGGTTCCTGGGATGTGAGTCCTGTAACCTGGGTCCTGGTAGCTGTTCCGGTGGTGCCGAGGGTCCTCAGAGCCTCCGGGCGTCCAGGATATCGGTCATGGATCCTCCGTGGAGCGCCGTGCTGACCTGCGTCTTCACTTCCGGGAGCGGGGTGAGGCGGGCGGTGCTTCGCGTTCGGAGCATGCGTGCTCCTTCATCAGGCTACTTTTACTTTTGCAAAACAGATACCCGTATATCTGGGACTCTCATGACATAACTTATCTAGGTATTAAACTAACGTCCCGCCCTACGCAACTATTTCATGCTAACTACCTTCCTTTGATACGCTCTTTAAATACGAACCTACAATCCATAAGCAAACACACATTGTCTTGGTCCGGTAGGCTGGCCGCCTTTAAGATGCAACTTCTACCACAAATACTCTATATATTTTGTACGGTTCCTATTCCAGTTCCTCAACAGCACTTTAAAACTTTACAATCCACACTTTTTAAATACTTATGGGAAGGTAAAAAAGCCAGAAGCGCGCTCATCAACCTCCGTAAAACAAAAACAGCAGGTGGCGTTGGCCTACCGATTTTTGCTGACTACCATTTAGCTGCTATCCTGGCACAATTAAGAGGGTGTTTCCCCCACCACCAACCACCGCTTTGGTGCGCTATTGAACAATCCACAATACCAGGTGGCAACCTTTGATTATTTGTTGGCTTTTGTGCATCTTAAATCCAAACCTTCTGGCCTCTCTCTCCCGATTCTAGCGACACTCAGCTCATGGAAGACATTGATAACCACCAAATCTAGATCATCCCCCACCGTATCCCTGTCAATCCCTCTATCAACACTGGCTCTATTGATCCCAGATATACCCATGGCTAAATGGATAGAGAAAGGAATACAATGGGTTTCAGATGTACACTCTGGCCTCAATGCTAGATCGTTTGATGATCTACAAAAATCCTATGACCTACCTATTTCAGACGGATTTCATCACTTCAGAATTGCCTCTTATCTCAAAACACATGACATCCAATACAAAATATTCTGGCAAATTCATGTGTACTTAAATGCCAAGCTACCTCGTAAGGGAGGTATTTCATTATTTTATACTTATCTTCATGATAAAAATATATTTACCAAAACAAATTCCATTTTAGCATGGGAAAGAGATCTCAATGACTCCTTTTCCCCACAACAATGGCACAAGGCTTTACAACATATCCATTCAGCCACCAAAAGCACCAACCTCTGGGAACTCTCACATAAGATCACACAACGATGGTATTTAACACCCTATAGATTAGCTAAGTTTGACAGCTCCACACCTTCCACTTGTTGGAGGAATTGTGGGCAACCAGGCACTATCTACCACATCCTATGGGATTGTAAACACCTGACCTCATATTGGTCCCACGTCTTCAACATTTTACGTCAAACAACAAATCTCCACATAACTAACACCTCTTCATTGGCCATCCTAAATATAGGCATAGAACACATACCACCATTATATAGACAATTTACTACCCACTTATTCATAGCTGCTAAATTAGTGATCCTAAGAAAATGGAGATCAGTGGATCCACAGAAGAAACGGTAAATGCCTTATCTTTGCATTACACTTATGAAAGGATGTTAGCATCAATTAGTGGAAAATACGATATTTTTCTCCCACACTGGCAACACTGGATTAATTGGTACAACACCCATTGCAATCCAACATGACACTACTCACTACTACTAGAGTGCATAACATCAACCTTTTTTGACTCACCTAGAACCTTAGCCTTCCCTTTCCATATGGTTTCTGAATTGATCCTGTATAATTTACATAAGAGTTACTTTTATCTAGTTATGAGCTATACGCTCTTGTTATATAAATACTAACAGATATAAAATGATTAACACTGATGTGGACATGTAGACATGGGGGGGCTGTGCCTCCGCTGCGCCACAGATAGCTCCCAATGGGGTGGCTGGCGGAGACACATGGCCTCTCCTGCCTTGATCTATTCCTCATAATTAACTTACGGTACTGAACAACAAACTATATGTATCTGTTAACCTCTATTATTTGGTTTTATTTTCTCTTATTTTCTTAATTCTCTTTTATTAACCCAGTTTACGATATCTCTTGTAACTTGTAAACGCGATGTATATCTTTGTAAACTGACAAAATTCTGAATAAAAACTATTTAAAAAAACAAAAAAACAAAAAACAAAAACAAATTCAGACAAAGATTAGAGAAAACATTAACTTGATTTTTCAAGGCCTAATTGGAGAAAGCACATATACAGACAGCTAATTTACACATATACATATTGGTTAGATACAAATATTGCTTACTTTTTTTGATTATGTGATAGATGGATTCCATCTGTTCTTGCTCGTGGTGCTTTAGATCAGACCATAACTTTCAGATTTGGCCCTTCATTCGTTGCACCGAAAATTCTCCCTCCAAAACGGCAATGACCTTCTTCAGAATTAGGTTCTTTCGGCTGTTGGGCCTTTCGTAGTTGCGCAGCTTGCATCCGTAATCATGCTTCTCGAGGATGCGCACCATCTTCACCATCTCACCCTTGCTCATGGGGGTTCCTTTGTGCTTATGCTCCACCACCACAAGCCTGTCTAGAATTCTCAGAATCCACCATGTTGTCACTCCCGAATGTTCCACCATGTGTCGCATGTTGAAGAGAGATGGTCACACCCCAGCGTCATGACGCACTGAGAGCGGAATTTCACGAGGAGGACGAATGATCGTCATTGCCAACATGCGAAAGGAGCCCTAAAACGAAGGTACAATTGTAAATAGGGGCATCAGTGGTTAGTGGCCTATACTGCTTAGATTGAGGCCTATATTTGGACCATATTATGAGTTAAGCCTGACATTATGGTTTGTCTTGTGTTCTGTCTTGCAGGCATCTGATAATTTATCATGGCGGATAAATTCACTGTGCCCGATTTTTTGCCTCAATTTATAGAGCAGTACCGGGATCTGCCCTGTCTCTGGAAGGTGAAGAGTAGGGATTACTCTAATAAAATCAAGAGGAAGCGATGAAGAAACTTCTGGAATTGGTGAAGCTTTTGTACCCCAGGGCAGACATCAATTTTGTGAAGAGCAAAATTGGGAACCTGAGGAGTACATTTAATAGGGAGCACGAGAAGGTCTAGGAATCACAGAGATCGGAAGCATCAGCTGATGATATCTATGTCCCCAGGCTTTGGTAATACCACAGCCTGCGTTTTTTGTCTGACCAAACCCAACCCAGGCCATCACTCTCAACACTCCCTTCCACATTGGATGAGTCCACAGCTCCTGAGGTCCACCCTGGTCCTTCGACATAGGCTGAAGATGTGGAGGAGCCCTGCTTGACCCAGGTATAACATTTTTGAACATATTTGTATCCAAAAATAAAATGATGATAACTAGACGTTCTTGTTCAAAAATGTCTGCCTTAAGAAAGTTGTTTACATATCAATAGAAAGTAGTGGCCAAAAATGATTGGTACAAGAATGAAAAATGCTGGGGTCAGAATGATAATCTTTTCACAACATATGCCCGGGCATTTGGTCATGGGAGACATGAGAACGTAACGTCCGTCACGGAGGGAGGGGCCTGACTGTGTCAGCCAGACATGAGCGGGCACTGACCTGGAGAGAGCCGTGGCAGTTTCGGAGAAACGGGAGCTCTCTGTAAGCAGATTACACCCCCCTTCGCCCGTTCCAGAACCCGTATGCCGTAATGCTGCACACCCAGGGGATTGTATGTGACCTGCTGGATACTGTTGAGCGGGAGGGTGTACCCCCCTGTCCCCCGGCGCTCCAACCCTGATGATTGCGTCTTTCTCTGGATCCATGGAAATCATCCAGGAGACTTGCCTTTCTTAGAAGTGAAAGTACCCATGACATAAGCTAATTGAGGACCCGACGGGAGCAGCAGGAAGGGATACAATTGGAGGCATGGAACAGGAGCAAAAGAAGAGCAGAAAAAGGAGGTACTCCCATAGGGGAGTGTTAAATCTAAACACCCGAGTTAGTTACCAGGGATAAAGTTACCTGTTGGCTGGTACCTGACTTATGCATTGAACTTGAAGTATTATGTTATAATATTTTGTGGAACGGGGAGGGGTCTTTATGCAAACGAGATTTTGATGGAGGTGTGGATTTTACTGTGCTAAACTATAGAGGAACTGCGAATGTCCTGTGTTTGAGGATTAAGGAAGTCAATCAGATCAGTAGAGCTGTGCATTTAAATCTGTATAAAATATTAATTGGGCGCTCAGGACTCAGCTGTGATGGAGTGATCATTCACTGGAACGATTGACTATTTAGGAGCCAGCTATGTATAATCGTAATATTGAACAGCAGATAAGCACATAGCTCTAGTGCGGGACATTCCCTTCAACCCACCTCCAGTAGGTAAATAAAATAGCAGCTTTAATGGAGAGTTACAAGGTCTTTGTCTGACACAAGTCTTAAACAACCTCCTCTTTGCAAATCCATCAGCTGTGCCAGAGCTGACTATATAGCTTTACCTTCTATAGCTGCAGAAAATAGGAGAGCTCTTGTTCCTGCTCTGTCCCCTCTGTCCCTCCCCCCTGCCCTACTCCCCCCCCTTTTTCTTTCTTTCCTCGCACTTCCTGTTACCTTACCTCCCTCTTTGGTCTTTCTCCTCTTTCACCTATTGGAGAAGGGGGGCAGTAGAAAGATCTAAAACTGGGGAAACTGAAAAGAGGGATAAGGAGGAAAGGCATCATGAGTAAAGCTACAACCAAAACAGCAAGAGGGGGCCCCTTTAGATCCCCGAAAGATAAAGCAACAGTTAACATGATCAAACAATACATGTCTCAGGGAGCCAGTCCTAAGAACTCGGGCCAGGAAAAACAAGGGCCAGTTAAAGGGGATAGGAAAAGGGGAACAGAAAAAAAAACAGGAGAAACACCAGACCACTCCAGAGATGTTTTAACAACAGAGAGTGAGCCAGAAACCAGTAGAGGGGAGGAACAAAGAGCAGATAACCAAACTCCCACAAAGGGAGAAATGATAAAGATTAGGGATGAGCTTTGAGTTCGAGTCAAACTTATGTTCGACTCGAACATTGGCTATTCGGCATTTCGCCGAACAGCAAACAATTTGGGGTGTTCGCAGCAAATTCGAAAGCCGCGGAACACCATTTAAAAGTCTATGGGAGAAATCAAAAGTGCTAATTTTAAAGGCTTATATGTATGGCATTGTCATAAAAAGTGTTTGGAGACCTGGGTCCTGCCCTAGGGGACAAGGATCGATGCAAAAAAAAGTTTTAAAAACGGCCGTTTTTTCGGGAGCAGTGATTTTAATAATGCTTAAAGTGAAACAATAAATGTGTAATATTCCTTTAAATTTCGTACCTGGAGGTGTCTATAGTATGCCTGTAAAGGGGCGCATGTTTCCCGTGTTTTGAACAGTCTGACAGCAAAATGACATTTCAAAGGAAAAAAAGTCATTTAAAACTACCTGCGGCTATTAATGAATTGCCGGTCCGACAATACACATAAAAGTTCATTGATAAAAACGGCATGGGAATTAAGCACAGGGGAACCCCGGCCAAAATTTTTGTTAAAAATGGCGTGGGGCCCCCCTCAAAATCTATACCAGACCCCTCAGGTCTGATATGGGTTTTAAGGGGAACCCCGCGCCAAAATTTAAAAAAAAATGGCATGGGGTCCCCCCAAAAATCCATACCAGACCCTTATCTGAGCACGCAACCTGGCAGGCCGCAGGAAAAGAGGGGGCGAGAGAGCGCCCCCCCTCCTGAACCGTACCAGGCCACATGCCCTCAACATTGGGAGGGTGCTTTGGGGTAGCCCCCAATACACCTTGTCCCCATGTTGATGGGGACAAGGGCCTAATCCCCACAACCCTTGCCCAGTGGTTGTGGGGGTCTATGGGCGGGGGGCTTATCGGAATCTGGAAGCCCCCTTTTAACAAGGGGACCCCCAGATCCCGGCCCTCCCCCCTGTGTTAAATGGTAAGGGGGTACTTGTACCCCTACCATTTCACAAAAAAACTGTCAAAAATGTTAAAAATGACAAGAGACAGTTTTTGACAAATCCTTTAAATAACGGGGGGCGGAGCCTGAAGGGTCTGGTATAGATTTTGAGGGGGACCCCACGCCATTTTAAAAAAAATTTGGCCGGGTTTCCCCTTAATATCCATACCAGACCTGAAGGGCCTGGTATGGAATTTAGGGGGACCCCCACGTCATTTTTTTTTTAAATTTTGGTTCAGGGTTCCCCTGTGGGGAAATCCCATGCCGTTTTTATCAATGAACTTTTATGTGCATTGTTGGACCGGCAATTCATTAATAGCCGCGAGTAGTTTTACATGCTTTTTTTCCTTTGAAATGTCATTTTGCTGTCAGACTGTTCTAAACACGGGAAACATGCGCCCCTTTACAGGCATACTATAGACACCCCCCAGGTACGAAATTTTAAGGAATATTACACTTTTATTGTTTCACTTTAAGCATTATTAAGATCACTTTCTTCTGAAAAAACTGCCATTTTTAAAACTTTTTTTTGCATTGATCCATGTCCCCTGGGGCAGGACCCAGGTCCCCAAACACTTTTTATGACAATAACTTGCATATAACCCTTTAAAATTAGCACGTTCGTGTCCCATAGACAAATTTTTTGCCTGTTCGCAAGTTCTGGTGCGAACCAAACAGGGGGGTGTTCGGCTCATCCCTAATGGAGATGTTCTTGAGATTAGAAAAATCAATTAAAGGAGACATAAATGTGCTGAGAGATGACTTGGGAAATTAATTAGAAAAGGCTTAGGTTTTACGAAGATAAAGCAGATATCTGGACGAAGATGCGAGGAAAAGCTCATTTGCGATATGAAGGTACAGAGTTACAAATCTTTACTGACCTGACACCAGAAACACTTGCAAGAAGGTGACTCTTGAAACCTTTATTAGAGCAGATGCGGGTTCAGAATGTCAAGTATAACTGGGGATTCCTGGCATGTTTGGTTGGCTTCAGAGAGGGAAGATCAGCTAGACTAAGATTCCCTGAAGAACTGATGACTTTCTGCAACAGATTAGACCTACAGGTGCCAGAGTTGCCAGGCTGGACTGAGAAGGATCTGAAAATTTAACAGAAAGTGGACAGTGAGCGACAAAGAGTCATGATTATAGTCTTCATTAAAGTCCTATAAGTAGCTTTGGGGGGGTGTCGGGGGGTGAGGTGGGGGAGGGGGAGGGAATGGGGGAGAGGGGTCGAGGAAGGCTGATCCAGGTCTGCTGATTAGCGAGTGTCCGGTTTCAACATTCCCACATCCCCCACATCAATTTGGTGAGGGGGGTGGGATGGCACATGCAGAGCCTCATCTTGAGACAAAGAGGTCTGGTGTGGGTCATGGTATCCAAGGCCTTCAAAGACCTAGGGGGGGGAGGGGGAGGGGGGGAGGGAGAGTGGTGAGTTGTGGAGGGGAGGGAGGTTACCCTATGTCTGATACCTAAAAGAATGGTAAATCCCCGGTATAGGCAAGAGAAGGGAGTTCAGCATAAGAAAATAGGAAAAAAGAGATGACAGCAATAAATTTTATGACCTATAAAGTAAGGGGATTAAACACTCCCACTAAGAGACATATGCCCCGTACACATGGTCGGACTTTGTTCGGACATTCCGACAACAAAATCCTAGAATTTTTTCCGACGGATGTTGGCTCAAACTTGTCTTGCATACACACGGTCACACAAAGTTGTCGGAAAATCCGTTCATTCTGAACGCGGTGACGTAAAACATGTACGTTGGGACTATAAACGGGGCAGTGGCCAATAGCTTTCATCTCTTTATTTATTCTGAGCATGCGTGGCACTTTGTCTGTCGGATTTGTGTACACACGATCTGAATTTCCGACAACAGATTTTGTTGTTGGAAGATTTTATATCCTGCTCTCAAACTTTGTGTGTCGGAAAATGTGTGATGGAGCCTACACACGGTCGGAATTTCCGACAACAAGGTCCTATCACACATTTTCCGTCGGAAAATCCGACCGTGTGTACGGGGCAATGAGATCCTGAAAGAGCTGAAGCGGTATGGGGCAAAAGTGGTCTTTCTGCAAGAGACCCATTTATCACATGAGTCAAACGTAAAATTGCATTCTAATGCTTTTCCGACATGGTATTACGGAGACACAATTACAAAGAGAGCAATGGGTGTAGCAATTGGGTTTGCGAAAGGAACCCAGTTTAAACTGGAGGAAAGGATGACTGACCCAGAAGGAAGATTCCTTTTCTTTAAAGGCAAATAAAGCAATATGGAATGTACACTGGCAAACATCTACACCCCTAATAAGAATCTGATTAATTATCTAAAAGATACCCTGGAGAAGTTGATGGACTTCAAGAGGGGATGTGTGATCTTGATGGGAGATATGAACTTCTGTATGGACCCAGGAAGGGATAGTACGTCCTGGGTATAGGGGACAAATAACGTACAACTACAAAAAATAAAACATAAACTTCATATGTGTCAAATGGTTGATATCTGGAGGATTCAACATCCTAAAACACAAGATTTCAAGTTTTACTCCCCTGTACACGGGACATACTTTAGAATAGACTATATACTGGTTGATTATAGAGTCGTGGAAAAGGTGATAGAATCTAGTATAGAAATTTCTACACTAGAGGATCATTCTCCAGTGAGAATGAAAATGATAGTATCTGGAAACCAAAGACAACCCTTAGCTTGGCGATTGAATGAAGATCTAATCAGAGATGAAGTAAGCTCAGAAATAGTGAAAAAGGAACTAGGAACACTATTTTGCAATAAACAATATAGATGAGGTGTTGGGGTCCACCTTATGGGAGGCTCATAAGGCCTACATAAGGGGGATCCTGATAAAGGTAGGAGCAAGGAAAAAAAAGGAGAGAACAGGGAACATTAAAAAATAATTGAAGAAATATCTAGAGCTGAACAAGAACACAAAAAACACCGGGGTCATCATTTAGTGTTGTATCAAAAACTAGTAACTAAAAGAGATGAACTGAAGGATCTCATGGAACAAGAAGCTAAAAGAACTTTCAATAGAATAGCTGAAGAAAGATACCAGTGGGGGAATAAGGCTAGTAAACATCTCTCCAGAATGCTGCAAAAGAAAAAAGCTATAAATTATATAGAACAAATTCAATCTAAAGGAGGGGAAATGGTTCATACGACACATTTAAAAACTACTATCAGGAGTTGTACTCAGTGGACCAGCTGGGTGGTCAGTCAGGGGAAAAAGGTGGTAAAATAAACGAGTTTCTAAAAAAGGCGAGACTACCAAAGATTACTGAAAACGTAATGGAGATGACTCAGCCCCGGGAAAAAGCCCTGGCCCAGACGGGTTTACAACGTATTATTATAAAAAATACAAAGAGATCCTAACCCCAAAGTTATGTCAATACATGAATAGCCTGGGGGTAGACTATGAAATAAGCAGGGAAGCCCTATCCACTATGATTACAGTAATCCCAAACGAGGGGAAGGATGGAACGTTGTGTTCCAGTTACAGGCCAATATCGCTGCTTAACGCAGACAATAAGCTGTATGCTAAAGTACTGGCAGGACAGATGAAAGGACTGATGAATACATTGGTACACCCTGATCAGGTGGGTTTTCTCCCTAGAAGGGAGGGGAGGGACAATGGGGTGAGAACGTTGCTCCTACTTCAGAGTATAAAAGAAAGTGGGCCCCCAGGTCTACTACTGTCAATAGATGGCGAAAAGGCTTTCGACAGAGTAGACTGGGGCTTAAGATACAGACTTTAGAAATTATGGGAATTGGTCCAAGAATGATTTGGTGGATCAAAACTTTATATCACCATCCTACAGCATCAGTAAGAATAAATGGAACACCGTCCACCCCCTTCGAGATGAAAAATGAGATGAGACAGGGGTGCCCCCTATCCCCTCTATTATTTGTGCTTTCCTTAGAACCGCTACTGGCTACGATACCAAATAACCCTGATATAAGTGGATTCATGATGGGAAAAGAACATAAACTTGCATCATTCGCAGACGATGTATTATTTTATGTAGCTAACCCTAGGATTACAATGCCCAATTTCTTAAAAACTTTAAAACAATACAGCAAACTATCCAACTTTAAAATAAATTTAACTAAATCTGAAATTGTAAACATAAACATAAGTAAACTGGAAGAATGAATGCTGAAAAACGAATTCAAATTCGCCTGGAGGAAAGAACTAAAGTATCTGGGAATAAAATTAGCGAACACAATGAAGAAGATATATAAAATAAATTATATATCCATGCTGGATGAAAACAGAATTGAAAGTAAAAGATTAACAAGTAGGCCACTATCATGGATAGGACGTATTAACACCATAAAGATGGTTCTTCTCCCTAAGATCACATACAAGTTCCAGATGTTGCCAGTGGCATTACCACAACCATACCTTAGAAAGTTAAAATCGATAATAATGAATTCAATATGGAAAAATAGAAAACCGAGAGTTTCCTTTATTAAAGCAGGAAAAAAAAAAAAAGTAGAGTTGGCAGTCCTCAACATTCAAAAGTATTATAAAGCAATAGTACTGTCAAGAGTAGTCGAATGGGTTAAGGAAAAAAATGAAAAGAGATGGGTTAATATAGAAAAAACACTTTGTAAGGCACAATTGGGAAAGATAATATGGAATCCGCCACAATTTAGAATATTTGATTAAAACACCCACAAACTGACACGGAATGTTTTAAAAATTTGGGATGCGACGTATAAACAACTTAACGAGAAATATAATTCACCTTTAATTGCACTGAAAGAGAATGACTTTTTTGCACCAGGGAAAAAGAAAATAGGCTGAAATTGGATAAAAAAAGACACGGCACAATTAAGAGACATATTTATAAAAGGGAAAATGTGATCATTTCAAGAAATAAAGCACAATAAGGATTCATGGGTGATTAATGAATGGCGGTACCGCCAGTTGAACCACTTTGTCAAGAATTTACCTCACACAATTAGATCGGGGGAAGACCTGACCAGGTTGGAACAGCTTTGCAGAATAGATGATACAAAAAATATCATCTCAAGGTTATATAAATTACTGTGGACGCAGTGGAGATACCGCCATACATTAGAAAATGGGAAAGGGAATTGGGGTCACAAAGGGATAAAATTACTATTGGAAAAATATTGAAATTAACCCATAGTTCGTCAGTAGACACTAAAACTGCCGAAATTAATTACAAATATCTAACCGGATGGTACGCAACCCCAGATAAAATCAGCTAATATCAAAGGGGTAAATCGGGGGAATGTTGGCGAGGATGTACTGAGGAAGGGACAATGGCCCATTTGTGGTGGGACTGCCCCAAAATAAAAAAATACTGGAAAAAGGTCTTATATTTTATAAAAGAAATTACTAAAAAAGAAATAACAGAAGACCCGTGGATAGTATTTCTGCATGGAGTGGATTGAGAGGTAAAACAAAATAAAGAATCATTGATACCACATCTTTTAAAC
Source organism: Lithobates clamitans (assembly GCA_037952925.1). NCBI lineage: Eukaryota > Metazoa > Chordata > Amphibia > Anura > Ranidae > Lithobates > Lithobates clamitans. The sequence goes on from JBBGZY010000034.1 coordinate 2,590,468, forward strand.
GCAGCAAAAAGACTTATTCCCAAGAAATGTCAAGAAGTAGAAAGCCCATCAACATGGGAGTGGGTTGACTTGGTAGAAGAAACATACATATAAATGGGTGGTGCTGCGCTAATAGTAAGTAGGACTAAAGCAATATGGCATAAAAATAAATAGAAAAGACTTATGATCAGATCTTACATCACCAAAAAATAAGCTAAATCAAGTGATTTGTGACACTAACCAAAAATTATAGAAACATATATGTGGAAACGTGTTCATAAAGACACACATATTTAAAAAATACCACCGTAGCATATGGTTAACTCACAATCAGTGGAAAAACATTCCTTTATACAGTGCAGGTATATATATATAAAAGAGTAATTTAGACTATGTGCAAAAGCAGCTCAAAAAAGTGACAGTTTGCAATGGTGTATTCAGATTAATACAGCATGGATGTCGAATGGGTCAGTACACCATGCTTCACATAAAGTGACAAATGTGCAAAAGTCCATCCAAATAGATACAACATAAAAATCTCAAAAAAGAATAAGATAAAAAGCATACACACAAGTGGGTAATGGCCCCTTACCTTAGGGTAATAGGGCAAAAGCATATAACCAGAAAAGCTTTTAGGGGCTTCCACCTAGGGGCTCCAGCACATCCCTCACCGTCCTAGATCCGGGATAGGTGCCCTCAGATGTAGTGCAGGGAGGTATATAAGATAATAAAGCAGGAAGGATCCCAATAGTGTAATTTCGTTTAGTAAAATGGTAATTTTTATTAAAGAAATTCAGGTACTCACATCAGAAATGAATGAACAGCAATTTGATCCAACGAGCGGCGAGCTCATAAGCCTCTATCAGTGTATGCAGCCTGTCCTTCCTGCTTTATTATCTTATATACCTCCCTGTAATACATCTGAGGGAACCTATCCCAGATCTAGGACAGTGTGTCAACATGTGTTATCTGCCATCAGGGGATATCAATGTACGTGTTTTGTGGGTGCAACCCCATCCTCGTAACTCAAGTAGGTGAGAGGAAGGGGTTGCACCCCCAAAACACGTCTGTTGATCACCCATGATGGGAGATAGAACATGTTGACATTAGTTTTGTAATATGTTCACCGATTTATGTGGGACATTATATTATTATATGTATGTACACATACAGTACGATGACGATGATTGACGATGGTTGATTTGTCCGAGCCAAGTGAATTTTAACATAGCAAGGGGACAACTGAAGACCCTTTGATGTGTTAATCTTATGCAAGTCTACCTAGGTGTGTGAGGTATGGCCTGTTAACCTAATTGAACATTTCAAAGGGTGTTCAGGTGGTATTTGTTAATCTAATCTAATTACACATATCAAAGGGGACTTGTTGATGTGATTGGGGCAGTTTATGACTGCAGCTGTTCACGGCTGGGGTTTGTTGTCTGTCTGAAAGACTAAAGCATATAAAAGGCCTAAATGAAAACGGACAATCAAATTGCTCAGCCATTCAGTGTCCAGTGAATATAACAAGTTCAGTCTATAGTTTAGTATAGTCTTGTCTGTGTATGACTATGAAGGCGCAATTCTAGGAAAAATGGAACTCTGAATTATATACTGCTGGATTTTTTGTCATCTGTGGACTTTGGACCTTGTTCTGTGTTGGAATTCAATAAAGTGCATCTCTCTGGAAGAATTGGGTTGCTGCGGAAGAGTACTTACATCATCTTTATAATAACTACTAATTAATTATCATACCCACTCTACATCATATATCACTACAATTAGGTATGGGATCAGAAAGGAAATCCCCAGTTTTAATCCCAATTTGTGTGCATCTTCTAAATTTGGCTTTTACAGGGGTGACATCACCCCATCTGAATAAGGCAAGATCAAGACATTTTTGACATTATAATGTCTGATATTGCCTTCAGTTTTTCAATGTTGAACTTTGTAAGTTCCAGAGTTGTGTATGTTATGTTTGCAAACATGCCTGTTTTTGTGCTTTTCTTAACCACTTCAGCCCCGGAAGGATTTACCCCCTTCCTGACCAGAGCGTTATTTGCGATTCGGCACTGCGTCGCTTTAACTGACAATTGCGCGGTCATGCGACGTGGCTCCCAAACAAAATTGACGTCCTTTTTTTCCCACTAATAGAGCTTTCTTTTGGTGGTATTTGATCGCCTCTGCGATTTTTATTTTTTGCGCTATAAACAAAATAAGAGCGACAATTTTGAAAAAAACGCATTATTTTTTACATTTTGCTATAATAAATATCCCCTAAAAATATATAAAAAAAACATTTTTTTTCTTCAGTTTAGGCCGATCGTATTCTTCTACATATTTTTGGTAAAAAAAAAATCGCAATAAGCGTTTATTAATTGGTTTGCGCAAATGTTATAGCGTTTACTAAATAGGGGATAGTTTTATGGCATTTTTATTAATAATTTTTTTTTTACTAGTAATGGCGGCGATCATCGATTTTTATTGTGACTGCGACGTTATGGCGGACATGTCGGACATTTTTGACACATTTTTGGGACCATTGTCATTTATACAGCGATCAGTGCGATTAAAAATGCACTGATTATTGTGTAAATGACACTGGCAGTGAAGGGGTTAACCACTAGGGGGCGGGGAGGGGTTAAGTGTGTCCTAGGGAGTGATTACTAACTGTAGGGGGATGGGCTGTGTGGGTGACGTCACTGATCTCTGCTCCGATGACAGGGAGCAGAGATCGAGTGACACTTGTCACTAGGCAGAACGGGGAGATGCTGTTTACAACGGCATCTCCCCGTTCATCCGCTCCATGAGGCGATCGCGGGTCTCCCCGCGGCGATCGAGTCCGCGGGACCCGCGACCCGACTCACGGAGCTCCCGGCCGGCGCGCGTGCGCGCCACCAGCGGCGCGCACGCACGGGCACGGCGGGAAATTCAAATGGACGTACAGGTACGCCCATTTGCCCAGCCGTGCCGCTCTGCCGACGTACATCGGCGTGCGCCGGTCGGCAAGCGGTTAAATTTTCTAGGTAAAACTTTAAAAAACAAGATGTATTTTTTTCAACACAAAATGTTTTATAACGCAAATGTGAATGTGCACGGAGTAAAAGGTTTTATACTCAACAATGTGTGGCTTCTTCTTTCAATGCTCCAATACCACTTTTTGTATTAAGCTGGTGTTTACAGTGACAATGGGGGTTAGTTAATAATGTAAAAACCACTTGGCACTACAAGTGCACTATGAGAACCTAGGAGACAGCTTAAAACAAACACAAACAGTAAATCAAAAACAAGATGTATTTTTTTCAACACAAAATGTTTTATAACGCAAATGTGAATGTGCACGGAGTAAAAGGTTTTATACTCAACAATGTGTGGCTTCTTCTTTCAATGCTCCAATACCACTTTTTGTATTAAGCTGGTGTTTACAGTGACAATGGGGGTTAGTTAATAATGTAAAAACCACTTGGCACTACAAGTGCACTATGAGAACCTAGGAGACAGCTTAAAACAAACACAAACAGTAAATCAAAATCAAGATTTTATCAGATAATTTTTTTAATTTATTTAGAAAATATTCAAACATTTTCTGGCATAGCAATGCCCCCCCTACCCATAAAATAGTCAACATATTTTTCCCGTACTTCACGGGCACTTTGGGGGGGCAAGCCAAGATGGCCAGCTTCCAGGGCCGTCATTGTTCTTGTTTCTTAAAGTCCAGGCTCAGGCCCAACTGAGGCAACATAATTTGGAGCATTTCTTTTTAAAAAGTTGTGCAGTATGCAGCAAGGATAATACTATGTGGTTCAGTTTGTACTCCACCATATTTATAGCCATTAGAAATAGGTGGAACCGGCTGGCCATTATCCCAAAGGTATTCTTTCTCCACAACTCTTCGGGCTCTGGCCAGCTGGTAGTTAAAAACCCTCTTCTCCGGGGTGAGAGTCCTCTGGGGGAATGGCCTCATCAGGTAATTGCCCAGACCAAGTGCTTCACCAGCAATAAAAACAAATGGGAGTCCTTCAACGTTCACTTCCGAGGGTGGCAATCCCAAGCCACCACTCTGGAGACATCCGTAAAACTCCGTCTGGGCAAAGACTCCACCATCCGACATCGGGCCATTCTTCCCCACGTCCACATAGAGGAACTCATATGTTGCCGACACCACCGACATCAACACAATACTGTGAAACCCCTTATAGTTAAAAAAGTATGACTCCCAATGGGGTGGTGGGACTATGTGGAGGTGTTTCCCATCAATTGCCCCTCCACAGTTGGGAAAGTCCCAACGGTCGGCAAAGGTCGGCACAATCTGCCATTCTTGTGGCGTTAAAGGAAACTGTGGAGTCAAAACAGAAAAAATAAAATGAGTAATTTTGCACATAACATTGCAAGCAGATTAGACAAACATTCTTGGCCAAAATCAATATAACTTTTATTTTAAGGAGTATTTAAAGACAAAAGTATAAGGTCCACTTATCAGATTCTTCCCCTCCTTTGATGGCCCATTGTAAAAAATTTAGGGGGGGAGATGCTTTGGACAGGTAACCCTCTCCACTTTATTGAGAGCTGAATGCATAAATAATGTGTGATACTTTGGCCAGCCCCTCCTTACTTACACTATTGGAAGCCCACTGGACAGGTAAGTGTCATAATATTAAAATATAAATACACACTGTACAAATTGAAGCACATTTTTACCTTCTGCAATTACCTATCAATATAATAGAAGAACAAAACTTTAAACAGTACCATTTGAAAGTATTCAGGCAGGCCCTTTCACTACATGCTTTGTGAATTCATCCATAAATCTGACCACAAAAGAGGTAGGTATAGTGTGTATGGGTTTGGCAAAGTCAGATAGAGAATTGGTATCGGTTGACTTAGCGGTTGGGGGGAGGGAAGGTTACAAATTATTTTGGGACCCCAAAAAAAGCCTCTGGCACTCTGCCTGAATTTAAGGACACAAATAACATTTGTACATATTTTAGGGGGTGTTTAGGGTAAAGCACTACAATGCAGCTGGCTAAATACATTGTTAAGTGACTAGGCTAGGTGTATATGGGCCCAGGATAGCATGCTGGGGAGGTTAGTGAAGGCAAATATGCATGAAGGACAAAATAGGAGCATTACAAAAATCCAGCATGCATGAGGATAAAGGGGACATTCACAGCATATTACAATCATGGTAATTATGGAAAGAAAGGACCGGAACACAGCATGTAATGCATAGGTGGAGGGAGTACATGACTGTGGCAGCAGTGGAGTTAACACAGAGGGGGAGTGTATATTAGTTAACCGAGGGGGAGGCACTAGGAGGGTCATTATAAGTTCATCCCGCCCTGGGGGGAGTAACAGTTTTCCTGAAGAAAGTTCCCTGAAGAGCAGCATGGATGACCTGGAGAGCCTGATGGAGCAGATGAGTGTAGGAGCAATGGTGAGAGGGGCAGCCTGGCTCCAGGACACCTTATAGGAAGCAGTGAGGGGAACAGAGCCTGCATCTAGCAGGGGGGTAACGAGCGACACTAGGACTCGGCGGTCGCGGCCCCCAGAGAGGTTTTCCCCTGAACAGCGGCAGCCTGGGACTCACTCCGGTCCCTCAGCGGGCCCGCCGCCAAAGAGAGTGGCAAGCGAACGGGAGGGACGGGGGAGAACCGAGGGTGGACCGAATGGCGGTCAGCGGGATGGAGGGGGAGCGGCGCAGCGGCCTAGCACAGCCAGAGTGGAGAGAAGCGTTAGCCCCGCCCCCAGAGTGAGGGAGTCAGATGTGCGCAGCGGTGCACGAGGAGAGATCCCTGGGCCTTCTGGTTCCACGGCAGGGGATCTCAGAAGAAGCGAGAGAGGACGGCCGGGTAGAGTGGCGATAGTACCTGACGGCAGGACTGTGGTTCCCCACACCGGTCCGGGCAAGGTACAGCAAAAAACGACAGGCAGATGGGATACATGGAGGCGGGGGTGTACGGCAGCGGTTTCCACGGCAACCTTGGTGTCCAGGCCGGGTGGGCATTCATCGGCTGAGGAGGAAGAAGGAGAGTGCATTGGGGAGGATGAGCGGTCCGGGTCAGAGGAAGAGGCGCCCCCCCCCCTCCAGGAGGACAACAGCGGTGGAGAACAGAAGTCCGGCTGATGAGGCTACGCCTGTGCAGCCTGGTGAGTCTAATGTCATGATTTCTGTTGCCGGGCCTGCCGAGTAGTGGGGGGCTGGGGGTTGCAGGTGTGAGTGAAGCTGGCAGAGTGAATGACACAAACGGGGGGGCCTCTGGCTTAGGGGGTTTTCTTGGCAGGCATAAAAGAGCTCTTACAGCGTTTTGAAGCGGCAGAAAAGGGTCGCACGGGCCCGGCGGCGGCATGGGTTCCGCCGGGGGTTGCAGGGGCGGTAGGGGCAACAGGTGGAGCAGAAAAAAGTGTAGGGCCGGTGGTGCAGGCCGCAGTCGCATTGCCCAGCCCAGCGGTGACAGTGAGTGGGGCCGCGGAAGGGACGGAAAAATCAGCGGAGGCAGCTGGCAGGCAGGACATAACAAGGTTGGCTGACGCGGCAAAATGCGAGGTCTATGTTTGCTATGAGGGACCGTTAGGGTCGCACTTAAAACAAGAAGTGCGTAAAAAACTGTGAAAAGGTGAGTATGTGGAAATTTTTTCACTGCTACCATTGGAAAAATTTAATCTTGATAGAGTTAAGCCGGATGGCTCTAAGAAGGAGGATGAGGAGAAGAGGGGATATCGTTTGATCCCTAGAACGTTTGCTAACTGGTTGCAAGCGTTTGCGATTATGGCAAGTGTGATAGGGGAAAAACAACCCGAGCATTGTTCGGCACTGTTTTGTTATCAAGATGCTATTTGGTGAGGCGTGCAGAGTTTATGGGGGAACAGCATGGTTGAGGTATGACGAACAATTCCGACAACGGAGGGCGGTCAGGCCGGCTCTGCGTTGGGATCACAAGGACATCAGCCTCTGGATGAAATTGATGACGACGGCGAGGGCCCCCAATCAGTTTTTTCAGGGGGGGGGGCGGTGAACCTTCGTCCCAGGGACATTCGGTCGGAAATAGAAAAGGGGTTTGTTGGCAATACAACACCGGGACATGCAGGTTTGGAGTCGCATGTAAGTATAAACACGAGTGTTCAGGGTGCGGGGGATCTCACCCCGGGTCCAGAGGTTCCAAGCAGGGAAAAGCACGTACAGCAGAGACTGCAAACAAAAGGGAGGACCCCAGTGAAGGTGGAAAGGATGCGACCGTTTCTAGGTAGGTATCCGGACAGGGCAGCAGCTCAATTTTTTTTTTCGGTTGGCTTTAAGATCCCATGCGAGTTGACGGTAATTCCACCGGTTCCACGCAATTTGCGGTCAGCAATGCAACATCCGGATGTGTTTTTGGAGAAGCTAAGGAAGGAAGTTGCATTGGGGCGGATGGGTGGCCCATTTCCAGCGGCGCCGTTTGACGATCTGGTGGTCTCGCCGCTGGGGGTGGTACCAAAAAAGGAACCAGGTAAATTTAGGCTAATTCATTACCTATCTTTCCCAAAAGGGGGGTCAGTGAACGATGCTATAGATCAGGGGGCGTGCTCCGTGACCTATACTTCATTCGACGTGGCAGTGGGATGGGTCCGTCGTTATGGTTAGGGGGCCCTGATGGCGAAAGCGGATGTGGAATCTGCTTTCAGACTACTGCCGGTGCACCCGGATAGTTTTAGGCTACTAGGTTGTCATTGGAACAATGAATTCTACGTGGACAATTGCTTACCCATGGGCTGCTCAATATCGTGCGCGATATTTGAACACTTTAGCTCCTTCGTGGAATGGGTTGTGTGGGATGTGTCGGGGGTGAATTCTGTTATTCATTACCTAGACGATTTTTCTTTGTATAGGTCCGGCGGCCTCCAGGATTTGCGTGGTGCTGTTAGCCACGCTGGAGCACATCGCAGATAGATTTGGCATTCCATTGGCTGCTGATAAGACGGAGGGACCGTGAACGGTCATCCAGTTTTTTGGGCATTGTCATAGATTCGGACGCAATGGATTGCAGGCTGCCGGACGATAAGCTGGAAGATCTGAAGAGAGAAATTGCAGGGCTTTTAGGTTTAAAGAAAGTGCAGTTAAGGATACTACAGTCAGTATTGGGCAAGCTGAATTTTGCATGCCACATATTACCGATGGGGAGGGTGTTTAGTCGCAGGCTTGCGTCTAGCACGAGTGGAATAAAATCACCGAGACATTTCGTGCGATTAAGAGAAACGCACAGGGCAGATTTGAGAGTGTGGTATATGTTTTTGGAAGCTTTTAACGGTAGGGCACTGTGGATGTCTGGTCCAGTCAGCAACTTTGACCTGGAACTATTCACGGATGCCGCAGGTTCCACAGGTTTTGGGGCATTTTTTCAGGGACAATGGAGTGCAGGACCATGGCCCCAAGCATGGGTGTAGGCAGGATTCACGAAGAATCTGGTGCTGCTGGAGTTGTTTCCGGTAGTGCTGGCAGTGGAGCTGTGGGGAACATCATTCAGGGATCTGAAGGTGCGTTTCCATGGGGACAATTTGGGGGTGGTGCAAGTTATCAACGGGATTACGGCATCATCCACGCCAGTGATCAGGTTATTGCAACACTTAGTATTGCGCTGTCTGCAGTTGAATGTTTTCATTCATGCGGTACACTTACCAGGGGTGGAAAATGTGATAGCTGATGCGTTGTATCACTTTCAGTGGGACAGGTTTCAGGAGTTGGCGCCGGAGGCGGAGCAGCAAGGAGTACCTTGTCCCGAATGGCTGTGGGGGATAGCATTGGCCTCATCGCGGGATGGATAAGGAAGTCGGTGAGTGGGTATACATGGGCGGCGTACTCTAAAGTATGGAACGAATGGATAGGGTTTGTTCAAGGAATAGGGGAGGAGCCGGTGGGGCGAGAAGTGAGGTTGTTGTTGATTTATTACATTGCCAGAAAAATGGAGGAAGGCGTGTCTGCGTCGTGGTAAATAAGACGGTTGCGGGTTTGGCTTTTCTGTTTAAATTACAAGGACAGGTGGACTTTGCTAAGGATTTTTGGGTAAGGCAGGCTATGAAGGGCTATAGGAAGTCATGATCGGGGTATTAGTCAGCCCTTCTAGGAAAGTGAAAGGGGGGCTGGGTTATCATGATGTACAGTATGGAGCGGAGGGGTTAAAGTTGTGGTTACGGAAATCTAAGACCGATCAGCTGGGAAAAGGAAGACTGGTGCAAGTTTACCCAGTGAAGGGATCACAATTATGCCCGGTAGAAGCAGTTCGGGAATTTTTAAAAGTTCGTTCAGAACGACCGGGCCCCTTTTTGGTACATTTAAGTGGTGAATTTTTATCTAGATTTCAATTTGTGGCAGTCTTTACAAAATGCATATGGGGTTTGGGCCTGGATGAGAAGGATTTCTCGTCCTATTCGTTTAGGATAGGAGCAGCTACGGAAGCAGTCAGAAACGGTATGCATGCACCGTTATGGGATCTCTGTTATGGGATCACTGTTATGGTATCTCTGTTATGGGATCACTGTTATGGGATCTCTGTTATGGGATCACGGTTATGGGATCTCTGTTATGGGATCACTGTTATGGGATCTCTGTTATGGGATCTCTGTTATGGGATCTCTGTTATGGGATCTCTGTTATGGGATCTCTGTTATGGGATCACTGTTATGGGGATGTGGTAAAGAAGGTGGAATATAGGAGTTTTTTATTGTTCGGTTGTTTTTCTTTTCTTCTGTTTCAGATTCGTTGCCGAGGATGGTCTGGATCATGGGCCATTCTTACGTGTCCTGGGGGGCACGGAGAGGTGATGCACGTTTTTGAGGGTAGGCAATTGGGTTTCAGCAAACGGGAGGCATGTATCAAGTGGTTGGGGTTCCCCGGCATGTTGTGGGGAAGGTTGGTTGCTGAGGTTCATCGGTATGCACAACGAGATAGGCCGCCGGACGTATTAGTTATTCATTTAGGCGGCAATGACTTGTGTGTTAGGGCCATGGTAGACATTAAACGGGACATAAAGTTGGACGTTTGGCAGTTGAAGGAAGCTTTTCCTAATATGGTGATTGTCTGGTCCGACATGGTGGCGCAGACATCATGGAGGATGGCTAGGTCGGTAGAAGGTGTGAACAGGGCACGGAGAAAAATAAACAGAGAAGTGAGCAAGTTTGTGATTAATAATGGTGGTTTAGCGGTGAGACACCTTGAACTTGAGTTTGAAACCTGGAGGTATTTAAGGTCTGATGGGGTTCACTTGAACGAAGTGGGTATAGACTTGTGGGCCTTAGGTTTACAAGATGGCATACAGCGAGCACTTCGGGTGTGGAGGGGCACACAAGAATAAGGTTTTATTCTCGTGTGCTGTGGCGGGCGTTGGTCTGGGCAAGAGAAAAAAGATGGCAAAAAGTAAGAGTTTTTTTGGGAGCCAGCGTTGATATGGCTCATGATGGTGGTTCCCGGTTGCGGTCATTGGTAGTCTCTGCGGTCATTGGTAGTCTCTGAGCCAGCTTGTCGGCTTGAGGCCTATGTGACAAATTTGATGGGACCGCAGGGTAAGTTTTTGTTATTGGACACTGATGATTATGAAGATATTGCTCAGACCAACGCTTGAGAAATTAGACAGGTTGTTTAACAGATGTTGTTGTTTTGCTGTTTTATGTTGGATATGTTTTATATCCATAGTGTTGATATTCTAAGATATATTTGTTTAAATAAAATAGGCTGCTACGGCCTTTTATACTCCAATATCGGTGTGGTCTGAATTATTGGGGTAAGGGTTTATAGTGGTGGCAGAAGGGCATGTTAATTACATCTGTTATCCTACAGTCAAGAAAGGACCGGAACACAGCATGTAATGCATAGGTGGAGGGAGTACATGACTGTGGCAGCAGTGGAGTTAACACAGAGGGGGAGTGTATATTAGTTAACCGAGGGGGAGGCACTAGGAGGGTCTTTATAAGTTCATCCCGCCCTGGGGGGAGTAACAGTTTTCCTGAAGAAAGTTCCCGCCCACCCTCCCTTATATTGGTAAAGTATTGTTAGGATGTAGGGTATTGTATTGTTTCTTCTACAGGTGATGGTCGCAGATATGTCGTGGCAGGGGCGGGCGTTGGTCTGGGCAAGAGAAAAAAGATGGCAAAAAGTAAGAGTTTTTTTGGGAGCCAGCGTTGATATGGCTCATGATGGTGGTTCCCGGTTAAAGGAGGTTAACCGGGAAGTGATAATGGGGCTCTGCGGTCATTGGTAGTCTCTGAGCCAGCTTGTCGGCTTGAGGCCTATGTGACAAATTTGATGGGACCGCAGGGTAAGTTTTTGTTATTGGACACTGATGATTATGAAGATATTGCTCAGACCAACGCTTGAGAAATTAGACAGGTTGTTTAACAGATGTTGTTGTTTTGCTGTTTTATGTTGGATATGTTTTATATCCATAGTGTTGATATTCTAAGATATATTTGTTTAAATAAAATAGGCTGCTACGGCCTTTTATACTCCAATATCGGTGTGGTCTGAATTATTGGGGTAAGGGTTTATAGTGGTGGCAGAAGGGCATGTTAATTACATCTGTTATCCTACAGTCATGATGAAAGAAATACAAAACATTAGCTTACATTAAATACATAGAATGTGATGTTAAAGGAGAAAACTTACCCTAATATAGTCCTTCTGCAGGACCTGTATGACGGCAGAACAGGTCTCAGGGATAATGATCCCCAAAGCCTGGGGGGAGATGCCTGTCGAGAACTTGAGGTCCTGCAGACTTCTCCCTGATGCCAAGTACTGCAAGCTGGCAACTAGCCTCTGCTCTGGAGTGATGGCTTGCCGAATGCAGGTGTCTTGCTTCATAATATAAGGGGTCAGCAAAGCCAACAGATGGTGAAAAATGGGGTCTGTCATCTGGAGATAATTCCTGAAATCATCAGAATTATTCTCCTGGATCTCATGCAGCAAAGGCATGTGAGAGAATTGGTCATGCTGGAGCAACCAATTCTTGGTCCATGAACTGCTCCCCACCCTGTTCATGGACTGGGCTTGGGTCAAAGTAAGAAGTTGAGAACAAAAAGCTGCGCTTAGGACACTAACTTAGGTGTGCTGCCTCCCTTAAAAGAGCTTCCTAAAAGGATTCTCTGTTGACTAAAAATATATATATAAACAAGGGTTGTGGCGCTTCCTATGGGGTACTAGATGGGTGTTGATAATGTACACGGGTGGTTACCCTCAGTGAGCCCCAATAAAGGTACCTGGTAGCTACCAGGGACAAGCTTTGTTACCGTAAGGGTATGTATGTCTATAACTAGACATACACACATACATCCATATACACCCGCATGTATCAACAAAAATAATATTCCTGATGATGGTTCATTCAGACCTAATTAAAAGGGGTGTGGCCTGAAGCCCCTGTGGCTGTGATACATATACCACCACTAGGTGAAGTACCTATATCATGTGTGTGTAACCTTATAAGTGCTCTTCTGCCAAAATAATCCAAACACTCTGCTAACCGTGCAAAGTGATCATACATAAATGAGCATACATAAAATATGTTACCCAAACATTACATATAGTAATCAAACTTAGTGCAAATAAACATAATGTGATCAAATTAAGTGCAAAGAAAACCAATATTAACAGTTTTTCAGTGATAATAGTCCATAAGATAAAGAACTTGTTCAAATCCAGTATTCCAAACAATTTCGTGACTTGGGTGCTCTCGGGGATTCCTGTGACTTTAGTGCTCCCCCTTCAGATCCCCACTCACCAAATGCAACAACCCCGTAGAGGGGCAACCAGCATAAGATGTCTCTTTCACGATGTCTCTTTCACGATCTCTTCTCCACGCTGATCTGGCGGGCTTTACAGGATGGTTTCCGTTGGTTATCCCAATAGATTCCCGGGTCCGGTTATACAGGTAGCTTTCTAATAGGTAGAATGTTCACAATGGCTCCCTCATGGAAAGGAAAAAATAGGAAGTTCCATGGTGTAGTATGTAAAAAGCTTTTATTCAAAAAACTCCATCAACAATCAGCGGAGTATATTAGGCAAACTAAGTACATAACCGGGACCCCACAGGGATGATCTTCTATGGGATTGACTGTGTGAGGGATCACTGGCGAGGGGGCAACAAAACCACACTTATATCACAAAACGAAACCGCATGGATATACAGGCTGAGGTCCCTTGCTCCGAGGGGCCTCAACCTGGATATCGATTTAAACTGTTTCCTGGCCAACCCGTGAGAGATAGGGGTACATTACTTATATCTGTGAACATCCACCGTTTCTTCCCCCTATGGATATAAGGTGTAAGGTAGTGCATATATAGCCTCTTAGCCACTTACACATAGAATAGGGGGGTGACCCCAAATCTCCTTCTAGAAAATCCTCTGACCCAAAAGGCAATACCCCCAAATATTTGGAATACAGAAGCCTATGTATACTTTCACTATAACTAATACTGGGGGTCTCGACTTGTAACAACATCCCCCCTTTTTTCCTTCCCTGTTCTCAAGTGTTTGAGAGCAAGTCTATGGACAGGTCCCCTCCTTCACAAACTTGGTCCATAATAAGCCTCATGATTTTCCCATATTTACTGTCCCACAACGTTCTGGGTATATATCTAGATATCTAATTTTAATTTAATTTTAATTTAATTCCATTTTTAATTTTAATCTTAATTTTATTTTACGTTATATTTATCCTTATGCCCACTTCCTAACCATTTGGTATTATTTAATATATAGGAGGGCAGAATCTAACCCATTAGTCGGGTCTGCAATACGAATAATGGCGTACGACCATCCCTGCTGACACTCCAGCCTAGGTGGGAGTGTCACCCCGCCTTGGTATGATAGGATTGGATGGGGTAGAAATTAAGGGGCGGATCGAAACTGACGGCTCCTTAAATGGACGTAGCGCGTGGCGTGCTGGCATCGTTGCTGAAGACGTCTATGACGAAACGCGTACAACGACGCCACGCACGCTACGTCACTTCCGGTTACGGACCCTAGCTGAAACGCAGGTGGAGCGCACACCGCTTCCGGACACGAACTCTAGTTGGAACGCAAGTGGAGCGCACACAGCTCTTACCGGCGGTACGCGCCTTCCACACCGCTACGGGTCTGTTCTCAGGCTTCGGTCTGAGTTAGCCTATTATTATTTTTATGGTTTTTATGCACTTTAGTTTGCCTAATATACTCCGCTGATTGTTGATGGAGTTTTTTTAATAAAAGCTTTTTACATACTACACCATGGAACTTCCTATTTTTTCCTTTCCATGAGGGAGCCATTGTGAACATTCTACCTATTAGAAAGCTACCTGTATACCCGGACCCGGGAATCTATTGGGATAACCAACGGAAACCATCCTGTAAAGCCCGCCAGATCAGCGTGGAGAAGAGATCGTGAAAGAGACATCGTGAAAGAGACATCTTATGCTGGTTGCCCCTCTACGGGGTTGTTGCATTTGGTGAGTGGGGATCTGAAGGGGGAGCACTAAAGTCACAGGAATTACCCGAGAGCACCCAAGTCACGAAATTGTTTGGAATACTGGATTTGAACAAGTTCTTTATCTTATGGACTATTATCACTGAAAAACTGTTAATATTGGTTTTCTTTGCACTTAATTTGATCACATTATGTTCATTTGCACTAAGTTTGATTACTATATGTAATGTTTGGGTAACATATTTTATGTATGCTCATTTATGTATGATCACTTTGCACGGTTAGCAGAGTGTTTGGATTATTTTGGCAGAAGAGCACTTATAAGGTTACACACACATGATATAGGTACTTCACCTAGTGGTGGTATATGTATCACAGCCACAGGGGCTTCAGCCCACACCCCTTTTAATTAGGTCTGAATGAACCATCATCAGGAATATTATTTTTGTTGATACATGCGGGTGTATATGGATGTATGTGTGTATGTCTAGTTATAGACATACATACCCTTACGGTAACAAAGCTTGTCCCTGGTAGCTACCAGGTACCTTTATTGGGTCAAAGTAAGAACCCCAACACCAAGCCACCGCACAGCACGAACCCTACGATGAGTACGTAACCACAACATGGCTTCAAAATGGTCGGCTGGTCAGAACGAACTTAACAGAACGCACTGAAGAACAGCAAGGCCTGTGAAGAGCGAGCTGAAAATCAGAAACGAGCAGACAAGAACACACTGAAAAACAGATACAAACTGACTACACGCACTGAAAACCAGATACAAACCCACAAGCACAAACTGAAGAGCAGTAACGGACTGAAAAGTACGAAAGCTGAAAAGCGCGAATCGTCTTTCACCAAACTTCTACTAACACAAGATAAACACCAGATTAGCAGAAGGAGCCCAAAAGCTATTGAACTTCTTTTCTAGTCCCTTCGTACGTAGACAACACCGCGTTCTGGACGGTCGGAATTTGGTGTGATCGTGTGTATGCAAGACACGTTTGAGCGGAATCCCGTCGGAAAAGCCATCATACCCTTTTCCGACCAAAATCCCGATCGCTTGTACGCAGCATAAGTATGCCTATGATGCGTGTTCGAAATATCTTAGTAATTGACATCATTGAAAACATTGTGTAAAAAAAAAAAAAAAAAAAATATTTTCATTTTCTTTTTTGCATTTTCCAAAAACTTGTGGCTAAAAATTACATTTTCAAAAAAATTATTATGCCTCTTAGAAAATGCCTTGGAGTGTTTACTTTCCAAAATTGGGTCATTTTGTGGGTGTTGCCACTGTCCTGGTGCTCTAGGACCTCCACAAATGATAATCAGCAAATTTAGATGCGTAATTTATGCGTACTGTGTGCTACTTGAAAACCTTGGATTTTGGGCCATTCTATGCATCTAGCGAAAGTGTGAAAATATCTCACACATGTCGTATCCCCATATTTGGGAGGCATAGCAGAATTTGATTTGGTAATTATATTCTAATTTTGTGTAAATTTAAGTACGCCTTTGCTTTGTGTGAGAAATAAATTTGTTAAAATGACAACTTTGTGATAAAAAAACATTATATTTAATTTCTTCATTTTGCAAAAAAAGTGACAAAAAATTACAGCTTCAAAAAACTCACCATGCCTCTTACTATATACTTTGGACTGTCTACATTTTGGTGGTATTTGTACTGTCCTGGCATGTTTAGAACCTAAAAAAATGAGATAGGCAATGAAAAAGAAATGTTGCAGAATAAAATGTGGCCTACATTTATAAAAAAAAATAATAATTATTTATTTGCAAAATTTTATAAAGAAACTAAACAAAACAGTATTTTTTTCAAGCAAAAAAATGAAAAACACAGTGGTAATTTAATACCACCAAAAGAAAGCCCTTTTTGTCTTTTTTTGGGGTACAGTTTTGCTTGACTGAGTAATTGGCATCCAAATTGTGATATCACTGACAATGTAAATATAGCCTGGACAGGAAGGGGGTGAAAGTGTCTGATACTGAGGCGGTTAAGCAGGAACACAGTTTTTTTTAACAAATGGGAATAGGCTCACTGTTAGCCAGTAGTTTGCTGAGGCTGTTTCTGTCACATAGTTTTTTCACTTTATAGTCTTTATTGAAACATTTTTCATTATACATCATACCATACAAACAACCAACTCCCCACACCCCTTCCCCCTGTCAATCTACATATGAAAAAAAACACAAGAGTAAGATGGCAGACATATAAGCTACAAGCTTCTGTTTATTCAGTGGATAGCCCTAATATCTTCCACTCAGCCCTCATTCGATTGCTCCAAGCTCCTCCCCCATCAACCCCACTCCAACCATTCAGCCTCCACAGTCACACCCATCAAACTTACCCTCCCATCCAATGACTTTAACTCCCATTTACACTACACTCCCATTTCATTATGTCACATCCTGTCATTATTATCCTTATTCCCTCCCTATTTAGGTATTGATACCACTACCCTTTCCTCCTCTTCCTTCCCTGACTTTATACAGGAAATTCCTCTCTCATTTTCATCCTACATTCTCCTCTAGGTGGGGTATCCTTTTATATCCCACCAGGGTTTCCAAATCTCATCGTATTTCTTTACCCCACCTTGTCTAACATATACCGACTTTCCATCAAAATTGTCTCATTCATTCCACGCTCCCATTCTCTACTGGACGGGGGCAGGACCGATTGCCATCTTGGAGCCATCTTTGTTTCCTTGCCTGAAATAAGCATCTAAGAATTGCGACTTGAGTACTTCCAGGGTTTCCCTCTCCCTCTACCAAACCAAGGACACATAACAGCATTGAGGTTTGGGGGTCCTCCAAATACCTGGTCTAAAATTCCCAGTAACCCCCTCCAGTAGCGAAACAGCTTCGGGCACCTACAGAACATGTGGATTAAATCCCCCTCTGTTTCCCCACACCTGGGGCAGTTGGCATCCAATCTATGGCCAAACAAAAAGAGCTTTTTCAGGATATAATAAGATCTATATGATAAAAACAAATGTGACATCCTCTGGGAGGGGGAGAGCGAGACCAATGGGGCAAGTTCCAGGATTCTATTCCACTGTACTTCAGTTATACTTTCCATGCCTTGTTTCCATCTCCTCCTACATGGTGGGGCTTCTATTCCCCCCCAGGCTCCCCTTGTGTGTATATATATATATATATATATATATATATATATATATATATATATATATATATAAATATGGGTATACACTCAATATTAGGCCTTGAAAAGTTTTTACATTGATAATTTTCTGGAGCAGAGAGCTCTTGCTCCACTCCAGTGTCCTCTCTCTAAACTGTTCTCCTAGGGCATGCCTAATCTGTAGATACCTAAAGAAAGACTTATTCGGTATTGCATATTGTTCATTCAGTTCCTGGAAAGACTTTAAAGTACCATCTTTATATAACTGGTTATTTAAATTTATTCCCATTCCTTGATTGTCCCCATCTTCTGAACTTCTCCAAAATTTCTAATTTCCCGTAGAGGGGCATACTCTATGAATCCCCTGTACCCCAACAATACCTTCGCTGTGTCACATACTCTCACCATCAACCTTAAAGTAGGAAACCCAGAAGCGAAGGAGCCTACCTCCATGGATTCTATCATTGATATATGCGGGGTGTTCTGTAGCAGCATTTCCCTCCCCAGATCTCCTCCCTCCAGCCTATTGCACCCTCCCATATACTAGAGTTGTGACGCTAGAAAGTAACTTCAAGGGTGTGGAAGTGTTTCTCCTCCTTCCTGTCTTTGTAGATGTAAATTGCATAGACGGATTCTTGCTGGGCCTCCCTTCTAGATCAATTCTCTAAAAATAGTGTATCTTTTGGAACCACTTTTTATACACCCACACTGGGGAGTTATGCAGTGCATACAGAAGCTGCGGCATCTATAGCATTTTAATTAGGTTGCATCGTCCCACTACAGATAGAGGGAGCAGTTTCCATATTTTAATTTTTCCCCTAAATTTAACTAGGAGCGGGACAATGTTATCCATAATGTATTGTTTAGGATCTCTTGTAATATTTATTCCCAGATATTTCATTTTATTCACTATTTGAATCTGGGGGACCAACTCAGGCAGGGAGCTTTCTAGGTGATCCACAGGTAACAATACGTTTTTTTCCCAATTTATGTTAAGCCCAGAGAGTTGGCCAAAGTTTTTAATAATATCCATGGCCTTCAGTAGGGAGGTCTGCGTGTCTCTGAGGAATAGTAGGAGATCGTCCGCATACAGTGCCTTGCAAAAGTATTCACCCCCCCCCCTTGGCTTTTTACCTATTTTGTTACATTACAGCCTTTAGTTCAATGTTTTTTAATCTGATTTATATGTGATGGATCAGAACACAATAGTCTAAGTTGGTGAAGTAAAATTAGAAAAATACCACGGCAACTGATGCAGTAACCAACTCCTAGATTAACATTATGGTTGTAGTATGTTAGTATATTGACCCAGTTTCTCTTGTCACATTATCCTGTCATTATAATACTGAGCACAGATTCCCCTGAATTAAACCTCTCCCCCATTGGGGTATAGATAAATAAGGTTGTTTATGTTGTATGATGTGCCCTGTTGCGGTCTGTTGCCGCATCAGAGGATCTGCCCCTGCGTGGGCATTGTTTGGCCCCTGTGTGGGCAACTTTCTATGCTAATGGAAAAACAATAAAAAGATTTTGCAAAAAAAAAAAAATTAGAAAAATATATACATAAAACTATTTTTCAGATATAAAAAACTGATAATTGGCATGTTGCGTATGTATTGACCCCCTTTGTTATGAAGCCCATAAAAAGCTCTGGTGCAACCAATTACCTTCAGAAGTCACATAATTAGTGAAATGATGTCCACCTGTGTGCAATCTAAGTGTCACATGATCTGTAATTACATATGCACACCTTTTTGAAAGGCCCCAGAGGCTGCAACACCTAAGCAAGAGGCACCACTAACCAAACACTCCCATAAAGACGAAGGAACTCTCCAAACAAGTAAGGGGCAATGTTGTTGAGAAGTACGAGTCAGGGTTAGATTATAAAGAAATATCCAAATCTTTGATGATCCCTAGGAGCACCATCAAATCTATTATAACCAAATAGAAAGAACATGGCACAACAGCAAACCTGCCAAGAGACGGCCACACACTAAAACTCACGGACCGGGCAAGGAGGGCATTAATCAGAGAGGCAGCACAGAGACTTAAGGTAACCCTAGAGGAGCTGCAGCGTTCCACAGCAGAGACTGGAGTATCTGTACATAGGATGACAATAAGCCGTACGCTCCACAGAGTTGGCCTTTATGGCATAGTGGCCAGAAGAAAGCCATTACCTTAAGCAAAAAACAAAATGGTACGTTTTGAGTTTGCGAAAAAGCATGTGGGAGACTCCCAAAATGTATGGAGAAAAGTGCTCTGGTCTGATGAGAGTAAAATTTAACTTTTTGGCCATCAAAGAAAACGCTATGTCTGGCGCAAACCCAACACATCACATCACCCAAAGAACACCATCCCAACAGTGAAACATGGTGGTGGCAGCATCATGCTGTGGGAATGTTTTTCAGCAGCCAGGACTGGGAAACTGGTCAGAGTCGAGGGAAAGATGGATGGACCACTCTGTGTATGATTTGAGGCTAGGATGGAGGTTCACCTTCCAGCAGGACAATGACCCCAAACACACTTCTAAAGCAACACTTGAGTGGTTCAAGGGGAAACATGTAAATTCTCCCAAACCCCTTTGTGAGAAGGAACAGTATACACATTGTTCCTTCTATCCTAAAGGTGGCCCCCCACCCCTACTCCTTAATATTCAAAATTAGTGATATGCTGTGTCCTTGAATCAATTGTGCTGCTGATTATGCTCCTGATTTCTGTCTTCAAAATAGAACTTTCCGGTTCATCTATAACCTCCCCTTATGAGTTGGCAACCACCCCGCCACTCCCTCAGGAGTATAAAAGAAGAGAGTCTCCCCTAGGGTGGTTACCCGCAGACTTGCTGGAAAAAGCAGAGCATAAGTTACTTTCAAGCATTGTAGTTTACGTTTAATTCCCCTGAACTTAGCCCTCCGTTTTTGCAGGTTAGGTGAAAAATCTGGGTATATAGATACCCTGGCACCATTATAGAGGATGTTACCCATTTCTCTTTCCTTGTGTAATATAGTCACTCAATCCTTATAATAGAAAATTCTTACCAGGTGGTGTTTTGGGGTATCCTGAACTTCCTCCCCTACGGATTTTACTCCTGCATTATTCACCTCCATTGATGCTACTACTTGGCCATGACCTTGACTTTTTCTCACAGCTGTAGCCCCATACTGTGACTTAGATTGTTCTTGTAGGTGCTGTTGTCCTCCTTTTGGAGGAGTCTGGCACGGAGTATGTGCGAACCTCTCCAATTTGGCCGCTGTATGACTCCCCTTTATGGTTCGTTGCAACTCCATAGTAGTGCTGGTGCTATCCTGCTGCGTTGACTCTTCCACCCTCTTTCTTGTCATGGTGGGATATTTAATAGCCCAGCGCTTCTTCTTCTACTTGAAGCGGAACAGCGACTGCACTTCAAAAAAAAAAAAAAGCTGGCACTCGGAGATATGCCTGTTTTTCCCCCACTGCTATTAGCTGAGTGTCCCCTAGTTGTCGCTACTGTGCAAACTAGATCTCCTCTGATGTTTATGCTTGCAATGCAAAACAGGATCCACTCACGTTTAGATGTAAGGTCTCCCTCCTCGCATTGCAGCGGTCGGTTCACAGGCTGCGTGGGCCCTCCCTCACTCTGGTCCTGGCTGGGAAGCATGAGCCATCCTCTCTGTAAACTACTTTGGGAGTTAATCCTTCCTCAACCTCCAGGTCCAGACTGTTGGCTTCCTGCCAGTCTCTTGCACTGACACTGAAAGTGTCTTTATGTTTGAGAGAAAAGTAAATACAGTGAATGTCTCTCACCCATCCACCGTTACCCAGCCAGGCTGGTTCTTGATTCAGGGAGTTCTCCACTTGCCACACAGCGCTCCAGGGGATTGAGCTTCTGGGTCTCAGCGTTCAGTGCTTGGATCTTTGCCAGCATACACTGCTGCTGGAGTTGTTCCTCCGACTAATGAGCACAGCAGGAGCCTCTCACACTGCCGCCGCCACCTCTCAGCAAAGCCCGCTGTCGTCTGAGAGCCCCAGAGTAATATGACCATTGAGCCGTCACCTCTCACCCGGCAGCCTTTACAAATCCTCGGCCACCTTCTGCCGCTCTCATCAGCATTTCAGGATGACAAGGTAGGAGAGGGATCTAAGAGTCTTTTGAAGATATCCATTCTCCCTGCATCCACCACCAATTGTGGGAGAGAGTTCCACATCCTTACTGCCTAAACAGTGAAGAACCCCCTACACCAGGGATATGCAATTAGTGGACCTCCAGCTGTTGCAGAACTATAAGTCCCATGAGTAGGGATGAGCCGAACACCCCCCCAGTTCGGTTCGCACCAGAACATGCGAACAGGAAAAAAATTCGTTCGAACACTCGAACACCGTTAAAGTCTATGGGACACGAACATGAATAATCAAAAGTGCTAATTTTAAAGGCTAATATGCAAGTTATTGTCAATAAAAGTGTTTGGGGACCCGGGTCCTGCCCCAGGGGACATGGATCAATGCAAAAAAAAGTTTTAAAAACGGACGTTTTTTCAGGAGCAGTGATTTTAATAATGCTTAAAGTCAAACAATAAAAGTGTAATATCCCTTTAAATTTCATACCTGGGGGGTGTCTATAGTATGCCTGTAAAGGGGCGCATGTTTCCCGTGTTTAGAACAGTCTGACAGCAAAATGACATTTTGAAGGAAAAAACTCATTTAAAACTACCGCGGCTATTGCATTGCCGACAATACACATAGAAGTTCATTGATAAAAACGGCATGGGAATTCCCCACAGGGCAACCCCGAACCAAAATTTAAAAAAAAAAATGATGTGGGAGTCCCCCTAAATTCCATACAAGGCCCTTCGGGTCTGGTATGGATATTAAGGGGAACCCCAGCCAAAATGTAAAAAAAAAATTGACGTGGGGTTCCCCCTAAATTCCATACCAGACCATTCAGGTCTGGTATGGATTTTAAGGGGAACCCCGCGCCCAAAAAAAAAAAAAAACGGCGTGGGGTCCCCCTAAAAATCCATACCAGACCCTTATCCGAGCACACAACCTGGCAGGCCGCAGGAAAAGAGGGGGGGACGAGAGTGCGGCCCCCCCCCCCCTCCTGAACCATACCAGGCCACATGCCCTCAACATTGGGAGGGTGCTTTGTGGTAGCCCCCCAAAGCACCTTGTCCCCATGTTGATGAAGACAAGGGCCTCATCCCCACAACCGTGGCCGGTGGTTGTGGGGGTCTGCGGGCGGGGGGCTTATCGGAATCTGGAAGCCCCCTTTAACAAGGGGACCCCCAGATCCCGGCCCCCCCCCTGTGTGAAATGGTAAGGGGGTACTTACCCCTACCATTTCACTAAAAAACTGTCAAAAATGTTAAAAATGACAAGAGACAGTTTTTGACAATTCCTTTATTTAAATGCTTCTTCTTTCTTCCTTCATCTTCTTCTTCTTCTGGTTCTTCTGGCTCTTCTGGTTCTTCCTCCGGCGTTCTCGTCCAGCATCTCCTCCGCGGCGTCTTCTATCTTCTTCTCCTCGGGCCGCTCCGCACCCATGGCATGAGGGGGGAGGCTCCCGCTCTTCTCTTCATCTTCTTCTTCATCTTCATCTTCATCTTCATCTTCTTCTTCTTCTCTTCTTCATCTCTTCTTCCTTCTTCATTTCTTCTGCGGGCCGCTCCGCATCCATGCATGGAGGGAGGCTCCCGCTGTGTGACGGCATCTCTTCGTCTGACGGTTCTTAAATAACGGGGGGCGGGGCCACCCGGTGACCCCGCCCCCCTCTGACGCACGGGACATGACGGGACTTCCCTGTGGCATTCCCCGTGACGTCACAGGGAAGTCCCGTCAATTCACCGTGCGTCAGAGGGGGGCGGGGTCACCGGATGGCCCCGCCCCCCGTTATTTAAGAACCGTCAGACGAAGAGACGCCGTCACACAGCGGGAGCCTCCCTCCATGCATGGATGCGGAGCGGCCCGCAGAAGAAATGAAGAAGGAAGAAGAGATGAAGAAGAGAAGAAGAAGAAGAAGAAGAAGATGAAGAAGAAGATGAAGATGAAGATGAAGAAGAAGATGAAGAGAAGAGCGGGAGCCTCCCCCCTCATGCCATGGGTGCGGAGCGGCCCGAGGAGAAGAAGATAGAAGACGCCGCGGAGGAGATGCTGGACGAGAACGCCGGAGGAAGAACCAGAAGAGCCAGAAGAACCAGAAGAAGAAGAAGATGAAGGAAGAAAGAAGAAGCATTTAAATAAAGGAATTGTCAAAAACTGTCTCTTGTCATTTTTAACATTTTTGACAGTTTTTTAGTGAAATGGTAGGGGTAAGTACCCCCTTACCATTTCACACAGGGGGGGGGCCGGGATCTGGGGGTCCCCTTGTTAAAGGGGGCTTCCAGATTCCGATAAGCCCCCCGCCCGCAGACCCCCACAACCACCAGCCACGGTTGTGGGGATGAGGCCCTTGTCTTCATCAACATGGGGACAAGGTGTTTTGGGGGGCTACCCCAAAGCACCCTCCCAATGTTGAGGGCATGTGGCCTGGTACGGTTCAGGAGGGGGGGGGGGCCGCACTCTCGTCCCTCCCTCTTTTCCTGCGGCCTGCCAGGTTGCGTGCTCGGATAAGGGTCTGGTATGGATTTTTAGGGGGACCCCACGCCGTTTTTTTTTTTTTTTTTTGGCGCGGGGTTCCCCTTAAAATCCATACCAGACCTGAAGGGTCTGGTATGGAATTTAGGGGGAACCCCACGTCAATTTTTTTTTTAAATTTTGGCTGGGGTTCCCCTTAATATCCATACCAGACCTGAAGGGCCTTGTATGGAATTTAGGGGGACCCCCACATCATTTTTTTTTTTAATTTTGGTTCGGGGTTGCCCTGTGGGGAATTCCCATGCCGTTTTTATCAATGAACTTCTATGTGTATTGTCGGCAATGCAATAGCCGCGGGTAGTTTTAAATGAGTTTTTTCCTTCCAAATGTCACTTTGCTGTCAGACTGTTCTAAACACGGGAAACATGCGCCCCTTTACAGGCACACTATAGACACCCCCCAGGTACGAAATTTAAAGGGATATTACACTTTTATTGTTTGACTTTAAGCATTAATAAAATCACTGCTCCTGAAAAAACGTCCGTTTTTAAAACTTTTTTTTGCATTGATCCATGTCCCCTGGGGCAGGACCCGGGTCCCCAAACACTTTTTATGACAATAACTTGCATATAAGCCTTTAAAATTAGCACTTTTGATTTCTCCCATAGACTTTTAAAGGGTGTTCCGCGGCATTCGAATTTGCCGCGAACACCCCAAATTGTTCGCTGTTCGGCGAACTTGCGAACAGCCAATGTTCGAGTAGAACATGAGTTCGACTCGAACTCGAAGCTCATCCCTACCCATGAGGCATAGCAAGACACTGACAGCCACAAGCATGACACCCAGAGGCAGATTCATGATGGGACTTGTAGTTTTGGATCAGCTGGAGGTCCGCCAATTGCATATCCCTGCCCTACACTGTTTAAGGTTGAACCGCTTCTCCTCCAGTCTTATTGTGTGGCCACATGTCCTTTTACACTCCCTAGGACTGATTTGTTGATTTCCTATGCTGGGATCCCCATTGATCCCCATATTTGTAGATCGCTATCAAGCGTCTTTTCTCCAGCGAGAATGAATTGAGTGTTTGTAGAGTTCCTCATAATTGAGGTCCTCCAGTCCCCTTATTAGTTTTTTTTTTAAACAATAAGTTTATTGAAGTTTTCACAAGGTATCAGTACAGAAGGTTGAGATAGATAGTATACTACATTGCTTAGTGAGTAACATAGCGTACATTATCAATCTGTATCAATTGTAACAATGAATACATAACCACTTTGTGTTAAATTTCAATAAATTAGGTGTTTTTCTGATGGGGTCAGTGCTACCTCCACTTCCCGGCACCCCAATCTGGACACTCACTGTGCCATGGGACGGGATGCAGCCCTATCAACCATCAGCTGTCAACATCTAGACAACTTGTATAACCAATATTATCCTAGACCTGCAGAACTTAAAACTTAGGAGCAAAGGAAACTTGTAAACTTGCTTTATAAATGCACATTATGCAGTAATGAGTCCTTTCTTGATGAGCACCTGGCAGTAGGGTACCCATGTGGAGCGGAGTTTTAGTTGCGGGGTGCATACATTATGTGTGTGTTAGGTGTAAGGGGATGTAACAATATGTGGAGTTGAAGATTGGTAGTACCAGGGGGGTTCCAGATTTATGAAGAGGTGATGATTATTGTAGTACCGTACTTCTTGGGTCATTGATCCATGGTTCCCAGTTGAGGCAAAACGATGCAGTAGTTAGATTGGCTTTGGTGAAGGAGGCCTCCATTTGGAAGTGATTGTTCAACAGAGTAATAGGATCTAGTGGGAGGCTGTGGTGATTTCCATTGTCTCAATAGTGCTAAACGAGCTGCGATTAGAATGTGAGTGTCAGACTTTACTTACCAGACTGGTGAATCCGCTTGGGCAGAGGGTGGTCTCCCGTACGTATCCTACTCGCGGCCCCTGGTAGAATGGACAGGAGGCACGGGAGTATGGAATGGTAAGAGAGCCTGGTGAGGGATCCAGGTGCTGGGTGGAAGAGGATCTTCAAGCAGAAGATGGTGTGCTGAGCAGGAGCAAGCAGGCAGGTCAGGGCACAGGCAGAGTTCAGCAACAGACAGGCAGCATGGTACAGTAGGAGCAGGCAGAAGAAGGGTCAAACAAGCCAGGGTCAGGAACGGGCAGCAGTCAGCAGAGTATCAGAGGCAAGCTGGGTAGTCAGGAGATCTGGAAACACAGGAACGCAGGAACAGGTAGTGGGAACTAAGGAACTGGAAGCTGTTGATCATGCAGCACTGAGCAGAGTGCATGGCAAACCTAAATAGGCCGGTTGGCACCAAACGGACGCTCACAGGCCTGTGCGCACACACACTTGCCCGCACGCCAGTACACAGGCCAGCGCCTACAGGGACACACACAGCAGCGCGCACAGGAACGCGCACAGGAACGCGCATCGGCGTGCACCAGGGTGGCCAGCACCGTGACCAGCAAGGTGAGCTCTCTGACAGTGAGTTGCCAAGACTCTGACACTTTCCGGCCAATTGGGGATGTTGAGACCCAAAAGAAGGTCCAGCGGGGTTACTGGTAAAGGGATTTTGCATAGCGTTGAGATGAGGGCAGAGACTTCATTCCAGTTTCTTTGGATGTTAGGGCAGTCCCACCATATGTGCTGCAGGGTACCCTTTCCCGTGCAGTTTCTCCAACATTGAGATGAGGTAGATGGGTAAATTCTAGCCAATCTGGTTGGGGTGAAGTACCACTTATGGAACAGTTTTTGCGTTGATTCCCAATGGGAGATACAGCGTGATGCTCGAAGAGGAAGGGTCAAGGGTTTGTGCCATAGTGGGGGCTGTGGTGGAGAGTCCTTGAAGGTTGACCAGAAGTTGATGGACGAAGAGGTGTGGTCTGCGGAGGTCATTGTTAAGAGTTTATATATCCACGCGATATCTTTCACTGCTGGGAGTAGGCGTGTCGTAGAATTTCAAAATGCCATCTAGTGGGGAGTTGTCTTCTATGATATCCAGCAGGGAGAGGATAGATCGGAGTCGTAGGTATAAAAAAAATGTAGTGGTAGGTAGGTCAAATATTTGTTGCAGCTGAGAGAGTGGGTGGGACCCTGAAATGGACACGAGTTGCCCCAGGTTGGTGAGCTCTTTTTGCATCCAGGTTTTGAGGGGTAAGTTAAGTGAGATCAATTCCAATGCTTGGATGTGGAGTTTGGAGAGGATAGATTTGGGTATGCTGTTGGGTTTCTGTGTAATGGCTGACCACACTCGTAACGCTGCAGTTACAGATTGTAGAAAGTGACGTTGTGGTTTCAAGGTGAGTACTGCAGCCGTGAAAGTGTGTTTCGGGCTTGCATTAAGAGCTACAGATTCAATTTGGGTCCATGTCTTGTTTGAGGTAGATGACCACCATTCTCGTAAATGATCCAGTACCACTGCTTTGTAGTATGCTTGAAGGTTGGGGGCTCCCATCCCTCCATTTTGTACAGGGGATAAAAGAATGTTCTTTTTGAGTCTGGGTTGTTTATGTTGCCAAATATGTGCGTTGGTTATTCCTTGTAATTGCGCTATTTGTTTGGGTAGCAAAGGTAAAGGGAGTGTACGAAACATATACAGAATATGAGGCAGTAGATACATTTTAGCTTGAGCTATTCTACCAGCCCATGGGACAGTATAATTACTCATATCTTTAGAGATGCGCAGAAGCTTCTCTAGTAGCGTGGCATAGTTCATTGTGATCAGTGATTTTCTCGAAAAGGTTAGGTGAATCCCTAAGTACGGGAGTGATGAGCTCCATGTGAAAGGTGTTTCCTTCGATATATGCCGTGTTGTTAGAAGGTCTATCCCCAGGTCAGCATTGTGGATTTGGCGTGGTTTATTTTGTAAAGAGAAACTGAACTGAATTATTCTAGGGTTTTTTGGACACTGGGAAGGGAAAATTGGGGATTTGTTAGGGTGATGATAACATCATCCGCGTAAAGACCTAATTTATGTTCAACATCTCCTATTTTGATGCCCGAAATTGCTGGTGTGGATCTAATGATTTGCATAAGTGGTTCCATTACCATGGCAAAAATCAAGGGGGAAAGTGGGCACCCTTGCCTTGTGCCATTAGTGATAAGAAAGGGGTCTGATGTTATCCCTGATGTCCAGACTCGGGCACTGGGGGAGGAGTAAAGGTTGAGTACAGCCGTGAGGATGTTCCCTGTCAGTCCAAACTTGTACATGACTTTTTCCATGTATTTCCAATGCACCCTGTCAAACGCCTTCTCTGCATCCAGTAAAAGGAAGAAAGAAGGCGTGTCTGTGTTCTACCCACTGTATTAAATCAATGAGGCATCTAGTGCCATATGATGCTTGTCTGCCAGGTACAAATCCGACTTGGTTAGGATGTATTATTTGGGGATAATGCTGGATAGGCGTTGAGCTAGTAGTTTCGCATAAAGTTTGATATCGGTATTCAAGAGTGAGATCGGGCGGTAATTGGCTGGGTTATCAGGGGGTTTGCCTGGTTTGGGTAAGGTGACTATTAGGGCTTCTAGGGCTTCCTTGGGGATTTTACCTGTAAAGGTATTCTGGTTAAAAGTGTTGCATAGGTGTGAGGTGATCAAGTCAGAGAAGTGTTTATAATACTAATAATACTAATTTGGGAATCCTTCGGGGCTTGGGGCCTCGTGGAGGGGCAATTGTTTAATGGATTTACGAACTTACGCAGGAGAGAAGGGCATAGAAATGGATTCTAGTTGCTCAGTAGAATAGATGAGAGAAACACATCGATAACTTCTATTTTTGGATTGGTTTCTTGGTCATTAAGGTTGTAGAGTTTGGCATAAAATGCACTGAACTCATTTGCTATATCTAGGGGATTATTTACCCTTTTACCTTGGAAATTGGTCAGGAACTGTATCTTGTTGTTAGCTCAATGTTTTTGCAGTTGTTTGGCCAAGAAAGCGCCCGATTTGTTAGCCGAGGAGTAATATTGGAGCCTAAGGCATTTTATATAATAATCAAATTTCTTGTGTAGGTGTTCACTGAGTTGGTATGTTAGATTTTTGAGGTCTAGGGAAAGTTTGTTGGATGGTGTTTGTTTATTGGCATGTTCTGGTGCTCTTCTAGTGCTTTAATTTGTTGTAATAATTTTTCCAGGCTGCATGTTGTTTTTTAGCTTGTGCTCCGTATTTTATAAAAAGTGTGCGCATACCAAAAATAACATTGGTCATCGATAGAATGCAAGTTGTTATCAAAGTAGGTCTCAATCTCAGATCAAATCTCTCCTTCAAATGTTGGGTTGGTAAAGAGGTATGTGTTTAGTCTCCAAATATTGTGTCGTGTATTTTTTTTGCAATTGAATAATGTGATGGATATTGGCGCGTGGTCAGACCAAGTGATTGTGCCTATGCGCACTTCAGTGATCGATTGAAGGAGAAATTTCTCTGTTAGAAACATGTCGATCTGAGAGTAAGACAGCCTCACAATGGTGTAACTGAAAGGAGACGGATGAGCTAATTGCGATTATTACTCCCCTTTTTTTTGCGGGAGCACTGGAAAAAAAGCAGTGCGGGTATCGTTTGTGCGAGCATTTTGGGGAGTTTTTTTTGGCGAAATGCGATTCTTGTACGCAAAATATGTCAGTGCGATGGGATAGCGCCTCTTTCCATAGGAGGTTGTGCTTAAAGGGGGAGTTTAGGCCTTTGACATTTAATGTGGTGATTTTGACGGCCATGATAGTGGAGAGTGCCCTGGGATGGTGATGAAAGGAGTGAGATTCCACACACATTGTACCTGACCCAACTATGTGTGAGGGAAACAACAGAGTATGTAAGTACACAAAGTATGTCTTCTATATGCAGAACTACACTGGATATACCTGTTGGAGCTATGCGGGACTGTCAAAGGCATCACAGTGTGGTAGTATGCAGTTCAATCTATAAGAAAAACAGATATTTAGTGAGAAAAAGTAAATTAAAAAACCAAGAACAGAAAATTAACGACTATAACAACAATATCAGTGTGCGTGGCACACTATAACCTGAGGGAGTGGATTCAACTCTATGACTGCTCCCATATGGGATCCTGTTAATACAGAGGACCAAGGGCCTTCATGTTGTTGAAAGTATCGCCGTGATCATGCATCTGATTCCGGGATGGCAGAGGGTGCAGACGGGGCCCCCAGTTTCCGGTCTCGGTGGCAGATATGGGAAGAAATCCCCAATTGGTCAATTTTTTGTACCCATGTTTGGGAGTAAGGATGGGAATTACTTGTTGCTGGTACGTTACCAGGAGCTTGGTTGGAATACCCCACTTATATGTGATTTTCTTTTCCTGTAACAGGGAGGTTATGGGGGTGAATGCTCTTCTCATCTCCATTGTGGCTTTGGAGAGGTCACTAAACGGGAGGACCTTCGTGTACGGTGCTGGTAGCGGTTTAGTGGAGTACCTGTAGTATTTGTTCCTTAATATGAAAGTAGTGCACTCTCGCTAATATGTCCCTCTGAATGTCAGGGGGGAGGTGTGCTGGTTTGGCGATTCTGTGCGCTCTGTCCAGTGAGATGTCCTGTGCGTTTAGGCGAGGTAGCAGGCGTGAGAACAGGTGTTGTAGATAGGGAGTGATTTCATTCGGTTTAACAGATTCAGGAACACCTCTGAATATTATATTGTTCCTCCCGGAATGGTCCTCTAAATCCGCCAATTTCAGCTTTATGTGGTGAATTCCAGACGCATGATGGTCATGTGCGTCAAGAAATTCATTGTGTGCTCTGGATCATACATGTTTTCCTCAAGCAGATTTGTTCTCCCCTCAAGGCTGTCCACCCTGTCATGCATCTGAGATAGGGATGAGCCGAACACCCCCCCGGTTCGGTTCGCACCAGAACATGCAAACGGACTGAAAATTCGCACGAACGTTAGAACTCCATTGACGTCTATGGGACTAGAACGTTCAAAATCAAAAGTGCTCATTTTAAAGGCTAATTTGCATGGTATTATCCTAAAAAGAGTTTGGGGACCCGGATCCTGCCCAGGGGACATGTATCAATGCAAAAAAAACTTTTAAAAACGGCCGTTTTTTGGGGAGCAGTGATTTTAATGATGCCTAAAGTAAAAAAAAAAAGTGAAATATTCCTTTAAATATTGTACCTGGGGGGTGTCTATAGTATGCCTGTAAAGTGGCGCATGTTTCCCGTGCTTAGAACAGTCCCTGCACAAAATGTCATTTTTAAAAAAGTCAATTAAAACTGCTTGCTGCTTTAATGTAATGTCGGGTCCTGGCAATATGGATGAAAATCAGTGAGACAAACAGCATGGGTACCCCCCAGCCCATTACTTGTATGGATATTAAGGGGAACCCCGCACCCAAATTAAAAACGGAAACAGTAGTATACAGGCTCTGTACTCTGAACAGCAGTATACAGGCTGTGCAAAAAAGACAGGGACTGCAGGTTTGTTGTTAAGTAGAATCTGTTTGTAATTTTGAACTGGTACATTTTTAACGTGTTTAGCTCCAGCCAAAAAATCTATTTTAAACTTTTTGGAAAACATATGGGAAGGGTTATCACTCCTGTGACATTTGTTTTGCTGTCTGTGCTCTTCTTCAGAAGATTTCACCTCACTTTTTGTCCCAATGACGAATGTTTTTTGAAAATTTGGGTTTTTTTGTGAAACAAGGATTGGTGATAAAGCATCAGTGGAAAGGAGAAATGTTTTACCCATATTAACTCTTACAGGAGAGAATTTCCCTTCCTAGGGGTAGATTTCATCTCACTTCATGTTGTCTCCTTCCGTTTGCAAGTAGGAGTCGTTTGTAAGTTGGATGTTTGAAAGTAGGGGCCTGCCCTATATACTCAGCAGAAATTTGGGCCTTAGGTGTTGCTGTGGCCACAACAATGTAAGCCCTCACCGGGCCCTGCTGTGAAATATTAGATCAAGAATTGTAATTACATGCCCCCGTTGAACAGGGGCAGAAAAATTGGGCCTTTGGTGGTGGTGGTGGTGCTGGTGCCACAACACTGTAAGTCCTCACTTGCTCTTGGTGGGTGCAGAAACGGGCCCTGCTGTGAAATATTAGATCAAGAATTGTAATTACATGCAACCCCTCACAGATACTCTAGTTGGAACGCAGGAACGAGCCCTGCTGCAAAGTATTGCATCAAAAATTGTAATTACACGCACCTGTTAAACAGGGGCTGAAAAATTGGGCCTTAGGCACTGGTGGCGGCGCCCAGAACCAAAAATGTTCTTACAAGCTATCAGTGTGCTCATTGAGGAGGAAGAGGATAGTTACTCAGGATAGTCACTCAGCATCAGCATAGGCAGTCTTTGAAGGGATCTGAGATTTCAAAAAAAATTATTCGGTTACATCAGCATCAGGTGCTTGGTAGCTGGTGGTAATCCATGACTGATTCATTTTTATAAAGGTCAGTCGATCGACCGAGTCGGTGGACAGACGCACCCTGTGATCGGTTACAAAGCCTCCAGCAGCACTGAATGTGTGTTCTTTCAGAACGCTGGATGCAGGACAGGCCAGTAGCTCAATTGCATACTGTGCAAGCTCTGGCCAGTAATCCACCCTCAAGACCCAGTAACCCAGAGGATTTTCGGTGGGAAAGGTGTCCAAGTCTGATCTTGTCCCTAGGTATTCCTGCACCATGTAAAACAGACGCTGGCGATGGTTGTTGAAACCGATCATACCTTGGGGCTGCGGACTAAAAAATTGTCTGAACGCATCGTTCAGACGGCCACCTTCTCCACCGCTCCTTCTTTGACTGACCGAAGCCTCAGCCACACGTTGTCCAGAAACAGGAGTTTGTAACCTCCCAGTCTCTGGGAACGCATTGCACAAACCTTTCTGCAAGGCCTCCCGAAGATGTTTCAACCTCTGCTCCCTCTGCGACGGCAAGATAAGGTCCACAACCTTACCCTTCTAACGTGGATCAAGGAGGGTTGCCAGCCAGCATTGGTCCTTCTCCTTGATACCACGAATACAAGGATCCTTGCGCAAGCTTTGCAGGATCAGGGAGGCCATGCAGCGTAGGTTTGCTGAGGCATTCGGTCCGGAGTCCTCTGGGTCACTAAGGATGACATGATCCGCAGCCACCTCCTCCCAGCTACGTACAAGTCCATGTGTTTCTTGGGACTCTAAATG
The DNA here is from genome assembly GCA_037952925.1 of Lithobates clamitans. Taxonomy (NCBI): domain Eukaryota; kingdom Metazoa; phylum Chordata; class Amphibia; order Anura; family Ranidae; genus Lithobates; species Lithobates clamitans. The sequence continues at coordinate 2,623,709 of JBBGZY010000034.1, forward strand.
ATCCCTTAAAGACTGCTGCTGATGCTGAGTGCCAGGCTCCACCTCCATACTGACACACTCCTCCTCCTCTTCCTGTGTGATCGGCGGGCACGCAGGAACAGTGTCTGGATAAAGAGGGCCTTGAGAGCTAAGGAAGTCCTCCTCTTCCTGCCTCTGTTCTGCCTCAAGTGCCTTGTCGATTATTCCACGCAGCGTGTGCTCCAACAGGTGGACAAGGGGGACAGTGTCACTGATGCATGCACTGTCACTGCTCACCATCCTCGTGGCCTCCTCAAATGGTGACAGGACAGTGCATGCATCCCTGATCATGGCCCACTGGCGTGGGGAATAAAAAACAAGCTCCCCTGACCCTGTCCTGGTGCCATAGTCGCACAGGTACTCATTGATGGCCCTCTGCTGCGTGTGCAGATGCTGCAGCATGGCCAACGTTGAGTTCCACCTGGTGGGCATGTCACAGATTAGGCGGTTCTTGGGCAGGTTAAACTCCTTTTGGAGGTCTGCCCACTGAGCACTGGCATTATATGACCGGCGGAAATGCATACAGACTTTCCTGGCCTGCCTCAGGACATCCTGTAAGCCCGGGTACCTGCTCAAGAACCGCTGCACCAACAAGTTAAGGACGTGAGCCAAACAAGGCACATGGGTCAGTTGTCCCTGTCAGAGGGCGGAGAGGAGGTTGGTGCCATTGTTGCAAACCACCATTCCTGCCTTAAGTTGGCGTGGCGTCAACCACCTCTGAACCTGCCCCTGCAGAGCTGACAGAACCTCTGCCCCAGTGTGGCTCCTGTCCCCCAAGCACACCAGCTCAAGCACCGCATGGCATCTTTTGGCCTGCGTACCTGCGTAGCCCCTTGAACGCCTACGGAGCACCGCTGGTTCCAAGGAAAAAGCACATGAAGAGGCCATGGAGGAAGAAGAAGAGGAGGGGGTGGAGGAGGGAGGTGTGTCACAATCATTAGTAGTGGCATTTTGGAGGCGTGGTGGTGGAACAACCTCCAACACTACTGCATCTTGTCCTGCATCCTTCCCAGCTGCCAGCAGAGTGAAACTTAGGTAACGTCCCTGTCCATGCCTGCTGGACCATGAGTCAGCGGTAATATGCACCTTACCGCTGACCGCCCTGTCCAGCGAGCCAAGACATTGCCTTCCACATGCCGGTAGAGAGCCGTAATCGCCTTCCATGAGAAAAAGTGACATTTGGGTACCTGCCACTGAGGAACCGCACATTCCACAAACTCACGGAAGGGGGCAGAGTCTACCAACTGAAAAGGTAGCAGTTGAAATGCTAGCAATTTTGCCAAGCTAATATTCAACCGCTGGGCATGTGGATGGCTGGGAGCGAACTTTTTTTGGCGATGCTGCAGCTGGGGCAGGGAAATTTGCCTGGTACAATCTGACGTCGGTGTACCAAAAGCAGATTGCCCACAAGTACTTGGCTGTGACACACCTAATTCTACACCTTCATTCCTCTCAGTGCAGGTCTCAGAGAGGACTGAAGGTATAGTGGAGTTGGAGATCTCAGCTGATGAGGAGCAAGGAGAGATCCTCTTTGTTCTTTGGTGTAGGTCTTTTAGATACGTTTGACAACGAATTGCATGGCAGGTCAACATATGTCTGGTCAAGCATGTGGTGCCCAATTTGGAGATGTTTTGGCCACGCGAGATACGCTTGAGACATATGTTGCAAATAGCAGCGGTGCGATCTGATGCACTCGTCTCAAAAAAGGCCCACACCAAAGAACTTTTGGAATAACGCGCAGAGAAAGCAGCGCCCTGCACATGCGGAGCTTTGCAGTGTGATGCAGTCAGTGTGCTTCCCTTAGGCTGGCCCCTGGAGGGCATCCTGCCTCGTTGGTGATGTGCCTCCTCCTCCTCTCTCCTATCAGGCACCCACGTTGAGTCAGTGACCTTATCATCCCCTCCCTCCTCATCACTGGAGCAAACCTGGCAGCATGCTGCAGCAGGGGGAGCATGACTGCCAGATTGCTGTCCTTCTTGGGCACCCCCTCTGCCCGTGCTCATGTTACTGCCTTCATCTAGCTCAGTATCATCATCAAAACCTTCTAAACGCTGGGCATCCTCCTGGAGCATGTACCCAACACTGTGGTCAAACAGTTCGAGGGACTCCTCAGGAGGACATGGTGGGGCTAGGGAAGGTGTCACTGATGAAATTGAGCCGAGGGAAGAGGCCGTGTTGGCAGCTGCTTTGCCAGACAAAGTACCCTGAGCATGGGTGAGAGAGGATGAGGAGGATGAGGACGGCTTGGTCATCCACTCGACCAAGTCTTCCGCATGTTGCGGCTCAACACGGCCAGCTGCCGAAAAAAAGGCCAAGCGTGTCCCACGGCCACGTGCTGATGAGGATGCGCCGTCTCCACGACCAGCACTGTTGCCTCTAGACACAGAGCCCTCTTTTATTGGCTTGTGACTGTCTGCCTCTCCTTGTTGGCCTTCCATACATACTAATGGCCTGTAGCTGCACTAAGCTGGGATGTATATATATCTATATCTATATATATAGATATAGATATATATCTATATATATATATATATATATATACTGATACTGCAGCTAGCAAAATCTGCCTGTAGTATGAGAACACCAATGCAAATACAAGTGTAGCGCTATGAATTATGGGATTGTGAAAATTAAAGATGATATAAGACAAAAGTAAAAAATATATATATCTGTATCAAACCCCAACATTTGCAATATAAGATAGCTTGACAGATATATAAAATAAACAAAAACGATAATAAAGTCTCTGGTATTTCTTCAGATGTTTTTAGATGCTTAAAAAGCTGAGGAGGACTGATGTTAATCAAGAGGTATATAAAGTCCCTTATTCACCACGTGGATAACACATGCAAAAATGTGATGGACCCTCCACACACGGACAAAATGAAGGCTTACCAGAGGGATTGAACTCATAAGAACATACGTTCAATGAGTCAATCAAGCTTGTGACCCCAATAGGTATTCAAAGAGAGGGAACTTCACAAATGGGCGGTGGTAAAGCTTCAATACGTATCCATACTTCTGACGGTACTCAGACTGAATAGCAAACCTTCCCGCTTTTCTTACTACTGGAATGTAAGTTGAATACTTATTTTAATAAATCTGTTTCCTTAAACGGTATTATGCTATGTGGCTCCCCTTCTTCATTTCTATATGGATTGTCTATCTGAGATGACCTGCGGGAAGGTTTGCTATTCAGTCTGAGTACCGTCAGAAGTATGGATACGTATTGAAGCTTTACCACCGCCCATTTGTGAAGTTCCCTCTCTTTGAATACCTATTGGGGTCACAAGCTTGATTGACTCATTGAACGTATGTTCTTATGAGTTCAATCCCTCTGGTAAGCCTTCATTTTGTCCGTGTGTGGAGGGTCCATCACATTTTTGCATGTGTTATCCACGTGGTGAATAAGGGACTTTATATACCTCTTGATTAACATCAGTCCTCCTCAGCTTTTTAAGCATCTAAAAACATCTGAAGAAATACCAGAGACTTTATTATCGTTTTTGTTTATTTTATATATCTGTCAAGCTATCTTATATTGCAAATGTTGGGGTTTGATACAGATATATATATTTTTTACTTTTGTCTTATATCATCTTTAATTTTCACAATCCCATAATTCATAGCGCTACACTTGTATTTGCATTTGTAATCTGACAAAAATCCTAATTTGTTGTGTGAGCTGCTTCCACATTGGGTAAGCGCAGTGTTATATTTATATCTTTTCTAGTATGAGAACACCACCAACCTTCTACAGGTAGCTTTAGCTGAACACTGTGCAGAGGTCGCACTACACTAATGTGTAAATAATTTAGCTGCCTGCGGTAGTGATAGGATCAGGAAAACACCACCAACCTTACACAGGTAGCTTTAGCTGAACACTGTGCAGGGGTCGCACTACACTAACGTGTAAATAATTTAGCTGCTTGCGGTAGTGATAGGATCAGGAAAACACCACCAACCTTCTGTAGGTAGCTTTAGCTGAACACTGTGCAGAGGTCGCACTGCACTAACTTGTAGCTTTAGCTGAACACTGTTCAGAGGACGCACTACACTAACTTGTAGCTTTTGCTGAACACTGTGCAGAGGTCGCACTACAATAACTTGTAGCTTTAGCTGAACACTGTGAGGAGGACGCACTACACTAACTTGTAGCTTTAGCTGAACACTGTACAGAGGTCACACTAAACTAACTTGTAGCTGTAACTGAACACTGTGAGGAGGATGCACTACACTAACTTGTAGCTTTAGCTGAACACTGTGCAGAGGTCACACTAAACTAACTTGTAGCTTTAGCTGAACACTGTTCAGAGGACGCACTACACTAACTTGTAGCTTTAGCTGAACACTGTGAGGAAGACGCACTACACTAACTTGTAGCTTTAGCTGAACACTGTGCGGAGGACGCACCACACTAACTTGTAGCTTTAGCTGAACACTGTGCAGAGGTCGCACTACACTAACATGTAGCTTTAGCTGAACACTGTGCAGAGGTCACACTACACTAACTTGTAGTTTAAAGAGGAGTTCCACCCAGGGGGGCCGTCAAAAAAAAAAAATTAAAAGTCAGCAGCTACAAATACTGCAGCGGCTGACTTTTAATTGGGCACTCACCTGTCCCTGGGTCCAGCGATGCGGGGGATCGACGCCCCGCTCGTCCCCCCCTCCGCTCCTCGGCGCCGGAATTTCAACTGTGGGGGCCGGGCTGTGGCTTCACAGCCTGGCACCCACTGCGCATGCGCGAGCGGCGCCGCCACCTGTAATGGGTCCCAGATGATTGACAGGAGGGAGGGAGCAGAGCGGAGCCCTTCCTGTGCCTGGGGGGGAAGTGATATTACCAGCCCAGGCAAAGGAACAAGCAGACTACGAGGGACCACCTAGCAACAGGCATTTAGAGGTAAGTGAAAAAAAAAATATCCAAATGTTTTTTTGTTTTTTTTTTTAGAATTTTTCCAGGTATTTTTGTTTTTTGGGTGGAACCCCACTTTAAGCTGAACACTGTGAGGAGGACGCAGTACACTAACTTGTAGCTTTAGCTGAACACTGTTCAGAGGATGCACTACACTAACTTGTAGCTTTAGCTGAACACTGTGCAGAGGTCACACTAAACTAACTTGTAGCTTTAGCTGAACACTGTTCAGGGGACGCACTACACTAACTTGTAGCTTTAGCTGAACACTGTGAGGAGGACGCACTACACTAACTTGTAGCTTTAGCTGAACACTATGAGGAGGACGCACCACACTAACTTGTAGCTGTAGGTGAACACTGTGCAGAGGTCGCACTACACTAACTTGTAGCTTTAGCTGAACACTGGGCAGAGGTTGCACAACACGATCTTGTAGTTTTAGCTGAACACTGTGAGGAGGACGCACTACACTAACTTGTAGCTTTAGCTGAACACTGTGCAGAGGTCACACTAAACTAACTTGTAGCTTTAGCTGAACATTGTTCAGAGGACGCACTACACTAACATGTAGCTTTAGCTGAACACTGTGCAGAGGTCACAATAAACTAACTTGTATCTTTAGCTGAACACTGTTCAGGGGACGCACTACACTAACTGCAAATAGTCTAGCTGCCTGACTGTGGTACTAATAGGATCAAAAGAACACCAGCAATTTTCTTCAGGTAGCTTTAAATGCTGTAACAAGACAAGCCTGCCTGTCAGTAGGAAGATAACAGGAACGGATCTAGCTAAACTGAATACAGTGTATATATATATATGTATATACACAACACCTGGGATGCATATATATATACACAATACACTGTAAGTGCAGCTAACTGACTGACTGTCCTGCCTAATCTATCTTACCTAAATCAAATGACACTGTCTCTCTCTGTCTATCTCTCTCTCAAGCCGGAACACACTACACAGCGCCGCCGTGCAGGCGGCCTTATATAGTGTGGGGCCTGTTCTAAGCCCCCTGAGCCATAATTGGCCAAAGCCACCCTGGCTTTGGCCAATTACAGCTCTCTCTACAGACGGCGCTGTGATTGGCCAAGCATGCGGGTCATAGTGCATGCTTGGCCAATCATCAGCCAGCAATGCACTGCGATGCCGCAGTGAATTATGGGCCGCGACGTGCCACACGAATTTGGCGCGAACGGCCCAAATCGTTCGCAATTTGATGAACGGTCGAACAGACAATGTTCGGGTCAAACATGGGTTCGACTCGAACACGAAGCTCATCCCTAGTCAGCATTGTCATTAAGGAGGAAGCATTCCTTCAAGTCATTTTCTAAAATGGTGCAATGCACTGGGTTGGAGAGAAGAGATTCCTTAAGGTGCCATTGGGGTAGGCCCTCTCGATTGGGGGAGCTTGTGATTTTGAGAGTGACTATAGAGTGGTCTGACTAGGGGACCTCGCAGATGGAGGATTGGGACGCTAAGTGAATCTCGAATGTGTGTAAGAAGATGTGATCGATTCGGGAATAGGTCCCGTGGGGAGCCGAAAAGTGAGTATAGTCTTTTGCAGAAGGATTCAATTCCCTCCAGGTGTCTATCATCCCTAGGGAGTGAAGTAGTCGGGCAATGTGGAGGCTCTGTTTGGGGGGTCTTTTGGAGATGGGGATACCTTTTGGCGATTTGTCTAGTAGGTGATCGAATGCTATATTCGAATCTCCACCCATTACTATCGTTCCTTCTAGATGAGGTGATAGGGCAGTGAACATAGATGCGAAAAAGGACGCTTGTTTCCTGTTGGGGGCATAGTAAGAAACCAAGGAAAAAAGGGTACCGTTGATGTGCCCTTTGACTAGGATGTAACGACCTTCACTGTCTCTAATGATCTGGGAATGGGTGAATGATATGCGTTTAGATGGAGGAAGGTGGGGGTAAAACTTTTGGGAAAGTGGGTTTCCTGTAATAGGAGAATTTCCAGCCCTCTGGAGTGGTAGTTTTGCAAGGCTTTATGCCGTTTGACCGGGGAGTCAAATCCCTGCGTGTTATGGGATGCTATTTTGAGGTTCGTTGTTTCTGAGGTGGGGTCAGCCATGGATGTCAGGGGGGGAGCGCACATACAACAAGAGAGATCCTACCTGGTATCGTGGAGTGGGAGGACTTGTCTTGAAGCGGTTGTTCGGGTTCAGCAACCTGGGAAAGTAAGATCGGCGAGCCATTAATGAGTGCACCTGGAGGGGGAAGAAGATGAAGTTAGGGAGGGTAAGGAGAAGCCAGAGGAAAGGTTGAAGGGTGAAGAAAATAAGAGAACTCAGGGTCAGGGAAGAAAGTGTCCCTGTTTCCTGAGGGGTAGGGCTGGCATGGCAGGCCCTACTCCGAAACCCTATAAAGTTCGGATTTTGGTGAGGAGGCAACCAACAAAGGGGTTGCATTCCTGTTGATCCTAAGGGAGAGGGGCTTCTCTGGAACTCAACAGGTGGAGTGGCAAGTGGAACCGCTCCGGTCTTGTGGCCCCCATGTAAAAAATAGGAGAAATGGACCCAATAATGAGAGTCAACGCATCTTTAACCAGGTATGTTAGTACAGTAGGACATTGTAAAACATTGCAGTAAACCAAATAAGGAACAAAAGAAACCAGAAATCAACAAAACTGTCTAGGAGGGGAGAGTGCATTTGTTGGTCCCATGTCGAGGAACCATCTCTGGGAATAAGGGGATTGAGGGTAATAAGGGATGGGTGGGAAGGGGTAAAGGGAAGATGGATTGGGGGAGAGGGGGGGCAGGATAGGAAGGGGAGGAGGGAGGCAAGCATAGACAGTGATATTACCAGTCCGTTGGCTCCTGGACCCTAGGTCGAGTTCCGCCAGTCTGATGGTGTATATCAGTGGCCCATATGAGGGAACCTGTAGAAATTTAAAAACAAAGAACTAACCCAAAAAGGATGAAAAACAAGAGGTAAAAAAACATAACAGCAAAAAAGCCAAAAGGAAAGCGGACTGTTCTGGCCATGGTAATGGAGGCCTAGGTGGTTGTAGAAATGACTACTACACCATCAGTAAGAGGAATGACCTCAGAAGTGAGGGGAGTGAATCATTCTCGGATGATCGAATCTTGGGTTCATCACGGTGGGATAGAGTCTCGGAGCCTCTTTGTTTGTTGTTTAACCCAGAAGGGGGTGAGGGGGCTGGTCGGTGGGGGTCTCTTGGAGGCATTGTTAGGACAGCCTTCATCTTGGCGATGGGGGGATTCCTGTGAGATAAAACCGAGTTGCAAAAGAAGACGTTCACCATTTTGGATGTTAGTGAATCCGTAGGACCTGTCTCTATAGTGGAATTGGAGACGGAAAGGGAAAGACCACCGGTACTTGATCGAATTTCAGTTGAGAACGTCCAGGAGGGGTTTGAGGGATCTCCGTTTCATAATCGTGGCAGGGGAGATGTCAGCAAAAATTTGTATTTTATTGCCTTGTATGGCCATATTGTCCAGGTTACGGGATTTCTTCATTATTTCTTCTTTCACCACATAGTAATGAGGTTTGACCACTATGTCACGTGGAAGGCCGTCCTGGCGAGGGGGTTGTAGTGCTCTGTGGGCCCTATCCAGTTCTAATCTGTGGTCCAGGATATCTGGAATGACATTTTTTATGAAAGATTTGACGGTGTCCTCTATGTCGATGATCGATTCCGGGGCACCTCTGATGCGGAAATTATAGCGTCTGCTCCTGTTCTCTAAATCATTGATCTTAGAGAGAGACAGATCCAATTGTTCTTGCAGTGTCTGGATGCATGTGGTATTTTGGTTAGTGCGTGCTGAAGAATCATCCACCGCTTGTTCAATGGCATCCATGCGGGCACCAAGGTTCTGCAGATCAGCTTTGATGGATGTAGTGATCTGCAGAGCAGTTTGTGCAAGTCCTGCAGCAAGCATGTCATAAAAACTGCTGAGGTGTTGAGCCATTTCATTAGGATGGTTTTGGATCAGGGGGAGGCCTGCAGGGAGTCAGCCAGGCTATTAGGGGTATTCAATAAGGGAGAGAGAGGTAATCCCATCACTGATCTGCCTATGAGAGATTTCGTGAAGGCTGGGGAGACTGTCAGGTCCTGTCTGATGTGCCCAGGGAGAGAATCCATATTAGGAGAAGGGGGGGGGTCTGCTATGGAGTCCTGTGGTCCTAGGCCTGTGTATGAGGAGGCCGCGGCCGCCATCTTGGAAGGCTCAGGGGCTGCTAGGCCGAACTTTAATTGTCAGTTTACCACCTTCTTTAGATGGCCCCTCGACATACAGGCAGGCACTCCGTTTCGTCCTTCGATCGGGGGGGGTTCTCACTAGAGGGGTCCCGCCATCGATAGCTGACGTGGGGGCTTCAGAGGGACCGGAGCGGTGCGGAGCTCCGGACTAGCATGTCTCTCCGGAGGTCCCGCGCATGCGCACTCCCTAAGTTGTGGTTTTTCAAGGTTTTAATAGTATTGTTTGCCATGGATTGCAGCTCATACAATATTTAGTTTGGGGATTCTTCTTCTTAAAGAAGGAAAATCTGGAAAGCCCTTCTATTTCCTTGTAAATTTGCCATGGATCAAGTTAGCCAAAAATCACAAAACTCCTCAGTGGTCAAATGGGTGTTATTTACGAAAGGCAAATCCACTTTGCACTACAAGTGCACTTGGAAGTAAGTGCAGTCGCTGTAGATCTGAGGGGAAGATCTGAAATGAGGAGAAGCTCTGCTGATTTTCTCATCCAATCATGTGCAAGCTAAAATGCTGTTTAATTTCCTTGCATGTCCCCTTCAGATCTACAGTCACTAAACTTGAAAGTGCACTTGTAGTGCAAAGTGGATTTGCCTTTAGTTAAATAACCCCCAAAGTCTCAAGTTTGCTCTTGGATGTGGCATTTGGAACACCTGGAAGTAGTTTCCCTTTGTAACAGCTAGGTTGGGGAAAGAGCAGGCCCTGGAGTTAAAAGATGCCTTGTTTACGACTTGCAACTAGGCCAAAACCAAAAAATGTGCACTGTTGCAAACCAGTCAATTTGACAACTGTGGATGTAGCTAGTCATTATTGTCCATAGTCTGCAGCCATCACTAGTATGCTCCTTCACATTTCAGTGGAATGGTAACAGTAGGCGGGGCAAGCTGGCAAAATGGAGTGCAGGGAGGCACAAATGGCCACTAATTCTTCATACATGGACTGACTAATGTTGGCCCTTAGATTTGTCTTGACCCCAAATCTGTAATGCCCTGTACACATGACCAGTTTTGCCATCGGAATGAACTCTGAAGGTTTTTACAACAGAATTCCGTTCAAGCTGTCTTGCATACACACGGTCACAAACGAAAGTTCAATAGCCAGTAGCTTCCGTCTCGTACTTGCTTCAGAGCATGCGTCATTTTTGGTGCGTCGGAACAGCATACAGATGAGCGTTTTTTACGATAGTAATTTATTTCGTCGGAAAAATATAGAACATGTTCTCTATCTAAGTCCGTCTGAATTTTCGACAGAAAAAGTCCAATGGGGCATACACACGGTCAGAATATACGATGAAAAGCTCCCATCAGACTCTTTCTGACGGAAATTCCGCTCGTGTGTACGCGGCATTAGACTAAAGTCCATGATGTAATAAAAAAACTTCCCCCGACATATGTATTGATTATAGAATATGGCAAGTCAGCTACTTATACACCAGTTTCAGGGAGATGTTCCTGAATGTCAACCAAACTTTTTTCATTTGAAATATGTCTGCTGTAATAGCTACTTGCATGAAACCAAACACATTTCATTTTGTAGTGCTTCCTTAGAGTAAAATTACAAAGTTCCATGGCAGTTGTTTGCCTCTTTCCAACATAATGCATTTGTTAAGATGACTGCCAAAGAGTCTGTTAGCCTACTGAGGTGTTCTGCTCAATGTGTGCATAGCTGTCACAATCTCCTCCTCCCCTCCTGAACACTCCAACGATGGCTGACTTAGGCCCCATACAAACTATTTGATATTCTGCAGATTTGGGACTTCATATTTACCCAAACCATGTAGTGCAAGGGCCTGTCTGATTGCATACAAATTGAAGCTCTTAAGGTTTGTCCTCATATTATATCGTTTGGTTAAATCTGATAAAAAAAAAATTCTGAAAACCATAGTGTGTATGGGGCACTAATTTACAGAGTCAAATATCTCTTTTTAAGACACAATAAAAGGGAAGCCTCCTATCCAAACATTACATTTATTGGACAATACCTTGAAACATAATCAAGGCCAAGTTATTTTTTTTGTGGATTCAAATTGTAAAAACACAATTTTGGAGAAACAAAAAAATATAAATTACAGCATTATCAAAAGGTAGCCCTACTGCTGAGCTAGCTGCTGTGGTTCTTGTACAGCCATCTGCTGCTGTGGTTCTTGTACGGCCATCTGCTGCTGTGGTTCTTGTATGGCCATCTGTTGCCGTTGTTATACGGCCATCTGCTGCCGTTGTTGTTCAGCCATCTGCTGCTGCAGCTGGACCATGTGCTGCTGTGGTTGTATGGCCATCTGCTGCTGCAGCTGGCCCATGTGCTGCAACTGCTGGCCCATGTGCTGCTGTGGTTGTACGGCCATCTGCTGCTGCAGCTGGCCCATTATCAGTTGCTGGTAGAGTGGGATACTGGACAAGGGTTGTGCTTGAGAGGTGGGAAGGTAGAAGAGGAATTTTGGGGCAAGAATGTATTTAAATGTGTATGTGTATTTAAATGTGTGAAAGTGGGCAAACTAGATAGGTTAGTGAAACTTTGGGGGGCAAGGTTGATAGGGAAATTTGAAAGGGGTAAACTAGAGGGCACATTAAAAATAATGCAGGGATTGTAATTTTGGTTTGAAATGAAGAAAGGATTTGGGGGTTAGGACTTTCATGAAGAGGGGAAGTGAGAGTTGAATAAGGGGAGATGTCAGGTTGAGAGTGTCCGGAGGTGTGTGTGGCAGAGGGCAAGGTGGTATATGGAGTTGAGGTAGGAGCAATGTGAGCTGACCTAGGCTGGTCAGGTGGGGGCATATTTGCAATTTGTGAACAGGGAGATGCTGTGTGACGTGAAGTTTGTGACTGCTGGTTTGAATCACTAGGGTCAGATTGTGTTTGGGCCTGTGGGGGCATGTGAGGAAGTGGGGAGAATAACCAATTGTGAGGGAGGGTTCACCAGGGGTAAATCAGGATCAGCCACACCCTGGCCTTCAGTCCCTGGCCTTTCAACATGCACATCTTGTTGCAATACAACACTTTGCTCTTCACTGCTACTGCCCCTGCTGTGAGAGCATCTGGCGTTAGTTGCATTTAGTTGCTGTACCACTAAACGCAGGGCCCGAATGTCTTCACCACTTCTCCTAAGGACTACAGTCTGATTGTTGATGGCTGTAGTCAGTATTTGAAGTTGTAAAGCCTGATTCAGGCCCAGACGCTGCAGTTCTTCTTTTAATTGCTGGCGGTCATGAGCTTGTTGGCCCAAGTCTTGCTGTAAGGCTTCATGCACAAGAGATGCCGGTGCAAACTCTGCTGAACACATGTTTTTAAAAGCTGAAACCGGTGTTTAGCTGCATTTGCATGCCGCGTTTAGCAGCGTTTAACCACGTTTGCGTCTAGAAGCATTTAGTTAAGATAACAAAGACCCTCCCCAAGCTCAGAAAGCATGATAAATTTTAACTATTTCTGCCATTTTGATCAGAGTGAACAGCAGAGAGAGCAGTTGTATACTTGCATTTGTCTCTCTTTCTGTGTTTTTTTTTTTTGGAAATGGATCCCATATTGAACATATTGCAGAGCAGAGAATGATATTTTGCAACCCGACTTTGGGGCCCGTATCTTTGGGCCACTTGGTACTAGGAACCCCAACTTTGGATATGTTGTAGTGCTAGTTCCACTGTGTTTGCACACCACATTTAGGGTTCCTAGCACCAAGTGGCCCGAGATATGGGGCCTCAAATTCGGGTCGCAAAATGTCATTCTCTGCTGCAGAAAAAGTGCTTGACATTTTGTGACCCAACTTTTGGGCCCCGTATCTCGGGGCCACTTGGTGCTAGGAACCCCATCTTTGGATATGTTGTAGTGCTGGTTCCACTGTGTTTGCACACCAAATTCCTAGCACTGAGTGGCCCAGAGATATGGGGCCCCAAATTCGGGTTGCAAAATGTCATTCTCTGCTGCAGTTTACCATCATATTTCTGTGTTTAGCCACGTTTCGCATCTGAAACACGGAAAACTTTTGCTTCTGAACCCATTTTTTTGCTTCTGGAAAAACGAGGTTAAACGCAACTGCCTAAAAAGGCCAAAAAACGAGACTGTGTACATGGACACATAGGATAACATTGAATGAGTTCAGGGGCAGTTGAAAAAAGTGTCCAACTGCCTCTGAACGCGCGTATAACAGCGTCTCGTGTGCTTGAGGCCTAAGAGCTGCAGTGTCCTTTCTTCATAATTCATTTGTGTAGAAGGCCTACCTTGCTCCTATAATCTATCTGCCTGGACAGCCAACCTTTCACCAACTTCGCTAAGTCGACTTCAGCCAGGTGGCAGGGGTGCTGATCCTGCTGCATCCAATGTAGGCTGGAAAGCAAAAAATTATATTCAATTAGAAAATAACGCTTGAGTGGCTGAACACACAAACAGTAGTAGAAATGGGTGCCATTTGTCAAAGTACTAGAACATGTTCATGTTCTCAAGGCTGGGTTACTTAGCACAGGAAACTTCAACATACAATTTTAAATTAACTTTGCGAAAATAAATTGTTGTTTCCTCAAAAATGTATGTAACAAGATGAAGTTAGAATATGATTGACTAACATGCCCAGCTGCACCAGATTTGACACTATCCAGTTCAAGTAAATTAACCGCTTAGTTTCCATGACTATGTTAACCCTTCATTTTTTCAAGGAACAAGAACTTAAAAGCAACTTGATTGATCAATTGGCAAGGTATATTTGTGGGAAAGCACAAAAGATAAAGGTTGTGTGCAAACACTTGTGGCAAAGAAGATTAATTATTTTAACTTACCAGATACTGAGGAAACTCAGTAGGAGCTGTGAAAGGGGGCAAAGATGGAGCAACTGCATTGTCTGGAAAAGCCTGAAAAAAAAACACAAATATAGGCATGACACCAAGTACATAGGACTCCTTTCAATGTTCCCCACATATTTTATTACTTACACATACCCCCACATTGGATGCAGGATCATCCCCAACTCCAGCTGCAGCCATGATATTAAACTGAGGTGCTGCATTTAAAAAAAAAACAAAGTAAGTGAACATCCTTAAACCATTATTTCATTACTAACAAGCATTTTGGCCAGTTTGGATACTTGAAACATGTGGCCAAATAGTTGAATTGGACCTAGCTTGGCAGAGTCTTAAAATGCTAATTTTGGCACTAGCAACCCATCACAAACACACCAGTGTAGTTGTAAAGAGGCCTTCGCCCTCAATATATGTGTGAGTATGTGCTTTGCAATGGAGGTCTTGCTAGCAGGACACCCTATTGTATAAACCATGTAGTCTATTCTGAATAGCTTATTCTAGATACTTTACATAAAGCATTAAACACAAACAAGCAACCTCCCTCCCATGGAAAATGGTACATGTGATTTTTACTTACCATGCTAGAAAGCATCAGTGTCATCCCGAGAGTCCACACCAAGAACAGTATCCAGGCTGATGATAGCCAGCAATTGCCATTGATAATCTTTCAGTTGGCTCAGGCGAGATGGAGCCACACCCTGCCTGGTCACATACCCATCACGAACCCACCTGCCCAGCAACCTCTTGGTACACCCCACCAGGTCATCGATATGCTTTGTTACTTTATCTGCAGTACGGCCTCCCACTGCACTTACTGCCACAGCAATCTCCTCCCACAGGCGGTCTCTTTGAGGAGCCCCTGCATGGGTGGTGCCCAGGCCCCAGATTTCAGAGTGTTTCTCCAAATATTTTGCCACCAGGACCCGCTTTTCCTCCTCTGGGAACTGAGGTAAACACACTTGCGGCCTTGCAGCCTGAGTGCATGAACCCTCCCCTGGTGACTCTAGGCTTGGGGACATCCATGAGGCTGGAAGTGTCTGCCGTCCTCTGGAGGAAGATTGACCCCTCCTGCCTACAGCCCCACCACAGTTAGACAACCTTGAACCCCTGGGCCTTCTGGTGGGGGCCATGGAAAAACCTAAAAAGGTGACACGAGTTCTGGATAGTGTTAAGCAGCAGCAGAGGCAGGTAAGAACACAGCAGCAGCCGACAAGTCTTGTGGGGGGGTGTATTAAATCAAGAGGCAAAATGAGGGTATCTGAAAAGAGAGGAAAAAAAACAAAGGAAACATAGTTATAAAGAAAGTGAGTCCCCAACACAACATGCCAGCTTGGAGAGTAGCGGGAATCAGGAAATACTCACTTTGGGCATAAAATGGAGCTGCCAAGCAAGGAAAAGGCCACAATCTGGTGTCCCACCCGAGACAAATGAGATTCTGCAAAGAAAAAAAAAAACCTTAGTTAGACTTACCAGTGATGGTATTTCTACAAGCCTTTCGTGACAGCACCTTGGAGAGAGCGCAGCTCCACCTCTTGACAGGAAACACTGTGTGACAACGCCCCCTTTTAAAAGCAGCTGCTTCCACCATGCCGTCAGTTGTTACCGAGAAATCCCCTGACATGCTGGAAAATATAAGCAAACAATTACCAAACCCTATAATTATACTTTACATATGATAACTAAGGGAGGGAAGTAGACTGCTGTCCTGAAAGGCTCGTAAAAATACCGTCACTGGTAAGTCTAATACGGTTTTCTCCCTTCGCCTTTCAGGACGGCACCTTGGAGAGGATAACCAAGAAACTTACTTCAGGGTGGGACTACTGCCTGTAAAACCTTCCTACCAAAGGACTGGTATGAGGCTATTAGATCCAAGCGGTAATGCCTTACGAAGGTCGAAAAAGTGGACCATGTGGCATCCTTGCAGATCTGCTCAGGGGATGCCCCAGCCCTTACTGCCCATGATGCCGCTACTGCTCGAGTAGAATGAGGTAATACCCTTTCCGGAGGTTCCAGACCCAAAGATGTGTATGCCTCTTTAATGGCTTGCTTTAACCATCTTCCGAGGGAGCTCTTGGAAGCTTTACCTCCTTTGTGAGTACCTTCCATTAAAACAAAGAGTGAAGATGATTTTCTAACTTCCTTTGTTATTTCCAAATATTTAAGCAGACACCTCCTGACATCAAGAGTATGGAAAGCCTTTTCTCCTGGCCCCGAAGGTAAAGGACAAAAAGTAGGGAAAATGATTTCCTGTGTACGGTGAAAAACTGAAGCCACCTTTGGTAGGAACGCTGTATCGCCTTAAGACTACCCTATCCTGTAGACATCTCATAAAGGGCTTGTAACGAGCCCCTTGCTCGCTCGGTTCCACTCTCCCGACACTCCTCTGCTGCTATAGAATCAGACTGCAGATCGCAACAGCTGATTGCTCGGTCATCTGTTGCTCCGGGATTATAACTACAGCTCTGTGCCATTCTAACCCAGTTGTGATAGCTCAGAACAAACACCAGGCAGGCTGTATATAAGTTCAAACAGAAATCTATCTTTATTGACAGGAATACAGTCTTATTTATACAATAAAAGAGGAGGTGCAGACCTGCTCATATTACTCATATAACAATACAGCTGTAACCTAATTAACATGAGCTAATTAACTAATCCCTTTAGACAGCCTAGATGACTCAGACATGACCTTTAGGCCAGACTGGCCGTCTTGTAGTTCAGAAAACACAATCAACATAGATTCTTCTTCACACAATAGCAGAGTTAATTAACACAAACGACAATGGGGATCTAATGACTCTTAGATCCCATAGTAGACTTATTTACAATACACATTTTAGCAGACAACAGACAGACAGGTGTTGGAATTTACATCAGCATCTCCTAACAGTATCTGTCCCAGCATTATGAATCAGCCACTATTTCTAATATGGCAAATCCAGGGTCCCCAGAGTCTGTTTGTCCTGGGGGACCAGGACCCAAATCCACAGTAATACCGCCTCAAGGGTCCCCAGGCATACAGCTCACAAAGAGCACCGTTCCCCCAAATGCCAAATGATCGGCAAGAGGCTAGCATACAGTCCCCTCCAAAAGTCTCTCTCCTGGCTAGGTCTGTCACAGGGCTCTTTAATTGAGAGGGCTTGTAACTCAATAATTCTACGTGCAGAAGTTACTGCTACCAGTAAAATAGTCTTTAACGTCAAAAATTTTAATGATGATTCTTCTATAGGTTCAAACGGAGCCTTAGTTAGTCCCGGAAGAACTAAAGATAAATCCCAACAACAGGTCTAGGCTTTACTTTTCCCATGGCCCAAAAAAATCTGATTATTAAAGGTTCCCTTGACAGGAATCTTTCCAAAAAAACTCTCCAAAAAAACTGATAAAGAAGCTACCTGCGTCTTGAGCATACTTGCTGCTAACACCTTCTCCAATCCCTCTTGAAGAAACTCCAAAACCAAAATTGTACTAAGAAAATCTAAATCTTTTCTGGAACTCCAAGAATTATAAATCTTCCAGACTTTAAAGTAAATGTCTCTCGTCACTTTTTTCTTACTTGCAAGAAGGGTAGAAATAAGCTTCTCTGATAAACCCTTCTGTCTTAAGATTTGTTCTTCAGAAACCAATCTGTTAGATTGAGATAGGCTGGATCTGGATGGAGAATCTGGCCCTGACTCAGCAGATCTGCCCTGATCGGTAACCTCCAAGGAGGTTTCACTGAGAGGTTCATCAAGGTTGAAAACCAGGGTCTTTTTGGCCAATAAGGGGCTATTAAGATTAGCTCCGTGGACTCCAATCTGAATTTGGCTAACACCTTTGGTATCAGTTGAAACGGGGGAAAAGCATAAGACAGATGGAAGTCCCACTTGTGGGCTAACGCATCTACTCAGAGAGCTTGATCCTGTCTCTGAAGAGAGAAAAAGGCCGGTATTTTTGCATTTTCCTGTTTTTCAATGAGGTCCACCTGGGGGTAACCCCAGCTTCTGGAGATTGTTTCAAATAACTCCTGATTTAAAGACCACTCGGCTTGCTTTATTTCCTTCCTGCTGAGGAGATCTGCCAAGGTGTTTTCCGTCCCCTTCAGATGGACTGCGGATAGAGAGGCCACATTTTTCTCTGCCCATCTTAGGATTTTATGAGCTAGATCCATCAGATTTCTTCTTTTTGTGCCCCCTTGCTTTGTTAAATATAATACTGCCATCATATTGTCCGACAATATTTGGACATGTTGTTTCACTAGAAATTCCTGGAAGGAGGGAAGACTTAGGTGAATAGCCTTCAACTCTCTCCAATTCGAAGATCTTCTCGCCTCTGGTTTGGACCAAACTCCATGAATTGTTTTTTCTTCCAGGTGAACTCCCCATCCCCATGCGCTGGCATCTGTGGTCAGCCTTCGGGTTACCCGAAAGGCCCAAGGAAGCCCTTTTGATATGTTTCCTTGGTTCCTCCACCACCAGAGCGATCTTTTTGCTCTTGCCCCTATGTTGAACTTCTTCTCCAGAGGTTTCTGATATGACCAATTCATCAGAATATCTGATTGCAGAGGACGGGCATGCAACCTGGCCCACTGTACTGATGAAATTGCTGCTGTCAACAGTCCCAGAGCGGACATGGCTTGTCTTGCAGAGATCTCTGCGCTTGACTGAAGTGCTTTCAGGGCCAACTGCATCTTCTCTATTTTCTCCTGGGGCAGAAAAATTCTCTGTTCTATTGAATCTATTTCGTACCCCAGAAACCTTACCCTTTGAGATGGTATTAGGTTTGACTTTTGAAGGTTGAGAAGCCATCCCAAACTTTTTAGATGTGCTTGAGCTGTCTGTAGATCGACTTCTACTTGACCCCTTGAGTCGGCAAACAGTAGCAGGTCATCCAAATAGGATACTATTGAAATCCCCTTCAGCCTCAGGGGCTCCAAAGATTCTACCATCACTTTTGTGAATACTCTGGGGGAGGAGGAAAGTCCGAAGGGCAGAGCCCAAAACTGTAGGTGCCAAACCTCCCCCCCAGATTGACTGCGAGACGCAGGAACCCTTGTGATGGGGCGCTATTGGTATATAGATATAGGCATCTCTCAAATCGATGGAAGCCATATGACATTTGGGGGTTAGCAAGTTCCTCACTGAGAAAATCGTATCCATCCTGAATTTTTTGTATTTTATGGATCGATTTAGAACGTTCAAATTGAGAATCAGGTGGAACTTTCCCGATGGCTTTTTGACCAGAAAAATGTGGGAGAGAAAACCCCTTCCCCTCTTGATCTTTCGGAACCTGGGAAACGACCTTCTGTTGCATCAATTCCTGTAACAGAGACTTCATGGCCAGAGCCTTTTCCCAATACTTTGGTAGGTTTGTGATGTAAAACTGATTTGGGGGGCTTTGTGAGAATTCTAATTGATATCCCTTCTTGACTAACCGCAGAACAAATGGACTTCTTGTTGTTTTTTCCCAAGTCGGTAAGAAGTCCTGTAGTCTTCCACCTACTGGTAGATGGTCATTGTTTTTTAGGGGTTTGCTCTGGGGTTCTAAAGTACCCCTTCTCTGCCTCTTCCTCTCTGAGAAGTCCAGGGTCTCTTCTGCGTCTGATCTTTTTCCTTATCGGCTTGTCGAAAAGGATGAACATTTTTTCTCTGCTCTACCACTTTCTTCTTCTGTGGGAAAACTTTCTTTTTATCCGCTGTCCTGTCCAGGACAGTCTCCAATTCTGGTCCAAACATAAGGTCTCCTGAAAAGGGAATTCCGCACAGTTTTACCTTAGAAGCCGAATCCCCTGACCAAGTCATCAGCCAGAGTGCTCTTCTTGCTGAGTTAACAAGCGCAGAGGACCTCGCTGACATCCTGATTGATCGATTCTGCAGAGGTATCTGCCATATATTTGACTGCCTTAAGCAGGGTAGGGAAGGACCCCAATAGGTCTTTTCTGGAGGTACCTGCTACCACATGATTCTTAAGTTGATCTAATCAACACTCCAATTTCCTAGCCACAACTGTAGCTGCCATTGCTGGCTTAAGATTAGCTAGAGATGAGTCCCAGGCTTCTTCAGTAGCCCATCTGCCCTCTTATCCATAGAATATTTGAGAATGCCCATGTCCTCAAAAGCTAAATCAGTTCTCCTAGATACTTGAGAAAAGCATCTATCTTTGGTTTTTTATTCCACATCAATTCCTCATTCTCTGCAAAAGGAAACCTCCTTTTGAGGGCTTTAGAAAAGAAATGTCCTTTCTCTGGATCCTTCCATTGCTTTTTAATAGTGTCTGTTAACACTTTATGAACAGGGAAGACCCTGTGTCTAATTTACTCCAGCCCCTGGTACATCTTGTCATGCACTGACAGCTGGGTTTTTTCTTCCTGGATCTCCAGGGTAGTATAAATTGCTTTGAGTAATTCATCCACCTCCTCAAGTGAAAGCTTATATCTAGATGATCTTGTCTCTTCTTCCACCTCCTCCTCAGAATCAATGGTTGAGGGTGGAATGCTTTCCCTTTCCTCCTCAGACTCACTTTCCACCTGTCTGGATCTGGACTGAGAGGACTGGAGTGAGAACTCTGTTCTTGGCTGGAACTCTGGCCACGTTTTTTCACAAGGGAGCGCACTGTCCCTAGGGCCTCTGCTTATTCCTTCCTCACAGAAGATAAGAGCTCCTTCTGAGGACTCTTCTTTTACTAAATCCACAATGCAGGATCTGCACAGTGGTTTGGACCAAGAGTCCCTTAAAGGATTTTTGCATGAGGGGCACTTTCTCCCTGTTCTCTCTGATTTGGCAGTAGCTTTCTGAAACAGAGAAACAAAAGAAACCCAGGTCCTTCTTAGAACTAAGGCCTCAGAGAAATATACCCTCAGCCAACACCCTAAGTGCCTGTTGTGGAAAATTTTATATTAATGTATTGTCGTAAGAGTCTCCCAGTGTGTGTCCTCTTGCAGCCCGCTCTAAAAGAGCTGACTGGGGTAGACTGACGCTGGTTGAGATCCGTTTGGTAGTGAAAAGCTCTTTGGGGATGTAGAGAAATGTTTGCAGAGTGGGGACGTGTCTGCCAGCTAAGGGCCCCTGTGCGATGCACAGAACGATCGTCTGGTGGGGGTGTGTTCGCTCTGCAAAGACATTATCGGTTTAACGAGTGTGCTCTCATGTTGTCCCTGTGTGCCCGATCAACACATTTGTGACCCAATGAGTGTACGCCTGCCGATAATCTCTCGTCCACAAAGACAGTAGAATAATCCAGGTATACATTGTTCTCTGGAACAATGTATAATAGGGATTTCTATCAACGGAAATACGGGAGTCTTTTGGGTTGGTCTGGTTGGAGACAGAGTTAATGTTTTGAAAGCCATGTGGCTTCTAAAAACATGAATGCACCCTGTCTCTGCTCAGACACACCCATAAGACTCCTGTAGTTATTGTTCATTGGTTGTTTCATTTTCCTGTGTTGTTAAATCCTTAAATGGTCATTGATATCCTGTGAGGTCACAAGCTTTGTAAGAGGTGTGTTTGGCTGTTGGAGGCCGAACCCTCGAGCTTTGGGACTTCCAGTTATGCTAATAAAGAGTGAGCACACGGCTGAGCAGGCAGTGTGTTCTTGGAACTGGAAGCATGAGGATGTGTTTTGTCTAGTTGGGTGGATGGGGCACACACCAGAGGATGTATACGATCAAAATGTGAGATGCATTTATATCATTAGACAAAATTGTTATTATGATTAGAAACAGGAGATTTGGCTGTGTGCTCTGTGTGCAGCCAAATTTCGCTGTCAGCTTGGTGAGCCAGGTAGGAGTGAACAGAACCTCCTTCAGAATCGGATCATTAAGATGTGCTGGGGAGGGTCTGCTTCGTAAAAAGAACAAATTTTTCGTCTTTTGAAATAATGCTGGAAGTTTGATCGTATGTCTGGTGTGTGCCTGCGTGTGTGTGTGCCTGCGTGTGTGTGTGCCTGTGTGTGTGTGTGCCTGTGTGTGTGTGCCTGTGCGTGTGTGTGTGCCTGTGTGTGTGTGTGCCTGTGTGTGTGTGCCTGTGTGTGTGTGCCTGTGTGTGTGTGTGCCTGTGTGTGTGATTTGTATCTCGAATCTTTGTGTAAGGAGACTGTGTGTGTGTGCCTGTGTGTATGTGCCTGTGTGTGTGATTTGTATCTTGAATCTTTGTGTAAGGAGACTGTGTGTGTGTGTGTGTAAGTGACTGATGCTGTGTAACAAGTTTGTAATGCATGTGAGAAATGGATGAATTGTAATTATTACTTATGTATGGGACAAGTAGATTACATGAGTTTTGTAAAGTGTTTGATTGACTCAAGACACAGATGGTTAGTGGACTTTAATGGTTATGAAAAGAACATGAAGGCATCACTGTTTGTATCTCTCAATGTCTTGTTCCTGTGAAAGCTGATGTGAACTGAGTTTGAGAAGAGATGGTATGTGGCAGCCGTGTGCTTTTCAATGTGGTCTTTTTGTCATCGGCCATCTTGCTGTGGTCCAGATTTCATCTACCATGTGTTCCTAGGTTGTGCTTTTTCGTAACTTTAACACTTTTAAATGTTTGTCTAAGCGTTCATTTAGTATCTCAAATGTGTAATTTTTTGGGGAGAAATTTTTGGTTGTGGCAGAAAATGGTTTTTGTCAGCTACTTCCTTTTGTTCTCTTGTTGTCTACCATGTGACTACGGTCAGCCATTTTCTTTTCCTTTGTGTGAACTTTGAAATATTTATCCATCTTGGTATTGAATTTCAGTTTTGGCGGGAAAATGCGCCATTTTGTTGTGGTCTGGCTTTTGTTGTGGTCACCATGTGCATCGGCGGCCATTTTGAAGACCTCAGCCTTCCTACAGGGGAAGCTGCTCCATTGTGTATTCCTTTGTGTGTGCAAAGCCATGTGCTTTAAACTACAATCTGGCTTCTAGGCACCATTTTGTGAATTCTATTTTTGTACTGTTTACATACTTTTCAAGGAAACTATTGCGTTTTCTGTATTGAATATTGGTTTTGAGTAAAATCTCTACTTTGCACTGAATTTCAATGGATAACAAGACTAGCTTTAACTGAGTTTTGGTACACAGCGGTGTGTGTTATTTTAATTTTTTAATGTTTTGGGAGTTTCCCAGAGGGCAATTCATTGTTTTGAGGCTTGTATCGCTTTAAGCTAAGGTTTGTTAGCCTACAGTATCCCTCCCCTCTCTTTTCCTGTACATTGATATGTAAATAAACCAGTTTGAGGGGTTTTAGAGCTGGGCATGCAGCATTTTGTGTATCAACAGGAAGTTGGTGGGGGGGGGAACTTGGAGTATCACACAAGCAAATGAGATTTGTGCTTGGAAGGACAATGGGAAAACACTGGCGTTTGAAAGTGTTTTAAATTTAATTCCAATTGTTTTAAAGAAGTTTATGTTTCTAGTGAAGAAATCTCGATTTTGGCGGGATCAACAACTAAATTTCATGTGTTAATGGCGCCATTTTGTTTGTGGCTGCAGTGGAAGGGAAAAGAACTCCTTCAGCCATCTTTTTGCAGGAGTTTCAGTTTTTGGCTTTTGTTACACTGTTGTATTCAGGTGTGCAACAGAAAGTTGGTGGGTGGGGCTTGGGGTCTTTTGACTTGTGTGTGGAAAGACAAAATCATTTTTATTTTTAAATTATATAAAGGTTTATACTTCTCTATTATTTTTTTTTTATTTAAATATCTTTATTCGATTTTCAAAAATATACAAAATGTGTTTTGTTTTCTTTTTACAGCAGTTATTAAATACACCTTATACCAAACCTTTTGTATATATAATAAATAAATAAAAAAAGAAAACATTACATTCCAATTTCCCCCTTTTTGCCCCCCCCCCTCTATACCCCATCCTACCCTCCCCCCTATTACCTCCTTATTCCTACCTCACCTTCCTATTTGCTTAATATCATACAACCTTTACCTTAGCTCTTCCTACATACAATTTACATGGGATAACCCACTTCTTCCAACCAAGGCATCCAAATTTTTTTAAATTAATTTAAATTTCCTCTCCTTGCATATACTACCTTTTCCTTCCATATTGTTTCCATTACCGTTTTAAACCATTCATTTTTGGAGGGGGGTTTCTCTGCCTGCCACCTCTGTGCTATTAATTTCTTTGCCTGAAATAGGCACCTTAGTACTACTTTATTTTTAATGTTCCCCAGCCTTTCCCTCACTCCCAGGATACACAGTTTTGGGTCAATTTTTAATGATAACTTGAAGGTCTTATTTATGGTATCTAATATTTCCGTCCAATATCGATAAAGTTTCGGACATTTTCAGATCATGTGGATCAAGTCCCCGGTATTTTGGCACCTAGGGCATTTGTCATCCCCCCTCCGCCCCCATTCAAACAGTTTTTTAGGTGTATAGTATGTTCTATGTAAAAGCATTAGGTATGACATCTTCTGGGCGGGCGAAACTGAAACTTGGTTCCCCCCTTCCAATATCTTTTTCCATTGGTCATCCGCAATTCTACCCAAATCTTTTTCCCACTTACTTCTGCACTTAAGGTCTTCTGAACTTATAATACTATTTCTGCATATCTGTGGGTAGAATTCCACTATGGATCCCTTAGGGCCTCCGGTCCTACTTAATCTTTCATATATAGAGGAGGTACTCCACACCGGGCCTTGTTCCCCAAACTGAGCGATCTCTCTGTATCCCCCAGAAAAATGAGGACATCATCCGCATATAAAGCAATTTGTTCTTCTCTGTCCCTTCTCCTGAATCCTTCTATGATCCTGTCTTGTCTTACTGCAAGGGCAACTGGTTCCATTGCCAGGGCAAAGATCAGAGGAGACAGGGGGCACCCCTGCCTAGAGCCCCTTTCAAGCCGAAATCCATCCGAAAGAATATTATTCACTCTGACCTTTGCTCTGGGATTGTTATAGAGAATTTTAACCCAGCTAATGTAGGAAGGTCCGAATCCGAACTCCTTCATTACTCGCCATATGGACTCCCATTCAAGACTATCAAACGCTTTTACCACATCTAGCATCAACACAGCCCTTGAGCCAGTGTTTTCGGTTGGTATCTGCAGGTTCAGAAACAGCCTTCTAATGTTCCTACTGGTTGATCTTTGGGGTATAAAACCTGTCTGGTCAGAATGGACTAGATTAGGAATTATTTTCTTTAATCTAGTAGCCAAAACCTTTGATAGGATTTTCACATCTGAGCATAGTAGGGAAATGGGTCTGTAAGACCCAGGATCTAAGGGGTCTTTCCCTTCTTTGTGCAGCACTATTATCGTGGCTTCTGTCATTGATATGGGCAGCTCCCCCTCCCTCTTTACCCACTCAAACACTTTAAGAAGCTCCCGGAGTAACACCATCCCATAATTTTTATAATTTTCAACAGGAAGACCATCAGGGCCAGGGGATTTCTGATTTTTCATTTCTGTTACAGCTAATTTAATTTCCTCTAGAGTTATCGGGGCTTCTAGTGCCTCTCTATCAGACTCTGCAAGAGAGGGCATCTCAATGTCCCCAAAAAATCTATCCAACTCCTCTCCCTCCACGGCCCCCCTGGATGTATACAATTCTTTATAATAATTTTTAAATGTATCTACAATCTCATCTACCTGAGACGAGATTTCACCACTTTTCATCCTAATAGTGGGTATCATGGAGGGAGAGGATCCAGATCTAACCAAATGGGCCAACATTTTCCCCACCCTTTCCCCCTCCCCGTATACTATTTGATTTTAAAATAATCTTTTGTGTTCTGACTTCCTAGTCATTGCATCCTTATATATTTGTTGTTTATTTTCCCATTTATTTTGTTTGTCCGGGGTTGGGTCCTGCACATACTCTCTTTCTGCTGTCATTACCTCTTTCCTGACCTTGTCCTCCCAATCCCGTGAAGATTTTTTAATTTTAGAAACTTGTTGTATGAATAAACCCCTCAAATAAGCCTTCAGTGCTTCCCACATCATTCCTCTTGTTGTGGTGTCTGTGTTAAACCCTACAAACTCATTTACCTTAGTTGTTATCCCGTTCTGATCCTCTATTATTCCAAACCATATTGGGTTCATTTTCCATAACCTATCAACCTTCTTATTTTTTATACTTATTGAAATCATCAACAACGAGTGATCTGATATACCCCTAGGTTGGTAAGTTATATCTTTAATTATATGGGAACCTAGTTCATTACCCAATGCTAGATCTATTCTTGAGAGTGTAGAATAAGAACCCGAGTGGCATGAGAATTGTAACGCCACAAGGTTCCGCATTCTCCATAGATCCAATAGACCGGCTTCCTGAAGGAAATGGTTCATGCGATTTCCCTGTGGCGTCTGTCCCTGGTTACCTGGGGGAAATCTATCAATCTTTTTATTTATTACCACATTAAAATCCCCAACTGCTATAATTGGTACATTATTCTTATCTACTGTAAACTCTAATAAATCATACAGGACATCTAATTTAAACGGCGGAGGGATATAAACATTTGCCAGTACATATTCCTGATTTTCTATCATACAGTGCACAAAAATATACCGACCCTCCCCATCTATTTTGCTCAGTCTGCAGGTAAAAGCCACCCCTCTCCCAATTAACACTGACACCCTCTGGTGTAGGAGGTATGCACAGAATGGAATTGGCACTGAAATCTCTTGTGTCTCACCTGCGATTTAGTGTCTTGAGTCAGGTGTGTCTCCTGCAAACAGGCAATTCCTACTTTAAAAATATCCAACATATCAAATACAACTGCTCTTTTGGCAGAGGTACCCAACCCTCGGACATTCCATGATCCAATATTTAATACCATTGATTTTTTATTTAATGTCTATCAAAGGAGACCAAAAGATGGCAATAAAAGCTTAATTCTAATAATTCCAAGGAGGAATACCCAGTTATCCATAGGGAATCTATTAGTGCTGATCCCGCAGGAACAAAAAAAAAAAAAAAAAACCCTTTTAAATTTATCATTATACCCCTCTGTGTCAAAAAATGTATCTTCCCCGTCATTACAAAAAATCACTATTTCCATCCTGTAACACATTAATATTCTATCTATATTTATCGATGCCCAGTGTATTATCCTATATTTCATTGTGCCATTTATATTTTGCTTTTTTCAGTGCCCAATGTGTCATCCTATATTCCACTGTATGATATACCTCCTTGTGTTTACGTGTGCCATAAATTCTCCTACTAAATCTATTCCTCCTCCTATATCCCGTAACCCACCCCCCCACCCCATCCCCCCTCCTCCCGAAAAAAAACACCCGCCCTACCCCCCCCCCCCCACACCATTCTAGGTTACCCCTAGAGGCTTTTTTAATAACCGTCTCACACTCTTGTATATTCACACTCTTACATCCCCTCCCTCCTTCTCTCCCCACCCTAGTTTTGTTCCCCTTCCTTCCTAAACCTAAATCCATTTACCTTCCATATCTCCACCCCACTCTTCCCCTAAATAACCCAAATTAAATAATTCATTGTATTTGTGCCCCCATTCATATAACATTTTTAATCCAGACTCCCTATAATTTCATTGGTTACTGGTTTTTTTTTATCTTCTAACCATGCTAACGCACCCACAGGTGTGTCAAAAATCTGACTTCCCCCTAGTGCATTTATCCAGGGCCTGGCAGGGTAAAGGAGAGCATATGTGATAGAAAAACTTGTTTTATTGTATACTTTTGTAAGTGTAACTTTTTAAGCGGTGAAAAAAAAGAGAGTTAATACTCTCACATGTCAGGGCTGGCTCAGCCCTTCATTCTCTGAGCTGGCCGCTCAGCTGTCGGCTAATTGCCAGCTCTCATCTCTTTCCACAGTTAACCAGCTGTTGTGGATCTGCTCATCAGTCCCGCCTACTTAAAGATCTCCTGCTCACTTCATTCCTGCCTTCGCCTTGGTCACATCACAAGAAAACATCTCCTGCCTTCCTGTTTAAAGACTGAACAAGTAAAAAAGGCGCAGTACAAAAGTACCTCAGTCAACTGTTCCTATTAGTCCAAGGGCAAAATCCACACATATATATATAAACATACATATATGTGGAAAGTCAGTCTATCAGGGCAGCCACCATGAAGGACCGGAAGCCAAGTCCAATGTGCTAGAAGGAAAATAAGGAGAAGGGGTGCCACTGAGTATATATCAAACACAATTTCATGATAAAAAGCAATATCCACTCACATGTAGAGCTGAAATGTTGAGTTCAGGTACATCTTCAAGTAGGAGAGAGAGAGGAGGACTACAGGTAGCAGCAAGTCCATATGTACTAGCATCACATCTCATCCACCGGGGATGGGCTGCAGTAAGCTCTCATAGTAGTCCAAGTGGCACACCATAAAAGGAAGGGATTGCAATGGAGCCGTCAGAAATGGTGTGGGTTCCGGGAAAGGGGTGGTAAGGGCCCGGAACCCACACCATTTCTGACGGCTCCATTGCGATCCCTTCCTTCTGATGTCCTACCCATCCTAGGAACACCCGAACCTTGAGGTCCTGTCATGGACAGACCTTAGGTGGTGTTGTGTCATCCCCAGTTATCCAGAAGGATAAGCCCCTGGTTTCGGTCACCCTTTCTTGGGCTACGTCGTCTATCAAGATACAGGCTCTAATTGATTCTGGGCCTGCAGGCCTGTTCATTGATGCTGCCTTTGTATCAAAGCACTTGATTCCACTGCAGCTGCGCGACACTCCACTTGCCATTGAGGCTCTTGACAGGAGACCATTACAGCCTGCCAATGTGACTCATGAGACGGTTCCATTGTCCATGGCCGCAGGGGCTCGTCACCATGAGATAATCCAATTCCAAGTGATTTCCTCTCCTAAGTTTCCACTGGTTATTGGTTATCCTGGTTACAGAGGCACAACCCCTCTTTTGATTGGCTCCGTGCTGAGGTTCTCTTCTGGTCACCACAATGCAGTGAAACATGCTTCTGGAAGGTAGCCAAGGTCCTGTGTACCTCTTCACTCTCCTCCCTGCCAGAGGAGTACCATGATTTTAGCGATGTCTTTGACAAAGGCCAAGCCGGTAGTTTGCCTCCACACCAGCCGTATGATTGCACAATTGACCTTCAACCTGGTGTAACTCCCCCTCGTGGCCAGGTTTACCCTTTGTTGGTCTTGGAGGATAAAGCCATGAAGGAGTATGTTGCAGAGGCACTTTCTCTGGGTTTCATCCGCAAATCCTCGACTCCTGCTGGTACTGGTTTCTTCTTTGTGAAGAAGAGGAGTGGTGAACTGAGACCTTGTATTGATTATAGGGGTCTCAATTGTTTCACGATTAAGAATGCCTACCCAATCCTGTTGATTACAGAGTTATTTGACTGCCTCAAGGGAACAACAGTTTTCACTAAGCTTGATCTGAGAGGGGCTTACAATCTTGTGAGGATTAAGAAGGGCGATGAGTGGAAAACTGCGTTTAATACCAGAACAGGCCATTATGAGTATCTCGTAATGTCTTTTGGCCTTTGTAACGCCCCGGTAATTTTCTAGGAATTTATTAACGAGATTTGTTGCAGTTATGTGTGATGGTTTATCTCAATGATATCCTCATATTTTCCAAGTCCCTGGAGAGCCACCACACAGATGTCTGTCATGTACTTCAGAAATTAAGAGAGAACAATCTCTATTGTAAACTGGAGAAGTGTGAGTTCCATCGGGAACAGGTTAAATTCCTGGGCTATGTCATTTCCATAGCTGGTTTTTCGATGGACCCAGAGAAACTTTCGGCAGTCCTACAGTGGCCTCGACTCATGGGGTTACGTCCTCTGCAGCGTTTCCTGGGTTGGTCTCCGGAGTCCATTAAGGCCTTTGAAAGTCTCTAGGCTGCCTTTGTTTCTGCTCCTGTGTTGGCACATCCTGATCCTACGTTACCTTTTATCCTTGAGGTTAATGCTTCTGAGATTGGTGTTGGTGCCCTTCTGTCTCAAAGTCCTACCTCTGAGAGTGCTATGCATCCTTGTGGCTACTTTTCCAAGTAATTGTCACCTGCTGAGTGCAATTACAAGATTGGTGACAGAGAGCTGTTGGCTATAATTTTAGCCCTGAAAGAATGGAGACATCTCCTCGAAGGTACCACTGTGCCGGTTCTCATTCCTACTGACCATAAGAATCTCATATTCTTGTCTGAGGCTAAATGCCTCTCTTCCAGAAGGGCGCAATGGGCTCTTTTCTTGTCAAGTTTCAATTACAGTGTCTCATTCTTACCCAGTACTAAAAATGTAAGGGCTGATGCCTTGTCACAACAATTTTCCTCCACTTCCAAGTTGGAGTCGATTCCAGCCCCTATGATTCCTCCTGATCGTATTCTGGCTACGGTTCGCACCAGTCTTTCTTCTCCTTTGGGTGACAAAATTCTTGCTGCTCAGGTCAATGCTCCTCCTGAGAAACCTTGTGACCGCTGCTTTATCCCAGAGTGTTTTCGTACTGCCGTGCTCCAGACTTACCATTCTCCCAAGGCAGCTGGCCACCCTGGGAAGAATCAACTAGTTTGGGCCATTTCCCAACAATTCTGCCTAGTATACAAGCTGATTAACTGCCTTTGTAGCTGCCTGTTCCATGTGTGCACAGAGTAAGACTCCACGACACCTTCCAGTGGGCCTCCTACAACCCATACCCAAAGGAGAGAGGCCCTGGACCCACCTTTCTATGGATTTCATTGTGAAGTTGCCCACTCCCAAGGCAACACAGTTATCCTTATGGTGGTTGACCGGTTCTCAAAGATGTGTCATTGTATTTCACTTAAGAAGTTGCCCACTTCTAAGGAACTGGCTTCCATTTTTGCTCGGGAGATCTTTCGCTTACATGGGCTACCCAAGGTGATTGTCTCGGACAGGGGCAGTCAGTTTGTCTCCCGGTTCTGGCGAGCCTTTTGTGCACAGTTGGGAATTCAGCTTGCTTTCTCCTCTGCAAATCACCCGCAGTCTAATGGGGCTGCAGAGCGAGCCAATCAGTCCTTGGAGCAATTCCTACGTTGCTATATTTCTGACCATCATAACAACTGGTCAGACCTATTACCATGGGCAGAGTTTGCTCATAATAGTGCCTTGTATTCCACTTAAGAAGTTGCCTACTTCTAAGGAACTGGCTTCCATTTTTGCTCGAGAGATCTTTCGCTTACATGGGCTACCCAAGGTGATTGTCTCGGACAGGGGTAGTCAGTTTGTGTCCTGGTTCTGGCGAGCCTTTTATGAACAGCTGGGAATTCAGCTTGTTTCTCCTCTGTGTATCACCCGCAGTCTAATGGGGCAGCAGAACGAGCCAATCAGTCCTTGGAGCAATTCCTACGTTGCTATATTTCTGACCATCATAACAACTGGTCAGACCTATTACCATGGACAGGACATTGAAAAAACAAATTTCCTCTAGGTGGGATATTTGGAAAGGGATAAATAGTGCAATGAGGTATGAGAGTAGTGTAAAAAGTATATAAATTTTTATTAAGAAACATAGGTTTAAAATAATGAGCACATATATACACTATACATATCACAAAATATCATGAATGAATACTGGACAGGACTAATTATATAACAACATTACAAAAAAAAAGACAGCTAGTAAATCGCAAAGATCTGTTATGTTGGAGGTGAGCACAACAGAAAAGACCAAACGCGTTTCGAAAATGCTATTTCTTCATCAGGGGTGTATGCAATTTTAATCGCAGAACCTACAACTGTCTGCAATTTAAACAAAATACACACATATTAGATACATAATATTGATTAAACACAAACTAATTGGTACGTGTGTGATCACATCGTACTTTGTGTTTTTTTTTTTTTCCAAAATAGATTTTTATTGAAAGAAAAAGAAATCAGCATAACAGTATCATCATACAGTTGTACAAGAAGTGGGGAACAAAAAAAATTCTTGCGATTGAGACAAATGTAACAGTGAATTATCTATAACAGAAAATCTCTTGTTGATGGTACTTTGTGTTTTATTGTGTTTAGACAATGATCGTATGAACTGTGTAGTACTAGAGTGGATTTTCTGTCCAGATTTTGACGTTTAAAAGCAGTTTAAATGTTGCAGCTGTCAGCCTGTGGGGCCCAAAGCCCGACGGGGTGAGTAAATGCACCAGTGCAAATAGATGGGTCCAATGGTGGCACGAGGGGAAACATGGGCAGAGTCCCACACAAAGGACAAACCAGGCTGGCCCTCCGAAATGTATCACTTACTGAAAAAAAAAAAAAAAATAAAAGGGAGAGAGACAGAGAAAGGACAGGTATTAAATGGATTGCTAGAGTTGTAAGCTCCCCCCACACACTCACATGAGACCACCCACTGTAAAAAGTTTGCATATACATGAAGGAAGGTGCGCGTACATCCAAATAGGTGCATGCACACAAACATGCATACGTGCATGTCTAACAGATGCACATGTGAGCATCTACACAGTTGAAAAAACAGCTTAGTGGAGTGGTCTACCCACCATAGATACATCCCCTTTGTAATACATATCAGGGGAAGATGAGCATGCGTGCATCCATGCGCATACAGACACGCACACATGCATATGTGCATCCAAACAGCTTGAATAATACGTTTAATGCCAATATAAATGTAAATGTAAAGGAATATAACTTGCCTAGGGGCGGTCGGAGTGGAGAAGGAGGAAAGGATACCAGAGCCAGGGCAAACGAGGATCTATACCTCCACAGATCCTTGAATCAGGAGACCAAAGGTGGCGCCCAAGAGGTTATTCTGTAACAGTGAACAGAAGGTAGGACATCAAAGGGCAGCAATCAATAGGGCTAGTCCTGGGGGCGCATCAAGCATCATAACTGAGCGCTATCAAAGTAAGGACATGGAGACTGTAAAGAGTATCCAGGGTGCAGGAGCAAGGAGGTATTACCTGATACTTGTACGGGCTCTATGGCGATGGATCCTCACCAGTGTCCATCCTCACCAGTGTCCACCCTCACAGCAAGCAGACAGCAGCTGGAGGGTGGAGGGATTTGAAATAGCCTGAGCGATTGGAAATAGACCAATCACTACATGCCTATGTTCGGAGGGGCGGGGCTAGCCGGAACTTCCCCCGGGAAAAAAAAAAAGGGGAGAGAGACAGAGAAAGGACAGGTATTAAATGGATTGCTAGAGTTGTAAACTCCCCCCCCACACACTCACATGAGACCACCCACTGTAAAAAGTTTGCATATACATGAAGGAAGGTGCGCGTACATCCAAATAGGTGCATACACACAAACATGCATACGTGCATGTCTAACAGATGCACATGTGTGCATTTACACAGTTGAAAAAACAGCTTAGTGGAGTGGTCTACCCACCATAGAAACATCCCCTCTGTAATACATATCAGGGGAGGATGAGCGTGCGTGCATACAGGCACGCACACATGCATGCACACATGCATGCGCATCCAAACAGTTTGAATAATACGTTTAATGCCAATGTAAATGTAGAGGAATATAGCTTGCCTAGGGGCGGTCGGAGTGGAGAGGAAGGAAAGGATACCAGAGCCAAGGCAAATGAGGATGCATACCTCCACAGATCCCTGAATCAGGAGACCAAAGGTAGCGCCCAAGAGGTTGATCTGTAACAGTGAACAGAGGGTAGGACATCAAAGGGCAGCAATCAATAGGGCTAGTCCTGGGGGCGCATCAGGCATCATAACTGAGCGCTATCAAAGTAAGGACATGGAGACTGTAAAAAGTATCCAGGGTGCAGGAGCAAGGAGGTATTACCTGATACTTGTACGGGCTCTATGGCGATGGATCCTCACCAGTGTCCACCCTCACAGCGAGCAGACATCAGCTGGAGGGTGGAGGGATTTGAAATAGTCTGAGTGATTGGAAATAGACCAATCACTGCATGCCTATGTTTGAAGGGGCGGGGCTAGCCGGGAATGTCCCCCGGGACGGCGGCGCGCAGACGGCGCCTCCAGACAGCACCAGGGAACATGTGGTAGATGACGCACTGCTACCAGAGGCTGCAGTGACGTCAAGCCCTGGAGTGCCCTGTGTGACAGGGAAAGCCTAGTGAGTCAAGCTGCATCACCGCACGTCGTCCTCCCGTGACGCACTAGACACAGAACGTACAGACCCCGGAGGGGACGGCGGTATCCTGTCAACAAAGGGAGGCCACCCATGCCAAACTGCATTGGGCAGCCCCCGTGCGCCGAGTGTGGGACCCCAACCACCAAGGACCCAATGCGCAGCTGCATGAACATCCCGCCAAGCATGGGGACACACACAAACTGATCAAATGGTTCACTGATCTGAGGGACATCACTGTTGAGAGGGGGAACAGCATTTCTAGTAAATCTTAAACATGTATCCATGTTTACCATGTACCATAATACACTGAGAACTGAAATAATGACAACAATAATAATAATAATAATATACATCCATTACCATGGGCAGAGTTTGCTCACAACAGTGCCTTGAATTCTGCTTCCAGATTGTCTCCGTTTATGGTGAATTATTGTTTGCAACCTTCCATGTTGCCTGACTCGTTTGTTCTGCAGAGTATTCCTGTCCTAGAGGAGCATCTACGTGGTCTTCATTCCACTTGGGCACAAGTCCAGGAGGCTTTGCGTCATGCTAATGATAGGTACAGACTCCATGCTGACTGCAGACGCCTGCCTGCGTCTTCCTACCAGGTTGGGGACAGGGTCTGGCTGTCATCTCGCAACCTCTGACTTCTTGTTCTCTAAGTGAAGTTCGTACCTCGGTTTATTGAGCCTTTCCGTATCTTTCGCAGGATTAACCCAGCGGCTTACACGTTGGACCTTCTTCCTAGTATGCGCATCTCAAATGTGTTTCATGTCTCCTTATTGAAACCGTTGGTCTGCAACTGCTTTACCACCTCGGTGCCACGTCCTCACCCTATACAGGTTGAGAACCATGGTAAAAGTGAGCCCCACTTTAGATGTAAGAGCAAGGGCTCAGAGCTAAGGGTGCTGCATTGTTTTTGACTACTGAGACTGATTTGGGGTCACGTTTATGTTTCCATTGGAAAAAGGTTGGAATGATGGACTTTATAGGCATAACACAAAAAATTAAAGATTTTTATTGCAAAAGTTATTTAAAAAACATGTACATTGACTTACATAGATTCACATAAATTCACGTTTATGTTGTCTACTAAGTGACAGAAAATCCCTCTCTCGTCTGTCTACGTCTGCTTATCGTTTTCGATGGATTTGAGATGCTATCTGTATGAATTTCCTCTTGATAGTGGCTTTGTGTGCTGCCCAAAGATTTTGTAGTTAAACATCATCAACATTATTCAGGAGAAAATAGTCACAGATGGCACCTTCGATTTCAAGAGACCTAACGGGGTCGCTAAGGATAGATTCATTCAGTTTCCATGGACTGTTTCCTCTTGGACCTAGGGGTCTTTGAAGAATTAGAAAAAGTAAGGAGTGTGTAGGGGTTACATTCTACCATTGTTCTCCCTCTTACCTTTTAGCCTTGGCTACAGGGCCCCGGAAGTCCCGCCCAATCAGACACAGACACTGACTGAAGACTTGTTTATTTTGGCCTGTGTTTCATCTTAAGTAAACAGGATGAGATAGGTGTTATTAATTATTTTCCACCAATAAGGGGTACATGTTTGGATTACATATTTCCTTTATAATAAGGGAAAGATCCCAAACTCATCCAATCATAACATACACTTATTAGAATACATTGAATTATACATGAGATATAGCATGATTTGCACTAAACTTTTCCAGCAGACAGAGATTCCTTTAGCTGTCTGGCTGCTATGCTATTCTTGAATTATAAATTCCTTTATTAAGTTTCACAATGACTTAAGTAGCACTCTACAGCCTGAAATATTTTTCGTCATTTTATTAAACAATTATTTAACCCTTCAGAGTGGTCACACCAAACCGAGCCCCTGGTGAAAGACTTGGTGACTAAGGGAATTTGGGCAGACAGCAGGAAAATGTGATCGATCCTAGCAAAAGATTTATGAAGGCAGGAGCAATGCGTATAATCCCGCATGGATGGGTGGATTTCCCGCCAGTTATCAACCAGCCCCTTTTGGTATACCAGTCTAGCAATACAGAGGTTCTGCTTAGATGGGCGCATCAATTGCCCACCATTATGCGAATGTTATCTAGTCCTGAGTCAAAGGCTATATTAGAGTCCCCTCCGTATACAACCATACCCTCTACCATTGGCCGGAGAGTCTGGAACATATAATGAAAGAACTGGGTCTGACCACAAATGGGTGCACAAAAGGAGAAAATAAGAGTATAGGTGGTCATCGAACAGCCCCTTGACAAGCAAAAATCTACCCTTTGGATCCTTAAAGTCCAAGATAGACACAAATTTGCAGCTAAGTGAGAAAAAAATTGCCACCCCTCTTGTTTTAACCTCCGAATTGGATAGGGAGAAAGTGGGATATTTTGAGTGGACAAATGAAGGCTTGTACTGCCTTGGAAAGTGTATATCCTGAAGTAAGATTATATCTATCTTCTGGCTATAATTATTGTATGAGTATTGAAATATTTTCCTGCGCTTAAGTGGTGAATTCAGTCCCTGTATATTGTGTGAAACAATACACAAGGAAGGATTTGGGTGGTCATCGTTGGCCATGGAGCAAGTAAGGAGAACACACTAGTTAAGTACTGTCACTCACCTCTAACCTCCGGAGAATGCGATTGGGAAGTAGGATCAGATCTACTGACGCACTTAACAAGGACACAGATGATTCCAAATAGGCAACCAGAAAATAAAAAATGTTAGTGGAATGAAAAAAGAAGCAAATCAGAAGAAAAGGTAGAAAAGTCTGTACCAAACCCTAAAGGCAAGATGGACCCCATCCCTTACTACCTTCAAGCTCCTAAGAAGCGCCCCCTCCTCTAGAGAGGAACATCGTGGCTGGGAGAGAAGGAAAAACCATGTCTCTAAGACAGGATTAGGTGCACGAGTACCGCTCCAGCCACAGCACCCCCGTACTAGAAAAGCTGACTATATCGTAAGCCCAACATGGATTGAGCAGAGGGAGGTGAAAAAAAAAGAAGCAAGGGTCATCTGGGGTAGATGGGGAAGGAGAGAGGTAGAGGGGAGGGGGGAGCAGGGGGGAAGGGACAAGGATGAGGAATGAAGAGATAAGAGTTGGGGAGCAGAATGAATAGGAAAGCGAATACCTAAGAAGGTAGCCCAGGTGGGAGAATTAGGATGATGCTCTATAGGGGAATGAGTATGAGTCTTGAGTACCCCCTCATTTCTGGAGACCCCCCACCCAATCATTGTTGACTGGGGTGGGAGATCAAGGTGAGAGAGAACCAAGATTAGTGTTTTTAACTAGGTATGATAAACAAAATGGGCATAAATTCTGGGCATACAAAGTTATCTCACACTGAGGCATATCAGACTGAAGTGAGAGGAGAATTCTCTCATCAAGGAGGTTGCGTGAGATCTCTTGAATTTAGATTTTTTCCAAACTAGAGTCAACGGGCTGAATGGAGATTGGTGTTTGGCAGCTCCAGAGGTAGATCCTGCAGGGGAGGTAAGGGTTCCTGAGAATTGAGGCCCAATTTCAGGAGAAGACGTTCACCCTCTGGGAAGTTGGAGAATGTGAAAGATTTATTTTTGTATTCGAACTTCAGATTAAATGGGAACAGTCACCTGTACTTGATGCCATTTTGGGATAAGGCCATCAGGAGGGGCTTGAGGGACCTCCACTTTTGAATAGTAGTTGGAGAGAGGTCAGCGAAAAACTGAATGGGGTGTCCTTGAAACATAAGCTGAGCAACCGAACAAGCTCACCTTATTACTTCTTCTTTGACAGCATAAAAGAGGGGTTTGACTACTACATCCCTCGAAAGGCCGTTTGAGTATGACAGTCTCAGAGCCCTGTGGGCACGATTAAATTCCAGTCTGTGTGGTGGAATATCAGGTATGAGCTCCTGGATAAACATACTGCTTCAGGTATATCCTTGACCATCTCTGGGAGATCTCTGATCCTAAATTTGTATATCCTGGTTCTATTTTCAAGGTCATCTATTTTAGCGAGGGTCATCTCAAGCTGATTTTGAAGATCCTGCATGCGATCAGTATTCTGATTGGCTCTTGCAACTGTAGCATCTAATTTACATTCCATGGTCTCTGTGTGGGAACATAGGTTCAGCTTTGATGTTTCTAGTGATTCTGGCTGCTGTATGGGATAGACAACAATCCAGCATTTCTGAGAATCTGATAAACATGGCCGTCGTGACTAACGATTCATCACAATAGTGGCCTGCCATAGATGCCACGTGCCGTGCCTGTGTAGGGCCAGCATCCATGGGTGACAGCAATAAATCATCTAGGGTTTGATCCATAAAAGATTTCGTGGATGTTGGAGAATGTGGCCCCACTTGGGGAGTAATCACTGGAGCCCCTGTGCCTGGGCTGAGAAGAAGAGGGTCCGGGATGGAGCCAGGTATAGGGTCCTCCACTGCTGCCAGGGCATGAGACAGAGTCGCAGGCCACCACCTTGGAATACTCAGCTGGGACTGCACTCGAGGCTAGCTGGGTTCGGAGGTCACGCCTGATGGCATGGGGGAGTGTGTGAGTGATCCCCTCTCTCGGGCTGTGAAGCTAGCGAATCAGTGGGTGCAGGACACTGGAGAAGTTGAAAGCTGGCCGGAGCAGGACAGAGCTCCCGGATCAGACATGCATCTTGGGAGCCGCCACGCATGCACCTCTCTGCACTGATATGCCTCTTATTTAAGCTACGAGAATGAGGGGGTGCAGTGAATGTGAGTTAAATAATGTGAGGTTGCACACTGCTATTGCACTTCTTCCCCAAATGCCCACAAAATTCAAAAAACTCTAAAATGCCATTCATGAAACATAAGTCCACCATTTTCAAGAGAAAGCCCTGCATCAAAAAATACATTTTAAACACACACACACACACACAAATACCTGTCAACATTAAAAAAAATATGTCCCCTAATAAATAAAAACTTCAAAATAATATCCCCTGAAACTAATGTCCACTTTAGCAGTTTAACTTAAATTAAAGTTCCTATCAACATAGAATACTAAACAATACATCCCAAAATGAAAAGAAAACCCCAAAATACCACCCACTTAAACAAAAATTGGACTAGGGTAGTTTTAATTATTGAATACAAATGTTCATGCTAAAAAAACAGTACAAATTGAACATTTTATATGGCACGGTCAGGAAGTTCCCTGTCATCCTGTCTGCAGACTACTTTTAAGTTTTCAGGGTAATGTTGGCCATGGACTGCTGCCCTCTAAATAAAAGATGGGTTGCTGTCTAGGCTGTTTGCCAGAGGTTAAAAGTCTTTATGCAGAAGTGTATGTTGTCTACACAGAACATTGTCTCCTTCCTGTCACCAAACAATACTGCTTATGATATTCCATGGAAAAACTGATGAAAATGTCTGTGAGTTAACTATTAGAAATGCACTACATGAGCTTCCTGTGGTTGGTGTCTGCAATAAAGAGTATATACAGTAAAGGAGGCTATTTTTATTTTAAGCCTAGAGGTCTTTAACCACTGGAGTCTGTGTTGCTTCAGCAATCTAGGAGATAGGATGATTGTGTGGTGACACAATGCCAAACCAGTACAGGCCAAAGAAACAATCAATACATATATTTATATTTTTATTATACAAGACATCATTTTATATATACAGACATCCCAACCTGCAAAAACTAACTTCAGGGAGTAGGCGCTTCCTGGAAGAGGCGGAAGAAGACCCCCGAAGTCGGAAGAGACTCCCCCCCCCCCCCGGAGCTGCCTAATAAAATTTCTTTTAAAACCTGTTTGGTGTGTTTTTTTTATTAACACTTTATTTTCCTAGGTGAATGGGTAGGGGTACCATGTACCCCATACTCATTCACATAGGGTGGGGGGCTGGGATCTGGGGGCCCCCTTATTAAAGCGGACTCCCGGATTCCGATAAGCCCCCGCCCGCAGACCCCGACAACCAACGGCCAGGGTTGTCGGGAAGAGGCCCTTGTCCTCATCAACATGAGGGCAAGATGCTTTGGGGTGGGGGGGCCCGCAGGGTGCCCCCTCCCCCAAAGCACCAACCCCACCCCATGTTGAGGGCATGCGGCCTGGTACGGTTCAGGAGGGGGGGGCGCTCGCTCATCCCCACCCCCTTTCCTGACCGGCCGGGCTGCATGCTCGGATAAGAGTCTGGTATGGATTTTGAAAAAGAGGGGGGGGAGGTTGGGAATTTAAATGAGGTGCGCATAATGCAGCCCAATCACACTCACAGAGGTGCAAACATATGTATGTTTATTAAGGACCAATGATCAACATGGCATAAAAATGCATTGCATGCATTAAACATAAAATAGTCGCATATAGACAATAAATCTATGTATATACAACCATGGGACATGGGTAGGTACAATTATGCATCTTAATCCCCCAAACATGATAAAAGTCATGTGAAGGTAAAAAACATCTGAAAATTGGTCAATGTGTGTTTGATGCATCAAAGGTAGGCTCGAGGCTGCGTTTCATGGACTTCAATCCACTCTTCAGGAGCCAGATGCATCAAAATAATTTTATAGAATTTAGATGCATCTGGCTCCTGAAGAGTGGATTGAAGTCCATGAAACGCAGCGTCGGGCCTACCTTTGATGCAT
This sequence comes from Lithobates clamitans, assembly GCA_037952925.1. Lineage (NCBI taxonomy): Eukaryota > Metazoa > Chordata > Amphibia > Anura > Ranidae > Lithobates > Lithobates clamitans. The sequence goes on from JBBGZY010000034.1 coordinate 2,664,202, forward strand.
CAAACACACATTGACCAATTTTCAGATGTTTTTTACTTCACATGCATAATTGTACCTACCCATGTCCCATGGTTGTATATACATAGATTTATTGCCTATATGCAATTATTTTATATTTAATGCATGCAATTCCTTTTTATGCCATGTTGATCATTGGTCCTTAATAAACATACATATGTTTGCACCTCTGTGAGTGTGATTGGGCTGCATTATGCGCACCTCATTTAAAGTCCCAACCTCCCCCCCTCTTTTTCATGATATTAAGGATGGGGGCGCAAACTTTCCCTTGCGTCCCATTTAAAGTCCTAAGTTTGCTTTCCCCCCATTGCTTGGTATTGATTTTGGGGGGGACCCCCACGCCGATTTTTTTTTTTACAATCCATACCAGACCTAAGGGCCTGGTATGCCCCTGGGGGGGAACCCACGCTGTTTTTTTCATTTAAAATTTGGCACGACATTCCCCCCTCAGGATTCATACCAGACAGCTGTCAGCACTGCCTGTCGCTTATCGCGAAAGGAAAAAAAGTTTTCCTTTCCTCATGAGTGAGCCAGCGCGACATGCACAGTACCCTGTCGCCGAGAACCAGTGCAATGGGATCGCGCTGGAAACACAATCTCGCGGTCAGGTACTGTAGCTGATGGCTCCAACATCAAGTCCGGACCCATTACTCAAGAGACACAACCCCACCTGCTGACATCTTACCTAACCATCAAGAACTACTATGCTTAGATGTGATCTCCTTACCTTTTTTTTGTTCATTTTGGGGATGCCATGGTTACAAATTCACAACCCCCAGATTGATTGGATTACCAGCAAGTCATCGGTTGCCTAAAAACTTTATCTGAATCCCGAGATCTTGTTCCATCCGTGTACCATGATTTCCTGGATGTTTTCGACAAGCAGAAGGCAGACACTCTTCCCCCTCACCGGGCTTACGATTGTCCGATTGAACTTTTACCAGGGGCAGAAATTCCTTTCGGAAGGATTTTCCCCCTTTCAGAACCTGAACTCCTGGTCCTGAAGGACTATATGAATGAAAACCTCGAGAAAGGGTTTACCTGACACTCTTCCTCCCCAGCCGGAGCAGGAATATTCTTCGTCGAGAAGAAAGATCACTCACTTCGTCCATGTGTGGATTACAGAGAACTAAATCAGATTACCATCAAAAACCGGTACCCCCTTCCTTTAATTCCAGAGCTGTTCCAGAGACTCCAGTCTGCAAAAATATTCACCAAGTTGGACTTACGAGGTGCATATAACCTGATCAGAATCAGAAAAGGGGACGAGTGGAAAACAGCCTTCCGAACTCGCTTTGGACACTTTGAGTACCTCGTTATGCCCTTTGGCCTATGTAACGCACCAGCAACTTTTCAGCATTTCGTCAATTATATTTTTAGAGACTTCCTAAACTTGTTCATATTCGTGTACCTGGATGACATTGTGCTTTTCTCGGCCTCTCTAGACTTACATCGTGATCATGTGAAGCAGGTTCTTCTCAGACTAAGACAAAACGGACTCTATGCTAGGGCCGAGAAATGTGAATTTGAACGGCAGACCATTCACTTTCTGGGGTTGGTAATCTCAACTGAAGGTATAGCAATGGATCCCCAAAAAGTCTCCATAATGTCCTGGCCACCCCCAACCGATAAGAAAGGGGTACAGCGCTTCATCGGTTTCTCCAACTTTTACAGAAAATTCATTAAAGACTTCTCTGGCATCATCACACATCTATCACCCAGCTTACCAAGAAACAGAATAGTTTCCAATGGACTGAGGCAGCTCAGGTTGCATTTGACAAACTGAAAAGTATATTTACCTCTGCTCCGATATTGAAGCATCCCGACCCTGCTCTCCCCTACATCCTGGAAGTGGATGCTTCGGAAAACGCTGTAGGGGCCATCTTGTCCCAGCGCCAAGGACCCAAGTCTTTAATGCACCCTGTGGCTTTTTTCTCAAAGAAATTAGGGTCATCGGAGAGAAACTATGATGTGGGCGACCGAGAGCTTTTGGTAATCAAATCAGCCCTGGAGGAATGGCGGTATCTCTTGGAGGGAGCAGCACACCCAAAACTGATCTTCATGGATCACAAAAATTTAGAATACCTCAGAACTGCCAAACGCCTCAGACCCAGACAAGCAAGATGGGCTATTTTTCTTTCATGCTTCAACTTTCATATTACCTACCGGCCCGGGTCCAAAAACGTAAAATCTGACGCACTTTCCCGTATGTTTACGGAAATCGAAGCCCCACCCCAACCAGATACCATCCTGCAGGCTGGAAATTTCCTATTGACACAACCTGATTTAATACCACAGATCCGCCAAGCATCCAGGGGAGCCTCTCTACCTCCGGATAGGAACCTTCAGGTAAATGATGGACTCTATTGGCAGGATAATAAGATTTTCATACCACAAAATCTGCGCACCACCATCTTGCAGGCATGCCATGATTAACCTTTGGCTGGCCATTTCGGGGGATTCAAGACCATGGACCTGGTTCAGAGACATTTCTGGTGGCCTAACTTAGCAAAAGATTGCAGGAAATATGTCAGCTTTTGCCCAACCTGCCTCAGGAAAAAGAACAGTAAAAGCAAAGCATGGGGATTACTAAGACCATTGCCCGTCCCTGAAAGACCCTGTGATAAAATTTCCATGGACTTCATTGTGGAGCTCCCTCCTTCAGAGGGATTTTCATCCATCTTTGTGGTGGTTGATCGTCTCTCCAAGATGGCACACTGTAATTCTTTCCGTCTATCTATTAAGTTCTTGTGGTAAAACCAAGGAAGCTTAGACTTCTGAAGTGTATCAATGCTTTACTAAACAGGGACAAATCTGCACATACAAACTGTAGGATGCACAATACAACACAACTTCTAGCTTACAAAATATGCCTACAAATATAAGCATGTACAATATGTACACATTAAGTAAACTAAACAGTTACTCAACTTAGCGGTCAAGGTGTCCTTCATAGTTCCTTGCTCAGAGTCCAACTCACAAAAGCGTCTCCAAAGTTATCACGCTCCTCGCATCCATGTCTTCCTCTTTGTCCTCCCAAACACCTCTCTGTTGTCCGAACACATGTTTCGTACCAACGCTCCACAAGCCCCTCCCACCCATTTCCTGCATACACCAACTAGCTGCAATATACATCCTGTCTCAGCTATTTACATATCACTAGTGGGGGAAGGGCCTCTGTAAACATAGGCTGTTACTAAACCTAACTCTATATTATTGCATAAAGTCACTATACAAATGGCCATAGCAACACACACATTTTATCCCAATGAAGGGGACCCCATCAGCAATGGAGACTGCCAAAGCTTTCATTAGAGAAGTAATCAGACTGCACGGAATTCCTAGTGACATTGTCTCTGATCGTGGAGTGCAGTTCACTTCAAAATTTTGGAGAGCATTGTGTGAAGCCCTAGGCATCAAGCTCAGTTTCTCTTCAGCCTACCACCCCCAGACTAATGGGAAGACAGAGCGTACTAATCAGACACTAGAACAGTACTTACGCTACTTCTCCTCCTTTACCCAGGAAGATTGGGCTTCACTACTACCTTTGGAGAATTTGCATTCAATAACTCTGCCCATGCGGCTACCAACCAGTCACCCTTCTTCTCCAATTATGGGTTTCACCCTTCTTTCTTACCAACACTAATTCCGGATTCTCCTTTGCCAGCTGTTTAGGACCGATTGAACTTCCCTGCCACCAATAACCAGGTGCTGCGAGAGACCATTTCCAAGGCACAAGAGGACAATAAGAATTTTTTCGACAGGAGGAGGAGAGGGGAACTGGATCTGAAGGTCGACGACCCCATATGGCTCTCAACAGTAAATCTGAAACTGGCAAGTCCATCCAGGAAACTGGGGCCTAGATACTTGGGACGTTTTCCAATCAAGAAAAAGATTAACCCTGTGGCGTATGAACTGGAACTCCCTGATTCATTTAAAATCCACCCTGTGTTTCATACCTCCCTACTGAAACCCGATGAGGTAAATTCCTTTCCGGGTCATGAAGTGGGACCCCCAGAAGCTGTAATGGTGGATGGAGAAGAGGAGTTCGAGATTGAGACCATTGTGGATTGCAGGAGAAGGCGGGGACAGAATCAATATCTGATTAAATGGAAAGGTTTTGGTCCAAAGGAAAATTCCTGGGAGACAAACCTCCATGCCCAAAGACTTATACAAGCCTTTTATCACTCCCATCTGGAAAAGATGGCTCAGATGGGCATCCGGAGGCTGCCCGTAAGGAGGGGGCAATGTCAGAGAACCATTGTAGGAAACGCTCATTCCCGTACGTCAGCCATCAATCTTCGTTCCTTCAATACGAACGTGCGTAGGCAAGAACGAATGAGTCCCAGACCAAGCAGGCGCACTGGCACACTTACACGAACAGGGGTATGTGCGCATGCGCACACGCCAATGAATCATGGTGCACAGCGCCCTATTTAAAGGATGAGCTTACCTGGCGTCAGTGCTGGATTGTCTCAGCTTGTTCCTGTGTACCCATTGCTGTCTTGTCTGATTGATCCTGATCCTGAACACTCGGCTTCCTTATGACCATTCTCTCGGATTATCCCTGCATCCTTGTCTGCCTCTGCTACCTTCATCGACCCCGGCTTGAACCTCTGACTACGGTTCTGTCTCCTGAACTTGTACCTCGCTGCCAGCCTGCTGCCAACCTTTGCCTGTCCCTGACTACGAGCCTACCATCCGATTGTGTACTTCTCTGCCAGCCTGTTGCCAACGCCTGCTTGTTTCTGACTCTGCAAGTGTCCTTGCCAGACTGCCAGACTGCCAGTGATATGTGTCTCACCTCCTCCTCTAGGCTCCGGTGTTTCTGATCTTCAGCCATCCGTCTGCAGGCACCTGCACCCTCCTGCACCCTCCTGTTGCCCTAGCAGTTCCTGTCCCAACCTCCAGGGGTGCTAGGACCGGGATCGTGCAAGAGGCCGCCCTCGTCATTTCGGACTCTGCTTTAAGGTACGTGACAGCAGTGCTGGTCCCTGGCTGGTTTCACCAATGTCACTCAATGGAGCGAACTTATTGGGATGCTCCAGCCCTGGATTGGCCTCCCTGGCTCTTCCCCCTCTACCCTTCCTGACTGTCACCCATCTACTCTTTGCTAGTGCCTGCACCTCTTTGTCTCTGCCCGCCTCAGTGCTGGCCCCTGCCGGCACCTGCTGCGTACATTCCTGGCTCTCCTTTAGTATGGAGGGACTTGTTGTAATATGTTGTAATGTTCACCAATTTATGTGGGACATTGTTGTGTGTATGTACACATGCAGTCAATGTTGACCAGGCCAGAATGACAATGACAGAATGGTTGATTTGTCCAACTGAATTTTAACAGCTGAAGACTCTTTGATGTGTTAATCTTATGCAAGTCTACTTGAACATCTCAAAGGGTATTCTAATTACACATATCTAAGGGACTTGTTGATGTTGATATGCGGGAGTGCAAATTGGGGTGGTTTATGACTACAGCTGTTCATGGCTGGGGGTTGTTGTCTGTTTGAAAGACTAAAGCTAATCAAAGTCCTAAATTGAAACGGCCAATCAAATTGCTCAGCCATTCAATATTTAGTGAATATAACACGGCATTCAGTCTATAGGTTTGGGTGAGGTGAGGCTTGTCTGTGTATGGAGTGAGGCTTGTCTGTGTATGGCTGGGAAGACACAGACCTAGGAGATGGGTTTCTGAATTATATTTCCTCTGTCGGATTTCTTTGTCATCTGTGGACTTTGGACTATGTTCTGTGTTGGAAGTCAATAAAGTGCATCTCTCTGGAAGAATTGGGTTGCTGCGGAAGAGTACTTACATCATCATCATTATAATAATACCTAAATATTAATTATCATACCCACTCTACATTATAATCACCCAATATATATTAATATACTCGATCACTACAGGACTTCTCAGTGTTGACAGTTGCTTCCCCAGATTCAGAACGTGGGCTTCCAGGAAAACAATGCGCTTACATTTTGCACAGCAGTATTCACCCTCGATCGGATGATCAAGGAACGCATGCATGCCGCAAGATGTACAAAGAGTCACCTCTCCACACCCGCCGGGGATCGTACCTATTCAATAATGAGGATTGGGGATTATACCCTGTCCAAATTACTTAACAACTAGCTTCCTGAAACTAATACTCAAGACAATACACAGGTACTCGCAGACCTACATGCACTCGCAGACCTACGTGCACTCGCAGAACTACGTGCAGTCACAGACCACTCGCAGGACTACGTGCACTCGCAGACCACTCGTAGAACTACGTGCACTCACAGACCTACGTGCACTCGCAGACCACTTGTAGAACTACGTGCAGTCACAGACCTAAGTGCACTCGCAGAACTACGTGCAGTCGCAGACCACTCGCAGAACTACGTCCACTCGCAGACCTTCGTGCACTCGCAGACCACTCGCAGAACTGCGTGCACTTGCAGAACACTCACAGAACTACATGCACTCGCAGAACTACCCGCACTCGCAGACCACTCGCAGAACTATGTGCACTCGCAGACCACTCGCAGAACTACGTGCACTCGCAGACCACTCGCAGAACTACGTGCACTCACAGAACTACGTGCACTCGCAGACCACTCGCAGAACTACATGCACTCGCAGAACTACATGCACTCACAGACCACTCGCAGAACTACGTGCACTCGCAGACCACTCACAGAACTATGTGCACTCGCAGACCTACGTGCACTCACAGAACTACTTGCACTCGTAGAAGTATGTGCACTCGCAGAACTACGTGCACTCGCAGACCATTCACAGACCTACGTGCACTCACAGACCACTTGTAGAACTATGTGCACTCAAAGACCTATGTGCACTCGCAGAACTACGTGCACTCGCAGAACTACGTGCACTTGCAGACCACTTGCAGAACTACATGCACTCGAAGAACTACCCGCACTCGCAGACCACTCGCAGAACTACATGCACTCTCAGACCACTCGCAGAACTACGTGCACTCACAGACCTACGTGCACTCACAACCCACTCATAGAACTACGTGCACTCGCAGACCTATGTGCACTCGCAGAACACTCGCAGAACTACGTTCAGTCGCAGACCACTCGCAGAACTACGTCCACTCGCAGACCTACGTGCTCTTGCAGAATACTCGCAGAACTACGTGCACTCGCAGAACTACGTGCACTCACAGACCACTTGCAGAACTACGTACACTCAAAGAACTATGTGCCCTCGCAGACCACTCGCAGAACTGCGTGCACTTGCAGAACACTCACAGAACTACATGCACTCGCAGAACTACCCGCACTCACAGACCACTCGCAGAACTACGTGCAGTCGCAGACCACTCGCAGAACTACGTCCACTCGCAGACCTACATGCACTTGCAGAATACTCGCAGAACTACGTGCACTCACAGAACTATGTGCACTCACAGACCACTTGTAGAACTACGTGCACTCATAGACCTACGTGCTCTCGCAGACCACTTGTAGAACTACGTGCACTCACAGACCTACGTGCACTTGCAGAACACTCGCAGAACTACGTGCACTCGCAGACCTACGTGCACTCGCAGACCACTCGCAGAACTACGTCCACTCGCAGACCTACGTGCTCTTGCAGAACACTCGCAGAATTACGTGCACTCGCAGAACTACGTGCACTCACAGACCACTTGCAGAACTACGTGCACTCAAAGAACTATGTGCACTCGCAGACCACTCGCAGAACTGCGTGCACTTGCAGAACACTCACAGAACTACACGTACTCGCAGACCACTTGCAGAACTACGTGCACTCAAAGAACTATGTGCACTCGCAGACCACTCGCAGAACTGCGTGCACTTGCAGAACACTCACAGAACTACATGCACTCGCAGAACTACCCGCACTCGCAGACCACTCGCAGAACTATGTGCACTCGCAGACCACTCGCAGAACTACGTGCACTCGCAGACCACTCGCAGAACTACGTGCACTCACAGAACTACGTGCACTCGCAGACCACTCGCAGAACTACATGCACTCGCAGAACTACATGCACTCACAGACCACTCGCAGAACTACGTGCACTCGCAGACCACTCACAGAACTATGTGCACTCGCAGACCTACGTGCACTCACAGAACTACTTGCACTCGTAGAAGTATGTGCACTCGCAGAACTACGTGCACTCGCAGACCATTCACAGACCTACGTGCACTCACAGACCACTTGTAGAACTATGTGCACTCAAAGACCTATGTGCACTCGCAGAACTACGTGCACTCGCAGAACTACGTGCACTTGCAGACCACTTGCAGAACTACGTGCACTCGAAGAACTACCCGCACTCGCAGACCACTCGCAGAACTACATGCACTCTCAGACCACTCGCAGAACTACGTGCACTCACAGACCTACGTGCACTCACAACCCACTCATAGAACTACGTGCACTCGCAGACCTATGTGCACTCGCAGAACACTCGCAGAACTACGTTCAGTCGCAGACCACTCGCAGAACTACGTCCACTCGCAGACCTACGTGCTCTTGCAGAATACTCGCAGAACTACGTGCACTCGCAGAACTACGTGCACTCACAGACCACTTGCAGAACTACGTACACTCAAAGAACTATGTGCCCTCGCAGACCACTCGCAGAACTGCGTGCACTTGCAGAACACTCACAGAACTACATGCACTCGCAGAACTACCCGCACTCACAGACCACTCGCAGAACTACGTGCAGTCGCAGACCACTCGCAGAACTACGTCCACTCGCAGACCTACATGCACTTGCAGAATACTCGCAGAACTACGTGCACTCACAGAACTATGTGCACTCACAGACCACTTGTAGAACTACGTGCACTCATAGACCTACGTGCTCTCGCAGACCACTTGTAGAACTACGTGCACTCACAGACCTACGTGCACTTGCAGAACACTCGCAGAACTACGTGCACTCGCAGACCTACGTGCACTCGCAGACCACTCGCAGAACTACGTCCACTCGCAGACCTACGTGCTCTTGCAGAACACTCGCAGAATTACGTGCACTCGCAGAACTACGTGCACTCACAGACCACTTGCAGAACTACGTGCACTCAAAGAACTATGTGCACTCGCAGACCACTCGCAGAACTGCGTGCACTTGCAGAACACTCACAGAACTACATGTACTCGCAGACCACTTGCAGAACTACGTGCACTCAAAGAACTATGTGCACTCGCAGACCACTCGCAGAACTGCGTGCACTTGCAGAACACTCACAGAACTACATGCACTCGCAGAACTACCCGCACTCGCAGACCACTCGCAGAACTACGTGCACTCGCAGAACTAAGTGCACTCGCAGACCACTCGCAGAACTACATGCACTCGCAGACCACTCGCAGAACTATGTGCACTCGCAGAACTACGTGCACTCGCAGACCATTCGCAGAACTACATGCACTCGCAGAACTACATGCACTCACAGACCACTCGCAGAACTACGTGCACTCGCAGACCACTCACAGAACTATATGCACTCACAGACCTACGTGCACTCACAGAACTACTTGCACTCGTAGAAGTATTTGCACTCGCAGAACTACGTGCACTCGCAGACCACTCGCAGGACTACGTGCACTCGCAGACCACTCGTTGAACTACGTGCACTCACAGACCTACGTGCACTCACAGACCACTTGTAGAACTACGTGCACTCACAGACCTACCTGCACTCGCAGAACTACGTGCAGTCACAGACCACTCGCAGAACTACGTCCACTCGCAGACCTACATGCACTTGCAGAATACTCGCAGAACTACATGCACTCGCAGAACTACGTGCACTCACAGACCTACGTGCACTCGCAGACCACTTGTAGAACTACGTGCACTCACAGACCTACGTGCACTCGCAGAACTACGTGCAGTCTCAGACCACTCGCAGAACTACGTCCACTCGCAGACCTACATGCACTTGCAGAATACTAGCAGAACTACGTGCACTCGCAGAACTACGTGCACTCACAGACCACTTGCAGAACTACGTGCACTCACAGACCTACGTGCACTCGCAGACCACTCGTAGAACTACGTGCACTCACAGACCTACGTGCACTTGCAGAACTACGTGCACTCCCAGAACTACGTGCAGTCGCAGACCACTAGCAGAACTACGTCCACTCGCAGACCTATGTGCTCTTGCAGAATACTCGCAGAACTATGTGCACTCGCAGAACTACGTGCACTCACAGACCACTTGCAGAACTACGTGCACTCAAAGAACTATGTGCACTCGCAGACCACTCACAGAACTGCATGCACTTGCAGAACACTCACAGAACTACATGCACTCGCAGAACTACCCACACTCGCAGACCACTCGCAGAACTACGTGCACTCGCAGAACTACGTGCACTCTCAGACCCCTCGGAGAACTACGTGCATTCACAGAACTACGTGCACTCGCAGACCACTCACAGAACTACGTGCACTCGCAGAACTACATGCACTCACAGACCACTCGCAGAACTACGTGCACTCGCAGAACTACATGCACTCGCAGACCACTCACAGAACTACGTGCACTCGCAGACCACTCACAGTACTATGTGCACTCACAGAACTACTTGCACTCGCAGAACTATGTGCACTCGCAGAACTACGTGCACTCGCAGAACTACGTGCACTCGCAGACCACTCGTAGAACTACGTGCACTCAAAGACCTATGTGCACTCGCAGAACACTCGCAGAACTACGTGCACTCGCAGAACTACATGCACTTGCAGACCACTCGCAGAACTATGTGCACTCGCAGACCACTTGCAGAACTGCGTGCACTTGCAGAACACTCACAGAACTACATGCACTCGCAGAACTACCCGCACTCGCAGACCACTCGCAGAACTACGTGCACTCGCAGACCACTCGCAGAACTACGTGCACTCGCAGAACTACGTGCACTCGCAGACCACTCGCAGAACTACGTGCACTCGCAGAACTACGTGCACTCGCAGAACTACGTGCACTCGCAGACCACTCGCAGAACTACATGCACTCGCAGAACTACATGCACTCGCAGAACTACATGCACTCACAGACCACTCGCAGAACTACGTGCACTCGCAGACCACTCACAGAACTATGTGCACTCGCAGACCTACGTGCACTCACAGAACTACTTGCACTCGTAGAAGTATGTGCACTCGCAGAACTACGTGCACTCGCCACTCGCAGTACTACGTGCACTCGCAGACCACTCGTAGAACTACGTGCACTCACAGACCTACGTGCACTCACAGACCACTTGTAGAACTATGTGCACTCACAGACCTACCTGCACTCGCAGAACTACGTGCAGTCACAGACCACTCGCAGAACTATGTCCACTCGCAGACCTACATGCACTTGCAGAATACTCGCAGAACTACATGCACTCGCAGAACTACGTGCACTCACAGACCTACGTGCACTCGCAGACCACTTGTAGAACTACGTGCACTCACAGACCTACGTGCACTCGCAGAACTACGTGCAGTCCCAGACCACTCGCAGAACTACGTCCACTCGCAGACCTACATGCACTTGCAGAATACTAGCAGAACTACGTGCACTCGCAGAACTACGTGCACTCACAGACCACTTGCAGAACTACGTGCACTCACAGACCTACGTGCACTCGCAGACCACTCGTAGAACTACGTGCACTCACAGACCTACGTGCACTTGCAGAACTACGTGCACTCCCAGAACTACGTGCAGTCGCAGACCACTCGCAGAACTACGTCCACTCGCAGACCTATGTGCTCTTGCAGAATACTCGCAGAACTATGTGCAGTCGCAGAACTATGTGCAGTCGCAGAACTACGTGCACTCACAGACCACTTGCAGAACTACGTGCACTCAAAGAACTATGTGCACTCGCAGACCACTCACAGAACTGCATGCACTTGCAGAACACTCACAGAACTACATGCACTCGCAGAACTACCCACACTCGCAGACCACTCGCAGAACTACGTGCACTCGCAGAACTACGTGCACTCTCAGACCCCTCGGAGAACTACGTGCATTCGCAGAACTACGTGCACTCGCAGACCACTCACAGAACTACGTGCACTGGCAGAACTACATGCACTCACAGACCACTCGCAGAACTACGTGCACTCGCAGAACTACATGCACTCGCAGACCACTCACAGAACTACGTGCACTCGCAGACCACTCACAGAACTATGTGCACTCACAGAACTACTTGCACTCGCAGAACTATGTGCACTCGCAGAACTACGTGCACTTGCAGACCACTCGTAGAACTACGTGCACTCAAAGACCTATGTGCACTCGCAGAACACTCGCAGAACTACGTGCACTCGCAGAACTACATGCACTTGCAGACCACTCGCAGAACTATGTGCACTCGCAGACCACTTGCAGAACTACGTGCACTCAAAGAACTATGTGCACTCGCAGACCACTTGCAGAACTGCGTGCACTTGCAGAACACTCACAGAACTACATGCACTCGCAGAACTACCCGCACTCGCAGACCACTCGCAGAACTACGTGCACTCGCAGACCACTCGCAGAACTACGTGCACTCGCAGAACTACGTGCACTCGCAGACCACTCGCAGAACTACGTGCACTCGCAGAACTACGTGCACTCGCAGACCACTCGCAGAACTACATGCACTCGCAGAACTACATGCACTCACAGACCACTCGCAGAACTACGTGCACTCGCAGACCACTCACAGAACATTGTGCACTCGCAGACCTACGTGCACTCACAGAACTACTTGCACTCGTAGAAGTATGTGCACTCGCAGAACTACGTGCACTCGCCACTCGCAGGACTACGTGCACTCGCAGACCACTCGTAGAACTACGTGCACTCACAGACCTACGTGCACTCACAGACCACTTGTAGAACTATGTGCACTCACAGACCTACCTGCACTCGCAGAACTACGTGCAGTCGCAGACCACTCACAGAACTACGTCCACTCGCAGACCTACATGCACTTGCAGAATACTCACAGAACTACGTGCACTCGCAGAACTACGTGCACTCGCAGACCACTCATAGAACTACGTGCACTCACAGACCTATGTGCACTCGCAGAACACTCGCTGAACTATGTGCAGTCGCAGACCACTCGCAGAACTACGTCCACTCGCAGACCTACATGCACTTGCAGAATACTCGCAGAACTACATGCACTCGCAGAACTACGTGCACTCACAGACCTACGTGCACTCGCAGACCACTTGTAGAACTACGTGCACTCACAGACCTACGTGCACTCGCAGAACTACGTGCAGTCCCAGACCACTCGCAGAACTACGTCCACTCGCAGACCTACATGCACTTGCAGAATACTAGCAGAACTACGTGCACTCGCAGAACTACGTGCACTCACAGACCACTTGCAGAACTACGTGCACTCACAGACCTACGTGCACTCGCAGACCACTCATAGAACTACGTGCACTCACAGACCTATGTGCACTTGCAGAACTACGTGCACTCCCAGAACTACGTGCAGTCGCAGACCACTCGCAGAACTACGTCCACTCGCAGACCTATGTGCTCTTGCAGAATACTCGCAGAACTATGTGCACTCGCAGAACTACGTGCACTCACAGACCACTTGCAGAACTACGTGCACTCAAAGAACTATGTGCACTCGCAGACCACTCACAGAACTGCATGCACTTGCAGAACACTCACAGAACTACATGCACTCGCAGAACTACCCACACTCGCAGACCACTCGCAGAACTACGTGCACTCGCAGAACTACGTGCACTCTCAGACCCCTCGGAGAACTACGTGCATTCGCAGAACTACGTGCACTCGCAGACCACTCACAGAACTACGTGCACTCGCAGAACTACATGCACTCGCAGACCACTCACAGAACTACGTGCACTCGCAGACCACTCACAGAACTATGTGCACTCACAGAACTACTTGCACTCGCAGAACTATGTGCACTCGCAGAACTACGTGCACTCGCAGACCACTCGTAGAACTACGTGCACTCAAAGACCTATGTGCACTCGCAGAACACTCGCAGAACTACGTGCACTCGCAGAACTACATGCACTTGCAGACCACTCGCAGAACTATGTGCACTCGCAGACCACTTGCAGAACTACGTGCACTCAAAGAACTATGTGCACTCGCAGACCACTTGCAGAACTGCGTGCACTTGCAGAACACTCACAGAACTACATGCACTCGCAGAACTACCCGCACTCGCAGACCACTCGCAGAACTACGTGCACTCGCAGACCACTCGCAGAACTACGTGCACTCGCAGAACTACGTGCACTCGCAGACCACTCGCAGAACTACGTGCACTCGCAGAACTACGTGCACTCGCAGACCACTCGCAGAACTACATGCACTCGCAGAACTACATGCACTCACAGACCACTCGCAGAACTACGTGCACTCGCAGACCACTCACAGAACTATGTGCACTCGCAGACCTACGTGCACTCACAGAACTACTTGCACTCGTAGAAGTATGTGCACTCGCAGAACTACGTGCACTCGCCACTCGCAGGACTACGTGCACTCGCAGACCACTCGTAGAACTACGTGCACTCACAGACCTACGTGCACTCACAGACCACTTGTAGAACTATGTGCACTCACAGACCTACCTGCACTCGCAGAACTACGTGCAGTCGCAGACCACTCACAGAACTACGTCCACTCGCAGACCTACATGCACTTGCAGAATACTCACAGAACTACGTGCACTCGCAGAACTACGTGGACTCACAGACCACTTGCAGAACTACGTGCACTCACAGACCTATGTGCACTCGCAGACCACTCATAGAACTACGTGCACTCACAGACCTATGTGCACTCGCAGAACACTCGCTGAACTACGTGCAGTCGCAGACCACTTGCAGAACTACGTCCACTCGCAGACCTACGTGCTCTTGCAGAATACTCGCAGAACTACGTGCACTCGCAGAACTACGTGCACTCACAGACCACTTGCAGAACTACGTGCACTCAAAGAACTATGTGCACTCGCAGACCACTCGCAGAACTGCGTGCACTTGCAGAACACTCACAGAACTACATGCACTCGCAGAACTACCCGCACTCGCAGACCACTCGCAGAACTACGTGCACTCGCAGAATTATGTGCACTCGCAGACCACTCGCAGAACTACGTGCACTCGCAGAACTACGTGCACTCACAGACCACTCGCAGAACTACATGCACTCACAGAACTACATGCACTCACAGACCACTCGCAGAACTACGTGCACTCGCAGAACTACATGCACTCGCAGAACTACATGCACTCGCAGACCACTCACAGAACTACATGCACTCGCAGACCACTCACAGAACTATGTGCACTTGCAGACCTACGTGCACTCAAAGAACTATGTGCACTCGCAGACCACTCGCAGAACTGCGTGCACTTGCAGAACACTCACAGAACTACATGCACTCGCAGAACTACCCGCACTCGCAGACCACTCGCAGAACTACGTGCACTCGCAGAATTATGTGCACTCGCAGACCACTCGCAGAACTACGTGCACTCGCAGAACTACGTGCACTCACAGACCACTCGCAGAACTACATGCACTCACAGAACTACATGCACTCACAGACCACTCGCAGAACTACGTGCACTCGCAGAACTACATGCACTCGCAGAACTACATGCACTCGCAGACCACTCACAGAACTACATGCACTCGCAGACCACTCACAGAACTATGTGCACTTGCAGACCTACGTGCACTCACAGAACTACTTGCACTCGCAGAACTATGTGCACTCGCAGACCACTCGCAGGACTACGTGCACTCGCAGACCACTCGTAGAACTACGTGCACTCACAGACCTACGTGCACTCGCAGACCACTTGTAGAACTACGTGCACTCACAGACCTACGTGCACTCGTAGAACTACGTACAGTCGCAGACCACTCACAGAACTACGTCCACTCGCAGACCTACATGCACTTGCAGAATACTCGCAGAACTACGTGCACTCGCAGAACTACGTGCACTCACAGACCACTTGCAGAACTACGTGCACTCAAAGAACTATGTGCACTCGCAGACCACTCGCAGAACTGTGTGCACTTGCAGAACACTCACAGAACTACATGCACTCGCAGAACTACCCACACTCGCAGGCCACTCGCAGAACTACGTGCACTCGCAGAACTACGTGCACTCGCAGACCACTCGCAGAACTACGTGCACTCGCAGAACTACGTGCACTCGCAGACCACTCGCAGAACTACATGCACTCGCAGAACTACATGCACTCACAGACCACTCGCAGAACTACGTGCACTCGCAGACCACTCACAGAACTATGTGCACTCGCAGACCACTCACAGAACTATGTGCACTCACAGACCTACGTGCACTCACAGAACTACTTGCACTCGCAGAACTATGTGCACTCGCAGAACTACGTGCACTCGCAGACCACTCGTAGAACTACGTGCACTCAAAGACCTATGTGCACTCGCAGAACACTCGCAGAACTACGGGCACTCGCAGAACTACGTGCACTTGCAGACCACTCGCAGAACTATGTGCACTCGCAGACCGCTTGCAGAACTACGTGCACTCAATGAACACTCGCAGAACTACGTGCACTCGCAGAGCTACGTGCACTCACAGACCACTTGCAGAACTACGTGCACTCAAAGAACTATGTGCACTCGCAGACCACTGGCAGAACTGCGTGCACTTGCAGAACACTCACAGAACTACATGCACTCGCAGAACTATGTGCCCTCGCAGACCATTCGCAGAACTACGTGCACTCGCAGAACTACGTGCACTCGCAGAACTGCGTGCACTCGCAGAACTGCGTGCACTCACAGATCACTCACAGAACTAAGTGCACTCGCAGAACTACGTGCACTCACAGACCACTCACAGAACTACGTGCACTCGCAGACCACTCGCAGATCTAAGTGCACTCGCAGACCACTCACAGAACTATGTGCACTCGCAGACCTACGTGCACTCACAGAACTACTTGCACTCACAGAACTATGTGCACTCACAGAACTATGTGCACTCGCAGAACTACGTGCACTCGCAGAACACTAGCAGAACTACGTGCACGCGCAGAACTATGTTCATGCGTAGAACTATGTGCACTTGCAAGAACGCTTGCAAAACTACATGCACTCACAGGACTATGTGCACTCGCAGAACTACATGTACTCGCAGAACTACGTGCACTCGCAGACCACTCGCAGAACTACGCGCATTTACAGACCATTCGCAGAACTACGTGCACTCGCAGAACACTCGCAGAATTACATGCACTCGCAGAACTACATGCACTCGCAGAACACTCACAGAACTACATGCACTCGCATTACTACATGCACTTGCAGAACACTCACAAAACTACGTGCACTCGCAGAACTATGTTCCCTCGCAGAACACTAGCAGAACTAAGTGCACTCGCAGACCACTCGCAGAACTACGTGCACTCAGAGAACACTCACAGAACTACGTGCACTCACAGAACTACATGCACTCGCAGAACACTCGCAGAACTACGTGTACTCGCAGAACTACGTGCACTCGCAGAACCACATGCACTCGCAGAACACTCGCAGAACTACGTGCACTCGCAGAACTACGTGCACTCACAGACCACTCGCAGAACTACATGCACTCACAGAACTACATGCACTCACAGACCACTCGCAGAACTACGTGCACTCGCAGAACTACATGCACTCGCAGAACTACATGCATTCGCAGACCACTCACAGAACTACATGCACTCGCAGACCACTCACAGAACTATGTGCACTTGCAGACCTACGTGCACTCACAGAACTACTTGCACTCGCAGAACTATGTGCACTCGCAGACCACTCGCAGGACTACGTGCACTCGCAGACCACTCGTAGAACTACGTGCACTCACAGACCTACGTGCACTCGCAGACCACTTGTAGAACTACGTGCACTCACAGACCTACGTGCACTCGTAGAACTACGTACAGTCGCAGACCACTCACAGAACTACGTCCACTCGCAGACCTACATGCACTTGCAGAATACTCGCAGAACTACGTGCACTCGCAGAACTACGTGCACTCACAGACCACTTGCAGAACTACGTGCACTCAAAGAACTATGTGCACTCGCAGACCACTCGCAGAACTGTGTGCACTTGCAGAACACTCACAGAACTACATGCACTCGCAGAACTACCCACACTCGCAGGCCACTCGCAGAACTACGTGCACTCGCAGAACTACGTGCACTCGCAGACCACTCGCAGAACTACGTGCACTCGCAGAACTACGTGCACTCGCAGACCACTCGCAGAACTACATGCACTCGCAGAACTACATGCACTTACAGACCACTCGCAGAACTACGTGCACTCGCAGACCACTCACAGAACTATGTGCACTCGCAGACCACTCACAGAACTATGTGCACTCACAGACCTACGTGCACTCACAGAACTACTTGCACTCGCAGAACTATGTGCACTCGCAGAACTACGTGCACTCGCAGACCACTCGTAGAACTACGTGCACTCAAAGACCTATGTGCACTCGCAGAACACTCGCAGAACTACGGGCACTCGCAGAACTACGTGCACTTGCAGACCACTCGCAGAACTATGTGCACTCGCAGACCGCTTGCAGAACTACGTGCACTCAATGAACACTCGCAGAACTACGTGCACTCGCAGAGCTACGTGCACTCACAGACCACTTGCAGAACTACGTGCACTCAAAGAACTATGTGCACTCGCAGACCACTGGCAGAACTGCGTGTACTTGCAGAACACTCACAGAACTACATGCACTCGCAGAACTATGTGCCCTCGCAGACCATTCGCAGAACTACGTGCACTCGCAGAACTACGTGCACTCGCAGAACTGCGTGCACTCGCAGAACTGCGTGCACTCACAGATCACTCACAGAACTAAGTGCACTCGCAGAACTACGTGCACTCACAGACCACTCACAGAACTACGTGCACTCGCAGACCACTCGCAGATCTAAGTGCACTCGCAGACCACTCACAGAACTATGTGCACTCGCAGACCTACGTGCACTCACAGAACTACTTGCACTCACAGAACTATGTGCACTCGCAGAACTACGTGCACTCGCAGAACACTAGCAGAACTACGTGCACGCGCAGAACTATGTTCATGCGTAGAACTATGTGCACTTGCAAGAACACTTGCAAAACTACATGCACTCACAGGACTATGTGCACTCGCAGAACTACATGTACTCGCAGAACTACGTGCACTCGCAGACCACTCGCAGAACTACGCGCATTTACAGACCATTCGCAGAACTACGTGCACTCGCAGAACACTCGCAGAATTACATGCACTCGCAGAACTACATGCACTCGCAGAACACTCACAGAACTACATGCACTCGCATTACTACATGCACTTGCAGAACACTCACAAAACTACGTGCACTCGCAGAACTATGTTCCCTCGCAGAACACTAGCAGAACTAAGTGCACTCGCAGACCACTCGCAGAACTACGTGCACTCAGAGAACACTCACAGAACTACGTGCACTCACAGAACTACATGCACTCGCAGAACACTCGCAGAACTACGTGTACTCGCAGAACTACGTGCACTCGCAGAACCACATGCACTCGCAGAACACTCGCAGAACTATGTTCACTCGCAGAACTACGTTCACTCACAGAACACTCGCAGAACTACATGCACTCGCAGAACACTCGCAGAACTATGTTCACTCGCAGAACTACGTGCACTCGCAGAACACTCGCAGAACCACATGCACTCGCAGAACACTCGCAGAACTATGTTCACTCGCAGAACTACGTGCACTCGCAGAACACTCGCAGAACTAAGTGCTCTCGCAGATCACTCGCAGAACTATGTTCACTCGCAGAACTACGTGCACTCGCAGAACACTCGCAGAACTACATGCACTCGCAGAACACTCGCAGAACTATGTGCACTCGCAGAACACTCGCAGAACTACGTGCACTCACAGAACTACGTGCACTCGCAGAACACTCGCAGAACTACATGCACTTGCAGAACTACGTGCACTCGCAGAACTTCGTGCACTCGCAGAACACTCGCAGAACTACGTGCACTCGCAGAAGTACTTGCACTCCCTGACCACTCGCAGACCTACGCGTACTCGCAGAACACTCGCAGAACTACGTGCACTCACAATACACATGTATACAGTACACAATACACAAGTACTAACGATACACACTCACTACTCAGACAACACTCAGGTACTCACAATACACAGGTACTATGACCCCTGTTTTCAACTCTGGTTTTAACTCACCACATAGACCAGTTCCAATTGGACAGAGTTCCAGCAGACTCAAAAATGAGCAGGCTCACAATGAGTTCTACACAAGGTTATATAGGCCTCAAGCACCTATGAGCAATTAACCATTCCCCTTAATTAGTAGGCTGAAGGAAGCAAAGAAAAAAGCTGTTTAAAAAGTGTCAGAAAAAGGTGTTAAAAAGCTACAAGGAAAAGCCCCAAAAAGAACCTAAAAATGCAACCCAGCAATCACCAGTAGGGATGAGGTTCGAGTTTGAGTTGAACTCATGTTCAACCCAAACATCGGCTGTTTGCCAGTTTGCCGAACAGCGAACAATTTGGGGTGTTCACTGCAAATTCGAAAGCCGCGGAACACCCTTTAAAAGTCTATGGGAGAAATCAAAAGTGCTAATTTTAAAGGCTTTAATGCAAGTTATTGTCATAAAAAGTGTTTGGGGACCTGGGTCCTGCCCCAGGGGACATGTATCAATGCAAAAAAAGTTTAAAAATGGCAGTTTTTTTGGGCGCAGTGATTTTAATAATGCTTAAAGTGAAACAATAAAAGTGTAATATTCCTTTAAATTTCGTACCTGGGGATGTCTATAGTAAGCCTGTAAATGGGGCGCATGTTTCCCGTGTTTAAAACAGTCTGACAGCAAAATGACATTTCAAAGGAAAAAAAGTCATTTAAAACTACTCGCGGCTATTAATGAATTGTCGGTCCGACAATACACATAAAAGTTCATTGATAAAAACGGCATGGGATTTCCTCACAGAGGAACCCCAAACCAAAATTTAAAAAAAAATGGTGTGGGGTCCCCCTAAATTCCATACCAGGCCCTTCAGGTCTGGTATGGATATTAAGGGGAACCCCGCTCCAAAAAAAAATAAATGGCGTGGGGTCCCCCAAAAATCCATACCAGATCCTTATCCGAGCACGCAACCTGGCAGGCCGCAGGAAAAGAGGGGGACGAGAGTGCGCCCCCCCTCCTGAACCATACCGCTCTTCCTGGATGACACCAAAGTGAAGAATTTCATCACCTGCTTTAAAGATCGAAGCTGATCCTCTGAATATCGTGTGCCCTGCTGAGGTGACTGCCGGAGATCGATCAATCGTGGAAATCTGTGTCTACTGCTGATCCGAGCTCGTCTTGGCCCGTAGGGGCCGCTCTTCTAGAGTTGTTTGGTGATTTATGAGCCCTGATCGTCTTGGATCCCTCCGGAGGGTTGCTGACAGTGGCCTATAGTTTGGATCTCTCCTTTCTTGGATGCTTGTGGTTATCAGGCTCTGGTGAGTTTAACCCCCTGAGGGGAGTGTGTTCTCACAGGGTGGAAGTGGATGGATCGGTGGAAGGTGCACACTGAATTTCTTTACTCTGATCACCTATGAACACTTTCTGAACTACTGTGCTTACTGCCCTTCTCACTCAAAGGACTTTTGTTTGTGAAATTGGCCACATATACCCGTTTTAGCTCAACATTAGCGCTGTTTTTAGTGTATTATTATAGTCATATTTTGCTGATTATGGTATGCCACTATTTATGATGATGTTTCTGCATTTTTAAACAGCTGCTGTTCTAGTCTCACTTTTTTTGTGACAGCAAATTGGTGTTACTTTTATTTATTAATTTATTTTTTTCTTTGCTTCATCACTGTTTCGGAACTGCTTGGGTCCCTGGCGCTGAGTGGTGTATCTTTGGGCCTTTGATTACACCTTTTCACGATCTGCTGCACACGTGTCGAAAAAGCCCCACACCTAGGAACTTTTAAAAGTCAGCGGGGAGTCAGCAGCGCCCTGCACCGGCGGAGCTCTGCGGTGTGATACAATAGGGTGGCTGCCCTTAAGCTGACCCCTGGAGGACATCCTGCATTGTTGGAGTTGTGCCTCCTCCTCCTCACTTTCCTCCTTTCTTCTCTCAGGCACGGTCAGTGACCTCAACATCCCTCCCTTCTCTCCGTCACTGGAGGAAATTTGGCAGTATGTTGCAGCTTGGGGAACATGACTACCAGTTTCTTGTCCTTCTGTGGCACCCCCTTTCTCTAGGCTCATGTTACTCCCTTCCTCCAACTGGGAACCAACATTGGAGCCTTCAAATTGCTGCCCATCCTCCAGCAGCATGTAACCGAAACTGTGGTCGAATAATTCTGGGGACTCCTCCGTGCATGATGGTGGGGCTACGAAAGGAATAACTGTGGAATAGGCCACTTTGGCAGCTGCGTTGAAAGGCAAACTACTATGAGCCTGGGTGACAGAGGCTGAGGAAGGCTTTGTTATCCACTCCACCAACTCTTCTGCATGTTGTGGCTCAATAACACGGCCAGCAGCAGAAAAAAAGGACAAACGTGCCCCACGGCCACCTGCATAGGATGCACCATGTCCAGGGCCATCACTGTTGACTGCAGACACAGAGGCTGCTTGGCCTCTTTCAGTGGCCTGTGAGCGTCTGCCTCTCCTTGGTGTCCTTCCGGACATGATAAGGATTTTTTCTTTTCACAGCACACTACACTGCATTATATACTGTGTACACTGCCTGCACTGTAATAGAAATGGTACGCTGGCTGCACTGTATTATATTCTGTGTAGACCACCTTAAAAAAACTGTATACCACCGAACGCACTGTAAATATAGGCTACACTGAACGCAAAGTATATATATATATATTTATGGTCGAAGCCCTATGGCCGATACGGACATGAACAAATAGACTTACCATAAGACTTACAACATGAAATGGACCTGAAGTGCGCCCTGGTCTGCTGGTCGGTATACCAAAATAAGGGGGCATACCCTAGATTAGAAATGAATATTTTGTGAAGAGAAATGAATTTGAGAAATGCCCTGAGAAGGGGATGGGAGGGTGGGTACCGCGCACAGAAAACCGACAAAGACAACAGGCGACTGGGCTGGTTAGATACCCCCCCGGGCTCCTCCCATAAATTCAGGCCACCATACTGGCCTTACTATATATATATATATATATATATATATATATATATATATATATATATATATATATATACAGTATCTCACAAAAGAGTACACCCCTCACATTTTTGTAAATACTTTATTATATCTATTCACTTGCTGTCCCCTCATAATAACTTAACACACAGCCATTAATGTCTAAACTGCTGGCAACAAAAGTGAGTACACCCCTAAGTAAAAATGTCAAAATTGGGCCCAAAGTGTTAATATTTTGTGTGGCCATCTTTATTTTCCAGCACTGCCTTAACCCTTTTGGGCATGGAGTTCATCAGAGCTGCCACTGGAGTCCTCTTCCACTCCTTCATGACGACATCACGGAGCTGGTGGTTGTTAGAGACCTTGCGTTCCTCCCCCTTCTGTTTGAGGATGCCCCACGGATGCTCAATAGGTTTAGATTTAGATTTAGGTCTGGAGACATGCTTCACCAGTCCATCACCTTTACCCTCAGCTTCTGCTGCAAGGCAGTGGTCATCTTGTGTTTGGGGTCGTTATCATGTTGGAATACTGCCCTGTGGCCCAGTTTCCGAAGGGAGGGGATCATGCTCTGCTTCAGTATGTCACATTACATGTTGGCATTCATGGTTCCCTCAATGAACTTGATGAATGAATGATCCCCAGTGTCGGCAGCACTCATGCAGCCCCAGGCCATGACACTCCCACCACCATGCTTGACTGTAGGCAAGACACACCTGTCTTTGTACTCCTCACCTAGTTGTAGTCATACACCCTTGACACCATCTGAACCAAATACGTTTATCTTGGTCTCATTAGACCACAAGACATGGTTCCAGTAATCCATGTCCTTACTCTGCTTGTCTTAAGCAAACTGTGGGCTTTCTTGGGCATCATCTTGAGAGCCGGTTCACATTAGAAGCGGCACGACTTGCAGGTCGCCTCACCGAGGCGACCTGCACACGACTGCCGCGGCGACTTGCAAGACGACTTCTGTATAGAAGTCTATGCAAGTCGCCCCCAAAGTAGTACAGGAACCTTTCTTCTAAGTCGGAGCGACTTGCGTCGCTCCGATTAGAACGGTTCCATTGTACAGAACGGGAGGCGACTTGTCAGGCGGCTAGGTCGCCTGACAAGTCGCCCCCGTGTGAACCGGCTCTTAGAAGAGGCTTCCTTCTGAAATGATAGCCATGCAGACCAATTTAATGAAGTGTGCGGTGTATGGTCCGAGCAACCTCTGAAGCAATATTGGCTGCACTCATATGTCTATTGCCCAAAGATAACCTCTGGATATGACGCTGAGCATGTGCACTCAACTTCTTCGGTCAACCATGGCGAGGCCTGTTCCGAGTGAAACCTGTCCTGTTAAACCGCTGTATGGTCTTGGCCACCATGCTGCAGCTCAGTTTCGGGGTCTTGGCAATCTTTTTATAGCCTATGCCATCTTTATGTAGAGCAACAATTCTTTTTTTCAGATCCTCAGGGAGTTTTTTTGCCATGAGGTGCCATGTTGAACTTCCAATGACCAGTATGACAGAGTGAGACCGATAACACCAAATTTAACACACCTACTCCCCATTCACACCTGAGACCTTGTAACACTAATGAGTCATATAACACCAGGAGGGAAAATGGCTAATTGGGCCCAATTTGGACATTTTTACTTAGCTGTATACTCACTTTTGTTGCCAGCGGTTTAGACAATAAAGTGGTTGTAAACCCTTACAGACCACTATGACCTACAGGTAAGCCTGGCTTAAGGCTTACCTGTAGGTCCAAGAAACATTAGGAGATATTTGGAAAAAGACAGGCACCGCTGTCTACGGCATATGCGATATGCCGTTAGTGGCGCATGCGATATGCAGTTAGTGGTGGCTCCCGTGCGCATGCGTGGGAGTGATGTCATCGCGGCTCCAGCCAATCACAGCGCTGGAGCCACGATACCCGGAAAGAAGATGGAAGCTCCATAGCAGAGGGGACAGCGGTGACATCGCAGGCTCCTGTGTCAGGTAAGTGACACATAATGGGCTACTATGCGATGCAGGGAAACAAAGAGGAAGTAAACCCATCAGTGTTGTCACACGAAAAGATAGAATAAAATATTTACAAAAATGTGAGGGGTGTACTAACTTTTGTGAGATACAAAAGTTATATATATATGAATACACCGCCTGAAATGTATTATATAATGTACACCACCGAATGAACTTTATATATATATCAAATATACTGTAACTAACTAACTAACTAACTAACTAACTAACTAACTAACTAACTAACTAACTAACTAACTAACTAACCTGCCTGCTTAATCTAGCTTAATCTATCTCTGTTCACAGTCACATACTATACACGGCCGCTATGTAAGCAGCCTTATATAGTGTGGGGCGTGGACTTAGTTCCCCTGAGCCATGATTGGCCAAAGCATTTGGCTAATTATGGCTTTCTCTGCAGAGAGCGCTGTGATTGGCCAAAGCATGCAGGTCAGGTGCATGCTTTGGCCAATCATCAGACCCTAATGCATTGCGATCTCGCAGTGCATTATGGGGCATTCCGCGGTGCTCAAATTTCCCGCGAACGCCCCATATTGTTTGCTGTTTGACAAACAGGTGAACACCAGATGTTTGAGTCAAACTTACGTTCGACTCGAACATCAAGCTCATTCCTAGTGGTAAGAAACATAAGACTTTTTTTTAAGAACAGACACAAGTATATATACCCCTGGGGACAATCCCTCTCCTTGTTTGCATAGTGACACAGAGTGGGGTAAACTGTGCATCCAATAACGTCACAGGTTAACATCACAGGTTAATTCAAACTTTTCACCAAATCTTATAAACAAAAACTGGGCACGCAGCTAACTTTGTCAGTGGGAAGGACTTTTGAGGAAACTTTCCCCTTTCATATTCTGCCTCTGGTCTTCATGCTTAACCACTTCCCACCCGGCCACTGCACATAAACGGCCGGGTGGGAGCTCCCTTCTTCTGACTGGACGTAGCTGAACGTCCTCCAGAAGGAGTGGGATCACGTGGGTGCGCTCCCGTGCAGCTGCGCGATCCCGATGCGCGCGTGTCATCTGGACACGCCGCATCTCGGAACGGCAGGAGGGCAATGTGATTTGCCCTCCTGATCTGCACGATGGCTGTGTCTAATCACAGCCACCATAATGTAAACAGAGGGGAGGGGTGGCTTCTGACAGGGGATTGTGCCACCACGTGCCCGTGCAGCGGCGCGATCCCAATCTGCCTGTGCCCCACAGAGACAGTAGAGCTGTACAACACAGGAGGGCCCTGTGATTGGCCCTCCTGATCACATGATGACTGTGTCCAATCACAGTCATCATGTATTGTAAATAGAGAGTGGTTGTAACTGCTCTCATCTCTTCCTCTCCTCACACAGAGCCTGTCAGTGAGGAGAGGAAGAGAGATCTGTACTGCAGCCGGGAGGATCAGTGAGTTTTATAGCTGTTTGTCTGCTGTTTACCCACTGATCACCCAGCTAGTGTCCCCAAAACACAGTGTCCCCAAAACACAAAACAGTGAAAACACCTGTCATACAGTGACCATCTGCCCATCAACAACTGGCACATCTGTCCGCCAACAGCTGGCACATCTGTCCGCCAACAGCGGACACATCTGTCCGCCAACAGTGGGCACATCAGCCCATCAACAGCTGGCACATCAGCCCATCAACAGCTGGCACATCAGCCCACCAACAGCTTTCACATCAGCCCGTCAACAGTTGACACATCAGCCCGTCAACAGCTGGCACATCAGCCGCCCACCATCATCAGGCACATCTGCCCGCCATCATTAGGCACATCTGCCCGCCAATCATCAGGCACATCTGCCCGCCAATCATCAGGCACGTCTGCCCACCAATCATCAGGCACATCTGCCTGCCAACAGACACAGCCGCCCATCAGGCATATCTGCCGCCCACCATCAGGCACATCTGCCGTCCACCATCAGGCACATCTGCCACCCGCCATCTGGCACATCTGCCGCCCGCCATCTGACACATCTGCCGCCTTCCAACATCTGGCACATCTGCCACCTGCCAACATCTGGCACATCTGCCACCCGCCATCTGGCACATCTGCCACCCGCCATCTGCCCGCCATCAAGCACATCTGCCCGCCAACATTAGGCACATCTACCCGCCAACATCAGGCACATCTAGCCACCCACCATCTGTCACAGCCGCCCACCATCTGGCACATCTGCCGTCCGCCATCTGACACATCTGCCGCCTGCCATCTGACACATCTGCCACCCGCCATCTGGCACATCTGCCCGCCAACATGACGAAAAGATCTTACAGCGCAGAGGAGGCTCTCCAAATACTCCAGAGTATGTCGGACAAGAGTGGCAGGGAATTCTCTCCGTCAGACTCAGATAGCGACTATGAGCCAGTGGAAAGCAGTGGCTCAGAGATGGAAACAGAGGAAGATAGAATTCTAACAAGAAGAATCAGGAGAAATGAGCAGGCGGAGACATCCACCAGCAGCGCAACACTCCAGGGCATCCACCAGCAGGTATCCACCAGCAGCGCAGCACTCCAGGATGATATGCAGGCATCCACCAGCAGCGCAGCACTCCAGGGCATCCACCAGCAGGCATCTACCAGCAGCGCAGCACTCCGGGATAGGCAGGCATCCACCAGCAGTTCTGCAACCTTCCTAGAGGATAGGCCAGATGCTAGCAACGGAGCATCCCATCAACGAGGCAGTGCCCATACTAGCCTCCCAGATGTTCTACTGTATCCAACATGGCTGCCCGATACGTCAGTAGAACCTGTAATTCCCCTTTTTAAAGCCCAGCCAGGTCCTCAGATGCAGACGGAAAATTTAACCCCACTTTATTATTTTAATTTATTTTTTACCAATGATCTCCTAACCTACATTGTGGAGCAATACACCAGCCAACATATAGCCAACAATCCAAGTTCTTCATATACCCGTCCTTTTGTTTGGAAACCCCTCACCTTGGAAGAATTAGAAATTTTCCTTGGCCTAACCCTCAACATGGGGCTGACAAAAAAAATGAACTCCATTCCTATTGGTCTACCCAACCTATCCACCACATGCCGGTCTATTCGTCATTGATGCCCAGAACCCGTTATGAGATGATTATGAGATTTTTACACTTCAATAACAATGCCCAATGCCTCCCTCGAAATCATCCCAGTTACGATAAATTATTCAAAATTCGGCCCCTAATCAATTTTTTTGTGCCAGCTTCAAGCAGATGCTTACCCCTGATAGAAATATTTTTGTAGATGAATCCCTAGTACACTTCACCTGAAGAATCGAAATAAAACAATACCTCCCCAGTAAAAGAGCCAGACGTGGGGTAAAATTTTATAAGGCGTGTGACAGGGCCACGGGTTACACATATGACTTTATAATTTATAAGGGAAAAGACAGACAGCTAAACCCCCCTGGATGCCTTACCTACATGGGAACAAGTGGCAAAATTGTCTGGCAGCTGATTCCAACCATTGCTTGGAAAAGGTTACCACCTATATGTAGACAATTTCTACACTAGTCTCCCACTTTTCCGCCATTTGTACCAAAAGAACACTGTGGCCTGTCAGACAGCACGGACCAACCGCAAAGGCTTCCCACAGAGATTGGTCGCCAAGAAATTGAAGAAGGGTGAAATGGCCAGTATGCGGACTGAAGAGGTACTAGCGGTGAAGTGGAGAGATAAAGAAAGAGATGTCTACCATCCTTTCCACAATACATGATGACACCTTGGTGGAACTTCAGAGAAGAAGAGGCCCCATACAGAAGCCAAAATGTGTTCATGAGTACAACCTATACATAGGGGGGGTGGATATGAATGACCAGATGATGCAGCCCTACTTGGCCACCAGGAGATCACTGTTTTGGTACAAGAAAGTTTTGGTACAAGAAATTCGCCATTTATTAGCCCTGTTCAATTCATATATTATTTTTTCTAAGTGCACCCAAAGTTCCCTAACCTATCTAAAAATTCCAAAAAGACATTGTCACAGCCCTTCTCTATCCCCAAGGCCAAGCCCCTCAACTAATTTGCTCCGATTCATTAGCCAGACTCCATGAAAGGCACTTTCCCAAAATCCTCCCTCTTACCCAAACAGGTCGCAAACCCCCCAAAAAATGTTGTGTGTGTTCAAGTAGAGGAATTCGCCCTGACACCCGATACTACTGTCCCCAATGTCCCTCCCAGCCAGGCCTCTGTATTGGAACGTGCTATCGGAGCTATCATACTTCACTACACTATTAGTAAAGTGAAGATGATTTTTTTCCAATTTCCACTATCTGCCATTTCTGTGAATGACCCGGACTGTTAACGACTATGCCTCTGCCAAACATGTTTCTGCCTGTAACGTGAATTGACCTCGGCCTGTTAAATGACCATGCTTTTTGTCTGCCTCCTGAACTGATCATTTGCCCTGCCACTGTACAGCACAGGGGTCTCACATATGTGCGGGGCTCCAGAAATGTTTTTCAGATTGGAGAAAACATTTTTCTCTGGGTTTTTAGTTTTCTCGGATTAGGGTCTGCAGACTCAGAGGCTTCATAGAGATTTGGGTGGGAAGAAGCCTCTACCCCTGTCCTCAGGTCTTACCTGACCAAGGCCCAATGTACAAAGTACTGCCTGCTGCCACCTGTGAATGACCCGGACTGTTAACGACTATGCCTCTGCCAAATATGTTTCTGCCTTCAACGTGAATTGACCCGGACTGTTAACGACTATGCCTCTGCCAAACATGTTTCTGCCTGCAACGTGAATTGACCTCGGCCTGTTAAATGACCATGCTTTTTGTCTGCCTCCTGAACTGATCATTTGCCCTGCCACTGTACAGCACAGGGGTCTCACATATGTGAGGGGCTCCAGAAACGGTTTTCAGAGTGGAGAAAACATTTTTCTCCGGGTTTTTAGTTTTCTCGGATTAGGGTCTGGAGACTCTGAGGCTTCATAGAGATTTGGGTGGGAAGAAGCCTCTACCCCTGTCCTCAGGTCTTACCTGACCAAGGCCCAATGTACAAAGTACTGCCTGCTGCCACCTGAACTGGTCATGCCTCTGCCTTCCACCTGAACTGGCCATGCCTTTGCCTGCCACATGAACTTGCCATGCCTTAGACTGCCACATGAACTGGCCATGCCTTTGCCTGCCACCTGGACTTGCCATGCCTATGCCTGTTACCTGAACTGCCTGCTAAATATTGGACTGTACTGAACCATGTTTATACTTTTCCATATCTGTTTGCTGCCTGGACAATTCCTGGACATTTCCTTTGGCTGTCTGGACCAATGAGTTGAGTGCTCTGGAATGGTATTCCTGCCTGCTAAAACCACAGGTGAGCTTTTTTTTTACCTTTTGCTCAGCAAAATGTATTTTGGGGTGTAATTCTTGGTGTGTACATGCTATGTGTTAGAAGCCTAGAGGTGCTACTTGTATGTTGGGCCTCTGTATGTGGCCAGGTAGTGGAAAAGTCTCACACATGGGGTATCGCCATACCCAGGACGAGTAGCAGAATGTATTTTGGGGTGTCATTTTGGCTATGTACATGCTATGTTTTAGAAAGATCTTCTAAATTGACAACTTTGTGAGAAAAAAATAGGTTTTCGTTTTATTTTCACATTTTCCAAAAACTTGTGGAAAGAAATGACATGTTCAAAAGACTCATTATGCCTCATAGAATATACATTGGGTTGTTTTCTTTCCAAAATGTGGTCATTTTGTGGGTAATTCCATTGTCCTGGTGCTCCAGGGCGTTCAAAAATGTGATAGGTACTTAAAAAATAAAATGCGTAATTTATGCCTTTAGAATGCCTTATGGTGCTATATGGATGTTGGGCCTCTGTATGTGGCCAGGCTGTGGAAAAGTCTCACACATGGGGTATCGCCATACTCAGAACGAGTAGCAGAATGTATTTTGGGATGTCATTTTGGCTATGTGCATGCTATGTGTTAGAAAGATCTTCTAAATTGACAACTTTGTGAGAAAAAATAGGTTTTCATTTTCTTTACACATTTTCCAAAAACTTGTGGAAAGAAATGACATGTTCAAAAGACTCAGTATGCCTCATAGAATATACATTGGGTTGTTTTCTTTCCAAAATAGGGTAATTTTGTAGGTAATTCCATTGTCCTGGTGCTCCAGGCCTTCAAAAATGTGATAGGTACTCAGGAAATGAAATGTCTAATTTATGCCTTTAGAACACATGATGGTGCTACATGGATGTTGGGCCTCTGTATGTGGCCAGGCTGTGGAAAAGTCTCACACATGGGGTATCGCCATACTCAGGACGAATAGAAGAATGTATTTTGTGGTGTAATTGCAATTATGCCTACACCGTGTGTGAGAAATAACTTGTAAATATGACAATTTAGTGAAGAAAAAAATATATATTTTGCAATGGTATTGTCCTTGAGCCCTGACCTGTGATCCTCTTAATCTGAATCTGAAACCTGAACCTGTCCCTCCTGTGACCCTGTTATCTTGTACCCTTGCCCTGCGGCCTGATCCGTCCACCTTCTCCCTGTCCTGTTTGCTCCTTGCCCCCATCTGCTGATCTCTCGTTGATGACCCTGGCCTGGCTACATTTACGACACTGGTATTCCCCATCTATTGTATATACCTGTTTGTTGTTATTTGTGGGTCTCTGTCTAGTTGGATTGTTGTGCACTGTGTTGTATTGGAGGTGTTGTTATCTATATTTACTTAATTTAATAAATTACATTACTTCACTTTACATGCGTTTGGTTCCCTCTGTTGCTGTCCATGCAGTTCTGGTCACACCTGTTAATGAGAAAATACCAAGGCCATCCTTGACCAGTCCCTTACTGCAGTTTGTTGAACCATTACTCCAAGCATGGTCTGATTCACTGCACTCAGCCTCAGCCAGCCCACAACAAACCATTTCTGCTACCAGACACCTGCCTGCCCAAATGTCTTTTCCTTCATCACCCATGGCAACCTCAGTCTCAGCCCAATATACTCTGCTTCCCACCAAATATCAATACCCTGTTTCTACTTACTGCACCTATCCTGCTTTTAATCCACCTGCCTATTCTCTGCTGCCTACAACAACCCCACAAAAACTTCATCTAGCCACTGTCCCCTTTTCCTTGCCGTATTCCAGCCCTTCTCTCCAGTCTGCTTCACCCCTTACCTACAGTCCTGCAGTCACCTACAGAACTTCAGTGGCTAAGCCAAAGAAAAAACAGAAGTTTTTTCCGACCCATATGATCCTGCCATTAATCCAACCTGCCTCCACACCAGCCAATCTGCTCCAGCCGGCTTCCGCACCGGCCGACCTGCTCCAGTCTACCTCCATGATCACCAATGGGGTCAAGTTAGTATCTGATGGTACTGAACCTAAAGACCCACCTAACCCTGCCAACTTCCTGCCTGCTATCCAGGCTGAAGTTTCGGTGCCCATGTCCGAGCCAGAAGTTTTGGGGCCTGTGTTCCAGCCTGAATTTCCAGTGTCTGTGTCCCAGCCTGAAGTTCCGGTGCCCATGTCCCAGCCTGAAGTTCCGGTGCCCTTGTCCCAGCCCAAAGTTCCGGTGCCCGTGTCCCAGTCTGAAGTTCCAGTGCCCCTTACCCAGCCCGTGGAGCCGGTGCCCGTTACCCAGCCTGTGGAGCCGGTGCCTGTTATCCAGCCTGTGGAGGCAGTGCCCTGCTACTCTGCCTGCTGAACCGGTTTCCATCACCCAGCCTGCTGAATCATTGTCCGTCACCCGGCCTGTTGAGCCAGTACCCGTCACCCAGCTTGCTGAGCCGGTGCCTGTTACCCAGCCTACTGGGCCTGTGCCCGTTAACCAGCCTGTTGTGCCGGTGCCCGTTACCCAGCCTGCTGATACGCTGCTCGCTGCCCAGCCTGATGTTTCAAAGCTTGCTCCCCAGCCAGGTGACCCAGAGCCTGCTACACAGCAGATGACCCAGAACCTGCTGCCCTGCCAGATGACCCGGAGCCAGCTACACAGCCAGATGACCCAGAACCTGCTGTCCAGCCAGATGACCTGGAGCCTGCTACCCAGCAAAATGACCCAGAGCCTACTGCCCAGCATGATGTATACAGGGGGTAGTGGCGCAAAAACTGTGGCATACAATGTAAGTCCAAACAAGAGTCCTTTGAGCTGTATTGCTCTAGTGTGAGGTAACAGTCTTTTGTATCCAGGGATGCCTTGCAAAGGGAGTTGAAGCAAACCCCAAAAACATGTAAAAAAGGCAGCTTGAAAATGGAGCGCGCAGTGCCTCCATCTCACCACTGAGCATGCTCTGAAATGTGTCGCATCACGTCCGCGACGTCATCCCACCATTCGCTACGTTCCAGCCCTCTTCCTGGGCCTGCTGACTGCTCTCCAGACCTCACACTGGCTCCTGCCCAAAAGTCGGAAGATACCTGGTGTACAAGACACCGGCTCCGCTCCACACGGCCCTACAGGAAGATTCTGATGTTGCCAGTCAGTACAGGAGATTGATGTTCCACTGGACTCCACTATGCCAATATAAAGATACCACCATGTGAGTGTTTTAATGCATCTTGTTTATTAAAATCATACAGCTTTACTTAAGTGGCGCCTTTTCTCTTTTCTTCCTTTTTTACATGCCCAGCTTGATGGGCCTGCTGCCCAGCCTGATGTGCCCACTGCCTAGCTCCATGTGCCTGCTGCCCAGCTTGATGTGCCGCTACCTGCTGCCCAGCTTGATGTGCCTGTGCTGCTGCCCAGCTTGATGTGCCTGTGCCTGCTGCCCAGCTTAATGCCATGGACCTTTTACAAGCCCAGCTTGGTGTGCCTCTGCCTGCTGCCCGGCTTGATGCTTTGGACTTTTTTCATGTTCAGTTTGATATGCCTCTGCCCATTGCCCAACTTGATGCCATGGACTTTTTTCAGCAGCAGCTAGTGGGAGCATCCGGGGGCCGCTCCTTCGAGGGGGGGTACTGTCAGGAAAGGTTTCACCTGCGGGTGGTGCTTTCAGACCTATGGCTTGCAGTACTGGTGTCCACCAGCGGGTGTCTCCTTGCAGTCTGGAACTGTCAAGAAAGGTTTCACCTGCTGGTGGCACTATCTGATCCTTGGGCCGCAGTACTGGTGTTCACCAGTGGGTGTCTCCCGGCAGTGTGGAGCCGACATTATCTCCTGCGGTCACCTGAGGCTGATTGCAGGAGATGTGTATTAATACCCAGCAAGCACTCACACTGGCAAGCACTTGCCTTGGTATTGTCCTTGAGCCCTGACCTGTGATCCTCTTAATCTGAATCGGAAACCTGAACCTGTCCCTCCTGTGACCCTGTTATCTTGTACCCGTGCCCTGCGGCCTGATCCCGTCCACCTTCTCCCTGTCCTGTTTGCTCCTTGGCCCCATCTGCTGATCTCCCGTTGATGACCCTGGTCTGGCTACATTTACAATTCTGGTATTCGCCATCTATTGTGTATATACCTGTTTGATTGTTGTTATTTGTGGGTCTCTGTCTGGTAGTTGGATTGTTGTGCACTGTGTTGTATTGGAGATGTTTGTATATTCACTTACTTTAATAAATTACATTACCTCACTTTACATGTGTTTGGTTCCCTCTGTTGCTGTCCACGCAGTTCTGGTCACACCTGTTCATGACAACAGGGTTCTGGAGTGCACTACATAGAGTACAGGCTTATAGAGTGTGCTATGTACAGAGAGCACGGTTGAGAAGTGAGCTATGTACAGAGTGTCGGGTTAAGCTATGTACAGAGTGCACGGTTGAGGGGGGTACACAGTGCATGGTTGAGGGGTGAGCTACGTGCAGTCTGCAGGGTTAAGGGGTGCGCTACATATAGAGTGCGGGGTTGAGGGGTGAGCTATGTACAGAGTGCAAAGTTGAGGGACGAGCTACGTACAGAGTGCAGGGTTGAGGAGTGAGCTACGTACAGAGTGCAGGGTTAAGGAGTGAGCTACATACAGAGTGCACGGTTGAGGGGTGTGATACATAAAGAGTGCAGGGTTGTGGGGTGCTCTACGTACAAAGTGTAGGGTTGCGGGGTGCGCTAAGTCAGGAGTGAAGGGTACAGGATGCAGGCGTGCACTATGTAAAGAGTACAGGGTTGAGGGGTACACTTTTTACAGAGTGTAGGGTTGAGGGATGTTCTACCTGCAGAGTGTAAGGTTGAGGGGTGCACTATGTACAGAGTGCAGGTGTGCTCTATGTAAAGAGTGCAGGGTTGAGGGGTACACTTTTACAGAGTGTAGGGTTGAGGGGTGTGCTACCTACAGAGTGCAGGGTTGAGGGGTGTGCTACCTGCAGAGTGCAGGGTTGAGAGGTGCATTATATATAGAATGCTGGGTTGAGGGGTGTGCTACGTAAGGAATGCAGGGTTGATGAGTGCGCTGCGTAAGGAATGCAGGGTTGAAGGGTGCACTATGTAAGGAATGCAGGGTTAAGGGTGCACTACTTAAGAAATGCAGGATTGAAGGGTGTGTGATATGCAAAGTGCAGGGTTGAGGGGTGCGTTATGTAAGGAATGCAGGGTTGAGGGGTGCCCTACATATGGAATGTAGGGTTGAGGGGTGTGTTATGTAAAGAATGCAGGATTGAAGGGTAACCTACGTATGGAATGCAGGGTTGAGGGGTGTGTTATATAAGGAATGCAGGGTTGAGGGGTGAGTTACATATGGAATGTAGGGTTGAGGGGTGCTGTCACATACCTTGAAGATGAGCCTGATGTGCAGAGGGAGACCACCCCGGCTCAGGGACCACTGGAGTTGCGACAGTGACCGCGAGAGCACGGTGAGGTAAGAGTCCAAAGAGGCTCTTGCTGGAAAAGGTAGCAGCTGATAAGTAGCATAACTATGGAAAAGCAGATGCAAACTGCATATCACCTAAATTACCATCACACCTCTTAAATAACCAGATGACACCCATTTTGGAGTAAATTGGCCTCAACGGCCATTTTATAACTACTATTTTGTTAACTGGCATCACCCGAGGATCCCTTACCATGACGGTTCCCCACATATGCCATCTTGTACTTACTTTTTAATGCCTCCAAAGATCCCCAACCGCCACCACTTATCCCCAAACACATCATATAATATACATAAAACACAAATAATAGGGCGGGAGGGTGGGAGCTACTTCTTCATCCGGTGATCAGAGACTGAACCCCAGACCTTGACCCCTCCTACCACCAGGAAAAGAACTCCTAGGACCACCCCCTACCATGGCCATCACTCCTCACTGTTGTCCCCTTTCACTGCTGGTTTTCCCTGCTGCCCCAGGCATGATAGCTCTGCGCCTAGCCTGCGTCTTACTACGGGCTTGCCTTGACTATGGTAAAGCAGATGCAAATTGCATATTACCTAAATTACCATCACATACTGCATACCTCTTAAATAACCAGACGACACCCATTTTGGAGTAAATTGGCCTCCACGGCCATTTTTTTAACATAACAACATAACCTTTTTTTAACCATACTCTCCCATATGTATATTAACTATGTTGAAGATCATTGAAGGCCCAGACCAAATTTTCTTCATGTCCACACAAGGACCCCAGTCGCAGCTCGCCGACTTGAAGACAAAAGCGCTCTGCATCTTACAACGCTGACACCCATCTCCCAAGGCCAGTTAAACCTCAGTTAACTGGCATCACCTGAGGATCCCATACCATGATGGTTCCCCACATATGCCATCTTGTACTTACTTTTTAATGCGTCCAAAGATCCCCAACCACCACAGACCACAGGTGTGACACCTTACACCTGAGGACGCCCCAAACAACGCAATGCTCTCTGAATGCCATCCTGCAGTCCCAAGCACCACATATCTATGCCCACCGCTTTAAGATGAACACCATCCCCTCTAAGATACCGGCTAGTCTCCACCTCCAACTCCTGGTCACGTACCACTAAACTTCCATTCCGGACAATAAATCTGCCCACCTCCTTGTTCACTTTTATTTGGGTCTTGTTGATTTTTTCCACCGACCTGGCCTATTGCCAAGACGTGCGGCCAACTATATCAGACCACACGACCACAGTTTGGAGAAATTCTGTGCGAATTCTCAGAAAATCAAACTTGATGTCCCTGATCAAGTGTCTCATGGACCTAACCCCCAAGTCATTACCCCCAACATGTAAAAGAAGAACATCAGAGGCACGATCCAAACAGGCATATTTATGAACTTCAGGCAACACCCTGCTCCACAGCATGCCCGAAACTCCAATCCACCGGACCATAGCTGTATCCCTGGGAACACCTAACTGACGGTCATTCGGCCGTACATCAGCTCGCTTTGCCCCCCAAAAGACAAAAGAGTGTCCCATCATCCACACAAGACCAGCTGCATCATCTGAAAGAAAAAAATGCAGCACATAGCACAAATAACTCCAATAACCAAATTAAAGGCATAACACATTAAACTCATTCTTTACACCAAATGAGGACGAACATAGAGCCTGAACCTGTCTGATTCCCTCCGCCCTATGTGCTTGATTACCGCTGTG
Source organism: Lithobates clamitans (assembly GCA_037952925.1). NCBI lineage: Eukaryota > Metazoa > Chordata > Amphibia > Anura > Ranidae > Lithobates > Lithobates clamitans. Next base: position 2,701,972 of record JBBGZY010000034.1, read on the forward strand.
TCCAATCCCCATCTGGCTGCATTAGTAGCAGCCCCAATGCGGAAGGAATGAGATGAGTAACCAGATGGATCGTAGCCCACCGCCACCAAACACTTATGAAAAACAAAACGAAATTGAAATACTGACAATGACATCCCATCTTTATGAACCAAAAATGAACCCCCACTTGATGGATGGACAACCAAGAAGTCCTGAACAGCTACCACTGGACAAACCACCTTCCCTGGGATTCCGTACACATGTAAGTACTTACCTTTTCCCAACCAGACCATTTTTGACCGGCAGAGGAATATGGCCACCGAAGAACTGCTACAATGCACATCCAACACCTAGATACCCCACATAGCATTCCTAACTGGAATGACCAGCTCCCCCAACCTAAAGGACCCATAAAACGCCAATGAGAAAGCCACCTTAAATAAACTGGCCTCGTAACTGGAAGTACACACCTTACTCACCTGTAACATCAACTCTTGCAATATGGCAAAAGTGACTGGGCGCCTGTTGTCACGTCTCTTATTACAATTCTTGTAACCCTTCAAGGCCTGCCTGACCATGAATTCTTTTGTCATATCCCTGCTCCCTGTCAACTTAAACCAAAAGGCCAACCCTGCCATCTTACGGTTAATTAACGATACTGAGGTTCCTTGTTCATAATTTAAACCAATAAAGTATAACAATACTGTGACAACCCTTTCTCCCAGCACTTGTCCCACCCGTCCCAGCAAGTCACACCACTCCTGCCAAACCTTCGCATACGCTGTCCAAGTACCCTTGCTGATGGATTTCCTGATCAAACCCGCGACTACTCCAATACGACTTGCCACAGCTGTTGGGGACAAGGACTCCCGTGTTGCTCCGCTTCTGGTGCCAACTCTCAGAATTTGTCCCACTGAAAGCGAGACAAAGCATCAGCCATTGCGTTAGTCGTTCCTGGAATGTGCACTGCATACATAAAAATATTTAATTGCAAACAACGCACCAGATGACGCAACAATCGCAGCACTGGCGCAGAGGAGGCTGTCACATGATTGATGACCTGAACTACCCCCATGTTATCACAATGAAGCCTGATCTTCCTGTCCCGGAAGATGGACCCCAAATCTCCACTGCCACAATCACCGGAAACAGTTCCAGCAATACTGGGTTCTTGAGGAACCCCGCCCCTCGCCAAGACTCATGCCACTTCTCCGCACACCCCCCCCCAACATAAGCCCCAAAACCGGTTGACCCGGCCGCATCGGTATAAAAATCAAGATTAAAGTTGCTTACCGGCCCCTCCATCCACAAAGAATGACCATTATAAGAGTTCAGGAAGACCCGCCATATAGCAGGTCCTCCCGGTGCTCTCGCGTCAGAGTAATAAAATGCTTGGGAGAAGAAACGCCCGTAGTTGCAGCCAACAAGCGGCGGCAAAATACCCGCCCCATGGGCATAATTCTGCACGCAAAATTCAACTTCCCTAACAGGGACTGCAGCTGCCTAAGTTGAATTTTACTTTTTCCCACCACTAAGCCGATCTCTGCCTGTAGCGCATGTAACTGCTTGATTCCCAGCATGCATGGAATTTTGTGCGTTGGAATTGTGTGTACACGATCGGAATTTCCAACAACAGATTTTGTTGTCGGAAAATTTGAGATCCAGATCTCAAATTTTGTTTGTCGGAAATTCCGACAGAAAATGTCCGATGGAGCCTACACACAGTCGGAATTTCCAACAACAAGCTCCCATCGAACATTTCCGAAAATCCAACCGTGTGTACGCGGCATTATAAACACGGAATGCAAAAACCTTTCCTAAAACCTGGTTCCAAAAGTCGGGCAGCCGCCCGGTCTGGATATCTATTTAGAAAAGGAAGCATCCCCTGCTTAAAATACCGTGGCAAGGTGTGACTACCCCCGCAGCCGGAACATTCATGTTTGAAATGGCAACCGTTTCCAAACCTACATTAAACCTTCATTAAACTGGCAACACACCCCTTTACATTTTGGGGCCGGCTGTCCTGGTGTTTCTGAACCACTGACCCTGTTGGGAAAAAACGTTGTGGGTGCCCGCGCCGAGGACATAGGCTTTATCCATAAGCTGATGTCCTTATGGTCCCAGCGTAAGGATTGGTGAATAGCTTTTCTCTGACGAAATTGTTGGTCATATCTGAGCCCCGCCTGCCCCCTATACACCCGTTGCGCTTCCCCAATGGCATCCAAGTAGCAAAAAAACGCTGTGCAGCACTCGGGTTGTTTTTCGCCAATCACACTTGCCAGAATCGCAAATGCCTGAAGCCAGTTCACAAAGGAGTGGGGAATAAGGCGATAACGCCGCTTTCCCTCGTCCTCTTTTTTGGACTCGTCCAGTTTCACATTGTCCAGATTAAGCTTCTCAAGTGGTAGCAAGGAAAAAATTTCTACATACTCACCCTTCTATATTTTTTCCCTTACTTTGGACTTGAGATGTGCTCCCAAAGGGCCCTCAAAACAAATGTAAACCTCACGTTTTGCAGCATCTGCTAAACGCACAGTGTCCGCCACCTTAGTCGCTTCTTTACCCACAGATTTTTCGGCAACGGTCGCCCCTGTCTCCCCCCCCGTTGTAACCACACCACTGACCGCCCCCAGGCCTGGGACCTCTGCGGACAACAAGCCCGACCCCAACTGACCGGGGACCCACCCATACACCAGGGAAGGAGTGGTGTTACTTACCTCAAGGCGCTGAACCAGCAATTTTAAACCCTTTAAAAATTGCTGCAAATCAGATCCCACCCCTTAACGCAGCAGCTGCGTGGGCCGCTGTATGAGGTGAAGGTGAATTAGGCAATACCGGCGGGGGAGGGGATGCACCCTGCCCCCCGCTGCCCCCCCAAGCTTAAAAGCCCACCCAACACTGCCTTTAAGGATGAAAAAGCAATAGTAATGGACTCACCAGGCTGCACAGGAAGAGGACCCAAAGCCGCACTACCAGCATCCACCGCCGCCGCCCGAACTGGCACTTTGCATTCCGAGCTGGACAACTCACTCTCAGACCGGATGAAGGCCGCATCTGTCCGACTTGCCACGGAAGGGACGCTCAGCGAAGAAGCCCCAGTACCGGGTCCGGAAGTGCTGGTCCCAGCCCTTGAGCCGCGCCTCGCTCCCACGCCAGCAACGCCATCAGAACCCCTCGTAGACCTCCTTTGTGGAGTTTTGTAGCCCGGGAAGGGGGAGGGGGCGCCTAAGGATCCGACCATCATGGTGGGTGGGTGGGGGGCCACCCGCCGCTCTGCCTGACGCCCGAGGAATGACCTCTACCTCGACGGACCGCCCCCCTGGTAGGTGCCTCACCAGGGGAGACGGCCGCACGATCCTGTCTCCCACAACGTGCTGGCGGGACCGGGGGGGAATACAGAACTGCGGTCCCCGCCAGATAAGCTCTGCCTTCACTGGGGATTCCTCCCAGAGCAAGCACCGGCCGCCTGTGTGGTCAGCGGAGCCGGTGTGCCTAGAGGGCCCCTCGAAGAGGGACTCCCTTGTTGGCACTGAGCTTGGGGAGATGAGGGGGTGAATAGCACTCTGGGGCCGAGACCTCCGAGCTTGCCGGCCCCCTGCTGATGTACCTGCTGCTTCCTCCTCCTCTATGACAGCGATCTGCTGCTGGAGCCATTGTGAACCCTGGGACGCTGCAGCAGCCCTCAGTTGCTCTAAGAAAGCTTCCATGCCTGCCATGAAGCGTAGAGGGAGAGGGAGATAATAGACACACAGGCACGTGCAGCTGCTTCTTCATCCGCTGATCAGAGACTGAACCCCCGGACCTTGGCCCCTCCTACCACCAGGAAAGAACTCCTAGTACCACCCCCTACCATGGCCATCAATCTCCCTCACTGTTAACCCCCTGGTTTTCCCTGCTGCCACAGTCATGATATCCCTGCACCTAGCCTGCGTCCTAATACAGGCTTTCCTGGAGAAGTGGATGCAGGTGTGCTTTGTATGCAGGACAGAGGATGCAGGTGTGCTGTGGATGCAGGACAGTGGATGCAGGTGTGCTGCAGATGCAGGACAGCGGATGCAGGGGTTCTGCAGATGCAGGGTGGCAGAAGGCTGGAGTGGAGTCCGAAAGGCCAGGTCATACATAGAGGGTCAATCAGCATAAGCAGCAGGCAGAAAGTGGTCAGAGTTCAGGCCGGGTTTGGCAATGTAGAATCAGGAAAACAGGCAGGAATAGCAGGGTTAAGCAAGCCAAAGGTCAGGACTGGAGATAGCAGCATGGTCAGGAAGCCGGGTCAACACTGGATCAGATACAGGCACAGGATCAAAACACAGGGTACGGCTGCTGTCTTTATATAAGCCATCTGGCTCCAGCATTAATGGCTAATGTGCATGCGTATTTCGTGTACTAATGTTCCCTGCGCATGCGCATAGGCGTGAGCCTATGCCCGGCCAGACGGGCACCTGCAAATGCATGTCTGCGCATGCCATGTCCTTGACAGGTGCGCTATGTATAGAATGTAGGGTTGAGGGATGCGCTACATATGGAATACAGGGTTGAGGGGTATGCAATGTATGAAATGTAGGGTTGAGGGGTACGCTATGTAAGGAATGCAGGGTTGGCGGGTGCGCTACATATGGAATGTAGGGTTGAGGGGTGCGCTACATATGGAATGTAGGGTTGAGGGGTGCTCTACGTATTGATTGTAGGGTTGAGGGGTGCACTACATATGGAATGCAGGGTTGAGGGGTGCGCTACGTATGGAGTGTAGGGTTGAGGGGAACGCTACACATGGAATGCAGTGTTGAGGGGTGCTCTATGTATGGAATGTAGGGTTGAGGGGTGCGCTATGTATGGTATATAGGGTTGAGGAGTGCGCTATGTAAGGAATGTAGGGTTGAGGGGTGTGCTACGTAAGAAATGCAGGGGTGCGCTATGTGAAAAGGGCAGAGTTGAGCTTTGTATGGAGTGCAGGGCTGAGTACATCCAAGTTCTCCATCCCCCTAAGTACAAAGGTCTAACCCCATATTCCAGTTCAGAGCTCCCCTCGCCTCTCACTCCTCTGCTGTCATATAGAGATGTGTAGAGCAGAGAGGGATCTGCATAGCCGGCAACAGAGGAGCACTATCACTTGTAAATACAGAAGCAGCGCTTCTGTTTTTACAACTGACAGTAGTGAGCAGCTAACAAGTGGCGTAACTCCGGCGGGCAGCAGCGCGGGCTCAATTGGCAGCTGCTTTGGGCCCCCCAACAATGATTGGGCCTAGGGCAACTGCCCTATTTGCCCTGCGTTAAAGACGGCCCTAACAGGCATAGGTAATGAATGCAGTGAAACTTCAGGAATACCTGATCACATGCAAAGAAAATAAAACCAGTGTTTTTGCTTGCACTTGATTGGATGATAGAAGTCAGCAGAACTTGACCCCATTCACTAAGCTAAGGAAATATTCCCTTTCAAAGTGAACAGCATATTTACCGAGATTTTCATTGGCTGGACAGCAGACAGCACAGGAGGCTACAGCGCTCAGAGGACATAAGTACAGACTTGTAGGGGGGTAGCTAAACTTGTCCTTTTTTTTTAATAATCTTTATTTATAGAGACTTTTATACAGAACAATATTGTAAAAGAAAAAAAAACAACGTACAAGTGTCAATATTGGTGATTGAAGAAACAAACAAGAAGCAATAGTCCAAATGCTATCCATGAAAATAGATCTACAGGGTGGAATGCACAACACCAGATTTTGCGCCTAGGCCACACAAAGTACATCAATAGACATACACATCGAGATCTAACCTGTGCACTGAATGAGCATACCCAAAGGAAGGAAACTTCATCCTAATCCAGAGTTGTCAGTTCATAATAATTGTACCATATGGGACTAGTACCTCTCTCAAACAAAACAATAAAGAAATGAAGGGGGGGGGGGGAGTGGGAAGTCAGGGGGTAAAAACCTTGAGATGTAAGATCTAAGAAGTAAATCAGGCATGATCTGGAGCATCTGCTTCAACTAAAACTATGCAGACACATCTGAATCCAAAAAAGGGGGAAGAAGGAAAAGGAAAGAAGCCAAAGTGAGTTGGCTGCTCAGTTTTGGAGGGGCATTACTGCGCATCAGGGATCTCTTCAGAATAATACATCCATCCCGACCAGGTATCGCGGAAGTGATCCAACTGGTCCTTAGTAGTAAGTACCCAACGTTCAGCTTTCATAATGCAGTTTACTTCTTTCTTCCAATCAGCTAATGTTGGACATGCTACCTTTTTCCAATATCTTGGGATCAGGCATTTAGTAGCATTCAGCAAGTGAGGGGTTACACTCTTTTTATATCTCCTTAACGAAGACCAGCAGTTTCTGTTCCATGAAACAGAAACTGAAGTGGGGTATATTCAACTGGTCGTATTGACGTTTTCTGGATCCAGGGAAGTATTGAATCCAAAAAAAGTGCTAATCTTTGGACTGTCCCAACAAGGATGAAAAAGTGTACCGTGGTGAGCGCAGTCGTTCCAGCAGGTGGGATCAGACTAAACTTGTACTTTAGGTTCAATGTGTAACTAAACTCTGCCTGCTATTGCCGTTATATATTATAAGTCTACATCTGTAGACCAAAAATGTAGACAGGGATTTTTAGATTGAAAGAGTTATGCCGTGTACACACGAGCGGAATGTCCGACAGAAAAAGTCCGGCAGGAGCTTTTCATCGCATATTCCAATCACGTGTATGCCCCATCAGACTTTTTACATCTAAAATTCTGACAGACCTAGAAAGAGAACATGTTCTAAATTTTTCTGACTGAACCATATCCAACTCGGGAAAACCGTTCGTCTGTATGCTGTTCCGACGTACCAAAAACGAAGCATGCACTGAAGCAAGTACGAGACGGAAGCTATTGGCTATTGGCTATTGAACTTCCGTTTTCTAGACCTACGTGTTGTACGTCACCACATTCTGGACGGTCGGAATTTGGTGTGACCGTGTGTAAGTAAGACAGCTTGAGTGGAATTCCGTCTGAGTTTATTCCGACGGGAAAACCGGTCGTGTGTACAGGGCATTAGCTTACCTGCCAAAGCCAACATCATCTTGCCTAAAAAACACTTTAGTATACAGTATATGTATATATATATATATATATATATATATATATATATATATATATATATATATATATATATATATATATATATATATATCCTACAGAGGCAGGCTCTAGTGAATGTCAAATAAAATTTAGTTATTATAATATAATCCATAATGTACACAACAGCAATATAAATCCAGCCTGCCCAAGTGAATAACAAGCAAGTTTGTGCCATCTTTGCTGATTTTTTGTCAAAATACAATGTCTCTTGGTCGTGCAAGCTTACAGCATTACTATCAAGCACATGCCAAGTGCCCAGACAGGAAATGCAGATGCTCTGTCCCACTGTTTGATTCTGGGCTGTGTTCCAAACACTAAGGCTGAATAATGGAGTCATTCACTAAGAACTCTTTCAAACTGCTTTTAAAGGAACCAGAAAGTGGTGCTTCACTTAACCACTTCAGCCCCGGAAGGATTTGCCCCCTTAATGACCAGGCCATTTTTTTCGATACGGCACTGCATTGCTTTAACTGACAATTGCGCTGTCATGCGACGAGGTACGCAAAGAAAATTGATGTCCTTTTTTTTATCACAAATAGAGCTTTCTTTTGGTGGTATTTTCTCATCCCTGCGGTATTTATTTTTTGCACTATAAAAAAAAAAAGACCGACAATTTAGAAAAAAAAAACAATATTTTTTACTTTTTGCTATAATAAATATCCCCAATTTTTTTAAAAAAAAACAAATGTCTTCATAAGTTTAGGCCAATATGTATTCTTCTACATATTTTTGGTAAAAAAATAAATTGCAATAAGCGTATATATTCTGGCTCTCGTGCCCGGGATCAGTTGTGGCCAGCAAGGATCGCGCCCAATGGCCACGTGCATCGGGTCCCGCACTCTTAAAGAAGCTGCCTTATAGGTACGGCGATTCGCGGTAGGGAGCCACATTGCCACCATATGTCTATGTGAGCTGGAGGGCAAGTGGTTAACATTCTTCTTTTCATTTAAGCCGGGCACCTGCAATGGGTAGAAAAAGGACCTAAATTGCTGCAGTAATGAATAAAGGATGCTTTGCTAGGACAGCACAGGCATGCTCTGTACAATGGATATATAAAAATAGAAGCAGGGCTTCACACCTAGGAAATATAAAAAGGTTCATGACCTGTAGAGTCCATGCTGTGAATGCAGATCATATAGGTTTTTTTTTTTTTTTGTATTGTCATTTAATTAGATCTTACCCTTAAAATTCAGGTGAGTCACATGAAGATAAAACCACATAAACTAACATTTTGGTTTACAACAATCTGTTTAATAAAAATGATCAAGGGCAGCCGCACCACAAAACTTTGTGATTTTTAGAAGACAAACTCACTTTGCAATAAAATAAATGAATCATCACCCAGGCCCTTATTCATAGGAATCTTTATTTAACGGTTTTCTATTTTACAAGCGCAAATACAGATTTTGCCATTACAGTAGGACAAAACCAACTGTAATGTTATAAAAATGAAGTAAGCCATCTGTTGCATGTTATGTTAAGCATCCACTTGTACAGGAGGTTTAATTTTTTTTCATGACAGTATTTGGAAATCAAAGAGTGATTTCTATGAAATTATTTATTAAGATTAACATATCTGCATGTATTATATACAAATAGTAGCAGAGTAACGCTTTCTATTTTCAACATATTTCATATTTTTAAAAAATGGCATGCTTAAAAACTAAGATACTGTACATACTTTAATATAAAACAAAAAAACACTTTAATCAGTAAAGTAAAAAAGAAAGAAAAATAAATAAATGAAAGTGGAAATTCCACTGAGAACCACATTGTGAATTGTGTAACAGATTTGATATTTGAGAACAGGGAAGGACTGAACAGGTCTTGCAGATATTTTTCCGCAATTTTTGAAACCTCTAAGGAATAACAAGCACATGATAGTCGGAAATGTTCAATACTGCTTTCTAGGGTAAATGAGCCAACTCTCTTCCAAACATCATACTGGCCTTTGGACTGGGAGGGATTAAAAGAAAAGTGTGAGTTTTCAAAATCACAAACATACATACTCACTTAGGTGGATATGATTCTCCATCTGTCCCCCACTTCCTCTACACTGAGAACTGAGCGATCAGCGGTTTTTGTAGAGGTTGGTGTAGAGGCAGTGGGGGACAGATAGATATGCCAGAACGCATGGAGTCACCGACTTTGTGTTCTGCCCCTCCAGTGCTCTAGAGCACTGGGCTGTGGAGGGTGCAGGAGTGACTGACTCAGGCTTTCAACACTGTGAGGCTGAGTCAGCTGCTGTTCAGGCATCTGGGTGCATCCTGACATTAAAGTCGGGATCCCACCAGCGCCTGGATTGGCTGAGTGATGTCAGACAGCAGGGAGTTTTAACCAACTGTCAGCTGATTCTGGGTCACAGGAGTGTGGAACTAAGTGCACTTCTGTGACCCACATGAGAAGTAGTGCCAAAAGAGCTTCGGCCCTATTTCTCCTTTAAACTGGTTATAAACACCCTTAGACAACTCATGTATAGGAGATGATTATTGCACCATCCAGCCAATAACGGTATGTTAAAGAGCTATCCCTAAGCTGTGTAGAAACCACTAGGGATGGTCGATCTTTGAAAAATTATCAGTAAGCTGGAATGGATTTTCTGGGCCAACAATTACCATCCCCTCAGGACTACACTAGCGAAAAGAATATTTGTACAGTGCATAAAAACTGCGCAAGCAGTAAAAACAAACTATTCAAATATGATTCCTTCCTTATTACCTCTATGCTTTTACAGACTTTAAAAATAGAATAAGTTGCAATAAGTAATGTATACACATTAGTATATTTAAGAGTATACCCACAGAAAGCTTTTGTAACAGATCTTAGCTTTTTAAAACACCTGTTATACAGTTACACAATATACAGTTTCTCATAGTAACATGCAAAGTTTAAATATCTAACATGTATACATTTTAGAGTGGCGTTACACTCACTTTCATTTTAATTATAGTATCATTATTAGACAGGTTAGTGAATGGACCTGTAAAAATTAGAGTATTCTACTCATTGACTGTGTCTAGATTCAGGGAAGTGCCCGTCTCATTAGAATGCTAAAGAAACAATGCAGCACAAGGCTGGTAGACATCAGAGCAAACCCACCTTTGTATGTGAATGATGCATATCTTGATTTGAGGACCTTCAATAATATAGTAGTTCCCAGCGCTAGCATAAAGTGGTGTACCAAGGGTCAGCCTGACTGTGTAGCAAGTGTGTGCAATGCCTACTTCCTACTGCAGCATTTAGGAGCAAGCCTTCTCTATGGCTGATTATCAGACAGCAGTGTCCTCCATGACCAACCCAAATATAGAACGACTTATCATCAAGAGTTGGAGCTGTTATGTATGAGAATTTAGACCCGTGGGTTAAGCACTGTAATTTCCCCAATACTAAAATAAATAATGCATGGTGAAACTCTTATTATCTTGTACTGGTAGAAGGCAACAAAACAAGTGATACTTTCCAAACACAAAGTTGAAATTGTCATAGTCACGTCTTATCATTTTGCTAGAAAGTTGTAATAGAATGGGCAAAAGGATCTTTTTTTTCGGATCACTAATGCCGCGTACACACGGTCGGACTTTTCGACCGGACTTGTCCGATGGACGCCGATGGACCAAATCCGGCGGACAATCCGATCGTGTGTGGGCTTCACTGGACCTTCAGTGGACTTTTCCAGTCGCAAATCTGACGGACTTTATGCCCTGTACACACGGTCGGATTTTCCGACGGAAAATGTGTGATAGGACCTTGTTGTCGGAAATTCCGACCGTGTGTGGGCTCCATCACACATTTTCCATCGGATTTTACGACACACAAAGTTTGAGAGCAGGCTATAAAATTTTCCGACAACAAAATTTTGTTGTCGGAAATTCCGATCGTGTGTACACAAATCCGACGCACAAAGTGCCACGCATGCTCAGAATAAATAGAGATGAGAAGCTAAAAGAGATGAAAGCTATTGGCTACTGCCCCATTTATAGTCCCGACGTATGTGTTTTATGCCACCGCTTTCAGAATGATCAGATTTTCCGACAACTTTGTGTGACCGTGTGTATGCAAGACAAGTTTGAGCCAACATCTGTCGGAAAAAATCCTAGGATTTTGTTGTCGGAATGTCCGATCAATGTCCGACCGTGTGTATGGGGCATTAGATTTGGAACATGCTTCAAATCTTTACGTCGTAACTCCGCCGGACCCAGAAATCCGCTCGTCTGTATGCTAGTCCGACGGACAAAAACCCACGCTAGGGCAGCTATTTGCTACTGGCTATCAACTTCCTTATTTTAGTCCGGTGTACGTCATTACGTACGAATCCGTCAGACTTTGGTGTGATCGTGTGTAGGCAAGTGCGGTCGCTAGTCTGTTGAAAGCCTGCCAAAAGTCCGTCGAAAGTCTGTCGAAAGTCTGTCGGACCGGCTGTCGGACTTTTGTAGCTGAAAAGTCCGACCGTGTGTACGCGGCATTAATGCAAAACACTATCATAGTGCTATTAAATAAAAAATATTTTAAAAGCCAAAAAATTCACAATTTATTCTACTGATTTTTGAAAATAAGGCATGGCAAACAGGATGATGGGCAAAAATGCTGATTTTTTTGTTAAGCTAAATTTTTTGAAGTTGCCCTTTACATTCAACTTGCAGCAAAATTTGTTTAAAAACATACTTGCTTTTAAAGCATGATGCTCTTAGATCAAAACACTCAAATGCTGCATGACATGCTATTACGTAAATAACAACGGCATGTCACATCCTGATAATACATTGCTATGGTAAATGTGCTTTGGTTTATTAACAATCATTTACAAAATCATTTGAGAACAGGGGAATCATGAATGTGTTGTTGATAAACAAAAGCCATGTGATCACAATATGTGTCCACTTAACTTTTTTACCTTATGGTGAGTGACAAAAAGCACAATATAACAGCAACTACCCAGATGTACCCTTAAAGAAACAGCTATATTTTAGTACAAAAAAATTTGCCTGCAAGATTGTAGTCTCCCATGGTGCTGCTCATATGAATAGAAACAGTTTTTTTTCTACAAATTGCAGGCAAGTGAAAGGGTCTGTCTAATGCTGGCTTGTAGAGAATAATGGTCAATGTGAGGTAGACTCTGCCCACTTGTCTGCAGATTACAGACACAGCATGGGAGGCTCTTAAAACAATGAACAAATACTATTCCAGGGATTCATGGCATCCATTTATTACTTGAAAATAAGCCCACAGCTACATAATTTATATTCAGATTTTTTTTTTTTTTTATCAAAGCACGGCTGTCCTTTAAAACGAAAAAAAAAAAAAAACAGTTTAATTAGAAAACTGATACAGCACATACAGTGGGGACGGAAAGTATTCAGACCCCCTTAAATTTTTCACTGTTATATAGCAGGCATTTGCTAAAATCATTTAAGTTCATTTTTTTCCCCTCATTAATGTACACACAGCACCCCATATTGACAGAAAAACACATAATTGTTGACATTTTTGCAGATTTATTAAAAAAGAAAAACTGAAATATCACATGGTCCTAAGTATTCAGACCCTTTGCTCAGTATTTAGTAGAAGCACCCTTTTGATCTAATACAGCCATGAGTCTTTTTGGGACAGATGCAACAAGTTTTTCACACCTGGATTTGGGGATCCTCTGCCATTCCTCCTTGTAGATCCTCTCCAGTTCTGTCAGGTTGGATGGTAAACGTTGGTGGACAGCCATTTTTAGGTCTCTCCAGAGATGCTCAATTGGGTTTAAGTCAGGGCTCTGGCTGGGCCATTCAAGAACAGTCACGGAGTTGTTGTGAAGCCACTCCTTCGTTATTTTAGCTGTGTGTTTAGAGTCACTGTCTTGTTGGAAGGTAAACCTTCGGCCCAGTCTGAGGTCCTGATCACTCTGGAGAAGGTTTTTGCCCAGGATATCCCTGCACTTGGCCGCATTCATCTTTCCCTCAATTGCAACCAGTCGTCCTGTCTCTTCAGCTGAAAAACACCCCCACAGCATGATGCTGCCACCACCATGCTTCACTGTTGGGACTGTATTGGATAGGTGATGAGCAGTGCTTGGTTTTCTCCACACATACCGCTTAGAATTAAGGCCAAAAAGTTCTTTCTTGGTCTCATCAGACCAGAGAATCTTATTTCTCACCATCTTGGAGTCCCTTAGGTGTTTTTTAGCAAACTCCATGCGGCTTTCATATGTCTTGCACTGAGGAGAGGCTTGTGATATTTCAGTTTTTCTTTAATAAATATGAAAAACAATTCTGTGTTTTTCTGTCAATATGGGGTGCTGTGTGTACATTGATGAGGAAAAAAAATGAACTTAAATGGTTTTAGTAAATGGCTGCAATAAAACAAAGAGTGAAAAATTTAAGGGGGTCTGAATACTTTCTATCCCCACTGTATTTGCAAGTGAATTATTAAAATATCTTTCAATTTTAATCTGCAGCCACACATTTTCAGAACTACCAAAAAAATAAAATGTTGCTTTCTTGCAGCTTATGTAATGGTATACAGTAATTGACATTTCCAAGAATCCTTATTTTTCTACCACTATAACTGGTCTAATAATACCCCCCCAAGAAGTCTGTAAAGCGTATAAGTCAAAATTGTACATAGCTGGTTGCTTGTTGTAAGGCAGCCCTTGCAATGTATTTAAGCACTTGGTGTTTTATCTCTCTTTCATAAGGTGCTTGTCATCTAAAGAAATGCTTGTGAGGTGAAAAGTTGTGAGACTTCTTATTCCAATACCAATTCTGTTCATAGTTACATAGTAGGTGAGGTTGAAAAAAGACACCAGTCCATCAAGTCCAACCTATGTGTGTGATTATATGTCAGTATTACATTGTATATCCCTGTATGTTGCGGTTGTTCAGGTGCTTATCTAATAGTTTTTTTAAACTATTGATGCTTGCTGCTGAGACCACTGCCTGTGGAAGGGAATTCCACATCCTTGCCACTCTTATAGGGCGTACACACGGTCGGACTTTGTTCGGACATTCCGACAACAAAATCCATGGATTTTTTCCGACGGATGTTGGCTCAAACTTGTCTTGCATACACATGGCCACACAAAGTTGTCGGAAAATCTGATCGTTCTGAACGCGGTGACGTAAAACACGTACGTCGGGACTATAAACAGTGGCCAATAGCTTTCATCTCTTTATTTATTCTTTATTTATCCATGCGTGGCACTTTGTCCGTCGGATTTGTGTACACACGATCGGAATTTCCGACAACGGATTTTGTTGTCGGAAAATTTTATCTCCTGCTCTCCAACTTTGTGTGTTGGAAAATCCGATGGAAAATGTCCGATGGAGCCCACACACGGTCGGAGTTTCCGACAACACGCTCCGATCGGACATTTTCCATCGGAAAATCCGACCGTGTGTACGGGGCATTACACCAAAGAACCCTCTATGAAGTTTAAGGTTGAACCTCTTTTCTTCTAATTTTAATGAGTGGCCACGTGTCTTGTTAAACGCCCTTCCGCAAAAAAGTTTTATCCCTACTGCGGGGTCACCAGTACGGTATTTATAAATTGAAATCATATCCTCTCTCAAGCGTTTCTTCTCCAGAGAGAAGAAGTTCAGTGCTCGCAACCTTTCCTCATAACTAATATCCTCCAGACCCTTTATTAGCTTAGTTGCCCTTCTTTGTACTCGCTCTATTTCCAGTACATCCTTCCTGAGGTCTGGTGCCCAGAACTGGACAGCATACTCTAGGTGCGGCCGGACCAGAGTCTTGTAGAGTGGGAGAATTATTGTTTTATCTCTGGAGTTGATCACCTTTTTAATGCATGCCAATATTCTGTTTGCTTTGTTAGCTGCAGCTTGGCATTGCATGCCATTGCTGAGCCAATCACCTACTAGGACCCCCAGGTCCTTTTCCATCCTAGATTCCTCTAGATGTATAGATTGTGTTCATACTTTTGCCACCCAAATGCATTATTTTAAATTTTTCTACATTAAACCGCATTTATCATATGATAATAGTACATACTGATCCTTCCATGTAGGTTTACTACAGCCATATCTTAAAGAGGAACTGCAGTCTGCTCACATAAATTGTAATGAAAACATCTTAGCCATTCTGAAGCTTCCCTCCAACCACTTTGCATATTATTTTATATATACTGTCATTCTTTACTTGCCAAATATGCTGCAGAAATATCCCTCCACTGAGTCTGGGTACAACTGTTTTAAATGTGGGCAGCTGAAGCTGCTGCCTGTTCACTTCCTGGATTTACACAGACACCCAGAGGCACACCTCCAGCTCTGCAGCTCTCATTGACCCTCTAATGACTTATCCCCCTTACCTTCCTGGCAAACTCTGAGAGTAAGAGAGCTGTGCATTATGTGATAAGCCTAAGCTTTTTACCAGACAAGAAACAGGAAGGGGGATGTATTTACTGGCAGAAAAAAAAATGTTTTACTATCCAAAGTTAATGACTGAAATGACTGAAGGTCTGCTTTAATAATTACAGCACATTGCTTACTTGGATAAGTTTGTTTGTCTTTTCCCCCTTCGCACAACTTTATTCTGAGTTTAGCATTACATATTTGTTAAAATGGTATCAAAGTTTATTATGGAAAAATAATATACAATTAAAAACCAGGGTTATGCTATGTACACACAATAGGATTTTCCGACAACAAAACCGTGGATTTATTTCCGACGAATGTTGGCTGAAACTTGTCTTGCATACACACAGTCGCACAAATGTTGTCGGAAATTCCGAACATCAAGAACGCGGTGACGTACAACACGTACGATGAGCCGAGAAAAATGAAGTTCAATAGCCAGTGCGGCTCTTCTGGTGGATTCCAAGCATGCGTGGAACTTTGTGTGTCAGAATTTGAATTTCCGACAACGGATTTTGTTGTCGGAAAATTTGAGAACCAGCTCTCAAATTTTGTTGTTGGAAACTCCAACAACAAATGTCTGATGGAGCCTACAAACAGTCGGAACTTCTAACAACAAGTTCACATTGAACATTTGTTGTCGGAAATTCTAATCATCTGTACGCGGCATTAGACTTACCGGTAACGCTGTTTCTAGGAGTCTTCCAGGACAGTTTTGAGAGATGGAGCTCCTCCCCGGAAAGGAAACACATTGCCTCCAGCTCTTTAAAAGGTGGTCCCTCAGGCATCTGGTCAGTTTTATCCAAGAACTGAAGGACGGAGCTGAAATACAGTTAACACATACATGCAATTCCTTTTATACATACCAAGAGTGGGAACGTGCTGTCCTGGAAGACTCCTGGAAACAGAGTAACAGGTAAGTCTAACTCTGGTTTTCCTCCAGTTGTCTTCCAGGACAGCCCTTGAGAGGATGAAGAAGTACTCACCACATTTTTAGGGGGGGGGTCCACTGCTAGGAGGACTTTCCTCCCAAATGCTTGATCTTTCTCCACCAGGACAAGGGCTTGCTTTGTTTTTTTCTGGGAGATACACCTTGTCCTCTAAGTCTTTTCCCCACAAATTTTATAGGAGGAAGGACTGGAGTGGTCTTTGGTGAAACCTGGCCCCAATGGCTGCTGGTATGGAGAACGTCATAAGTCCTAAAACTGACATTATTTCTCTTTTTGTAAATGGGAGATTTGTCTGTATTTGTGCTATCCGTTGTCCCATGCGATGGACCTTTTCTTGTGGGAGTATTATTTTTTGTTCTTTTGAACTGATCGTGTAACCTAGGAACAGGATTGCTTGCGAAGGAGAAAGATTCAATTTCCCCCTGTTAATGATCCATCCTAGCTGGGATAACCACTGTTGTGCAACTGTTAGTTCTTTTAGTAGTTTCTGTTTTGTTGGTGGTATGAACAGCAAGTCGACTAAGTATGGAATAATTGTTATGGCTTGCAGTCATAGTGGTGCCAGGGCTTCTGCCAGGATCTTGGTAAAGATCCTCGGAGATGAGGAGAGGCCGAAGAGTAAGGTTCAGCTTTGAAAGTGATAGACCTTTTTCCCTATCTGTATTGATATGCGGAGACATTTTTGTGATATTTTCCCGATGGGAATGTGTAGATAGGTATCCCTTTTAAAGGAGAATCCTGACAGAGTAGATTGACTCCATTTGGAATTTTTTGTACTGTATGGCTGTGTTTAATGGCTTTAGGTTGAAGATCAGGTGGTATTTGCCTGAAGGTTTCTGCACCAAAAATGCGTGCGAGTAAAAACCCCTTTCCTTCTTCCTATTTGGGAACTGGCATTAGGACTTTTTGGTCTACTGGTTCCCCTATGAGTTGTGGTAATGAATGAGCTTTTGCTGGATCCCTGGATAATTGAGTAATCAATACTCTTGTGGGAGGTCTTTGGTTGAACTCTAAGGCATATCCTCTCTCGATCACTCCCCTTACAAAACTGTTGGAGGTTAGTTTTTTCCACTGTGGAAGGAAATCCTCCAATCTTCCTCCCACTTGGCAGCTGGCATCACTGTGGTTTGGGATTTTTGTCAGGAGGGTTAAAAAGCATGTTTGACTTTTGCCTCCCTTTCTGGGCAGACCAGTGATTTTTTGGCTTTCCCTTATTCTGTGTTCTCCTTTGTCCTTTATAGCGACAAATTTTTTTTCTGGGAAATTATTTTTTCTTAACAGGAAAGGAATTTTTCCTATCAGCTGTACGATCTAAGGCTTCATCTAAGTGGGTGCCAGAAAGAAACTTGCCTGAAAAAGGAACACTACATAAGCGTAACTTAGAGGCTGTGTTCCTTGGCCAGGTTTTGAGCCAAAGGGTTTCCTGGCTGCTACAGATAATGAGACTGCTCTGGCTAATAGTTTTACAGATTCCTCCGAGGCATCTGCAATAAAGCCTACTGCTTTAAAGAGCATGGGGAAGGATTTTAACAGCTCTGTCCTAGGGGTTCCCGCCGTCAGATGCTCTTGTAGTTGCTTTAACCAAAATTAAAATTTCGGGCTACGCAAGTTGTTGCCAGTGCTGGTCTGAGGTTTTCCATCGCAGTGTCCCATGATCTTTTTAGAATTACATGGCCTCTTTTGCCCATGGGGTGCCTCATGTCCTCAAAGACCAAATTTGAGTGTTTTGACACTTTTCCTAGGGGGGCATCTAATTTAGGGGATTGATTCCAGACTGGGTTGGGGTCCTCAACAAAGGGAAATCTTATTTTCAGACTACTTGAAAAGAAGGGTCTCTCGTCTGGTTCCTCACACTCCCTAAGTACTAAATCTGTCATGATTTTATGTACCGGGAATACCTTGGGTTTTCCTTTTATTCAACCCTTGATGTATTTTGTCATGCCTTGAGAGTGTTTTTTCTTCCTTCATCTCTAAGGTTCATCCACTCCTGGGAAAGTTTGAACCTTGTGGGTACACCTGAATCCTCTTAACCTTCCTCCTGCCCTGAATCTGACTGGGAGGAATCTGGGTCAGTGTTTTTAAGGGAATTCTCCCTACTCTCTAAAAGAACCTGAAGCTGCCCGAGTAGGGAAAGTGGTCACCTGATCCAGCTAGCTAACGGCTGAGCCTGGGGCTCGTGTGTCTGAGATAAATTTTATGAATGATTCAAAAGTAAATTGCATTTCATCCTTGAAAGAGCAGAAGAATTTAGAAAAGAGGGAATCCTCCTCGCTCTTTAACACAGCTGTGATGCAAGTAGGACACAGAGTTTTTGTGTAACTAGATGAGAGCCTTGCATTACATGAAGGACATTTTTTTCTTATCTGTCTTGGTAGTGGCTTTCTCTGATCTGAATCCTTTTCGAGAGGGGGGCAAGAAGGAGAGAGGGTTTTTTTTTTAAAACAAATGAAACCTCATCTAGTCCTGGCCTCCTCCAAGTGTGCCAAGGTGCCCACAGAGCTGTAAGGTGGTTCCCCCAGGATCTTCTAGCTCCCCTTGTAATAAATGGATACACAGGAAAAAAGGTTCTGGCCAGGCCAGCCTACCTGTGATGAGCCGACGTTTGACTCCCCCGGAGTGTGTGATGCCTCCATGGTGCACCGTTGTTGCTGGAGTCTAAAGCCCATGCTCTCCGGCACCAGAGGGGGGGGGCGGCGAACTCCATACCATAGCGGAGGGAACCTGTGGCCTGCAGAGAGGAAGGAAGGTGAAGAAGATTTTCGGCTAGTCTGGTCAGCCCTTGATGATGGATGCTCTCCAACTACATCTCTCCTTTGAAGTTGGTTCCTCCAGGCAACATGTCTCCTCCGACTGAGGAAACAAAAACTGATCAGATGCCTGAGGGTTCGCCTTTTAAAGAGCTGGAGGCAATGTGTTTCCTGTCCGGGGAGGAGCTCCATCTCTCAAGGGCTGTCCTGGAAGACGAATGGGGGAAAAATCATGCAGTCAATTTAGTGAGCCTGCAGCAGTAAGCAATCCTGATAGTGGTACATGGCTGCTGAGATTTTTTCATCTTATCCATGTTCAGCCAACTTTAAATTAGCTGCCTGCTTGTTATTACTGAATAATAGGAAGAGTATACATTGCTATTTTTATTAATAGGATCATTTGATCTACTGATGGTTCATCTGAACAGAGAATCTACATTTATTGCAGTCAATTGGATATTAAAACTGGTCAGGCTTCAGGAGATATGTAGATGGCCTACAGTTTCAGCATAGACATTATTCAACTTGAAGCCAGCCAATAGATGCAGCGATTTTCTTTCCTGCAATTAGGTTGATGGGGGAGTGCCTCCTGCAGAGACATTGTGTTCTCCCAGCAGGTGGGGTGCGGTAAGCCGTCACTGCCAGGAGAACACAGTGATTGCTGTTAGCGGCTATAATAGCCACTAGCAATAATCTCATGTAAAATCTGACAGGCTGGTTGTACCCAAGTTGATGGATCAATCAACTTGGGTACATTCAGTCTGCCCATACATGCTGAACCCCCTGAGATTCAAACCATCTATGGCCGGCTTTAGTCAGAGGTGTACAGTTTGTTATTAGCTACAGATGCCCCTTATCTACAAAAGCATTTTTTTTGTAAAGGTGAACAAACACTTTAATGTTGGAACTGATAACAAATCAGATTCCGTGTGGCATTTTTCTAGGACGGTACATGAGTCATGCATAAATGCCCTGTTTTCTGTTCTGATAGTTAAAATCAAAATGTTTAACACCACTTCCTGGCTGTGGCAAACCGTCGCAAAAAGTAAAAAAAATGGCTCATCTTATTTTGGACAAAAAACAGGGCAGAGCTAAGACCACAAATATTACTGTACTGTATAACAGGCCACACATCACCAATTCTCACCATTATTTTAGCATCATTATAAGTGGGTAAAAATGAGCTTAGATGCAATGTATTGGAACTTGTATATCCTTTCTTTATGTATTGTATTATATTCAAGCAGTAATGCTACTTTGTAACTTTCTTGTCTGCTAAGTATAAAATATTGAAATATTACATTGTAATATTTTATATTCATCACCTACAGCCAGCCAGTGTTTAGAACACACAGCTGAATAAATCAGGGGATGAACATTTCTCTAGAGACCTTTATGCTACACATGAACAAAAAATTACTAAAAACCATCACATTAGTGATGGTCAACTTTCCTGATATGGGCAGCTTTAAGTGCAGTCCCCCCGGCATCACCAAAGGACTGCACATAAAATGAAGTTAATATTCCTTATCAGAGACAGCAGACAAAATAACAGGAAATAGTCAAAGACTGCAGACATTACGCAAGAGATGGTCAAAGACTGCAAACATGATGAACAAGTTGGTCAGAGACTGCGGACATGATGGTCAGAGACTGTGGACATTAGGCAAAGATGATCAGAGACAGTGGACATGATAAAAGACTGCAGGTATGATAAAAGAGATGGTCAGATCCTGCAGACATATTGAAAGAGATTCTCAGAGATGTTGGACATGATGCTGGTGATGGTCAGAGACTGTGGACATGATACAAGAGAAGGTCAGAGACTGCAGACATAAGGCAAGAGATGGTCAGAGACTTTGAAAATGATGCTGGTGATAGTCAGAGACTGTGGACATGATACAAGAGATGGCCAGAGACCATGGAGACAAGAGATGGACAGACTGTGGAAATGATACAAGAGATGATTAGAGACAGCTGGCATGATATAAGAGTTGGTCAGAGACTGTGGTCATGACCCAGGTGTCAGTCATAGACTGTGGACATGATACAGGCAATGGTTGGAGACTACAGGCATGACATGAGAGATAGAGACTGTAGGTATGATACAAGTGATAGTCAAAGACTATGGCCATGATAAAAGAGGTGCTCAGGGATTGCAGATGTGCTGAAGGAGACTGTCAGACTGTAAACATGATATAAGACTTGCTGCAAGAGACAGTTATACACATTACATGGGACTGCTAGCAATCACTGCTATAACAGGACAATAGGGAAACAAAAATTTCTGCATGGGCCCTTAGGGCGACACAAAAGTGCCAGAGGGACATACACAGCCCCAAATCAGGCACCAGGGCTCCACATGCATCATGTGGCCTCAACTGGAAGGGCTTAAAGTGGTTCTAAAGGCAGAAGGTTTTTAATGCATTCTATATCCCATCCCCCTAATACTTACCTGAGCCCCATCTTGATCCAGCAATGTTGCATATGAGAGCCTCAGCTGTCCGGGGACTCTCCCTCATTGGCTGAGACAGGAGCGGCACCATTGGCTCCCTCTGCTTTCAGTCAGTGAGCCAATGAGGAGAGAGAGGGGGCAGGGCCAAACCATAGCTCTGTGTCTGAATGGACACACAGAGCAGCGTCTCGACTCGGGTGCCCCCATAGAAAGCTGCTTGCTGTGGGGGGGAGGAGGGTGGGGCCAGGAGCGACAGAGCAAAACTCCATGAAGAGGAGGATCTGGGCTGCTCTGTGCAAAACCATTACACAGAGCAGGTAAGTATGACATGTTTGTTAATTTAAAAAAAAAACAAGCCTTTAGTATCACTTTAAGACTGATGTGCAGGTAGAGTGGGCCAGTCAAGCAGCTCTGCCTAAACAATTTTGCTTCCCTCAGATTCACAGAACCAAAAAGCTGATATTTTTTCCTGTGACAATCATAATCATAGAATGGAAGTGGTAAAAGCAATTATCTACATCATTAGTAATTTGTTTGAGCTCTCTATCGAGGAACAGATATGACCCAATTGAAAACAACAGACTCTTGAGAAGTCTAAGTAAGCTCAATTCAGAAGTCATTAAGCACCTCCTGATATATGGATGGCAGCTAGAGAAAGCTAATTTTGGTGGGGCTTACATTTTAATGTTTTACCATCGGTATGCTTCCATGTTTTATTTATTGTGTTTAACAAACAGAGCATAACGATGGTAAAACATTAAAATGTAAGCCCCACCAAAATTAGCTTTTGGGTAAAGGTTAAAATAATAAAACAAATTACTAACTAAACATACTTTTCCTTTTAAGAACTAAAATCTACAGAAGAGATTAAACTTCATTTTCTAGTTTTGTTTATTTTCTTTACGTTTGATGTGGGTACTTTTCTTTGAGCCAGGATACATTTGAAAACAGCTACAGAAATGTTCTCAAGGGATATAAGCTGCGAGAAAATGTCACTGGCACTAGAAAGCTGGCACACTATATTATTAATTTTCCACAGTTTGGCGGTGAGTTTGCTCAATGATATTCATTTATTTATTGAGCATTTTCAGGTGAAAGTTATCATTTCCTGCTATTAAATTAGATTGTTTAAAGATTTATGTTACAAGAAATTCCCAATTCCAAGTGGATGGTTGGAGTTTGTGTTTAAAAAATCTTTTCTAAGAGAAGCATTTAGGATGCCAATGCTATCCTCTATCTAAAAGTGCTGGTCACCTGGCTGTTTCAGAGGAAAATTTTTCAGCAAGCTGGTTCGAGAGAACTAGATCATAAGATCCACTTCTCTGGAACAGGAGCAGCTGTAGATGGATCGAAATTCAGCTGATTCCCGCTGTTCCGGCTGTATATTGATAGATCTATGGCCAGCTTAAAGTCAGAACTTCTTATCTGCATACTTGTTCTGGGTTGGTGACTCAAAGTACCAATGCCACAAACAGTCAAAATGTCAACCAATACAGTATGAAGAATGAGAAGCTAGACATTGCAGCCTCCTGATTTCTCTCAGGAAAGATTTTTCTAAAAAAAAAAAAAAATGGCTACCCATTCTAATTGGAGAATTAAGCAAATATTTTCAAACCTAAATGTATTGCATCATCAGCTCTATGTACACCTAGGGGTCTATTTATAAAACATTTGTTGGACGAATGTCAGAAGCATTTGTCCAAGCTGCATACATTTTGATCATCGACTATGACTTCCTAGCTTCATTTAGTGGCCAAAATTCCATTTATTTTCTTGCAGTAATTCAGAAAAATATACTGCATTTTGGCTACTGGATGAAGCCGATCATAGAAAGCTATGGTATTAGTGAAAATATGGGGTAAAGTCATGCAACTTGAAGGAATTTTTGTGACATCCAATAAATATTTTATAAATAGGCCCCTTAGTGAACAAAAATGGATAAAACACAAAACACTGCACTTAAACTTGACTTTACCAGTGCAATCACTTAAAGGGTAACTCCACTTTTGTTTGGAAAAAAATAGCTAATGGCTAATAAAAAGATATAGGATATGCAATTGCTACACAAGTCATATCATAATCGAATGTCAATAAAAAATACCTTTCTCTTTCAAACTGCAGCGCCATAATTCTATGTAAAATTCACAGCAATATGGCAACCTGGATATGGTGGGTACGTCATTGAAGTACAGATCAGAACCAGAAATGTAATTTACTGCTTGCGTAATTAGCTCAATGATTTTGCCAGATGTCTGTACTAAGATACAATTCAGATTTTAGGTATCCTCAGGTATTTCATTTTTCGTGAGATACTTCCAAAGGATCTTCCAAATCCCTTCAAAAGGGCTGCAGACCCTGCATTTTCCTCATCTTTACACTGCGAGTGCATCAGCTGATTATAATGAAAAGGTCACTCCCATTCAAATTAACTCTGCAAACAAAACGTTTTTTCTTCAGAGTAGAAACAGGTAGAAATGTGTTTGTTAAACTCATGTACACTGATCACGCAAAGGCAACTGTTATTTTCTCAAGAAAAGTGGAGTTACTCTTTAAGCTGAACTCTAGCTACAGAAAAAAAACACAAACGCTAAGAATAAAATGGTGACAGACCATCAGAACTCACAGGACATGAGCATGCAGTATGTCAGCAAAGGCTGAACAAACCAAGAGGAGATCCGTATGCTTTGCAAATGTCTTTTTCGCTGTTTGCTCCTGGCAACTGAGGCAAATTCATTCCCATTTTCCTAATCTTTTAACAGAAGTAGAATACTTTTTAAAAATTGCACAAAACACATTTTCTTCTTCATAAAAATAACGTATGATAAAATAACCCCAAAAACATTATACATAGTAAAAAATTAGAATTAGAAGTTCGTGGAGAATGGGGGGGGGGGGGTCCTTTGGTGGTCCTTTAAATGCATAGTTGATCCCAAGTGTTATATCTGTTTAACTGCTTTCATCGGAGTAAGCTAAAAAATATAGGGTGTCAAAAGGCTGACAATTAAAATAGACTTTTTACTATACTATGGGGCATTCATTCCATGTCCATTCACACATCCAAAGTATTGTTTAGTTTCATGACAAGGGATTAGTCACATACCATGTTACTTGAACCATTAAACTTTTCATGGCTAAACCTCTTCTGACTCCCAGAATAATACTTGAGTTGCTCCCCAAGCAACTTGTTTTAATTGATTCTTAAAAGTGCACTCTTTGCATAGGCTTGATCTATGTCTTAACAAGCTATCAATCCAATCATTCAACAAAGTTCACTTTGTATGTCAACTGGTGCCCATTGTCCCAAGCATATAGTACTTTCTCTTTAGGATTGTAGTCAATCTGTGTTGTAAAGGCATATTCATTAATGAAAGGCAACTTTGGATCTGCTTCAGTATCTGTGTGAGTATCGTAAGCATAGGAAATGTGCCCTTCTTTTTGGTTATACACATCCACAGCATACAGAATTCCACAAACAATAAAGCAGTTTCCATAGGAATTCCGTTTCAGGCCAGTCTTCCATGTTGTCTCCTTCTTTGTAGATAAATCATTAGGGTCAAGTTTGCTGATGACAATGACTTCTTGTTGAGCATAATCGTAGTCCACAGATGGGTAAATGACCCAGAGGCCACTTTCATCAATAGCAAAGTCAATATCAGAATGACCTCTCCACTTCCATGGAGTGGTGTCTTCATATACCACATCGTGAAGAAGTGTCCAGGCTGCTACAAAACGCTGCTTCAAATCATACTTGATAATGTTTTTTGTAAAAGCTCTGTTGTAGTAAAAGGCTCCTTGATATACAACATGCCCTGTACCAATCCAATTGTAAGGGACCTTGTACAAGTTGCTCCATCGACCTGAAACAAAGGTAGCAGATTGTTACAAGACATCACTGCTGAATAACTACTACTTAATCACAACTGTAAAGAATGAATTCAGTTCAGTAAATGACCTATAACAAGCACAGATCACGAGAAATCAGAAGTCCTAATTTGCATATTTTTTCTGGGTTTGTGACTTAGATTGTTTTGAAGCCAGGCTACTAGCATTGTCTAAAGATCTCAGTGATGGCAACATATATATTTAAGTCAGTACAAGTTTCTTTTAGCACCACAAGTTTATCTTTGTATGTTCTCTAAATGGAATTTGCTTTCATTATGCATTATTCAATATTTCATTGTAGGCCACACTCTCCCGAACAAAACCATTCCCCAGATACGACCCAAGAAATAATTAGACAAAGAATCCGCGGCACATTTATTGGTTTAATATAAAAATAACAATTATCCTTTATATTGATAATACATTTCATCATCACTTAATGAACACAAAATTATTAATCTGCCCAGTTATCAGAACTCGAGCAGCAAGTCACCAACATTCTAACATATACAAATCACGTCCCCCCTAGAAATCCAGGGTGACCCAACCACATAAGCAGTGCATGCGACTAGGGAGGGAGCTTTTCTGCTGCTGGGGGAAAAGAAAAAATCCCCCACACAGCTCTTATATAGACAATCCCAACTTCCAGAAAGTTCCTCACATTCCCATTGGAATATTCCTGGAAATATCATTAACATATTTAAAGGGACAGTAACCTTTTCCTGCTAAACCATGGTAAAGAACAATTAAATGTTATTTTAAAGATATGAGGAGAGGTGGCCACAATCTCAAGCAGGTGGGTTCCAAATTGTGCCCCCCCCCTTTCATGAGATTGTAGGCCACACTCTCCCGAACAAAACCATTCCCCAGATATGACCCAGGAAATAATTAGACAAAGAATCAAGTTTGGCAAAACCTGGCAGCAGTTCATTTATTGGGTTAATATAAAAATAACAATTATCGTTTATTAATAAATTTCATCATCACTTAATGGACACAAAATTATTAATATGCCCAGTTATCAGAACTCGAGCAGCAAGTCACCAACATTCTAACATATAAAAATCACACCACAAGCCAGACTTGCCTCAAGCTTGGCCCACCCCAACAACTGCGGCCATTTCAATCTCGCACTGCAGGCCAAGATTGAATATGTCGACACCTACATCTGAGAGGTGCACCCCATCTTGCCTGTAAAGCCCCGGGATTCCATCCACCAGATCTACGCATCTATATGACAACCAATAATGGGCATGTATTTTTGCATAGCCATAATAATTAACTTCCTCATCTTTTTCATAACCCTCCTGTGAGGCGAGGACAGCCAAGAAAGATTCGGAATGATTTCATTGTACAAGTCATTTTAAAATGGTGGAGATCCCGTTTATTCATGAACAACAAATCTATCATCCTAATATTACCTTAACAACTTCAGGACCGAGCATGTTTTTGAGATGTGTTGTTTACAAGTTAAAAACAGGTTTTTAAAAAAAATTTTTTTGTTTAAAAAATTCTACAGGTTGCATGTTTTAAGTTACAGAGGAGGTCTAGGGCTAGAATTATTACTCTCGCTCTACCGATCGCGGCAATACCTCACATGTGTGGTTTGAACATAGTTTTCATATGTGGGCCCTACTCACATATGCGTTCGCTTCTGTGCACGCGAGCTCGGCGGGACGGGCGCGTTTACATTTTTTTTAAGTTTTTAAAAAAAATGTAAAGTTTCAACAAAAAAAAAAATTGTCGTTTTTATTCCTATTACAAGGAATGTAAACATCGCTTGTATTAGAAAAAAAGCATGACAGGACCTCTTAAATATGAGATCTGGGGTCAAAAATCTCAGATCTCATATTTACACTAAAATAAATAAATTTGTCATTTAAAAAATTTTTTAAAAAAGTGTCCCTTTAAGAGCTATGGACGGAAGTGACGTTTTGACGTCACTTCCGTCCTGCAATGTTATAGAGACGGACAGCGGCTATCTTCCCCTCCATACCCAGCAAAAGTGAAGATCCGATCACCTCCGCCGCTGTTGACCGCTCCGGTAAGCGGCGGAGGGCACTGGTAAGTGGCGGGACACCTCTCCTGCCACTGATAAAAGTGATCTCACTGTGGATCCGCTGCAGAGACCACTCTTATTGGGAAGCGGACCGCCGGCCGAAGAAGAGGATACCTGCTGCTGCCATAACAACAATATTCCTCTTCAAAGTAAGGATGTATATCTGCGTGCGGCGGTCCGGAAGTGGTTAATCATTACCCCCTAGATGAATGACTAATATAGAAGGCAGG
The DNA here is from genome assembly GCA_037952925.1 of Lithobates clamitans. NCBI lineage: Eukaryota > Metazoa > Chordata > Amphibia > Anura > Ranidae > Lithobates > Lithobates clamitans. The sequence continues at coordinate 2,729,744 of JBBGZY010000034.1, forward strand.
GGCCAAACCAGAAATAACCTTGATAAATGAAAATATAACTGATACCACTGGAGGCCTCCCACACCTTTCCAAAATAATATAAAGGATTCCGGATGCAAGGACAAGTTCAATGAGTAATTATGTTGAGCCGCTCTGTCCCTGAATCTATACAGTGCGATGCCAGTCTGAAAAATTTAACAAAGAGGTTAGGTTTCACATACAATTTAACACATTTTGACTTTCACCTCCCCATTTCTTTAATGTCTTCCTCCAAACCCCTCCGGGCCGCCGCTGAAGCTGCATCTATTATAAAGTGGGAGGAGAACTTAAAATGACTTAGACCCATGTGTCTGAGGCAATTACAAAAAATAAATTCAAGCTGGTACTTCATTAGAGGTGCTACATTTAAAAGTAAATGCCCAACCACAGTAGGCCTGACTCACAGAAACTGTTGAACCATGAACCTCTACCACAGGGATCCGTTTTAGAATGCTATAACAGAATGAACAGCTGATTGCTCCACAGCCACATGATCATAGAGGATACCTGAGCAGCCATTTTTTGATCCCAGCACAAGCTCTGAGATATGAAACGTCCCAAAAAAATTGCCAGGATAAACGTGGACCTAAAAAGCAAAGCTTCTTATGCAGAGGAACAAACTGCAAAAATAACTGCACTAAAACCACAAAGAATTTCCAGAGAAATAGGTCTCCTGCTGTCTGACAATAGTCACCTTTTTGTATCCTTTAATGGCCTGCTTAACCTAAAAAGAAGACATACAATTAGGGAGGCCCTTTAAAGGAAAGAAAAGGGAGATGCCCCTCAGCGTCTTCACTACAGGACTGCTCGAAAACTTTTGCTGTGTGAGGGATGTCACGAAAGTCAAAGTACCCCCTTCTGACGGCCTGTATATACTAAAACCCTCATTGCTCGCAAATACCATCCCGCTACTTCAAGCGGCCGAATAACTCGCCCAAGTCTTAGGAGCAACCGAGCCCTTAATAACTTATGATGCCAACTTCATATTATATGCCACATTTGCAAAGGGATACCCTCCTTGTCTGCCTCTAGAAGAAACTTGCGAAAACGGTCCATCTAAAACCGAGACAACGAGTCGGCTATATTATTAAATATTCCAAGAGTGCCTTTCACTTTCAGACAAATATTGTTTTTTTTTTTTTTTTAAGCATAGAAAACAATCTGTCTAAACATTCTAATTACAAATAAAGAACTGGATGAAAGGCAATTTACTGCGAAAATGACTCCTTTATTGTCCATCTCCACCAAAAAGCATCTATTTGCAAACTAAACTCCCAAAGCTCCACCGCTACAAAAATTGGGAACAATTTCCACAGGACTAGATTCTTCGTGGCTTTCTTGCTTACCCAAACATCCGGCCATGTTGCACAACACCAATGCATCTCACAAATTGCAGCAAAGCCATCGGAAACCAGCAGCATCAGTAAATAGGTGAAAATACAGAGTGAAAACAAAATCTGTCTGAAAAAAGGACTGCCCAATATAAGTATTCAGAGACTTCGCCCAGACCAACAAATCTTCTTTGAAGGAATTGGGCAGCCTAATATGTACAAACCGCGACTTAAGGCCAGATATAGAAAGATAGACACCGCAAAAAATTGCGACCCCACTCACATGACCCTGCATGTGAAAGCTAATACTCCTAGAAGTGACTGCATCTCCTGTAAAAGAACTTTCTTCCTCTGTAAGAAACAAGACAACCAAAATTTTAATTTCGCAAGCTTTGCCTCAAACAACTTCATTCGACATGTGTCTATTCGAATCCACAGGAATTCTAATGACGAGGTAGACAGACACATCTTTTCCTCCACCAATGGAACCCCAAAATTCTGGAAAATTTTCACAAAATGTCTGCAACAAATCCGCAGAGTAGAGCCAGGTGATCCCACAAGTAAAAATTCATACCAATAATGTAACAAAATAATGTAACACACTGTCCACCCCGGGCTGAAAGCAAATCACCCAATGAAAGAAAGTGGAGAAGGCTTTGAAGTATGAACATGAGAAGGAACATCACATTGGGAGACACTTGACCAAGAAATACTGTAGGAGCCCTCAAACTGAAAACCCAGGGAGTTGAAGGCTGATAGGGAGATTGGCAAGAAGCGAAAAGCTGATAGAGCTCCCTTCCCAAATGACCTAATTTTGACAATTTATGACATCCTCAAATGACATGTAAGATACTGAGCAAGAGGCCACAGCAATGTCATAATTTAACAAACTCCCTTTCGGAAAAGACAGGTATTGAATAAGGCGGAAGGCATTGGGTTCCCACTTAGGAACCTCCCCCCCGTGGGGACCCAATCTGTGGTCTGTCTGGCTTTGCCCCGCCTTCCTCCTCTGTTTATCGATGACGGGAAAAAGGACTGTCTCTTCTTGCTATCGTGGCAGCCCCGACCTGCCTTGCCGCCGCCATCTTCTGCTGCTCCGCTCTGCAGCTCGCATTCCTCTTCGGCTTCCCCTGTGGCTGGGCTGTAATGCTCCGGCGGGATGCAGCGTCATGGCCTCTCATGCAGGGCTGGCTCCTCCTCACGCTGGCTCAAACTCCTCCGCTGAGCCCATGGGCAACCCACGCTTCCTCCATTATTCTGCTCCTGCTGTTCTTCTCATTCTCCTCAGGTAACACTAAACAGCGCCGAAGCCATGCTTCTCCCCTGTCACTGCTGGCCTTTTCCCACAACTACCTGACCATGGACTCCATGTGAACGCTAAAGGTAAGCTCTTCTGCTGCTGCTCAGGTCCCAGGGGAAAAGGAATAAGCCTCCCACACACAGCTCTTATACAGTATAGACAATCCCAACTTCCAGAAAATTCCTCACATTCCCATTGGATCTTCCTGGAAATGCCATTAACATATTAATAAGGGACCATGGTAAACAACAATTAAATGTTATTTTAATGAGGTGAGGTGGCCACAATCTCAATCAGGTGGGCCCCAAATTGTGCCCCCCCTTTTCATTCTTCTATTTTATCTCCTTCTTCATAATTCTTTAGGTTGCTGGATAATTTTCCCTTCTCTTGTTTTCAATTTACTAATCAACTGTATGCAGGGAGACCAACTATGTGTAATGTCTTCGGGCTCATTTAGACCTACAAAGGAATAGGAGTGCCCATTATCACACCTAATGCACTAAAGACTTTTTTTGCTGCATTTATAATGCGTTTGCTTCTCATTAAAAAAACGCTTGCCAGGTGCCCCCTCTGTGTTGTTTTTAATTGTATGGATTTCTGTATTATCATCACTTTCTAAATGAATCCTAAACATGCTATAAATGCTATAGGGACATTTTTGGCAAAGCAACGCAGGGACATTTTTGGCAAAGCAATCACACACAACTCCCATCTCAGGTGCAAACCTAAAAATGCTTCCATTGATGTCAATGTAAACGCGCTGCAAACACTTCAAGCATGTCACAAATGCCCCCATTTACAACGCATTTGACATGCATTTAGAAAGTGTTACTAGCCAAGATGATAATAATAAAATTCCATACAATAAAAAAAACATAGAGGGGGAATTTGGCAAGCGTTTTTTTTAACACATTGCAAATGCATAAAAAATGCACCAACAACACGCAATTAACACACTTTAATGCATTATGTGTGTTAATGGGTGCTCAAATTGCTTTGCACGTCTAAATGAGCCCTTAGTATTTTAAATAACATTTCCCCCTCACTTAGGCCTTGTTCATATCTGCTCAAAATGCACACGCTTAAAAAACGCGCCTATAGCATTTATGAAAATTGTTCGTTGAGCTTGATGCACATTTAACACACAGTAAAAACGCTCCCCAAATGCCCTATGCATGCTTGATGCATGTTAAAAATGCACCCCAGATCATATTTTAAACTCCAACACGCACACAGTTTAAACTGGATGGACTGGTGCCTTTATTCAACCTTACCAACTATATAACTTTGTATGTACAGTAGGGTTGCCACCTCATCCCTTTAAACCTGAACACATAATAATTACACATGTTCTGTGGCTAATTAAGGTGGTAATTAAACTTACTTGGTGCCTTATCTGCATTAAATTAGCCTCAGAACCTGTGTACTTCATATGTGTTCGGGTTTAAAGAGATGAGGTGGCAACCCTAATGTACAGTATCTCACAAAAGTGAGTACACCCCTCACATTTTTTGTAAATATTTTATTATATCTTTTCATGTGACAACACTGAAGAAATAACAATTTGCTACAATGTAAAGTAGTGAGTGTACAGCTTGTATAAGTAGTAATAGTGTAAATTTGCTGTCCCCTCAAAATAACTCAACACACAGCCATTAATGTCTAAACTGCTAACAAAAGTGAGTACACCCCAAAGTGAAAAAGTCCAAATTGGGCCCAATTAGCCATTTTCCCTACCCAGTGTCATGTGACTTGTTAGTGTTACAAAGTCCCAGGTGTGAATGAGGAGCAGGTGTGGTAATTTTGGTGTTATCGCTCTCACGCTCTTATACTTGTCACCGGAAGTTCAACATGACACCTCATGGTAAAGAACTCTGAGGATCTGAAAAAAAGAATTGTTGCTCTACATAAAGATGACCTAGGCTATAAGAAGATTGTAATCCTGTGGGTATAATTGAGAAAAAGGCGCCACTACTCAAAATACCGCCACTGCGCCTCTGGATAGATACAGAGTATGTGGAAGCTGCCACTTAAAAGGATAAAATATAAAAGCTGAATTTTAACTACTGGTCAATCTGGGAAGATAAGAAGATTGCCAAGACCCTGAAACTGAGCTGCAGCACAGTGGCCAAGACCATACAGTGGATTAACAGGACAGGTTCCACTCAGAACAGGCCTCGCTGTGGTCGATCAAAGAAGTTGAATGCACGTGATCAGTGTCATATCCAGAGGTTATCTTTTGGAAATAGACATATAAGTGCTGCCAGCATTGCTGTAGAGGTTCAAGGGGTGGGGGGTCAGCCTGTCAGTACTCAGACCATACGCCGCATACTGCATCAAATTGGTCTGCATGGCTGTCGTCCCAGAAGGAAGCGTCTTCTAAAGATGATGCACAAGAAAGTCCGCAAACAGTTTGCTGAAGAGAAGAAGAGTAAGGACATGGATTACTGTAACCATGTCCTGTGGTCTGATGAGACCAAGATAAACTTATTTGGTTCAGATGGTGTCAAGCATGTGTGGCGGCAACCAGGTGAGGAGTTCAAAGACAAGTGTGTCTTGCCTACAATCAAGCATGGTGGTGGGAGTGTCATGGTCTGGGGCTGTATGAGCGCTGCTGGCACTGGGGAACCACATTACATCGAGGGAACCATGAATGCCAGCATGTACTGTGACATACTGAGGCAGAGCATGATCCCCTCCCTTCAGAGACTGGGCCGCAGGGCAGTATTCCAACATAACAACCCCAAACACATCCAAAGCAACCACTGCCTTTCTAAAGAAGCTGAGGGTAAAGGTGATGAACTGGCCAAGCATGCCTCCAGACCTAAACCCTATTGAGCATCTGTGGGGCATCCTCAAATGGAAGGTGTAGGAGCGCAAGGTCTCTAACATTCACCAGCTCTGTGATGTCATCATGGAGGAGTGGAAGAAGACACCAGTGGCAACCTGTGAAGCTCTGGTGAACTCCATGCCCAAGAGGGTTAAAGCAGTGCTGGAAAAAATGGTGTGAAAATTTTATATAAAAAATATTGTGTCACCCTGTTTGCACCTTTAAAATCCCAATTTTCCCTTTATCGCATGCGGGCACGTTTATGGTGCGCATAGGTGTGCGCAGCCTATTGCATTAGTGTGTGCACCCCAAAGCCAGGGGAGAGGAGGGAAACCACAAGCACTTTAGGGCAGGGTCCAACCTGTGGGAAGGCCCGGACAGTAGGTGGAATCGGCACCACACGGATAGATTAGGATGTGCCCAGGCACACCCCCTGCACACGCCTATGATGGTGCATTACCATAGACTTAAATGGAAGGAGTTAAAATGATTGTAAAGTTAGAAGTTTTTTATCTTAATGCATTTAGATAAAAAGCCTTCTGTGTGCAGCAGCCACTCTCAGCCCCTCTAATACCAGTCCAGTGCGAGTTATTGCGGTTTAGATTCCAGTGCATTTTTCATATGATTTGGATACAGATGCATTTTTCTCTGTCTCTCTCACACAGCAGAGACCTACAGAAAATGCACTGGAATCAACTTATCTTTAAACATGCGATTTACATTCAAGTCTCTGGAGGTTAATATCACATCGCACCATTTTAAAGACGCATAGGACCATTTTTAAAATTGCATTGCATTAGTACTGCATATATGTGAAGAACCTTTACAGAAAATCATGATATTTCACTTGCAATGCAATTATATGCAGAATGCATCCAAAATTGCATAAGCGTGAACCAGGGTTAGGTAATTTAAATCTATATAAAAATAAAACGAAGTTACTTACTGGTAACGTTCTTTCCTGGAGTCTTTCAGGACAGCCACCTGAGAGCTTGGCTCCTCCCTTCTGTTTGGAAACACCTGCGCCAGCTTTAGGGATGAGCTTCGTGTTCGAGTCGAACCCATGTTCGACTCGAACATCGGCTGTTCGGTCGTTCGCCGAATTGCGAACGATATGGGCCGTTCGCGCCAAATTCGTGTGGCGCGTCACGGCCCATAATTCACTGCGGCATCGCAGTGCATTGCTGGCTGATGATTGGCCAAGCATGCACTATGACCCGCATGCTTGGCCAATCACAGCGCCGTCAGTAGAGAGAGCTGTAATTGGTGGCTTTGGCCAATTATGGCTCAGGGGATTTAGTACACGCCCCACACTATATAAGGCCGCCTGCACGGCGGCCCTGTGTAGTGTGTGTTCCGGTGTGCTAAGAGATAGAGAGAGAGAGAGACAGTGTCATTTGATTTGAGTTAGATAGATTAGGCAGAACAGTCAGTCAGTTAGCTGCACTTACAGTGTATTGTGTATATATATGCATCCCAGGTGTTGCATATATATATATACACTGTATTCAGTTTAGCTAGATCCGTTCCTGTTATCTTCTATCTAGACTATTTACATTTAGTGCAGTGCGTCCTGCTCACAGTGTTCAGCTAGATCCGTTCCTGCTATTTACATTTAGTGCAGTGCGTCCTGCTCACAGTGTTCAGCTAGATCCGTTCCTGCTATTTACATTTAGTGCAGTGCGTCCTGCTCACAGTGTTCAGCTAGATCCATTCCTGCTATTTACATTTAGTGCAGTGCGTCCTGCTCACAGTGTTCAGCTAGATCCGTTCCTGCTATTTACATTTAGTGCAGTGCGTCCTGCTCACACTGTTCAGCTAGATCCGTTCCTGCCATTTACATTTAGTGCAGTGCGTCCTGCTCACAGTGTTCAGCTAGATCCGTTCCTGCAATTTACATTTAGTGCAGTGCGTCCTGCTCACAGTGTTCAGCTAGATCCGTTCCTGCAATTTACATTTAGTGCAGTGCGTCCTGCTCACAGTGTTCAGCTAGATCCGTTCCTGCAATTTACATTTAGTGCAGTGCGTCCTGCTCACAGTGTTCAGCTAGATCCGTTCCTGCTATTTACATTTAGTGCAGTGCGTCCTGCTCACAGTGTTCAGCTAGATCCGTTCCTGTTATTTACATTTAGTGCAGTGCGTCCTGCTCACAGTGTTCAGCTAGATCCATTCCTGCTATTTACATTTAGTGCAGTGCGTCCTGCTCACAGTGTTCAGCTAGATCCGTTCCTGTTATCTTCTAGACTATTTACATTTAGTGCAGTGCGTCCTGCTCACAGTGTTCAGCTAGATCCGTTCCTGCTATTTACATTTAGTGCAGTGCGTCCTGCTCACAGTGTTCAGCTAGATCCGTTCCTGCTATTTACATTTAGTGCAGTGCGTCCTGCTCACAGTGTTCAGCTAGACCCGTTCCTGTTATTTACATTTAGTGCAGTGCGTCCTGCTCACAGTGTTCAGCTAGATCCGTTCCTGCTATTTACATTTAGTGCAGTGCGTCCTGCTCACAGTGTTCAGCTAGATCCGTTCCTGTTATCTTCTAGACTATTTACATTTAGTGCAGTGCGTCCTGCTCACAGTGTTCAGCTAGATCCGTTCCTGCTATTTACATTTAGTGCAGTGCGTCCTGCTCACAGTGTTCAGCTAGATCCGTTCCTGTTATTTACATTTAGTGCTGTGCGTCCTGCTCACAGTGTTCAGCTAGATCCGTTCCTGCTATTTACATTTAGTGCAGTGCGTCCTGCTCACAGTGTTCAGCTAGATCCGTTCCTGTTATTTACATTTAGTGCAGTGCGTCCTGCTCACAGTGTTCAGCTAGATCCGTTCCTGTTATCTTCTAGACTATTTACATTTAGTGCAGTGCATCCTGCTCACAGTGTTCAGCTAGATCCGTTCCTGCTATTTACATTTAGTGCAGTGCGTCCTGCTCACAGTGTTCAGCTAGATCCGTTCCTGCTATTTACATTTAGTGCAGTGCGTCCTGCTCACAGTGTTCAGCTAGATCCGTTCCTGCTATTTACATTTAGTGCAGTGCGTCCTGCTCACAGTGTTCAGCTAGATCCGTTCCTGCTATTTACATTTAGTGCAGTGCGTCCTGCTCACAGTGTTCAGCTAGATCCGTTCCTGTTATTTACATTTAGTGCAGTGCGTCCTGCTCACAGTGTTCAGCTAGATCCGTTCCTGCTATTTACATTTAGTGCAGTGCGTCCTGCTCACAGTGTTCAGCTAGATCCGTTCCTGTTATCTTCTAGACTATTTACATTTAGTGCAGTGCGTCCTGCTCACAGTGTTCAGCTAGATCCGTTCCTGCTATTTACATTTAGTGCAGTGCGTCCTGCTCACAGTGTTCAGCTAGATCCGTTCCTGCTATTTACATTTAGTGCAGTGCGTCCTGCTCACAGTGTTCAGCTAGATCCGTTCCTGTTATCTTCCTACTGACAGGCAGGCTTGTCTGGTTACAGTATATAAAGCTACCTGAAGAAAATTACAGGTGTTCTATCCCAGCTTAGTGCAGCTACAGGCCATTAGTATGTCTGGAAGGCCAAGAAGGAGAGGCAGACAGTCACAAGCCAATAAGAGAGGGCAAGCAGGCTCTGTGTCTAGTGCTGGTCGTGGAGACGGTGCATCCTCATCAGCACGTGGCCATGGGACACGCTTGGCCTTTTTTTCGGCAGCTGGCCGTGTTGAGCCGCAACATGCGGAAGACTTGGTCGAGTGGATGACCAAGCCGTCCTCATCCTCCTCATCCTCTCTCACCCATGCCCAGGGTGCTTTGTCTGGCAAAGCAGCGGCCTCTTCCCTCAGCTCAATGTCATCAGTGACTCCTTCCCTAGCTCCACCATGTCCTCATGAGGATTCCCTCCCTGTTTGACGACATTGCTGGGTACATGCTCCAGGAGGATACCCAGCGTTTGGAAGGCTCTGATGATGATACTGAGCTCGATGAAGGCAGTAACATGAGCACGGACAGAGGGGGTGCCCAAGAAGGACAGCAATCTGGCAGTCATGCTCCCCCTGCTGCAGCATACTGCCAGGTTTGCTCCAGTGATGAGGAGGGAGGGGATGATGAGGTCACTGACTCAACGTGGGTGCCTGATAGGAGAGAGGAGGAGGAGGAGGAGGAGGAGGCGGCACATCACCAACGAGGCAGGATGCCCTCCAGGGGCCAGCCTAAGGGCAGCACATTGACTGCATCACACCCCAAAGCTCCACATGTGCAGGGCGCTGCAGTCTCTGCGCGTTATTCAAAAAGTTCTTTGGTGTGGGCCTTTTTTGAGACGAGTGCATCAGATCGCACCGCTGCTATTTGCAACATATGTCTCAAGTATCTCGCGTGGCCAAAACATCTCCCGCTTGGGTACCACATGCTTGACCAGACATATGTTGACCTGCCATGCAGTTCGTTGGCAAGCGTATCTAAAAGACCCACACCAAAGAACAAAGAGGATCTCTCCTTGCTCCTCATCAGCTGAGATTTCCAACCCCACTAGACCTTCAGTCCTCTCTGAGACCTGCAGTGAGAGGAATGAAGGTGTAGAATTAGGTGTGTCACAGCCAAGTACTTGTGGGCAATCTGCTTTTGGTACACCGACGTCAGATTGTACCAGGCAAATTTCCCTGCCCCAGCTGCTGCACCGCCGAAAGAAGTTTGCTCCCAACCATCCACATGCCCAGCAGTTGAATGCTAGCTTGGCAAAATTGCTAGCACTTCAACTGCTGCCTTTTCAGTTGGTAGACTCTGCCCCCTTCCGTGAGTTTGTGGAATGTGCGGTTCCTCAGTGGCAGGTACCCAAACGCCACTTTTTCTCACGGAAGGCGATTCCGGCTCTCTACCGGCATGTGGAAGGCAATGTCCATGCCTCGCTGGACAGGGCGGTCAGCGGTAAGGTGCATATTACCGCTGACTCATGGTCCAGCAGGCATGGACAGGGACGTTACCTAAGTTTCACGGCGCATTGGGTGACTCTGCTGGCAGCTGGGAAGGATGCAGGACAAGGTGCGGTAGTGTTGGAGGTTGTTCCGCCACCACGCCTCCAAAATGCTGATTGTGACACACCTCTCTCCTCCACTCCCTCCTCTTCTTCTTCCTCCATGGCCTCTTCCTCGGAACCAGCGGTGCTCCGTAGGCGTTCAAGGGGCTACGCAAGTACGCAGGCCAAAAGATGCCATGCGGTGCTTGAGCTGGTGTGCTTGGGGGACAGGAGCCACACTGGGGCAGAGGTTCTGTCAGCTCTGCAGGGGCAGGTTCAGAGGTGGTTGACGCCACGCCAACTTAAGGCAGGAATGGTGGTTTGCGACAATGGCACCAACCTCCTCTCTGCCCTCCGACAGGGACAAATGACCCATGTGCCCTGTTTGGCTCACGTCCTTAACTTGGTGGTGCAGCGGTTCTTGGGCAGGTACCCGGGCTTACAGGATGTCCTGAGGCAGGCCAGGAAAGTCTGTGTGCATTTCCGCCGGTCATATAATGCCAGTGCTCGGCTGACGGACCTCCAAAAGGAGTTTAACCTGCCCAAGAACCGCCTAATCTGTGACATGCCCACCAGGTGGAACTCAACGTTGGCCATGCTGCAGCGGCTGCACACGCAGCAGAGGGCCATCAATGAGTACCTGTGCGACTATGGCACCAGGACAGGGTCAGGGGAGCTTGGTTTTTTTTCCCCACGCCAGTGCGCCATGATCAGGGATGCATGCACTGTCCTGTCACCATTCGAGGAGGCCACGAGGATGGTGAGCACTGACAGTGCATGCATCAGTGACACTGTCCCCCTTGTCCACCTGTTGGAGCACACGCTGCGTGGAATAATGGACAGGGCACTTGAGGCAGAACAGAGGCAGGAAGAGGAGGAATTCCTTAGCTCTCAAGGCCCCCTTTATCCAGACAGTGTTCCTGCGTGCCCGCCGATCACACAGGAAGAGGATGAGGAGGAGGAGGAAGATTGTGTCAGTATGGAGGTGGAGCCTGGCACTCAGCATCAGCAGCAGTCTTTAAGGGATCAGTCCCAAGGAACACATGGACTTGTACGTGGCTGGGAGGAGGTGGCTGCGGACGTTGTTGTCCTTAGTGACCCAGAGGACTCCGGACCGAATGCCTCAGCAAACCTACGCTGCATGGCCTCCCTGATCCTGCAAAGCCTGCGTAAGGATCCTCGTATTCGTGGTATCAAGGAGAAGGACCAATACTGGCTGGCAACCCTCCTTGATCCACGTTACAAGGGTAAGGTTGCGGACCTTATCTTGCCATCGCAGAGGGAGCAGAGGATGAAACATCTTCGGGAGGCCTTGCAGAAAGGTCTGTGCAACGCGTTCCCAGAGACTGGGAGGTTACAAACTCCTGTTTCTGGACAACGTGTTGCTGAGGCTTCGGTCAGTCAAAGAAGGAGCGGTGGAGAAGGTGGCCGTCTGACCGATGCGTTCAGACAATTTTTTGGTCCGCAGCCCCAAGGTATGATCGGTTCCAGCAACCATCGCCAGCGTCTGTTTTACATGGTGCAGGAATACCTAGGGGCAAGATCAGACTTGGACACCTTTCCCACCGAAAATCCTCTGGGTTACTGGGTCTTGAGGATGGATCACTGGCCAGAGCTTGCACAGTATGCAATTGATCTACTGGCCTGTCCTGCATCCAGCGTTCTTTCGGAACGCACATTCAGTGCTGCTGGAGGCGTGGTAACTGAAAACAGGGTGCGTCTGTCCACCGACTCGGTCGATCGGCTGACCTTCATAAAAATGAATCAGTCTTGGATCACCACCAGCTACCAAGCACCTGATGCAGATGTAACCGAATAATTTTTTTTGAAATCTCAGATCCCTTCAAAGACTGCCTATGCTGATGCTGAGTGACTATCCCTGAGTAATTATCCTCTTCCTCCTCAATCATCACGCTGATAGCTTGTAAGAACATTTTTGGTTCTGGGCGCCACCACCAGTGCCTAAGGCACAATTTTTCAGCCCCTGTTTAACAGGGGCGTGTAATTACAATTTTTGATGTAATACTTTGCAGCAGGGCTCGTTCCTGCATTCCAACTAGAGTGTCTGTGAGGGGTTGCAGTGTTGTGGCACCAGCACCAGTGCCTAAGGCCCAATTTTTCTGCCCCTGTCTAACAGGGGCGTGTAATTACAATTTTTGATGCAATACTTTGCAGCAGGGCTCGTTCCTGCGTTCCAACTAGAGTGTCTGTGAGGGGTTGCAGTGTTGTGGCACCAGCACCAGTGCCTAAGGCCCAATTTTTCTGCCCCTGTCTAACAGGGGCGTGTAATTACAATTTTTGATGCAATACTTTGCAGCAGGGCTCGTTCCTGCGTTCCAACTAGAGTGTCTGTGAGGGGTTGCAGTGTTGTGGCACCAGCACCAGTGCCTAAGGCCTAATTTTTCAGCTCCTGTTCAACAGGGGCATGTAATTACAATTCTTGATCTAATATTTCACAGCAGGGCCCTGTGAGGGCTTACAGTGTTGTGGCCACAGCAACACCTAAGGCCCAAATTTCTGCTGAGTATATAGGGCAGGACCCTACTTTCAAACATCTAACTTACAAACGACTCCTACTTGCAAACGGAAGGAGACAACAGGAAGTGAGATGAAATCTACCCCTAGGAAGGGAAATTCTCTCCTGTAAGAGTTAATATGGGAAAACAATTTCTCCTTTCCACTGATGCTTTCCAATCCTTGTTCCACAAAAAAACCCAAATTTTCAAAAAACATTTTTCATTGGGACAAAAAAGTGAGGTGAAATCTTCTGAAGAGGAGGAAAGACAGCAAAACAAATGTCACAGGGGTGATAACCCTTCCCTATGTTTTCCAAAAAGCTTAGAAAAGATTTTTTGGCTGAAGCTAAACACGTTAAAAATGTTCAAAATTACAAACAGATTCTACTTAACAACAAACCTACAGTCCCTGTCTTGTTTGCACCACCTGTATACTGCTGTTCAGAGTATATAGGGCCTGGTGGCCCCACACCTTTCCTTATTTTAATTTGGGTGCGGGGTTCCCCTTAATATCCATACAAGACCCAAAGGGCCTGGTAATGGACTGGGGGGTACCCATGCCGTTTGTCTCACTGATTTTCATCCATATTGCCATGACCCGACATGACATTAAACCCGCAAGCAGTTTTAAATGAGATTTTTTCCTTTAAAAATGACATTTGCTACAGGGACTGTTCTAAACATGGGAAACACACGTCACTTTACAGGCATACTATAGACACCCCCCAGGTACGATATTTAAAGGAATATTTCACTTTTTTTTTTTTACTTTAAGCATCATTAAAATCACTGCTCCCGAAAAAACGGCCGTTTTTAAAAGTTTTTTTTGCATTGATACATGTCCCCTGGGGTAGGACCCGGGTCCCCAAACCCTTTTTAGGACAATACCATGCAAATTAGCCTTTAAAATGAGCACTTTTGATTTTGAACGTTCGAGTCCCATAGACGTCAATGGGGTTCTAACGTTCGTGCGAACTTTCGGTCCGTTCGCGGGTTCTGGTGCGAACCGAACCGGGGGGTGTTCGGCTCATCCCTAGCCAGCTTGTATAAATTTCCTCCTCCCCTGCTGGCTCCTCAGTTCTTTAAAGAGCACCTCCAGTCCACTGGGGAGACACAAGAATATATGATAAACACAATTCATTATATCACATTTCCTGTAAGGAAATCTCTATGTCTTGATACACAATTGGGTGGGTACCCGGCTGTCCTGAAAGACTCCGGGAAAGAACGTTACCAGTAAGTAACTTCGTTTTTCCCCTAATCGTCTTTCAGGACAGCCACCTGAGAGGATAAACGAGCACTTACCCCTAGGGCAGGACCACGGCTTGTAAGACCTTGCGTCCAAAGGTCTGATCTTTAGCCGCCCAAAGATCCACTCTATAGTGTCTTACAAAGGTGGCAAAGCTGGACCAAGTTTCCGCTTTACAAATCTGTTCCGGCATTGCTCCAGCTCTCTCTGCTTGCGACGCAGCCATTGCCCTGGTGGAGTGTGCCCTGATACCCTCTGGGACCTGCATACCTCCTAACCTATAAGCCTGTTCAATGGCTTCTTTTAGCCATCTGGCTATGGTACGTCTTGTGGCCTTTTGCCCTTTCCTTGCTCCAGAAATCAAAATAAATAAGGAGTCCGTTTTCCTAATATCTTTGGTTGCTTCTAAGTAATGCAAAACACATCTCCTTACATCTAAACTATGGAACTTTACTTCTTGTTCCTTAGAAGGATTTGGGCAAAATGATGGCAACACAATCTCCTGGCCTCTGTGGAATTTCGAGGCCACCTTAGGGAGAAATGCCGGATCCATTCTAAAAATTATGTGATCTGGAAAAATCTGAAAAAAGGGAGGCCTGGTTGATAGGGCCTCCATCTCACAGACCCTTTTAGCCGTAGTAATTGCCACCAAAAAAACTGCTTTAAACGTCAGCATCTTCAGGTTGCAATCATCCAGTGGTTCAAAGGGGTGAGCTGTCATAGTTTGCAGCACTAATGACAGATCCCACTTTGGAAAAACTGTACCCTGTATCGGTCTTTGTCTGCTCAGTGATCTAAAGAGTCTGATTACCCATGGATCAGATGCTAATCTCTTCTCCAGGTAAACAGAAAGTGCTGACACTTGACTTTTAAGCATGCTAAGACTTAGTACCTTGTCTATCCCGTCCTGTAGGAACTCCATGACTGCCACTGAGCCTTGTGTATTGAATTTTTTGTCTATACACCATCTGTTGAAACACCTCCATACTTTTTGGTAGATGTTCCGTGTCTCCATCTTCCTGCTTTTCAGCATTGTGTCTATTAGATGGCCTGAGAACCCTTTCGCTTCTAGCAACTGCTCCTCAGACACCATGCAGCCAAGTTCGATCTTTCCACTTGGGGGCAGTGTACTGGGCCCTGGGAGAGTAGATCTTCCTGGATCGGTAAAAACCAGGGGGGTTCTACCGCGAGTTCTCTGAGCATAGAGAACCACGGTCTCTTGGGCCAATAGGGCACTATGAGAATTAGCGTTGTATTCTCTGTACGAAGTTTTCTTATTACCGCTGGTAGGAGAATAGGTGGGGGAATGACATAGCATTTGCTGAATGCCCATGCTTGTGCCAGCGCATCTACCCCGAGCGCTCTGTCCTCTCTTTCCAGGGAGAAGAACGCTCTGACTTTCCTGTTTTCCTTTGAGGCAAACAAGTCCACCTGAGGTATTCCCCACTTGTGAGCAATCTGCTCGAATACCTCCTGGTTTAGCGCCCAATCGCCTTCTCTCACCTTTTCCCTGCTGAGGAAATCTGCCACTTTGTTTAAATCCCCTTTCAAATGGATTGCTGACAAAGAGAGTAGGTTTCTTTCTCCCCACTTCAAGATTTCCTCTGCTAATGTCCACAGGGCTCCGCTCCTTGTTCCTCCCTGTTTGTTTATATAGGCGATCACTGACACATTGTCGGACCTGACCTGTAAATGTTGACCTTTGAACTCTGACTGGAAGGCTTGAAGTGCATACCATACTGCTCTTAATTCCTTCCAGTTGGATGATCTCCTCCCCTCGTCTTTTCCCCAAGTTCCTTTGCGCTATCTGAGCGCTTAAATGCGCTCCCCACCCTACGCCACTTGCGTCTGTGGTTAGGATTCGGGAAATGGGTAGATTCCACAGCCGTCCCTTGTTTATGTTCTCTATTGTCCTCCACCACCATAAGGTTCCTTTCACCCTTGCTGATAAAAGAACCCTGGTGTCTAAAGACTCCTGCTTGCGATCCCACATTTTTAACAGGAACACCTGCAGTGGCCGAAAATGCAGGCCGGCCCATTGGACCGCTGGAATCGCAGATGTCAACAGTCCCAGTGTTGACATTATCTGCCTTATGGCACACGGTATATTGGCTTGTAATAAGCTTACTTCCTTCTGAATTTTCCCTATTTTTTCTTCGGGCAGAAACAGTCTTTGTTGCGCTGAATCTATGACATACCCCAAGTATACTATTTGCTGACTGGGTTGTAAATTGGATTTTTCCAAATTTACCAGCCAACCCAGACTTTCTAAGTACGTCTGTGTGTAGCTGAGGTTTTCTAGTAACTTCCGGGGCGACTCTGCAAATAGGAGGAGGTCGTCCAAGTAAGCTATGACAGATATGCCTTTGACCCGTAATGGTGCCAGAGCTTCGGCCAGAATCTTGGTAAAAATTCTGGGCGATGAGGAGAGGCCGAAGGGTAGAGCCTGAAATTGAAGATGCCTGGTTCCTATTCCCGTCTCTATCGCAAACCTTAGAAATTTTTGACATGCCTGCTGTATCGGGGTGTGCAGGTATGCGTCCTTTAGGTCTAGGGAGACCATATAACAGTTTGGGGGCAGAAGGGCCCTTACTGAATATATGGACTCCATTCTGAACCTTTTGTAGGTTATGGATAAATTTAGAGGCTTGAGGTTGAGGATGGGTCTGGTCTTCCCTGAAGTTTTCTGAAGTCCGAATATGTGGGAGTAGAAACCCTGCCCTCTTTCTCCCCTTGGTACCTTGATGATCACCTTTTGTTGCTGGAGCTCCTCTAAGGATCTCATTAATCCTCTGGCCTTCTTGTTTTTTGGGGGTTTGGTGATGTATAATCTGTTTGGGGGTGCTTTTGAGAACTCCAAACGATATCCCTCCTTTATCGTTCTCAGAATGAATTTGTTGGAAGATATCTCTTCCCATTGCGGAAGGAAAGCCCCCAGTCTTCCCCCTACTGCGACTATTGTGTCATTTCTTTTGGGTTTGCTCAGGAGGACGAAAAATCACCCCCCCTTTGCCTTTCCCTCTCTGAACCCAAGGTTTCCTCTGGGTTTCCATTTTGGGAGCTGCAAATTGGGGTCTTGTATTCCCTCTTTGCCTCTTTTTATTTTGTTGTGGCTGTTTCCAATTTGCCTTACCTTTTAGTGGAAACGCCTTCTTTTTATCTGCCGTTCGATCCAGCACCTTCTCTAAGCCTGGTCCGAATAGCAGATCCCCTGTAAAAGGAATTCCACAGAGCTTGGCTTTGGACGCGCAGTCACCCTGCCATGTCTTAAGCCATAATGCTCTTCTAGTGGAATTGGCTAGGGCGGAGGACCTGGCTGGCATTCGCACCAATTCTGCGGATGCGTCTGCGATATAAGCAAGACCTCGCAGCAGCGTGGGAAATGAGTTTAGGATCTGCTCCTTTGCAGTACCTGCCTCAATGTGAGCCTGTAATTGGTTTAACCAGAACTCTATGTTCCTAGCTACCACCGCGACCGCCATTGCTGGCTTCAGGCTACCCACGGTTGAGTCCCATGACTTCTTTAACAGGGAGTCCATCCTTTTATCCATTGGCTCAGACAAAACCCCCATGTCCTCAAAGGCCAAGTCCGTGTGCCTCGACACTTGCGAGAAGGCCACATCTAGTTTTGGAATCTTGTTCCATACTGATGCTGGGTCCTCCGAGAAGGGAAATCGCCTTTTTAAGGCCTTAGAAAAAAATGGCTTCCTTTCAGGTTCCTGCCACTCCTTTTTAATAGCCTCTATAAGGACCTCATGAACAGGAAAATTCTTCTTTTCCTGTTCCCCCAGGCCCTCATACATCTGATCATGCAGCGACAATGTCTTTTTCTCTGTTGGTATACCTAGTGTGGTATAGATGGCCCCTAACAGATGATCTACCTCATCTAAAGAGAGTTTGTATCGGGATGGCTTCCTGGAATCCCCATCCAGGGCTTCCCCCTCACTCTTGGGAGCCAGATGTTGCACTGTCCGGCTCCTCCTCCACCTCCTCCCTAGGGGCTACTGAAGAGCCTGCACTCGTGGTGGGTATTACCTGTGTTTTTGGTAATGGTGTTGTCAGAGGAGCAGTCTGAAGCTGTGGCATTTGGAATCCCTCAAAGAAGGTTTTGAAGGATTTGAAAGTATTAGACAATTCCTTAACTGATGCCGCTAGCTCACCCTGCTCTGAAAAGTGTTCTTGTACTAGTTTACTAATACACTCTTTGCATAATGCCTTTTTCCAGGTATCTTTAAGGGTAACTTTACAGGAAGGACACCTCTTTTTTGAAACATGAGAGACCCTGGTTTTTTCTGTTTTCTGAAAAGACATAAGACAAAAACCCCATACCATTAATACACAGTACCCCTCCCCCGCACATTTGCAGGAGTGCAACACTTCATTCGGGCTTGCCTCACCAGGGGCCCTATGAAACCACCCTCTGAAACATGAGGTTCTTTAACCTACTCCCCCCCCTCCCTTGGCCCTAAATTGATGGGGGGGGGTGGGGGGGTGGTGGTACAGGCCAGGGGAGCTCCACCCTAGGTTCCCCTTACCTTCACATGGCTGGAGCTGGTCTCTGCTGGAGCAGTGCGGTCTAGGTCCTCTGCATCCGCCATCCTCGTGTCACCTCCGGAGCCTGTGCTGTCTCTACAGCTTGTCTGGCTCCTCTCCAGCCCATGCCTGGCTCCTTTTCAGCGTTCTTGGCCGGAACCGGAAGCCGCAAACCCGGAAGTGCCCGCCCCTTTCAGCCGGATATGACGTCACCCACCACAGGCCGCGCAGTCCCAATACCCGGCATGTTTGTTTTTTTCACATGCTGCTGGGGGTATGAGACTGCAGGAGCTGCGCTCCGCTTCACTGCACTCAGTGTTGAAAAGGCCGCCCCCCGACCTCAACCTGCACTCAGGGATGCGGGGGTGGCAATCAGAAAAAACGACTTTCCTGTCCAGGTTAGTGTAACTGCTGCTCACAGGACTTTGCCTCACCAGCCTGCTCTGTACACCAACCTCTCTGGTCTGTCCTAGGAGTCCCCACTCTTCTTTCAGGACATGTTTGCCTGAGCCTCCTCTGGCTCCCCTGGCTGGTTCCTATGGTGTCTCCCCACTGGAGGAAACACAAATAACTGAGGAGCCAGCAGGGGAGGAGGAAATTTATACAAGCTGGCGCAGGTGTTTCCAAACAGAAGGGAGGAGCCAAGCTCTCAGGTGGCTGTCCTGAAAGACGATTGGGGAAAAAAGTGACTCAAAGTACTGACATATCAAAGTACTGACCTTGATGAGCATGGAATTCTGGAGATTATTAGTTTCAGATAGACAGAACAGAAAAGGAATTTGATATATTTCCTCATTTAAGAATGTTTTAATGACCACTTAGTCATGGCATTTGCTTGTATGGGATACAGAGAACTGCTTGTCATGTTTAAAGAAAAACATTTTAACTTTTTGTATCATGTTTTTGTATGTATAACACATGGATATATTGCTTTCCACGGGAGGATAAGACACTAAGTAAAACTTAAAGCAGAATTAAACCCTCCTATCTTTAACAGCCAAGGACACTGCTTCTATCTGCCATGGTGCTGCACATGTGACACCAGCCATTTGATGGTTTGACAGTTTGGTTGAGGACACAAGCAAATGTGACAGTTTGCAATCCCAGCATTCCAGGAATGTAACTGTTTTATAAAACCATTAAATCGATTATGATTTATTGCTGTTTGGTCACTCTGGGCTTCAGCAAAATGGCAGCCTCCAGCAAGAAGCAAGATGTTATGGGTAAAGTTTGGCTTTAAGGTTTTAATGCGTGAGCTTTCTCTAATGGCTTTACTCGTGTATCTTCTGCACAGCTCAGTTTTAGCAAAGCAATAACAAAAAAGAAGAAGATGCTAACAACTTTTATTTAAAGAGAACCTGAACTATGTAAACTGTGCCCAAATAGGCAAGCAGAGAGCAAAGGACTAGTCATCAGTATTGCTTGTAGGCACCCTAGAGCTGATGTGCATTCTGTCTGTGTGTGGAGGCACTATCTTGGTAAAGGAACATGGTTTTGCTTCCTCATGTTAGGGCTGCCCTCCTGATTAAGGATGAGCTCAGGCATATTCGCAAACAGCACGTGCAGAACCCGCCAGGAAGTCGGCATTGCACAGCGCTAATCACAAGCAGTGAGACATTTCCCAATCTCTGCAGCCACGCATCGGGACAATGTTTCACTGCTTGTGATTAGCGCTCCGCAGTGCCGACTGCCTGGCGGGCTCTTGCACGTGCTGTTTGCAAATACGCCTTAGTTCATCCTTACTCCTGATTATTGATGATTTGTAAGGGATGAGCGAGTGTGCCTGGTTCAGTTTGTGTGGGGTTCTTCAAATCTGGTCTGAAATCTAAAAAATTTGGAACTTAAAATCACTGCCATGGGGGACATGTACCAATGCAAATACATTTTTTTTAAATAGCATACAGTGGGGAGAGGGTCCATTTATTGAAACTTTGAGGGCGACATGGGAAAAACACCAATCCTTTTGCATTTCATGCTTGGGAGATAGCAATAAATAGAGATTCTTTTTTTTGCAGTAACAAACTACACTGTCTCCTCCTCAAGGGTGCAGAGCAGCCACCTTTTTCCTCCTCCTCCTCCTCCTCCAATACCACCATACTTCTGCTGAGCTTCATAAACATTTCTTTTTTATTTTGCTCCCTTCCCCTTCCCCTACAGGATGCATAGCAGGTTAGTGATTTTTTTTTGTTCACTGATATCCCTTTTGGCCAGTTCACAAACCTTTATATTGCTGCTGCTGGAGCAATAGAAAAAAATGTCCTTAAATAATTTCTATTCCCAGCGCCTTCATGCTTTGTAAAACAACCCATTTAAACAAGTTTGTGGCCTGTGCTACACCACAGTGTCAGGTACACAGTCACTGTTATTTGCCCAGAAAGGCATACACCAACCGCCATTTTTTTTCACGAAAAGCCATTACTGCCTTCCACTAGACTGTGGAGGGTTGCAGTGCTAATGGTGAGGGAAAGAGTTGGGGTGCTGGCAGTGAGGGGGAAGAGTATTAGGGTGCTGGCAGTTCGGAGGTGAAGTGCTGCAGTGCTAGCGGTAAATAGAAGGTAATAGTGAGGGTGCGAACTGTGAGGAGGTGGAAGAAATGTGGGACAGCTTCATGGGGAAAGTTTCTCTCCTCCTGGATACAAGGGGAAAGTCGAAAATTTACTGCTACCATCTCAGAGCGAAACTAAAATTCAGAACTTTGAGGTGTGTTACAATAACCTCTTGACTGCATTTTGCATGGTTCCAAAACTTAACTGCATTATCCAGATGACTTCTTACTAATGATTTGTACAGGGGCAAAATTATACCTCTCTCTGGAGTCCTTACCTCTCTTAATACAAGAAAGGACTTTGTTCGCTTTGGAAACTGCAGCTTGGCATTGCATGCTATTATTGAGCTTATGATTCAACAAAACCCTCAGATCCTTCACCATTGATTCCCCCAGTTGTACTCCCACTAGTATGTATGATGCATGCATGCATGCAGTTTTCTGTTCATTTACAAATTGATCATTCCAAACCTGTAGACTTTACCTTACACATGAGCAGAGTTTGGGAAACTGTTTCAAAAGCTTTTGCAAAATCCAGGTATACCACATCCACAGCCACCCCTCTATCCAAGATTTTACTTACCTCTCATAAAAAGAAATCAGGTTTGTTTGACAACTTCTCTCTTTCATGAATCCATGCGGTCTATTGCTTAAAATATTTTTTTCCAGCAAGAACTCGTCTATGCGGTCTTTTAATAAGCTCCCCAGTATCTTCCCGACTATAGAAGTTAAACTAACAGGTCTATAGTTACTTGATAAAGACTTTGATCCCTTTTTTTGGCCCTGCGCCAATTCAGTGGTACCAGTGGTACCATTCTAGTCATTAATGAGTCCCTAAATATTAGAAAAAATACCGTATATACTCGAGTATAAGTCTAATTTTTCAGCATGTTTTTTTGTGCTGAAAGTGCCCCCCTCGACTTATACTCGAGTCAATCACTTTTCTGCAGCAAAAAATTTCATTTTCCGAACCGAACTACAACATATCCAAAGCTGAAGTTCCTAGCTCTAAGTGACCCCGAGATACGGGGCCCCAAAATCGGTTCGGAAAATGTCATTCTCTGCTGTAGAAAAGTGCTTGACATTTTCTGAACCGATTTTGGGGCCCCATATCTCAGGGCCACTTGGTGCTAGGAACCCCAAGTTTGGTGTACAAACCCAGTAGAACTGGTACCACAACATATCCAAAGCTGAAGTTCCTAGCTCTAAGTGGCCCTGAGATACGGGGCCCCAAAATCGGTTCGGTAAATGTCATTCTCTGCTGCAGAAAAGTGCTTGACATTTTCTGAACTGATTTTTGGGGCCCTGTATCTCGGGGCCACTTGGTGCTAGAAACCCCAGCTTTGGAAATTTTATGCTGCTAGTTCCACTGGGTTTTCGCACCAAGTTTGGGGTTCTTAGCACTAAGTGGCCCCGAGATATGGAGCCACAAATTTGGTCAACTGTGTCCATCTGCAGCAATGTCACTTCGGGACCCTTTGGGTTCAGAGACCCCAAATTTTTGCTGCAGCTAGGGGGCATCTAGGAACCCTTAACTACCGAGTTTGAAGTTCAGGGGACCTATGGCTGCAAATGGGCACAGTGAGGCATGCAAATGGGCATTGTTGACCCTCTTTTCCACTTACAGTAGCTGTGCATTTCTCACCCTCGTCTTATACTCGGGTCAATAAGTTTTTCCCAATTTTTTTGTGGTAAATTAGGGCCTCGACTTATACTCGGAACGACTTATACTCGAGTATATACGGTAGCTTTGAAATGACAGAGCTCAATTCTTTTAGGATCCTTGGGTGGATGCCATCTGGTCCAGGTGCTTTATCTACCTTTATTCTGTCTAAATATTTCTGGACCATATCCCTTTTGAGCCTACATGCTCAGACCTGACCTTTTTACTTTTAATATATTTGGAGAATTCTTTTGGGGATTGTCCTACTATCTTTTCCAATCTGTCGTTTGTTTTGAATTTTTGCGTCCTTGATTTCCTTTTTATATATTCTGTTATATTCTTTGTAACATATAAGCATTTCTTCATTTTTATATTTTTTTAAAGTTCTTTTTTTTATTATTTATAGCCATTTTAACTTTGGTTGTAAGCCACATAGGTTTAATTTTTAGCCTTTTAAACTTATTGCCCATGGGAATATACCTTGCAGTGAGTTTACATACAGTCACTTTGAAAAATTCCCATTTCTGTTCTGTGTCCATTTATGCCAATATTCCCTCCCAGTCTAATGCCCCGTATACACAGTCAGATTTTCCGACAGAAAATGTGTGATAGGACCTTGTTGTCGGAAATTCCGACCGTGTGTAGGCTCCATCACACATTTTCCATCGGATTTTCCGACCCATAAAGTTTGAGAGCAGGATATAAAATTTTCCGACAACAAAATCCATTGTCGGAAATTCCGATCGTGTGTACACAAATCCGACAGACAAAGTGCCACGCATGCTCAGAATAAATAAAGGGATGAAAGCTATTGGCCACTGCCCCGTATATAGTCCCGACATACATGTTTTACAAAAGTGTGAACAAGATATGGTGAAAAATACTCCTGCGCTAGTGAGATTGTTTGCTGTAAAACAAAGGTAGTATTGTAGTCAGAGATAGGACTGGGGGAGATGATGGAGCGTGTCCCGCTGCCTTACCTGACCAGGGGTGGTCTGGAAAGGACTGTTTAGTAGGAAGTGGGTGGAAGGTGCGTGATCAAACGCTTACATCAAGAAATGTATGGTTTATTTATGTAAAAGAATACAGACATATAGTCATATAGATATAAAATCATACAAATGCTACATAATATTAAAAAAAAAAGGAAAAACAGGTAACAAAATAATGATAATAATAATAGTAATGGAGAATTTTAACTACTCGGAAATTGACTGGAGTAATGGCACTGCTGGGACAGTTAAAGGGCAAACATTTATAAACCTATTACAAGACAATTTTATGGTCCAGTTTATTGAGGCCCCAACTAGGAATGGTGCTCTGCTGGACCTGGTAATTCAAACCATGCAGAGCTTATTACCAATATTCATAAAAAGGAAAATCTGGATAGCAGTGACCATAACATCATTGCATGTAATGTTAGCTGTAAGCAACAAACACATATGGGTAAGATAAAAACGCTTAACTTTAAGAATTTTCCAAGGATGAAGCTGCTCTCCAAGACTAATGCACCGTACACACGGTCGGACTTTGTTCGGACATTCCGACAACAAAATCCTAGGATTTTTTCTGACGGATGTTGGCTCAAACTTGTCTTGCATACACACGGTCACACAAAGTTGTCGGAAAATCCGATCGTTCTAAACGCGGTGACGTAAAACACGTATTGTCATATAGATATAAAATCATACAAATACTACATAATATTAAAAAAAAGGAAAAACAGGTAACAAAATAAGTACTAGGAAGTTAAAATTGGGGTGTGCCCATATTGAGGCAGGTATTTAAGAAAGGCTGACGCGTTTCAAGGAAAACCTCTTCATCAGAGCCAGGAGAACTGGAGCAAAGTCTGTATGGGCCGGTAGGCCGACATGTGTACATGGGGAGAGGTGGTGTTGCTAGTAGGAGGATGTGTCCTGTGATGGACAATTAATTATTCCAAGTTCCATACCCAGGTGTTCTAGATGGGGTATAAATAAGAACAATATATACCGTACACTACAGACTGGAGACGTAAGATAAGTTAAGTTTACATTGAAAAATGCATTCATAAAATGATAAAAAGTATATAATAAAATATATTAGATATAAAAATTACCATATCAGTACAAAAAATTAATGATAGGTAGTGGGATTTTGAAGCACAGAGCATGAGATTGTAGTCTAAATACATACAAATAAAAGAATCTACGCATACATAAGTGTACACACACATACTCGTGTACACATACATGCACATACTTACACGTGCATAATACAAACGCATGTAAACAAGAATCATTCTGGATTTTCACTCTTGGGTCATTGGTTCCCGATGGAATGAATGAAGATCTAGATATCCACGGGGCCATCTAGATACAGAATATCACCATCATGCTTTGCCCCCCCCCCCCTATCCTTGCCATCCCCCCCCCTTATTACCTGTGATCCCCTTTATACCATCACCATCATTCCACCCTACGGTAGACCCTGTATACCCTCTCCTGTCCCCGCAGTTTCATGTACACCATTTCTCCTCATATTATTCACTTCTGCTGTTAAACAACCCATATAAACGTATGTGTGTATATGTATGTATGTGTATGTGTGTGTATGTGTGTATATGTATATGTGTATGTGTGTGTGTATGTATGTATGTGTGTGTATATGTATATGTGTGTATATGTATATGTGTATATGTGTGTGTGTATATATATATATATATGTAGGAAGGCCAGTATGGTGGCCTGAATTTATGGGAGGAGCCCGGGGGGTACTTAAGCAGCCCGCTCACCTGTGGTGCTTGTCGGTTTCCTGTGCGCGATATACGTCACTAGGCCGACTATTCGATATAGCAGCGTCCGCAAGTTCTTGCCTCGCAAGTTCCCGTTTTCGATACTCCGTACTCAAAACTTTCGAAGTCCGCTTTTTCGTTCCTAGTTTGTACCACGCGTCTGGCTTGGCTGTCGCAGGTAAGGTCCCGTCGGACTTTTCGTTTTCATATCATGTCACAAAACCGTGAGTTCAAATTTCGTTTCACCCGCATCTCACAAACTGCAATGTATATCGCTCGTACTTTCGATATGTTACAAATTCGACAGCACAGCGACGCTGACGTCGCTTCATTTCTAGCATGTCGGTATCGATAGACAGCCATAGCCAGTCGCAAGTTGTAAATTGTCAAAGCAAGTTAGTTCGATACCAATCATTTCTCATTTCTGAAACATTCTAAACTCATTTCTGACATTTCAAATCATTTCTGAAACATTCTAAACTCATTTCTGACATTTCAAATCATTTCTGAAACATTTCTAAACTCATTTCTGACATTTCAAATCATTTCTCATTTCAGTCACCTACCGCGCTCCGATTCGAATCCAGTCGCACCAAAGATGCGCCGATTCGTTCCGGTGTGCCCCAGTTATTACGGCCTCATTTCTATACATGCTCCAGAGTTACGTTATTGTCAGTCAATTGTACCTCTGTCATGGTTATCATTTCATTTCCACGTATCACGTTCCGACATGAATTCAGTCGCATGAAAAATGCACCGATTCGTCTCGGCGTGCCCCAGGATTGGCCTCATTTCTATACATGCTCCAGAGTTACGTTTTATCAGTCATTTGTACCTCTGTCATGGTTATCATTTCATTTTCCATGTATCACGTCCCGGCATGAATTCAGTCGCATGAAAAATGCACCGATTCGTCTCGGCGTGCCCCAGGATTGGCCTCATTTCTATACATGCTCCGGAGTTACGTTTTATCAGTCATTCGTACCTCTGTCATGGTTATCATTTCATTTCCATGTATCACGTTCCGACATGAATTCAGTCGCATAAAAAAAAAAAAAAAAAATGCACCGATTCATCTCGGCGTGCCCCAGGATTGACCTCATTTCTATACATGCTCCAGAGTTACGTTATCAGTCATTTGTACCTCTGTCATGGTTATCATTTCATTTCCACGTATCACGTTCCGACAGGAATTCAGTCGCATGAAAATGCACCGATTCGTCTCGGCGTGCCCAGGATTGGCCACATTTCTGATACATGCTCCAGAGTCCGGATCATAGCTAATCGCAGACATCGGGGGATTGATCCACATCTCTGTCATGCAATTTCTACCATTTCACTCCCACAACGCATCACCGTTTCGAAACCAGTCGCATCTGAGGCGCACCGATTCGTCACGGCATGCATCACTGGTTCCGATCGCATTTCATACCTATACCAGAGCTCGGTTAGTTGCCAGTCGCTAACACGGCACAACCACTTCGAGCCTCGGTCAAAACAATCATTTCTCTCATTTCATTTAATATTGCACTCCTATTCGAATCCAGATGCATCAAACAAGCACCGATTCGTCCCAGGAGCACCAATATTTTCAGTTGCCTCATTTCAATACATGCTCCAGAGCCCGGTTCACGGTCGAACAAATCGTGACACGACCAGGCCGGACCTCTGTCATGCAGTTCATTCATTTCACAATCAAGGCAAACATTTCGAATCATTTCATTGTCACAAGATTGCAAGCACCATACAAATCATTGCTTCAAGTTACTTAGCAATCCCTTCACGAATTGTCACCTTTCATTTTCCTCAGGTCAGTCAAAGTTCAGTAGGTCCACCCTGCACCAGGTTGGACGATATCCCCCCAGGTAAAAAAAAAAAAAAAAAAAAAAAAAAGGGGGAAAGGGAGAATAAGTCGGGTAAGTATGACTCAGCGGATCAAAGAAAAAACTTGAAATTCATCTCACCCCCAATAGGTTACAGTCAACCAGGAAATAAAGCTCGAGAGATCCTCACCAGAGCAACCATGTCCCAGGCCGGCAGTGAAGACTTCACGGCCCCTCTGTCACCTACTCCGGTCTCAGAAAGCGGCAGCGTGCAATCCCTCAGGGGATGGACTATCCCCAAACTGACGGCAGAGCTCAGACGCAGAGGTGTCCCCTTCCCCGCCACAGCGAGGAAAGGCGAGCTCTTCAAACTCCTCTTTCCCCCACCAGCAGCAGGACCCAGTACCCAACAGGCATCCCTCCAGTCCATATCATCGGCCATCTCGCAATTACACACGATGGTGTCATCTCTATCCACCTCAGTTGCAGACGTCCAAGCCAGGGTTGCACTTCTGAAGGCCCGACCAGCCACGGCTGTCCCCGACCCAACTGCAACTCAGACCTTGACACCTCTTCCTACAGGTACCTCAGGCTCAAGCGCCATTGTCTACCCCTCCCATCTGGTCCCAACCAGTATCAGGAAGGACATTTTGGACGCCAAGGACGTCAACCTGGCCTCTCTCCTTATCTCCGTGCATGATTTGGCAGAAAATAAGGCCTACTCCTGGGGCGATATATCGGTGCCCAGCAAGCCCCCAGGAGATCTCGACAAACTTAGAGTAATTTTTGGAAACCTCAATGTTCCTATCGCTGAGCACAAAGTCGATGGTCCAGCTAACATCATCACCTTTCTCGGGGTCGGCTTGGATACCTGCGCAATGCAGGCCAGTCTCCCCCCCGACAAATTAACACGCATTAGGGCAGTCCTTCACGAGTTTACACACACCAAGGGCTGTACCAAAAAACAGTTGCAGTCTCTCCTGGGTATGCTCAACTTCGCTATGCGAATTATCCCACAAGGCCGCACATTTGTATCACGCCTGCTTAGATTTCTGTCAGAAACTCAAGACCCTGATCAGATTTTGAAATTAGACTCCGCAGCTATAGCGGACCTATCAATGTGGGAGGAATTCTTGTCCGCCTGGAATGGCATATCTCTATTTATACCTATGGTTTCGGTCCATTCACCCCAGGTGGTGACTGACGCTGCAGCCTCCACAGGTTTCGCGGCAATTTTTGGCCATCATTGGTTTTCAGGACCCTGGCCTCAACAGATACTGTTGATACCCGGCTTTTCCCAAACATCTGCCCTCTTTGAGCTTTATCCCATAGTGGCAGCCGCACAACTCTGGGGCCACCACTGGACAGGACAAACCGTAGTCTTCACCACCGACAACCAGGCCACAGCAGACATCATCAACAGAGGCAGGTCCAAGTCCCTAGCAGTCATGTCCTTCCTGCGCAGGTTGGTACAACTGTCTTTACAGCATCAGTTCAATATACACTGTGAATTTATTCCCGGCAGATACAACTCAGCAGCTGACGCACTATCACGTTTCAATTATCCCTCCTTTTTCAAACAGGTTCCCGATGCCGATCCAATGTCGGCCCCTATCCCTGTCTGGTCCCAACTGACCCTGGACTAGTTCAACATCTACACGGAGCTACGCAACTCATAAATCATTCCCTCTCCTACAACACACTTAAAGCCTACCAGACAGCTTGGAAGGCCTTTAATAAATTCCTCACGTCCTGCCGTAAAGGACCAACAGATATCAAACAGGTACTGGCCTTCACTGCACACTGCCACACGCAGCTGGCCTTATCCTACAATACCATCCGGCTATACCTAGCCGGCGTTCAACATTTCATGGCGCTTGAAGACCCGACGAAACCATCACTGTTCTCATCTCACGCTATACGAGCCATTCTAAGGGGAATTCAGAAACAACAGCCAGTCATCAGCACTAAGCGCTTGCCCATTACGGGGCCCATCTTTAGGGACATGTCAACTATTCTGGCTACTTCGCCATTCGGTCTGCTCCCCAGCACGGTCTTACAAGCAGCCATATATTTAGCTTACTATGGGTTCTTGCGGCCTGGCGAATTCACCTCTAACAAACCCACAGACCACGTACTATGCAGACGACACTTGCTTCGATACCAAGATCACTTTATCCTGCACCTCGAGGTCTCTAAAACCCAGCAAACGGGCTCGGGAGTGAACATTCATCTCTACAAAACCAACAACAGCTGGTGTCCAGTCGCTGTACTCAACCGACTCCTGTCTCTCCTGCCTGAGCAACCAGACAGCAGTCCCCTTCTACCATTCCCAGTCAAACCCTTAAATGCCTCTCAGTTTGTGAAACACATAAGGATACTTCTCTATGTTTCACTACAGGCACATCTGACAGCCTAACAGCACCGCAAAAAGAAAATACAATCTATTTACATCCATAGATAGGTGCGTTCTGTCATCAGCCCACCTGTCTGCCACCTCCAATATTTGGTCACCAACACCAGCTTATCCCCCTAACGTATCCACTCCCGCCACTCTCCGCTATTGCGTTGCACAAACTACACATTCCCACCCTACCGCCATGACACTGGTTCTACATAGGCACAATACATGCTGTGTAGGGGTGGTCTCCACATGTGTGTGCATGCATGTGGACATGTATATGTGTGCATGTATATAAATATATATATATGTGTGCATATGTGTGTATGTGTATATATAATTTTGTAAAGATTTATGTGAATATATACATATATTTATTTTGTGCACATTGTTTCTTTATCTATGTATATATATGCATATGCGTTTTAGATTTTTATGTACATTTGATATATGCATTTTTGTATACATTTTTGTGGATTTCCATTTGAATGAACACATTTCTGTTTTTGCACAAACCACATGGCCATCTTTGTGCCCCCATTTGTGCTTTCAGTGAACAGGGACATACCTTCACATATCTGTTCCAGCACAGCGTTTACGTGCTGGCAGAGTTTTTACACGCATGCACATGTCCTTTGGACAAAAAAAATATTTCTCAATGTGTCTCAGTGCACTTTTTACTTCAATTACCATCGCCCCTCTCCCCCCCCCCCCCCCCTCTCATATGCATATATGTTTGTTTTTTTTTTGTTTTTTTTTTTTTTTGTTTTTTTATGCATTTACATGCGTTTGTATTATGCACGTGTAAGTATGTGCATGTATGTGTACACTTATGTATGCGTAGATTCTTTTATTTGTATGTATTTAGACTACAATCTCATGCTCTGTGCTTCAAAATCCCATTACCTATCATTAATTTTTTGTACTGATATGGTAATTTTTATTTCTAATATATTTTATTATATACTTTTTATCATTTTATGAATGCATTTTTCAATGTAAACTTAACTTATCTTACGTCTCCAGTCTGTAGTGTACGGTATACATTGTTCTTATTTATACCCCATCTAGAACACCTGGGTATGGAACTTGGAATAATCAATTGTCCATCACAGGACACATCCTCCTACTAGCAACACCACCTCTCCCCATGTACACATGTCGGCCTACCGGCCCATACAGACTGTGCTCCAGTTCTCCTGGCTCTGATGAAGAGGTTTTCCTCGAAACGCATCAGCCTTTCTTAAATACCTGCCTCAATATGGGCACACCCCAATTTTAACTTCCTAGTACTTATTTTGTTACCTGTTTTTCCTTTTTTTTAATATTATGTAGTATTTGTATGATTTTATATCTATATGACAATACGTGTTTTACGTCACCGCGTTTAGAACGATCGGGTTTTCCGACAACTTTGTGTGACCGTGTGTATGCAAGACAAGTTTGAGCCAACATCCGTCAGAAAAAATCCTAGGATTTTGTTGTCGGAATGTCCGAACAAAGTCCGACCGTGTGTACGGTGCATTAGTCTTGGAGAGCAGCTTCATCCTTGGAAAATTCTTAAAGTTAAGCGTTTTTATCTTACCCATATGTGTTTGTTGCTTACAGCTAACATTACATGCAATGATGTTATGGTCACTGCTATCCAGATTTTCCTTTTTATGAATATTGGTAATAAGCTCTGCATGGTTTGAATTACCAGGTCCAGCAGAGCACCATTCCTAGTTGGGGCCTCAATAAACTGGACCATAAAATTGTCTTGTAATAGGTTTATAAATGTTTGCCCTTTAACTGTCCCAGCAGTGCCATTACTCCAGTCAATTTCCGAGTAGTTAAAATTCTCCATTACCACTGCCCCAGCCATTGCAGCACTTTCCATCTGTGCAAGGAGCTGAGTCTCCACCTCCTCATTAACAATGGGAGGTTTTGTTTTTTTTTGGTTTTTTTTTTTATATCTTTATTTATCCAAACAGTTTACAATTTTTGACATTACTACAGTAAAAACAAAGAGAAAAACACATCACCACATAGATGGTGGTTATTCAATATGACATTAATCCGATACTACCATCCTATAAACATACCACCTAAATACATCCTAGCGATCAACCATGCAACCCTATCATACAACCCATGCATAGCCTACCCCACAAACCAACCAACAGACAAAAATAGGTAAGAGGAAAAAAAAAAAAAAAGGGGGGGGGGAAGGGGGGGGGGGAAGGGAAGGGATCGAGGGTAAGTATAACCGCTTCTCTCCCTGCCATATACACCTATATCCTTAAGGGTTCCCAGCCTCCTATACCTCACGTAGTACTTCTGACGAGGCACTATACGCTGCCCATCTATCCCAAGTAGCTATTGTCCATTTAATCTGTTTATTAGATCCTTCACAATGGGAGGTTTATAACAAACTCCAATGATAACTTTTGTGGTACGCACACCCATAATGCTTTAGACTCATCACACTCTCCATCAAATAGGGTCTCTTTCACACTCCCTTTGAAATCACTTCTCACTTCTGGCATTGGTGAACAAACATTTTAATTCATTGTCACATTTTGCAAACATATGTTGCTTATTTTAAATTTTAGTACAAATAGTACAATTTCCAATGGTTGATTGTAACAAAGGAAGCTTCGTATCATCTGCCATAGCCCTCCCCCCATCTTTCCCCATTCCACCCACCAATAGGGGCTGACCCCTATTAGCATATAGGTTGCACTCCAATGAAAAGTCAGCCAAGTGTTCTAAAAACCCAAATCCCTCCTCCTTACACCAGGTCTTTAGCCATGCTTTTAGCTCTCTAATCACCCCCTGCCTTTCCTGTGTTGCACACGGCACAGGCAATATTTCAGAGAATATCACCTTGGAGGTCCTTCCCTTCAACTTGCAGCCTAGGTGGACCAAGACAGCTGGGTTGTGCCAAGCCCCTCCCAATACTTTATCAACCCAGTCCACCCCATTCTGAACCCTGGCACAAGGAACCAGCAAACCATTCGGTTGAGGCGATCCTGGCGACAAATTATTCTATCAGTCCTGATTATAGAATCCCCTATTGCCACCAACTGTCTAGGCCTACCTGCACTCTCATCACCACCCCTGCTAGATGGGCTGCTCTCCCAGCTGTTAGTGGGAGCAGTGACATCTAGGGCTGCCACCTCTGAGCTTGATACCCCCACATCTTCACCCAACTTAGCGAATCAAAAAGGGTGCTCAAAACCCAGGGCTGGCCTTCCTTTTCTGTGAGCCCATACCACTCCTTCTAACTGTATTAACCCATCTCCCTACCTGGCTTACCCCTCCACCCTCCCCATTAACCCCACTAGCCACCTGCTCAGAGAACAGAGGACCCCTTTCAAGGTTGTCAGTTCTGCCCAGTGTTGTAATTTGCTCCTCCAGATCTCTAATGCGAGCTTCCAGAAGGGCAACCTGCTCACATCTTTCACAGCTGTATCCATCCTGGAGCTGTTGCTCCATTGTTGTATACATGTGGCAAACTGTGCACTGCACAAAACCTTCAATCTTGCTAATCCCCATTTTCCCAGTTATAATAATAATATTACTAACAGGAAATTTCAGTTGTTACTTACAGGTTTGATGACTCTTGTTATAACCTCCTGTTTTCAACTCTGGTTTTTGACTCACCACTTAGTCCAGTTCCACTTGGCCAGAGTTCAAGCAAGCAAAAAGGTGGCAAATTAGTTCTACAGAAAGTTATATAGGACCTCAAGCACCTGTGACCAATTAACCTCTCCCCTAATTATTAGTCTAAAAAGTGACAGAAAGGGTGTTAAAAAGCTGCAAGGAGGGGGGCGTGGCCTGACCTGGCATGAAGATGGCTGCTTAAACCGACAGCTCCTGCCATCCAAGACCTGCTACCATTCTAGCGGTGGTTCTAACGCCACTTACTCGGCCAAAACTATGGGGACTGCGTCCAGAAACGCCTCTACCTCTCGGTCCCGCTCACCCAGAGAACACACGGACAACGCTGGACACAATATTCCAGAAATGTTCCGGACAACCAGGGGTAACATGGCGTCTTCCCGCCTCAGTAACCCAGAGACCGCACCTTCCTCACAAACGGGAGCCCTAACAAACACTCTCCCGCTCGGCCAGACGAACGGAACCGAAGACAGACCACCACCACAATTAAACATCCAGGATCTGCGGATGATCGCCGCAGACATTAAAGATACCCTGTCGGCAGCAATCTCGGAACTCCGTATAGACATCCGCGCCTTTTCTGACAGGGTACAGACAGTGGAGAAGATGGCGGATCGACAGGACCTTCAACTACGCAAAACAACTATGCATGTCGACACTCATACTCTCCAGATGAGAGACATGCAAAGACACCTCGAGGATCTCGACAACCGTGGCAGACGCCACAACCTGCGGATTAGAGGTTTACCCGAATCAATCGAAGGTGATCAGATCGCGCATTCCGCCACAAACCTGTTTAATGGTCTCCTCCACAGACCACTACAGACGCACATCGATCTAGAAAGGATTCATAGGGCACTGCGACCCAAAGGCAAGGACACAGACCCGCCGAGAGATGTCATCTGCTGTCTCACGGATTTTAGGATCAAGGAGGAAATTCTTAAACAAGCCAGAGCCGTTCCACAAATAGTGCACGAAGGAAAAGTAATACAAATATATCAAGACCTGTCGGGCATAACCCTTCAACACCGCAGGGATCTGAAACCTCTGCTCGACACTTTGCGAGCTAAAAACATCTCCTACAAATGGAAATTCCCTTTCTGTCTTGCCGCTACCTCTCAGGGCCGCTCGGCTTTTCTAAGGGTACCCGAAGACCTACCACTATTCTGCGACACCCTACACATCCCGAGGATTGAAGTGCCTAACTGGTATGCGGAATTTCGCCGTTCCGCGGTCCGCAGAGATCACCCACCGGATGAACCCATGGAGGCTTCTACCACGAGCCAACGGAGGAGAAGATCCCCGTCTGTCACACAGCCTCATGGAGCACACCATGCCAACCGCCGCAACCATAGTCCAAACTCTCCCAACTCCAGGAGGGCCAGACGGGACCGCTAATGCTACCCACGAGCTCTAGTACCTTTCGGGTTACAGTGTTTCTGTTCAGGCCAAGCCGGACTTTCATGCACTGGCTCGGTTACAGTTCCTTTTATTACAGTTAAGTTTCTGTTTTCTTAATTTTTACATACTACAGATTACGCATGAATATCTCCAAGCTGTGAAATCATATTCTGCGAAATACACGGTTAAACCACATCTATAAGCGGCTTCTACAAAACTTGCACCTCCATACCTATGGAACACTAACGAGGGCTGAGTATACTACATTCCCCAGAATGCTATGCAACAACCCACCAGACACAAGTCATTGATCCCCACGGCAACGCAACTCGCTCTAGGCATTCCCCTTCCGGACAATGGTAATGCACCGGAAACACCAAGTGTAGAATGACCTCCTACGTCATCATAAGGAGCCCCTCAACCTAACAAGCAACGCCAGATTCCTGTCAACACAGGACGCAAGGCGGTAACCCGGCGGTCTGCCCCCAACTCTAACACTCCCGGTGAACACTCCAGGGTCCTCTGCATCTACGCCCCGCAAGTCCCCCCCTACGGGGCCAGGAGGCGCCTCTGGCATCGGAACAACTGCTAGAAGAGCACACACCCGCACAAGCTTACATACTCACAGCACGGACGGACAAAGCAACTGAATGCATATTCCTTTGGAACATATAAACTCCGGCTGCTTCCGAATCCACTGCGAAAGATATACTATACTCGACTCTGCACTCCACTCAGGTACTCTCCTTCTGCAGCATGCAACCATCACTAGACTTACCAGTCATGGTACCACAGGGTACAGCTTCATTGTCCACTATTTTGGATACACATTATGGTGAACTTGACCTAATTATCCAGGTACTTAGGTTTGTTATTGTTATTATAGTTCCATATCAGCATAAATTCCTGCTACGCAACTGTAAGGTTTTCTTGGTTATAGTTAAAATTCCTCCAAACAGATATCGGCATAGCTGTTACGAATAGGTGTCTAGTTTAATAGATTTTCTAACCACTCCACATAAACTACACGGTCTTCTCGCCTTGCACCACGAACCCTCTACTGTGCCTTTGGGGTGATGCTACGAGGTTCTCAGAGAGCCGAAAGTACCCCTCCGTGAGACTGGCTCGACGGCTACACATCAAGCCACTCTCATATAGGCTAACCATTCATGACTTTTATGAACACTTGAAATATTTGGTTATTATGGGAACCATGGAATACATGCTGACACTCCCTTCTCAAGGGCTCTCGGCCCGTTCTCCTGTATCCCCCCCTTACACCCACTACTCTTTCCCTCAAGCCGAGAGGAGAAGAAAAAAAAAAAAAAAAGGGAAAATTTATACACGCCACCTAAATATGTTATTTATAGTCTTAGGATGGTAGGACAACCGGGTATCACTTCTCCACCAGACCTCATAATAAATCGTCTCGTGTCGGGTCTACGCCAACCCCCACACAGCTGCAGTGCAGTCTTCCAAGCCGGGCTTCACGGATTGGGGACTGTTCTTGCGCTGTACCTTACCGATCTAATATTAACAACGAGACAGCCTGATTAATCCATATCTCAGCTGTCTCATCGGTATATCAATCCAACGCTACACACTTCATCACTTGCCCCCATCATTCACACTGAACACACCATCCTGGAACCTTTTCTCCCGTCACGTCACCTTCCCCCGACCCCGACGGAGGTAATAGATCCCACTAATATGACCACTTCACAGACTCTAACTCACTCAACACTAAACCTACGTTCCGTGAACATTCGCGGCCTAAACACACCCGAAAAACGTTCTCTTTTACTTGCCTCATTGCAAAAAACAAAAACACATATTGCACTGATTCAAGAGACACATTTTAGATCCGACACAATACCCAAACTGCAGAATAAACACTTTCCCATTGTATACCATGCCTCCAATACGGAAGCCAAATCGAAAGGTGTTTGCATCCTTATATCAAAGCATTGCCCACTGATTGTAACAGATGTACTACAAGACCCACAGGGTAGATTCCTTTTCATCAAAGGCTCTATACACAAACAAACAATAACCATCGCCAACCTGTATGCCCCAAACACGCAACAAGTGACGTTTTTCCGCAACACGCTCCATCTCCTCACGACTTTTACAGCGGGCACTCTTATAGTAGGCGGTGACTTCAATATCCCTCTCAACCCACCTCTCGATACTTCCAATGGGGCCTCATCTTTCTCTTACAGGGCTTTACGGGCTATCAAAACACAATTCAGAGACTTATTATTACATGATTCATGGCGCACACTTAACCCAAACGGCAAAGACTTTACCTTTTTCTCCCCACCGCACTCCAAATACTCTCGTATAGATTACTTCTTTATCTCCCAAAATGACCTGCCTATGCTCCACACATCCACCATTGACCCGATGATACTCTCCGACCACAACCCCATCGCCATGACCCTGCACATTCCCAACATAAGAAAACGCTCTCCCATCTGGCGCTTGGATACATCTCTCCTCACAGACGCTGACATAACGCACACCATCTCCCAACACCTAACCGACTATTTCAGGGAAAATGGACAGAATGAATCCTCTCCGGAGGTAGTATGGGCGGCACATAAATGTGTTATAAGAGGAACGTTCTTGTCTCAGGCCGCGCATAGAAACAAACAAAGGAAAGAGAGACTGGAGGTAATGACTAATCGCATTTCACAACTGGAAAGGAAACACAAAGCATCTCTAGCCTCAGACACTTTAGCCGAGCTGATACAATTGAGAATTGACCTCTTAGAAGAATTACAAAAAAACGTTAAACGCAAATACATGCTTACGAAAAAATGCTTCTACGAATTCGGTAACAAGTCGGGGAAGATGCTAGCTAGAGCACTACAGGTCAAAAAGGCTGCCCACACTATACACTCAATCATAGACCCCGCAGGTAAAACGTTAGTCGCGTCGGAGGACATAGAGAAACAATTTGTACGCTACTTCACAGACCTGTACAATCTTCGCTCACAACAGACTTCTCATACCCCACCGGATAGGAAAACGGCAATTAAAAATTTTCTATCCCAATACTCTCCCTCACCACTCAAGGCCGAAGAGGCAGCATCTCTTGACCAACCCTTGACTGCGGAGGAAATTACACTGGCACTAAAACATATGAAACCGGGCAAAAGCCCAGGTCCCGATGGACTACCAGTCAGTTATTACAAAACCTTCCCTGACCTGCTAACACCTCACCTAGTCAAGGCGTTTAATAACATAACACCCAATAGTACAGCGTCCAAAGACGTGTTAGAAGCACATATTACTCTCATCCCCAAACCAGGAAAAGATAGTAAGATAGTCTCTAATTATCGCCCCATTTCTCTACTTAACGTAGATGTAAAATTATATGCTAAAGCCATAGCTAACCGTCTTCTTCCCCTGATTCCTAATTTAATTACAACTGACCAAGTAGGTTTTGTCCCGGGTAGAGAAGCTAAAGATAACACGTCTAAAGCGCTAAACATACACCACTGGCTAACTTCCACCGCTACTAAGGGCTTCCTTCTCTCGTTGGACGCGGAGAAGGCGTTCGACAGGGTGGCCTGGGACTTTATGGAAGCCACCTTGTACTCAATAGGCCTCCCGTCACGATTAATCAACATGATTTTGACTCTATACTCTTCTCCCACGGCCAAAGTAAGAGTGAATGGTGGCTTGTCGGGCGCCTTCTCCGTGTCCAACGGAACCAGACAGGGATGCCCTTTATCCCCCCTAATCTTTATTCTAACTATGGAACCCATGCTGCGCAGAATTAGAGAGAACCCAGATATCAAAGGCATTGAAATAAACCAAAAACAATATAAAGTAGCGGCATACGCTGATGACGTCCTTCTCTTTCTCACAGATCCAATCACTACCATCCCAAACCTTCTCAGAGACTTCGCACTTTTCAAAACCCTTTCAAACTTACAAATAAACTTTTCTAAATCCAAAGCTCTTAACGTATCCCTGGCAAAGGAGACAGTCACACAATGCAAACATAACTTCCCGTTTGGATGGGAATCGCAAGCAATAACGTACCTAGGTATTAAAATCCCAGCCAGATTGACAGACTTATATCGGCTAAACTTCATACCCATTTTACAAACCATCCAGAATGACCTGCAAAAATGGCAAACCGGTCCTTTTTCGTGGTTTGGTAGGATAGCTATTTTAAAGATGAACATACTGCCTAGGATACTTTACCTACTCCAAACCATTCCGATACTGCTCCCACTCTCTTTCTTTGCTACGTACAAAAGGATCTGTAGGAAGTTCATCTGGCTTTCCAAACAGCCCAGATTGAATTGGCATAGACTGACACTCCCCAAATTACTAGGAGGATTACAAGTCCCAGACATACAAACTTATTACCGGGTCTGCCATTTAGCCAGAATTGTTGACTGGCATATACACGGCAGAGAAAAAGAGTGGGTACATGTTGAAAACGCTTTTACCAACATCCCATTGAAACTCCTTCCTTGGATTAATCCTCAACATATCCCGAAAACGGCCACTTCAAATCCCCTGATCAACTCCACACTGTTAAATTTTAAAGCTGCATGCAAAATAATGAAGCTCCAACCCACACCAGGTCCAATGACACCTATAGAAGATAACCCTGACTTTAAGCCTGGAATATCTCTAATCCACCCGACATATAACCCACACAGAACACGCCTCACAGCACAACACATGTTCCTTCATGGATCCCTCCTATCACACCAGGCATTGATTGATAAACTTCCTGACTATAATATTCCTCTTTACAAATACTTTCAGATCCGTCACTTCATCAATAGCCTAAAACCCACCGCTAATCTACACAGAGAACTCGCACCCTTTGAACGCCTCTGCAACAGTCAGGAACCTCAAAAACATCTCGTCTCGACCATTCACGCACTCCTTTTCACATGGCATGACATCAAAGAAGATAAATTACTAGCACAATGGGAAACTGAGCTGAACCAAGTCTTTACTCCGGATGAGTGGAGAAATGTACTCACCCACATCCACAAAGGCTCACTCAATGTAGCAATACAGGAATGTAAATTCAAAATTTTCACGAAATGGTATAGGACTCCCGATAAAATTAACAAATTTGCACCAAACGTATCACCTAACTGCTGGAGATGTAACGAAGCTAGAGGCTCACTCCTCCATATTTGGTGGGAATGTCCCCTCATTCAACCCTACTGGGCTGAAATACATCGATTAATTACTCAAATAACAACATACACCCCAGACTTTACCCCAGCACAATTTCTACTCCATCACACATCCATTCCTCAACGCATTTTCAAAAAATCGCTAGTCCTCCATCTCATAAATGCGGCAAACCTGTGCATTCCTGTACACTGGAGGAGCACATCCCCTCCCTCAATTACAGAATGGATCCGGAGAGTGGACAGAGTAGCCGAGATAGAAAATCTCATACATCAAGCTTCCGACACACCATCTAAATTTAGAGAAACTTGGGCTTGTTGGCTCCATTTTAAAGATTCTCAACCGACTTAAGCACAGAACATTCCTCCTCCTATCATGGATTCTGACAGTAAAGTAAACCCGCTCCTGAATATCCACAGACCTGTTTGAATATATACACCATCCTGGACCTCCGTCTTCCCTCACCCCCCTCCTTCCCATCCACAATTTCCCGTCCAAGTACATACTCCAACCACGGCAATATTTTATCATTTCTTGGCAAGAGAGATACCACATCACATTATACATCTAAATCTGACTTGCCCTAATTTACATTACTGTTTACACCCTCACTGGGCACAGATAGTTCCCATTAGGGGTGCCCAGGAGAGAGGGTTAAAAGACTATGTACGGCATTAACTTTTATACATTACTTAGTACCTATTAACAATTCACATTTACCACTGAACTCTGAACCAACCCCTTAGTAATTTCTTATGTTCTATGTGAAGTACAACTTCCTCTAGTTAATCACCAACACAACATTATCTTATTCGGCACGATTTGTATGACAATCCCGGCTAACATACACAAGTATTCTCAATGTATTCCGCTATTGCCCAAATTAAAAGAAATTGACATGCTAATTATCATTATTTGGTATGCTCAAAATTTTCTTAGGTTAGGTTCTTTGATGTCTCTTCAACGATACTGTTATGCTCAATGTTATTTTTTCTTTCTTTTTTGAACTAATTGTTTAAACTGAATAACACTTTGCTGTATCAATATACACAGTACTGTACTTTGACTATATGTAAAACTCAATAAAACATTATTGGAAAAAAAAAAAAAAGCTGCAAGGAAAGACCCCAAAAAGAACCTAAAAATGCACAGCAATCACCAGCAGTCAAAAGCAGAACTGGTTTTCACTCTCCACTCAAAGTTCCCACTCTTCAGCTTTCAACCAGCAAATCTGGCCAGTCCGTGTAGTATATATAATACAGTTCAGACTATATAGTGCAGTCAGTGTAGTATATACTGTATAATACAGTTCAGAGTATATAGTGCAGTCAGTGTAGTATATATAATACAGTTCAGAGTATATAGTGCAGTCCGTGTAGTCTATATAATATAGTGGAGAGTGTATAGTGCCATCAGTGTAGTATATATAATACATTGCAGTGTATATAGTACAGTGCAGAGTATACGATACAGTGTATTGAAGTGGTTAGAGGGAACCCTATGACAAAATTAAGAAGGAAAATGGTATGGGGTCCCTTCCCCCCAAAATCCATATGAGGCCCTTTGGGTCTGGTATAGATTTTAAGGGGAACTCCACCCCAACATTAACAAAAAAACTGCGTAAGCCCCCCCAAAATCTATACCAGACCCTTAGTCGAGCATTCAGCCTGGCAGGCCAGGAAAGGGAAGGGGCAAGCAAGTGTCCCCCCCCCTTGAACCATACCAGGCCACTTGCCCTCCACATGGGGAGGGTGCTTTGGGGTGATGTTGATGGGGAAAAGGGCCTCTTCCCGACAACCCTGGCCGGTGGTTGTCAGGGTCTGTGGGCAGAAGGGCTTATTTGAATCTGGAAGGCCCCTTTAACAGATGCGGGCCCCCCTTATG
This sequence comes from Lithobates clamitans, assembly GCA_037952925.1. Taxonomy (NCBI): domain Eukaryota; kingdom Metazoa; phylum Chordata; class Amphibia; order Anura; family Ranidae; genus Lithobates; species Lithobates clamitans. The sequence continues at coordinate 2,771,825 of JBBGZY010000034.1, forward strand.
TGAATGTGTATCGGGTACATTGTACCCCTACCCATTCACCAAAAAAAGTAAAAAACCACAACAGACAGTTTTTGACAACTTCTTTATTAAAAAAGAAAAAAGTGTCCTGCGATGTCCATGCATCTTCAATCACACCGCCCGATGGACCGGAAAAATAGAAAAAATTTTTAAAAAGCTCCGCCTCCATGGGAGGCCTCCTGGCAACTGCTGTCTTTTGGCTTTGACAGCTGTTATGTAGGCCAGGGCAGGGCCATCCGGTGACATAACTAAGTGACCCTTCACATTCTGACGTCATGTGATGTCAGAGGGGATGGGGTCATCTGGTTACATCAGCGGGTGGCACAGAGTTCCCTTTAAATTTCATACCAGACCCGAGGGTATCGACTGGGGGGGGGACCCCCCAACGTTTTTTTTATAGATTTTTCATCTATATTCCTGGGAGCTGGCAATACATTACAGCCACAAGCAAGTTTAAATTTTTTTCCTTAAGAAATTTCATTATTGCTGTGGCACTGTTTGTACACATCACACAGATGCGCCACTTTACAGTCCGACTAAGGGGACCCCCCTAGGCACAATATTTAACGGAATATTTCATTTATATTGTTTCACATTAAGCATTATTAAAACCACTGTTCCTGAAAAAACAATAGTTTTAAAAACTTTTTTTTCATTGATACATGTCCCCTCTGGCAGTGCCTGGGTCCCCATACACTTTTTGTGGCAATAACTTGCACATAATCCTTTAAAATTAAGACTTTTGATTTTTCATGTTCGTGTCCCATAGACTTTAATAGGGTTCGCAAGTTCGCTAGAACTTTTTGCCTGTTCGAGATTTTCTGGTGCGAACCGAACTGGGGGGTGTTCGGCCCATCCCTAGCCAACAGTAGTGGGACAGTTTATTCAGAATTAATAGACCTAACTGGTCGATGGTTGAAACCAGCAAAATATTCCCTGTGAAAAAAAAAAAAAACATGCAGCCTGTTACCTGTGCAATACTTGACAGGGACAGGCTCTAGAAAAATTAATTTTGAGATCAGAAGTCGCATACACCAGTTCCTCACAGCTAAAAGTACAATCACATACCAGTGAACTGACATTTTTTAGGAGGCATTTAGAATAATAGTTAATTTTCCAGGGTACTGTTTACGCACAATCTTTATAGGTGTTTCTTATATGAAAATATATCTCAGAATCACTTTGACTGGCCAAAAACAAGCACCCAAGATGAGAGGGTTGTGTGCCTCTCATAGAGCATATGAGAAAAGTATTTTTCTTCATTTTGTCCATTGAATATTAGAAGTAAGGATAAGCTAAGGTTCCAGCAGGATGTCTGGGATGTCTTTCTGCATTACAGCAGTGGTTGCTTCTCAAGTTAAGTGCTGGAGTGTCAGTGAAAGGATGTGTTGCACTGTGGAGGAAAGTGATACCTGCTTAATAGTAATCAGTGCAAGTGTGCTTTCAAGTTGTGTTCAGGAAAACAGCAAGCCAGGACGCAGGGATCGGCGCGTCAGGGGTTGTGTCTGTATATGTGCTGGGAAAGGAAATATCTGCCATGCAGCTAGCAACAGCAGGACCATTTCAAGCAGCAGAGAGGGACCAAGGCTGCCATGTGAGCAAGAGAATACAACCCGGGCTCAAGTGTCGACAGATGAGGGTGTGTGTGTGGCAGGGAACACAGTCTGCATTACAGTATTATTCATGGAAGCTGAGCAGCGTGAGAGCAGCAGTGAAGGTAGTTACTGAAGGGGTTACTGTACCATGCAGGGAGTGCTGAGAACACCGCTGGGGCCAGGACCAGTGGTGCACACCCGCACCACCATCTCTCAGACCAGGGAGACCCATGTATCCGAGGTGAAATATCTGTAGGTTAAAAAGGCCAAGTCATGGCCACAGGGTGCATCAGTGACAGCCGCAGCAACCAGAGCTGGTGCAAGGAATTTTGACACCCTAGGCGAAACCTCATTTTGCAGCCACCCCATGGCTCCACCCCTGACTCCACCCCCTTTGCCCCGCCTATGTATACCCCACCTTTTTAATGAAGCAGCCATCAAATGCAGCCTCACCAGAGCCCATCAATGCAGCCTCACCAGTGCTAATCAATGCAGCCTCACCAGCGCCCATCAGATGCAGCCTCACCAGCGCCCATCAAATGCAGCCTCACCAGCGCCCATCAAATGCATCCTCACCAGTACCCATCAATGCAGCCTCACCAGCGCCCATCAATGCAGCCTACCAGCTCCCAGCCTCACCAGCGCCCATCAATGCAGCCTACCAGCTCCCCTCAATGAATGTTTGCTTGCTTCCATTTGAGACTCAGGACAGACACAGTCCTCTGCCGCCGCTGCGCCTCGGGGGTCAGGGCGCCCTAGGCGGCTGCCTAGTTTGCCTAGTGGTAGCACCGGCCCTGGCAGCAACCAACAGTCCAGCTCTTAAAGAGGCAGAGGGGCTTCAATGGATACAAAAGTGGAAGTCCTCCAGTTCGTCCAGTGAGGAGGAGGTAGGGATCATTGATGTGGGGTATCCACGGTTCGAGCACCGATTTGGGTCCCTGGAAGAGGGAATCAGTCATTGGGGATCAGAGGCCCAGACTGAGAGGGATTTGGGGCCCGAGGGAGGAAGAAGCTCCCCAAGTCCCAGTTCGCTCAGTGAGGAGACAGAGGCGGTAGTCGTTCACATAAGTTGTGCGAGGAATCTGGGGTTCTGCGAGGTCTATGCCACAAGGGTCCCAGACCTATCCCTGCACCTATGTTCAGGCTCGAGCACAGATTGACACCTACCAAAAACTGATCACCAAAGTGGAGACCCCCGTATGCCCCACCTGGGAGAGGTGATAGGCAGAAACTCCCCAGGTTCTCCCATTTTCAACAGCTTATCCAGAGGAAGGTGGCCATGGAGTACAGATATGACTATCCATACAATCTGAGGAAGATCATGGAAGAGATTGAGAGCAAGAGGGATGCCTGGTGTGATGAAGCCGTCTGGAACTTCCTATATGTCCCCTAGCCACACCGGAACTTATCCAGATCACCCCTATGGGACACCTTCCTCTCCATCAAAGAAAATTAGAATCTGGGGCGGTCGATACGCATTGACTAAGTGGAGATCAATCACCCAGATGGGAGAGGCCAAGCTTGGTCTCTCAGCATCGTGAGTCCGGAAGGCAGATCCCTCATCCAGATCACTACTATTGAGGTGTGCCAAATCCAAGCCGGATTTAAGGACTGTCAGTAAAAGGGCTGTTGAGTCCGAAGGATTGCCACAGTTGGCCTGTCGTTCACAGGGTTAAAGGCCCTATTTATCCAAATTTCCCCTTCCCTTCTATCCTTGCAAATGAAGGAAGGAACTATTGAAACTTCAAATGTTTCATCATCTGGGGGAAAAATGCCTTTGACACAGAGGATTCCTCCTGTCAAAACCAGAGTAAACCCCTAGTTCACAAAGACACTTTGTGAAGATACTTTGCTAAGGACACTTTGTGAAGATCTTTGGGCAAAAGGGCCCTTATGTTTGCTTAAGTGCTGTTCGGAAAAGAAAGGAAAAAGGATACTGTACTTTGCGAAGATACTTCATTCAGCAAGGACACTTTGAGATTCTTTTGGGCCAGTGGGCAAGTGGGCCAGTGTAATGTCTGAGAGTTGCTACCCTGTTAAAAAAAAAAGGGATAGAGGCTCATTGTTTCTTCTGAGAAGGAGAGTGCCAGAAAGAAAGGACTCCCTTGAATTTCCCTTTGAAGTATCCCAGGTATTGCTCAGGCTCCAGCAATAACAGCAGTCCGCCAGAAGAAGTTGTGTTGACTCTGTGCCACAGAGGAAGGGACACTGTGGGCACCAGTCAGATGGACTTATCGCCTCTTCATCCTAACTTGTGGGTCTGACTAGGATAGACGAGAGTCAGTACCCTGGGAAGTGAGTGGGACCGAGTCTATTGCTATTCATATGGTTCAAATGTGACATGCATCCAGTTATTCAGACTAGGATGTTCTGTTTTGTCTATTACAGGAACACTACAGGACGATGAGCCAAAAGTTGCCCTTAGGGGGCTGGATGCATCTACAATCTCTATGTGATGATTGGTGATAGGGATTGGTAAAGTGAGAAGGTCTCCTCTGAGGAGAGGACAGTCTCACTGTAAGTATATAGGGTGACTGATGCTATATACTTGTATTTCTCTTCTTTGCAGGCTTGCAAGAAATCTTCATGTTTCTGTGGAGGTTGTCCTCAGTCCATTTGTATTTATAATATATTTTATACATATGAAAAAATGTTATGTGTAGCATAGTTAGGGGTGTTCCGCCATTTCCCTGTCATCCAGTTTTGTTTGGTGGGGGTGAACTAACCTAGTGCACCTGGCAAAAATGCTCCTTAAAAATAATGTAAATATTTGTACATCAGAGATCTATATTTTTCTACGTGGTTTATTGTGCTAACTGGCCACATATGGGGTATGCCCCATGGCCCTGTACATATGTTATTTCCCCCTTTCCAAGATTGTGGGATACGCCTTGTATATTTTTCTACAGGTATTTTTGTATGGGTGGATGCCCGAAGCCAATGAGGACATGGCTTGTTTGGTGGGGGTGGGGGGTGAATGTAGCACCCTCCTAGGTAGGTGCTAGAAGAGAGTATAGTTTTTGGTCTTTCTGTTTACCAGGAAGGTGTTTGGGTAAAACTTAGTGCTCTCTGCCTACCAGGGAGCAGGATTTATTGGTTAGCTCTGCTCATTGTACTCAGGTGCAGCTCAGTTTGTTCTGACTGTCCCTCGCTGGTCCAATAGGGAGGCATATTAGACAGTGGGAGGGGACCTGACAAGTGAGTACACAGGCTTTGTTACAGCCCTCGCAATTGGCAGAGGAAAAGTGCTGCATTGCATGTTGGGGTGCTGTATATAAAGCCAGAGTACATGTGCTCAGAGTTAGTGGAGCTGGGGAACAGAGTCCTTGAGGAAGAGGGTGGCTGAGGAGGAGGCCATGTGGCCTTGGGTGGTCGACCCAGGGGCCTAGAGAGAGCGAGAGAGAAGCTGAACCCAGAGGTCCTGTAAAGTTGACTGGAAGGGAGACACCAGGAAGGATCTGATTCTGCCTACTGTGAGTACAGACTGTGTGTACTGTGAGTACAGATCTGTGTCTTTGGGGCCTGTTGAGTGAGGGCCGCCGCCTTCAGCTAGAAGAGTCAATGTACAGGTGTCAGTAAAGGGGATGCTAGAGAGTGTCCTGAAGATAATGTAGTGCATCAAGTCTGCTGATAGTGAGAGCAAGAACACTTAACTACTCCACACATGTGGCTGTATGGTTAAAGCAGCCTGACTGCTTCTGCTAATAATCCAGAGAGGTCAAGTGAGAGTTGTCCTTATCCTTTGTGAATAGTTTCAGTTGGAGTATCCCACGCATCCCTTCTCCCATCCAAGTTCCAAAATAAAATACAAAAACACAAATGCCCTGGACTGGTCATTGAGTAACGAGGAAGCAGGAGAAGGGTGGGACAAAGTGGGAACCCCCTAGCAACTAAGTGGGAATCCTCAGCAACCAAGTGGAAACTGTTGGCAACCATCTGCAGGTAATTAGACAGAGGCCTAAGAAGTCAACACTCAGCAAGCCCTACAGGGACAGTGCTACACAAATGCAGTCCCTAAATTTAAAAAGAAACCTCCTGGGACAAGGTTAACAGAGCCAAAAAGCTGAAGGAACTAAGTTCTGTTCCTACAGCTAAAGGGGAGCCCTTAAGGGGAATCAACATTAGTAATATCCTGAATTAAAGTATAAACAAAGGATTAGTTGGCCAAAGGCCACTAAAATTGATTAGCCTGGGCTGAATCCTGTCCTTTGATGGTATGCAGCGCCAAATGTTGGCTCAGCTCCAACTGGAGAAAGTAAAGAACCCTATCAACCAAAAAAGAATGAGGATTAAATCCCAAAGACTTACACCACCAGAAATAGACCTTCAAAATACAGTAGTAAACCTTACAAGTTTGTGTCTTAAGTGCCATGAGCATGGGGGTAATAGCAGCCTCGGAGAGGCTTCTGTCTCTTAGACCTTTTTACAAGCCATGCCATTAAATCCAATGAAAAGCAGGATGCAGTCTGGACAAAATCTCTCTCTGTCAAGTCCTGGCATGGAATTGAGATAAGGGAGCTGCACAAGGAAAATATGTGCTTTCCCCCTGATCTGCTGAACCCGTGAATTCAGAATCTACAGTTATTCATCCAGAAGCAAACTTCAATAGTACAGCCAAAGAGACAAAATAAAGGGAGCGTTTTTTGGAGATTCTGTTGCCTGATAAAAAATCTCCATAGTTTTTAGGGTAATGATAATGTCAACTTCCAGCTCCTAAGTCAGTATAGCCAGGGATACTTGAGATACACCAAGATACACCTTGGTGAAGACCTGTGGAAGTCAGATTTGAGTAGAGTCCCTGAAGCAGTTCCTGGAAGGGAACTGGGACAATGACCCTTGAGACACAAAGTTTTTGATGGCCTGAAAGTGGTCTGCAGAGGAAAGAGGGAGATTTGAATCTTTCATGACGAAAAGTTTGGAATTCTGGCACCAGTCTGTCTCTGATAAAGGGAAGCTAAATGAGGACCCTCTTAGGGGCTTGCCCAGCCAAACATTTAAGGCTCAGAATTCTCTTCATAAACATTGAGACTAAAGGTGATACACAAGGTGTCTGGATCTCAGTGTTGTATTACAACACAGTGGCATAGCAGTTAGTACTTTTGCCTTGTAGCACTGGAGTCCCTGTTTTTTTTACCAGTCAGCACACTATTGGCACTACATAAATTAGACATGTGCATGACGAAAAAATTAGTTTTGTTTAGATTCGTTATTCTAGTTATAGTTATTTAGTTTCGTTAAATTTGGTTGATTCGTTAAATTTGGTTGATTCGTTAAATTTGTATTCGAGATTCATATTGGGAATTGGTATTCAGAATTCATTTTATGTCTTTTTAGAATTTTCTTTGAACCTATCGATTTTTTTCGATTTGAAACGTTTGAATTAATACATTTTGAATCGGCCGAATGAAAACTTTAGATTTTTTTCTTTTTCAATTTGAATGTGGCAAAGTGAACAAACAAAAGAAAAATCTTCATCAAATGATTACATTGACTCTTTAAATCACCTTTTGGCTTAACTAAAACAGCATTATTTCAAAATGGTACTCTAAAAACACACACAGTATTTTTAGACTGGAACTTGATGTAAAATTCGATTAGATTTTGGGAAATTCGGACGAATTTCGTTTCGTTATTCGGAGCATTCGGTAAACTTCGTTTATACTGCAATTCGGGTATTCGGATATATCCCAATCTCAGAAAAATGAAAAATTTGTCCAAATATTTATTTAGAACTAAATGAACAGCACACGTCTAACATAAATACCTTAAACAAGTACTGAAAATAGCTAAAATTAAAAAGCACCTGTTACATGTCCTGTCACCTCAAAATTTAAGTTTTCTCCCCCTGGAAACTGAACACAAATATACTTTCAGAATCGTTCAGTATCTTATAGAAGTCTTTAGAAGTATGAAATTAACTTTAATGATTATAATGTATTTAACCACTTCAGCCCCGGAAGATTTTCCCCCTTATTGACCAGGCCATTTTTTTGCAATTAGGCAATGCAACGTATAACTGACAATTGCACGGTCGTGTGACGCTGAACCCAAACAAAATTGATGTCCTTTTTTTCCCCACAAATAAATATAAAGTAATGTCTTTATCAGTTTAGGCCAATATGTATTCTTCTACATATTTTTGGTAAAATAAAAGAAAAAAAAACGCAATAAGTGTATATTGATTGGTTTGCACAAAAGTTATAGTGTCTACAAAATAGGAGATAGGTTTATGGCATTTTTATTATTATTTTTTTTTTTTTACTAGTAATGGCGGCGATCTGCGATTTTTAGCGGGACTGCGACATTGCAGCGGACAGATCGGACACTTTTGACACATTTTTGGGACCATTGACATTTATACAGTGATCAGTGCTATAAAAATGCACTGATTATTGTGTAAATGTCATTGGCAGGGAAGAGGTTAAAACTAGGGGACTCTGTTGCTAATTACTAGGAACAGACAATCGGTTTCTCCTCTCCTGTCAGAAGGGGAATTTTGTGTGTTTACATACACAAATCCCCATTCTGGCTCTTGCGCCCACGATCACAGGTGGCATACATCGTGGCCGCCGGGCAGACGCATCGGGTCCCCCGCCATGCAGCGGGCATGCGTGCTTAAAGGAGCTGACGTACAGGTCCAGCGATTCGTGGGAACGAGCCAACCTGCCGCCGTATAACGACGTCGGCTGGTCAGCAAGTAGTTAACCATTTACAGACCGGGAGATTTGGCTGCTTGATGACCAGGCCATTTCTTGGCACTGAGTCACTTTAACTGACAATTGCCCGGTCGTGCAACGTTGTACGCAAACAAAATTGACGTCTTTTTTTTCCACAAATAGACCTTCTTTTGGTGGTATTTGATCACCCCTGCGGTTTTTATTTTTTGCGCAATAAACAAAGAGCGACAATTTTGAAAAAAAAAACAAAACAATATTTACTTTTTGCTATAATAAATATCCCAAAAAATGTTTTCAAAAAACAAATTTTTCATCAGTTTAGGCCGATATATATTCTTCTACATATTTTTGGTAAAATTTTGGTAAATTTTTTGGTAAAAGAAATCGCAATAAGCGAATATTGATTTGTTTGCGCAAAAGTTATAGCGTCTACAAACTATGGGAAAGATTTATGGCATTTTTATTATTATTTTTTACTAGTAATGGCGGTGATGTGCGATTTTAATTGGTACTGTGACATTGTGGCAGACAGATCGGGCACTTTTGACACATTTCTTGGGACCATTGACATTTATACAGCGATCAGAGCTATAAAAATGCACTGATTACTGTGTAAATGTCACTGGCAGGGAAGGGGTTAACACAAGGGGTTAAATGTGTTCCCTAGTTAGTGTTTCTAACTGTATGGGGATAGGACTGACTGGGGGAGGAGACATATTGTTGTTCCTACTTACTAGGAACAAACAATATGTCTCTTCTCCCCTGACAGAACAAGGAATTGTGTGTTTGCACACACACAGCATCCATCCACAATACGAATACCTAGGAATGTTTAAACTGTACAAATTCCACAAATGTTAGGCAATATGCCCTGAGAGCATGCCTGGACATGTAGGAGTTGCACAAAGCACAAACACATGAAAATTTGTGAACTTAATAAATACACATGAAAATTTGTAAACTTAATATATATATATATATATATATATATATATATATATATATATATAATTTTATGAAGAATAAACCCCTGGGTGAACTATTTTTTTACCACCAGATTTTTGATTACACAATTTCTGAGCCCTGATATGGGTAAACAATTCATCATCCACGCATTCTTGTGGTGCTGCTCATTTTTCACCCCCCGAGACCTCACCCTTTTCCTTTCCTTTCCCTTTTTCTCTCCTCCCTTTCTCCTTACTGTATGTTCTTTGGTGCCTAGTTGTCCCAACTAAAACCTTGAGCTATGGCTGAGGAGGGTTAACTGGTCACCATTGTTTAAAATTTAGAGTTTTACAGTTTATTGTGTTCATTAGTTTCACTTTCCACTGTGACTTGAGCATCTCTGGGCATCCCCTGCTCCATGAACTACAACTGCTATGGTCATGCTTCTACTTGACAACATGTACATCCTCCTGCGAGGAGCTCTGATTTACCATATGACTATGTTATGCTTTTCACAGAGGCATGTAAGTTATGCTTTCAATAAAAATTCGAATGCAAAGAATATACTGCGGGGATCAGGCTTCTGGGAGACAGTTCATTAAACCTAAAATCCGCTTTATTCAGCACCAAACAGAAAAATGACAGTCTTTGTCTTCAGATTCAGTTTACATATGGCAGGTAAATCTTTCCATCAGCAGAACCTATTTTGCACATGGTTTCCTCTTGAGGGCGGGACTTTAAATGCATGGACTGAGAGACACAGAGTATCATAAAAAATACAATAATTTTATTACATACTTTATAAAAAAAAACACAAAATATATACAGATATAAATAAGAAAAAATCTGTGCAAAAAAGTTCAAGGGTGCATAACGTTCCAGAAAAATCACAGATAGGTATGCACGCAGGGTATGAACATATAGCAAGTAAACAAGTTATCATCTAAAGTGAATCCCAAGGAGAACTTAACCCCTTTGGAGAAACAGGCCTTGAAAGATCAAAAAATCACTCATTAATGATCAAACCATCTGACAAAGGTGGCAACACCGTCATCATGGATAATGATCAATACATTTTCATGTGCAAGAAAATTCTCAGAAATGAGAATTGGTATTGTCCCATCCCTACTCATATGATTGACAAATTCAATGCCAAGTTTTATGATTTATTAGACGCTGCAGGCAGAAGGGGTATTATAACAGCTACCACTTGGAAATATGTACACACTGAGCATCCTAGATGCCCCACGTTTTACATGCTCCCCAAGATCCAAGGACAGCACTAACCCCCCGGGCCGCCCGATTATTTCGGGCAATAACTCTATTTCTGAAAGATTTAGTCGGTTAATCGACAAACATCTTAGGCCCTTCATAATCAGCCTTCAATCCTATGTGAAGGATATGATTCACTTTCTCAAGATCTTGGATGGCCTGTCTATTCCAGAGCACTCGGCGTTAGTGACTATTGACGTCGAGGCGCTCTACAGCTCCATCCCGCACACGTTGGGTCTGGCTGCCAACCGTCACATCTTATCCCAACAAATTGAGGACGAATGGCCATACAACGAATTCATTGTCCAATCCTTGGACTTCATCCTCAACCATAACGTTTTCTTCTTTGATGGCTACACTACCTCCAGGTGCAGGGTGTTGCGATGGGGACACGTTGTGCCCCATCGTACGCCAATCTGTACCTGGGGGAGTGGGAGTGATCTCTGATGGCAGATGAGCAACTAATGATATACATTGACCACATCATATTGTGGTTAAGGTACATCGATGACGTGTTTTTAATATGGGATGATCCAACGGAGATGCTGTCTGCGTTTCTAGCAAGGCTCAATAAGAACCAATTCAATTTAACTTTCACAATGACTCACCATTCTGATGAGGTGACTTTTCTGGATGTCACCGTCCCCAGAGGGGAGGGGGGTGCCATCCAGACTCGTCTCTTCAAGAAACAGACAGCAGGAAACTCTATACTTCACGTCTCAAGCTTCCATCCATGTCCACTTATAACCTCCATACCTTTTAGCCAATATTTACGCACCAGAAGAAATTGCTCCGATGATAAAATCTTTCAAATCGAAGCTAAAAAATTACAGACAAGATTACTGGATAGAGGATACTCAAAAACATGTCTTAAGAGGGCCTATAAAAAATGTTTGGAAAAAAACAGATATGAACTTTTATATCCTCAAAAACCAAAAAGTGCAGGTCAAAAGGACAATGTAACTCGTATAATAATACCCTACTCTAATCAACACAATGAAATCCATAATATTGTGCAAAAATATTGGCACCTTCTGTCCATGGACCCTAACCTGGGCAGATTTGTGTCAACCAAACCACTTATTACCTTTAAACGTGCAACATCAATCAGGGACTATGTTGTTCAAAGTGAGTTCAGAGGCGAGAACCGAGGTGATTCCTGCAAAAACAAAGGCACATATACATGTGGGGGCTGCACCTTCTGTCAGTTTATACAGGTGGGACCCACATGTATCTTACCGAATGGTAGGCCCTTCAACGCAGTGCATTTTGACAACTGTAAAACCAAGGGGGTAGTATATTAACTACTCTGCAACTGCAGCTCTTTTTACAAGGGTAAAACCAAGGTGGAGCTACGCTCTAGGATGTCCAAACATATCTGGAGAATGAGGAAATGTGTTCCAGATCTCCCCTTGGGGCTGCATGCTCTATCCCTGCACAACAGTGTATTCCCCAAGATCAGGTTTGTTGTCCTGGATAGAGTACATCCCAGTCCTAGGGACAGGGAACTGAAACAAAACCCTACTACAAAAAGAACTGAAGTGGATCTTCCTGCTCCAAGCTACAGCCTTTCCAGGCCTCAACGAGGCCATGAACTATAGGTCCTTACTGGGGGGATTTGTATCTGGAGGAATTGAGAAGTGATCTAATTCACACACAACCCATAATGTTTCACTAGACCCCCAATTGATTTTTGGTCCCTCTTCTCAAGATCATGTAGCCATTTTATCTATAAGTTCTATGGATTTCAGGCTTTCATTCTTCATTTTATATACATGATGTATTGATTGTATCTATATAGTTCATGTGTCTCCTATAACATGTATGTTTGTTTGAGATAATCACCTTTATATTATTTCCCCATCGTTATCCTCATGCCATTTTCTATATCTACTCCTATGTCTGCTGTTTAGTTTGCATGCCATTCAGACTTTGGTTGCAGACTACGGATCAGCCTTGCTCCCATACCTTGGCTTTTCTTGTTTGTCTTTCCCCTTCTTTCCCCTTTTTTCCTGTATCTCTTTCCCTCAATCGTTTTCTCCTTCCTTTTTACTCTATTCCGGCCTGGAGGGGCTTATTGGGTTGTGTGATTTCCCTATGTGCAGCCCCGACACGCAGGGGCCGTTCTGGACAGTTTCTGTCTAGTCTTTGTCCATTTGGCAATTTCATGTGACCTCCCTGGCTCCTTTGGTGGGCACACATCTCACCCTGATTCTATCACCTGGGCTTAGGATGCCTGGTCTCCCCCAGGCACCCCTGTTCCATCACCCTTGATTGCTTGACTGTCATTGTGGCTGCTAACCTATGCACAGGCGCCGCAGTGTTGCTAGGAGACGCAACACCTATCTCTCCAGTCTATGCCCATTGGATCCCTGGACCCATGATGTCACTCCTCCTGCACCGCCATCTTGGTTGTGGGCAGGGGGTGACGCCCTGTGCCGCGCACTCGGGGCACCACGGTGTCAGCATTACGATGGGTGTGGGTGATTTTTATCACCCACACCTGTCTTGTAGGCGGGGTTTGTGGCATTTGATTACTATTTAATAGCAATCCTGGCAGTGCGGCATTAGTGCACACCAGATATACAGGACTTCAGGTGAAGTACATTATTGGTATTTTCCACTCTTTGTCCTTAGATGAGAGTTCAAATTTTGTCTATTACGCTGACACTCTTCTTGGCGCACTTTGTTTGATGCTGCGTTTGTTTCATTTGTTGCCTATAGACTGGCTCCTTTGAGAAAATGTGTATTTATGGGTCGCCATAGATCTCTGTAATCAGCTAACTGTGCCTGCAATATGGACCCTTGATGCACTTATCCCTGCTACCTTTTACCTTCTGCTATTGGGGATTTTAACCAGCCTGTCCCCTGAAGTTCGTTCTTTCATCTCAGTCTGCCCTTATCCGTGCACGCACAGCAACTTTTAAAGGTATATATTTCTATAATTATTATCTTTTTGGTATGATATATTTTCATGTAAAAAATACATTTGGGAAGATCCCTATTAGTATCAATATGGACAAACGTTTTGCCTAACCCCCAGGCCTACCTCTGTATGTGAGGTTTTTGACCTATTGGGATGGCTAGAATCACTATAATGACTCTAATATATTTGCAGACTACTGTAGTTATTTTCTGAATTTTTTTCATTACATCCCCTAGCTTCTGGCGGTCCCAGGCTGCATGTTGGGGGTCTGCTATATCCCCCCCCTACCCCCCCCCCCCCCCCCGCAACCAGGAAGCTCTTTTCTCTTGTTTTTACTTACCTGCATCTTTCCGGCCATATGGCCATCCCCGTGTGATCCGTTGTCTGTGACTGTTTGTTGGGCATGTGAGTATCAAGCAATGCATATATATTTTTATTTTCATCTTTGTCTGGATCCATCTGCGGCCATCGAATGGATGGAGAAACACTGTTAAAGTATGTTATTTTTTTCTGAAAATATGTGTTTTTATATTCTAGACTGCTACATTTAGAATCAAATGCATATCAGAATATCCCTGAGGAAGGATTTTCTTTTCTCCGTAACACATAGGAAAACACTGTATGCACTCCCTATTGCTATATGTTCATACCCTGTGTGCATACTTATCTGTGATTCTTCTGGAACGTTATGCACCCTTGAACTTTTTTTGCACAGATTTTTCTTATTTATGTCTGTATATATTTTGTGTTTTTTTGATAAAGCATGTAATAAAATTATTGTATTTTTTTATGATACTCTGTGTCTCTCAGTCCCGCCCTCAAGGGGAAATCATGTGCAAAATTTAAGCTTGGGATGTCGGCTGGCATACACAGCAGAAATGTATACAAACTCCACTCCTTTTTGATATCAGCAGAACCTAGGCTTATGTAGCACCCTCTAGTGTGCTAGAAATGTTAATCAGGGTTTTTTTTGTAGAGTAGGTTAATTTATGCAGTCTTGGCTGGCAGCCACGCCTGCTTGTTTGTTTTCTGGGTTGGGCAGAAATCCAGGGAGAGCTAGATGACTCACAAGCAGCATCACTAGACCTCCCCTCTATTTTTAGAATGTGCTGGAACCTTCTACAAAGATGGGAGGGGAAGTAAGGTGGAGCTGCCTGGAGTATTCTGAAGGCCCTGACCAATCCTCAACTTGCATTGGAAGGGGGAAGCCTAGCTGGGGAGGAGAGTTCAGGTGGAAGCTGGAGATGGAGTATTAGGCTGTTGTGGCCTTTGAGGGAGCTCCCCAGTCTGGGTGGGGGGGTGACCTTGGCTCGGGTATGGACAGGGCCCTCTTCAAGGCGGATGGAGGTGTCCTGGCCAGGAGGCACTGGGAGCAAGGATGACAGCAGGAGAATACTGCTGGGCAAGCCTCCAGGAGCAACCAGATCAGCCAAGAGCTAGCTGGTCCTGGGAGTGATAGTTTGCAATCAAGTGTATGTGCTGGAGGTAAAGAGGAGAGGTTGTATATACTAGAGGTGTATATAGTTAGTCACGGCATATTTTTATCTTTAATCAAGTCTATATGTACCCTATCCCCATCCAAATTATATCCCTATCAATAAAAAACACAAAAACAAAGTACAAGCACTGATACTTGACTAAAGTGTGTCTGGAAATTCATGTGCCTGGCTGTGCAGGGTGGGAGACGGACCACAATCACCAGCAGCCCCTACGTGGGTACTGCTACATTTACATGAATCTTTCAGCATCCCAACCACAGCATATGCAGTAAAGAAAGTCCCAGTTACAGGCCTGCTCACCCAGCAGGTCAAAGTCAGAGTAGGGAGGCTTCCATGCTGCATTCAGGTCTTCTCATCACAAACACCAAAAAAGTAATCAACCAACCTCTCTGACCAGCTGCTTAAAGTAGTTGTAAACCCTCTCATATACCCAGTGAAGTGACTGGCATCAGATGATACACAGGGATGAAACAAATCCTCCTTTGTTTTCCTTTTTTATCTGTAGTCTTCGTCTCCCTACTTTTTTTTTTTTTTTTGAAAAGCCAGTGGCGTGCAAAACACACCTCAAAAACTTCCACCCGGTGCCAAAAAAAAGTGCCCACACATAGAGAGTGAAACACAAAAACGTGCAACGGGTGTACAGAGTCCTCCACTAGGGAAGGACCTTACCCTGATCCCCCGGGGCGTTAGGCTCCAGACAGGGACTGAGGTACTCAGACAAAGGGTCCATCCGGCCGAAACCAGGCGGACCCCCACAACTGGAAGGACTGCCGAAGCAGACCAACCCAAGTACAGTGGGGCTCTCCCGAAGAGAGACCCCTCAAAGGAGAGGGCGAACCAAGCCAAAAGGCCTATGTCCACCCCCTCCCAAGACTTTCAGAGTAGGCCCGAGGACCCACACCCTACTCGCCACACAGTGACAAACATGTATACAAGACAACCAAAAAAAGACAAAAATGTGACAAACAGGGGTAAAAGAAAGAGTGGGGAAGATAGTGAGATGGGAGAGTGAAAGTGGCCATTGTGCTATAGTCTTCGTCTCCCTACACCCCATCAAAAGGGCAGAATCATGTTAAAATCCTTCTCCATCCTCCATCTGCTAGTATCACAGAGGAGGGGGCGGAGAGCTGCAGTTACACTGTGTGAGAGCTGATTGGAGAAAAGGCACCCCTCCCTCCATACACAGCAAATAGGAGCAAAGGAAGGAGAGCCTGTGTTCTGAATAAACAAGCACCGTGCTGAGCTTCCTCATCACAAATTTATCTCTTGTATTGGGAAAACTTAATGCTGCTAAGAAAGGAACGAAGCACCAGAGAAGACACTTTGAACTGCATCTGATTTGCATAACATGTGACTAGGCAGCCTTCCTCAAAGCTGCTGGGTCACACATGTGCGGGGGGGGGGGTGGGGGGTGGGGGGGGCAGAGGCTTAAAAAGAGTCCTGTGCAGTTTTTAGTCTGGTTCAGGTGCAATTTCAGGTAAAAATGTGCACCTGAATCACACCTGAACCGGTGAACAGAACCGCACCAGACTCCCGCACACACACTGAAACCATGACCACATATACTGTATGTGAACCCAGCTTTAGAGCTTTGGAGAGAGAGAAGTAAACACTACAGATATACAGTATATGCTTTGTCCAAATTTCATGATTTACAACCACTTTAATAAACAGGCCTGAAGAGGTACCTGCCCTCTTCAATTAACCCTCTTTTAACCCTGCCGCTGGCTGACTCTCCACAATACATAGAAGAATATACAGTATACAAGAAGAAATTGCAAAATTATAGATCCTCCATACTGCTCAATATCTTTCTCTCCCGGGAGATTTGCTATTTTCATGTGTGGTCTGTTGTGGAATAGGCGCCTCTGATGGGAGCTGGCGCCGGTCTGGAATCAGTAATGGTTCTATTCCAGGAAATCAAAATAAAAGTCTGATGCATCTGAAGTTACCTTTCTGCCATGCCTGTCTAGGTTTTAAGGTGATGGACCCTATAGAGTATGTCTCTGGGTCTATTGTGTTTTTTGCTTAGGTCTTCACAGTTCCATATATAAAGCCCGATTCAATGTGTGTATCCTAAAAATAAAAGTATTGGGGGCACGGCCTGAAGCTGCATGATGTAGGACATGGGTGAGCTGAACTCTGCCAGAGGTGCATCCTTTCTTTTTTCCTGCCAGTTATCCTGCTACTATACACCCTGCTATTCTACACAGAGAGATCCCTCTAGCTACCGCACCACGTCTCAACGGACGCCAAACTGGAGAAATTCCTCTGCCAAGACCAAGACCAATGGGGGAAGATGGCAGCTCCTCTTTCACCGAACAAGATCCGCAGGCAGCTGATAACAAAAAAGTACAGGACCTAATCTCAACCTGCCAGGCGACACTTACTTCAGAAATAGAAGAAGTCGAAGTGGATATCTTTCTAATTCACCAGAATTTTCAAACGCTGTGGGATTGTGTCACAGGGGCCGAACATCACCTGGGCCATATGGAAGATGCACTACCCCCACTGCAGGACTCCTCAGATCAAGTGCACCACCATCTTGCCCAACTCCAAAAGAAGAAAGACGATCTCAAGAACCATTTGTGGTGCAACAACCTCCGTTTTATCGGTCTCCCGGAGGTTGCTGAGGAAGCCAATCCTGCCACATTCCTCGAGGATCTGCTTATCACTACCTATGGTAGAGAGGCCTACTCGCAATCCTTCATGGTGGAAAGAGCACACCACATGGTGGCAAAACCCCCACCACAAGGAGTGCTTCCACCAGCTTTTATTGCCAAATTCCTTAACTACAAGGATCATGATACCATCCGCTGTTTGTCTCCAGAAAAAGGCAACTTTCCCTATTACAACATATTTCCCGACTTTTCAGTGAAGGTTCAGCAGCAACATAACTTTACAGAGATCAAGAGGCATCTTCAAAAAAAGCCATCCTAAATATGCTATGTTGTTTCCTGCTCATCTCCGCATGGTTGGTGAAGATAAAGTTAATTTCTTTCGAGGATCCAGGGGTAGCTTCTGCATGGTTGGAACAGCTGGAACCCATTTGAGCCATGAGTACTCTGCTTTTTTAGAGCACTGCAACTGGCCCCTTTTAGCTCCACTCTTTTTTTCTATTGACTGCGAGATGGTGAAGGCTCTTCATACAGCTTATATACTTTTTGAGACTTTCCCTCCTGATTAATGTTGGACTCTATTTCTCTCCATTGTCTATTAGTTCCTCCCTTGAAGGGGGGTTTTGGTCCCTTTTTTGATTCCTCGAACTGTTCAACTGAGACAGTTTATTTTTTCCAGACCCTTATTTTCCTTTCCTGCAGTTTATGTACTAGTTTCTTCCTTTGCCCTGAATACTGGACCTCCTGAATAGCCCTAGCGGTGGTTTGCACACTTTTCACACAGAGTTTTGGGGATCCCTTGACAGCTACATGCATCTCCTGCTGTGGACTAATATCCTGGCAAGTCACCGTAAGTGAGCCAATTGCTGTAGTTTAAGCCAACTTTATTCTATCACTGCCAGCTCCCTGTAGTTGGCCACTGAGAGCCCTGCTGCCCACTCAGCTTTTCAGAGGATTGGAGTATTTACACCTCTGTAGGATATATTACTTGAACTATGCAACACATTGCTCCCCTCATCTGCTCAGGGGATATGTACACTTGCTGAGCCCATATACTGTATTTTATCCTGCTATCGCAGTAGTATTTTAGCCCTATGTTAAACAGGGGCTAAAAAATTGGGCCTTAGGCACTGTTGCTGGTACCACAACACTGCAACCCCTCACAGATACTCTAGTTGGACTGCAGGAACTAGCCCTGCTGCAAAGAATTGCATGAAAAGTTTTAATAACATGCCCCAGTTAAACGGGATGAAAAATTGGGCCTTAGGCACTGGTGGCAGGACTGGCGGTGCCCAGAACCAAAAAAATGTTCTTACAAGCTATCATGATCATTGAGGGGGAAGAGGATAATTACTCAGTATAACAGGATAGTCACTCAGCATAGGCAGTCTTTGAAGGGATCTGACATTTCAAGAAAATGTATTCGGTTCAGCATCAGGTGCTTGGTAGCTGGTGGTGATCCAAGACTGATTCATTTTTATGAAAGTCAGTCGATCGACTGAGTCGGTGGACAGATGCACCCTGTGATTGGTTACAAAGCCTCCAGCAGCACTGAATGTGCGTTCCGCAAGAACGCTGGATGCAGGACAGGCCAGTAGCTCAATTGCATACTGTGCAAGCTCTGGCCAGTGATCCATCCTCAAGACCCAGTAACCCAGAGGATTTTCGGTGGGAAAGGTGTCCAAGTCAGATCTTGCCCCTAGGCATTCCTGCACCATGTAAAACAGACGCTGGCGATGGTTGCTGGAACCGATCATACCTTGGGGCTGCGGACTAAAAAATTGTCTGAACGCATCGGTCAGACGGCCACCTTCTCCACCACTCCTTCTTTGACTGACCGAAGCCTCAGCAACACGTTGTCCAGAAACAGGAGTTTGTAACCTTCCAGTCCCTGGAACGCGTTGCACAGACCTTTCTGCAAAGCCTCCCGAAGATGTTTCATCCTTTGCTCCCTCTGCGACAGCAAGATAAGGTCCGCAACCTTACCCTTGTAATGTGGATCAAGGAGGGTTGCCAGCCAGTATTGTTCCTTCTCCTTGATACCACAAATATGAGGATCCTTCCGCAGGCTTTGCAGGATCAGGGAGGCCATGCAGCGTAGGTTTGCTGAGGCATTCGGTCCGGAGTCCTCTGAGTCAATAAGGACGACATGATCCGCAGCAACCTCCTCCCAGCCACGTACAAGTCCATGTGTTTCTTGGGACTGTAAATGATCCCTTAAAGACTGCAGCTGATGCTGAGTGCCAGGCTCCACCTCCATACTGACACAATCCTCCTCCTCCTCCTCCTTCCTGTGTGATCGGCGGGTATGCAGGAACACTATCTGGATAAAGGGGGCCTTGAGAGCTAAGGAAGTCCTCCTCTTCCTGCCTCTGTTCTGCCTCAAGTGCCCTGTCCATTATTCCACGCAGCGTGTGCTCCAACAGGTGACCAAGGGGGACAGTTTCACTGATGCATGCACTGTCACTGCTCACCATCCTCATGGCCTCCTCAAATGGTGACGGGACAGTGCATGCATCCCTGATCATGGCCCACTGGCATGGGAAAAAAAAAAAAACAAGCTCCCCTGACCCTGTCCTGGTGCCATAGTCGCACAGGTACTCATTGATGGCCCTCTGCTGCGTGTGCAGCCGCTGCAGCATGGCCAACGTTGAGTTCCTCCTGGTGGGCATGTCACAGGTTAGGCGGTTCTTGGGCAAGTTAAATTCCTTTTGGAGGTCTGCCAGCCGAGCACTGGCATTATATGACCGGCGGAAATGCACACAGACTTTCCTGGCCTGCCTCAGGACATCCTGTAAGCCTGGGTACCTGCCCAAGAACCGCTGCACCACCAAGTTAAGGACGTGAGCCAAACAGGGCACATGGGTCATTTGTCCCTGTCGGAGGGCGGAGAGGAGGTTGGTGCCATTGTCGCAAACCACCATTCCTGCCTTAAGTTGGCGTGGCCTCAACCACCTCTGAACCTGCCCCTGCAGAGCTGACAGAAACTCTGTCCCAGTGTGGCTCCTGTCCCCCAAGCACACCAGCTCAAGCACCGGATGGCATCTTTTGGCCTGCATACTTGCGTAGCCCCTTGAACGCCTACGGAGCACCGCTGGTTCCAAGGACAAAGCACAGGAAGAGGCCATGGAGGAAGAAGAAGAGGAGGGGGTGGAGGAGAGAGGTGTGTCAGAATCATTAGTAGTGGCATTTTGGAGGCGTGGTGGCGGAACAACCTCTAACACTACTGCACCTTGTCCTGCATCCTTCCCAGCTGCCAGCAGAGTCACCCAATGCACCGTGAAACTTAGGAAACGTCCGTGTCCATGCCTGCTGGACCATGAGTCAGCGGTAAAATGCACCTTCTGTGAGAAAAAGTGGCGATTGGGTACCTGCCACTGAGGAACCGCAGACTCCACAAACTCACGAAAGGGGGCAGAGTCTACCAACTGAAAAGGTAGCAGTTGAAGTGCTAGCAATTTTGCCAAGCTAGCATTCAACCGCTGGGCATGTGGATGGCTGGGAGCGAACTTCTTTCGGCGGTGCAGCAGTTGGAGCAGGGAAATTTCCCTTGTAAAATCTGACGTCGGTGTACCGAAAGCAGATTGCCCACAAGTACTTGGCTGTGACACACCTAATTCTACACCTTCATTCCTCTCAGTGCAGGTCTTAGAGAGGACTGAAAGTATAGTGGGGTTGGAGATCTCAGCTGATGAGGAGCAAGGAAAGGTCCTCTTTGTTCTTTGGTGTGGGTCTTTTAGATACGCTTGCCAACAAACTGCATGGCAGGTCAACATATGTCTGGTCAAGCATGTGGTGCCCAAGCGGGAGATGTTTTTGCCACGCGAGATACGCTTGAGACATATGTTGCAAATAGCAGCGGTGCGATCTGATGCACTCATCTCAAAAGAGTTCCACACCAAAGAAGTTTTGGAATAACGTGCAGAGACAGCAGCGCCCTGCACATGCGGATCTTTGCAATGTGATGCAGTCAGTGTGCTGCCCTTAGGCTGGCCCCTGGAGGGCATCCTGCCTCGTTGGTGATGTGCCTCCTCCTCCTCCTCTCTCCTATCAGGCACCCACGTTGAGTCAGTGACCTCATCATCCCCTCCCTCCTCATTACTGGAGCAAACCTGTCAGTATGCTGCAGCAGGGGGAGCATGACTGCCAGATTGCTGTCCTTCTTGGGCACCCCCTCTGTCCGTGCTCACGTTACTGCCTTCATCTAGCTCAGTATCATTATCAGAGCCTTCTAAACGCTGGACATCCTCCAAGAGCATGTACCCAACACTGTGGTCAAACAGTTCGAGGGACTCCTCAGGAGGACATGGTGGGGCTAGGGAAGGAGTCACTGATGCCATTGAGCCGAGGGAAGAGGCTGCGTTGGCAGCTGCTTTGCCAAAGTACCCTGAGCATGGGTGAGAGAGGATGAGGAGGATAAGGACGGCTTGGTCATCCACTCGACTAAGTCTTCCGCATGTTGCGGCTCAACACGGCCAGCTGGCGAAAAAAAGGCCAAGCGTGTCCCACGGCCACGTGCTGATGAGGATGCACCGCCTCCACGACCAACACTGTTGCCTCTAGACACAGAGCCTGCTTGCCCTCTTTTATTGGCTTGTGACTGTCTGCCTCTCCTTGTTGGCCTTCCAGACATACTAACGGCCTGCAGTGAGATGTAGCTGCACTAAGATTTGATATATACACATATATATATATTTATATCACCATATGCAGGGTGAGGTGCACTAACGATCTTGGCCGTGCTAGCAATCTGGTCCCTCCCACGGACCGATATGTAGAAACGATGAGTCAGGATTGCTGCACAGGAAATTTATTTCCATAAAAAAATCACAAAGATTTACAAAGACATCAAGACATCACGTATAAAAAGAGGAGAGATGATTAGTTAAAAAACCTGTGACCAAATGTGGGTTAATTAATTCCAGCTTAATTAAGTGTAATTAACAAACTTATGTGTATGTATATATAAACATGTGATGCATGTAACCAGTTGCAGACATACGATTGTGAGAAAGGGCGTTAGCTGTGAAAGCCCGAAACGTCGCAGCCAGCTGCATCTGGTATCAGCTTGATGTCTTTGTAAACCTTTGTGATTTTTTATGGAAATAAATTTCCTGTGCAGCAATCCTGACTCATTGTTTCTTCATATATATATATATATATACTGATACTGCAGCTAACAAAATCAACTGCCTGCCTAGTATGAGAATACCACCAATCTTCTACAGGTAGCTTTAGATGAACACTGTGCAGAGGTCGCATTAGACTAACGTGTAAATAATGTAGCTGCCTGCGGTAGTGATAGGATCAGGAAAGCACCACCAAATTTCTACAGGTAGCTTAGCTGAACACTGTGCAGAGGTCGCACTACACTAATGTGTAAATAATGTAGCTGCCTGCGGTTGTGATAGGATCAGGAAAACACCACCAACCTTCTACAGATAGCTTTAGCTGAACACTGTGAAGAGGACGCACTACACTAACGTTAAAATAATGCAGCTGCCTGCGGTAGTGATAGGATCAGAAAAACACCACCAACCTTCTACAGGTAGCTTTAGCTGAACACTGTGCAGAGGTCGCACTACACTAATGTGTAAATAATGTAGCTGCCTGCGGGAGTAATAGGATCAGGAAAACACCACCAACATTCTACAGATATCTTTAGCTGAACACTGTGAAGAGGACGCACTACACTAACGTTAAAATAATGTAGCTGCCTGCGGTAGTGATAGGATCAGAAAAACACCACCAACCTTCTACAGGTAGCTTTAGCTGAACACTGTGCAGAGGTCGCACTAGACTAACGTGTAAATAATGTAGCTGCCTGCGGTAGTGATAGGATCAGGAAAACACCACCAACCTTCTACAGATAGCTTTAGCTGAACACTGTGCAGAGGTCGCACTACACTAACGTGTAAAAAATGTAGCTGCCTGCGGTAGTGATAGGATCAGGAAAACACCACCAACCTTCTACAGGTAGCTTTAGCTGAACACTGTGCAGAGGTCGCACTAGACTAACGTGTAAATAATGTAGCTGCCTGCGGTAGTGATAGGATCAGGAAAACACCACCAACCTTCTACAGATAGCTTTAGCTGAACACTGTGCAGAGGTCGCACTACACTAACGTGTAAAAAATGTAGCTGCCTGCGGTAGTGATAGGATCAGGAAAACACCACCAACCTTCTACAGGTAGCTTTAGCTGAACACTGTGCAGAGGTCGCACTACACTAACTTGTAGCTTTAGCTGAACACTGGTCATAGGACACACTACACTAACTTGTAGCTTTAGCTGAACACTGTGCAGAGGTCGCACTACACTAACTTGTAGCTTTAGCTGAACACTGTTCAGAGGACGCACTACACTAAATTGTAGCTTTAGCTAAACACTGTTAGGAGGACACACTACACTAACTTGTAGCTTTAGCTGAACACTGTGCAGAGGTCGCACTACACTAACGTGTAAATAATGTAGCTGCCTGTGGTAGTGATAGGATCAGGAAAACACCACCAACCTTCTACAGGTAGCTTTAGCTGAACACTGTGCAGAGGAAGCACTACACTAACTTGTACCTTTTGCTGAACATTGTGAGGATGACGCACTACACTAACTTGTAGCTTTAGCTGAACACTGTAAGGAGGACGCACTACACTAACTTGAGGCTTTAGCTGAACACTGTGTACTACACTAACTTGTAGGTTTAGCTGAACACTGTTCAGAGGACGCTCTACACTAACTTGTAGCTTTAGCTGAACACTGTGCACTACACTAACTTGTAGCTTTAGCTGAACACTGTGCAGAGGTCGCACTACACTAACGTGTAAATAATGTAGCTGCCTACGGTAGTGATAGGATCAGGAAAACACCACCAACCTTCTACAGATAGCTTTAGCTGAACACTGTGCAGAGGACGCACTACACTAACTGTCATGGACATACTACTTCCAGACCTGCAACAGGGCTCAGGCGCATCCCCACCAACAGGTTCCCAGTAATGAACAGGGTGCGCCAATGCGCTTGTGCTGATCGCGGAGAATGCACGCACAGTGACGCGGCTTTGGCGCCAAGTGGCCTTTAAGAGGGGCTTCCACCATTCAGCTCTTGCTGTTTGATCTGCAGCTTCACCTGTGACCTGTTCCTGTAATCTGCATCCGATCACCTGACCTGGCTCTCTGACCACGCTGCTGTCTCCAATCCTGAACCTTGGCTTTCCCTGTCTCTGATCCTGTTTACCTGCCTGCCTGATCTCCTGTTGCCAGAAACCAGCCTGAACTTGACCATTCCTTGCCTGCCGATTCTGTTGAACTGATCCACTGTGTATGACCCGGCTTGTCTGACCTTGCTTCTGCCTGCTGTGTGCACCCTGCTGACCTGCATCCAGCTTACCTGCATCCTGTTGACCTGCATACAGCTTACCTGCAGCCTGCTGACCAGCATCTAGCTCACCTGCACCCTGCTGACCTGCATCCAGCTTACCTGCAGCCTGCTGATTTGTATCCAGCTTACCTGCACCCAGCACTCCAGCCAGTTCCAGTGTCTCCCAGTGGACATCATCTCCAGTTCCAGAGAATCCACCAGGCACTCATACCCCACTGTGCTCCGAAGGTCACTGTCCTCAACTCCAGTGATCTGGGAACCAGGGCTGTACGAGAGGTCTCCCTCTGCACGTCAGGCTCACATATGAGGTACGTGTCACTAACGTTAAAATAATGTAGCTGCCTGTGGTAGTGATGGGGTCAGGAAAACACCACCAACCTTCTACAGGTAGCTTTAGCTGAACACTGTGAAGAGGACGCACTACACTAACGTTAAAATAATGTAGCTGCCTGCGGTAGTGATAGGATCAGGAAAACACCACCAACCTTCTACAGATAGCTCTAGCTGAACACTGTGCAGAGGTCGCACTATACTAATGTGTAAATAATGTAGCTGCCTGCGGTAGTGATAGGATCAGGAAAACACCACCAACCTTCTACAGATAGCTTTAGCTGAACACTGTGCAGAGGTCGCACTACACTAACGTGTAAATAATGTAGCTGCCTGCGGTAGTGATAGGATCAGGAAAACACCACCAACCTTCTACAGATAGCTTTAGCTGAACACTGTGCAGAGGATGCACTACACTAATGTTAAAACAATGTAGCTGCATGTGGTAGTGATAGGATCAGGAAAACACCACCAACTTTCTACAGATAGCTTTAGCTGAACACTGTGCAGAGGTCGCACTACACTAACGTGTAAATAATGTAGCTGCCTGCGGTAGTGATAAGATCAGGAAAACACCACCAACCTTCTGCAGGTAGCTTTAGCTGAACACTGTGAGGAGGTCGCACTACACTAACGTGTAAAAAATATAGCTGCCTGCGGTAGTGATAGGATCAGGAAAACACCACGAACCTTCTACAGATAGCTTTAGCTGAACACTGTGCAGAGGATGCACTACACTAACGTTAAAACAATGTAGCTGTCTGCGGTAGTGATAGGATCAGGAAAACACCTCCAAAATTTACAGGTAGCTTTAGCTGAACACTGTGCAGAGGTCGCACTACACTAACGTGTAAATAATGTAGCTGCCTGCGGTAGTGATAGGATCAGGAAAACACCACCAACCATCTACAGATAGCTTTAGCTGAACACTGTGCAGAGTTCGCACTACACTAACGTGTAAATAATGTAGCTGCCTGCGGTAGTGATAGGATCAGGAAAACACCACCAACCTTCTACAGGTAGCTTTAGCTGAACACTGTGCAGAGGTCGCACTATACTAACTTGTAGTTTTAGCTAAACACTGTTCAGAGGACGCACTACACTAGCTTGTAGCTTTAGCTGAACACTGTGTACTACACTAACTTGTAGCTTTAGCTGAACACTGTTCAGAGGACACACTACACTAACTTGTAGCTTTAACTGGACACTGTGCAGAGGTCGCACTACACTAATGTGTAAATAATGTAGCTGCCTGCGGTAGTGATAGGATCAGGAAAACACCACCAACCTTCTACAGGTAGCTTTGGCTGAACACTGTGCAGAGGTCGCACTACACTAACTTGTAGCTTTAGCTGAAAACTGTTCAGAGGACGCACTACACTATCTTGTAGCTTTAGCTGAACACTGTGCAGAGGTCGCACTAAACTAACTTGTAGATTTAGCTGAACCTTGTGAGGAGGACGCACTACACTAACTTGTAGCTTTAGCTGAACACTGTGCACTACACTAACTTGTAGCTTTAGCTGAAAACTGTTCAGAGGACGCACTACACTATCTTGTAGCTTTAGCTGAACACTGTGCAGAGGTCGCACTAAACTAACTTGTAGATTTAGCTGAACCTTGTGAGGAGGACGCACTACACTAACTTGTAGCTTTAGCTGAACACTGTGCAGAGGATGCACTAAACTAACTTGTAGCTTTAGCTGAACACTGTGAGGAGGACGCAGTACACTAACTTGTAGCTTTAGCTGAACACTGTGCACTACACTAACTTGTAGCTTTAGCTGAACACTGTTCAGAGGATGCACTACACTAACTCGTAGCTTTAGCTGAACACTGTGCAGAGGTCGCACTACACTAACGTTAAAATAATGTAGCTGCCTGCGGTAGTGATAGGATCAGGAAAACACCACCAACCTTCTACAGGTAGCTTTAGCTGAACACTGTGAAGAGGACGCACTACACTAACGTTAAAATAATGTAGCTGCCTGCGGTAGTGATAGGATCAGGAAAACACCACCAACCTTCTACAGATAGCTTTAGCTGAACACTGTGCAGAGGTCGCACTATACTAATGTGTAAATAATGTAGCTGCCTGCGGTAGTGATAGGATCAGGAAAACACCACCAACCTTCTACAGATAGCTTTAGCTGAACACTGTGCAGAGGTCGCACTACACTAACGTGTAAATAATGTAGCTGCCTGCGGTAGTGATAAGATCAGGAAAACACCACCAACCTTCTGCAGGTAGCTTTAGCTGAACACTGTGAGGAGGTCGCACTACACTAACGTGTAAAAAATATAGCTGCCTGCGGTAGTGATAGGATCAGGAAAACACCACGAACCTTCTACAGATAGCTTTAGCTGAACACTGTGCAGAGGATGCACTACACTAACGTTAAAACAATGTAGCTGTCTGCGGTAGTGATAGGATCAGGAAAACACCTCCAAAATTTACAGGTAGCTTTAGCTGAACACTGTGCAGAGGTCGCACTACACTAACGTGTAAATAATGTAGCTGCCTGCGGTAGTGATAGGATCAGGAAAACACCACCAACCATCTACAGATAGCTTTAGCTGAACACTGTGCAGAGTTCGCACTACACTAACGTGTAAATAATGTAGCTGCCTGCGGTAGTGATAGGATCAGGAAAACACCACCAACCTTCTACAGGTAGCTTTAGCTGAACACTGTGCAGAGGTCGCACTATACTAACTTGTAGTTTTAGCTAAACACTGTTCAGAGGACGCACTACACTAGCTTGTAGCTTTAGCTGAACACTGTGTACTACACTAACTTGTAGCTTTAGCTGAACACTGTTCAGAGGACACACTACACTAACTTGTAGCTTTAACTGGACACTGTGCAGAGGTCGCACTACACTAATGTGTAAATAATGTAGCTGCCTGCGGTAGTGATAGGATCAGGAAAACACCACCAACCTTCTACAGGTAGCTTTGGCTGAACACTGTGCAGAGGTCGCACTACACTAACTTGTAGCTTTAGCTGAAAACTGTTCAGAGGACGCACTACACTATCTTGTAGCTTTAGCTGAACACTGTGCAGAGGTCGCACTAAACTAACTTGTAGATTTAGCTGAACCTTGTGAGGAGGACGCACTACACTAACTTGTAGCTTTAGCTGAACACTGTGCACTACACTAACTTGTAGCTTTAGCTGAAAACTGTTCAGAGGACGCACTACACTATCTTGTAGCTTTAGCTGAACACTGTGCAGAGGTCGCACTAAACTAACTTGTAGATTTAGCTGAACCTTGTGAGGAGGACGCACTACACTAACTTGTAGCTTTAGCTGAACACTGTGCAGAGGATGCACTAAACTAACTTGTAGCTTTAGCTGAACACTGTGAGGAGGACGCAGTACACTAACTTGTAGCTTTAGCTGAACACTGTGCACTACACTAACTTGTAGCTTTAGCTGAACACTGTTCAGAGGATGCACTACACTAACTCGTAGCTTTAGCTGAACACTGTGCAGAGGTCGCACTACACTAACGTTAAAATAATGTAGCTGCCTGCGGTAGTGATAGGATCAGGAAAACACCACCAACCTTCTACAGGTAGCTTTAGCTGAACACTGTGAAGAGGACGCACTACACTAACGTTAAAATAATGTAGCTGCCTGCGGTAGTGATAGGATCAGGAAAACACCACCAACCTTCTACAGATAGCTTTAGCTGAACACTGTGCAGAGGTCGCACTATACTAATGTGTAAATAATGTAGCTGCCTGCGGTAGTGATAGGATCAGGAAAACACCACCAACCTTCTACAGATAGCTTTAGCTGAACACTGTGCAGAGGTCGCACTACACTAACGTGTAAAAAATGTAGCTGCCTGCGGTAGTGATAGGATCAGGAAAACACCACCAACCTTCTACAGGTAGCTTTAGCTGAACACTGTGCAGAGGTCGCACTACACTAACTTGTAGCTTTAGCTGAACACTGGTCATAGGACACACTACACTAACTTGTAGCTTTAGCTGAACACTGTGCAGAGGTCGCACTACACTAACTTGTAGCTTTAGCTGAACACTGTTCAGAGGACGCACTACACTAAATTGTAGCTTTAGCTAAACACTGTTAGGAGGACACACTACACTAACTTGTAGCTTTAGCTGAACACTGTGCAGAGGTCGCACTACACTAACGTGTAAATAATGTAGCTGCCTGTGGTAGTGATAGGATCAGGAAAACACCACCAACCTTCTACAGGTAGCTTTAGCTGAACACTGTGCAGAGGAAGCACTACACTAACTTGTAGCTTTTGCTGAACATTGTGAGGATGACGCACTACACTAACTTGTAGCTTTAGCTGAACACTGTAAGGAGGACGCACTACACTAACTTGAGGCTTTAGCTGAACACTGTGTACTACACTAACTTGTAGGTTTAGCTGAACACTGTTCAGAGGACGCTCTACACTAACTTGTAGCTTTAGCTGAACACTGTGCACTACACTAACTTGTAGCTTTAGCTGAACACTGTGCAGAGGTCGCACTACACTAACGTGTAAATAATGTAGCTGCCTACGGTAGTGATAGGATCAGGAAAACACCACCAACCTTCTACAGATAGCTTTAGCTGAACACTGTGCAGAGGACGCACTACACTAACTGTCATGGACATACTACTTCCAGACCTGCAACAGGGCTCAGGCGCATCCCCACCAACAGGTTCCCAGTAATGAACAGGGTGCGCCAATGCGCTTGTGCTGATCGCGGAGAATGCACGCACAGTGACGCGGCTTTGGCGCCAAGTGGCCTTTAAGAGGGGCTTCCACCATTCAGCTCTTGCTGTTTGATCTGCAGCTTCACCTGTGACCTGTTCCTGTAATCTGCATCCGATCACCTGACCTGGCTCTCTGACCACGCTGCTGTCTCCAATCCTGAACCTTGGCTTTCCCTGTCTCTGATCCTGTTTACCTGCCTGCCTGATCTCCTGTTGCCAGAAACCAGCCTGAACTTGACCATTCCTTGCCTGCCGATTCTGTTGAACTGATCCACTGTGTATGACCCGGCTTGTCTGACCTTGCTTCTGCCTGCTGTGTGCACCCTGCTGACCTGCATCCAGCTTACCTGCATCCTGTTGACCTGCATACAGCTTACCTGCAGCCTGCTGACCAGCATCTAGCTCACCTGCACCCTGCTGACCTGCATCCAGCTTACCTGCAGCCTGCTGATTTGTATCCAGCTTACCTGCACCCAGCACTCCAGCCAGTTCCAGTGTCTCCCAGTGGACATCATCTCCAGTTCCAGAGAATCCACCAGGCACTCATACCCCACTGTGCTCCTACGGTCACTGTCCTCAACTCCAGTGATCTGGGAACCAGGGCTGTATGAGAGGTCTCCCTCTGCACGTCAGGCTCACATACGAGGTACGTGTCACTAACGTTAAAATAATGTAGCTGCCTGTGGTAGTGATGGGGTCAGGAAAACACCACCAACCTTCTACAGGTAGCTTTAGCTGAACACTGTGAAGAGGACGCACTACACTAACGTTAAAATAATGTAGCTGCCTGCGGTAGTGATAGGATCAGGAAAACACCACCAACCTTCTACAGATAGCTTTAGCTGAACACTGTGCAGAGGTCGCACTATACTAATGTGTAAATAATGTAGCTGCCTGCGGTAGTGATAGGATCAGGAAAACACCACCAACCTTCTACAGATAGCTTTAGCTGAACACTGTGCAGAGGTCGCACTACACTAACGTGTAAATAATGTAGCTGCCTGCGGTAGTGATAGGATCAGGAAAACACCACCAACCTTCTACAGATAGCTTTAGCTGAACACTGTGCAGAGGATGCACTACACTAATGTTAAAACAATGTAGCTGCATGTGGTAGTGATAGGATCAGGAAAACACCACCAACTTTCTACAGATAGCTTTAGCTGAACACTGTGCAGAGGTCGCACTACACTAACGTGTAAATAATGTAGCTGCCTGCGGTAGTGATAAGATCAGGAAAACACCACCAACCTTCTGCAGGTAGCTTTAGCTGAACACTGTGAGGAGGTCGCACTACACTAATGTGTAAATAATGTAGCTGCCTGCGGTAGTGATAGGATCAGGAAAACACCACGAACCTTCTACAGATAGCTTTAGCTGAACACTGTGCAGAGGATGCACTACACTAACGTTAAAACAATGTAGCTGTCTGCGGTAGTGATAGGATCAGGAAAACACCTCCAAAATTTACAGGTAGCTTTAGCTGAACACTGTGCAGAGGTCGCACTACACTAACGTGTAAATAATGTAGCTGCCTGCGGTAGTGATAGGATCAGGAAAACACCACCAACCATCTACAGATAGCTTTAGCTGAACACTGTGCAGAGTTCGCACTACACTAACGTGTAAATAATGTAGCTGCCTGCGGTAGTGATAGGATCAGGAAAACACCACCAACCTTCTACAGGTAGCTTTGGCTGAACACTGTGCAGAGGTCGCACTACACTAATGTGTAAATAATGTAGCTGCCTGCGGTAGTGATAGGATCAGGAAACCACCACCAACCTTCTACAGGTAGCTTTAGCTGAACACTGTGCAGAGGTCGCACTACACTAACTTGTAGTTTTAGCTAAACACTGTTCAGAGGACGCACTACACTAGCTTGTAGCTTTAGCTGAACACTGTGTACTACACTAACTTGTAGCTTTAGCTGAACACTGTTCAGAGGACACACTACACTAACTTGTAGCTTTAACTGGACACTGTGCAGAGGTCGCACTACACTAATGTGTAAATAATGTAGCTGCCTGCGGTAGTGATAGGATCAGGAAAACACCACCAACCTTCTACAGGTAGCTTTGGCTGAACACTGTGCAGAGGTCGCACTACACTAACTTGTAGCTTTAGCTGAAAACTGTTCAGAGGACGCACTACACTATCTTGTAGCTTTAGCTGAACACTGTGCAGAGGTCGCACTAAACTAACTTGTAGATTTAGCTGAACCTTGTGAGGAGGACGCACTACACTAACTTGTAGCTTTAGCTGAACACTGTGCACTACACTAACTTGTAGCTTTAGCTGAAAACTGTTCAGAGGACGCACTACACTATCTTGTAGCTTTAGCTGAACACTGTGCAGAGGTCGCACTAAACTAACTTGTAGATTTAGCTGAACCTTGTGAGGAGGACGCACTACACTAACTTGTAGCTTTAGCTGAACACTGTGCAGAGGATGCACTAAACTAACTTGTAGCTTTAGCTGAACACTGTGAGGAGGACGCAGTACACTAACTTGTAGCTTTAGCTGAACACTGTGCACTACACTAACTTGTAGCTTTAGCTGAACACTGTTCAGAGGATGCACTACACTAACTCGTAGCTTTAGCTGAACACTGTGCAGAGGTCGCACTACACTAACGTTAAAATAATGTAGCTGCCTGCGGTAGTGATAGGATCAGGAAAACACCACCAACCTTCTACAGATAGCTTTAGCTGAACACTGTGCAGAGGTCGCACTTTACTAATGTGTAAATAATGTAGCTGCCTGCGGTAGTGATAGGATCAGGAAAACACCACCAACCTTCTACAGGTAGCTTTAGCTGAACACTGTGAAGAGGACGCACTACACTAACGTTAAAATAATGTAGCTGCCTGCGGTAGTGATAGGATCAGGAAAACACCACCAACCTTCTACAGATAGCTTTAGCTGAACACTGTGCAGAGGTCGCACTATAATAATGTGTAAATAATGTAGCTGCCTGCGGTAGTGATAGGATCAGGAAAGCACCACCAACCTTCTACAGATAGCTTTAGCTGAACACTGTGCAGAGGTCGCACTACACTAACGTGTAAATAATGTAGCTGCCTGCGGTAGTGATAGGATCAGGAAAACACCACCAACCTTCTACAGATAGCTTTAGCTGAACACTGTGCAGAGGATGCACTACACTAATGTTAAAACAATGTAGCTGCATGTGGTAGTGATAGGATCAGGAAAACACCACCAACTTTCTACAGATAGCTTTAGCTGAACACTGTGCAGAGGTCGCACTACACTAACGTGTAAATAATGTAGCTGTCTGCGGTAGTGATAAGATCAGGAAAACACCACCAACCTTCTGCAGGTAGCTTTAGCTGAACACTGTGAGGAGGTCGCACTACACTAACGTGTAAATAATGTAGCTGCCTGCGGTAGTGATAGGATCAGGAAAACACCACAAACCTTCTACAGATAGCTTTAGCTGAACACTGTG
Source organism: Lithobates clamitans (assembly GCA_037952925.1). NCBI lineage: Eukaryota > Metazoa > Chordata > Amphibia > Anura > Ranidae > Lithobates > Lithobates clamitans. The sequence goes on from JBBGZY010000034.1 coordinate 2,805,303, forward strand.
CAGAGGATGCACTACACTAACGTTAAAACAATGTAGCTGTCTGCGGTAGTGATAGGATCAGGAAAACACCTCCAAAATTTACAGGTAGCTTTAGCTGAACACTGTGCAGAGGTCGCACTACACTAACGTGTAAATAATGTAGCTGCCTGCGGTAGTGATAGGATCAGGAAAACACCACCAACCATCTACAGATAGCTTTAGCTGAACACTGTGCAGAGTTCGCACTACACTAACGTGTAAATAATGTAGCTGCCTGCGGTAGTGATAGGATCAGGAAAACACCACCAACCTTCTACAGGTAGCTTTAGCTGAACACTGTGCAGAGGTCGCACTACACTAACTTGTAGCTTTAGCTGAACACTGTTCAGAGGACGCACTACACTAGCTTGTAGCTTTAGCTGAACACTGTGTACTACACTAACTTGTAGCTTTAGCTGAACACTGTTCAGAGGACACACTACACTATCTTGTAGCTTTAGCTGAACACTGTGCAGAGGTCGCACTAAACTAACTTGTAGATTTAGCTGAACCTTGTGAGGAGGACGCACTACACTAACTTGTAGCTTTAGCTGAACACTGTGCACTACACTAACTTGTAGCTTTAGCTGAAAACTGTTCAGAGGACGCACTACACTATCTTGTAGCTTTAGCTGAACACTGTGCAGAGGTCGCACTAAACTAACTTGTAGATTTAGCTGAACCTTGTCAGGAGGACGCACTACACTAACTTGTAGCTTTAGCTGAACACTGTGCACTACACTAACTTGTAGCTTTAGCTGAAAACTGTTCAGAGGACGCACTACACTATCTTGTAGCTTTAGCTGAACACTGTGCAGAGGTCGCACTAAACTAACTTGTAGATTTAGCTGAACCTTGTGAGGAGGACGCACTACACTAACTTGAAGCTTTAGCTGAACACTGTGCAGAGGATGCACTACACTAACTTGTAGCTTTAGCTGAACACTGTGAGGAGGAAGCAGTACACTAACTTGTAGCTATAGCTGAACACTGTGCACTACACTAACTTGTAGCTTTAGCTAAACACTGTTCAGAGGATGCAGTACACTAACTCGTAGCTTTAGCTGAACACTGTGCAGAGGTCGCACTACATTAACTTGTAGCTTTAGCTGAACACTGTGAGGAGGGCGCACTACACTAACTTGTAGCTTTAGCTGAACACTGTGCACTACACTAACTTGTAGCTTTAGCTGAACACTGTTCAGAGGTCGCACTACACTAATTTGTAGCTTTAGCTGAACACTGTGCACTACACTAACTTGTAGCTTTAGCTGAACACTGTTCAGAGGACGCACTGCACTAACTTGTTGCTTTAGCGGAACACTGTGAGGAAAAAGTGATTTTAGCCCGGATCAACCTCCAGATTAAATTAGTTAATTGGGTATAGACAGATATTCATCCAAAAAATAGTAATAATGGATGCAGTTTGGGTCGCCTTATAAGGCATACAAAAAATAACAAGGAAAAAGAGATTCCCCAAAGAAAGGCAAAAACCCAAACACAATCTGTCAAAAAAACAATATATTTATTAGGCTATAAACACCACACAAAGAATACAAAAATAGGCAATTATGGGCAAATCAGGGAGGATATCAAATGACTAATTAAAATTGATAACGTTATCATTAAAAACAGCGGAGCCGCGGCCAAACATACCCCATACACACACCAATCACAGCAACAGATTCTAACTAGGTCGGCTAGTAATTGGATAATGTAAGACCTCAGATAAGTCCAAGTACAGACGGTGTGGCGGTGTGGGGGTGGGGTGGATGAATGTGGGTTGAATTTGGTAATGTTGCGGGGAGGTTCAGTGGTTTGAACACAATTGAGATTTTAGTACCAGACCGGGAGCTGAACAATGGTATATACAGGCTGACCACAATGACCGGTAAAACCTATTAATGGCAGTGATAACTCAGGACTTTCAAGCAAAGCAGTTCATCCGGACAGCAGGCAGTAGGGGGAGCATGTACGGTAAGGCTGCACTGATATCATAAATTGGAGTAATACATCTCTCACCAGGTAAATCAGCAGCTCACAGAATCGCAGGCTCTACCCCGAGTGGTCACTTGTAGACAAAGACTGTTGCGTTTGCTTGTGCCGTCAGATGGAGAAAGTCCCGCTGTGTTAGTGCCTTGTATCAGATGGTATAGGTCGGTCGTCAGCTGTTGGTTCCCGGCAAAGCATTCAAACACCCTGTGTTCGCGGCCCCGAGATGACGTGCTGACGTCACGTGCTGACGCGTTTCACCAGCCAATCACCGCTGGTTTCCTCAGAGCAAAGGAGGGGTCCGTGGGCGAAGGTTAAATAGACTAACCAATATAGGGTGTAATTACATCAGGTGTCCACCAGATGTCGCACACAGTCACCACTCATCACAGACATTTCAGCAAGAGCAAAAACCTCGCAAATGGCTTCACAAACATGACTGCAATCACTTGCATATTAAACCATGATATGACGTGATACAAGAGAGCCTTTGATGGTGGTGGGTATGTACGTTTACATGGAGACCAAGTGAAGCGAACAAAAAATAAAAATTAAAGACAAAAAACACAGGTAAAGCATAACGAATTAAAGCACCAGTGTAACGCTAGAAAATCGCTTAGAGACAAAAAACAGGAAAAGGTACTAATATAACTGGTTACTGCAGAGGAGATCAATTAAATTATTTCTCCAAAAAGGACTGGAGGCTACATTCGGTATTTAACCCATTGGGGGCCATCGCCTCCAAATAGTAGGTCCACATCTTTTCCTTCTGAAGGAGAATGGTGTCAAAGTCGCCACGTCTTGTAGGTAAATTCAACCTATATATGCCTTTTACTATTAGACCCTTGGGGTCCCGATTATGGAATTTGGCAAAGTGTAGTGAAATGGGGCGTTCATCATTCAGTTTTTTAATACCAGCAATATGTTGCCGAATCCTAACCCTTAGGGCTCTTTTGGTTTTGCCCACATAGGTTTTATTACACGGACAGGTAAGTGTATAAACCACTCGAGTAGTGGAGCAGTTTATAAACTGTTTAATCCTATAGTCTACACCTCCGCGGGGATTCGGGAACATATTTGTCTGGTGGACATACTTGCAAACATTGCAGTGTCCACATCTATACATGCCTGGGGAGATTCTGGAGTCACTAAGCCAGTTCTTTTGAGTGGTACGGGTGTATTCAGAGTGGACAAGCAGGTCACCAAGATTATTAGATCTTTTTGCTGTCAGTAGGGGTTTTGGACTCACCAGTTCGGAGATTAGGGGGGCTGAAGTTAAAATGTGCCAATGTTTTGGTAGGACTCCTTGAACCATTTTCCATTGGGATCCATATTTAGTAATGATCCTTGGGAAGTTCTTTTCAGCATTTCCTTTTGGTTCATTTGGTTCACAGGGTGTTTGAATGCTTTGCCGGAAACCAACAGCTGACGACGACCTATACCATCTGATACAAGGCACTAACACAGCGGGACTTTCTCCATCTGACGGCACAAGCAAACGCAACAGTCTTTGTCTACAAGTGACCACTCGGGGTAGAGCCTGCGATTCTGTGAGCTGCTGATTTACCTGGTGAGAGATGTATTACTCCAATTTATGATATCAGTGCAGCCTTACCGTACATGCTCCCCCTACTGCCTGCTGTCCGGATGAACTGCTTTGCTTGAAAGTCCTGAGTTATCACTGCCATTAATAGGTTTTACCGGTCATTGTGGTCAGCCTGTATATACCATTGTTCAGCTCCCGGTCTGGTACTAAAATCTCAATTGTGTTCAAACCACTGAACCTCCCCGCAACATTACCAAATTCAACCCACATTCATCCACCCCACCCCCACACCGCCACACCGTCTGTACTTGGACTTATCTGAGGTCTTACATTATCCAATTACTAGCCGACCTAGTTAGAATCTGTTGCTGTGATTGGTGTGTGGATGGGGTATGTTTGGCCGTGGCTCCGCTGTTTTTAATGATAACGTTATCAATTTTAATTAGTCATTTGATATCCTCCCTGATTTGCCCATAATTGCCTATTTTTGTATTCTTTGTGTGGTGTTTATAGCCTAATAAATATATTGTTTTTTTGACAGATTGTGTTTGGGTTTTTGCCTTTCTTTGGGGAATCTCTTTTTCCTTGTTATTTTTTTTTTAGCGGAACACTGTGCAGAGGTCGCACTTCACTAACTTGTAGCTTTAGCTGAACACTGTGCAGAGGTCACACTACACTAACTTGTAGTTTTAGCTGAACACTGTTCAGAGGTCGCACTACACTAACTTGTAGCTTTAGCTGAACACTGTGAGGAGGACACACTACACTAACTTGTAGCTTTAGCTGAACACTGTGCACTACACTAACTTGTAGCTTTAGCTGAACACTGTTCAGAGGACGCACTGCACTAACTTGTAGCTTTAGCGGAACACTGTGCAGAGGTCGCACTACACTAACTTGTAGCTTTAGCTGAACACTGTGCAGAGGTCGCACTACACTAACTTGTAGCTTTAGCTGAACACTGTGAGGAGGACACACTACATTAACTTGTAGCTTTAGCTGAACTCTGTGAGGAGGACGCACTACACTAATTTGTAGCTTTAGCTGAACACTGTGCACTACACTAACTTGTAGCTTTAGCTGAACACTGTTCAGAGGACACACTGCACGAACTTGTAGCTTTAGCTGAACACTGTGCAGAGGTCGCACTACACTAACTTGTAGCTTTAGCTGAACACTGTGCAGAGGTCACACTAAACTAACTTATAGCTTTAGCTGAACACTGTGAGGAGGACTCACTACACTAACTGTAAATAGTCTAGCTGCCTGACTGTGCTACTAATAGGATTAGAAGAACACCAGCAATTTTCTTCAGGTAGCTGTAAATACTGTAACAAGACAAGCCTGCCTGTCAGTAGGAAGATAATAACAGGAACGGATCTAGCTAAACTGAATACAGTGTATATATATATATATATATATATATATATATATATATATATATACACATACACACACACACACACACACACCACCTGGGATGCATATATATACACAATACACTGTAAGTGCAGCTAACTGACTGACTGTCCTGCCTAATCTATCTAACTTAAATCAAATGACACTGTCTCTCTGTCTCTGTCTCTCAATGCCAGAACACACTACACAGGGCCGCTGTGAGGTATCCCGGAATCGATCGACTCACAGCAGTTGTCGCAATCGGTTATAACCATCGTGAACAAACTACTAGACAGACCCCAAGATGCCCCGGTTGCCTTCGAACGCATACACAGAGCACTAGGACCAAGGGGAAGAGACACAGATCCCCCCAGGGACACAGTATGCTGCCTCATAGACTTTGCCCTTAAGGAAGGCATCGTGAGGTCATCCAGAAACAGAAACCAGATACTCTTCCAAGGCTCAAACATCAAGATCTATCAGGATCTCTCAAAAATCACCCTGCAGAGAAAACGTGAATTGAGGCCGCTGTTGGACACTCTGAGAGCCAGATCCATAGTGTACCGCTGGAAATTTCCTTTCGGCCTTTCTGCGACACACCAAGGCCAAACGGCACTCCTCAGGGTCCCAGAAGACCTGGAACACTTCTGCTCTACACTGGATATCCCAATTATTGCTCTGCCGGATTGGTACAGTGATTTCCGTCTTCCACAGATGCACAGAGCTACGTCAATGGACGGCATAGCAGAAGCAGGCAACTTCCATCTTGGCCGTCGCCGACATCACCAAGTGCCCCATCACTCACCTCTAAGAGATTCAGGTATGCCGAGAAACGGCAGCCCCACATCCTCTCCTGCACATCGCAGGGCCCGGATCACTTAAAGGAACGATAATATCTTTCTCATCCTTTTGTATGACATAGGAGACAATATCAAAGTAGCTCTAAAAGACACCCTATTTCGAGATATGATTACAAATACCTGTAAAAGTCGCATAGACGCGCCAAAGCCCTCTATGGTACATAGGCGGGATCTTAGACAATCCCTTTACTCAACCTGACATTGAATACCACTTCTGTGACCACATCACTACCTCCGTAGCAACACCACTGACAGAAAGTCATCACCCTTAACCGAAATTGGATCCATATAGACATGGATAATGTTCCCTCTACAATTTGAAATGCAATACCTGTGTCACCCCTCGAACAGCATAGAAGATACTGTCGGAAGAGCTCATCTTACTTAAGTATACAGACTTGGAACTCGATACCGCCTGAAAAGAGGGTCAAGAACAGCTGCCTAGATATGTTGCTAAGGACTCCTGCAGTAAATATATGAACTTCTACAACTCCCTCTTTCTCTCTGCACGCCCCTACTATCCTCACCCTACCTATTCTCTTCTCTCAGGGTACTCTCCCCAATTTTATCCCCCTTAGAAATATTTCTGTAATTCACCCTAATGCCTTCACTTTCAAACACTGGTCTCTCTTCCTAATAACTACTTGCTGGATAAATAGAGGCGTTTTTATTAGGTTACATTTTTGTTATTATGTCATAAGGCTCAACCCTCTTCCATTTTATTTTTCTTTTAATAACTCTAACATTTAAACCATAGGAAATATGGAATGCTATAGACTGCTTGGAAGTCGAGAGGGGCGGACTGAGGTAAGCGAAACACATCACAACATTCTGCTTGTCCACACGCATAAGATACACACGTCCAATTTGACCCCTCCACTCAAAAATTTATCGTACATTCTAATTATCACCCCATGGAGGCCAAAACACAGGGTTAATACCCCGAGATTACATCAGAGCGTGCCCCCCTCGACACCAGAGTGAGATCGCAGAAGACTCACCTCTTCTTTTACAGGTACGAATATCAATATAAAATTGCTACTAAGATAAGCTCGTTTAGACTCCAGTTGAGCACGTTTGCTCAATGTATTGTTTGTTTGTTTCTTTTTTTGGTTAAACTGGGTTAGGATGATTACACACCCACGAATTGTTCTCCACGCTTGTGTATTTCTCTAAATGTTTGGTTACAATATTCACTCTAATACTAAATAGCTACAGACCATCTTTCTTAAAGCGGGGGTCCACCTATCTATCGTTTTTTTTTTTTTTTAGTTCATTCACAAACTTTTCTTCTCAGCATTACATACTCACATATTGTGTGTAATATGTCCGCCTGTGTCAGATTTCGTCGGAAAGAATAACTTATATTATTCACTGCAGGCGGTTTCCATCTTCATTGTGGGCATTTGAAGCCCACAAGCATTTATTTCCTGGATGTGGTGAATGCTGGGAGCTCCCAGCATTCACCGCTCGTTCCCGCACATGCTCAGTGGCATCCTGGGAAGCCTGAGACTAGCTCCCAGGAGACTGTGCGGAGTCTGGGAGAGGCTAGAAACATGCCTACTCCCACGGGAGGAGAACCAGGAAGTGCAAAGAAGAATAGAAAAATAAAAGGTAATTACTGCGATTTAAATTTTTTTAAACGGCATGTCAGCATCTAGGCAAGGAAGAGAATACATACAGATATTGTTCAAAATTTGGGTGGAACCCCGCTTTAAGAGGCAGAAGGATGCTGATACCATTCCGCAGACATTTAGTACCTACACTAGGTATCCACAACTCCCTATATATACAGTTTAAATCAGAACCTCTTAGAGGCATAGGACCCGGAATACCCTTCACAACTTGTAGACCTCCCACATTAAGGATGCATTAATAATTCTATAACACCATAGTCAGAAAACATTTCAGGTTTTAATCGGACTCACAGATAAGCCCCTATAACATACACGACAGAGCCCTGACTTGCATATCAAGCAATTATATAGACAGCCCTACATGACCTCTTTGGGACACAGGACATCCACCCTCTGTCGAGTGTCGCCTTCCACTCCCACAAACAGCGGAATCCTGTGGTTCCTGCTGACTCACACCGGTCCCCCACAAAGTTGTTAAGTGGGTTTGCTGGTCAACCCATACAACCGGTTTTCCCAGAGTACTCTCCCTAAAGATACACCCCCACATATCCTCCCCTTTCTTCCCTACTCCAATCCCTACCTTCACATCCTGAACATCTCCCTCCCCCTCCTTCCTCCTCAGCTAGCTCTCAACCCTCAACCCCAGTACAACTACTACCTAGTCTCTGACTCCTCTTAGATAAAAACCAAAAACTTTAGGAAATACGTCCTGATAAGGTAATCATGGCTCTTCGCCATACTACATCCGCTACCCGTTCGCTGAAAGTCATATCTATCAACGCAAAAGGTCTAAACATCCCTGAGAAGCGATCGCAGCTACTTGCTCAGATGCGTAGCGCGAAAGCGGACGTGATCTACATACAGGAGACTCACTTCTGCAGCACAAATATTCCTAAACTGATGAACCATTTCTTTCCTCATTGTTATCATGCCACCTCACCAACGTCTAAGACAAAAGGGGTTTCTATACTCCTCTCCAAAAATATATCTTTGCAAATAACGGACACTTTAATAGACGAACAGGGTAGATTCATCTTCCTTAAAGGCACATTTAAAAACAGAACAATCACCCTAGCAAACATCTATAGCCCTAACACTTCCCAAGTACCATTCTTCCGCACGATAACAAGGGAACTAACAACCTTTCAGGAAGGTATGTTGATCCTAGGAGGGGATTTTAATGTCCCCCTAGACCCTATTGTAGACTCTTCTACAGGAAAATCCCACCTACCTTGCAGAGCTCTAAAACAGATAAAAACCTGCCTACAAGAACTATCCTTGCATGATTCGTGGCGAATCCTTCACCCAAAAGACAAAGACTACACCTTCTTCTCTGCCCCCCACAATAAATACTCCCGTATTGACTACTTGTTCCTCTCCCAACCGGACATCCCTACCCTCTCAACAGCGACAATAGACCCCATGACTTTTTCAGACCACCATCCTATCTCCATCTCGAACAATCTCTCAGACACCCCCAACAGACCCTATATGTGGAAACTTGATCACACACTCCTACAGACAACATACAGATAGAAGAAATTTGTTCCTGTCTGAAGAATTACTTCACAGAAAATAACACCCCAGACACATCCCCTCTGACGCAATGGGGGGCACACAAGTGTGTCATAAGAGGGAAATTGATATCCCTCACAGTTTCCATCAAAAAAGCCAAGAAGGCCACTTTTTACAATCTCTTCACGAAACTAAAGAAACTCGAAGCTTCCCACAAACAAACTTTAGCACAACAGACCCATGCAGAACTAACGGAGACCCGCACACTTATCAAAGATGAAATATATTCAAACCTCAGGAAAAAATTCATTCTCTTGCACAAGTTTTTTTATGAGTTTGGTAACAAGAGTGGCAGACTCTTAGCTAGGGCCTTACGTAAACAAAAGCTAATAATACGGTACACAAACTACAATCTGCGTCCGGAATGACCTTCACACACAATGAAGACATAGCAAGGGAATTCGCGAAATATTACTCCTCCCTCTACGACTTACGCACATCTGAGCCCACACCTACCCCCCGCTACGTTGAGAGCCGGAAACATCCAATCATTTTTAGATCAATATACCCCCGGGAAATTAACGTCGGAGGTAGCAGCTTCTCTGGAAGCACCAATCACTTCCACGGAATGGTCTCATGCACTTAAGCAGCTTAAACATGGCAAAAGCCCAGGTCCAGATGGCCTCCCGGCGGTCTATTACAAAACATTTACTGACACCCTCCAAACCCCATTCCTTAGGACTTTTAACTCCCTCTCCCCTACAAATCCCCTCACAAGTGGAATGTTAGAAGCCCATATAGTAGTCATCCCCAAAGAAGGCAAAGACCATTCCCACACGAGCAATTATAGACCGATTTCTTTGTTAAATGTTGACATAAAGATCTTCTCTAAAATATTAGCCAACAGATTGCTAACCCTCCTACCCTCCATCATATCCCTGGATCAAGTTGGTTTTATCCCTGGGCGTGAAGCCAGGGATAATACGAGCAAAGCAATTAACTTACATCACCTGATCACACGTACTAAACAAAAAGGTTTCGTCCTGTCACTGGACGCGGAGAGGGCGTTCGACAGAGTATCTTGGGATTACATGTCGGCTGTGCCCAGAGCCATAGGGCTTGGTCCTCAGATGATTGGACTTATTATGTCATTATACAGCACTCCCTCAGCGAAAGTGAGGGTCAAGGGTACTCTGTCGAACGCCTTCCCGATCCGCAACGGAACAAGACAGGGGTGCCCTCTCTCACCCCTCCTATTCATATTAACCCTAGAACCCTTTCTACGAAAAATTAAACTTAATACAGACATTAAGGGAATTCATTCACCAGACAAGGAATACAAGTATGCGGCCTATGCTGATGACATACTTTTATTCCTCTCACAACCACTTACTACCTTACCAATTTTACTAGCGGAATTTAAGCTCTTCCAATCCCTATCTAATCTGAAGATCAATTTCACCAAATCTTTTGCTCTAAACATATCATTAACCCAAAGTATAGTAATCCAATATAAGCACAACTTTCCGTTCCAATGGGAACAAGACTCATTACCATACTTAGGGATTCAGATCCCATCTACACACTCTGATTTATATGTCAAAAACATCCTCCCTCTCTTAAACAGACTATCCTCCGACTTCGATACTTGGAACAAACTGACATTTTCATGGTTTGGCAGAGCGGCCATTTTAAAAATGAACGCTCTACCCCGAATACTATATCTCCTACAGACGATCCCGATACAGATTCCTCCTATGTTCTTCAAAACATATAGACAGATCAGTTCTAAGTTCTTATGGGGGAAGCATAGACACAGAATTAGCCACCACTTACTTTCACGACCGAAAAATCTAGGGGGAATAGGCCTTCCCAACATTTCCAATTACTACATAGCCACCCATCTTACTAGGATAGTGGATTGGAATGTTCATACACATCAGAAAGATTGCGTGTCCCTTGAAGCCTCCGTCACGAAATCCCTTGGATTTCCCTTAACCAAATCCCACAAGATATCCAAACACACCCGACGATTGGTCCCACCTTACGATGTTTTCACCAGTTATGTAAAACTGTCCCGATATCTTCCACCCCCAGTCCACTGACACCAGTAAAACTGAATCCGGACTTCCCACCAGGTATGCATCATCCGTTTCTAAAGGACAACCTACCACCAGAACAAACCAGAGCCCACCAATTCCTCCAACAGGGCAAAATACTCCCCGCAACGCAAATTGCAGCACGCTTTGAAAAAACGCCTATCCCACAATAGACATATTTAATGATAGCACACTACCTCCAAACTCTGGACAAGAAGGGTCAATGCTCTAGACAGCTCACACCCTTCGAAACACTATGTACCAAAACGACGCCACAAACACACCTTATCTCTCAAATACATAACTTGCTTTTCGTTGACCATAAAGCAAATGACAGTCAGTCCTGCAGAAAACGGGAAAAAGATTTATCCATACAAATAACGGAAGAGAGTTGGGGGCGAATTTTCTCACACATACACAAAGGCTCTATCAGTGTCTCCACTCAAGAAAATGGGTTCAAAATTCAGTCAAGATGGTACCATACCCCAGCATTATTACACAAATTTAAAGCCAACATCCTCGACACGTGCTGGAGGTGCCATCAAGAAAGGGGCACTTTACTCCACATCTGGTGGTCCTGCACCCCCCTCCAGGCCTTTTGGTCAGAGGTCCACAGAATAATCAGACAGGTCAACACATACAACCCAGACTTCACCCCAGCTCAATTTCTCCTACACCTATCCCCTCTGCCACACAACACCTACCATAAATCACTAATGATGCATTTGATCAACGCGGCAAAACAATGCATCCCTATACATTGGAAATCAATCAACATACCCACCCTGGCAGAATGGTTCATCAGAATAAACAAAATAGCAGAAATGGAAAAACTAATACATATCGCTAAAGACACACCGACGAAATTTAGTCACATATGGGCATGTTGGACTTAATTCAGACCCAGACTGAATACAAGACCATCTTGAACCTTCCTACATAACGAGATAGCCCCTGTAGGCCCTATCTCCCACACACACACAAACAAGTTACAATTATCCTTTCTTCCCACCTTGCCAAAGATTTACCCCTTTATATAAAAACACTCAAATATCATGTACTTAGTTGGACAATTTCAATATTACCCAGAGGAGTCAGAGACATCCCAGTCTTACCTCTCCCATCCTCCCTGCCCCCTCCCCCATGGCCCACCCCCCCTTACCCTCCCTTCCTTCCTCCCCCCTCCCTATCCTCCCCCACGCCAGGCTTCATGTAACCAATACGAGCTTGTAGGTCACCCACGCCACATACTAATTGAATACCCAACTGGTGAAAAGCGTGCCAGAGATATATGAGAGTTTCTGATAAGAAGAAAGAGAAACCCCCCACACAATCACGACAAACAAGCACTCCTCTGATTGAGTTCCTCCAAGAATAGAAAACCAACTCTCTACATCTCACGAAATGTATGACGGAGAACAGAAAACACAGCCAAAGGAGTCTTAGTTATAGGGAGGTTTATATCATCCCATAGTTACAGGTTGAGTTTGCAACCCCCCATCAAACATAATAGTATGTCTGCGATCTTCAAGCCCGGCTGGGTTATTTCTCAAGTCATAAACTCATACTGTAATAGACTTTATAATCTATGTTTACTGTTGTTTGTATCACAATTGCTGTAAAGACTTTATAATCTTCAATAAAATATTTGAAATAAAAAAATAAAAAATAAAAAAATGCGCACGTGGTGGGGACTCTCTAGCAAGCAATGAAAAGACCTTGGATTGGGTGGGCCTTTCACGCTATCCACACTAATTTCTCTAGAGGTGTTTCCAATCTTATTGCCAAATCTTTCCCATTTAAACTACATTAACCTACAGTCAATGGTGTTGGATCCCCAGAGCTGATATGTTTTCCTGCATGTACATATATCTGGTAACCCTCTTATTGCTCTTAGCATGGCATTTGCCCCCTCCATATAATTCTCATGTACTTAATGAGGGTTTCTCCTTTATGTCACACCATTCCGCTGTCCCTGCCATATGGTTAGGCAACTTCAATACCATTTTTACTCCTAGCCTGGATAGATTGGGATTGGAACCTCATATACCTTAACTTGACCATGAGATCTGCTTTGGTCACCTTTTGTCAGGCTTTGCCCTTTTTGACACCTGGAGACATCTGTATCCCCAACAAAAGGCATATTCCTGTTTTTCTCCCACCCATTCCGATGTCTCGCATTGATTTTATTCTGCTCTCAAGAGTACAAACCCCTAGATTGCAGGAGGCTGGCTTCTGCCCCTGCTTACTCTCAGATCACGTTACCTACTGGGTTACTTGTCTGGTGCTTAAACCCTTTCTGGCAAATTTCTAGATACTGATTGCTGCCTCCCCACTCCTCTCCCGCGGTGGCTGGGGGGGTTGGGGGGGAGCATGCGGGCAATCACGGTAGTGCTACCCCCCAAAATATTGAGCAATGTCCGCGACTGTTGCTATGGATTAAATTGCTACTGCCAAAGCCCCAGGATCTGATGATCTACCTCTCAAATTTTTTAGAACTTTTAGTAACTAGACTCCTAGCTTTTATACCATGATATTTTTGATGGCTTTGCCCTTCCAGATTTTATGCAAGTGGCCTTTATAATACTTATACCAAAGCCTGGTAATTACCCTTGTAAACTGGAATCTTAAAGACACATTTCCTTACTATAGATGGACATTAAAATTTTAGCCAAGGTTTTGGCCAAACACCTTAATAAAGTTATATTATCTCTCATTCATCCAGACCAAATGGGCTTTATGCCCACCAAAAAAACACTGCATTTAACAAGCAATGCCTGTTTATGAACATTCAGGCATCCCATGATCATATATGCTCTAGAGTGGCAGTCACGCTCGATGCCGCCAAAGCTTTTGACTCTGTAGAATGGCAATATTTGTGGCATTGTCTCTGGTGTCTTGGCAAATTTTAATAAATGACTTACCATTTTTTATAGTGCCCCTTGGGCTAGAGTGATGGCTAATGGGTGGACTTCTAGCACATTCCCTCTTTCCAGGGGGATACGTCAGAGCTGTCCATTGTCTCCTCCTCTCTATGCTCTAGCAGCTAAACCCCTGGTTAGGTTACTCAGATCTAACCCAGAGATCCAAGGTCTAAGCTCGGGACGCCTATTGAAATGGTAGGGCTTTATGTTGATGATATGATTTTATACTTGGGGGGGGGGACCCTGTACCTTCCCTGAGGTCAGCGCTTCAAACCATCAAGCAATTTAGCAGATTTTTTGGTCTCAAAATCAATGGGACAAATCACAAATGCTCCTTATAGATGTGTTCCCACCTTCTGTAGACCAGGCTGATCTACCCTTGGTTACAGTCAGTTTGTTTAAATATTTGGGCATTCAGGTCTCTAGACTACTCTTAGACTATATAACTCAGAATGCTGAGCCTCTCATTCTGCTGATTAAAATTAGAACTTACACAAGGGCGAGCTTACCCTTGGGGGTTACGGGCTGGATAGGCCTCGTAAAGATGATATTGCTTCCCAAATTTTTTTTCTGTACTATGACATTCTCCCATCTGTATCCCACTTTGACATTTTAAGACTATGAATACTATACTGCAGTCCTTTATATGGGGCAATAGTAGACATAAACTAGCCTGGAGAGTTTTGAAAAACCCAACCTCACTAAGAGGCACTGCTGTTCCTAATCTTAGGTTATATTATCTGGCAGCATAGTTGTCTTATTTTTATCATATAGGTAAATCTGCCAGAAATATCTCTCCTTGATGTGTGGCTCCTTGGGGTCGTATTTCCTATACTCGTTCTGTGAGGTGCTTGGGCGCTCCCCTGTTTTTTTGAGCCGGTCTGACCTCTCGTTTCACTATAGGTTGATCTGGGACTTGGTTATGGCTAAAACTAGCTCTCCTATGTTTCATAGTAATATTCTTATCTGGTACAATAAACTGTTGCCTGAATTTTTGTAACTCCCCGACCCTACAGTGTGGCCTTCAAAAGGAATATATTTGCTTTCTCACGTAATCAGTCGTGGTATACCTAAATCCCTTGACCAATTGAAATCCAAATTTGCTCTTCCAAACCACATGCTATTTTGTTACTTTCAATTAAAGCGTTACTAAACCAAGTAATATGAAAATACCCCCCCCTGCAGTGCCCACAGCTTTTAAATCTTCTTTTTACATTAAAATACTGCCACTATATACCTTTTTGGATGAACTGTATACCACAGTTACATGATAAACTGCACAGTTTCTCCAGTGTTGAGAGTTCAGGTAGGAGGAGATTTCCACTGCACCCTGTATACACGCCCACATATGTGATGTCAATATCATGTGGCCTGGCTAGCTTTGAGAACAAGTAAAGTTCTCTCCAGCATAAAAGACACAACTGAGCATGTGCAGGTCAGATACCCTGCCTGTGTTAGCTGGCCTTCCCCAGATAGACAGTGCAGGGGGGGGGGTCTATGCATACAGGATCAAAGAGCTTTTTTTACACAATGCAGAGAATTAACCCCTTAAGTTCCATAGTGAGTATAACAAGCGAGCTATTCTGCATATACAGACTGATTTTACTGTTATGGGTTTAGTAACACTTTAACCACTTGCCGACCGTCCGCCGCAGTTGTACTGCAGCAGAATGGCACAGGCAGGCGAATCGCCGTCATTGTACGGCGGTCGCGCGCCCTCCCCGCCGGCAGCGACAATCGCATTCGATCAGGAACCGATCAATCCCCAGGCCCAGGCCAATGAAATCTGATGATATCCTTCCCCTGTCTGTGTAACTGTAAACACTGACAGGGGAAGTGATGTCATCTCTCCTCATGTTGGTCTTTTCATTCCAGACCGAGAGGAAAGAAGACATACGAGTAAGTGCACCAACACTATACTGACACCAGGTCCCGTAGGCACACAAATCACCCCCCAATTAACCCCTTCACCACCTGTCACAGTGTCACCCAGTACAGCAATCAGATTTTTTTTTGATCACTGTACTAGTGTCATTAGTAACAAAAATCAGTGTTAGGGTAATTAATATTAGACCCAGATAGGTTTAGGGACCCCCCTAACCCCCCAATAAAGATTTAACTCCTTGATTACCCCATGTCACCTGTGATCACAGTATAAGTGTCATTTTATAGCATCAGGACACCCGCCATATTTTACCCAATAAAGGTTTAACCCCCTAATCACCCGGCGGGTGATCAAAGTTAGATTTTAGCATCAGATAGGGTCTGCGTCACCCCAGGCAGTGTCAGATTAGTGTCAGTACC
Source organism: Lithobates clamitans (assembly GCA_037952925.1). Lineage (NCBI taxonomy): Eukaryota > Metazoa > Chordata > Amphibia > Anura > Ranidae > Lithobates > Lithobates clamitans. The sequence continues at coordinate 2,821,596 of JBBGZY010000034.1, forward strand.
GCTAACACCCACGCACGGACCATATGCCTCCCTTAGTAGTATAGTGTCTGAACGGATCCATATCTGATCTGATCAGATATATACTAGCATCCCCAACAGTTTAAGGTTCCCAAAAACTCAGTGTTAGCAGGATCAGCCCAGATACCTGCTAGCACCTGCATTTAGCCCCTCCGCCCAGCCCACCCAAGTCCAGTATCAATCAATCACTGTCACTTACAAAAACACAACACACATAGCTGCAGCGTTCGCAGAGTCAGGCCTAATCCCTGCGAACGCTAACAGTTTTTTTTATAGCGTTTAAATCAGTCGCTAACAGTCAGGAGCTTTTTTACCTGTGAGTCTCACTACTGTACCAGTAAATTATAGCCCAGAATGGCAAATCGAAGGTACAGTAGTGAAGAGGCTTACACATTTATGAGCATGACAGATAGTGAAGAGGAAGTCACTTATCTGTCAAATTCAGGCTCAGAATACGAACCTGTAGACAGCAGCGGCACCCTGACAGATAGCTCTGACGACGGATTTGTGGTCCCTGCCAAGGTCAGGCGTACCAGACCCCGATCTTTTTCTGCTGTCGTTGAGGTGCAAGAACCACAGGTCCCTCGTATGGAGCAGAGAGCCAGTACTAGCGCCGCTATTACTTCTGGTGAATTAACAAGCACCAGAGGCCTAGTGCATCCTGGTCATACATCCAGCACTGCAGTAACACTTGGTGACATCGCGAGTCCCATAAGTGCAGTTCAAGCTGGCGAGGTAGCAAGCACGAGTAGTGTCCCGCTGCCACCAAGAAGAACACAAAGACAGGCCCGTCGAGCCCATAGTGCCCTTCCTGCTGCATTTGCCAATCCTAATTGGGAACCCACCCCTTCTGCAGCACCCGTACTTCCCCCATTCACTGGCCAACCCGGAATTCAGATGATTTTACATCAGTTGATTTTTATTCGCTGTTTTTCACTGAATATTTCTATAGACCTATTGTGGACCAAAGCAATTTGTATGCTGGTCAATTCATCGCCGTTAATCCCCAGCTGACCCTTGCCAGAGATTGGAGACCAATTACAGTCTCCAAATTTAAGACCTTTCTGGGCCTATCCCTCCTTATGTGTGTAACTAAAAAGAGTGAGTTGCGGTCATATTGGTCCACTGACCCAATTCACCATACGCCCGTGTTCTCTGCCTCCATGCCCAGGACGCGATACGAGCAGATCTTGTGGTTCATGCATTTCAACAACAATGAACTCTGTCATCCTCGGGGTGACCCTGAATTTGATCGGCTCTACAAAATTCGGCCCCTCGTAAACCATTTAAACCAACATTTTGCAGCCTTGTTTACTCCCCATCAAGTTGTCTGCGTTGATGAGTCCCTGATTAAGTTTTCTGGCCGCTTGTCATTCAAACAGTATCTTCCCAGCAAGCGTGCCAGATATGGTGTCAAGATGTATAAGCTCTGTGACAGGGCTACAGGCTATACATGTATTTTTTTGGTTTAGGAGGGAAGAGATAGTTCCGTAGAGCTGGAGAACTGCCCTGACTACATAGGGAGCACTGGTAAGATTGTGTGGGACTTGGTGTCACCCTTATTTGGAAAGGGGTACCACTTGTATGTGGACAATTATTACACAAGCGTGCCACTTTTTAGTTACTTGTTTGATCATCAAATTGGCGCATGTGGCACCGTGCAATCTAATCGCCGGGGCTTTCCCCAGCGGCTTGTAGATTCCCGTCATAGGCTGGGGGAGAGAGCCTGCTTGAGATGTAATAATTTGCTCGCTGTGAAGTGGAGGGATAATAAGAATGTTTTTGTTCTTTCCTCCCTTCACGCAGACACGACAGTCCAAATTTCTACGGCGACTGGTGTTGTGGAGAAACCCCTCTGTGTCCACGAATATAACCTCAATATGGAAGGGGTGGACCTCAACGACCAGTTGTTGGCGCAGTACCTAATTGCCCATAAGGCCAGATGCTGGTATAAAAAAGTTTCTGTATACTTATTTCAATTGGCTTTGCTGAACGCTCATGTGCTATACAGAGCTTCAGGACAAACTGGATCCTTCCTTAAATTCCAGGAAGAGATCATCAGAGCCCTTCTGTTTCCAGACGGTGCTCTGGCCCAACTTCCCAACGCAAATGCAGTAAGCCGGCAGCATGAGAGGCATTTTCCGCATGTCCTCTCTGGTACCCCTACCCAAAGAAACCCAAAGAAACTCCCAAAGAAGATGTCATGTCTGTAGAAAGCGCAGATTTAGGTGGGACACCCGCTTTTATTGTCCCTCCTGTCCTGACCAACCTGGTCTTTGCATTGGTGACTGTTTTGAACGCTATCACACACTAGTTGAGTATTAGCGTAGGGTACAGCACCATACAGTCATAGGCACACGTACACAGGGTCTCGGAGTCTCGAAAGATGTGATGGCCATCACATTTGAGAGACCCTAATCTGCAACGTTCAGTTTATAGTTTTTTTTTACAGTTTTTATAAAAGTGAAAAAAGTGGAAAAAAAAAAAACACACACAAAAACACAAAAAAAATAAAAAATAAAAAAGCCAAATATAGTTGTGGTTATATTTTTCTTCTCTCTCTCTCTATTGTTCTCTCTCTTATGTTCGCTGTCTACTGTTCGCTCTACTGTTCGCTCACTATTGTTCTATATCTATCGTTCTCTGTTTTATTTTTACTATGTTATACTGTAATGTTTGTTTTATTGTTAACCATCATTTGCTTAGCAGGTACGCCATTCAGTTGCAGCGTGGATTTATTTATCTTGACAGCAACAGCGTTTGCTCCCAAGTTACATAAATCCGTGACTCCAGCGCTGTAGGAGGTGATTTCACCACCATTAAAAATAGTTAAAAATTAGCATATATGCCGAAGCATGGGGGCAGCAGGGATGGAGGAGCGATTTGCTCCTAACTTTTGGGGCGGATGCCCCCATGCTTCGGCATATATATATATATATATATATATATATATATATATATATATATATAATATATTTATATTTATTTATTAGGCACAGATTGCGTTAAAAAATGTTTTATTTTTTACTATTTTTTTTGTATTTGCTTTACAGGTATGGTATGTCTTACTGTTATACTGTACTGTTACTTTGTTTTATTGTTAACCATCATTTGCTTAGCAGGTACGCCATTCAGTTGCAGCACGGATTTGTTTATCTTGACAGCAACAGTGTTTGCTCCCATGAAACATAAAGCCGTGACTCCAGCGCTGTAGGAGGACCAGCAACATACTGGTATGCTGCTGGACTTTGAGTGGTTATACCAGAATGATGCCTGTGGGTTTAGGTATCATCTTGGTATCATTCTTTTCAGCCAGCGGTCGGCTTTCATGTAAAAGCAATCCTAGTGGCTAATTAGCCTCTAGACTGCTTTTACAAGCAGTGGGAAGGAATGACCCCCCCCCCACCATCTTCCATGGTTTTCTCTGGCTCTCCTGTCCCAACAGGGAACCTGAGAATGCAGCCGGTGGTTCTGCCAGCTGACCATAGAGCTGATCAGACAACAGAATGACTCCAATCATCTCTATGGCCTAAGAAACCGGAAGCTATGAGCATTTCATGACTTAGATTTCGCCGGATGTAAACAGCACCATTGGGAAATTGGGAAAGCATTTTATCACACTGATCTTGGTGTGGTCAGATGCTTTGAGGGCAGAGGAGAGATCTAGGGTCTAATAGACCCCAATTTTCTCAAAAAAAAAGAGTACCTGTCACTACCTATTGCTATCATAGGTGATATTTACATTCTCTGAGATAACAATAAAAATGATTTAAAAAAATGATAGGAACAGTTTAAAAATAAAACAAAAAAGCAAAATAAATAATCAAATTTAAAAAAAAAAAAAAGCACCCCTGTCCCCCCCTGCTCTCGCGCAAAGGTGAACGCAAGCGTTGGTCTAGCGTCAAATGTAAACAGCAATTGCACCATGCAAGTGAGGTATCACCACGAAGGTCAGATCGAGGGCAGTAATTTTGGCAGTAGACCTCCTCTGTAAATCTAAAGTGGTAACCTGTAAAGGCTTTTAAAGATTTTAAAAATGTATGTAGTTTGTGCGCAATTTTAAAGCATGTCGTGTTTGGTATCCATGTACTTGGCCTAAGATCATCTTTTTTATTTCATCAAACATTTGGGCAATATAGTGTGTTTTAGTGCATTAAAATTTAAAAAAAAGTGTGTTTTTTCCCCAAAAAATGCATTTGAAAAATCGCTGCGCAAATACTATGTGAAAAAAAATGAAACACCCACCATTTTAATCTGTAGGGCATTTGCTTTAAAAAATATATAATGTTTGGGGGTTCAAAGTAATTTTCTTGCAAAAAAAATATTTTTTTTTTTCATGTAAACAAAAAGTGTCAGAAAGGGCTTTGTCTTCAAGTGGTTAGAAGAGTGGGTGATGTGTGACATAAGCTTCTAAATGTTCTGCATAAAATGCCAGGACAGTTCAAAACCCCCCAAATGACCCCATTTTGGAAAGTAGACTCCCCAAGCTATTTGCTGAGAGGCATGTCGAGTCCATGGAATATTTTATATTGTGACACAAGTTGCAGGAAAAAGACAAATTTTGTTTTTTTTTGCACAAAGTTGTCACTAAATGATATATTGCTCAAACATGCCATGGGCATATGTAAAATTACACCCCAAAATACATTCTGTTGCTTCTCATGGGTACGGGGATACCAAATGTGTAAGACTTTTTGGGAGCCTGGCCGCGTACGGGACCCCGAAAACCAAGCACCGCCTTCAGGCTTTCTAAGGGTGTACATTTTTAATTTCACTCCTCACTGCCTATCACAGTTTCTGGGGCCATGGAATGCCCAGATGGCACAAACCCCCCCCCCCCAAATGACCCCATTTTGGAAAGTAGACACCCCAAGCTATTTGCTGAGAGTTATGGTGAGTATTTTTCAGACCTCGCTTTTTGTCACAAAGTTTTGAAAATTGAAAAAAAAAATGTTTTCTTATCTTTCTTCATTTCCAAAAACAAATGAGAGCTGCAAAATACCCACCATGCCTCTCAGCAAATAGCTTGGGGTGTCTACTTTCCAAAATTGGGTCATTTGGGGGGTTTTGGTGGCCCGGGAGTGCATGCAAGCTCTACCTCCCACTCTCCCAGGCTGGATTGATGAAGTGAATAACACCTTGCCTTATAAAAAGGTTCTCTACATTAATCCAGGTTGCCCCAGTAAATATAATACAATTTGGGATAGACGGCTATCGTCTGCAGCTACATGTACCTCATAAGTTCTATCACTGGTGTCGTATATCTGAATTGTTTCTCCCACTTTTATATACTGCTATTAGGGCTATAACGAAGATGCTTTATTACTGTATACCCTCCCTGGAAATATCCTATTAGACTGAGCTTGTGGCTACTGTTGCTTCTTACTCATTAATATGATAGATTCCCACATCTCTTGCTGTATACCGTTGATGTACTTTGTATCTGTGATGACTCCTGTACAATTGGATGTCACTACTTTTTCTGTTTATATGGTTTTTCTGTATTTGTTGCATGAACCATATTTGTACTATGCCTTTTGCATTAAAATAAATAAAATAAATAAAAGTATTTTTGTTTGAACAAATCAAAAAAGAGTTTTGTGAAACTCAGACAATAAACATCCCCTATGCAGCTTATGGCAAGCTCCAATTTCATTGCCTGGCCGCGTGTCTTCTTAGGCTCCCTGAAGTTGAATAGTTCTTTCCCTATGCTAGAATCACCATTAAGGTATTTGTATAGCACCACCATATCTCCTCTCAAGCGTCTCTTTTCAAGGGAGAATACGTTTTAATGTTTGTAGACTTTCCTCATAATTGAGGTCTCTCAAGTTCAAGCACATCCTTCCTGAGGACTGGTGACCAGAACTGCACACCATACTCAAGATGCAGCCGAACAACAGTTTTGTAAATAAAATATAATGAAAAATTAATAAGGGATGACCACTGTTAAAGAGGAACTGCAGTCTGTTCACCTAATTTGTAATAAAAACATCTTTGTCATTCTGAAGCTTCCCACCAACCACTTTTATTTTTTTTTTTATATACTGTGATTCTGTACCTGCAAAATATGCTGCAGAAATTTCCCTCCACTGTGTCTGGCTGCAACCATTTTAACTGTGGGCAGCTGCCAGTTCACTTCCTGGATTTACACAGACACACCGAGGCACACCTGCAGCTCTACAGCTTTCATTGGCCCTCTTATGACTCATCCCCCCTCCCTTCCTGGCAAACTCTCACGAGAGTGAGAGAGAGCTGTGCATGATGTCATAAGCCTAGGCTAATGATGAGACAAGAAAGAGGAAGTCGGCTGTATAAGGTATTTACTGGCAGAAAAAAAAAATGTTTTACTATCTAAAGTTAAAACAACAAGGGCAGAGGATCTAATATATGGAAAGTTGAAAAAATGACTGAAGGTCCGCTTTAAATACATTTTATACTGTATTTCATACGTATATTTTATAGACTGTGAATGCAAGTAGAATGTGTTTACTTTTAAACTGCATAATATCGACCAACTGAATACCTAAGGGCAGGCAATATACATGATTTAACAGGACAGGAAAATTTGCTCCAATTACAAAGTATGTATAACTGATACCAACCCCCCTCCCTCCCTGATAGTAAAGCAAAAATTTTCATACCTTGTTTGAAATTGTCTAAGTTTCTAAACTCCACTAGATTATTGCCATAGTAATAATTGGTGATGTAAATTCTGTCATCCTTTGCTGCAGGGTCTTTCATCCAGGCCCCTTCATTGCGGCCGTAACTGTGATGCTTTTTTGGTGCCTCAACTGATGCAATGGTGCTCTCACATGCGCCTTCCCTGACTGAGAGAAAAAAGTTTAATGGTAAGACTGTACAATTCCAAACTACTGATCACTAATAAAAACAGCTGCATCTCAGCTGTGTTTCCAAACAGCTGTATTTGATAATATTATACTGGCTGTAGTAACAATTCAGCTTCTGTATTTTATGTTTCCGTGGCCGACAGGAAAAATAAAAGGAGAAGCTCTGTCTTAAACCTAGATAAATAACAGAAAGACTAAAAATCATATTATTACATACTATGCTTTCAATATTCCTGAAGGTAACACTGGATGTAGTGATATTATCAGATCAGTTGTATTTGGCAAAGACACTTTACAACAGGTATTTTGGTGCCTGATTTTTTTATTGGTATACCATGAAATAAGGCACAACATAGAATATGCAATTTTCTTCTTTACAGGTTGCAGGAAAGAAAATACAAAAACTCCATCAACACAGTCAGCTCCCATGGAGCTAGAGCTGTTAAAAGATTCCTATCTCGATTCAACCCCCCACATGATCATAATCCAGCATTTCCATGATTCAGAAAACAGAAGGCACAGTCATCCGCCCTAGTGTAATACCGTTTATTCAGACAGGAATAAAAACACTTGCAGATAATGCACTCACATTTAAAAGGCGACGAAACACATTGTTTATAAGTGAATTCTACCTCTCCTGGGCTGTCTCTGTAAGATGTAAGGGAAATCTGTGAGCCGAGAGAAAGACCCGATGACTGTGGTAAACTGCCAGGTCACAGCTCCGTCGTTCCTGCACTACAGCGTATACGTCCGGACCAGCTAGTGCCGTGCGGCGAGAAAAGCAGACCATGACACAGGGAGAGGTAGACACTAGACGTCTGCACGCTGAGGTTGCAATGACAACATGTTTTGGAGGTGTGACCTCCTTTATCAAGTCACGCACACCATAAGGCTTATGGTGTGTGTGACTTGATAAAGGAGGCCATGCCTCTGAAACGCAATGTTATAGCAACCCCAGCATGCAGACGTCTAGCCTCTCCCTGCGTCATGGTCTGTTTTCATTGCAGCACAGCACTGGCTGGTCCTGGGCGCAAGCCCATTAGAGCGGAAACGCTGGAGCTGTGCCCTGGCAGTTTACCATAATCATCGGGTCTCTCTCTCAGCTCACAGATTTTCCTTACATATTACAGAGATGGCCCAGGAGCGGAGGATTCATTTATAAACACGCTGTCCCATTGCCTTTTAAATGTGAGTGCATTAGCTGCAAGTGTTTTTATTCCTGTCTAAATAAACGGTATTACACTAGGGTGGATGACTGTGCACTCTCTTGTTTTCTTTTCTCTGTTCGGTACATGTCCACCACCCACCCAGTGGAAGACTAAGAGAGCTGCAGCACCTTAGTGATTGGAGAATTAGAATATAATATAAAGGACTCTTTAGCCCAGCTGGGTCTTCTGGATCAGCGCAATCACTGGTGTTTGTTGGTTTTGTTGGATTTTTATGATTCAGCCAAATTAGCCAATTATATTTTTAAGGACAGGAGAGCAGCATACCTCTTGTCTGTTCTGTTCTCAAGATTACATGCAATCACCCACAGTAGGCATGGGTGCAATGACGCCTTGAAGGTAACGTTTCATCAGGTATTGCGCAAGCCAGATCTGCTTGTGTTAATTGCATCAGAACAGTGGATGCAACAGTCGAGAAGTTCGAAACAAACACAAACTAAACAGAGTAGAAGAAAGAGTGAGGCAGAGCAATGCACAAGCAAGTCTGATAAAAACTCGGACATTGTTTTAGTACCAAAAAAAGGATCTTATTCCGAAGTGTGGGCTTATTTTGGTTTCAAACCAGATGATGATATTTAGCAAACCATATACTGAATGTATATGAATGTTTAACCATTGTTTCTACACCAAAGTGTAACACCACCAATCTGTTTAATCACCTGAAACTTAATCATATGTATGAGATTGGTGCCAGGTGTGAGGAGGATGAAGGTGTAGGGTTTTAGCAAGGCGGCAGTGGGGTGCCAAGTGGGATGAGGATGACAGGGGGTAGGCTGTTAGCAAGGTGGCAGTGTGGTACCAGGTGTGATGAGGATGACAGTAGGTAGGGTGTTAGTAAGATGGCACTGGGGTTCCTGGTGTGATGAGGATGAGGATGACAGAGGGTAGGGTGTTAGCAAGGCAGCAGTGGGGTGCCAGGCATGATGAAGAGGAGAATGACAGGAGGTAGGGTTTTAGTAAGGTGGCAGTAGGGTGCCAGGTGTGATGAGGATGAGGAAAATTGGGGGTAGGGTGTTAGCAAGGTGACAGTGGGGTGCCAGGTGTGATAAGGATGAGGATGACAGGAGGTAGGGTGTTAGCAAGGTGGCAGTGGGGTGCCAGGTGGAATGGACATCCTATCTGCATGTGTATTATAGAACAGTGCAATAGCATGTACAGTCCATCAGCTTGGCTTTGGAGCTGCAGTCTTACCTGTTCTTAAGCAACACTGACAGTGAAGATGATCCTGGTGGAAGGTTCTCAAGGAGCAGTATCCAAGATTATCTGCACCGGCCAGGAAATACATTTGCATTCCTGCAAACAGTTCCCCATCTGAAAGGGTTTCTAGCACAGGAGCAACATTGTCCTTGCACGGCCTATTTAGGTGGACAGCCCTGACCCTGCTTTAAACTTCTCCACAACTTTATTCCTGACCTGTCTGGTGTGTTCCTTGGCCTTCACGATGCTGTTTGTTCACTAAGGCTTCACAGAACAGCTGTATTTATACTCAGATTAAAATACACACAGGTGGACTCTATTTACTAATTAGGTGACTTCTGAAGGCAATTGTTTCACTAGATTTTAGTTAGGGGTATCAGGGTAAAGGGGGCTGAATACAAATGCATGCCACACTTTTCACATATTTATTTGTAAAAAATGTTGAAAACCATGTATTGTTTTCCTTCCATTTCACAATTATTTTCCACTTTGTGTTGGTCTATCACAAAATCCCAATAAAATACATTTATGTTTTTGGTTGTAACATGATAACATTTCAAAGGGTATGAATACTTTTTCAAGCACCGTATGTCTTCTTTTATTGCCATCTTGTTTGATAACCTAATGTTCAGGGGTTGAAAAAGATAAAAAGTTCTTCAGAAGCGTGAGAGAATTGTGATCTTTTTTCTAAGCAAAAAAATAGTGATTCTCATTTTATCCAGAATCATGCAGCTCTACGTGGCGCTATTGTGTTCTCTAATGCCGCGTACACACGACCGGACTTTACGGCATACTTGGTTCGGCGTACCGGAGTCCATCGGATAATTCGATCGTGTGTGGGCTCCAGCGGACTTTTTTCCCCAAAAGTTCGACGGATCTAGAAATGAAACATGTTTCAAATTTTTTTGACGAACTCGAGTCCGGTCGAAAAGTCTGCTTGTCTGTATGCTAGGACAAAAACTGACGCTAGGGCAGCTATTGGCTACTGGCTATCAACTTCCTTGTTTTAGTCCAGTCGTACGTCATCATGTACGAATCCGTCGGACTTTGGTTGATCGTGTGTAGGCAAGTCCGTTCATTCAGAAAGTCCATCGTAAAGTCCGTCGAAAAGTCCGCAGGACAAAGTCTGCTGCAAAGTCCGCTCGTGTGTACGTGGCATAAGGGTGGGTGGGGGGGGCAGAGGGAGCCGGGTGAATACAATGATTGTTGCTAGCTGTTATAGCTGCTGTCAATAATTACATACTAGAAATGGATCGACTTGGGTACAATCAGCCTACCCATAGATGATTAGAAACTTGGCTGGTCCCCCCTAAAGCAGCCGAGATTCTAACCATCTATGGCTGGCTTAAAGTGTTTTCATATTCCTGATATGTGCCCGCGGTAAAATGTACTTGTATGAAAAAAGTATCCTGTTCTCTTTGTATCGCTTCCTTTGTGTGAAATCCCTGGTGTTTCTGCCACTCCCTCTGATTTCCTATTAAAAACTGACCACACTAAGCAGGAGAGCACATCGTGGTCAGTTCTCTAGCTATGCTGGAAACTCAGTGTGCTCTCCTCCAATGATCAGACTTTTCCTGACATGCCCCCGCTGCACAGCCAATCACTGGGAAGCTTAGTGTGCTGTTGCTACTCCCCCCCCACCCAGCTCTTATTCAGTTGAGAACAGAGGTAATGCGATCATTAAAAAAAAGGAGAAAAAAAGTTATTCTTTTTTTTTTTTAAATATCTATGCACAAATTGTTTGCCATTTCTATTTTTAACTGAATGGATTATTTTACAAGGTGATCTTTTACAATCACTTTAAGTGTATTTTGCCCTACATAATATTAGCATTAGGGCCATGGCTAATATTAAAAGGTAAATTGAGAATAAAAGATTGGTTTGAAGTTTTGGGTTTAGGGTAGGGTGACCGGATGCCCCTGGTTCAAGGGAAAAGTCGCTGATTTTACGGGGCTGCCCCCCGAAAAATAATGTCCCCAATTTTGTCCACAGAAGAATGTGTCCCTGATTTCTGCCCTGCTTTAATAATGGTGTCCCTGACTTGGGTGGCTTCAGGATAATCCATTCTAGCAATGTTTCTGTAATTAGACTGCAACAGGAGGAGGGCAGAGAGGAGTGTGCCTACTCCCAGCTGTGTCAGGATGAGGTCACATGCCAATATCACATGGTCTATCTGGTCCCTCCCCTCTTGGTTTGTGTAGATTTTCACAGGAAGTAAGGATGTGGGTTATTTTCTGCTGTAATGATGTGTGTGCTTTATGTTATAATTCAAGTTCAATTGTTATGTCTAGTTCCTTATGCATGTTAGGAAACAGTTAACAGTTTAGTTCATGTGATTTGCTTGCTCTTCTTTGTGATGGTGTCCTGCAATGCACATCTGGACCTGGAGCTGGTAAGTCAAAAGTGCACTAGGAAACAGGGCCAGAACAAAGGGGTGGGTGTAAATCCAAGAAGAGCAGCTGCCCTGTGCACAGTGTTATAATGTGGGGGAAGTATGTGTGTGTGTGTGGAGATGGGGGGGTTGTGGTGCCATGTGGCTAAGTAAATCGGTAGCAGTTGACACCAATGGCGCTGTCCTTACAATAGGGCTGAGCAGGGACATACTGTAGTCCATACAAAGACAGGGGAGGTACTGTTGAGTTGTTTGATAAGGGTCAGGTCCAGCAGATCAGGGATAATAGGCAAGGTAATTAATGTGGGCTAGATAGATAACAGACAGGAACTAGGAGTGAAGGCCAACTGGGACACAAGAGTACAGGGATCTAGGTGTAGCACTAACTCACAGTGGAGCTGCTGGTTTAAGCGGGTCTGTTACCTTCACTTTGCTTCCCTCTGTTTCACCGGCACCGGGTCTAGGGGTTCTGTTGAGATTACTTCTGGATGACACATGCACCAACACTGGAGTACGTTTTCAATGCTTTATTAAACAGACAAACTTTAGGAAGTAGCAGGAAAGAGGCAGAAAAGGAAACTTTCAGGAGAAACTCAAATATCTTCTTAAAGAATCTTAGCGACAAATGTCCCAGTAGAATTCAGATAATTATGTAGAATGCGCTCCCCTTGTGGGACACACTCCTTGCTCGTTTGGATAGGCCTCTCTCACCGGTCTAGCAGCCAGTACGCAGCACGAATCAAAAGTCTCTGTCACAGACTCGTTTGGGGGGTAAATTCATACGATCCTCTGCCACGGGATGTATCAGATTTTCTGCAGTGAAAGTCAGTCACAGTGCTTGAACCTTTAAGCCGAACCGGCAACACTATGCTGTATGTTACTTCTTTTGGATACGTCCTTCAACCAAGTCACCAGGCCCATCTATAGACCAGCTCACCGCATGATCTCTCCAAGACGGGTCCTCCCCTGGGATCTCCTCGGCTGTCCAGCTTCGTCACACAGGACCGACAGCTTAGGACCATTCCTCGGCCATGGTGGTAGGCCCCAGACAAGCCTCTGGACCCACTACTGTGCCACTGTATCATGGGCCTCCCGATCGGAGGACCACGAGGTAGCTCCTTAACACATACCTGTCGGCCAGGAGGGCCAGCAGGTGGCTGTAAAATGACCCTAAAACATGGCGTCTGTCCCATAAATACCCTCTTCCCAGAATGCAACTCGGAGGACCACCTCCACCGAGCTTGTCTCCGAGACAGAGGAGCATCTTTGACACGTTGCCTTTCCAACACTGACAACAGCGACACCCACCGGTCAGCACGGAAACACACACAACGTCAGCCAAGCTGGAACAGAGGCAAACTTTTACCTTCCTAACGCCCAAATTACTAAATTTACCTAACTTGTGGTAGATTGTAAATCTACCAGCGCTACATAGGGAATGGGAGAGACTCAGATGAAAGCAAGGACTGAGACTGAGACCAGGATACAAAATAGCTACTAGATATTAAGATCTAGAGCTTAATGTTAGAACAAGTAACTTGAACATGGATAGCTGTGTGCTTCTAAAGGTGCAGAGAGCAATTAGGGATGAGATTTGAGTCTGGGGGCAATGCAGGGTTCACCCCATACTCTTGCTGCTGCTGCAACATCAAGTCATTCATATAGCTTATTCCTAACACCACTAAATGCTACCTATCCACTGTGCTGGATGCAAGTTCATTGGGTGCCAGGACGGAAGCAGCTGCAAAATGTCATTTGTTTCAGGGTCCTAGTAAGCAAGGATCCTACTGCCTGCTGGCTTTTTTTCAAATTGTAAACAAGCCAATGGGCATCATTAAATAAATATTATCAATACCTTATTTGGTCAGTGATGTTAGGCAGCATCACCATTGACTCAGCGCCTGGAATGGTGAGCTGTCAATTGCATCAAGAGTCCATTGGGTGAGGATCATGACATGTGAAGGACTTACTTACCAGTCCTAGCATACCCCCTTTACCCTGTTCTCCACCCTCCATACCTTCCCACAAATGACTCAACAAAGGTATTGGAGTAAAATGGCCTTAACGGCCTTTTATTATAATAACCATAACTAAATAAATAACATTTTAATAATTTCAAATAACTTTAAATAACCGTTCGTATTCACTTGGGGTCTTAAAGGGGAACACAACCACTGGTCACTGCGATAAACTTCAATAAACTTTTTTATAGGCCTCGAGTCGCAACTCCCGGACAGCGAGACAGTACCCAACCTTCGCAGTGACCTAACTTTACCCCTTCCTGTTTACCCACGGGTAACCGGAAGGTACCAGATAACTCCCATATTACATATGGGTACAACCCATGCTATATCTCAAATATAGCACACAACTCCTCCTCCACACAGACCCAAACACTGCCTAGGTCCCCTTGTTTTGGCTCCCCATTCCATATACCAACCAGGGCGGGTGGGTGGGAATCTTTTTCCCCGCCGCTCGACACTGACGTCACTTCCCCCTGTACTGCTGGCTAATTCCCACTGAGCGCCTCCCCTGTCCGGACCACTCCCCTTTTCTTAAAGAGACCTCACAGCGTGACTGTGCAGTCCGCACATGTCATGCTGTCCCTCCGCTGATCTCTTCGTTCCCCTGCTGCAGGACTCACTTGACATGTGAAGGACTTACTTACCAGTCCTAGCATACCCCCTTTACCCTGTTCTCCACCCTCCATACCTTCCCACAAATGACTCAACAAAGGTATTGGAGTAAAATGGCCTTAACGGCCTTTTATTATAATAACCATAACTAAATAAATAACATTTTAATAATTTCAAATAACTTTAAATAACCGTTCGTATTCACTTGGGGTCTTAAAGGGGAACACAACCACTGGTCACTGCGATAAACTTCAATAAACTTTTTTATAGGCCTCGAGTCGCAACTCCCGGACAGCGAGACAGTACCCAACCTTCGCAGTGACCTAACTTTACCCCTTCCTGTTTACCCACGGGTAACCGGAAGGTACCAGATAACTCCCATATTACATATGGGTACAACCCATGCTATATCTCAAATATAGCACACAACTCCTCCTCCACACAGACCCAAACACTGCCACCGCCCGCAAGGGGTAAAACCTTACCCTTGCGAGCACCTCCACACCTTCAAAGCCCGCTCTATCCCCTCCTGCAGGCCCAAAGCCCAAAGGTCTGTGCCAACTTCGTTAAGGTGCACCCCATCACTCCTAAGGTACCTCCATGTGTCCACCTCTAGCTCTCTATGCCTTATTGTCACCCCCCCATTACGGATGATGAACCTGCTGACTTCTTTGTTTACTTTTACCCTGGCCCTATCAACCTTTTTAGCTGACCAAGCCCATCGCCACGATGTCCTGCCAACCATGTCTGACCACACAATCACCATACCTGGGAATGTTGCCTGTAGCCGTAGAACATCACATTTTATGTCCCGTATCAGCTCCCTCATGGACCTGGACCCCATGTCGTTCCCACCAACATGCAGCACCAAGACATTTGGTGCCCTGTCCCAACGGGCGAACCTGTGAACTTCAGACCTTACCCTACTCCAAAGCATGCCCGGTACCCCGATCCATCTGACCTGCGCTTCCTGCCTCGGAATGCCCAATTGCCTCCCGTTGGGCCGCACATCAGCTCTTTTGGCCCCCCAGAAGACGAAGGAGTGTCCCAGGATCCACACCAATCCCACATCTCCACCTGTGAAACAAAGTTTGACAAACAAAACAGTAAGCGCCCTACCTGCAACCAACACTAAAACCCCAAAATCAATCTCCCAACCCCAGAAATTAACTTTCTCTTTTTTTTTTTTTTTTTTTTTTTATAGTAAATGAGGGCGTATATAAAGCCTGAACCTGTCCGAATCCCATCTACCTATACGCTTAACCGCCTCCGCATTAAGCCCGGCTTTTGCTGCCTCTGTAGCAGCGCCAATGCGGAAAGAATGTGAGGAATAACTATTGGGGTCGTACCCAGCCGCCACTAAACACTTCTTGAACACCGCTACAAATTGGAACTTGGACAAGGCCAACCCATCTTCGTGCATCAAAAAAGGGCCCGATAACCTGGGCCGTAAGTCCCGGAATGATTGTATCGCTCTAACCGGGCAAACGGAGGATTCCAAAATGCGAAAAACTTCCAACTGAACCCCTTTTCCCAACTGATCCGTTTTTGACCGTGTTATCCAGATCCTAACCGAATCCTTCAAACACTCCAAGTCCGCCCACTGCAGTCCCCCTTGAGCCCGCTTAGACGGGCTAACTAGTTCGCTAACCCTTAACGCTCCGTAGAACGCTAGCGCGAAAGCCGCTCGGAATAAGGCACTTTCGTACTCCGACACACAAATGGACGAAATGTGAGAGAACAAGCCCTGTAACATAGTAAAAGACACCGGGCGCCGACCATCCCTCCTCCTGTGCTCTTTCCTGTACCCTTTCACCGCTTGCCTCACCCAAAATTCTTTCGTATAATCCCGTTGCCCTTGCAATTTGAAAAGAAAGGCAAGACCTGCCAACTTCTTATCAATGGCCGATGCCGAAACCTCACCCTCAAAACCCAGATTAATGAAATAAAGAACCGCCTGTGTGACCTCCGGGCCCTCAGGATCGATGTCCAACTTGTGCAAACATGTTAACCACTCCTGCCATACCTTAGAGTAGGCGTACCACGTGGCCTTACTCACAGAGCGCTGAATCCACCCTGCCACGTTCCCAAGGCAACGTTCCACATCCAGTCCGGGCAGGTAACCCCCTGCTGCTCCGCGTCTGGTGCCAATTCCCGAAACCTTTCCCACTGGAAACGAGACAGAGAATCAGCCAAGGTGTTCTCAACCCCTGGTAGGTGCACAGCGTAGATGAAAGCATTCAATTTCAAACAGCGCAACACTAAATATCTCAACAACCTGACCACCGGCTCTGACTTGGCCGATAGTCTGTTGATAACCTGAACCACCCCCAGGTTGTCGCAGTGGAGCCGTACCTTCATGTTACGAAATGCTTCCCCCCATATTTCCATTGCTACCACAATTGGAAACAGTTCCAGGAGGACCAGGTTTTTTAAAAACCCAGCTTCCCCCCAGGCCTGGGGCCATCGCGCGGCACTCCATTGTCTTTGAAATACCGCACCGTACCCTGTCGAACCTGCCGCGTCCGTGAATAATTCGAGGTCCCAATTACTAATGGGACCCGACATCCACAGGGAACGACCATTAAATGATTGCAGAAAGTCATGCCAAATACACAAATCGTCCCTGTGCTCCTTCTTTAAACTGACAAAGTGAGTGGGGGCGTGAACCCCAGCTGTGGCAGCCGACAACCGTCGGCAAAACACCCTTCCCATGGGAATTATTCTGCAAGCAAAATTTAGCTTCCCCAATAATGATTGTAGCCGCCGTAACTGCACCTTGCGTCTACCGGCAATCTCCCGTACTTCCGCCTTGAGACTTTCCAATTTGTCTACTGGCGAGCGGCATTCCATTCCCAGAGAATCTACCTCAATTCCCAAGAATACAATGCTGGACTTAGGACCTTCAGTTTTTTCCGGTGCTAGTGGAACCCCGAAACGCTCCGCTATATGCTGCAAAGTTCCCAATAAGACCGCACAAATGTTGGAACCCGGTGGGCCGACGCACAAGAAGTCGTCAAGATAGTGCACCATCGAGTTGATACCCGATACGTCGCGGACCACCCATTCCAAGAATGAGCTGAACGCTTCAAACAATGCACAAGAAATGGAACATCCCATCGGAAGGCACCGATCCACGTAGTACCCCCCATTCCATGCACATCCCAACAGTCGAAAGCTGTCCGGGTGAACCGGCAAAAGCCGGAAAGCGGACTCAATGTCCGCTTTCGCCATCAGCGACCCTTGTCCGTAACGACGCACCCACGATATCGCGGCGTCAAAGGAAGTGTACGTCACCGCACACTCCTCTGGCGCAATCGAATCATTGACAGAACCACCCTTCGGGAAGGAAAGGTGGTGAATCAACCTGAACTTGTTTGGCTCTTTCTTGGGAACTACCCCCAATGGTGACACCACTAAACCCTGAAGGGGAACAGAAGTAAAAGGACCGGACATGCGGCCTAAACTTACCTCTTTCTCAATTTTTTCCGAAACCACCGTTGGATGCAACAGGGCTGAACGTAAATTTGTCGCCATAGGCGGGGCAGCCGTTAACGAGCACGGAATTTTAAAACCAAACGCGAATCCTGCCTCTAACAATTGGGCCGCTTTACGGTCGGGGTATCTACTGAGGAAAGGACGCATCCTTTCCACCCGCACCGGCGTCCTCCCTTTTACTCGCAGGCTCTCCGCCACGCCCTTTCCCTCTTCTAAAGCACTTGGACAATGCATGCGAACCCCCGCAGCCGGAGCACGTGTGCTTAAATCGGCAGTTTGCCCCATACTTACATGAGCCCTCGTTGAACTGCCAACAGAAGCCCCATTTTTTGTCGGTCGGTTGTCCTGGAGCTGTGTTACCTCCGACCCCTGCCTGAAAAAACTGTGAGGGAGCCCTCGTCGCCGTCATAAGCTTCATCCATAGGCCGATATCCTTATGATCCCAGCGTAGCGACGGTCGAACTGCCATCCGTTGTCTAAACTGTTCATCATACCGTAGCCACGCTATCCCGCCATACGTCCGGTGTGCCTCGCTAATGGCCTCCAGGTATACGAACAAAGCCGAGCAGTGTTCCGGGTGCTTTTCCCCAACCACACTAGCCAAAATGGCAAATGCCTGCAGCCAGTTGGAAAAGGTACGCGGGATCAACCTATATCTGCGTTTTTCTTCATCCTCTTTCTTAGCCAACTCCGGCTTCAGTCTATCCAGATTGAACTTTTCTAATGGCAACAATGTGAATATCTCCACATATTCGCCTTTCCAAATTTTGTCCTTTACTTCTGTCTTGAGATGCGCTCCCAGCGGGCCCTCAAAACAGACGTAAACCTCGCTTCTCGCGGAATCTGCCAACCTAATTGAATCCGCCTTTTTTTCCACCGATTTCCCTTGACCGTCCGGAGTTGGCCCGCCCGCCGATGCATTAGGGGAGTCGACCGCTGCCGGCCCCGTGCCCGCCACGGAAGTAACCGTGGTCTCGGCCAATCCGGTCGCCGTTAGAGTGGCCACAGCCGTACCTGAGGATCCCTGTGTCGTAGCCCACGCCTGAACCGGGGACGGGCTAACCCCCGCCGCTGGTTCAAAGCGTTGTACCAGTGCCCGCAAACCCCCCAGCAAATCCTGTAGTCCTGCTTCCCTGGGCTGCTCTGTAGGGGGCCTAACCCCCCTCGCCCCTGCTGACCCACTCCCCCCTGGGGACCCCTTGTGTTTTTCCTGTTCTAACAACTTGCCTAATAAATCAGAAACAGATAAAGAGGAAACGTACTCACCAGGCTGCCCAGGACTGGGCCTATCAGCCGCCATTCCCGAATCCACCGCTGGGGTCGTCACCTGTTCTTCGTCCCTCTCCGACCCGGACAGCTCACCCTCCGATCTGTCGCTGACCTCCGCTCGCTGAACAGCCGCTGTCTGCACCCCAGAAGGACCTGCTCTGGGTGCCGTGGGTCTGCGTTGTCTCTCTCTTCCCGACCTCTCAGGTGTACCGCCAGACCCGTGCGATGCCCGCCTTGATGGACTTCTCCGCCTCTGACTGGTCTGGGCTGCTGTCGCGCTTTCTCCACCTCCGCTCACCCGCGTCACTGTGCTCCTCATCCTCCCTCTGGGAATTGCTGGGCTGCTGGCCGCTTCGGATACCTGGTCAGCCCCCCGAGTCTCGCTCCTCACACGCTGGGCCGTCTGGTGGCTTGTACCTTCCATCGCATCTCCTGCAGCCTGCTCTTGGCATCTGCGGCGAGCCGGGGGGGGGGGGGCAGAACCGTGTGCTCCGCTGGGCTCCCCCTTTCCTCCACTCCTGCCTCTGCGCTGTGTCTTCTTAGCATTACCAGCCCTGATGTCCTGTGTCTGTCTCTCACTGGGGGGTGGATGGGCCGCTCTACTACCTTCAGCTAAACGCCTCTGACCACCGGGTGCAGTGTCAGGGCTGAAGCGCTCCGGCGGCCGGGACCGCCGTGCACGTGGTGTCTCAGGGGCCCCCCCGTTCGCCGCCGCTCCGTTCTCCTGTATCACCGCCGCTACCTGAGCCTGCAGCCAATCGCCCCCTCGCTCTGCAGCCGCCTCCCTCAGTCGTAACATCAGCTCCTCCATCGCTGAGATCTCCATGATGGTAACGAGCAGAGCGGTGGGAGCGTGTGTAATCTTTTTCCCCGCCGCTCGACACTGACGTCACTTCCCCCTGTACTGCTGGCTAATTCCCACTGAGCGCCTCCCCTGTCCGGACCACTCCCCTTTTCTTAAAGAGACCTCACAGCGTGACTGTGCAGTCCGCACATGTCATGCTGTCCCTCCGCTGATCTCTTCGTTCCCCTGCTGCAGGACTCACTTCATGTGTGGGTCACTGTATTTGTATTAGCAGGTTGTCAGGGTAATGGTTCATTGTGATTGACCCTGGATCTGCATCACTGGATGACAAGCTTGACAATGGAGTTACACCCCGGGACTGTGATAAAGGGTTCATCACAGTGTACGTGTGCATCTACTATTTAATTTTTTCTTGGTGAATGAGTAACCATGCCCCAAAACCTCACAACCACTGGGCCAAGGTACCCTCAGCATGTTGAGGGCCTGTAACCCGGTTCAGGAGGAGTTATGTGCACTCACTGCCTCTCTTTCCTGGACAGTCAAACTGCATGTTTCAATAAGAGTATAGATTGTGGGAGTATGACACTTTTTTTGTATGGAGTCCCTCATTAAAATCCATGCCCGGCCCTTCTAGTCTGGTACAGCTTTTTAGGAGGCTTCCACACCAGGCGGGATGCTCTGATAAGGGTATGGTTTGGGAAGGGGGTCATGCTGTTTTTTTTTTACATTTTTGCATGGGGCCCCCCTTTAAAATCCATACCATGGATCTTTTATGGATTTTTAGGGGGATGTCCTTGTTTTTCTTTTTATTGCTGGATGATGTCATTGACCATGCTCATTACCATGTGTGTCAATGACGTCACTTTGGATTCCCTGGCCGTTTTGTTTACAAATAGAAGCAGGCCGGGGATCAGAAATGTAATTTAGAGGCAAAACTATATATTTTTTCTTTCTAAATATCTCTTTTGCTACAGTATATCCTACACTTCACAGGCAGATGCAAAGCATCCCACAAGCACAAGTTATTTAAAAAAAATGGTTTCATTTTAAGACTTATTTAAAATGTTACTAAACCAACAGTAAAATCAGTTTGTATATGCAGTAAAGCATGTTTGTTATACTCACTGTGGAACCTAAAGGGTTAATTCCCCACATTGTCTAAAAAGGCTGTTTGATCCTGTCTTCTCTAAACCTCTCCTTTTTTCACAGTCTCCAAACCCTCTCCTGATAAAACAGAGCCTTGGAGGCAAGCTGCACATGCTCAGTTTGGTGTGTATTACTAGATAGATTTTTTTTCTTGAGAGAGTACATCCGATCAGCACAGGGCCAATCAGCACTGCCCAGACAAAGGGTCAGGGGTCCTGCAGCCTCATAGGACAATTAAGGGAGAATGAAAACTCCTCCTACAAGCTTAAACCAGTGCTCTGCTGGACACTGATAGAAGTCACAAGACTGCTCTAACAGCTGATGAGAAAGGGTTTATATTTACTATAACTATTGCGTTTCCATGTTCTGTGTGAAACCAGATATAGTGAATGCAGGATCCTGGGTTTAGTAATACTTTAAAAATCTGCTCCCTGCTGAACTCTTTCAGTGGTACATGGTTCTCCTGGCATTGCCCAGCTATCCAGGCCCTTTGTTAGACAATACCATTTTGTCTATTAGCTTTGAAAATAACCAAAATTGGCTTTCAAGATTTGTTTCCTGTTTACTTAATTGGGGTACACATTAAAGTCCACAAGTTGCAGATTTTACAATGAGTTTGTCAAACAGCCCACAAATAGAACCCAAGCACATTTGGCCATTAATAAAAGAATAAGGAGACATGCACTTAGCCACCTGAATAGGGAAAATCGCACAGAACAAAGAAATGGGACTATGGTATGTCACAGTAGGGATGGGCGAACGGTTCGGTCCTTCAGCGAACAGCCGAACAAACGGGTCTTTCGACTGTTTGTTCGCCCCCTGAACCGACCAATGCATTGCGGCACTGAACAGTGCATTGTAAGCCCTGATTGGCTGAAGCAGTGAAAGCTTTAGCCAATCAGGGCACAGAGCACTGCCAGAGTCATGATTGGACACGGTCATCATGACTTTATCAAATGATGGCTCCTTCCCGCCCCACAGTATAAAAGTATTCTTTCAAAAGCAGCCATTTTCAATGTGATTTCGGCATGGAGAGAGATAGAACAGGGCTCTGTTCTGTGCTATTAGTTGCTATACTGTGCTATTTTGCATCAATTGTCAGTGCAGAATATTAGTTTAGTGTCAGTCTAGGGATAGTGTGAGTGTAGTGAGGAGGACCATCATTCAGCTTTGCATAGTGTGCAGCTAGAGTAGGGACAGCTCAGATAGTTTCACTGTAGTATAGTGAGACCATGTCATGCATACATACATTAGTGTAGAATAGTAGTGAGACTGTGTCAGTAATCTGTACATTAGTGTATAGCTAGAGTAGGGACAGTTCAGATAGATTCAATGTAGTGAATATTGAACACCGTCTATTTGATTGCATTACTGCCAGTTTAACACCATTTACTTCTGTGTGCATTACTGCAAGTTTAACGCCATATCGTTTTGCGTGCGTTACTGCCAGATTAACGCCATATAGTTCTGTGTGCATTACTGCCAGTTTAACACCATATAGTTTTGTGTGCATTACTGCTAGTTTAACGCCATATCATTTTGCGTGCGTTACTGCCAGATTAACGCCATATAGTTCTGTGTGCATTACTGCCAGTTTAACGCCATATAGTTTTGTGTGCATCACTGCCAGTTTAACGCCATATTGTTTTGTGTGCGTTACTGCCAGTTTAACACCATATAGTTTTGTGTGCGTTGCTGTCAGTTTAATGCCATATAGTTTTGTGTGCGTTACTGCCAGTTTAACGCTATATATAGATCTGTGAGTCACTGTACGTTTGGCGCATGATATTGCACTATATTATAGTGTATCCATGGAGTGTGTCTGCGTAGTGTGAGTACTCAAATTAAAGTGCACCAGACACCTCTTTACATTGATTAAAGTGCATGAACGTACAGATTTCAACTTCTTCTTTTCATTTCCTTTAAGTGCCGCCCTCTCCCTCCCAATAAAGTCTGGGAGGACAACAAGGAGAGGCAGATGTTCCCTTGGCACTGTAAAGGGGGCTAGCAACAAATGTGTCCACAGGAAAAAGTGGATGTGGTGGTCAGTCCTCAGGCAGGGCATCATTTCCTCTGTTTAGTGAGTTTGCCTGTGCTATCCAGCCACAGCATGCAAAGGAGGTGGTGGACTGGCTTACTAAACCTTCCTCATCCTCCTCATCCTTTGTCAGAGACAAGTGTGCAGACCCCTGCAGTTGTCAGAGTGGATAAATCTGCCTCCTTGTCCACATCTATTCCAGCCATAGCCCCAACATCAGCCATTGAAGAGTCAGCTGAGTTATTTGACCACAGCGTCAGCCACTTGCTCCTAGATGATGCCCAGCCATTACTGGATTCAGATGATGGTCCTGAGGTTGAGGATGACAGGAACATAAGCCTAGAGAGAGGGAGAAACATTGGTAAACAATTGGCATTCATGTTCCCCAAGCCGCAGCGTATTGACAAGTTGTCTCCAGTGGTAATGATGAAGATGGAAATGATGATGATGATGAGGTCACCGATGCGACTTGGGTGCCAGATAGAGCAGAGGAGGAAACTGAAGGTAAGGCGGCACAACCCCAAGGTGGCCGACATCAAGAAAGAGTAGATATCAGCCACCCTATTCCATCACATTCTGCAGCTGTTATCTCCCGCCCACTTCCCAAAGCTCAGCTGTCTGGGCCTTTTTCAGCACATCTGCAACAGATCGCAATATTGTGATCTGCAAACTCTGTTTCATGCACATCAAACATGGTAAAAAACACCAACCATTTGGGTGCCACATGCTTAACAAGACATTTAACATCCAACCACTCAGCCCGTTAGCAAGAGCACCCAAAAGCTACACAAAAGGGTCACAAATCTGTCCCTCCTCCTTACCCACTTCAGTCTGCCCCTGCGATATAGAGTCATTATCTTTCAGCAGCCTCCACTGACAGGGATGATGGTATAGCACAGGGGGTCCTAGGTCCTAACAGTACATCTGCCAGAAGTACATCACCAGCTGTAGACTGTAGCTGGCAAATTTCTCTGCCCCATCTGCTGCAGCGGAAAAAAAATACAGTCCCTGCCACCCACATGCCCAGCATCTGAATGCAAGCTTGTCAACGCTGTTGGCTCTCCAACTTCTGCCTTTCAGCCTGGTGGATTCTGCCCCCTTCCGTGAATTCACACAATGTGCTGTACCACAACGGCAGGTTCCCAGTCGCTACTACTTTTCACGTAAGGCTGTTCCATCTCTACCATCACGTGGAAGGGAATGTTCTGGCATCGTTGGGCAAGGCAGTCAGCCGTAAAATCCACCTTACTGCTGACACGTGGTCCAGCAAGGGGTGATATATTTTGTTCACAGCACAATGGGTAACGCTGCTTGCAACTCAAAAGGATGAAGGACAGGGCTCAGTGCTGCAGCTTGTTGTGCCCCCATGTCTCCATATGTCTCCATACAGCTGGTGGTGATGATGCCAGACATGTGAGCTCTACCCCCCCCTCCTCCTCCTCCTCCTCCGCCACCTCCATGCCCTCCTCTGCAGAATTGTCCTATCAACATCAGGTACCCCCTAAGCGTTCAAAGGGCTTTTTCCAGAGTCAGGCTAAAAGGTGCCACCATGCATTGCTTCAGCTGGTGTGTTTAGGGGACAGGAACCACACCAGAGCTGAGATTCTTTCAGCCCAGGCCCAGAGGTGATTCACACTATGCCCCCTGGAGCCAGGAATGGTGGTGTCTGATAATGGCTCAAACCTCCTGTGCGCCCTTAGACAGGGAAAGTTGACACATGTGCCATGCCTGGCACATGTCCTCAATTTGGTGGTGCAGCGTTTCCTAAGTACGTACCCAGGGTTTTTTACTGCCTCCCCGACCACTTCCCCAAGCTACAAAGGTAGCAGACAGGGGTGTAAATATGCCACAAATGATATGATGCAAAGAAGTGCCAAAAAGTATACCTGCTGTCGCGCAGGCAGTATCACCCACCAAACAAGGATCATCAAAACTAAATGGGTGCTCATTACAATTACGTGCAATGCTAGTGCAGGGTTTAAGGGGTTAAAAAAGGAAATAAGGAGGTGATATAATGCGACCTCATCACCTTCCAAATGCCCTCTGAAGTCCAACACAGTTCACCTTCAGAGTGCACACTATGTGTAAACAAGGTATAGGGTCCATTCACACAGGCAATTACACACCCTGCGATTTCCAGTGGCAAGAATCTGCAGATTTCAGAGCCCTTACAATGCAGTGACAGCTTGTTAGAGGCCACAGATATTTGTGACTGTTTGCACAGCCAGCGATTAACTGCAACGATCGTAGTTGGAGGCAATTGTGTACATCCAACCATGATCACTGCAGGTAATCTTTGGCTTTGTGAACAGCCAGGAATAAGCCTGTCATTGCATTGTACAAGCTCAGTGACTGCAGCTATTCGCACACATCTGTCAATTCCAGACACAGGAATCTGCAGATTGTTTTGCTGAAAATTGCAGAGTGAATAATGGACTCTTAACACTGCACTTCTATCTATGTTCTGGTACTGGGTAAAGTCAGTTTTATAGTCATGTAATAAAGGATCACTTACCATACCTCCCAACTTTTTAAGATGGGAATGAGGGACACCTATCAGCAAAAGTATGCAGGCATAGGACATACCCCTTGCCACGCCCCCTTAAAGGAGAATTGTACAAAAAAACAGGATTGGTTAAACCCACAAGTGCTTTTTTTACCACTACTATTCCTTTATATTGGCTTTTGTAATTTACAAATGCAGCAATTTAGAAATCAGATGAAAGGTTTAGTGCTGGAAAACGCTTTTTGATGGATAAAAAGTGCATTTTACATACAGTTATATAGATCAGACAAAAATGAGGGACAAATGAGGAAGAATGAGGGACAGAGGGAAATTGCACCAAATCAGGGACAGTCCCTTGAAATCAGGGACAGTTGGGAGCTATGACTTACACTACTGGAGCTTTTGTAACAATCCACCTGTGGTTGCACATGTGTCACAGATCGTGCATGGTTAAAGTGGGTGGGAGATCTTGAGTTGCTAGAATTGCTTTGATTGCTTTGTGTTGCCATCTTCATTTTTGGACATCATATTACAACGCATTGCTGTTACTCTGCAATATTAACATCATTATTGGGAACTTGGTGACTTCACCCAGTGGCTGATCAGTTCTGTTTGTCTGAGTCTGCCTGACTACACTGTGTTTACACTTGCTTTCTGGAATCTGACCTTAGCCTGTTATTTGGACTTTGCTTCTCTCTGCCATATGCCTCAGTCCCTTGTTTTTTGTCTGCCGACTGTCTCAACCCGATGCTTGCCTGACTGCACTTATGCATGTGAACTTAGTTTTGTGCCTGTTTGTTTGCTGTTTGGCTGTTACTACCAGACCACCTGTAAGTGGTGCCTTGGGGTGTCAGCAGTGTAATATCTACACTTCTGATAAAGACCATAACTCTCTGGGCTTGCACTCAACAGACTGGCAATGTGACATTAAAACAAATATTTTGCATATTGAGATAGGTATCAAGGCAAACACCATATTGATGGTTTGGATTAGAGTATGAAAACAGCAGGATTTAACGTATAAATATACAGAAATGACATCCACTTTATCAGTTACAATTCATATTCAGAGGTAATATTAAGGCTGGGTTCACACTATTGCAAATTGGATGTGGAGGTTTCACCGCATCCAATTCGCATGGCAGTAGATTGCGACCACACATTTCCGGAGCGGCTCTGGAGCGAATTGCTCAGGAGTCCTGAGAGTCTTCCGGTCCTTTTCAGGTCCGAATTCAGCCAAAACTTTGGACTGAAATTGGACCTGAAATGGTGAAGAGGGACACACTGGACCCCTGCTGTGAGCGGCTCTGTGTGGCAGGGTCAACCCAGCCTCAAGCAGTATTTAGCCCAAAACCAAAAATGTGATATATTGCAGCTTACCAATCTTTAGATATAGTGCCTAAGCTCTAATGAGCAGGGCCCTCTGATCCCTCCTGTATTGAATTGTATTGTAATCGTACTGTCTTCCCCGATGTAAAGCGCTGCGCAAACTGTTGGCGCTATATAAATCCTGTATAGTAATAATAATAATAATAATAGTGCCTGCATTAGTTTTCTTTTTTTTAAGGACTTTCCCCTCAGCTTTCACCTGGTAATACACCTCCTGTATTAGAGTGCCCCCCACTCTGGATGAAGGAGCACAGGGGGAAACCTTTGTTCTGCAGCTCCAAAATCCAATGCAGCTCTGCATAGAAACCTATCAATCAGCTTCCAGGTTTAAGCCTAGGTTCACACTGACTGCAGGTTAGAAATCGTGCAAGTTCTCCAATTAGACCATTTCCTAAAGTCCATGCCACACCCTAGAGACCCTGGTCAACCCCTCACGACCTTTGAAGAATACTGCTCTGACACGGGAACTTTGCCACACACGCTATTGCTCACATATAACCTGTTAAACATGCCAGCAGACGACTTTCAGCACCCAGGTATAGCCGAATGGGAACGGGACTTGAATCAAAGCTTTAATCTGAGACAGCGACTTCATATCCTCCATGTCACACACAAATCTTTCATCTGTACAAAAGCGCAGGAGACCAATTATAAAATTCTGTCAAGGTGGTATAAAACCCCAGCTAAATCGTATAAATACTTCCCTGCAACTTCTGATCTCTGCTGGAGATGCCGGAGGGAGAGAGGGAACATCCTACACATCTTTTGGTCATGTCCCAGGCTCAAAAGCTTTTGGGAGACAGTCCGCCAAATTATGCAAAAATTTACGGAGTGTCCCATTCCTCATGATCCGGCTTTCTTCCTCCTTCACACCACAGGGATCCCGGCGAGCGTTTACAAGAAATCTGTACTCTGACATCTCCTCGACGATGCCAAAGCTTGCATCCCCCTCCTGTGGAAATCTCCTCACCCACGACCATTGAAATGTGGCTTAGAAAAGTCACGGAAATAAACAAAATGGAAGACCTCATACTCACAGCCAGACACCAACGAGACAGGTATCTAAAACCTGGTTTCTGTGGAACCTATTTGTGTTCTCAGATGAAGGCCAGGCCCTCAGGGGCAACGACGTAGATACCTGAACTTCGAGGCTTTCCTCCATTTACTCTGCTGGACGACGTATGTATCGATACAAGCTCTGACACGCTGAACCTTGGGCACCCCAGGGATCCATGTTCCTGGGTTCCCCCTTCTCCACCCCACCTTTAACACCCCCCTCTGACTCTTTGACTTTTAATTCTTTTCTCATCTAAGATCTGTAAGCTACAGACATTTTTATTTTCTCTCTTTACTTTTCATTTAACTGTAAAAAAGAGGCCGGGAGAGACGAGGCCCGTGGGAAGATGTATCTGTCTCACTATCATGTGGGCAGGGGATATCTCATGGTGGAGTAGAATATACACTGCACTAAAGTATGGTGTACGTGGTAACCAAGCCAGTATGATAGACCGGGAACTTCGGAGATGTAACTGTTCATAATTTTATGGCCCCCCACCTGGGGGTAGATGTGTTCTCGTCTATAACATATTGCACTGTGTGTCTTCTATGCGCTACCCTTTTAATTATGTTGACCCTGCGGGTCTTGTCTGTTCTGGACTGTATAAATAAATAAAACATTTTAAAAAAACAAGTTGTGCAAGTTCAGCTGAACTTGCACGATTTCATACCCGCATGTCTGTCCGACTTCAGGGGCAATTTGACAGACATCTGTGCGGGTACCTGCACAGATGTCTATACAAGTCGCCCCCCCAAGTCACCAAAAGTAGTACAGGAACTACTTTTGGGAATGAGTGCGGAGCTGCAAAGTCGGCATGCCAAATTGCCCTTATTGTCAAAGCTTAATTGAACAAGCTGAAGTTAGATGTTGATTGGCTACCATACACAGTTGCACTCTCCAATTTTACACTCTCCAAGTTTACTAAGGCCCCTTTCACATGGGCTGTCCGATCAGGTCCACCTGTCAGTTTTTCAGGCGAACCTGATCGGACCCTCCATTCCCTATAGAGCAGCGGATGTCAGTGGTGACATGTTCGCTGACAACCACCGCAAATCCAGTCAGATCCAATCCTGTCCACCAAATCCAGATGGATGGCGGTCCTATTTTTCATCTGTTTAGAGGATCGGATCAGATATGATTGGGTGAAAAACGAACAGGCAGGACTCTGTCTGTCTTCGCTCTGCACAGTGAGCACAGACGGACATGTCACCCGCCTTCTCAGTGGGGATCAGCGGAGCGATCACCCCGCTGAACAAGGGAAGTCTGTCAGGCGGAGGCGCCCATGTGAATAGGGCCAAATCCACCCCGACTTCAAGGCTTCTATATTTGCAGTAGAACACTGTTTTACCACTCTCTGCAGTTTGTCTACTTGGTTGGAAACAGAGGCGGCTCTCCAATTAGTAAAATTAGGCAGCCGCCTTAGGCCTCGCGGCCCCCTAAATTGCCCAATATGTGTAGCGGGTGCTGGGGATCCCCATCCTGCTTGCTCTCCCTGCCAGCAAATGACAGGAGCAGGTCCGAGAAAGAGACCTCCTTCACCCCCCTGCTCGAGCCGCCGCTAAAAGACTGGAGGGCTCTCTGTGCTTCCTGCCCATTCCCCCTCCTTCCTCCTGTCAGAGGAGGAGAGCAGAGCAGCAGGAGATCGGAGCGGCTTTGTCTCTGTGTGGAGAGAGAAGCTGCGGGCTCTTCTCTCCCCCCTACTTCTCCTCCTCTCACCACTGTACTGGGGAGCAGCACTGGCTAGGTTTCTTCTACCTCCTTATTGGGCAGGGGAAAAAAAAACACTCAAAATTAAGCAGAGAGGAGGATTGTGGGACATGTACTCCCGAGGGCTGGACATTGCAACCCTAAGGGAAGAAACTGCAGTCCCCAGCATGCCCAGCTGTAGAGGAGGGAGAGCGAGCCAGGAGCTTAGGAGAGCTTTTGGGGAAGTGCTCCCAGGACTCCAGAGGGAGAGTATTGTGCTGATAGGACTCCATCAGAGAGAGAGAGAGACAAGAGAGAACCCCGCTGCCCTGCACCACCAGAGGGAAAGCCATATAGCATAGCACCATCCCTTGTGAAAAAAGGCATGAAGTTATTTCCAGAATGCAGATCTGGGCGCTACCTAGCAGAGTCGCCACAGGCAACCCAGAATGAGCTAACTCCTGATCAGAGGAACCATTGTTGCTTTATCCTAGGGTTTGGTAAGAGGGCCGGTCGGCCATTATCTATTGCCATCCATAGGAACAGCCCACCCAGTTATTCTTTGGCCCTAATACTGCCTGCAGGCTCTGTTCACAGCTGCAACATGCACCAATGATTAGAGATAAAGATTTAGGACTTAGTGCCGGTTCACACTGCATCGATGTCCGACATTGGATGTGATTCGCACTACACTGCAGTGCAAATCACATGCGATCTCTGTGCGATGCAATTTCAGCCATACAGATAGTATGGCTGAATTTGCATCGCATTCGGACCAAACTCGTACAGGACCCCTTTTTTGATCTGCAGCAGAACCTGATCGCATGTTCACACCCATGCGATCCAATATCTTGTCCAAATTTGCAGTTCGCACTGCGATATGCAAACTGATTTGGGGGTGTCATTAACTTTTAATTGACACTCCCAGCAGTTCACATAGGGCAGTGTGAACTGCCCCCGGGAGACGTGTGATGAGGGAACCCACAGTGGATTCACAGGGTTCCCCCATCGCTACAGTGTGAGCCAGCACTTAGGCACAGTTCACATAGGTTCGATGTGAGAACCCTGCAAATTCACTGCAGGTTTCCGCATCGCACCTGACTCGCAGGTGGTCCACACTGCCTTATGCGATCCACTGGGAGTGTTAATACAAAGTTAATGACACCCCCAGATCGGTTCACATATCACAGTGTGAACTGTCAATTCAGACATGAATCGGATCACATGGATGTGAACACTTATGCAATCCAATTCTGGTGCGGACCAAAAAAGGGTCCTGCATGACTTTGGTCCAAATGCGATGCAAATTCAGTCATACTATCGTTATGGCTGAAATTGCATAACACAGACTTGTGATTTGCACTGCAGTGCGGTGTGAATCACATGTGAGGTCATACAGTACACTGGTGTAAACCGAGCCTAAAGACTACCCTATAACTGTAGCCACCCAAGGGCTATGGCCTGCATTACCATAAGGCTGCTTAGGCAGCCACCTCTGGGCGCCAGGATAGAGGGGCGGTAAAATCCTAATTCTAATTTATTTATCCTATTCTGATTTATACAGTGCTGAATGTTTTTTTTTTTTGCACACTCCCAGCCCCTATAGCAGCTGGGAGTGTGTGTACTTTGGTAAAGCCGAATGACGCCTTTCATGTGGAAGTGTTACAAGTTGCTATGAAGCCGCCTATCACTTCCACCACTGCGGCGATATGCAGCCCCCTTCACCATGTTTACTGGGCACTACTGTCCCACCTGCAGGCCCGGTGCTGTCATAGTGGGTGGCACTGGGAAGGGCGGCGGGAGCTCAGTAGACCTTCGTCCCCTCACCTCCTGTACACAGACCGGGAAGTGTCATGTGTGACGTCAGGGGCGGGCTGGGCTGGGGGGGGGGGGCAGAGTGGCAATTGCCCCCTAGGCCACCCTAACCTATGTTGAAATCAGCCAGCAGTCGCTGCCTGTTGCCTTTTTTTTTCCTTCTGTAGGAAGTTGGGCCGGCGGCCAAGCCAGCCATTGTTGCATTTCGAGAGTTGTTGTCTGCGCTCAAGCTCCCGAGAAGCTCAGAGGAAACTACAACTCTGCTGAGCTTGCATTTATGGACACTGGTGAGGCTGCATTTATGGGCACTGGTGAGGCTGCATTGATGGGCACTGGTGAGGCTGCATTGATGGGCACTGATGAGGCGACACTGGCAGGCACTGGTGAGGCTGCATTGAAAAACCAGTTCAGCATGGATGAGCTGATTCAGTGGTTTAATGGGCAACTTGACTGGACAGGCTGCCAGCCCTCCCCAGTATGATGTCACTTCTTGGACTGGGTATAAGTAAACAAAAATCCTTGCATTGGCCCTGCGCCGTTTGTTGTTGTGATTTAAAGGGGAACCCCACCTTCTCTAATTTCTTTGAGTGTCCTTGAAAACCACTATAAAACTGCTGATCCTTAAGACACATTTAGAGTACAGTTGTGTTGCTAAATATTGATTTATCTATTCTCGTATTGATTTTTCTGCTACTGATAAAGAGCTGCTTTTTTTTATATATTTGTTTACCTTAAATTACCCAAGGGCAATTCTAGTCTGCTTAGTGAACTGCACTTATTTGTCATTTATGCAAGTTTCTAATTGTAGACAAATAGTGTCTACCACTAAGCACGTGTGTAATCGTTTGTTGCCTATATCCTACAGAAAGGTGAAAGGTACTATAGGCTACATGTGTCTGTAGTGATTCAATCAACCAGGTGTGTCAGAGGGGCTGAGGGTGTTCTTGGAGTTGAGGTGCAGAACAGGGAACCCAAAATTACCAAGAGACTCCTTCAGGGGTAGTTCTACACACATTACCCCAGTTTTGAGGGACAGGGGACCTTAATGCTGCTGTGCTCAGGCAGCATTATGGGCCCTGTCTCACTTAAGCATACCAAAATCTGATTTGCAGCACTTTATTTTAAAGGTGACAGAACATCTTAATGCCGCTATGTGCAGGCAAGAGCCCTGTTACATTCACCTCTCATGTAACCTAAGACTCCTGAAGTTCCGCCTGCCAGCCAATGAGGAGTGATGTTGCGTCCGCGCACGTCACCCCTCCCATCCACCACAAAAAGATCTCAATCTGGAACGGCCTGCTGCATAGCTCAAGGGCATCAGTGGGGCCTCATGTCCTCAGGCCTCACAAAGCTTAGAGCCACATCTGGTTGGAAAAGTTAGTGATTTGATATTCTTTGCTGAATTTCTCAGACGACAATACTTCATGCACTTTTCTGCAGCATCAGTGTTCTTTTCATTGTCCTATTTGGTAAGCTCATAGGAATTCAAGAGGGTCTCACTAATTAGCATGCCTAAAACAAGTACTTTTTGTATTGCTCAATAGTATACAATAAGTTACAAACCTTTACTAAAAGAATAACACTCAGATAAAAGGAAATATGATGGCAATATAGACAGTTTTTACTCATATTTGATAAATGGGGCCCATTGTTATAGTGTGCATCATGCAGTCACTGGGAGGCCAAGAAAATTTGCTCTATGATAGTAGTTTCTGCTAGATTTCAGTAAAGAACTGTTGAAGTCAGTTAGAAGCAAATTATGATTAACAATTGGTTGCTGGGCAACCCATTGCCAAACAAAATGGGCATGTGAAGCTGGGCACTGCTGTGGGGGGACCTTTTTTATAAGGCTTTGAGTCTCAGTTCACACTGGTGCGATGCGGGAACTAGCGCAATTCCTGCGTGGGTTCCCGCATCGCATCTGATTTGCAGGCAGTTCACACTGCTCTCTGTGAACCGCTGCGGGTGTCAATGTAAAGTTAATGACACCCCCAAATCAGTTTGCAGAATGCACTGAGAACTGTGAAATCGGATGGAATCCGATTCCAGTGCAGACCTAAAAAAGGGCATTTTGGTGCGAATGCGATGCGATTTCAGCCATAGAAACTGTATGCCTGAATTCGCATTGCACAGACATCCCATGTTATGTGCACAGCAATGCAGTGTGACTCACATGCAATGTCTGGCATTGCATAAGTGTGAACCCAGCCTGAGGGTGAAAAAATTCACAAATTCTTTAAATACAACCACTGGCAAAAAGTATAGAATCATCATTAAAAAAAGAAAGAAAACTGTAGTCAGTTGCAGCTGTTTTTGCAGATCTAGCAGAGGAAAAAAATATGCAATAATTCAATTCTAAGAAAAGTATTATGGAATCACCATGTAATTTGCAGTTTTAAAACAAACATTTGCATCAGATTACATCCTGAAAAATGATGTCATCATCACCAAACATCCTTTCAATTGATGGAATAAGAAAAGTGTTAGAAATCCCAATATAAACTTGTGAATTTATTAAAGATTTAATGACTGTCATCACCCCCGTAGCTTTATGATGCTGGAACTTTTGTTTGGTGCTGTTCCGAACACAGCACCAAACAAAAGTTCAAGCATCATCACTCTGCCCAATGTAGATTCATAATTCATCACTAAATATCACTTTCATCCAGTCATCCACAGTCCATGATTGCTTTTCTTTAGCCCATTCTAACCTTGTTTTTTTGTTTAGGTGTTAATGATGGTTTTTGTTAGTACAAATCAAATGGGAAGGTTGTTAAAGGGAGGCATACTGGTAGACCAAGAAAGACATCAAAGTGTCAAGTTAGAAAACCTAAAGGGGTTGTAAATCCTTGTGTTTTTTCACCTTAATGCATCAACCCCCCCCCCCCCCCTTTTACTCATCTGAGCCCATTTGTTCCCACAACGGAGACACACTCTACCTCTCTGCCCATTGCCCCGACTCTTGATTGGATAGATTGATAGCAGCGCAGCCATTGGCTCCCACTGCTGTCAATCAAATCCAATGACGCAGGCGCCGGGGGCAGGGCAGAGTCCGGCATTCTGTGTCTATGGACGCAAATGCTGGACTCACGAGCGCGCCTGTACGGTACCCCTCAGGGAGACCGCTTCTCCTAGGGAGCTTTCCGATGTGTGGAGGAGCTGATAACGGCGTCGGAGGACCCCAGAAGAGGTGGATCGGGGCCACTCTGAGCAAAACGAACTGCACAGTGGAGGTAAGTATGACATGTTTGTTATAAAAAAAAACAAAAAAAACGAGGGTTTACAACCCCTTTAAAGCAATATGCCTTAAAAACAGAAAATGCACAACAAAACAAATGAGCAACAAATGGTCAGACACTGGAGTCAATGTCTGTGACCAAACTGTAAGACATCGGCTAAAGGAAATGGGATTTACATAGAGAAAAGCCAAACAAAAAACGATCGTTAACACCTAAACAGAAAAAAACAAGGTTATAGTGGGCTAAAGAAAAGCAACCATGGACTGTGGATGACTGGATAAAAGTTATATTCAGTGATGAATCATCAATCTGCATTGGGCAGGGTGATGATGTTGGAACTTTTGTTTGGTGCTGTTCCAATGAAATGTATGAAGACGACCGCCGGAAGAAAACATGCAAATTTCCACAATCATTGATGATATGGGGTTGCATGTCAGGTAAAGGTACGGGGGAGATGACAGTCATTAAATGTTCAATAAATGCACAAGTTTATATTGAGATTTTGGACACTTTTCTTATTTAATCAATTGAAAGGATGTTTGGTGATGATTACATAATTTTTCAGGATGTAATCTGATGCAGATGTTTGTTTTAAATCCTATGCATCCTATGCATTAAGGTGAAAAAACACCTGGCAGTGACCAGTCCCCCGCCCCCCCCCCGTTTTACTTAACTGAACCCTGGAAATTGACCCGGCGGGGACACGCTGTCTCTCTGCCCGGGGTTCTCAGCTCTTGATTGGATAGATTGATAGCAGCGCAGTCATTGGCTCCCGCTGCTGTCGATCAAATCCAATGACGTGGGCACCGGGGGGCAGGGCCGAGTCATACATTCGGTGGCTATGAACGCCGAATGCTAGAGGGTCCAAGGCCAATGGGAATATGTAAATCGTTAAATAAAAATACCGAACTTAAAGGGTCCACGGCTCAGCATGGAGGTCAATCATAGCTGGTATTACAAATCACAATTAGCCTGTATACATTATATGGTCATACTACAAATATTAATAAAAATGTACAATATTATAAAAACTGTATATAACACAGTACCCATTAAGATGAAGTGGGAATAAAAATAAAAATAAATATAAAAATAAAAATAAATTAAAGGATAAAAGGGGAATGACTCAGAAACAGAAGTGGGAAGGCAGTGTTGTATTATGATTGGTTAATGAAGGCGTTAATGTCCCACTCGACATTGAGTCCCAATGGCGTGTGGGACTGGATCTCATATATCCAATAAGCTTCTAATTGTGATACACCACGGGTTAATGCTCCACCGCGCCACGGGGGTACATATTTATCGATAATGAGGAATTGTGTTCCCGTTGGATCATGGTTATGATGCTGTCTGTAGTGTCTGGGGACCGTATGCTTGGTATCGCTCCCAATAATTTTTGCTACGTGTTCACCTACCCGAGTGGAAAAGGCCCGTGTGGTACGGCCCACATAGTGTTTTCCACAGGGGCAGGTGATGAGATATACAACATACTTAGTTGCACATGTGCAAAACATTTTAATAGGATATATTTTATTAGTCACGTTTGACCGAAATTCAAGTGTTTTATGTCTACCACTGATGTTATATCGGTACACTGTGCACTTTTTACACAGAAAGTAGCCCACTAGTTCATGGAAGAAAATAGGGCGTATTGGGGGATCGATTATATTTGGGGCAACTCTATTTTGTATAGAGGGAGCTCCCCTGTAGATAATCTTGGGTCTTTCTGGTAGAATATTACCCAAAACATGATCACTCCTCAATACTTCCCAGTGACGTTCTACTATAGTTTTAATATCTCTATGTTGAGTTGAGAAAGCTGTCATTAAAGAGTATAGGTGTCATTAGATGACTTGAAGTTTTAGGGCCCAAAAGCGATCTCCTTTCTATTTCTAGAGCATGTTGTATCTCAGCTTCTAAAGAGACTGGATCGTAGCCTTTATCTAAAAATCTTTGTTTCAGAGATAATGCTTGTACCTGAAATGTGTCAATATTGCTACAATTCCGTCGCAGCCTTAAAAACTGGCTACGAGGGACAGATCGCCACCAGGACTTATGGTGGCAACTGTCCATAGGTATGAAACTGTTGCGATCTGTTGGTTTAAAGTGAGTTTGAAATTTGAATTGTCGAGAGTTTATCTCTATATCCAAATCCAGGAAGTGTACCTTGGTGGAACTATATTCAAGAGTAAGGGAAATTCCCCTATCATTTCTGTTAAGGAAAGAGAAAAAGTTCTCAAGGGATTCTGGGGGGGCCATCCCATAGGAGGAGGATGTCATCTATATACCTGGCCCAGAGAACGAGATTGGGTCTCTGTTCCGAATAGACGACATCCTCCTCCCACTTGGCCACAAAAAGGTTTGCAAGGCTGGGGGCAAACTTGGCCCCCATTGCTACGCCTTTATGTTGTAAAAAAAACTTGTCATTAAACCAAAAGTAATCGTGTGATGTGGCGAACTCTCGTAGTTCAACAATGAATAATCTCTGAGTGTCAGTGAGTGACATATCCCTATTCAAATAGTGTGTGACCGCATCAATACCCAGATCATGTGGGATACACGTGTAGAGTGAAGCCACGTCTGCTGTGGCTATTAAATAGTCTCCTTTTAATTGGACGCCCTCCAACCGTCTTTTGGTATCAGTGGTATCTCTTAAATATGATGGTGTTTTTTTGACTAATGGCTGTAAATATGAGTCAATGTAGCGGCCAATACGGGATGTTATGGAGTTACTGCCACTCACTATGGGCCTCCCTGGTGGATGCAGGGGGTCCTTATGGATTTTTGGTAGATAGTAAATTATGGGAATCCTAGGAGCCGTGGGTATCAGGAAAGCCTTCTCTTTTTTGTTTAATATCTGTCTGTCATATCCCTTGTTAACTAATGCAACCAGATCCTTCTTAAAACGATTAGTAGGATTCAAAGGTGATTCAATATATGTGTCCTGATCACTCAGGATCCTATACATTTCAGCTATGTAGTCAGTTTTGTCCATGACAATAATTCCCCCCCCCCTGTCTGCTGGACGGACAATGAGGTCTTTACGTTCACATAATGATTTAAAACCCTTCGTGTTTACAGATTGATTGTAATGTTTTTTAATGGGTAGTTTAGCTAGATCTTTAAAGATTAAATCTTTGAAAATAGTAACTGCAGGGGCAGTGGGTACGGGAGGCTTAAACAGAGAGGGGTTCGCCAAACCCGAGTGCACTGTCCCTGAGGTAGCAGCCCTTTCCATAGGAGGGGCTGTGTTGGAAACAAGATAACGTTGGATGTTGATCTTTCTGATAAACTTGTGAATATCAATAAACGTACTGAACTTGTCAAGTGTTTTGGGTGGGGCGAATTTAAGGCCTTTGTCAAGGATCGCCAACTCGTCATTGGTTAACTGTTTAGTGCTCACCCCCTGACCTATTATACTCTTTTTCTTTTTCCTTTGGATTCTCCTCCCCCTCTGGACCCTCTCTTGGATCTATGGGCCTGTGCAGTCCATCCTAGTGGAATTATGGCCATAGTAATCATGATCAAAATAGGTACCTGCATATCCATCCCGATAGTCATCATGATTATCATAGAGGGGGGGAAATCTGTTGTGGGTATTAATGGGAGTCCGATTAGGGTATTGGGACTCATGAGTGGATGGTATTTGCTGGTTGTACCTCCTGGGGGAATCAGTATATGTCCTTGTCATAAACCAGATGTGACCAGAACTGTGTGACTGCGACGGAGTGAACCAGACATAAATAAGTGAAAGTAAGTTTATTTAAGGAAAGTGCAT
The DNA here is from genome assembly GCA_037952925.1 of Lithobates clamitans. Taxonomy (NCBI): domain Eukaryota; kingdom Metazoa; phylum Chordata; class Amphibia; order Anura; family Ranidae; genus Lithobates; species Lithobates clamitans. Next base: position 2,860,139 of record JBBGZY010000034.1, read on the forward strand.
ATGTGAACACACCATAAATACAAGTGAACAACCAAACAATCAGTGATATAAAACCAACCAGCATATGTAGCAAGAGGGAGTACCAGAATCGTAGTCAAGCCAGGCCGGGGTCATAAACACGGAATCAGTAGCTGGGAAGGGAGATAAACAGGACAAGAGAGGATGGATGGATGACAGGAGGGACGGGTCAGGTACAAGGCTCAGAGTCCAGAGTCCAGGGTTCAGGGTTCAGGTAACGGACAGGAAACAGGATCAACAGGTTCCAGGTTCCAGGAATCAGGTTTCAGGTACAGGATCAGGGTAACAGGATGCAGATCAGGGCTCAAGGACAATACCAGGGCAACATAAGTCTGCGATTGCCGGGTATTTATACTGCAGCTCTGCTAATGAAAGTCAGGTGACACCTGTCTGCAGAGGGGAATACCTGCTCCATACTGCCAGGATCCATCCGCTGGTGGACGCCAGTACTGCGGCCCAAAGATGACATAACATTAACAGGAAAAAGCTCTCCTGACAGTTCCAAACTGCCAGGAGACACCTGCTGGTGGACCTCAGTACTGCATGCCAAATAACAGATATTACCAGCGGATGGAACATTTCCTGACAGTACCCCCCCTCAAAGGAGCGACCTCCGGACGCTCCAACTAGCCGTTGCTGAGGAAAGTCCATGGTGTCCAGCTGGGCAGTGGGCACATCAGGCTGGGCAGCGGACAGGAACACTCCAGGCTGGGCAGCGGACAGGAACACTCCAGGCTGGGCAGCGGACAGGAAAACTCCAGGCTGGGCAGCGGACAGGAACACTCCAGGCTGGGCAGCGGACAGGAACAACTTGAGCTGGGCAGCAGACATGAACAACTTGGGCTGGGCAGCAGACAGGAACAACTTGAGCTGGGCAGCAGACAGGAACAACTTGAGCTGGGCAGCAGACAGGAACAACTTGAGCTGGGCAGCAGACAGGAACAACTTGAGCTGGGCAGCAGACAGGAATAACTTGAGCTGGGCAGCAGACAGGAACAACTTGAGCTGGGCAGCAGACAGGAACAACTTGAGCTGGGCAGCAGACAGGAACAACTTGAGCTGGGCAGCAGACATGAACAACTTGGGCTGGGCAGCAGACAGGAACAACTTGAGCTGGGCAGCAGACAGGAACAACTTGAGCTGGGCAGCAGACAGGAACAACTTGAGCTGGGCAGCAGACAGGAACAACTTGAGCTGGGCAGCAGACAGGAACAACTTGAGCTGGGCAGCAGACAGGAACAACTTGAGCTGGGCAGCAGACAGGAACAACTTGAGCTGGGCAGCAGACAGGAACAACTTGAGCTGGGCAGCAGGCATAGGCACTTCAAGCTGGGCAGCTGGCATGGGCACTTCAAGCTGGGCAGCTGGCATGGGCACTTCAAGCTGGGCAGCTGGCATGGGCACTTCAAGCTGGGCAGCTGGCATGGGCACTTCAAGCTGGGCAGCTGGCATGGGCACTTCAAGCTGGGCAGCTGGCATGGGCACTTCAAGCTGGGCAGCTGGCATGGGCACTTCTAACTGGGCGGCAGACACCCGAACATCAGGCTGGGCGGCAGGCACCCGGACATCAGGCTGGAGGGCAGGCACCCGGACATCAGGCTGGAGGGCAGGCACCCGGACATCAGGCTGGAGGGCAGGCACCCGGACATCAGGCTGGAGGGCAGGCACCCGGACATCAGGCTGGAGGGCAGACAGCCGGACATCAGGCTGGAGGGCAGACAGCCGGACATCAGGTTGGAGAGCAGACAGTCGGACATCAGGCTGGAGGGCAGACTCCCGGACATCAGGCTGGAGGGCAGACTCCCGGACATCAGGCTGGAGGGCAGACTCCCGGACATCAGGCTGGAGGGCAGACTCCCGGACATCAGGCTGGAGGGCAGACTCCCGGACATCAGGCTGGAGGGCAGACTCCCGGACATCAGGCTGGAGGGCAGACTCCCGGACATCAGGCTGGAGGGCAGACTCCCGGACATCAGGCTGGAGGGCAGACTCCCGGACATCAGGCTGGAGGGCAGACTCCCGGACATCAGGCTGGAGGGCAGACACCCGGACATCAGGCTGGAGGGCAGACTCCCGGACATCAGGCTGGAGGGCAGACTCCCGGACATCAGGCTGGAGGGCAGACTCCCGGACATCAGGCTGGAGGGCAGACTCCCGGACATCAGGCTGGAGGGCAGACTCCCGGACATCAGGCTGGAGGGCAGACACCCGGACATCAGGCTGGAGGGCAGACACCCGGACATCAGGCTGGAGGGCAGACACCCGGACATCAGGCTGGAGGGCAGACTCCCGGACATCAGGCTGGAGGGCAGACTCCCGGACATCAGGCTGGAGGGCAGACACCCGGACATCAGGCTGGAGGGCAGACACCCGGACATCAGGCTGGAGGGCAGACACCCGGACATCAGGCTGGAGGGCAGACACCCGGACATCAGGCTGGAGGGCAGACACCCGGACATCAGGCTGGAGGGCAGACTCCCAGACATCAGGCTGGAACAGATCAGCTGGCGGGGAGGCAAGACTGGACACTGGCATGGTGGTATGGGTTGGATTAGCTAGTGCGGAGGCAGGTTGGGTTACTGGCAGGATCGTTTTGGTTGGAAAAAACTTTCGTTTTTTCTTTGGCTTAGCCACTGAAGATCGGTAGGTGAGGGGTGCAGCAGACTGGAGAGGAGGATTGGGATATGGCAGAGAAGAGGTAACAGTAGCTGGAGGAAGTTCGTGTGGGTTTGCAGGCAGCAGGGAAGAGACAGGTGGGTTGAATGCAGGATAGGTACAGGGAGCAGAGACTGGGTATGAGTATTTGGTTGGCAGCAGCGTATACTGAGCTGCAACTGCGGTTGACATGGGTGATGGGGAAACATACATTTGGGTAGGTTGGTGTTTGGTGGCAGAGGTGGTTTGTTTGGCTGGAGCTGCTTGCATCATGTCAGACCATGCTGAAAGTATAGGTTGTACAAATTGTGCTTTTAAACCTCCCTGTCTAACAAAAGACTGAGCAGACACAATGCACTCAGCAATCACCTGTGGGGAACAGGCTGAGTAGTGCTCACAAAAATCATCTGGATCATCTTCAAAAAGCCAAACTAGGGATACAACCTGATTCATATCGAAAGGAGGAGTGAAATCATCACGGCCCTCTGGAATACAGGGCAGGGCCAGCTCAGTACATAGCTTGATCAAAGGCTGCACCTCCCCAAACAATATATAACCCTGATCGACCAGGGAGTGAGCCAAACGTATAGTGGCAAACAACTGGTCACTAGACCATTCTTTCAAAGCCTGGCGGCAATAATCACCACTTTCAGATGCCAGCAGAGAAAAATAAATAACCTCATCGGCATTCATGGTTGCAACCAACCGAATCAAAATGGTTCCCCTGTGCAGCCACTTCTGGTCAGGGATGGCCCTGGTATTCTGTCATAAACCAGATGTGACCAGAACTGTGTGACTGCGACGGAGTGAACCAGACATAAATAAGTGAAAGTAAGTTTATTTAAGGAAAGTGCATATGTGAACACACCATAAATACAAGTGAACAACCAAACAATCAGTGATATAAAACCAACCAGCATATGTAGCAAGAGGGAGTACCAGAATCGTAGTCAAGCCAGGCCGGGGTCATAAACACGGAATCAGTAGCTGGGAAGGGAGATAAACAGGACAAGAGAGGATGGATGGATGACAGGAGGGACGGGTCAGGTACAAGGCTCAGAGTCCAGAGTTCAGGGTTCAGGTAACGGACAGGAAACAGGATCAACAGGTTCCAGGTTCCAGGAATCAGGTTTCAGGTACAGGATCAGGGTAACAGGATGCAGATCAGGGCTCAAGGACAATACCAGGGCAACATAAGTCTGCGATTGCCGGGTATTTATACTGCAGCTCTGCTAATGAAAGTCAGGTGACACCTGTCTGCAGAGGGGAATACCTGCTCCATACTGCCAGGATCCATCCGCTGGTGGACGCCAGTACTGCGGCCCAAAGGTGACATAACATTAACAGGAAAAAGCTCTCCTGACAGTTCCAAACTGCCAGGAGACACCTGCTGGTGGACCTCAGTACTGCATGCCAAATAACAGATATTACCAGCGGATGGAACATTTCCTGACAGTCCTATTGCCCTGTTCATAGTAAGGCCTGGATTCATACTGATTACCCCTGGATCTTCCCCTTTGCCCTTTAGGGTTAAAATTATTGGTGCCACCTCTTGGCATATGAGGAGGGGTATAGTATCTTGGAGGTCCCTCGTAGCCAGTTTTTAAGGCTGCGACGGAATTGTAGCAATATTGACACATTTCAGGTACAAGCATTATCTCTGAAACAAAGATTTTTAGATAAAGGCTACGATCCAGTCTCTTTAGAAGCTGAGATACAACATGCTCTAGAAATAGAAAGGAGATCGCTTTTGGGCCCTAAAACTTCTAGCCCATCTAATGACACCTATAAATACTCTTTAATGACAGCTTTCTCAACTCAACATAGAGATATTAAAACTATAGTAGAACGTCACTGGGAAGTATTGAGGAGTGATCATATTTTGGGTAATATTCTACCAGAAAGACCCAAGATTATATACAGGGGTGCTCCCTCTATACAAAATAGAGTTGCCCCAAATATAATCGATCCCCCAATACGCCCTACTTTCTTCCATGAACTAGTGGGCTACTTTCTGTGTAAAAAGTGCACAGTATGCCGATATAACATCAGTGGTAGACATAAAACACTTGAATTTCGGTCAAACGTGACTAATAAAATATATCCTATTAAAATGTTTTGCACATGTGCAACTAAGTATGTTGTATATCTCATCACCTGCCCCTGTGGAAAACACTATGTGGGCCGTACCACATGGGCCTTTTCCACTCGGGTAGGTGAACACGTAGCAAAAATTATTGGGGGCGATACCAAGCATACGGTCCCCAGACACTACAGACAGCAACATGGGCCTTTTCCACTCGGGTAGGTGAACACGTAGCAAAAATTATTGGGGGCGATACCAAGCATACGGTCCCCAGACACTACAGACAGCATCATAACCGTGATCCAACGGGAACACAATTCCTCATTATCGATAAATATGTACCCCCGTGCCGCGGTGGAGCATTAACCCATGGTGTATCACAATTAGAAACTTATTGGATATATGAGATCCAGTCCCACACGCCATTGGGACTCAATGTCGAGTGGGACATTAACGCCTTCATTAACCAATCATAATACAACACCGCCTTCCCACTTCTGTTTCTGAGTCATTCCCCTTTTATCCTTTAATTTATTTTTATTTTTATATTTATTTTTATTTTTATTCCCACTTCATCTTAATGGGTACTGTGTTATATACAGTTTTTATAATATTGTACATTTTTATTAATATTTGTAGTATGACCATATAATGTATACAGGCTAATTGTGATTTGTAATACCAGCTATGATTGACCTCCATGCTGAGCCGTGGACCCTTTAAGTTCGGTATTTTTATTTAACGATTTACATATTCCCATTGGCCTTGTGACCCTCTGTGTATACTTGGCGCTTTGGTTTATATTAAGCCATGGATGCTTATGTATGTACACAGGGGATGGTGTAACATAAATAATGGTATGATTTTGATGATCACTAGAGGAGATGCGTTTTACGTATTCCCTCTATGTTAATTTTTTGATCATATTTTCACATTTTTTTATATACATTTTTATAATAACATCTCCACCATACATTTGATCTAAATGTTTTACTTCTAAGTTCCCTCCCCCTTGGGGTTATATATACGCTCTATATTATAATGTTTCTATCCTCTTGGCCGAGGTATGGCGCCGTGATGTCATGACGCCTCCCCCTTGCTTGTACGTAGCGACATGATGCGGTCCATGTTAACACCTCATGACGAGGTATGGAGCGCAGGACGCCGTGACCAGTGCGTTCCAGTCTCTCTGCTTGGAAGCGAGGCTTGGGCCGGTGTCACTACGTCGGAATTCGTAAGTTACACTGTGGATGCTGTGACCCGTGCGCTTCACCTCCTCTATGAGAGTGAGGTCTGGAATGCACGCAGCCGTTTTGCGGAAACCCGGAAGTCGCCTTGATTGAGCGACGATAGCGATTGGAGCCACGATTCAGCATGGGGGGCCCCTAGCATATATAATGGCAATGTTTGGGGTGGTGCAGCACCCCAGATGATGTCCCCTAGGACAAAACGCGTCGGGACCACTGCTGACACCACCAACATTGCCAAAAGACCTGGATTTACAAGCGCTGTTTTTTCATCTTAAATGTGAGTGTTTTTTACCTTCAATAAAACGAATTTTAAGAATCTATACAGTATCACGCTATGTATCTCTACATCTTTTCTATATACACTTTGGATGCCTGAGTGGATCTATCCCCTACATTATATTATACTCTCAAGTATCTGGGTCACCTGGCTTTACGCTTTTGCGGTACAGACACCATCGTGGATCGCCACAGTTACAAGCTAGATTGACCCAGTGGGTGTACACCCATCTGTGTCCAATCTCTCCGGTAAGCCCCCAATTTAATGAGGTGGTGGATCTTCTATTAACACACAAACAAGTTTTTTCACAATCTTGGGTGCTACATATACCTTCTAGAGACTTTCTTATATATTTTGCTGAAAATTGTTTGATAAGTGTATCACCTGCACTTTATGATTTATACCATGAATATATCACGTACTGGTTTCTGAGGATTATTTTGTATAAATACTATATACACTGTATTATATCTGTTAGCGCTACACTTTTTTCTTTATTTGGTTATAATTACAGGACTAGATCACTTGTAAGTGTTAGCTGCTTATTTACACTTTTTATTTTCTGACAGCGCAATATTTATTTATATATTTTTATACGTTGTTCTTTGACTATCCCTGTGTGCCTGATACCCCAACCTGTGGCGTGTTCTCCTGTCTATCCCTGCCTGCTTGTTTCCCCAAACTTTGGCTTATCTCCTGACTATCCCTTGTTTTCCTGGACTGCTAATTCTGTTTTGTCCACCCAAGCCAGTCCATGAGCCTGAGCTGAGTGACCCTGGGAGCCACGACCTGGAGTCAGCTGCAGCCAAACCCATCCTCACCACTAGAGGCTCTGGTATACACCTGCTGGCTCTTAGACTCCGCGCCCTGGGGAATCTCATGCTCTAGCTCCCAGTGTGATCCGTGTTGGTGCTCCAGTGGACCTGCTTCCTGAACCACCCAGAGCTCCATCCGCAGCAGTCAGCCATAGGGTCCACTATCTGGCCTCAGGTGCCTGACAGAATGTTAAATGAATATAGTTTTGAGGCATTCTGTGATTATTTTTTTTTTTCTACACAATTAAACAACTGAATGAACATTATCCAAGAGTGGTAGTTCCATACTTTTTGCCAGGGGTTGTAATAAGTCATATGTTGTCCTGGACTTTCAGTGGTTGTACCGGGATGATGCCTGCAGCTATAGGCATCATCCCGGCATCTTTTTTTTTCAGCCAGCAATTCTCTATAATGTAAAGCCATCCTAGTGGCTAAATAGCAACTGGATTGCTTTTTCAGGCAGCAGGAGGTGACCCCTCCATCCACTGGCACCTCCCTGGCCTCTCCCGTTCAATCGGGGAGCCTGGTATCCTATCTGGCAGTGCTACTGGGTTATCATAGAGCTGGCCGTAGATCAGATGGTCCCCGGCCATCTTTACGGTTCTGGGAGGCCGGAAGCAATGTCATGGTTCCGGTTCTGGCAGATGTAAATACTGCCATTTTTTTCCCTGGAAAGCAGAGATCAATGTTTTTTTCTTTTTATCTTATGCTTTCCAGGGTAGAGGAGCAATCTGGGGTCCTATAGGCCCCAGATGTCTCTGTAAAGAGGACCTGGCAGTCCTTATTACTATCACAAGGGATGTCTACATTTCTTGTGATAGGAATAAAAGTGATAAAAAAAAAGAAAACAGATTAAAGGGACAGTGTAAAAAAAAAGAAAAAGAAAAATAATAATACAATTTAAAAAATGTAAAGTGCTTCCGCCCCCCCTATGATCATGGTCAGTGGTAAACGCATAGGTATGTTACTTCTGCATATGTTCACGCCACACATGTGAGGTAATGTTATAGTGTGATGGATCAGATAAAATGCCCATTTTCTATTTCTAACTTTTATACTATCAAAGTCTATATTTTTCTGTATATTAAAAGTGCTTTATTAATTCCTTGCTCAAAATGGCCGCTAGCAGCACCCGTCCCATCGAATGAAAAATGTGTACCTAAGATGGCGCCTCCATCCAGGATTATGCCCAAGATGATGACACCTAGATCCTGGAGGAAGTTCACCTTACATGGAAATAGCCAATCAGAGGCTACAATTATATAGATAAGACTGTACTAACGATGTACTCCCTCGCAGCACAAGTCGCTCACATATATATAACCCCATGTAACCAGGAAGAATAAAGAATTATCACATATATGAACACAGGCTCAGTGTGGTATTTCATTGTGCATGCACTCAGATTGAAATAGACGTAATTAGGACGGGGACAGATACTCACCAGACGATTGGTCTGATCCATTTCAGCTGGCGCCCAAACGTGGGGCCCAGGGTTGTGAACCAACGGACAGCTGATCGCAAGGACGCTGAGGTGGATTAACGCAGACAGGCTGGAGACTGATCACCTCCAGAGTACAGTAAGACATACTTTTTAGGACCTTACCAGTACGTGACCCATCTCTGTTATTGGTCTATCTCTATGTCTGATGCGGCTTCCGGCGGTCACCAGAGACAGGTAATTGCTTGTCCAGGGTCTAATTTGTATAAAACCTGTACCTGAGTATCTGTTGCCCGGTTTGTGTCTGTATATATGTGTTGATTGTTGAAGGGAGAGAGAGAGACCGGGAGAGTGGGTTGGTGCACAGAGGAACTAATTTGACACAGTAACTCTCCCGCAGGTGGCAGCGCGGTGTGCACGTCACAAGTGGCAGCGCGGTGTGCACATCGCAGGGAGGGGTGTCGGTTTGCGCATCACAGGCGGTGGCAGAGCGGTGATTCTGTGAAATCCACTCCTGAGCATCTCTCTCCTCCTGTGGCACTGATTAGTATGTCATGTCGTGTCCTAAATGTGTATGTGGATTAATGTTTGGTATTCATGAGGGTGGCTGGGGTCTGTTGAGAGTAAAATAATTAGGATATGGTCAGGAACTGTTAGGACGCCACCCTCTGAAACCCGAAAGACCTGAGGTCCTAGTCTTCCGCCTTAATGTCCACTACCCAGACAAAGAGGGTATAGGAAAGTCGATACAGCAGATAGAAATAGAGGCTGAGCGGGAAGGGCACGGTATCGAGAGGTGCCCCTGTCACCAAGAACAGCCAGAACAGTGTGAGGGGGCAGAGAAAGACAGTGTAAGAAACCTGGGATTTTTGCTGGGAGGGCCACGGAAGAGGAGAGATGGGACAGGAACTAATTAAATCACAGAAGCCTGTCTGCAGCTTTGCAGCTCTGCCCTCACCCCCCACCCTTGGGTTTCAACGTAAGGAGCAAAGTGTCCCTCCCTTCAAATTCCTGTGTGAAAGACTGTCTGTAAAAAAAAAAAAAAATTAACTCTTGACCAGCTATGAAATTACTAGTATAGCATGTGAAGAATTATTAATGAGGATTGCTGGATATGAGACACGAAAAGGCTGAGGATGTTTTGATTACTTTAAATGTGGCAAAGGCCATCCACAGAGAACAATGGATAGAGCAGGAGGTGCAGCAGGGAAAACTGATGGTGTATGTGTATCATCAATGCATTGACAAGAATGAACCGTTATGTGTGCTGACTGACAATAACAAGCCACCGCCCTATGATAACTGTAACACCTGTCACTCCACTGAGCCCCGCCTGCCATCACACGCCCTGTTGATGCCGCCCACAGCCCAACACACCCCTTCCGGCGCCCATCTTAGTACACCCAGTCAAGATGCCGGAAGACTCCCTATGACTCCTTCCGGCGGCCATCTTAGTACGCCCAGTCAGGATGCCAGAAGACTCCCTATGACTCCTTCCAGGGGCCATCTTGGTACACCCAGTCAAGATGCCTAAAGACTCCCTATGACTCCTTCCGGCGGCCATCTTGGTACACCTGGTCAGAGCACCGGAAGGCCTACAGGCCCTGTAACCTCCATCTACCTGGTCATAAGGGCGGACGGTACCTTTTACATGCCTCCCCTACCGCCCCAAACTACTGACATGCCCAACATATTAGGATTGTATGCCACCGTTCCCACAGGTGGAGTTCCGGCCTTCCCCCATACAACGGCAAGGCCAGATGTGAGTTTACATTTATATCAACATCCCCCCGATGTCCATACTGGACACTTTCCCATCCTCTTTACAGGATGAGGAGTTGATTACTTGGAACCCCCTCCACAAACCCCAATGCCACAGGCACTGACAGTAGTTCCTAGGCCAGTTACCAATGCATCTGTCATGTATGTCACTTTCACTCCATCCCAAGCATCCACCCTGGTGACCACTCTGCCAGACCCAGAAAAACAACCCATGCCCTTTTACCGTAGGTTGGCCCAGATCCAAAAAACCTACTCAGCAGCATGGAGAGATCTAGTCAGTTTATGTGTAATAAAAGCTGGAGATGCTTACTGGCCCATCATGGAGAAAAATCTCCATGATGCAAGGATTGTCGATGAAAATACCTTTACTGGTGTGGAATTCTGTGAGCAGCTGTGCGAGTGGGCGAGGGACAGACTGGCCGACCAAGCCACAAGTATCCAAGATGTTACTCAAGACAAAACAGAGTCAGTAGAAAAGTATTACACCAGACTGTTACAAGTTTTTTCAGATTTGGGATTCACCACCTTCGTGGTCTTCAGCCTTTGTGGCAGGCCTCAAGAAGTCAATCCGGAAAGGCCTCACCATGGCCCGACCGGAGTAGCGTGTGTTGCCCCTAGACACTCTCCTTTTGGTAGCAAATGGTCTGGAATCTTCTTAGACCACCAAGAAAACCACACCACTTATGGTTGCGGGGACTACCCCATACACACCGAGGCCACCACGAACCTGTTCCAACTGTGGAAATCCTGGACATTACAAAAGGGACTGTAAAGCGCCCAGACGCCCTAGGCAATTTCCCCCACCAGGGAACCCAAATGCACAAAATCAAAATCCTCAACAACAGTACTAACATTAGCGGCAACAAAATCAAAACCCTGGACGTCCCACCTTGGAACACCTGGATCTCTTACGCTAGGAATTGGGCAAGCCTGTGTCACTCACCCCTGTCATGGCAACCTCTTCAAAAAACTCAGAAGGCCCATTTGCGAGGGTGACCCTACCCATTGAGGGACATCCAACCACTTTCCTAATCGACACAGGTGCAGCCAGAAGCGTGATTAGAGAAGAGGATTTACCTGACCACTCCTACCTTTCCAATATTGACATATCTTGTGTGCGTGTAGATGGAACTCCCAGAACTAACCCGTTGACCTGCCCCCTACAAATTTGAAAGTACGCAGACCTTCTGGCTTGATTCGTTGTCTCTTCCACCTCAATCTCTTGGGAGCAGATGTACTGTCCAGACTTCAGGCTTCCATTGTCTTCTCTGAAGATGGATCTGTTACTGTCTCTCCTCCACTGGGCATTAAGGACACTTCTGCACTGTGTTCCATCCCTCTGCTAATTTCCATAGAAGAATCACCTACTACTGCAATTCCACCGGATGGGATGGACAGAATTCCAGATTATCTATGGTCCACAGGAGCTGAGGATGTAGGACACTAAAAGTTGCCACCAGTCATGGTGCAGTTGAAACCTGGAGCTCCCCTGCCCCGGAAACCACAATACCCTCTAAAGTTAGTCCAATATGCAGCTATTTTCAAAGCATGTCAAGGCCCTCATGTCAAATGGAGCCCCGATACCCTGTACATCTCCATGCAACACACCTCTGTTCCCTGTGAAGAAGAGAACCCCTAAGGGAGAACCAGACAAGTACAGAATGGTCCAGGACCTCCGAGCAGTTAATGAAGCTACAGTCTTAGACACACCAATTGTCTCAAACCCTCACACTCTACTTGTGGGGGTGACTCCAACAGCAATATACTTCACAGTGGTGGACCTTGCAAATGCATTCTTCAGTGTCCCCCTTCACCCCTCCTGCTGGTACCTTTTTGCATTTACCCACGAACTACAACAATATACCTGGACAGTTATGCCACAAGGGGCACAGAACTCTCCAGGCCAGTTTGCAAAAGCTATGGTTACCATCCTTGGCACATGGCAAACGGATCACCAGGAAGTGATTGTCCTCCAATATGTTGATGACCTTCTCCTCTGTGCAGATGACTTACCTACTGCTGAAGTCACCTCAGAAAGCCTGTTGTGCTATCTTGCCTCCCAGGGTTGCAAAGCCTCAAGACCCAAATTGCAGTGGTGCTCAACATCTGTCAGTTTTCTTGGACACTGTCTGTCCCACGGAACAAGACATGCTGCAGGTGTACTCACCCAATCACACGTCAACCGCCTACGCCCCATAGGATATTATTCCTGTCGGCTGGATGCGGTAGCAAGAGGAGGTCCATCGTGTCTGCGAGCTGTCTTTGCTGCACAAGCCTTGCTAGACAAAACTTCGGACTTAGTCCTCGTACATTTCCTCATTCTGCCTGCTCCCCATGACATTGCTGCCATACTCAACCAGATCCAGCCGAAACATCTATCCACTGCCAGACATTTGAAACTCCAATGCTCCCTCCTTCTACCAGACAACATTACTCTATTACGTTGTCAAACACTGAACCCTTCCACCCTTCTTTCACTTCCCGAGGGGGGAATAGAGGAGGAGCCGCTGAATCCTGACTCATCACCCCATGACTGCTTTGAATTATTGCAGCTGGAAACCACACATCTTCCCACCGTGAGTGAAATATCCCTGCAGAATTCAGACCTAACACTTTTTGTTGATGGCTCCTGATTTGCTGATGAACAAGGCAAATACCACACAAGATACGCAGTCACCACTGAAAACAAGGTTCTACAAGCTGAAACCTTACCACCGGTGATGTCTGCACAGGAGGCAGAGCTGCAAGCACTCACTACAGCATGTAAACTGGCAGAGGGAAAAAGAGACAACATTCATACAGACTTAAGATACGCTTTCGGCCATGCCCATGACTTTGGTGTTATCTGGAAGGCCAGAGGATTCCTGACAGCTGCAGGAACACCTGTGAAACACAGTTCAGCTATCAAAGACCTGATGGACACCTTACTTCTCCCAACCCAAGTGGAAAGCAGGGTGGTTGAAGAAGACCACCCTCTTCTTGCCCTACAGACTCTCCGAGTGGACAGAGTTTATCTGAAAGAACTACAGGAAGCAGCAAGTCTGAATGAGAAGGAAAGCTGGAAGTGGAGGGGAGCAACTCTCAGGGATGGACTATTCAAGTGCAACAAGAATCCTTGTTTGCCCAGGAATATGTGCCCGGCTGTGGTACAATGGGCACATGGAGCTGCCTATCTGTCAAAGACTCTTATGAATTCCCTCATCAACAAATACTATGTAGCACCAGGAATCACTCCACTGACTAGCAACTTCTGTAAGTCATGCACCATTTGTGCAAAGTGTAACCCGGGACACACAGAGAAGACACCACAGAAACACCTGGTACAGCCCTTGTACCCTTTCCAGCAGATACAAATTGACCACATCCAAATGCCAAAGAGAGGACGATTTGAGTACACCTTAGTAGTGGTAGATATGTTCTCCTGGTGACCAGAGGCTTACCCTGTAACCAACATGACTGCTGAGAAACTCACTGAGGTGGTATGTAGGTACGGGGTCCCAGAAGTGATAGAGAGCAACCAAGGCCCTGCCTCTACAGCATCAATAACAAAGAAGTCTGGGCTGCAATGGGAGCTACATTAGCGTTTCACACACCCTACCACCCCCAGAGTAACAGGAAGGTAGAAAGAATGAATGGCCCACAAGACTGGTATGAGCTAGCCAGACAGTCTGCCCATTGCACTGTTCAGCATCAGATAGACACCAAGGGGAGAACACTCCCTATCCCCTTATGATATTTTGTTTGGTTCAGCCCCTAGACTTGGTTGTTATTTTCCACAACAGTTATAACTGCAGTCTGATGTGTTCACTAACTATATAACCGCATTATCACGAGAATTAACCCAAATACATGCCAAGGTGTTTTCTTCCATTCCAGATCCTGAATTAAATACAGGAACACACCAACTACTGCCCGGAGATTGGGTGCTGGTAAAGAAATTTGTGAGAAAACATTCCCTTAAACCCAGATATGATGGTCCCTTCCAGGTCCTGCTGACCACAACCACATCTGCAAGTTGGCTGGGAAGAACACTTGGATCCACGCCTCCCACTGTAAGAAAGTCCCAAACCCAGAGGACAAGACATTGACTGCACCATGATATCTATATTGTATATCCTTTTCCTGTTAAATCTGGAGAGGGCCCAACAAGTGGCTATCACTAAGAGGACTGTTCCTGAGGGACGTTTTGACCCACATGTGTATATAGATGCCATAGGGGTCCCAAGGGGGGTCCCGGATGAGTTTAAAGCCAGAGACCAAGTAAAGTCAGATTTTGAGTCTCTGATTCCCATAATCACTGTCAACAAAAATGTAGACTGGATAAATTACATATATTACAATCAGCAGCAGTTTGTGAATTACGCCAGAGATGCCCTACAGGGGATTGCTGACCAATTAGCCCCCACATCTTACATGACATTTCCGAATAGGATGGCCTTGGACATGATTTTAGCGGAGAAGGGGGGTGTTTGTAAAATGATAAAAAGTACAGAGACGTGTTGTCAGGGATGTATGTACAATACATCCCTGACAACACTGGTCCAAATGGTAAGGTCACCCTGGCCATAAAAAAGTTGGAAAGCCCATCAATAGAGCTGAAGAATAATTCAGGTATCTCAGACCCATGGGACTAATATTTTAACTGGATGAGCAGGTGGAAAAGTATTTTAGCCCAAATAGGTATAGCTGTCATTTTGATCATTCTCGCTCTGATGGTTTGTTGCATTTTACCTTATCTGAAGAAGTTAGTGCAGAAAACTGTGGAAAATAGCACCCCAACCTTCTTGAACCAAGAAGGAGGAGATTTTGATGGGGCAGATGAGAAACTTTACACTTCATTGCAGTCCCACCCTGTGAAGTACAATGCCATTAGGGACAGCATCTGACTTGCTTATGTGCAAAGTCTGTGGCAAGGGGGGGGGGAGGGTGATGGAAAAGCCATCACCCGTCTAACGTGCAGAACAAAACATTTCCAAGGCACATACGGACACATGAGTTAGGACGATTAGGGACAGTTGAAAATAGTCATTTTAAGGGGGGGGACTGTGATGGATCAGATGAAATGCCCATTTTCTATTTCTAGCTTTTATACTAACAAAGTCTATGTTTTTCTGTATATTAAAAGTGCTTTATTAATTCCTTGCTCAAAATGGCAGCTAGCAGCACCCCCTCCCATCGAATGAAGAACGCGTAACTAAGATGGTGCTTCCATCCAGGATTACGCCCAAGATGATGACACCTAGATCCTGGAGGAAGTTCACCTTACATGGACATAGCCAATCAGAGGCTACAATTATATAGATAAGACTATACTAACGATGCATTGCTTTGCAGCACAAGTCGCTCACATATATATAACTCCATGTAACCAGGAAGAATAAAGAATTATCACGTATCTGAACAAAGGCTCAGTGTGGTATTTCATTGTGCATGCACTCGGATTAAAATAAATGTAATTAGGATGGGGACAGATACTCACCAGACGATTGGTCTGATCCATTTCAGCAGCAAGAGCAATGATTCTAATCTATTTGCATTAAAATTCATTAAAGTGTATTTTTTTCCCAAAAAATTGCGTTTGAAAAAGCACTACGTAATTACCCTGAGACATAAAAAATTGCAACACCCATCCTTTTATTCTTTGGGATTTCTGCTTAAAAAATGACTCAATTGAAAAACAAACTGAAATCTTTTAGGGAGGGGAAGTAAAAATGAAAAAATAATATAATGTGGTTGCATAAGTGTGCACACCCTCTTATAACGTGGGATGTAGTTGTGTTCAGAATTAAGCAATCACATTCAAACTCATGTTAAATAGGAGTCAGTGCATGCCTGCCATCATTTAGAGTGCCTCTGATTAACCCCAAATAAAGTTTAGCTGTTCTAGTAGGTCTTTCCTGACTTTTTCTTAGTGGCATCCTACAGCAAAAGCCATGGTCTGCAGAGAGCTTCCAAAGCATCAGAGGAATTTTGTTGTTAAAAGGTGTCAGTCAGGAGAAGGGTACAAAAGAATTTCCAAGGCATTAGACATACAATTGGAACACAGTGAAAACAGTTGTCATCATCAAGTGGAGAACATATGGCAAAACAGTGAAATTACAAAAAACTGGACTTTCCTCCAAAATTGATGAAAAGCTGAGCAGAAAACTAGTCAGGGGGGCTAACAAAAGGCCTATAGCAACATTAAAGGAGCTGCAGGAATATCTGACAAGTATTGGCTGTGTGGTACATGTGACAAAAATCTCCCATATGCTTCATATGTCTGGGCCATAGGGTAGTGCCAAGACAGAAGCCTTTTCTTATGAATAAAAACATCCAAGCCTGGCAAAATTTTGCAAAAACACATCTGAAGTCTCCCAAAAGCATGTGGAAAAATATGTTATGGTCAGATGAAACCAAGGTTTAACTTTTTTGGCTTTAATTCCAAAAGATAGGCATTAACTTTAGAAAGGCATGGCTTCACCAGAAGATAAAAGTTTTGGAATAGCCCAGCCAGAGCCCAGACCTGAATCCAATTGAAAATCTGTGCGGTGGTCTGAAGAGGGCTGCGCACAGGAGATGCCCTTGCAATCTGACAGATTTGGAATGTTTTTGCAAAAAAGAGTGGGCAAATATTGCAAGATGTGCCATGCTGATAGACGCATAACCAAAAAGACGGAGTGCTGTAATAAAATCAAAAGGTGCTTCAACAAAGTATTAGTGTAAGGGTGTGCACACTTATGTAACCATATTATTTTATTTCTTTATTTTTACTTCCCTCCACCTAAAAGATTTCCGTTTGTTGTTCAACAGAGTTGTACAGTTTATAGGTCACATTAAAGGTGGAAAGAATTCTGAAATGATTTATCTTTGTCTCATTTTTTTACATCACACAAACCTGACATTTTAACAGGGTTGTGTAGACTTTTATAATCAGAGTAATTTTCTAGCAAATTATGATTTTTACATGTAGGAGAGAAAATGTTAGAATTGGCCTTGGCTGGAAGTAGTTAAAGCGATTTTACATTTTTGTATATGTAGCGCTGGTAGATTTTCAATCTACTGCTTATAGGTAAATTTAGTGGGTTATCTGTTTATACATAGTCAGATTTGCCTCTGTTCCAGCTTGGCTGAGTTGCATGTAGTTTCGCACTGTGCCTGTGGTTGTCGTTGTCACCATGGGTCACACGTTGAAGTGTATGAGTGCTCCTCTGTCCCGGAGATAACTCAGGGGAGGTGGTCCTCCGAGTTGCATTCTGGGAGAGAGTATTTATGGAACAGATGCCATGTTTTGGGGTTCGTTTTCGTTCCACCTGCTGGCCCTCCTGGCCGACAGGTATGTGTTAGGAGTACTATCTCGTGGTCCTCCGACCGGGAGGCCCACGTTGCTGCAGCGTGTGGGTGGGCCCAGAAGCCTGTCTGGGGCCTACCACAGCGGCAAGGGAATGGTCCTGGGCTGTCTGTCCTACGGGAAGAAGCTGGACAACTGAGAAGATCCCAGGGGAGGACCCATCATGGAAGGATCATGCAGAGTGCTGGTCTGGAGAGGGGCCTGGTGACTCCGTTGAAGGACGCATCCTAAAGTAATCC
Source organism: Lithobates clamitans (assembly GCA_037952925.1). Classification (NCBI taxonomy): domain Eukaryota; kingdom Metazoa; phylum Chordata; class Amphibia; order Anura; family Ranidae; genus Lithobates; species Lithobates clamitans. Next base: position 2,878,032 of record JBBGZY010000034.1, read on the forward strand.
TACCGCATAGTACTGCCGGGTTGGCTTAAAGGTCCTAGTGCTGTGTTTGCTATTCACCGTAAACCATTACATCCTGTGGCAGAGGATCGTACGGGTTTCTATTCCAATCAAGTCTATGGCAGAGACTTTTGTTCATGCTGCGTACTGGCTGCTAGGTTAGTGAGAGAAACCTATCCAGGCGGGCAAAGATTCAATACGTTTAAAGAGAGTATATTCACCTACAAGATTCCAATTCCTAATACTACACTAAGAAAAGGTATTTGAACTTCCCTGCAACTCTTCTTCTATCTCTTTCCTGCTACTTCCTTCAACTACATTTATTAAAGCATTGGAAAACATACTCAAGTGTCCGGTGCCTACATTGTCTGGAACTAAACTCAATGGGACCCTAGACCCGGTTCTGGTGAAATTAAGGTAATGAAGGTGACGGTAACAGCCCGCTTTAAACCAGCAGCTCCACCGAGAGTTACTGCTACATGTGGGGGCTCGTCCGGGATTTGTTAGCCGTCAACCTCCCGCAACCCTGAGAAGTATTTCACCGGGAGTTTATGTGGAATATGTTTCTGGACTTTGACATTTTTGGAGAGAAGAAGGGGTTAAAGTGCAGGACTTTATTTCTGACTGCATTGGCTGCGGGTGAGAAGTAAAAGCCAGGGAGCAACGTGATCAGAGGCGCAAGTGGGAGGAGCCTAACCTACTTGTTACCGCGTGGGACGCGTGTGTGTGTTTGGCGCCAGAGGAGAAGAGAGGCCTCGTGATCGCGCTGAGAAGATCAGAGTGCAGCCATGTCTTCTTTTCTGTTGGTACCGCCAACAATGGGACCTAAGATGTTCCCTACGAGTACCGCTGCGGGTGCTATGCTGACCGGAACCCCGCTGACAGATACCGGCATTCGTCTGAAGCCGCAGGGGAGGTTTGTGCTATACACAGTTGGAGATATTGAAGGGCTGGGCATGCTTTGCCACAAGTGTGAAGGACTGACCATACATCTCCATCCATTTGTCTGTTGTTTGCAGTGTGGAGAATACTTGTTCGCAGTGAAGCAACCTACCTTGTCGCCCCGTGCTTATCGTGTGGATTGGGCTACAGGAATTGCCACAGTGGAAACTACTGCCATTGCTGCTGGAGAGCAACAGGCCGTGATCTCCTCTGCTACCGTGAGTGTTTCAGAGGACGATGCTACTGTTATTGCTTCCTCTGCGGATATCAACGTTATGTCTATATCTACTACACCTATCCCCATTGCACCTGTCCAGAGGAAGGTGGGATATGTGAAGGCTTCCCGCGGCCGTGGTCGAGGCCTACCCCAGAGACTACCCGAACTGGAGCCGGAGAAATACATGGATCCGGAGAAGTCCATGTCAGGAATGGGTAAGAGATCAAAGGGGAATGTATCTGGGACTCTGTAAATATTTGTCAGCAGAAGAGTTGAGAGACTCGGAGATAGATTCTATGTCGGATCTCTCCGGTGATGATGATTTGTTTGAGACAAGGTCATACGAACTGTTCTGGGCCCAGGGTGAAGATGTTGCTTCTGCCTTAACTTTCTCAGAGTGGACAGCCCTGGATTCTGGGAAGACATCACCTTGTGTGGAGCTGCACAGTATTACCAAAGAGACATTGTCTAAAGTTGCTAGTTTCCTTCCGACACCCTTCGGGTCTATGGTGAGTAAATCACTGAACTCTTGTGTGCCCCCTGGTTTGGGGAAAAATAGATCTTTGCCTAAACTTGCACGTTTACAGAGAGTGCTCACCAAACATGTTGCCACAGAATATGGTCTGGAATTTCCCTATGTTACTCAGGAAATTATGCAGGAAATTGAGGCCAATCGGGAACTGTGGTACAGTGAAGCTGTTTGGGACTATTTGTCTGTGCCAAAACCTTTCCGGAGAACTGGATATTTTGTTGCCATGGATGAACGCTTCAGTGGATGTTTCCTACACTGGAACTATGGTCGGCACATTTATGCTGACAAAGTGGTCATTTGCAGACCAGGAAAAGATGATGTTGTGTACTTTATCACTACAGTGGATAAACTGGGAAAGAAACTGACATTGCCAGATCCTCGGTTTTATTGGTGATTATGAATAAAAAACTTTGGGGTATATAGTTAGAGAGTGTCAGTATATAGAGATCTCCGTGGTCAAGAAGTGATATTCATCCCAGTGTATCAAATCCAAAGACTCTTTGCTAGCTGGATTTTCTTTATTGAAAGTGTGTGATTCACTCAAAGATAGGGATGGACTTTTCAAGTTACTTCAGTTCGTTTCTATTAAAAGTAAAAATATACGGGAAGAGAGTGTCATTCTTCTTTTGGAATGAGGCTTTGCTCCTAAACTGTTTAGTGAGGATACTGTATATATTTAGTGTGTGTTTAACTTTGTTTTTTTTCAGGAACAATTGGATCTCCTATCAAGCTGTTAGGCTTTTCAGCTAGATAAATAGTGGGACTTTTAACAGTTCTAAATGTGATTTCTCTTATGGATGTGAATATGTTGTTCTATAAATGTTAACACTGTAATATTTCTATACTGTCATTTCTTCCCCTTCATCCAAGTTTTTAAGTTCAAATACCTACTCTCAGGCTTGGGAGTTATTTTGACAGACGTTGGGGACAAATTTAGTGGGTTATCTGTTAATACATAGTCAGATTTGCCTCTGTTCCAGCTTGGCTGAGTTGCATGTAGTTTCGCACTGAGCCTGTGGGTGTCGTTGTCGCCATGGGTCAGTGTTGGAAAGGCAACACACTGAAGCGTATGAGTGCTCCTCTGTCCCGGAGATAACTCGGTGGAGGTGGTCCTCCGAGTTGCATTCTGGGAGAGGGTATTCATGGGACAGACGCCATGTTTTGGGGTTCGTTTTCGTTCCATCTGCTGGCCCTCCTGGTCAACAGGTATGTGCTAGGTGTACTACCATGTGGTCCTCCAACCGGGAGGCCCACGTTGCTGCAGCGTGTGGGTGGGCCCAGAAGCCTGTCTGGGGCCTACCACAGCGGCAAGGGAATGGTCCTGGGCTGTCTGTCCTATGGGAAGAAGCTGGACAACTGAGAAGATCCCAGGGGAGGACCCGTCATGAAAGGATCATGCAGAGTGCTGGTCTGGAGAGGGGCCTGGTGACTCAGTTGGAGGACGCATCCTAAAGTAATCCTACCACATAGTACTACCGGGTTGGCTTAAAGGTCCTAGTGCTGTGTTTGCTATTCACCGTAAACCATTACATCCTGTGGCAGAGGATCGGACGAGTTTCTATTCCAATCAAGTCTGTGGCAGAGACTTTTGTTCGTGCTGCGTACTGGCTGCTAGGTTAGTGAGAGAAACCTATCCAGGCGGGCAAAGATTCAATACGTTTAAAGAGAGTATCTTCACCTACAAGATTCCAATTCCTAATATTACACTAAGAAAAGGTATTTGAACTTCCCTGCAACTCTTCTTCTATCTCTTTCCTGCTACTTCCTTCAACTACGTTTATTAAAGCATTGGAAAAGATACTCAACTGTCCGGTGCCTACATTGTCTGGAACTAAACTCAACGAGACCCTAGACCCGGTTCTGGTGAAATTAAGGTAACAAAGGTGACGGTAACAGCCCACTTTAAACCAGCAGCTCCACTGAGAGTTATTGCTACATATATATAAAAAGAAGATTGGGAATACCTTTTTTCCATTTTTAATTAGTGATCACATTCCCTCTGTTTTCAGCTACATAAGAGCTGGGGGGAGAAATCAAACAACTTAAACTTAGTGGCAGATCTCTAGGATAGGGCTAGATGCAGTAATGTTTAATTTCGTGCCATCCCGGAAAGTATCAAGAATGCAGATCTAAAGCAATTCCTGTGGCGGATGATACTAGACCTTTTCTGGCAACTCCACAGCAAGAAGTTGTAATTGATAGAATCCACAGGCCCCCAAAACCCTCCCATATACCAGAGAGATTACCACGTGATGTGATTGCAAAAATCCACTTTTATCACATTGAAGAACAGTTAATGCAATTTGCCAGACAATATTCTCCATCAACAGACCCATATGCGGGAATTATACTTTACTCGGATCTCTCTCAAGTGCTTTGTTGCTAGTATGTTTCTAAGACACTGAAGAGCTTGTTCCTGTGATGGTGAGGATGAGCAGTAATAGCTGGGAGTGTCTTAGCAAAATCCTGGCAACAAGGCAGGACAGGATGATGCCATCTCTGGGAGTTATTCAGTCAGGTTTTGCAAGGTACGTAAATGGCCTAAACCTATAATCAGGGCATAATAATAATAATCATAGTAATCCATCTTTGGGCTGAGCTGCAGTTTTTGTACAAGCCCCCCTTACCTGCATATGTAGTTTTTCGTTAATAGTGAACTAACCTTTTATATACTCCCAACAGGTCATGTTTTCAAGCTTTCTCTCACCCTACACAGGTGTTTTAAATCTATGTCATTGGCTTGGTATCTATGACAGATATTTTTTAAAGGAAGTTCCCAAAAAATTGGCCTATTGGGGGTGCTTGAGCACTGAGGTTGGAACCCTTGGCCTAAGCTAAGAGGTCTCTAAACCTCTGATCCAATTTGCAATACCTATTAGCGACCTTTGCCTGTTTCCCAACAATCCCTGTTAACCATTTGTCCCAAACCTGTTACTTTAACTATGACTAATTGTCTTTTATTTGCAAATATCCCTCATGTCCCTTATTTTTCTGAAAAGCTTATTCATGCAATTTGTGTATCTTCAAGGGTTTTCTTTTCACAAGTAAATACTAAATTAAATTATATTAACTTGATGGGAAAAATATTCCACACTATTCATGACTCTGTGCCTTGCTTTAATGATAAGTGGGAACTGTGTTTTTTTTATACCATTTGTTTACCTCAAACTAGGTACTACAATTTATGGCTTGATTTGAATCATACATCACTTCTATTTTTCGTATGTACCACCCTTTTTTTTTCTTTCAATTTTTTTTCTTCTTTCGATTTTTCCTTTTGTTTTTCATTTCTGTATTTTTTGAGCTTGTCACAGCTGATCTTTATGCTATGTAACAGTGCCCTCCGTTCATTGTTTTGTATATATATCAACATCTCCTGTGTTGTTTCTGTATGTCTTTATTTAATACAAAGAAAAAAAAAATTGAAGTCCGTGCGGGTGCAGGTGCATTGTCCCGAAACACATACTGGCAGTGCACCCACTCAAATAGAGAGCAGCGGCTGTGTCCGTGTAGCTGTGTCCCAATTGTCATCAATGGGACTACCTGCACAGGGATGCGAGGAACACCTGCGCATGCCCATGTGGGTAAACACGTCCATCGGATGGGCATACACTGTAATACGCCTGTGTGTGCGAGGCCTTATTTTCACCCAGTGATCTGTCCAGTAAATCTGTTATTTTTCAACTTCTTTATCAGACCAAGTTGTCCAGCAAAAATGGCAGTTACAGGATTCATTTTACCACTTCAATACAGGGCACTTTCAGCGCTGTCACACTTTAAATGACAATTACACGGTCATGCAACAGTGTACCCATATTAAATTTTTATCATTTTTTTCACACAAATTGAGTTTTCTTTGGGTGGTATTTAATTACCACTTTGTTTTTAATTTTTGCTAAATAAAGGAAAGAAGACTGAAAATTTTGAAAAAAAAAAGTGTTTTTCTTCATTTCTGTTTTAAAATTTTGCAAATAATCTTTCTTTAATAAATTTAGGCCAAACTGTATTCTGCTACATTTCTTTGGTGAAAATAACCTAAATCAGTGCTAATACTTAAATGTATTAAACCAATAAGGCTGGGTTCACACTGGTGTGACACGACAGTCATATGACTGAAGTCCGACTTCCATACGACTTCAAAGAACGTGATCCAACTTTGATCCCGACAATAATAGGCCCTTTGGTATGTGTGTGTTTTGGAAAAATCTGGACAGCCGCACTCCGGATTGGAAAAGTGAAAAATAAAATCCTCTTTATTGAAAAAGTAATAACATGATTAAAATCCGTACATGGCTTTGTTGGGATAATGCAGCATAACCGCTAACGCGTTTCACGCTCCCATAGAGCGCTTACTCATAGCTGGTTTGTACAAAAGTGATCACAACTTATATGCAACAATACTAGGCCCTTTGTGTCTGGTTTGAATCTTGAGGGTAAACTCCGCGCCAAAAAAAAAAAAAAAAAAGGCATAGAGTTCCCCATCCAAGACCATACCAGACCCTTCGGTCTGGTATGGGTTTTAAGGGGAACCCCTACACCAAAAAGTCGCAATGGGGTCCCCCCCAAAGTCCATACCAGACCCTTAACCGAGCACGCAGCCTGGCAGGTCAGGAAAGGGAGGGGGATGAGCGAGCGCCCTCCCCCCATCCTGGACCATACCAGGCCACATGGGTGGAGGGGGGGTGCTTTGGGGCAGGGGGGCCCTGCACCCCCCATCCTAAAGCACCCTTGTTGATGGGGCAAGGGCCTCTTCCCGACAACCCTGGGTGGTGGTTGTGGGGGTCTGCGGGCGGGGGGCTTATCGGAATCTGGAAGCCCCATTTAACAAGGGGGCCGCCAGATCCTCCCACCTTATGTGAATGAGTAGGGGTACATTGTACCCCTACCCATTCACCCAAAAAAAAGTGTCAAAAATAAAAACAGTACACAGGTTTTTGACAAATTAATTAGTAGCTCCGGCATCTCTTTTTCCAATTTCTTCTCCCATCAGCGATGACTTCATCCTCCGGTTCTTTTCCCCCCGCTGATGACGTCTTCCTCCAGTTCCTCTCCCTCCACTGATGTCTTCCTCCGCTGCCGGTTCTCCTCTCTCCGCTGTCTTCTTCCTCTGCCAGGTCTTCCTCCGATCTTCTCCCGACGCTCGCACCCTCTGTAATGCTAGGTCCATTACTGTGCCATTACTTATATAGCCATGGAGCGTGGCCAACCAGTGATGTCACCCGGAGGCCCCGTCCCCTTGTGACATCACCGCCCCATCATGCCAGCATGCAGGAACCTTTCTCAAAGTCAGTGTTGGACCAGTTAAGAGGGCTCTCATAAGGAACCATTGATTTATACACGTCATGTGACACGTGCTTCCAAAGTCGGAGCGTTTGTCGTACCAGTGTGAACCCAGCCTTATTCATGTATATACAATGTAGATGAAAAGTATTCCACAGGAATTATAACTTTCTACTTGTTAAATAAATGTGCCATCAATCCATATACTGTGCATGCAATATAAATAAAGAACAAAAGTGCTCCTTATAACATGTGCAATATTTTTCTATTACCAACCTGTTGCGGGTTGATACCACTATTCCAGTGCTGCAAAGATAAAGTACAAAAAACTATGTGCAACGTGACAGATCAGACAGAACTACAGTAAATTATGATAATTAGTCCCGCATCTCCACTACTATCAGTGTAATGCCATAAAATATTGTCTCTAAGTGTCCATAACCACAATTTTCTAAATACTTAACGAAGAATATCCAGCATAAGACAGTGGCGGCCCGTAATGCAGGGTGCAGGGGCACGGCCCCATGGGTGTCCGCAAGGGGAGCAAGTCCCCCCACCCTGGAATCAGGGATCGGAAAGGTGGATCAGATTGCCGCAATTTACATCTCCGTCCAAGGTTCCAAGCACCTTCATTCTGGGACAATACAGTGTTCCGGAATGAAATAGAGGACGCACAGCCAGTGGCAGCCACCCCAAGTGACGCGTCTAGCAACCAGTTATATCATGCTCACAGGCTCTCAGAGTGAGGCCGGGTCGGGAGCAAGGCCATGTTAGTGCTGCAGGGGCTCCACCCACCTTCTCCAGCACCCAGGGTCCGCCACCCGGTCCTATGATCATGCAGCTGAGGGACTAGTCTGGGTCCTGACCTGGGACTCTAAGTGACAGCAGCGCAGCAGCCGGGAGTCAAGCCATGTCTGGAGATTCTGGACTGGAGTATTCTGTGCAGTGTGTGAGTGGTATGATCATCATTTTCGTCTGTTTTCTGTCACTGTATGGCACTGGCACCTAGCTCAGATCAACTTCTCTTCCTCCTCTTCTGCTCTGCCCCACTTTGTAAGCAGTGCTTACAAAAATATTTGTCCACAGCGGTGGTTGCAGATACAATCTAAAAACTAAGCACCTCCTGCTTACATGCTTCTTACTTATGTTTGTATATTTATTCCTCTTTCCAAAGGTGTAATTATAGCAATAACAGATCAGGTAACTGCTATGGGGCTTATAAGCATAGTGTCCGACTGTCCTCTCACTCTGGTCCAGTACATGGCTTGGCTATGGAGTCCATAGTTATGTAGTTAAGCCATGTACTGGACTAGAGTGAGCAAACACCATGCTTATGAGCCCCATAGCAGTTACCTGATCTGCTATGGCTATAGTTACACCTTTGGAAAGAGGAATAACTATGCAAACATAAGTAAGAAACACGTAACCAGAAGTTGCTTTGTTTTTAGACTATATCTGCATATGCCTGCCAATCAATTCCCTCTTTCCCAATGTTTTCACTGTCTTTTCACTACCACAATCTTCCAATCTGGACTAAGAGAATAGCACCCATAAATACCCCTGTGGAAATATATTTTTGGTGCTGGGTTGCCTTTTCCTGTTACCCAAAAGCTCTGTTCATGGCTCAAATTTTGCCCTGGCAATTGACAATGAAGGGAGGGATAGATGAGGAGAAGTGTTTTGCTTTATGGGGTCATTAGTGATATCACGAGTGACAGCACAGTATGAAACCATAAATATCCTTGAATTGGTTAAAGTTGTAGCAGAAAAGAATCCACATGCCCACTGCCAACAGTGACTGTAAAAGTGGAGGACGATGGTTAGGGACCATAGACCACTGCTGCCCTGCAGCCAGCAGTGTGGAAAACACTAATCTAGGAGTATATAAATGTTCCTGACTATTTTAACCACTTGCTTACTGGGCACTTAAACCCCCCTCCTGCCCAGGCCAATTTTCAGCATTCAGCGCTGTCACACTTTAAATGACAATTATGTGGTCATGCTACACTGTACCCATATGACATTTTTTTTATCATTTTTTCACACAAATAGATCTTTCTTTTGGTGGTATTTAATCACCACTGGGGTTTTTATTTTTCGCTCAACAAACAAAATTCTGAGTTCTGAGATGCGGGACTATTTATTATAATTTACTGTAGTTATCTGTCACATTGTACATAGATTTTTGCACTTTACCTTTGCAGCACTGAAATAGTGGTATCAGCCCCCAACAGGTTTGGTAACAGAAAAATGTTGCACATATTATAAGGAGCAATTTTGTTCACTATTTAGGCTCTGTTTCCACTACTGCCAGTTGTTGTGGGACTTGACACTTGTGAAGTCGCATGACAAGTCAAAATCCATGCATTTCCATGGTCCCCATTCTAATTGGTGCGACTCAAGTCGAAGTGACTCCCAAAAAGGTTTTTGCACTACTACTGTTCCGACTTTGGTGTGACTTGTTCTCCTTAGAAAGTAATGTAAGTCACGATGAAGTCGCATGTACATGTATGTCACCGCGACTTTGTTGCGACTTTGACGGAAGTTTGCAGAAGCACATGATCTCTGCTCCTCCCAAAGACATCACTTTCTATATGTACGCAACAAGTTCATGACAATGAAGAAATCATTCGGCTTGTCAGACAATGTCGGGCAATATATGACCTCAGAGATCCATTTTACAAAGTTCATGTAAAGAAGGAGAGAGCATGGTTGGAAGTGGCTCACATCCATTATGAAACCTGGGACTCTTTAACAGCTACAGAACGGTCAGCAAAAAGTAATATTGATATATGATGCTAAGCACTTTGCACCTATTTATTCCTATAGCGGGGGCAGGACCAAAGCAGCTTGCAGAGGAGGACACGGGGTGAGTTGCTGGCAATTGGTGAATAGTAATGTGCAGTAACCTCTAGCAACCAATGGGTGTGTGGTAATAATGTGCACTGTGTTCTCCTGATGGGGACTGCTTCCTCTGTCGGGAGATCACAATGGTTTTGCAGGAGGGAATCCCATGTCAACACTGTCTGTGTTGATGGGGGAATCTAGCTAGTTTTTTTTCCTGCAACCTGTGGCTGCAGTAAAGAAAATCACTCTGTGTGTGGGGGACCCCAAATAATATTTGCCCAGGGTCCAAACAATATTAAAGATGGCCCTGGCCACAGCCTTCAGCACATCACAGATTATGCTGCAGGTGTCATGAATAAATAATAGTCTAATAAGTTGCAGCTGTATCTAAAGTGTATGAGTGCACTAAATGGTATGAAGTAGATAATGATAAGCGCAGCTTAATGCTATAAGTAAATGTGAATGGTAAACATTATGCGATGAATTCTGTGCAAAAATTGCTAAACATGCGACTGTGCAAAAAACGCTAATGATGCTGTGCAAAATAGCTAAATGCACAATAAATAAATATTGACAAACACAGAAATGCTACTAATGTGACTGTACAAAAAACACTTATATTGCTGTGCAAAATAGCTATATATAACAATAACCTGTGCTCGAATAAATCAATATAGGTAAGCGCTCATAGCGCTGTGCAAAATGCAATAATAATAACTGTGCACTGATAGGATAATTTCAGTGTAAAAATGAATGATAAATAATAATAAATAAATATAAATAAATTATTGCACTGTGACAATGAAATAAATGTGCTCTATGTGGGTAGATGCAATATTATACCATACACTCCCTTTTAATCACACTGATAACACAGTAAAAATAAGTGATATAAGAGTTCAAAAAGTGAAAATAAGTCTGTGATAGAATAAAGTGCAGATAGTGCTTCAATGTGCTCTTCAATACAATTGCTGGTGTATCACTCTTCGTGTGTATCACTCAGTGTGCACTAGCCTCTTACCTCCATGAGGGTAGTAAAGAGCAGTGGGGATAAGTATTGCTGGAAACCTTTGCAGGATATAGTGATGGTGGATGTCCCTCTCAGAGAGTTGTATATTAGATGGTGGCTTAGGATAAGTCTGTGCGGACGTTCATTCTCAGCGGTTATATACAAAGGATAAAGAAGAATCTCCCATAGTGTGAAAATGTATGAACTAGTCGGTTTATTTAAAAGCCAAGTGGAAACTTACATCAGAATAACAAAAGAACAACAGATCTGTAATTTGGAGGGCGTTACAGGCGCCTCTTACGTCACTTGTGGTTCTCATGTGGTCCGGTCACTCCCTATGCATTACGTCACCTCACGTGACTTCCCCTACTACTTCCCCTATAGCCCCTACTTCACCCCCACCAGCACTGCTCCCCCCTCCCCCCCCCGCTGCAATCCCCCCCGCTGCGATCCCCAGCCTGACAGATCACAGAGATCTGTACAGGGAGAAGCTGCAGGCGGAGGTAGGGAAGGAGAGATGCCACTCTCACACCCCATGCAGCACCTAAAACTGGCAGGAGTGGAAGAGGAGGGATGCTGGCCAATGATAGAGGCTGCAGGGAACGGGTTTGAAGGGGGGGTTAGATCGGGTGGAGGGTAGGTAATCAGTGCTGGTGGTGAAGGGGAGAGGAGAGTGTGGGGGCAGTTGTAGATTGAAGGGTTCGGCAAGGTGGAGAGGCAGGGGACAGGGAGGCGGCGGCATGGGTGGGTGGGGGTGGTCACATTATGGGTTAATAACTCTGATCAGCGGGTTGTAATCTGCTGATCAGAGTTATAGAATTGTTCAGCAGAGTTTGCTGAACAATTCTGATGTAAGCTTATAGTCATTGAAGTGACTATAAGCTTATAGGAGAGGGAGAAATGAGGTCCATTCGACGTACTGACCTGGCCACCTGCAGGCACTTTTATACGTCCGTACGGCGTACAGACCTGGCAGTGAAAGGGTTAATGAGGAGGAGGCTGAACCAGGGCCTAGCAATGTCTCTAGGCCTTTGCGAAGATCTACAAGGGGAAGTGCTAGGGCTGGGAAACCCATGGATCAAATCTTGCACGTGGTCAGAGAGAAAACCAGTGTGAAGACACAGCATTTCTCACTGTAATTTTAGGCATATGTAAAAAAAAAAAAAACATATGCACTCAGGATGGCTTTGATATCAACTGCTCAATCCTTTGTGGGTAAGGAGCCAACAACATCCTCAGCATGTATATAACCCTCCATCCCCCATATACTCCTTATCACCAGTATTCATCCTTTCCAAGTACACAGTATGCCCCACCCAGTCAGGTTTCAGGAAAGGCAATACTACCCAGGAACATCAATGGATTACCCTGGACCATTCACTAGTTCCAGGACCACTGAACCAAAAACATACCAGCAATTGTAATTTTTTTTTTCCGGTGTTTTGATCAATTGTCAATTTATGTTTCCTGACGACAACATGGAAGCATACTAGTAATGGAGATCCGTTTCTTGACCACTCCCTCAGGACCAGTGAATAGCATAAAAAAAAGGGCTAGTTAACGGCTCCCCCATTCTTCTTTTTTCCTCATACCTCCACGCACCAGTGAAGAGTAAGCAGTATTATGTCCCCAGAAATTGTATAAAAAAATGCAAAAATACTCTTGCGCACAGGTGTATTAGCTAAAAGATCCCAAGGCTTCAGGAAGGACTGTGGATTTCGGCCTTGCTGCTCTTAAGGATGGGATGTCCTAATATTAAATGAAAAGAAAGAAAAAAAGAGCGCACCAGCCTAGTGCATTATCCTTGATAGATTTATTGATTAAAAACAAGATAAAATCTACTCACAAAGGTTGAAGAAAAAATCGCATTTGTATATGGCACAGAGGCGATTAGTCCAATGGTAGCAGTTTTCCAGGTCCCAGGAAGGAGGCGTACGGACTACTGCTGGCTAACGCGTTTCGAAGGTTACCCTTCTTCATCAGAGCTCTGGTTGCTATGGAGAGATCGGACCAAAACGGACAGCATATCCGTTTTCATCAGATCTCACCTGATCCGCCAGAGACAGATGTGAACGTAGGGCCATCCGTCTGATCTTAGCGGATCGGGTCGGATGTCAGCGGCCATGTCACCGTTGACATCCGTCGCTCCATAGACTAGCATGGAGCGCCCGTTCAGGTCCGCCGACAAAACTGACAGGCGAACCCGAACGGTCCGACAGTGTGAAAGGGGCCTAAAAGTCATATTTATCCTTTCTTCAAAACAGCAATCTCTTTTCCATTTTTGGAAGAAATGAAAACCGAGGCAGAAACCTCTGCTTGTTTAGCGCTTCTTAGTGCCTCAATCTTTTGGACACAATGTCATCATGCATACCAATGGTCCCTTGGGCACCTGCACCAGTTTTCAGTTGGGATTCTTAACCAGAAGAATCTAGCACAATTAATAGTGTCAGTCAGTTTGAGTAGGAGTCTGTGGGTGGGGCCAAACAGAGAGAAGAAGAAAGAAGAAAAAAAAAAAACGCTTAAGCCTAGGTTCACTTTGCTGCAGGTTAGAAATTGTGCTGAACTCGCACAATTCAGTTCAGCTAAACTCGCACAATTTTAACCCGGCAATGCAGTCCAACTTTGGGGGCAGTTTGACAGACATCTGTGTGGGTTCTTGCACAGATATCTATTGAAATCACACCCAAAGTCACCAAAAGTAGTGCACAAACTACTTTTGGGACATTCGGACAGTGCTATTGCCGGCAATAGCCACCAATTTGGCATGCGATTTGCCAAATCGTATCAATGTGAACCTAGGGCAAAAGTATTAGCAGCAGTTCAAACTGAATTTGTAAATCAAGCCTACCTGATTCTGCATCAGAAGCTGGCCATACACTTGTAGATTTTCGAACAAACATTTGTAAGAATGTTCATAAGAACATTCATACAAAAATTCTCAGTACATTCAATGACTTGACGAATGCCGTTCGAAAGTACTTCAAAATTTGCTTTGCTTTTAACATCCAATTTTTAAATGAATGGGCTTTCCCATACAAAAAACACATACACTGTAATGCCCTGTACACACGGTTGGATTTTCCGAGGGAAAATGTGTGATAGGACCTTGTTGTTGGAAATTCCGACCGTGTGTGGGCTCCATCACACATTCTCCATCGGATTTTCCTAAACACAAAGTTTGAGAGCAGGCTATAAAATTTTCCGACAACAAAATCCATTGTTGGAAATTCCGATCGTGTGTACACAAATCTGATGCACAAAGTGCCACGCATGCTCAGAATAAATAAAGAGATGAAAGCTATTGGCTACTGCCCCGTTTATAGTCCCGACGTACGTGTTTTACGTCACCGCGTTCAGAATGATCGGATTTTCCCCCAATTTTGTGTGACCATGTGTATGCAAGACAAGTTTGAGCCAACATCCGTCGGAAAAAATCCTAGGATTTTGTTGTCGGAATATCGGATCAATGTCCGACCGTGTGTACGGGGCATTAGACCTTTGTTCATTTGAGAAAAAGGTTATATTTTGCTCCTTCTAATTTTTTTGTCTCTATGGTGGAAAACAAGCATCAATTTTACTGAACTAACCTTTAGAAAATCGAACAAATATTCTTAAAATGAAAGATTTTGCTCAAAATTCTACTTGTGTGTGGCCAGCTTAACACTGCCCTCTCAGCAGACTAATGCCGCGTGCAGACGATTGGAATTTCCCACAACAAATGTTCGATGGGAGATAGTTGCCAGAAATTCCAACTGTGTGTAGGCTCCATCGGACATTTGTTATTGGAATTTCCGACAAGAAAAATTTGAGAGCTGAATCTCAAATTTTCCGACAACAAAATCCGCTGTCGGAAATTCCGAGCATGTGTAGACAATTCCGACGCACAAAATTCCATGCATGCTTGGATTCAAGCAGAAGAGCCGCACTGGCTATTGAACTTCATTTTTTGGGCTGGTTGTAAGTGTTGTTTTTTTTGTGGCCTCCCCAGCCCTATTTTGTAATATTAATGATTGCTACTATCAGGGCCGCCATCAGGGGGTACAGGCAGTACTCATGTAGGGCTCCGAGTGTCCCTAAGGGCCCGGCTGGCCAGGGCCCACTCCCCCTTACTGCATGCCGCTGCAGAGGAGCATAAACAAGACAAGCCTCCACCGCCTACTTTCACCTGCCCCTCCTTAGCCCCCCCGTGGCTGGCTGTGGCCATGCGGAGCATTTTTTTAACTATTCTGCACACAGTAATGAAATTTAACAAACCCACTACTCGAGCACCAGCTGACGCCGTCTTTCAGACTGGCAACATCCCAAGCAGTAGATAATCGTGGCCAGCGCTCGCTTCTCATCCATTCCCTGCTGAGGCGGGGCCTAATGGCTGCTGCTGGGTTTGCTTGCAATGTGATTGGCCAGCACAGGGGCAGGGGAAGTGGCCAGCTCGTCGACGGTGCACGTGGACACAGCAATAACACGTGCATGCAGATAGATCCGAGAGTGCAGGATGGAGGGTAAGTCGCAAAAATGTAATGTGTACTGCTGACTGTGCCTCCTGTGCTGCCTGTAGATTTTATTTGGACTTTATTTATCTCCTTCTTGGATGGGACACCCTGAGGCTGACAAGCTGGTATAATTGAGTTGCATTGTGAAAATGGATGACTCTGGGTGCAGATACATAGTGAAGAGGCTCTCCAAAATGTAACGCATCGCCACCTAGAGTCATCCTCATCCATTTTTACAATGCAACCCAGTCATCTTCATCCCCCCTAGCATCTACTCCATCCCCCCAGTCTCCACAATGCATCACCACCAATGCCCAGCACCATCCCTCCAGGCTCCAAAGGTGTAAGAGTGTTAAAATAAAAGTGAGTGCACTGAAGGACTCGGTGGGACGACCAGTGGGCGGGCCCTGGAGAATGTTGGAGGTCGGGCCCCGGGTAGCCCAGGCCTAAAGCTGTGTGAGGGGCCCCAAAATTTCTGACGGCTGCCCTCGTTACTATTATAAGTATAGGCAGTGATAGGGAGTACTGTCGCTTTAAATGCTAATGAGCTGTTCCATTGGGATCCAATGGGAACACCCGGAAATTCTGGAATTCCAGAGATATGCATATAAGGGGCTGCAGAAGCTGGGACTTCCTCTTTGACCTGTCCAGCTGAAGAACTATTTGACCCAGTGAGTTCTCTGTGCAGATTTATTTTTATCTGTCATGAAGTCCCTGGTCTGCTGGGTCTTGGAGAAGGTGGGTGAAGAGGGGAGCGAAGAGTGGCTGCGCAGGTGCCTGGCACTGGTGTTGGGTGAAGAGACAAGAATGCCTGAGGGAGGAGACAGGAGTCCGGAGATGGGTGAGGAGGAAGAGGGGAGGCAGCTTGGTCAAGAGGAGGAGCACGGCGGGCAAAGAAGAGGACTAAGGTGCAGTATGTCGCTGGAGCGATAAGTGCAGGTCTCTGAGGTGGGAAGAGAGGACCATGCACCGCCAATCAGAGGAGCTGAGGAAGCCAGAGGAGTGGCTGGGCGGAGTTGCCGTGCCAGCAAGAAGAGGCGAACAAATTCTCTGTCCCCTGCCAGGAGAGGGGGTAGAAGAGGCAGAAATAGGCGCCCAGCAGCAAGTGAACCGAGAGGGTGGTAGCCTTCACCACCTGCTTGTGTAAACACTGACAGACCCGCTCCGCTGACAGACTGGAATAGTGAGGAGAGAAGCAGTGAGAATGGCTCCAGGTATATGCAGCAAGGGCTTGAGCCTCTAGAGGCGCGAGACGAAGCAAGTCAGAATGTACCAGTTAACCCCTCAGCGCCTGGTGAGTTGCTGCATTACTCTGCATTATTTGAATTAGTGGGTTCTCTCTCTTTCTCCTTTAGCGCAGACTTCTGCAAATGCTGTTACTCTTGTCTTTGCAAATGTTACTGAACATGTTAATCCTTCTTTTGCTTCTCCAGAGTTATTATCCGTTTCCTCCCATTCTCCTGTTGTCATTGCCACGAAGGTTAGGAGTTTAGATAATATAAGTCATGTATTGCCCATACACACGCCTAGCATGTCTGGCAGGATGGGGGTACCCGAGGCTTGCTTAAAGGAGACTATGCCCTGCGAGGTCTCTCCTTTGGGATATCATTTACCCTTATTAGTAAAGGAAACAGTATGGAAAGGGGAGCTTGTGGATGTGTTGTCCCTCCTACCCTCTCATAAAGAATTTGTGGGAAAGGCGGATAAAAAAGGAGATGAGAAAATGGAGGACGATAGGCGAAGGCCTGTACCCAGGTCATTTCATAATTGGCTGCAGGCTTATTGCGTTTTCTTTAGTGTTATGGCTGAGAGACGCCCGGATTTGTTTGGTGGGTTGTTCCAGAATTTGGATCATGTGCTGGAGGCATACAGTAATTTTGGTGGTTTAGAGTGGTACTCGTATGATGAATCTTTCCGGCAGAAACCTTCCATTCACCCCGCTCTTAAGTGGGGAATGAAGGATGTGGGGCTGTGGCTAAATTTGATACTGCCTCCTAAACAAGGGGCGTTTAGGCAGCCTGCAGCTAACCCCTTGAGCTTGGCTTACAGAAAGGGCTACTGTTTTGCTTTCAATGAAAGCCAATGTCGTTGGGGTGCTCTGTGTAAGTATAAGAATTAATGTGCTTACTGTTCTGGGGCGCACCCAGTGATAAAATACTTTAAGAAAAACGCTGGAGCAGGGACCAGTCAAATGCAAGAGAGGTACCCAGACAGGGAGAGAGCTAAATTTCTCATTGAGGGTTTTGCTAATGGTTTTCCTTTACCTTCTATTTCAGGGGAGGGATGCACGATTGTTAATAACTTGAAATCAGTGCAGCTTTTTCCACAAGTTGTAAGACAAAAAATTTACAAAGAAATAGCAGAGGGGCAGGTGGAAGGTCCTTTCCAGTTACCTCCTTTTCATAATTTTCGCATCTCCCCTGTGGGAGTTAGTATAGGTGCAATGGAAAAAATCTGGACAGTCACACTCCGGATTGGAAAAGTAAAAATAAAATCCTTTTTATTGAAAAAGTAATGACATGATTTAAAATCCGTACATGGCTCTGTTGGAATAATGCAGCATAACCGCTAACGCGTTTCACGCTCCCATAGAGCGCTTACTCATAGCTGGTTTGTACGAAAGTGATAACCACTTATATACACACTATATGTCTACCACATGACCCCATATTAATTACTTAACTCTAAACAGCTGATCGTAGGTTTGTGTGGGGTTTTGACATTGATGTAATTGGGTGTGCGTCCTATAGTGGAATCACTGTTGAAGACATGAATGCATAAACGAAATGTATTCATATTGACAATGTCAACATATATAAACGATTAAAAAATTCTTTTAAAGGTTTCTGAAAAAAACATATTTTTTGTTCTCAAAAACCACAGAACTGAGATGGGGCTCTCTTTGCCATAAACTGCCTTTCATCCCGCTCTCTGTTCATGGTTGCAGTTCTGAGACAAGTAGTTTTTCTATGTTTAAAGTTTAACATATGGCTAAAGGTCAAATATACCCCTGGTGTTTTGAATGATTTAGCTGATGCGCTATCTCGTTTTCAGATGACCAGATTCCTTTGCTTGCTTCCGGAGGCGGACATAGATGGTCTTGCTTGTCCAGAACACTTATGGTATATAATCTAGATCTCACTACGGCAGCCATACGGAGCTCAGTGGCTCCAAAAACATGGGCTTGTTATTCAGCCACATTGCATAGGTGGATGGGATTCGCTGGGACTTGTGGAAGTGATAGCCCCTCTAAGCAGGCCATTTTCGCATTCATGCAATTGCTCATGGAGCAGCAGTTCTCATATAGTTATGTGTCCAAGACATTGGCTTGTATATAATTTTTCTTCCGCTTATATGGGTTCCCAGCTTGTGTTTCATATTTTTCTCTGAGGCAGGCAATTAAGGGGTACAGGAGGTTGCACTTTACTCCTGATAGCAGAGGGCCTATTTCAGGACAGCTTTTATGCCATCTTTGCGAGGTTACTAAGTCAGGGTGTTTCTAAAGTTATGAAGCTCTGCTTTTTACGACGGCGTTCGTGGTTGTTTTTTTCGGGGCATTCAGGATATCAGAATTATTCCCTGACTCTAAAAAATGCAGTTCTGGCTTTTGTTATGATCATGTTCTGGTGGAGCAGTTGTTGGTTTGTTTCTTTATCCAAAGGTCCAAAACGGATAGCCTGGGGTGGGGGGTGTGGATCTCGTTGCAGGCACAGGGCAATAGTTCTCTATGCCCAGTGGCTTTGGTGAGACAGTTGGTGTTGCTTAGACCTGGGAGGGCATTTTTTCATACATACAAATACATTGCCACTCACTAAGTACAAGTTCAATTTTGTGTTGCACAAATGTTTGGGACACCTGGGATTAAGTAATCACCAGTTCTCCTCTCACTCCTTTAGAATAGGTGCGGCGTCAGAGGCTGCCAGAATTGGTTTAGTGGTGCCTGCCATTAAGGCATTGGGGAGGTGGAGGTCAGACTGTTATAAAGTATATGTAAGACCTAACCTTTTTTTTCCAGGTTTGGGTCAGTGTGTATGGATACTGGGGCATTCATACATATACTGGGCGCATAAGAGCGGCTCAGTGCAGCTATTTGGTGAACCTGTCATTGTTGCCGGAATGTTTTACGTTATATTGGAGAGGAATAGGATGCCTTCAGTGGTTTCAACTATATTTTCACCTTTCTAGGTTGTACCAGGTTTGGCTTCCACCATCTATTTTAGTTATTCATTTAGGGGGCAATGACCTAGGTAATATCAGGACATTAGATTTGCTGTTTAGGATTAAGCAAGATTTGTACCGATTTAAGTTAACATCACCGGATACAGTGATTGTATTTTCCGAAATTGTTCCTCGTCTCTCTTGGTTCTCCTCCTCACAGGGGAAGGTGATGGAGAAAATGAGGAAGAGGATTAATAGCAATGACTCAGTATATGCCTTTGATTGAGGGGTTGTCATATAGACATGTCGACCTTGAAGGTGACATTCCAGGGTTTTATAGGCAGGATGGGGTCCACATCTCAGATGTGGGGCTGGATATATTTAATCTGGGCCTACAGTGTGGTATAGAGATGGCCGCGGCTTTGGGGGTGGGCAATGCTTGAGGTCTCAAGCTCGGCTGGTGGGGACATTTATATTCTGATATAAGTTGTATTATTTTGCTCGAGTTCTAATAACTGAGCGATTGTATTGATATTATGTTGAATATGGTTATGTAATAATAAAGTTTGAATCTTGTCAATTTTCGATAAAGCTTTAATCCAATAAAAGTGCTGCGGCCATTATTTGCCATAACTTCTTGTTCTCTTTATTTATTTTTATAATTATGGTGGTTGGTTAAGGTATCTGTGGGGCGGGTGTGGCCCACAATCTTATGATAAAAGGGGGGCACTAATTGGGGATCCCTTTCTTGAGATTGTGGCCTCCCCATCCCTATTTTGTAATATTAATGATTGCTACTATATAAAAGCGCCACGGCCATTATTTGCCATAACTTCTTGTTCTCTTTATTATAATTATGGTGGTTGGTTAAGGTAATTGTAGGGTGGTTGCGGCCTACAATCTCATTTCTTTTTTTCTACTTCTATCAGTTAAGTGCAGTTTTCCTATATCACATGTTTCAGGGCCGTTTTTAAGGCAGGGCAAAAGGGGCAGCTGCCCTGGGCCCTGTCAGTGTTGTGGGGCCCAAAGCAGCTGCCTCATACTTGAGAACTATCCCAGATTAAATTCCCTCGTCCCTTGAGGTTTTAGTCCCGTGCTGCATCCCAATATCTCAGTGTGAAGTGCTGCTACTAATGCTGCCCAGCTCTGCCCTTTTGTTGTGTACAGATGACTCACCTGCAGACCCTGTGTTTACATGTAAATTACTAGCATTCATATGCAAATAGCGGCGCCCGGCGCCATTGATATGTATATCATGCCCCCCTGGGGTCATATCCACAGTAATCTCTAGCAGCCAATCAACAAGCAGAAATTATGTGCTGTAACCTCTAGCAACCAGTCAGTCGGTAATGATACACTGTAACCTCTGGCAACCAATCGCAATAGCTGCCTGATCTGATTCTTTAAACTGATTTTGAGTCTAGCTGCTATTTATTGTATGTCTCAGAGCAGGTGGAGAGCAAAACTGCATGGGGGGGGAGGGGCCCAAGAAAAGTTTTGCCCAGGGTCCAATCAATATAAAGGCGGCCCTGACATGTTTGCAAAAATACCAACCTTTATTATTCTTGCCTGTTTCAGGTCCAAGATCTGTGGATAAAAGTGTTGCTGGTACATATTCAGTAGTGGTAGTTTTAGCTGTTGTGGTACTTTCGGTTCTGGTGGTTGTTGTAGCAGGTGTTGTGGAGGTGGTAGTGGTTGCTGCAGTCATCTCTATAATCTTGTCCTCTTGAATGATGCGAGTTTCTCTGATGTCTCCCTCTGTTTTGCTATCTTGTTTTTCTCCTCGTATCGTCAACCTTCCAATGTTTTCTAGAAATTACATGACAGCATAAAACAATGAACCCTTATACATTCCGATTACAAATTTCATTAGGTAATTTATCACAAATTTAATTTTGCAGTGCCATGGAATAACCTATCAACAGCATGTGTACTTCTAAGTGCTCTTATTCAAAGTAGATCCTGACTCAAAACATATCCATGATTCTAGGTCAAGATCAAATTGTATAGCACTAAACCACAATAAACATGTTGCTCCATCAAATGAAATAAACAATAAATGTCTAGACCAAATTAATCTTAAGATAATGAATATCCATCAGTGGCAATGTACCATGCTTTGCTTCTCAAAAGAAAACTATGGACCATACTTTAGCTTGAAACCGCCACTCGCCATAGCTAATCCTAGTATGGATGTATACATGTGAAAGCCTCAGTCAATGCCGCTCCTCGGGCCATGCCCCCCAACATGTTCCACATGATTCACTGGGTCTTAATCATAAGCGACCCCTAAGATTAAGCCCAAGTGGGTGGGGAAAAACATGTCAGAGGGCATGGCCCGAGAAGCAGGATTGACTGAGGCTTTCACATGTATACATCCATATTAGGACCAGCTATGGTGAGCCGTGGTTTCAAGCTAAAGTATTTATTGCTCACTGGATGAGTTTTTCTTACACTGGCATCCATATTATCCTGAATGTCAATGGGGCTCTACACATCAGCCTGGAGCAGCACATCAAGTACTTATGGCCTTTTATGGACCACACTTGATACAGTAAAAGAGAGTACAGGCAAACTTCGTCAGAAAATGTGTTTAACTAATGAATGCATAAACTGCAAATGTACCAAGGTGTAGAGAAAAAGAAAAACTCCTGTAAAGGGAAGCCATTCTGGTAAGTAAAGTATCAGCAATGATATAGACCTCTGGATAGGGGAACTTGCCTATTTCTTTTGATAGCTCTCGAGCAACAAGAGGTTCATCTGGCTATCTTCTTCCCAAAATGGCTGTCAAATATATATATATATATATATATATATATATATATATATATATATATATATATATATATGTTACTGTGTGTATTATCTTAAAATTGTGTATTGTGCTGTTCTCTAGGGTTCTGATTGTATTATGAAAACAGTTCTTTATATACTTTTAATACGTGTGCTTTGCCTTGGTGAGACTGTTATAGCGCCCCTCTTTAGTTTCAATAAAGTGAGGTTGCTCTGTTAATCACTTGTTCTTGGTTCTTTTTCCAACCCCCTGCTGTTATAATTAAAACTTAACTCTAGGCTAAACAAATATTGCCTAAATACAAGAGCCATGTGTTTTCATACTTGAACACCACACCACTATCCTTTACTTCTTCCAGATCTGTGCAGTAAGCCAGCATGAGACAACTAGGGATGAGCCGAACACCCCCCGGTTCGGTTCGCACCAGAACCTGCGAACGGACCGAAAGTTTGCACGAACTTTAGAACCCCATTAAATTCTTTGGGACTCGAACGTTCAAAATAAAAAGTGCTAATTTTAAAGGCTAATATGCAAGTTATTGTCCTAAAAAGGGTTTGGGGACTCGGGTCCTGCCCCAGGGGACATGTATCAATGCAAAAACAAGTTATAAAAACGTCAGTTTTTTCGGGAGCAGTGATTTTAATGATGCTTAAAGTGGAAAAAAAAGTGAAATATTCCTTTAACTATCGTACTTGGGGGGTGTCTATAGTATGCCTGTAAAGTGGCGCGTGTTTCCCGTGCTTAGAACAGTCCCTGCACAAAATTACATTTGTAAAGGAATAAAAGTCATATAAAACTAGTTTTAGCTGAACACTGTGAGCAGGACGCACCGCACTAACTTCTAGGTTTAGCTGAACACTGTGAGGTGGACGCACCGCACTAACTTGAAGTTTTAGCTGAACACTGTGAGCAGGACGCACCGCACTAACTTGTACATTTAGCTGAACACTGTGAGCAGGACGCACCCCACTAACTTGTAGTATTAGCTGAACACTGTGAGCAGGACGCACTGCACTAACTGTAAATAGTCTAGCTGCCTGACTGTGGTACTAAAAGGATCAAAAGAACACCAGCAATTTTCTTCAGGTAGCTGTAAATACTGTAACAAGACAAGCCTGCCTGTCAGTAAGAAGATAACAGGAACGGATCTAGCTGAACACTGTGAGCAGGACGCACTGCACTAACTTGTAGCTTTAGATGAACACTGTGCAGAGGTCTCACTACACTAACTTGTAGGTTTAGCTGAACACTGTGAGCAGGACGCACCCCACTAACTTGTAGTTTTAGCTGAACACTGTGAGCAGGATGCACTGCACTAACTGTAAATAGTCTAGCTGCCTGACTGTGGAACTAATAGGATCAAAAGAACACCAGCAATTTTCTTCAGGTAGCTGTAAATACTGTAACAAGACAAGCCTGCCTGTCAGTAAGAAGATAACAGGAACGGATCTAGCTAAACTGAATACAGTGTATATATATATATGCAACACCTGGGATGCATATATATATACACAATACACTGTAAGTGCAGCTAACTGACTGACTGTTCTGCCTAATCTATCTAACTCAAATCAAATGACACTGTCTGTCTCTCTCTCTCTCTATCTATGAACGCCGGAACACACACTAAACAGGCCCGCCGTGCAGGCGGCCTTATATAGTGTGGGGCGTGTACTAAATCCCCTGAGCCATAATTGGCCAAAGCCTCCTTGGCTTTGGCCAATTACGGCTCTCTATTCAGATGGCGCTGTGATTGGCCAAGCATGCGGGTCATAGTGCATGCTTGGCCAATCATCAGCCAGCAATGCACTGCGATGCCGCAGTAAATTATGGGCCGTGACGCGCCACACGAATTTGGCGCGAACGGCCCATATTGTTCGCAATTCGGCGAACGGGCGAACAGACGATGTTCGAGTCGAACATTTGTTCGACTCGAACACGAAGCTCATCCCTAGTGATGACCTTAAAGTGAATAAATCAACACCAAGTTCATGATATGGAACACTTATGTATTTGTACATGTTGATCATATCCCCCTTAATCTCCTCTTCTCAAGAGGTAATAGATTCAGTTCCTATAATCTTTCCTCATAGCTGAGTTCCTCCATGCCTCTTATCAGTTTGGTTGCCCATCTCTGCACTTTCTCATGTTCCCCCCATATCCTTTTTGAGAACTGGTGCCCAAAACTGAACTGAATATTCCAGATGAGGTCTTACTAATGATTTGTACAGGGGCAAAATCTCTCACTCTGGAGTCCATACCTCTCTTAATACAAGAAAGGACTTTGCTCACTTTGGAAACCACAGCTTGACATTGCATGCTATTATTGAGCTTATAATCTACCAAAACCCCCAGATCCTTCTCCACCATTGATTCCCCCAGTTATACTCCCCCTAGTATGTATGATGCATGCATATTCTTCGCCCCCAAGTGCATAACTTTACATTTATCAACATAAAACCTCATTTGCCACTTAGTTGCCCAATTAGACAGTGCATTGAGGTTGGCTTGTAAGTTGGAGACATCCTGTAAGGACGTTATTCCCCTGCATAGCTTGGTGTCATCTGCAAAGACAGAAACTTTACTATTAATCCCAGACCCTATATCATTTATAAAGATATTAAAAAGTAGGGGTCCCAGCACTGAACCTTGGGGTACACCACTGATAACCTTAGACAATTCAGAGTAATGCCCTGTACACACGACCGGACATTGATCGGACATTCCAACCACAAAATCCGACGGATTTTGGGCCAAACTTGTCTTGCATACACACGGTCGCACAAAGTTGTCGGAAAATCTGATCGTTCTGAACACAGTGACGTAAAACACGTAAGTCGGGACTATAAACAGGGCAGTAGCCTATAGCTTTTGTCTCTTAATTTATTCTGAGCATGCGTGGCACTTTGAGCATTGGATTTGTGTACACACGATCGGAATTTAACCGATCGGATTTTGCTGTCGGAAAATTTTATATCCTGCTCTCAAACTTTGTGTGTCGGAAATTCTGATGGAAAACGTCCGATGGAGCCCACACACAATCCGATCGCACTTTTTCCATCGGAAAATCCGACCGTTTGTACAGGGCATAAGAGTCATTAACCACTACTCTCTGAATTTTGTCTTTTAGCCAATTTTCTATCCATCTACAAATTGATCTTTTCAAGCCTGTAGACTTTACCTTACACATGAGCCACATGTGGGGAACTGTGTTAAACGCTGTTGCAAAGTCCAGGTATCCCACATCTACAGCCACCCCTCTGTACAAGGTTTTACTTACCTCCTCATAAAAAGAAATAAGGTTTGTTTGACAACTTCTGTCTTTCATGAATCCATGCTGGCATTAGTGTATGTCAGTGTCAGGTAGTGTCAGTGTATGTTGTCAGGTAGGTCAGTGTGCACCAGGTAGGTCAGTGTGTGTCAAGTAGGTACTACAAAATAGGGGATAGATTTATGGCATTTTTATTATTATTATTTTTTTATACTAGTAATGGCGATTTTTATCGAGACTGCGACATTATGGCGGACACATTGGACACTTTTGACACATTTTTGGGTCAATTTACAATTATACAGTGATCAGTGCTATAAAAATGCACCGATTACTGTATAAATGTCACTAACAGGGAACGGGTTTACACTAGGGGGCGATAAAGGGGTTAACTGTGTTCCCTATGTGTATGTTCTAACTGTGGGGGATAGGACTAACTACAGGAGATGAGAGATCGTGGTTCCCAGCTCGTAGGAACTCACGATCTCTCTCTCCTCTCCTCACACACACATCCCTGTTCTGTCTCTCGTGCCCGCGCTCACTCATTGCGACTGCCGGTCATGAGCATCGGCACCCCACGCTGTGCAGCGGGCGTGTCGCCTGCTATCCCGCTTAAAGGGACAGACGTATAGCTACGATGGTTCGCGGGATCATGCCGACCTGCCGCAGTATAATGACGGCGGCTGGTCGGCAAGTGGTTAAACGATGATGGCGTTCCTTCATTTTTATATTTTTTAAAAGCTCTTTTTTTATTGCTTATAGCCATTGTAACTTTGGCCGACATAGGTTTTATTTTTAACCTTTTAAACGTATTGCCCATGGGAATATACTTTGTAGTGAGTTTACATACAGTCACTTTTAGGAACTCCCATTTCTGTTTTGTGCCCATTGATGACAATATTCCCCCCCAGTCTAAGTTCTGGAGAGCAGCCCTCATCCTTGGAAAGTTTGCTCTCTTAAAGTTAAGTGTTTTTATCTTACCCGTATGTGTTTGTTTCTTACACCTAACAATAAATGAAATCATGTTATGATCACTGCTACCCAAATGCTCTATTATATGAATATTGGTAATAAGCTCTGCGTAGTTTGATATTACCAGGTCCAGCAGAGCGTCATTCCTAGTTGAGGCCTCAATAAACAGGACCATAAAATTGTCTTGTAATAGGTTTATACATTTTTGCCC
This sequence comes from Lithobates clamitans, assembly GCA_037952925.1. Lineage (NCBI taxonomy): Eukaryota > Metazoa > Chordata > Amphibia > Anura > Ranidae > Lithobates > Lithobates clamitans. The sequence continues at coordinate 2,904,752 of JBBGZY010000034.1, forward strand.
TTTAATTGTCCCAGCAGTGCCATTACTCCAGTCAATTTCCGGGTAGTTAAAATCCCCCATTATTATCACTGTCCCAGCCCTTGCAGCCCTTTCCATCTGTGCTGAGTCTCCACCTCCTCACTAACACTGGGAAGTCTATAACATAACAGAACAGGGAGAAAGGAAAGAGAACGGCAACTGGTTGTGTCCTAAGCAGGGCAGAAAAGGCGTACTACAGATCCTGAGACCCCATAGCAAAATTTGGACGGGGCCAGTCTCTCTAGAAGACATGTGCGCTGTCAATAAATTTGTTTTGTTTCGTTCTGTTTCGCATTAGAATTAATTAGTATTTCGTAATTCGTGTCCGAAATTTTGTACGAAATACGAATTTTCTTTAGGTTCGTTAACTTTTCGTAATAATTACGAATGTTCGTTATGATGAATTTATCATTATGAGGGGCTCCCACCATCCCTGCGCTGTGCTGACTTCCTGGGTTTTTAACTTTTAGGTTCGTTAACTTTTCGTAACAATTACGAATGTTCTTTAGGATGAATTTATCACTATGAGGGGCTCCCACCGTCCTTGTGCTGTACTGACTTCCTGGGTTTTTAACTCTTAGGTTTGTTAACTTTTCGTAACAATTACGAATGTTCGTTATGATGAATTTATCATTATGAGGGGCTCACACCATCCCTGTGCTGTGCTGACTTCCTGGGTTTTTAACTTTTAGGTTTGTTAACTTTTCGTAACAATTACGAATGTTCGTTATGATGAATTTATCACTATGAGGGGCTCCCACCGTCCCTGTGCTGTACTGACTTCCTGGGTTTTTAACTCTTAGGGTTGTTAACTTTTCGTAACCATTACGAATATCCGTTATGATGAATTTATCATTATGAGGGGCTCACACCATCCCTGTGCTGACTTCCTGGGTTTTTAACTTTTAGGTTTGTTAACTTTTCGTAACAATTACGAATGTTCGTTATGATGAATTTATCACTATGAGGGGCTCCCACCGTCCCTGTGCTGTACTGACTTCCTGGGTTTTTAACTCTTAGGGTTGTTAACTTTTCGTAACCATTACGAATATCCGTTATGATGAATTTATCATTATGAGGGGCTCACACCATCCCTGTGCTGACTTCCTGGGTTTTTAACTTTTAGGTTCGTTAACTTTTCGTAACAATTGCGAATGTTCGTTAGGAATTTGGAACAGAAATTCATAAGCAAAATTTTGTATTTTGTACAAAATTCGTAAGCATAGCAATTTGTATTTCGGATCCTACCGAATGTACGAATTTACGGAAATTTGTACGAAACTAATCGCACATGTCTGCTCTGTAGCACCTGGCAGTGTCAGCTGTGACAATACTGTCATTGATCTTAACGAAATATATGTTCTAAATGAAGGATAGGAAGTAGGAGAGCTGTGAACATAGTCAGTCAGTACACTACCAGGAACCAGTGCTTTAGTTATCAGGAGTTAGGAAAGAGAAGCAGTGCAGGGAATCAACTTTTAAAATGAATTTTCCAGCTATCCACCCAGTCCGCAGTAACTTTTACTATATCAGATCTATGGGCCTTAGTGTAAGCTTTATGTCCTCCCACCCCTTCCACTATCACAGCAAGCAAGTGCTGAAAGAGGTGGCCTTCTAATCAGTAGAAAGGAAATGTAGAGTTGTATTAGCAAAAGTAACCATGACGATATTTACATTATTGCATAAGTATTAGTACTCCTGCACACAATTACTCTATAAACCAAACTTCTTAAAACCCTGGCCTTTTTGTAGAACTACAGCCTTCAACTTTATTATGGGTTTTAGCAGAGAAGACCTTCTGGGATCTATATACTGAGGAAAGGTCCACAAAGGAGGATCTGTGACTAGCAATGATGATGTCACTTCTTGACTGGAAACATCACAATATTTATATAAATATCCAAAATGTTTAGCACTGGCAAAGTGTAACAGCCAGCTTTGTATACAGTCAGGTCCATAAATATTGGGACATCGACACAATTCTAATCTTTTTGGCTCTATACACCACCACAATGGATTTGAAATGAAACAAACAAGATGTGCTTTAACTGCAGACTTTCAGCTTTAATTTAAGGGTATTTACATCCAAATCAGGTGAACTGTGTAGGAATTACAACATTTGTATATGTGCCTTCCACTTTTTAAGGGACCAAAAGTAATGGAACAGATTAACAATCATCCATCAAACTTTCACTTTTTAATACTTGGTTGCAAACCCTTTGCAGTGAATTACAGGTTGAAGTCTGGAATGCATAGACATCACCAGACGCTGGGTTTCATCCCTGGTGATGCTCTGCCAGGCCTCTACTGCAACTGTCTTCAGTTCCTGCTTGTTCTTGGGGCATTTTCCCTTCAGTTTGGTCTTCAGCAAGTGAAATGCATGCTCAATCGGATTCAGGTCAGGTGATTGACTTGGCCATTGCATAACATTCCACTTCTTTCCCTTAAAAAAATTCTTTGGTTGCTTTCGCAGTATGCTTCGGGTCATTGTCCATCTGCACTGTGAAGCACCGTCCAATGAGTTCTAAAGCATTTTGCTGAATATGAGCAGATAATATTGCCCGAAACACTTCAGAATTCATCCTGCTGCTTTTGTCAGCAGTCACATCATCAATAAATACAAGAGAATCAGTTCCATTGGCAGCCATACATGCCCACGCCATGACACTACCACCACCATGCTTCACTGATGAGGTGGTATGCTTTGGATCATGAGCAGTTCCTTTCCTTCTCCATACTCTTCTATTCCCATCACTCTGGTACAAGTTGATCTTGATCTCATCTGCCCATAGGATGTTGTTCCAGAACTGTGAAGGCTTTTTTAGATGTTGTTTAGCAAACTCTAATCTGGCCTTCCTGTTTTTGAGGCTCACCAATGGTTTACATCTTGTGGTGAACCCCCTGTATTCACTCTGGTGAAGTCTTCTCTTGAGTGTTCTTGATCTGGCAAACTGTTGTGAAGGGTGTTTTCTTCACCAGGGAAAGAATTCTTCGGTCATCCACCACAGTTGTTTTCCGTGGTCTTCCGGGTCTTTTGGTGTTGCTGAGCTCATCAGTGCGTTCTTTCTTTTTAAGGATGTTCCAAACAGTTGATTTGGCCACGCCTAATGTTTTTGCTATCTCTCTGAATGGTTTGTTTTGTTTTTTTCAGCCTAATGATGGCTTGCTTCACTGATAGTGACAGCTCTTTGGATCTCATAGTGAGAGTTGACAGCAACAGATTCCAAATGCAAATAGCACACTTGAAATGAACTCTGGACCTTTTATCTGCTCCTTGTAAATGGGATAATGATGGAATAACACACACCTGGCCATGGAACAGCTGAGCAGCCAATTGTCCCATTACTTTTGGTCCCTTAAAAAGTGGGAGGCACATATACAAACTGTTGTAATTCCTACACCGTTCACCTGATTTGGATGTAAATACCCTTAAATTAAAGCTGAAAGTCTGCAGTTAAAGCACATCTTGTTTGTTTCATTTCAAAACAATTGTGGTGGTGTAAAGAGCCAAAAAGATTAGAATTGTGTCGATGTCCCAATATTTATGGACCTGACTGTATGTTATATGGACTTTATGACGTTTATGACGTTTATGAGGTTGAGCTGGCTTGGATTTTGTTCTCATTGCGCGGGTTTTATCTAGCTATGCTAAATCCAGTGGGAGCTGGATGCTGAGCACTTGACTTATGCATCTCAAAGAATTATAGTGACTTCAACTTTAGTGTGCCTTTACCTAAACACAGAAATCAATGTACACACATTTTTGTAATCCATATCTGAGCCCGTATATGACTTTTTAGTCAGTAACATAAGGATCTGTTTTCTCTTGGAGTTTTACTTTTCCTTAGCTTTATGCATTTTGTATACAGAGTGTCAAGTTAGGACTAGAATACTGTTTTGTGAAGAAGATGTGGTTGCTTTGATCCCTTGTAAATAAACAAGTGCCTTTTAATTTGAACTATCTTCTTTAATTACTAGCTAAGTAAAGAACAGGTTAAAACTCTGAGCACATCCTACTCATCCTTGTTTGTATCCTTAATGTAGTTTCATACAGCAGCCCACCCACTGGCAGCATACACTGGAGGCAAAAGCCTTGATTTTCCATTCGGATCTCACACTAGACAGACATAGCCAGACAGTGGGGGATATATATATTACATGTTCACAAATAACTGACCACTGGACAAACATCTGGGAATTTAAAAATATGACACCCCCTGAATATTTACAATGAAGTTTATTGCTAATGAGTTGTACAAATAAACCTTTACTTGTAAAATACATTTACAATATCTGCAGTTCTAAATGTACAATATAATCTAAGGTTACATTTACTAGTAATTAATGTTCTCTATTTTCTAAAAGGGTGGTGGTAGGTAGGATAAAATGTTCATATCCAGCCAATGATTTAAATAAACTAATTTATCAACGGTTTGGCAGATGTCACTGAAGCAGCCATAATCAAAAATTGCCACTGTACCAAGGGCTCATTTACACCAGACTACAGTATTTATTACAGGCCTTTTAGCTCTGACAATGTACACAACACTTTTCATACTCTACATTCACATCAATCCCTGCCCTTGAGGAGCTTACAAAGTTGCCATCTCGCATGCATACACAGGGAAATTTAGACAGGAGCTAATTAACCTACCAAGCATTCTATCCAGAACAAAAAAATTTAGGCTGAAGTTTGGCTTTAAAGAAAATATATATTTGTTTCCAGTGAAAACCAAAAGAGTTTGGAAAACTAAGCTGGGCATAAACAAAAGAGATGTGTTTGGCAAAACGGATCATACCTCTATTGTTTGGCATGCTTTCAGCCTCTTCATGTCTTCCTGCCTTATAATAGGTGACCCCTCGAATAACTACAGGCTTCTGTTGCAGTACAGGTGCTCTAGGTCTCGGGGTTGGTTGGGACAAAGCTGGTTTAGCTTTGCTACTCTCTTTCTTGGATTTTTGAACTTTCTCCTTTGTCACTTTAGACAGTGATTTCTCCCCAGAGTTTTTCTTGCCAGTTGAATACTTGATTTCTTTTGTTCCAGCTGTGTCCTGCAGGATTGCAGCAATTCAGAACAGTTAAAACATGTAAATATATGTGTTAGTTGGTTGACAAGGTTGAGTACAGCTTACGTTTTGCACTTTGCCCCCATTTACTAAATGTACATAATGGGGGAGATCTACTAAAACTGGGGCACGCAAAATCTGGTGCAGCTGTGCATGGTAGCCAATCAGCTTCTAACTTTAACTTGTTCAATTGAGCTTTGACAATAAAACCTGGGCGCAGATTAGTTTCTATACAGAGCTGAACCAGATTTTGTATGCTCCAGTTTTAGATATATTTCCCGCATTGTATGCCAAATGAAAACAATTCTATGCTGAAATGTTACCTGGCACCTAAATAGTGTGTAAAAGGTAATTGGACCTAAATACTTTTAAGTTACACTTAAAGTAGACGTTTAGTCAAAACCTTACTACTCTTAACCACCTCAAGGCCAATTTTCAGCTTTCAGTGCTGTCACAATTTGAATGCCAATTACTCAGTCATGCAACACTGTACCAAAATCACATTTCTATTACTTTTTAGAGACAGACAGAGCTTTCTTTTGGTGGTTTTAATCACCATTAGGTTTTTTATTTTTGCTATATAAACAAAGCTGCAAGCAAAGCCAACAGAATATTGGCATGCATTAAAAAAGGCATTCACTCCAGAGACAAAACAATAATTCTCCCACTTTACAAGACTCTGGTCCGGCCGCAACTTGAGTATGCCGTCCAGTTCTGGGCACGAGTCCTCAGGAGGGATGTGCTGAAGCTGGAGAGAGTCCAGAGAAGAGCTACAAAGCTAATAAAGGGACAGGAGGATCTCAGCTATGGGGAAAGGCTGGAAGTACTGAACTTATTCTCTCTGGAGAGGAGACGCTTTAGAGGAGATATGATATTAATGTACAAATGCCATACTGGCAACCCTAGCATAGGGAAAAAACTTTTCAGTGAAAAGGAATTTTAAAAGACATGTGGCCATTTATTAAAATTAGAAGAGAAGCGGTTTAACCTTAAACTGCATAGAGTGTTCTTTACTGTCAGAGCGGTAAGGATGTGGAATTCTCTTCCACAAGCAGTGGTATCAGCAGGGAGCATCGATAATTTCAAAAAACTATTAGATGGGCACCTTAATGACCAGAACATACAGGGATTTACAATGCACTATTAACATACATGCACACACAGAGGTGGATAGGCTTGTGTCTTTTTTTAACCTCACCAACTATGTAAAAAAAATACTGAAAAATTTGAAAAAACATGTTTTTTCTTCTTTTTCTCTTATAAAAATGTGCAAATAAATAATCTTTCTTCATAAATTTAGGCCAAGATGTATTCTGCTAAATGTCTTTGGTAAAAAATAACCCAAATCTGTTATATTATTTAGTCTGTGTAAAAGTTAAAGAGTCTACAAACGGTGATATATGTTTTTGAAAATTGATAAGTCTACTGAGTGCTTATCTCATTTCTTGAGGCCCTAAAATGCCAGGACACTACAAATACCACCCAAATGACCCATTTTTGGAAAGTACACAGTCCAATGTATTTAGTAAGAGGCATGGTGTCAGGACTTGTGTCATTACCAGGGTCACCTGCTGGAAGTGTCGAAGGACACAGTTCCCTGTGGCCACCAGTGGGTGTCTTCCAGCAGCTGGGCTATCCAAGTAATTAGGCTGCAACTGACGTGGGCTCCTGGAAGGTATATAATCCCACACTAGACTGAAGTTCACTGCTTCATTGTTCTTCCTGTGAGCCTTGTCCCTGCCTGATCTTAATCCTTGTTCCTGTACCTGTTCCTTATTTGATTCTGAGACCTCCTCCCTGTACCCTACTGCCTGCTTCCAGCTCACAGTACCTTTCTCCATACTGCCCCCTGTCTCTGTCCTGACCTTGCCCTGCTCAGGTGTGCTCCCTCCACTTGTACATAGGCAGTTAGGTTATTATTTGGGTTGCTGAACTTTCAGGTTTATGTGTCATGTATATTGTTTATGGTTACTTGTGTCGGTTGGTTGGAATTTTATTAATTGTTTTAATAAACTTCATTTAACTTCCTTCAGCCTGATTTCTTAAGGTACAGTCCACTGATCTGGTCATCCTTGCTGGACACTTACATGTGCATATCCCTGACACGTGAGCTTTTTAACCACTTGACCACTGGGCACTTAAACCCCCTTAATAACCAGACCAATTTTCAGCTTTCAGTGCTCTCACATTTTGAATGACAATTACTTAGTCATGCAACACTGTACCTATATGAAATTTTTGTCCTTTTTTCACACAAATAGAGCTTTCTTTTGGTGGTATTTAATCACCACTGGGTTCTTTATTTTTTGCGCTATAAAAGAAAAAAGACCAAAAATTCTGTAAAAAAATGCATTTTTCTTTGTTTCTGTTATAAAATTTTGCAAATTAGTAATTTTTCTTCATATATTTTGGCCAAAATTTATACCGCTACATATCTTTGGTAAAAATAACCCAAATCGGTGTATATTATTTGGTCTTTGTGAAAGTTATAGAGTCCAAAAGCTATGGTGCCAACATCTGAAAATTGATCACACCTGAAGTACTGACGGCCTATCTAATTTCTTGAGACCCTAACATGCCAGAAAAGTACAAATACCCCCAAATTACCCCTTTTTGGAAAGACGACATTCCAAGGTATTTAGAAAGATGCATGATGCGTTTTTTGAAGTTGTCATTTTTTGCCACAATTCTTTTCAAAATCAAGATTTTTCTTTCTTTTTTTTTTTTCACAAAATTGTCATATTAGCAGGTTATTTCTCACACACAGCATATGCATACCACAAATTACACCCCAAAACACATTCTGCTATTACTCCCCAGTATGGAGATACCACATGTGTGAGACTTTTACACAGCGTGGCCACATACAGAGGCCCAACATGCACGGATCACCTTCAGGCATTCTGGAGCACCCAGGCCAATTCTGACATTTCTCTCCTACATGTAAAATCATCATTTATTTGCTAGAAAATTACATAGAACCCCAAAACATTATATATGTTTTTTTAGCAAAGACCCTAGAGAATACAATGGTGGTCATTGCAACTTTTTATCTTGCACGGTATTTGCGCAGCAATTTTTCAAACGCATTGTTTTGTGCTTTAAAAAAAAAAAAAACAGTAAAGTTAGCCCAATGTTTTTGCATAATGTGAAAGATGAAGTTATGCCGAGTAAATAGATACCGAACATGTCACCCTTCAAAATTGCACACACTCGTGGAATGGTGCCAAACTTCTCTACTTAAAAATCCCCGTAGGCGACGATTTAAAATTTTTTACTGGTTACATGTTTTGAGTTACAGAGGAGATCTAGGGCCATAATTATTGCTCTCGCTCTAACGTTCGCAGCGATACCTTACATGTGTGGTTTGAACACCATTTTCATATGTGGGCGGGACTTACGTATGCTTTTGCTTCTGCATGCGAGCACACGGGAACATGGGGAAAATTTATTATTTTTTTTGTTCATTTTACTTTATTTTAGTTTCATGCTTTTTTCCAAAAAATACATTTTTTTGATCACTTTTATTCCTATTACAAGGAATGTAAACATCCCTTGTAATAGGAATATGGCATGATAGGTCCTCTTTGCAGTGAGATATGGGGTCAATAAGACCTCACATCTCACCTCTAGGCTGGGAAGCCTAAAAAAAAAAAACGATCCTGGCTTCGATCGTATCGGTGAGTCGGTAGAAGCACCTGAGAGCGGCGGGAGGGGGGGATGTCCCCACTCTCCTCCCGTAAGAACAATCAAGCAGTGGAACAACCGCTATGATCATTCTTATGGTGTAGGGAATCGCCGGCTGAAAAAGCTGACCTGTAGCTGCAGGCGTCATTCAGATATCCCCGCACAAAGTCAAGGACGTCGTATGGTTAAAACGCTTTTTTTTTTAACACAAAGTTGTCCATTTATACAATGTTTCTAACACATAGCATGTACATACCAAAAATGACACCCCGAAATAGATTCTCCTACTCCTCCTGAGTACGGCGATACCACATGTGTGAGATTTCCACAGCCTGGCCACATACAGAGGCCGAGTACATCCGAATATGGCAGAGTATGGCAGAGCATGGTTGAGCATGGCCGAGTATGGCTGAGCATGGCTGGGTATGGCATAGTATGGCTGGGTATTGCAGAGTATGGCTGGGTATGGCAGAGTATGGCTGGGTATGGCAGAGTATGGCTGGGTATGGCAGAGTATGGCTGGGTATTGCAGAGTATGGCTGGGTATTGCAGAGTATGGCTGGGTATTGCAGATTACTGCAGAGTATTGCAGGGTATTGCAGAGTATTGCAGGGTATTGCAGGGTATTGCAGAGTATTGCAGAGTATTGCAGGGTATTGTGGGGTATTGTAGGGTATTGCCGGGTATTGCGGGGTATTGCAGAGTATTGCAGGGTGTTGCGGGGTATTGCAGGGTATTGCAGGGTATTGCGGGGTATTGCAGAGTATTGCAGGGTATTGCAGAGTATTGCAGGGTATTGCGGGGTATTGCAGGGAATTGCAGAGTATTGCGGGGTATTCTAGGGTATTGCAGAGTATTGCAGCGTATTGCAGAGTATTGCGGGGTATTGCAGGGTATTGCGGGGTATTGCAGGGTATTGCAGGGTATTGCAGAGTATTGCAGGGTATTGCAGAGTATTGTAGAGTATTGCAGAGTATTGCAGAGTAGTGCAGGGTATTGCTGACCATGGAGGGATGGCTGAGCATGGATGGATGGATGGCTGGATGTGACTGCAATTGTCACAGAGCAGTGCTGTGGGCACTACAGATCCAGCCCACAGTGCTGCTGCCATCCGATCTCTCCCCTCCACTGTACAGATCAGTACACAGAGGGGAGAGAGGAATTGTCGTCATGACACCGGTTTGTTTACATGTGATCGCTTCGTCATTTGATCAGCGGCCGTTTACTTTGATCAGTGATGCGCCGGGTCCTCTGGACCCGGGGGGGCGCGCAAGAGCAGGATTCTGGGAGGACATCACTGTACGCCCTCCCAGAGTTATCCAACCGCCCTGCAGCCGTCATTTGGCTATGGGCCAGTTGGTAACTGGTAAAATTGTAATTTTTTTCTCAATTTTTGGAAAATGAAGAAATGAAATAAAAAAAATTTTCACAATTTTATTTTTTGCCACAAGAGCAGTACTACGTCATCATATGACTGGTGTGGTAGTGATCAGGGATATTGTCTGGTAACCATATATAAAAGGGAATAAAAAAAAGGTTAATTAACTTAATTAACTTAATGAAAAAGAACTGAACTGATTCCCCCATCTACACATTTGATGTGGATGGTGGAATCCTCTCCTCTGTGTCATTGTATTCTGACAGCAGCGAGACTCCGCCGTCTCCCTGCTTTCAGAATACACAGAACCTATTGGCTGCAGTGCTGGTTTAACTGAAATTTTCTAGCAATCCTAGCTGTGAGAAGTTGATTAGAAGATCAACTTCTCATGAATGGGAATTGGGATACATGGATCAAAATTAGGCCGGTTCCTGTTGAACTGGCCAAATTTTGATCCAGGTATAGCCAGCCTGCGACTGAATTGGAGTGTGGTAGATGGGAATCAGACAGGTAAGAGTTACCTTTCCCCCTCAGGGAAGGGGGGCTGCCTGAAAGCCATGCATGGCTTGTACAACTCTTTTAGCTGGTGGGCCCTGTATGAACTTAAATCTGTGTCAAAGCAGAGCTAATATATATTTCTGTGTTTTGAGATTGTATTCTGTGCTGTTTTTGTTTGCCACCCCCCAGGCGTGGGGTGGTGTTGGTTTGAGGCCCCCGAATTTTTGAGTTATCCATCACTGGTTTTGAATAAATCTTTATTGAACATTAAATGCATATTTTTTGTGCATTAATATAGTGTAGGCAGACTGAGAGATAATTGACACTAGCGTTTATTTTGTTCAGATGGCATTTGCATCCAAGGCTCTTTTTTGCTTTACAGGTATTAGTAATTACATTAGATATATTTAATACTGATTTATAATAAAACTACGCTTTTTGTGAGTTTCTTAGTGAATGTAATCATTCGGTATACTATATCCTGCCCCCAGAGTGTTTACCAATAGGAGGAGGGATGGAAGTGCCGTTTACCACTGTGTATATGCCCAAGTGTGAATCTATACTCATGTTGGCTGCACCAATAGGAAAAAGGAGGAAAAGAAGAGCTTAGAAGGGAACTGAAATTGAGTATAATCCGTAGAGGACACCAGCTGGTCTAAACAATCTCAGCCTGCAGTGTGGGGAACATAGTAGATGGGAGAGACAGCTGAAGACAGCATCAAACCGGTATATTTCACTGTACACAAAACTAACGCTTTAGTGGCTTTGTGAGTATGAACACTCTGTTATATAATATAATGAAAGTTTTTCATAGTCTGGGCTTAATGCCACTTTAAAGTTAAATTAAAGTCTTGTTTTTTATATAAAAAAAAAATTAACAAACTTGTTATACTTACCTGCTCTGTGCAGTGGTTTTGTACAGAGCAGCACTGATCCTCCTTTCCGCAGGTCCCACGCCGGTGCTCCTGGCCCTTCCCTCCTGCCGAGTGCCCCCACAGCAAGCAGCTTGCTACGGGGGTACCCAAGCTGAGCGGCTGCTCTGTGTGTAAATTCACACACTGAGCCACGGCTTGGCCCTGCCCGCTCTGTCTCCTAATTGGCTTACTGGCTGTGATTAGCTTTTGCCAACAGCGGGAGCCATTGTCAATCAGGAGTGTAAGTCCCCAGAGAGGCAAGGCTCTCCTGGACATCGCTGGATCGAGAGGGGGCTTAGGTAAGTATTGGGGGTGCTGGGTGAGAGGGGGATTGTGCTGCTGCACACAGAAGGTTTTTTACCTTCATGCATGAAGGTAAAAAACCTTGTGCCTTTACAACCACTTTAAAGTTATAAATGGGTTCCACAGCTTTCTCATTTTGCATTACTTTGGGATTTACTGTATCAAATCACCCAGGTCTGTAATGAGGTGGATAAACAATTACTGTATTTATTGGCATATAACACGCACTTTTTCACCCTGAAAATCGGGTGCAAATAGTGTGTGTGTGTTATAAGCCAATACTGCAATTTGGGGAACTTGGAGGCTGGCAGGACGAGTGCCATCAGATTACATACAGCGAGAACCTCCTATTTACTCAGTGGCCTCTGTAATAGGAAGTCCTGTCTTCTGGGCCGGCATTTGACCAGTGTTCTGTCTATCATAGAAGCCGGTCTAGGAGGCGGGACTTTGTATTAAAGAGGCCTCTGAGTAAACAGGAGATTCTCGCTGTATGTAATCTGACGGCGCTCGTCCACCCCCCTCCCTGTCCCCTCCGAGGCAGCAGTAATCTGAGGTGAGGCTGCAGATGGGCATTGATCAGGCTACATTCATGGCAATCGTGAGGCTGCATTTGGGCATTGATCAGGCTCCAGATGGGCATTGATCAAGCTGCATTGATGGGCAATTGTGAGGCTGTAGGTGGTCATTGATCAAGCTGCATTGATGGGCAATTGTGAGACTGCAGATGGGCATTGATCAAGCTGCATTGATGGGCAATTGTGAGGCTGCAGATGGCATTGATCAGGCTGCAGATGGCATTGATCAGGCTGCAGATGGGCAATGGTAAGGCAGCAGATGGTGAAGCTGCATTGATGGGCACTGACCCTTATTTTGCTTCAAATTTCTATATTTAAAATTTACGTTTGTTTCCCTGAAGCTTTCCTCCTAAAATGAAGGTGCGTGTTATAAGCCTGTGCGTGCTATATGCTGATACATACGGTGCTTATTCCCCAACCATTTAAATAGATTAGGTTAGATCTGGCACACCATGCAATTTTAGGAGTTTTAGGAGGGAACTTAGGGGTGGAGAAAAGAGAGGCATAGAAAGCTGACTGGCTTCACCTGCCTTGGCTAAAAGCAGAGGTGAAAAGATACTGTGCTTCTTCTGCAATGTATCAGTTTATTGCTCCCATGTCACTAAAAAACCCCTTGGATCCTCCCCCCATAATTAAAGTGGGGTTCCCATTTAAAAAAAAATAAATAAAAGTCAGCAGCTACAAATACTGCAGCTGGTGATTTTTAATCGGACATTTACCTGCCCCAGGGACCAGCGATGCAGGGGATCGAAGCCCCGCTCGTCCCCCCCTCCGCTCGGCGGCACCGGCATTGAACTGTGGGCGCCCAGCTGTGGCTTCACACCCCGGCACCCCCACTGCGAATGAGCAAGCCGCGCGCCGTCACTGGCCCCGCAATAATCTAGGACCGGTCACGTGTCCCAGATGATTGACAAGAGGGAGGGTGGAGAGGCGATCTCCCTTCCTGCGCCTAGGGAAGTGACGTCAGGAGCCCAGGCACCGAAGGAGGCAGACTACAAGGGACCCCCTATCAGCAGGCATTTAGAGGTGAGTAAAAAAAAAAATTTCTCCAAATGTTATTTTTTAAAAATTTTTTTACTAATTTTTTTTTGGGGTGGAACTCCACTTTAAGGTACAATTAAAAGGCACAGCTGTGAACCTGGTTTGCCCCCTTGATTGTGGTAATCATTGATTATACTACTCAGTAGCCTGTGGATAATCCCTTGAAAAATAGCTTGTCCAAAGTGATTACAAGGAAATATTATATTCTCCTGGACTAGTTTTGTAAAGGAGACCACAGCAAACCCTATATGCCAGAGGTTATTGCAACTTGTGTGAACTGTTTCAGTTTAAGCAGCTGCAAACATCTGGCTTCCACCCACAAAAGGACTGGTTGAGAGATTCAATAAAATGCTAAAATTGAAGTAGCGGTACATTAAAAAGTGGGAAGGATTGGAACTGTTTATCTTCTGGACTTTCTCATTTGAGATGATGTATGTGAACTCTGTGAATTGCTGGATTTGATGAAAGAGATATGGAAATGTGAAACCTTTACTCATAAAAGTGTGTTGGTGAACATTTTGCAGATGCAAGGAAGGATTGCTAATTTAATGCCCTAGATCAATGAACTTTCAAGAATGCTATGAGAAGAAAAGTGCAACGCCCAAGCAGATCCCCCATGGAGGTGGACTGACATGCTCCTCTTCAGAGTGTCTTCCCAACAATTAGACATGGAGGTATAAGGTGAAGAGCCAAAAACTTGTCCTTCAGAAAAAGTCACTTTATTACATTAAGTGGAGCGTACAAAGTACAGTGGCTTATGCATTTCAGCAATAAGTCTTAAAGCGGGGGTTCACCCACACCGCCAAAAAAAAAAAAATATATTAAAAGCCAGCAGCTACAAATACTGCAGCTGCTGACTTTTAATACATGGCCACTTACCTGTCCCAGGGTCCAGCGATGTCGGCAGGGGACGCCGAGAACCCGCTCGGTTCTCGGCAGCTGCCGCCGCCATCCTAGGTGAGGGAATCAGGAAGTGAAGCGTTGCGGCTTCACTTCCCGGTTCCCTACTGCGCATGCGCGAGTCGCGCTGTGCGTCCCTAGTGGTCCCCGCTCTCTCCTGGGAGCTGTGTGTTCCCAGCAGACAGCGCGGTGGGGACGGGAAGAGGCATAGACTCCCATGGGAGTCTATGCCGGAAGTGGGTGCAAATACCTGTCTTAGACAGGTATCTGCACAGGTATCTGCACCCCCCTCCTCCCTGAAAGGTTCCGAAAAGCGGAAGTTCCATTTTTGTGTGGAACTCCGCTTTAAAGTGATTGTAAAGGCAGAAGGTTTTTTTTTTATCTTAATGCATTCTATGCATTAAGATAAAAAGCCTTCTGTGTGGAACTCCGCTTTAAAGTGATTGTAAAGGCAGAAGGTTTTTTTTTATCTTAATGCATTCTATGCATTAAGATAAAAAGCCTTCTGTGTGCAGCCCCCCTAATTCTTACCTGAGCCCATCTAAATCCATCAATGTTCCAGGAGAGACTCGGCTGCCTGGGATTCCCCTCCTCATTGGCTGCCGCTGCTGTCAATCGAAGTCAGTGAGCCAAAGAGGAGAGAGAGGGGGCAGGGCCGGGCTGTGTCTCCATGTCTGAATGGACACACAGAGCTGCAGGTCGGCTTGTGTGCCCCCATAGCAAGCTGCTTGCTGTGGGGGCACTCGTTGGGAGGGAGGGGCCAGGAGCACCGAAGAGGGACTCAAATAAAGAAGCTGGGGTGCTCTGTGCAAAACCGTTACACAGCCATAGCCATAAAAAACATCTCAGTAAAAAGAACCCCCCCTGTTCTTCTTCTCCTGTCAATAGCTCATAGACATGTGCATTAGTTTTCGTCCGAATACATTTTCATCAGAATTTCGGGAATTTTTGATGTTTGTTTGTTTTAACAAAATGATAACAAACGCACAGAATCCGAAATCTGAAAGATCCAAAATAAAAAAATGCTTTATTTTTGTATCTATTATATTTTCGTATCGTTGCGACAACAGTTCGATATAGATAGATAGAAGATTCGACATGATGGTGACAATAGAGATCTGTGTCTATCGAACCTGCAGTCAAATGTGCCAAACCTAACTCTGTTAGTCCAAGAATATTCAACATAGAGAGAAAAGTTTCAACATCATAGAGACATGAAGATTCGACGAAGCAGCTAAAAACATACGCATTATTTAACGGTCATTAACGGTCAAATGCTCCACCCATAGGCTATAAAAGAATTGTAACCACTTCAGCCCGGAAAATTTTACCCCCTTAATGACCAGAGCATTTTTTGCAATTCGGTACTGCTTTGCTTTAACTGACAATTGTGCAGTTGTGCGACGCTGTACCCAAACAAAAAATGTTTTTGTCCTTTTTTTTCCCACAAATAGAGCTTTCTTTTGGTGGTATTTGATCACCTCTGTGGTTTTGATTTTTAGCTCTATAAACAAAAAAAAACGACAATTTTGAAAAAAAGCAATATTTTTTACTTTTTGCTATAATAAATATCCCCCAAAAATACCGTATTTATCGGCGTATAACACGCGCCGGCGTATAACACGCGCCGGTGTATAACACGCACCCCAAGTTTAGGAGGGAATTTTAAGGAAAAAAACTTTTAGGAGTAAAGTTTAAGGAAGAAAAACTTACATTAAAATGCCCATCAATGCAGCGTTATCGGTGTCCATCTGCAGCCTTGTCAGTGTTAGTGCAGCCCTGCTCCAGTGTCTATTGGAGCCTTGTCAGTGCAGCTTTGCCCCAGTGCAGAATTGTCAGTGCAGCCTTGTCAGTGCAGCTTTGCCCCAGTGCAGAATTGTCAGTGCAGCCTTGTCAGTGCAGCTTTGCCCCAGTGCAGAATTGTCAGTGCAGCCTTGTGCCAGTGTCCATTGCAGCCTTGTCAGTGCAGCTTTGCCCCAGTGCAGCCATGTCAGTGCAGCCATGTCAGTGCAGCCATGTCAGTGCAGCTTTGCCCCAGCGCAGCCTTACCCCAGTGCAGCCCTGCCCCAGTGCAGCTTTGCCCCAGTGCAGCCTTGCCCCAGTGCAGCCTTGCCTTAGTGCAGCCTTGTGTGATCGCCGTGATCCCTGCCGACATACACAGCCGTGTGTAAATTCAAATATGGCGCCGAGACTACAGGAGATACACATACCCGAGAGTCCTCGGCTTTTCTCGGCGCCACTTACAGTCCCGCCCAGTCCCGCCCTATGATGGACATCACACAGGTCCAATGGCGGGACTTGGCGGGACTGTAAGCGGCGCAGAGAAAAGCCGAGGAATCTCGGGTATGTGTATCTCGGCTCCGCCGAGTCCCTGCAGTCTCGGCGCCATATTTGAATTTACACACGGCTGTGTATGTCGGCAGCGATCGCAGCAATGGCCGCGATCGCTCCCATCACACAAAATTGGCGGGGATCAGCCTATAACACGCACCCACGATTTTCCCCTGATTTTCAGGGGAAAAAAGTGCGTGTTATATGCCGATAAATACGGTATATAAAAAAACACATTTCTTTTTCAGTTTAGGCCGATATGTATGCTTCTACATATTTTTAGTAAAAAAAAGCAATAAGTGTACATTGATTGGTTTGCGCAAAAGTTATAGCGTCTACAAAATAGGGGATAGACTTATGGCATTTTTATTATTATTTTTTTCGTATTAGTAATGGCAGTGATCTGCAATATTTATCAGGACTGTGACATTGCGGCGGACAGATTGGACACTTTTGACACTATTTTGGGGCAATTGACATTTATACAGTGATCAGAGCTAAAAATAGCCACTGATTACTGTGTAAATGTCACTGGCAGGGAAAGGGTTAAACACTAGGAGGTGAGCAAGGGTTTAAGTGTGTTCCCTCAGCGTGGTCTAGCTGTAGGAGATGACAGAGATCACTTCTCCCGATGACAGGGAGCAGTAGATCCCTGTCATGTCACTGTCTCCTTTTCGCAATCGTGGGCCACCAGCTGACATTGAGTCCGCTGGACTGTCAAGCACGCTCCCGCGGGGGGCGTGCGTGCGCCTGCTAGCCTGTGCCATTCTGCTGACGTACATCGGCTTGCGACGATCAAGAAGCTGCTAATGTTGTTTGACTAGTAATAATAACCCTTTCATGCCTAAGGGTAAAACAAACCTTAATGCCTGAAGGCAGTTTTGCAATTTTGACATGTGTTAGTTAAACTGTACATATCTTTGCAACTGCTTAGTGTATCCAGGTGAATTGTACCTTGTTTTTTTCAGGACACATTAGGCTTTCTTTTGGTGGTAAATGTTATTGTATAATTCATGAATTTAGTTTTGTTATTAAAGGAAAACTGGCCAAAAAGGTAAAAAAAATAACAGTTTTTACATTTTGGCTGTATATGTTTTGTCGCTACCATGACCCACCACTAAAAAACAACCCAAAATAACTTCTTCTATTACTGCTATGAATAAATATGCCACATATGTGTGTGTTATATGTTGTTTGTACCCATAATTGGGCCCAGAAACCATAGTGCACATTTTGCCTTTAGGAGGGCAATTAATCCAAGTTAACATTTCAGGTACTATGAATTCATTACAGATACTTTGTGGTATCCAAATAATGGAATTACCCCCCAAATCACTCCATTTTGCAATAAATACCCCCTAAGGTATCTATCTAGGGGTAAATCTTGTGTTTTTAGCCTCTCAATTTTTGTGGGAATAATTTTGAATTTGGTAGGCAAAAACATAAATTGCATTTTTTTCACAAATGTTTCAATTTAGCTATATATTTTGTGCCATTACTTTGACCCACCACCAAAAATCAACCCAAAATAAATTCTCCTACTTCTGACGCGCATGGGGATACTATATACGTGTGCAATATATGTTGTTTTTACCCATTGCAGGATCCAAAAATATGTTGCATTCACAGAGGGCAATTCATCCAAGTCTAATTATCAATGTATACATTACAGACACTCTGCAGTGTGATGTTACTTTTTAAAAGGATAAGTTCACCTTTTGTAACATGTTACATGTTACACCCTCAATATGGGTGTAACATGTAACATGTTACATCTGCCCCCATACCCTCCCGATCCCCCGTTTTTGTGACAGTGAGCAGGGGGAGAAAATCCCCTGCTCACTGTCACAATCTAATGTGATCGAATGTGAAAACTACAAGCCGACAAACTTTGCGGCTGTCGGCTTGTAGTTCTCAATGAACTACCAGGGCGATGTTGAGATCTCTAGGTAGTTCATTGATGCTTCCTGTCATTGTGTAACTGTCTGCCCGTATCGGAGGTTCGGGCAGTCAGATACACAGGCAGTCCACAGGAACGTGTAATTACTCCCACAATCTGCTGACCATGGGTGCAATGCTTTACAGGCTCCTAACAAAGACAAAAAAAATGCATTTTCTTTTTACCTGCAAAAAATGTACATTTTTTTTGTGAAGGTGAATTTCTCCTTTGAAGTCTAACCCAAAACCCTGCGCAAAATGCTGCGTAAACGACTGACATTATTTTATGAAAGGGAAGAAATAAGGCAAACGTTAACCCCCTCCCTCACGATATTTATGGTTTCTAATAATGTGGGATGGTGTGGTACATTTCAAAACAAGGGTGGATGCACAGGCCTGGATTGGAAGGGCAGGTGGGACAGTGGTAACGAGTATCGCATCTTTTGCCGTTTTTGCCACACACGCGACACTTCTTCCTGGGGAATTTGTTGCTTGCTGTGATTGGGATAGGACACAAAAAGTGTCTTTCTGTTAGTCTCCTTACATCCTCTGATTCTGCAGGTTGTCTGGGGTCTTCTTGAAACATCAGGTGTTCTATAATTTTTTCCTGGTACTGCAGGAAGGTGTCAGTACCACCAGATTTTTTATAAAGGACAAATGAATTGTGGATAGCCACCTGGATAAGGTATATTGCAACCTTTTTGTACCAGGTTTTAGATTCCCTCAGCACCAGGTAGGGCTGCAAGATCTGGTCAGAAAGGTCGACTCCACCCATGTATTTGTTGTATTCCATAACGCACAGTGGCTTTTCTTTCTGTGTAGCTGACCCCCGTTCTGTTACAGTCACTGTGCCCTCTGGGTGGATTGTTGTCAGCATATAGACATCTTTTCTGTCTGAGAATTTGACAGCCATCATTTCCTCCTGTTGGTAGCTGAGTGATGTGCCTCTCTGCAAACGTTGTCTCACCAGCTGCTGCGGAAATTCTTTGCGGTTTTTCCGGATGGTCCCACATGCTCCTGTGCCAGCAGCATGCAGGGATCTAAAAAGTGGCACACTGCTGTAGTAGTTGTCGACGTAAAGATGGTAGCCTTGGTGGAGCAGAGGTTGGATCAGTTGCCAGACAAGTTTCCCACTGACTCCAAGATCGTCTGGGCAGCCCTGGGGGTTGAGTTGTCTGTCCCGTCCTTCATAGATCAGAAATCCAAATGTATATCCTGTTGTGCTTTCACACAGTTTGTAAAATTTTATGCCACACCGGGCACGTTTGGATGGTATGAACTGCTTAAAATGCAGTCGGCCTTTGAAATTCATCAGGGATTCATCAATAGAGATATTTTTTTCTGGGGTATAAACCGCTGAAAATTTATTAGACAGAAAAGAAATTAGGGGCCGCAGTTTGAACAGGCGGTCATGTCTAGCGTCACTGCTTGGGGGATACTGCAAATTATCGTTAAAATGCAAAAAGCGCAGCAATGCTTCAAAGTGGTCTCTTGAAATAACTCCAGGAAAAGCTGGCGTGGCATGGATGGGACTAGAGGTCCAATACTGCCGAATTGTAGGCTTTCGGACTAGTCCCATGTTGAGTAACACACCCAGTACAATTCTGAATTCTGTAAGGTGTGTTGGCACCCATCTCCTCCTGTGAGAAGATGTCGGGTGTTGTGCTATAAACTGGGTGGCATTAAGGTTAGTTTGATCAACCATGTGCTGTAGGAGCTCGTCATCCACAAATATCTTGAAGAAATCCACAGGGCCAAAATTTTCAACATTGATATTTATGCCCGGTGAGGCTGTAAATGTTGGTATTTGAGGGGTAAAAGAGCTCGCTGGTATCCAATTAGAAGTGTACTGCTGTGCAACTGATGGGGTGCTACCCTGTACGTCCTCTTGTTGCCTGCTAGTAACAGGCCTTTCATAGTCAGAAGAGCTGCCTGAAGTGACACTTTCACTGTCACAGATGAAATCCTCATCTTCTGAGCCCAACTCAGCTTCACTGTCCGAGCACAGGAGGGCATATGCCTCTTCAACAGTATACCGCCTACTTTCCATTTTTTTGAGATGAACTGTGACAGAAGCGCTAACGCTGAGATGAACTGTGACAGAAGCGCTAACGCTGAGATGAACTGTGACAAGCGATAACGCTGAGATGAACTGTGACAAGCGATAACGCTGAGATGAACTGTGACAAGCGATAACGCTGAGATGAACTGTGACAAGCGATAACGCTGAGATGAACTGTGACAAGCGATAACGCTGAGATGAACTGTGACAGACGCTAACGCTGAGATGAACTGTGACAAGCGATAACGCTGAGATGAACTGTGACAGACGCTAACGCTGAGATGAACTGTGACAGACGCTAACGCTGAGATGAACTGTGACAGACGCTAACGCTGAGATGAACTGTGACAAGCGATAACGCTGAGATGAACTGTGACAAGCGATAACGCTGAGATGAACTGTGACAGACGCTAATGCTGAGATGAACTGTGACAAGCGATAACGCTGAGATGAACTGTGACAGACGCTAACGCTGAGATGAACTGTGACAGACGCTAACGCTGAGATGAACTGTGACAGACGCTAACGCTGAGATGAACTGTGACAGACGCTAATGCTGAGATGAACTGTGACAAGCGATAACGCTGAGATGAACTGTGACAGACGCTAACGCTGAGATGAACTGTGACAAGCGATAACGCTGAGATGAACTGTGACAGACGCTAACGCTGAGATGAACTGTGACAGACGCTAACGCTGAGATGAACTGTGACAGACGCTAACGCTGAGATGAACTGTGACAAGCGCTAACGCTGAGATGAACTTTTACAAGCGCTAACGCTGAGATGAACTTTAACAAGCGATAACGCTGAGATGAACTTTGACAAGCGATAACGCTGAGATGAACTTTGACAAGCGATAACGCTGAGATGAACTTTGACAAGCGATAACGCTGAGATGAACTGTGACAGACGCTAACGCTGAGATGAACTGTGACAGACGCTAACGCTGAGATGAACTTTGACAATCGCTAACGCTGAGATGAACTTTGACAATCGCTAACGCTGAGATGAACTGTGACAAATGCGCTAACGCTGAGATGAACTGTGACAGACGCTAACACTGAGATGAACTTTGACAATCGCTAACGCTGAGATGAACTTTGACAATCGCTAACGCTGAGATGAACTGTGACAAATGCGCTAACGCTGAGATGAACTGTGACAGACGCTAACACTGAGATGAACTTTGACAAGCGATAACGCTGAGATGAACTTTGACAATCGCTAACGCTGAGATGAACTTTGACAAGTGCTAACACTGAGATGAACTGTGACAGACGCTAACGCTGAGATGAACTTTGACAAGCGATAACGCTGAGATGAACTGTGACAAGCGATAACGCTGAGATGAACTTTGACAATCGCTAACGCTGAGATGAACTTTGACAAGTGCTAACACTGAGATGAACTGTGACAGACGCTAACGCTGAGATGAACTTTGACAAGCGATAACGCTGAGATGAACTTTGACAAGCGATAACGCTGAGATGAACTGTGACAAGCGATAACGCTGAGATGAACTTTGACAAGCGATAACGCTGAGATGAACTGTGACAGACGCTAACGCTGAGATGAACTGTGACAAGCGATAACGCTGAGATGAACTGTGACAGACGCTAACGCTGAGATGAACTGTGACAGACGCTAACGCTGAGATGAACTGTGACAAGCGCTAACGCTGAGATGAACTTTGACAAGCGCTAACGCTGAGATGAACTTTGACAAGCGATAACGCTAAGATGAACTTTGACAAGCGATAACGCTGAGATGAACTTTGACAAGCGATAACGCTGAGATGAACTTTGACAAGCGATAACGCTGAGATGAACTGTGACAAGCGATAACGCTGAGATGAACTTTGACAAGCGATAACGCTGAGATGAACTGTGACAAGCGCTAACGCTGAGATGAACTTTGACAAGCGCTAACGCTGAGATGAACTTTGACAAGCGATAACGCTAAGATGAACTTTGACAAGCGATAACGCTGAGATGAACTTTGACAAGCGATAACGCTGAGATGAACTTTGACAAGCGATAACGCTGAGATGAACTTTGACAAGCGATAACGCTGAGATGAACTTTGACAAGTGATAACGCTGAGATGAACTGTGACAGACGCTAACGCTGAGATGAACTGTGACAGACGCTAACGCTGAGATGAACTTTGACAATCGCTAACGCTGAGATGAACTTTGACAATCGCTAACGCTGAGATGAACTGTGACAAATGCGCTAACGCTGAGATGAACTGTGACAGACGCTAACGCTGAGATGAACTTTGACAAGCGATAACGCTGAGATGAACTTTGACAATCGCTAACACTGAGATGAACTTTGACAAGTGCTAACACTGAGATGAACTGTGACAGACGCTAACGCTGAGATGAACTTTGACAAGCGATAACGCTGAGATGAACTGTGACAAGCGATAACGCTGAGATGAACTTTGACAATCGCTAACGCTGAGATGAACTTTGACAAGTGCTAACACTGAGATGAACTGTGACAGACGCTAACGCTGAGATGAACTTTGACAATCGCTAACGCTGAGATGAACTTTGACAAGCGATAACACTGAGATGAACTGTGACAGACGCTAACGCTGAGATGAACTGTGACAGACGCTAATGCTGAGATGAACTTTGACAAGCGATAACGCTGAGATGAACTGTGACAAATGCGCTGAGATGAACAGCTAACACTACTGACTACTGACACTGACACTACTGACACAATGACAATACAAAATATTCTAAAACTGAAACTGTCACTGCTACTGAACTGAAGCTGTCACTGAACCTAAACTAACTAATGCTAACAGGGATGATCAGAGCCTAATCTGAGACCTATTGTGGGTTGATAAGGTATTTTACTTTTTTTTTTTTTTCTCAGAGAAAGATCTCAGTGGAGGCAACACTGTATCAGTTTCCTCACAGACGATCTGAGGAGAAAGATACTCGGAAGCTGTTTGACAGGCTTCCCATTCATGTGCTCGCTGTGATTGGCTGTCACAGTGATCACGTGACTGGGGGTGGGTTTTTCCACCTGTCAATCATTAGTCCGAGACCCGAGGCTGTAAATGACACTCCCCTGTCCTCGCTACGTGCACGCGATCCGGCGCGATCCCGGCCAGAATACATGTACACATATATGCGGCCCCACGGAAAAAAGCCCAGGTATTTGGGGCCGCATATATGTGTACGGTCGGCGGGAAGGGGATAATTAATAATTATAATTATTACTAGTCAAACAACATTAGAATTCTACTATAGGTTGTGGGCGGAGCAATCGACCGGAAATGTACGATTGCGGCGTCGTACAGTTTAGCTGCTTCGTCGAATCTTCTTAGAACATCCGACAGACACATAAGCCTTCAATTGACAGATTAGACCTTAATTCAGATATTCGTACAAATGCACAAACAAAATAAATAAAAAAGAATTTCGGGAGTAACTAAATACATTTATTTTTCAGACGAAACTGAAATTCGGAAACAAAATATTTCAGTGTGCACATGTCTAATAGCTCATGAAATTAATTAGGCAAATTAGCTGTGAAGACCTGAGAGTGTTCCTGACAGGTGGAGGGGAGTGAAAGAGGAATGACAAAGGAGCGAAAAATGTAATTAGATAAAAGATAAAAATAACAAAAAGAACTGCAGAAAAAAGTGGTTTGTACAGGAATATATACGAAAAGAAATTAATAATATGTATGAGGATGTAGATGGAAGTAATTTCCTGAGTAGCATATATGAGCAATATCATACGATATACAGACCTCAAGTGTTGTGCAGAAACAGTTACATGTAAATAATCCCACCAGCCAATAAACTAATTGGAAGGAATAGCCTGATCTAACATTTAATGAGAATGCATGATCTATCAACAGGTTGCCAACATCGCTTTAAAAATAGATGTCCCACCTATGATTGGCTCCTGTAGAGATTTTAGTCTGCAGGGCAAACATCCATTTGGCTATCTTTTCCAAAAGGATGTGATGCATGTCCCCCCTCGTGCAGGTTTTTTAACTCTCTCTATGCCACTGAAACTAAATGAGCTCATATTGGTCAGATGCACATCCCTAAAATGTTTAGAGACATTTGAAATGTTCTTTGCATTGGGATTACAGGTATCTGACATATTGCAACTGACATATTGCACAGGCTGTACATTCTACTACATATACTGTGACAGCAGGCAGGTAAAATCACCTGGTTGCATCCTGGATGGAAAATATGTATGCCCTATATTCAGGCTTTATGCCGACTTATACCACTAGGGGGAGTACTGGGAGTCCTGCAGGGGAAGAGTTAATAAGCCAAACTGAAGTAAGTGGGCTCATTAAGGCCTATATAAAAAAAACCCCAGCATGCTTATGGAGATGCTCCACCCTGGAACCAGTTCTGTGTTTGTGTAGACTGGGGAGTATGGTACCTGTCCTGTCCTGTCCTGTCCTGTCCGGTCCTGTCCGGTGAGTCAACGCCTATGTGGCAAACTTCTAAAACAGGGATATAGGGGCTGGGGCAGCACAAGGCTGCACCTAGTTGATAGATAGGGAATCTACGTGTGTAGTAAGCGGTCAAGCTGACCAGGATTTCTTTTCATGTTTCTTTTTGTTTTGCTGTTATATTTTTCACTGCATATAGTATAAATAAACCGCACCTTTGTTTTTTTTTCACCTATAACGCTGTCTGCTGTACCTGATTTTGTGTGGTGAACCCATTCAGGGGGTCACACACACCTGGTGCCGAGCTAACCCCCTCACAGTTGATGGAGAAGCCGGGGCAGTTTTTTTGTAAGGCCAGCATGGAGGAGATACTGAGACAGCTGGCTCTAGCAAATGCAAATCAGCAGCAGACAAATGTGGGTTTACTAAAGAGCCTTGCAGATCAACAGCAGACAAATTCAACTTTGCAATAGAGCCTTGCACCTCAGCAGCAAGCTCACCAGCAGAGTCTGGAAGCTCAGCAACAAGCCCAGCAGCAATCTGAGGCCTGCTTCATAGACCTGTTGAAGAAGCAAGAGCAGAGTCTCCAACAACAAATGGAGACATTAATGCAGCAACGTCCGCGGACCAGTGAGGCAAGTGGTTCCACTAATACCGCATCCTTTGGTGTGAGCCGTTTACTGACAAAAATGCCTGGAGAGGATGATCCGAAGTTGTTTTTGACCACATTTGAAAGGACTGCTGAAAGGGAAAAGTGGCCTAAGGAGCAGTGGGCTGGACTGGTGGCCCCTCTGTTAACTGGGGAATCGCAGAAAGCTTATTACGACCTAGAGCCTGACCAAGCAAAAGACTATGTGGTGCTAAAAATGGAAATATTGGCACGGCTGGGTGTCACCCTGGCTGTCCGGGCTCATCGTGTACATAACTGGACTTTCCGGCTTGGAAAACCCCCCCAGGTCTCAAATGTATGATCTCATTCACCTGAGCAGGAAGTGGCTGCAGCCAGAGACTTTGACCGCACCAAAGATTGTGGAACGTGTTGTTATGGATCGTTTCCTGAGAGCTCTTCCTACTGCCATCCAAAAGTGGGTAAGCCATGGAGACCCAAAAACTGCAGATAAGCTTGTGGATCTGGTTGAGAGGTACTTGGCTACAGAGAACCTGACCGTCTCTTCCAGGGACTCATGGACTTTCCTCTCGAAGACCAGACCATCCCCAGTGGTGGGTAAGATGACTCCAAGGGGTGAGCGTGGAGAGAGTGAGAGGGTGGGAGTTCTACCTAATGTCTGGCGGGAGCAGCCCGGGAAGCCCAGGCCACAAGAGGCAGCGGAAAAAGATTATTTGCTACCGCTGCCGGCAAGAGGGACATATTGCTGCCAATTGCCCAGTTGTGGATGAACCTGTGCAATGTGACTGACAGACGTCAGTCGCTGTTTGCGACAGTTGCATGCACTGCCATTCGGGGAGCTGAGAAACATTTATGTACAATGTGCATTAATGGTAGAAATGTTGATGTGTTTCTGAATTCAGGTAGCCTGGTGACATTGATAAAAGCTGAATTAGTTACTACAGAGGTCTCTGGGAATAACAAGGTGGCTGTTATTTGTGTGCATGGGGAAACCCGAGAGTATCCTGTGACTTCAGTGTTTTTTGAGACCCCCAAAGGTAACCTCTCTCATCAGGAGGGGTTAGTGTCTCACTTACCACATGATGCCATTGTGGGAAAGGATTTTCCAAAGTTCTGGGAACTTTGGAATTGTCCTGAGCCCCCCACTGGTGCCCCTATAGACCAGGAAGGTGATGACCAGAATTTCTCTCAGAGTGGTGAGGACTCTCCAGAATTTCCCTTGTCGGTATTGGCAGGGGAAACTCGGGAAACTGGGGAGGAGCCAACATCCTCAGACGAAAACATGCCGTCTGTGGAGTTTTCGGGTCTCGAGGTTCACAGGTAAAATTTTGCCACAGAACAGTTAAAAGACCCCACCCTAATAAAGGCATGGGAAAATGTGGTGAAAATAGATGGCAAGATGAACCCAGATAAGACTTGCACTTACTCTTACTTCATTGTGGAAAGGGACTTGCTGTATTGAGTGGCTCAAAGTGCAGAAAAAAACATTGAGCAACTTGTGGTGCCCAGACTTTACAGGAAGTTGGTGTTAGAATTGGCCCATGGGCACATTCTTGGAGGTCATCTGGGGACAGAGAAAACCAGAGAGAGACTATTGCAGAGATTCTATTGGCCTGGGGTCTTGAAGGAAAATTATTGTTCCTCCTGCCCTGTGTGTCAGAAGTCGGAACCTATGCCACATTTCCCGTAACCCGCTGGTACCTCTTCCTATCATTGAGGTCCCCTTTGAGAGGATCGCAGTGGATTTGATAGGTCTGATAATGAAGTCCACTAGGGGGCATCAGTACATTTTGGGTATATTGGACTATGCCACCCAATATCCGGAAGCGATTCCTCTTTGAAATACCTCGGCCAAAATCATAGCCAAAGAGCTATCTCTTGTTTTTGGCCGCGTGGGTATTTGTAAGGAACTGCTTAAGGACCAAGGTACACCCTTTATGTCCTGGGTTATGAAAGAACTATGCAAGTTGTTCAAAGTGGCACAATTGCGTCTGTGTATCACCCAAACAGATGGGTTGGTTGAAAGATTCAACAAAACCTTAAAACAAATGTTAAAGAAGGTGGTGGATAGAGATGTAAAGAATTGAGACTGTCTAATACCCTATTTGATGTGTGCCATTAGGGAGGTACCCCAATCCTCTACGGGTTTCTCACCCTTCGAGTTACTCTCTGGGAGACACCCAAGAGGGCTGCTGGATATCGCCAAGGAAACTTGGCAAAATGAGAGTTCTCCCCACAGGAGTGTGATTGAGCATGTTGCCCTGATGCAAGATAGAATTGCACAAGTAATGCCAATCGTAAAGGAACATCTGGCCCAAGTGCAATTAGCACAGCAGAGAGTGTACAACCGTGGGGCCAAGACCCGTACCTTTTACCCGGGAGATAGGGTGTTGGTGCTAGTCCCTACGGTTGAAAGCAAATTCCTGACCAAATGGCAAGGTCCATACTAAATAATTGAAAAAGTGAGTGAGGTGAACTACAGGGTCAGACAGCCAGGAAGGCGAAAGCCAGAACAGATATATTGCGTCAATCTGCTGAAAGTCTGGAGGGATAGGAAATCCCTAGTTGCAGAGACTTTGTTACCATCCCAGTCTGATTGCTTAGTTCCTGAGGTTGGAGTCGCAGTCACCTTATCGAAACCCCAACAAAAGGAGGATAAAGAGTTTGTACTTCGCAACAAAGAGATTTTCTCTGAGCTGCCGGGACAAACACCTGGCGTAGAGCATGACATTATCACCCCGCCAGGAGAAAGGGTAAAACTAAAACCTTATAGAATACCAGAGGCCCGATTTGAGGCAATACGTGGGGAGGTTCAAAGGATGCTGGAATTGAGTGTGATGGAGGAGTCCCAGAGTGACTGGTCCAGTACTATCGTACTAGTGCCCAAACCAGATGGGAGCTGGCGTTTTTGTAACAACTTTCAACAATTGAATAAAGTTACAAAATTTGACACCTACCCCATGCCGCGTATAGATGAGTTGATCGACCAGCTGGGAACAGCCCGATACATGACAACTCTCGATCTCGCCAAAGGGTATTGGCAAATTCCCCTGGCTGAGTCGGCCAGGGAGAAAACTGCGTTTGTAACCCCAGATGGGGCGTTCCAATATAAGAGAATGCCTTTTGGGTTACAGAATGCGCTGGCAACATTCTAGCGGAAAATGGACAAGATTCTAAGGCCCCCATCAGAAGTATGCTGCAGCTTACCTGGATGATGTGATTTATCCATAGCACAGATTGGGTCTCACATCTGCCAAAAGTGCAAGCAGTCTTAGACTCTATCAGGGAAGATGGGTTTACGGCTAATCCAAAGAAGTGTTCCATTGGACAGGAGGAGGCCAAATATCTTGGGTACACTATTGGGAGGGGAGTGATAAAACCCCAAGTCAATAAAGTCGAGGCCATACAGAGTTGGCCACGTCCCAACAGCAAGAAGCAAGTACGAGCCTTTCTGGGAATCACTGGCTATTATCGACGATTCATTCCCCATTTTGCTTCTCAGGCTGTGCCCTTCACCAACCTGACAAATGGAAAAGAGTCTGTCATAGTTAAATGGTTCCCAGAGGCTGAAGCAGCATTCCAGTCCCTAAAAACAGCCTTATGTAGCCAGCCAGTGTTGTACTTACCAGACTTCTCTAAGGACTTTGTTGTACAAACGAATGCATCAGACGTTGGGTTAGGAGCAGTGTTGTCCCAGGTCTGGAACGAGGAAGAGCACCCAGTCATTTACCTCAGCAGGAAATTGAAGTCCCATGAGGTAAATTACGCCACAATTGAGAAGGAGTGTTTAGCGATGTTGTGGGCTCTAGATTCTCTTCGGTACTATCTGCTAGGTAGGCACTTTGACCTGGTTACTGATCACACTCCTTTAAAGTGGATGGCTCAAAACAAGGAGACCAATAGAAGGATAAATAGGTGTTCCTGGCCCTACAGGAATTCAACTGTACAGTAAAGCATCGCCCTGGCGTTAAAGTAGGGATTGTGGATACTTTGTCTTGGGTAAATGCGTGCCTGACTGCATGTGTTCCAACCCCAAGGTTGAAACAAGGGGGGGAGGGGTGTATGTGACAGCAGGCAGGTAAAATCAACTGGTTGCATCCAGGATGGAAAATATGTATGCCCTAGATTCAGGCTTTATGCCGACTTATACCACTAGGGGGAGTACTGGGAGTCCTGCAGGGGAAGAGCTAATGAGCCCAGCTGAAGTAAGTGGGCTCATTAAGACCTATATAAAAAACCCCAGCGTGCTTGGGGAGATGCTCCACCCTGGAACCAGTTCTGTGTTTGTGTAGACTGCGGAGTATGGTGTCTGTCCTGTGCGGTGAGTCAATGCCTGTGTGGCAAACTTCTGAAACAGGGAGATAGGGACTGGGGCAGCACAAGGCTGTACCTAGTTGATAGATAGGGAATCTATGTGTGTAGTAAGCGGTCAAGCTAACCAGGATTTCTTTTCATGTTTCTTTTTCTGTTTTTCTGTTTGTTTGTTTTTCTGTTATATTTTTCACTGCTTATAGTATAAATAAACCGCACCTTTGTTTTTTTTCACCTATAACACTGTCTGCTGTGCCAGATTTTGTGTGGTGAACCCATCCAGGTGGTCACACACACCCGCTGCCGAACTAACCCCCTCACAGTAGTATAAAGTTTGAGCCACAATTTATGTATGTAGCGCTCTGCTCCTATTATCCAGGCGCTCGCATGTAAATTTAGTTTTTGGCTGAGCTGTAACCAACTCCAGATTGATAAGCCGACCTGAATATAAGCCGAGGAACCTAATTTTACCACAAAAAACTGGGAAAACTTATTGACTCGAGTATAAGCCTAGGGTGAGAAATGCGCTGTAAGTGGAAAAGAGGGTCAACAATGCCCATTTGTAGCTTTACTGTACCCATTTGCATGCCTCACTGTGCCCATTTGCAGCCATAGGTCCCCCGAACTTCAAACTCAGTAGTTAGGGGTTCCTAGATGCCCCCTAGCTGCAGCCAAAATTTGGGGTCTCTGGACCCAAAGGGTCCCGAAATGACATTTGGGGCCCCATATCTCGGGGCCACTTGGTGCTAGGAACCCCAGCTTTGGATATGTTGTAGTGCTAGACCCATTTTGGTTTGCATAATAAATTTGGGGATCCTAGCACCAAGTGGTCCCGAGATACGGGGCCCCAAAATCAGTTCGGAAAATGTCATTCTTTGCACCAGAAAAGTGCTTGACTCGAGTATAAGCAGGGGGGCACTTTCAGCACAAAAAAATGTGCTGAAAAACTCGGCTTATACTCGAGTATATATGGTATATAGTTTACTGGATCTGTTCTGGAATTAACTTGGTTGTGCAGTTCCCACTGTTGCCAGTAGGTGTCACTGGTAACACAGGACAGTGTGCGAACAACTTAGTGAAACTGTAACGAATATTCTTTTTCCAGAAACAGCCCAGTAGGAGGTTCCTGCCGCTGTGCTTTTTGGGAGAGCGTATCTATGGGACAGATGCCATGTGCTTTGAGAGTCCTGACCTTGTGGCCCTCCAGGCCTGAAGGCTAGGTCACTGCAGCTGTGCAAGTAGGGCAAGAAGCCTGTCTGGGGCCTACTACCGCAGAGGTGGTCCTTAGGCTGTCTTGCCTGCTAAGAAGAAGCCGAGCCAAGCTGAGGAAATCCAGGGGAGGACCCTTGCTGGAGAGAGCCAGGATGAAGGCTGGTCTCTCAGAAGGGCCTGGTAACTTACTTTGAGGACGCACCTATCTCTAACCTACCCTCACAGTACTGCCAGGTCGGCTTAAAGGTTCTGGTACTGTGAAGAAGCTGCTCTACAATTCAATCAAGGTAACTAACTGTCTGGCTGCTAAGTTTGTGAGAGAGGCTTATCCAGGCATATACTGGCTGCTAAGGCAATGAGAGAGGCTTGTCCAGACATCTTGCAAGTTGCTAGATCTGTGGCAGAGATCTGCCCAGCCATACAAGATTTACAGAGAGAAAGCTGTGTTTTGTCCTTTATTCTGAAGAGTCTGTAAGTGATCTGCTACAAGAAAAAAAGTATCTGCAACTCCCCTTCAACCTCTTTACTGCTACTTCTTTCAAGTTTTTTTTTTTTCATTAAAGCACTGAAGAGAAAAGAACTAAGTGACTGGTGCATACTTTGGTGGGTGCAAGGCCCAATATAGACTCTAAGTCTCTGATATGGTGAACTGTGGGTAAGGGGTGACGGCAAAGACCCAATTTAAACCAGCAGCTCTTCGGGGGTCAGTGCTACATGTATTTTTACAAATAGGATAAATGATCTCTGTGGTTCTAGAAGTGATAGTTACAGTGCCTTTACAATGTTTGATGCAGTAGCGACAGGTTCTTAAACCACAACAGTAAGAGCCTGCTACCAAAAACCACATTTTTTGTGGCTGTAAAAAGAAAAAAAGTCCGGGGGACAACAGATTCCCTAAAGTCTGTGAACATCTATTGGAAAATCTGCAACCCTTCTGCACAATGGCTGCAAAAACAGTTTCTCAGACAGCTAGAGGTCAGGTGAAGGGAATTTCGTGCACATCCATTGCGCAAAGTGTATAGACTCCCGCTGTCACCACATCGCCTAACAAAGTAACATCTAAAATATTAATGGAAGTTTTCCCACTCTCGAGTGAGAATTCCAAGTTCAAATTATTACTATTGGCAAACTGGATAAACTGCATCAAAGAAGTATCAGTATTGGTCCATATAAGGATCAAGCCATCAATATACCTGGCATACCAAAAAATATATTGCTTATATGAGTTAAGGTGGGAGAACAAGAAGTGTTCCTCCCACCACCCCATATAAAGGCTTGCCATTGAAGGTGTGAACTTGGCGCCCATAGAGACTCCCTGGCACTGAAGGTGAAAAAACTCCTTTGAACAATAGGCCCAGCTCCAGCTTGACCATGCACTCATCTTGGCTCTCAAGCTCCTTCAGCCCTGCCTGCAGCCTGCAGTTTTTCGCCTTCATCTAGCCTCCCCCATTCCTGAGTGCAGCCAGCCCGGGGTGGCATGGATGGTATGGTCCGACTGGGACTGGGATTGACCCAGTCTGATAGCTTGATAGCCTCAAACCCTGTAGTCATAACTGCA
The DNA here is from genome assembly GCA_037952925.1 of Lithobates clamitans. Lineage (NCBI taxonomy): Eukaryota > Metazoa > Chordata > Amphibia > Anura > Ranidae > Lithobates > Lithobates clamitans. The sequence continues at coordinate 2,937,623 of JBBGZY010000034.1, forward strand.
GTCATTAGTTGGCTGCTGGGTACAATCTGGGGGGGGGGGGGGGGGGCAAAAGCCTGCAAGCCCTGACCGTGGAATGCCATTGTGAACTGCTGAGTGGCTTTGATACTGCTGCTTTGGGGAGCCCTGGACTCCATGTTCTGGAGGACTCTGTCAGTCTGAGGTTATACAGTACAAAGGTATAGTATTGTCTGCACTGTCTACAGCTGATTATAAGGACTGTATAGATTGTGGATGCTTATGGATGCTGAATGCCAGTTCATGCTTTGCTGTTACTATTGCTACTACCACTGCTATCCTTGCTGTCTTGTGCTATTGTTTGCAGTCTGTGTCTATAACCACCTGTATCTGAGACTACTACTGCTCCAGCTGCTTATGCTTGGCCATGACAATATCTGGCCCTTTTTTTTGCTCAGCTGTTTAACTAGCTAAAACTAGCTGTAATGGAGTTGGCTATTCAGCTATGTGTATTTGACTGCTTGGCCTTAGGACTCTCTGCTTTGTCTGCCCTGTATGCATGCCTGCTCATTTTTTGAAGTCTTTAAACTGTAAAATACAGATATAGATCACAGACTAGTGCTCTAGAGAGGGCTAGTCATGACAAGGGACAAGGGGATGCAGATCCTAGTTTTCAGAAGCTGGTGGCCTCTTTTCACAAGGTAACGGTCTACAAAAGAGAAAAATAAACTAAAAAGTAGAGATGAGCAAACAGTTTGAGCCAAGCATAAGTCCTTCCCGAACTTCGCCTGTTCGCCCATTCAGTGAACATTCGAACTTCCGGGTAGCTCTGTAAAATGTTCGCCTGCTGAGCGCCCCACATTGCACTGCATACTTCACAGTGCATTCTAGGGCCCCAATTGGATGAAGCCTTGCAATTGACTGCTGGTCAGGGGCAAGGCTTCGCCAATTAGCACTGTGAGAACCCTGATTGGACAAAGTGATGATTACTTTCTCCAATCCCGGCTCAGTACTCCTAAACCCACCCACACTATAAAAGCTAACTTACCATAGCCAGCATAATTGGCAGTCATGTTTCACCAGCCGCAGCCTATTGCCAAGTTGGCTCCAGTAATGATGAGGATGAAAGAGACAATGAGGTCATTGACATGACTTGGGTACCGGATAGAGCAGCAGAGGAAAGTAAGGGGGAAAAACAACCCCAACGAGGCAGGATGTCCTCCAAAGGCAGGCATCATGGAAGAGTAGAGAGTAGCCACCCTATGCCATCAGATTTAGACATTAAAGCTGTGTGTTGTTATTTTGAGGGGACAGCAAATTTACACTGTTATACAAACTGTACACTCACTACTTTACATTGTAGCAAAGTGGCATTCCTTCAGTGTTGTCACATGAAAAGATATAATTAAAATATTTACAAAAATGTGAGGTGTACTCACTTTTGCGAGCTACTGTATACAGTGCAGGCAGTGTATTAGTATATTTATGGTGGTGGCCCTATGACCGAGACCGATATGGATCACATAAACATGCAACAAGACTTACAACATAGAACTGAGGTGTGCCTTGGTGGTCTGGTCAGTATGCCAAGAAAAGGGAGCATACCCAAGATAAGTAATGGGTAAATATGGAGAAGGATGTGCTGAGAAGTGCCCTGAAAAAGGGAAGGCAGAGAAAGTATCGCGTACTGAAATCGACAAGGAGCAAGGGCGAGTGGGCTGCTTAAATACCGCCCCAGACTCCTCCCAAAAAATTCAGGCCACCATACCGGCCTTCTTATTTATGGTGGTGGCCCTATGACCGTGACAGATATGGATCATATAAACACGCAACAAGACTTACAACATAGATAGACCTGAAGTGTGCCTTGGTGGTCTGGTTGGTATGCCAAGAAAAGGGGCAAAAGACTCAGGGGAATAACTCTTTATTGATTCTGTGGTTACCGAGCCAGCTTGGTGAAGGCCTGTGCCATTTTCACCTAAGGATTTGGGATGTATGTAGCAAAGCAAGCAGACTTCCATCTGCCTAACTTCTTGATCACGTGGTCTGGTACTCCATGCTGGGATGCAGCAGAAGCTGCTCCATTTCTAAAGGATTGTCCAGAGAACTGACTGGGGTTAAGGCCCAAGTTGCCTAGCAGGATCCTGACGTGCCTGATAAACTGGCTGCCACTCAAGGGGCTGGTCAGAAAGGGTAGCGATGGGCTACCATCTGATCAGCTGGGTAGATGGGACAGTAGATTCAGTTTGGTTTGCAGTAGAACATGCAAACAGGCAAACAATTTGTGCGAACACTGTTAAAGTCTATGGGATGCAAATGTGAAAAATTAAAAGTGCATATTTTAACCACTTCCCGCCCGCCCTATAGCGGATTGACGTCCGGGAAGTGGTTCTGTTATCCTGACTGGGCGTCATATGACGTCCAGCAGGATAACATGCCGCAGCGCGCCCCCGGGGGCGCGCATCGCGGCGATCGGTGGAGCGGTGTGTCAGTCTGACACACCGCTACACTGATCTTGGTAAAAAGCCTCCGGCGGAGGCTCTTTACCACGTGATCAGCCGTGTCCAATCACGGCTGATCACGCTGTCAATAGGAAGAGCCGTTGATCGGCTCTTCCTCACTCGCGTCTGACAGACGCAAGTAGAGGAGAGCCGATCGGCGGCTCTCCTAGCAGGGGGGGTCTGCTCTGATTGTTTATCAGCGCAGCCCCCCCTCAGATCACCCCACTGGACTACCAGGGATGCCACTAGGACCACCAGGGAAGGGGCAACGTGGATGGCCAGGTATGTACCCCATGGCCATCCACATGTGCCCAATCTGTGCCAATCAGTGCCCACAAATGGGCACTGATTGGCACTATTATGTCCATGATATGCCCAGATCTGCCCAGCAATGCTCTATCAGTGCCACCTGTCATTGCCCATCGGTGCCACCTGTCATTGCCCGTCAGTGCCCATCTGTGCCAATCTGTGCCCATCAGTGCCCACCTATCAGTGCCCATCAGTGCCACACATCAGAGCCACACATAAGTACCCATCAGTGCCACCCATATATACCAATCAATGCCACCTACGAGTGCCCATCAGTGCCGCATACCAGTGCCACCTATCAGTGCCCATCAGTGCCGCCTATCAGTGCCCATCATCAGTGCCCTTTAGTGCCACCTCATCAGTGCCACCTCATTGGTGCCACCTCATCGGTGCCCATCAGTGCCGCCGTATCAGTGCCCATCAGTGCAGCCATATCAGTGACCATTATTGAAGGAGAAAGCGTACTTATTTACAAAAAATTTAACAGAAACAAAGAAAAACTAGTTTTTTTTCGAAATTTTCGGTCTTTTTTTATTTGTTGCGCAAAAAATAAAAACCGCAGAGGCGATCAAATACCACCAAAAGAAAGCTCTATTTGTGGGAACAAAATGATAAAAAATTTGTTTGGGTACAGTGTAGCATGACCGCGCGATTGTCATTCAAAGTGCAACAGCGCTGAAAGGTGAAAATTGGGCTGGGCGGGAAGGTGTCTAAGTGCCTGGTATTGAAGTGGTTAAAGGCTTATTTGCAAGTTATTGTCATAAGCAGTGTTTGGGGACCCAGATCCTGCCCCAGGGGACATGTATCAATGCAAAAACAAAGTTTTTTAGAAACTTTTTCGGAGCAGTTAGTTTAACCACTTGCCGACCGCCTACCGCATATATACTGCGGCAGAATGGCACGGGCAGGCAAAATCACGTACCCATACGTGATCTGCCTCCCGCGGGCGGGGGGTCCGATCGGACCCCCCCCCGGTGCCATCGGCGGTCGGCATCTGACTGGGAGCGTCGGGAGGCGAGGGGGAGACCATCCGATCGTGGCCCCCCCCTCGCGATCGCTCCCAGCCAATGGGAATCCTCCTCTGCCTGTGTGTCGTTTCACACAGGCAGAGGATGTGATGTCATCTCTCCTCGGTCTGGCAGTTTCCGTTCCAGCGCCGAGGAGAGAAGACAAGTGAGTGCACAACACACACACACACACACACAGTAGAACATGCCAGGCATACCTTACACCCCCGATCCCCCCCCGATCGCCCCCCGATCCCCCCCCAATCACCCCCCCCCCCTGTCACAAACTGACATTAGCAGTATTTTTTTTTTTTTTTTTTTTCTGATTACTGCATAGTGTCAGTTTGTGACAGTTAGTGTTAGGGCAGTTAGTGTTAGGCCCCCTTTAGGTCTAGGATACCCCCCTAACCCCCCCTAATAAAGTTTTAACCCCTTGATCACCCCCCCTCACCAGTGTCGCTAAGCGATCATTTTTCTGATCGCTGTATTAGTGTCGCTGGTGACGCTAGTTAGGAACGTAAATATTTAGGTTCGCCGTCAGTGTTTTATAGCGACAGGGACCCCCATATACTATCTAATAAATGTTTTAACCCCTTGATTGCCCCCTAGTTAACCCTTTCACCACTGATCACTGTATAACTGTTACGGGTGACGCTGGTTAGTTCGTTTATTTTTTATAGTGTCAGGGCACCCGCCGTTTATTACCGAATAAAGGTTTAGCCCCCTGATCGCCCGGCGGTGATATGCGTCGCCCCAGGCAGCGTCAGATTAGCGCCAGTACCGCGAACACCCACGCACGCAGCATGCGCCTCCCTTAGTGGTATAGTATCTCAACGGATCAATATCTGATCCGATCAGATCTATACTAGCGTCCCCAGCAGTTTAGGGTTCCCGAAAACGCAGTGTTAGCGGGATCAGCCCAGATACCCGCTAGCACCTGCGTTTTGCCCCTCCGCCCAGCCCAGCCCAGCCCACCCAAGTGCAGTATCGATCGATCACTGTCACTTACAAAACACTAAACGCATAACTGCAGCGTTTGCAGAGTCAGGCCTGATCCCTGCGATCGCTAACAGTTTTTTTGGTAGCGTTTTGGTGAACTGGCAAGCACCAGCCCCAGGCAGCGTCAGGTTAGCGCCAGTACCGCTAACACCCACGCACGCACCGTATACCTCCCTTAGTGGTATAGTATCTGAACGGATCAATATCTGATCCGATCAGATCTATACTAGCGTCCCCAGCAGTTTAGGGTTCCCAAAAACGCAGTGTTAGCGGGATCAGCCCAGATACCTGTTAGCACCTGCGTTTTGCCCCTCCGCCCGGCCCAGCCCACCCAAGTGCAGTATCGATCGATCACTGTCACTTACAAAACACTAAACGCATAACTGCAGCGTTCGCAGAGTCAGGCCTGATCCCTGCGATCGCTAACAGTTTTTTTGGTAGCGTTTTGGTGAACTGGCAAGCACCAGCCCCAGGCAGCGTCAGATTAGCGCCAGTACCGCTAACACCCACGCACGCAGCATACACCTCCCTTAGTGGTATAGTATCTGATCGGATCAATATCTGATCCGATCTGATCTATACTAGCGTCCCCAGCAGTTTAGGGTTCCCAAAAACGCAGTGTTAGCGGGATCAGCCCAGATACCTGCTAGCACCTGCGTTTTGCCCCTCCGCCCGGCCCGGCCCAGCCCACCCAAGTGCAGTATCGATCGATCACTGTCACTTACAAAACACTAAACGCATAACTGCAGCGTTCGCAGAGTCAGGCCGGATCCCTGTGATCGCTAACAGTTTTTTTTGTAGCGTTTTGGTGAACTGGCAAGCGCCAGCGGCCTAGTACACCCCGGTCGTAGTCAAACCAGCACTGCAGTAACACTTGGTGACGTGGCGAGTCCCATAAGTGCAGTTCAAGCTGGTGAGGTGGCAAGCACAAGTAGTGTCCCGCTGCCACCAAAAAGACAAACACAGGCCCGTCGTGCCCATAATGCCCTTCCTGCTGCATTCGCCAATCCTAATTGGGAACCCACCGCTTCTGCAGCGCCCGTACTTCCCCCATTCACATCCCCAACCAAATGCAGTCGGCTGCATGAGAGGCATTTTTATGTCCTCCCGAGTACCCCTACCCAACGAACCCCCCAAAAAAGATGTTGTGTCTGCAGCAAGCGCGGATATAGGCGTGACACCCACTATTATTGTCCCTCCTGTCCTGACAATCCTGGTCTTTGCATTGGTGAATGTTTTGAACACTACCATTCACTAGTTGAGTATTAGCGTAGGGTACAGCATTGCACAGACTAGGCACACTTTCACAGGGTCTCCCAAGATGCCATCGCATTTTGAGAGACCCGAACCTGGAACCGGTTACAGTTATAAAAGTTAGTTACAAAAAAAAGTGTAAAAAAAAAAAAAAAAAAAAAACACAAACAAAAATATAAAATAAAAATAGTTGTCGTTTTATTGTTCTCTCTCTCTCTATTCTCTCTCTATTGTTCTGCTCTTTTTTACTGTATTCTATTCTGCAATGTTTTATTGTTGTTATGTTTTATCACGTTTGCTTTTCAGGTATGTAATTATTTATACTTTACCGTTTACTGTGCTTTATTGTTAACCATTTTTTTGTCTTCAGGTATGCCATTCACGACTTTGAGTGGTTATACCAGAATGATGCCTGCAGGTTTAGGTATCATCTTGGTATCATTCTTTTCAGCCAGCGGTCGGCTTTCATGTAAAAGCAATCCTAGTGGCTAATTAGCCTCTAGACTGCTTTTACAAGCAGTGGGAGGGAATGCCCCCCCCCCCCAACATCTTCCGTGTTTTTCTCTGGCTCTCCTGTCTCAACAGGGAACCTGAGAATGCAGCCGGTGATTCAGCCAGCTGACCATAGAGCTGATCAGAGACCAGAGTGGCTCCAAACATCTCTATGACCTAAGAAACCGGAAGCTACGAGCATTTTATGACGTAGATTTCGCCGGATGTAAACAGCGCCATTGGGAAATTGGGAAAGCATTTTATCACACCGATCTTGGTGTGATCAGATGCTTTGAGGGCAGAGGAGAAATCTAGGGTCTAATAGACCCCAATTTTTGCAAAAAAGAGTACCTGTCACTACCTATTGCTATCATAGGGGATATTTACATTACCTGAGATAACAATAAAAATGATTTAAAAAAAAAAAAAAATGAAAGGAACAGTTTAAAAATAAGATAAAAAAATAATAATAATAAAGAAAAAAAAAAAAAAAAAAAAAAAAAGCACCCCTGTCCCCCCTGCTCTCGCGCTAAGGTGAACGCAAGCGTTGGTCTGGCGTCAAATGTAAACAGCAATTGCACCATGCATGTGAGGTATCGCCGCGAAGGTCAGATCGAGGGCAGTAAGTTTAGCAGTAGACCTCCTCTGTAAATCTAAAGTGGTAACCTGTAAAGGCTTTTAAAGGCTTTTAAAAATGTATTTAGTTTGTCGCCACTGCACGTTTGTGCGCAATTTTAAAGCATGTCATGTTTGGTATCCATGTACTCGGCCTAAGATCATCTTTTTTATTTCATCAAACATTTGGGCAATATAGTGTGTTTTAGTGCATTAAAATGTAAAAAAGTGTGTTTTTTTTCCCCAAAAAATGCGTTTGAAAAATCGCTGCGCAAATACTGTGTGAAAAAAAAAAATGAAACACCCACCATTTTAATCTGTAGGGCATTTGCTTTAAAAAAAATATATAATGTTTGGGGGTTCAAAGTAATTTTCTTGCAAAAAAAAATTATTTTTTTATGTAAACAATAAGTGTCAGAAAGGGCTTTGTCTTCAAGTGGTTAGAAGAGTGGGTGATGTGTGACATAAGCTTCTAGATGTTGTGCATAAAATGCCAGGACAGTTCAAAACCCCCCCAAATGACCCCATTTTGGAAAGTAGACACCCCAAGCTATTTGCTGAGAGTCATGTTGAGTCCATGGAATAATTTATATTGTGACACAAGTTGCGGGAAAGAGACAATTTTTTATTTTTTTTATTTTTTTTTGCGCAAAGTTGTCACTAAATGATATATTGCTCAAACATGCCATGGGAATATGTGAAATTACACCCCAAAATACATTCTGTTGCTTCTCCTGAGTACGGGGATACCACATGTGTGGGACTTTTTGGGAGCCTAGCCGCGTACGGGACCCCGAAAACCAAGCACCGCCTTCAGGCTTTCTAAGGCCGTAAATTTTTGATTTCACTCTTCACTGCCTATCACAGTTTCGGAGGCCATGGAATGCCCAGGTGGCACAAACCCCCCCCAAATGACCCCATTTTGGAAAGTAGACACCCCAAGCTATTTGATGAGAGGTATAGTGAGTATTTTGCAGACCTCACTTTTTGTCACAAAGTTTTGAAAATTGAAAAAAGAAAAAAAAAAATTTTTTTTCTCGTCTTTCTTTATTTTCAAAAACAAATGAGAGCTGCAAAATACTCACCATGCCTCTCAGCAAATAGCTTGGGGTGTCTGCTTTCCAAAATGGGGTCATTTGGGGGGGGTTTGTGCCACCTGGGCATTCCATGGCCTCCGAAACTGTGATAGGCAGTGAGGAGTAAAATCAAAAATGTACGCCCTTAGAAATCCTGAAGGCGGTGCTTGGTTTTCGGGGTCCCGTACGCGGCTAGGCTCCTAAAAAGTCCCACACATGTGGTATCCCCGTACTCAGGAGAAGCAGCTAAATGTATTTTGGGGTGCAATTCCACATATGCCCATGGCCTGTGTGAGCAATATATCATTTAGTGACAACTTTGTGCAAAAAAAAAAAAAAAAAATTTGTCACTTTCCCGCAACTTGTGTCAAAATATAAAACATTCCATGGACTCAACATGCCTCAAAGCAAATAGCTTGGGGTGTCTACTTTCCAAAATGGGGTCATTTGGGGGGGTTTTATGTCATCTGGGCATTTTATGGCCTTCAAAACTGTGATAGGTAGTGAGGAGTAAAATCAAAAATGTACGCCCTTAGAAATCCTGAAGGCGGTGCTTGGTTTTCGGGGCCCCGTACGCGGCTAGGCTCCCAAAAAGTCCCACACATGTGGTATCCCCGTACTCAGGAGAAGCAGCTAAATGTATTTTGGGGTGCAATTCCACATATGCCCATGGCCTGTGTGAGCAATATATCATTTAGTGACAACTTTTTGTAATTTTTTTTTTTTTTTGTCATTATTCAATCACTTGGGACAAAAAAAATGAATATTCAATGGGCTCAACATGCCTCTCAGCAAATTCCTTGGGGTGTCTACTTTCCAAAATGGGGTCATTTGTGGGGGTTTTGTACTGCCCTGCCATTTTAGCACCTCAAGAAACGACATAGGCAGTCATAAATTAAAGGCTGTGTAAATTCCAGAAAATGTACCCTAGTTTGTAGACGCTATAACTTTTGCGCAAACCAATAAATATACACTTATTGACATTTTTTTTACCAAAGACATGTGGCCGAATACATTTTGGCCTAAATGTATGACTAAAATTGAGTTTATTGGATTTTTTTTAGAACAAAAAGTAGAAAATATCATTTTTTTTCAAAATTTTCGGTCTTTTTCCGTGTATAGCGCAAAAAATAAAAACGGCAGAGGTGATCAAATACCATCAAAAGAAAGCTCTATTTGTGGGAAGAAAAGGACGCAAATTTCGTTTGGGTACAGCATTGCATGACCGCGCAATTAGCAGTTAAAGCGACGCAGTGCCGAATTGTAAAAAGTGCTCTGGTCAGGAAGGGGGTAAAACCTTCCGGGGCTGAAGTGGTTAATAATGCTTCAAGTGAAACAATATAAAAATGAAATATTCCTTTATACAGTCAAATCCATAAATATTGGGACATCGACACAATTCTAATCTTTTTGGCTCTATACACCACCACAATGGATTTGAAATGAAACAAACAAGATGTGCTTTAACTGCAGACTTTCAGCTTTAATTTGAGGGTATTTACATCCAAATCAGGTGAACGGTGTAGGAATTACAACAGTTTGTATATGTGCCTCCCATTTTTTAAGGGACCAAAAGTAATGGGACAGATTAACAATCATCCATCAAACTTTCACTTTTTAATACTTGGTTGCAAATCCTTTGCAGTCAATTACAGCCTGAAGTCTGGAATGCATAGACATCACCAGACGCTGGGTTTCATCTCTGACGATGCTCTGCCAGGCCTCTACTGCAACTGTCTTCAGTTCCTGCTTGTTCTTGGGGCATTTTCCCTTCAGTTCTGTCTTCAGCAAGTGAAATGCATGCTCAATCAGATTCAGGTCAGGTGATTGACTTGGACATTGCATAACATTCCACTTCTTTCCCTTTAAAAACTCTTTGGTTGCTTTCGTAGTATGCTTCATGTCATTGTCCATCTGCACTGTGAAGTGCCGTCCAATGAGTTCTGAAGCATTTTGCTGAATATGAGCAGATAATATTGCCCGAAACACTTCAGAATTCATTCTGCTGCATTTGTCAGCAGTCACATCATTAATAAATACAAGAGAACCAGTTCCATTGGCAGCCATACATGCCCACACATGACACTACCACCACCATGCTTCACTGATGAGGTGGTATGCTTTGGATCATGAGCAGTTCCTTTCCTTATCCAAACTCTTCTCTTCCCATCACTCTGGTACAAGTTGATCTTGGTCTCATCGGTCCATAGGATGTTGTTCCAGAACTGTGAAGGCTGTTTTAGATGTTGTTTGGCAAACTCTAATCTGGCCTTCCTGTTTTTGAGGCTCACCAATGGTTTACATCTTGTGGTGAACCCTCTGTATTCACTCTGGTGAAGTCTTCTCTTGATTGTTGACTTTGACACACATTCACCTACCTCCAGGAGAGTGTTCTTGATCTGGCCAACTGTTGTGAAGGGTGTTTTCTTCACTAGGGAAAGAATTCTTCTGTCATCCACCACAGTTGTTTTCCGTGGTCTTCCGGGTCTTTTGGTGTTGCTGAGCTCATCAGTGTGTTCTTTCTTTTTAAGGACGTTCCAAACAGTTGATTTGGCCACGCCTAATGTTTTTGCTATCTCTCTGATGGGTTTGTTTTGTTTTTTCAGCCTAATGATGGCTTGCTTCACTGATAGTGACAGCTCTTTGGATCACATATCGAGAGCTGACAGCAACAGATTCCAAATGCAAATAGCACACTTGAAATGAACTCTGGACCTTTTATCTGCTCCTTGTAAATGGGATAATGAGGGAATAACACACACCTGGCCATTGAACAGCTGAGCAGCCAATTGTCCCATTACTTTTGGTCCCTTAAAAAGTGGGAGGCACATATAGAAACTGTTGTAATTCCTACACCGTTCACCTGATTTGGATGTAAATACCCTTAAATTAAAGCTGAAAGTCTGCAGTTAAAGCACATCTTGTTTGTTTCACTTCAAATCCATTGTGGTGGAGTATAGAGCCAAAAAGATTAGAATTGTGTCAATGTCCCAATATTTATGGACCTGACTGTATATGGTGCCGCCTGGGGGGTGTCCTTAGTATGCCTGTAAAGTAGCTCATCTTTCCCATGTTTATACCAGTACCACAGCAAAATGACAGTTCTAAAGGAAAAAATTTCATTTAAAACTGTTCACAGCTGTAATGTATTGTCGGATCCCAGCAATATAGATAAAAATGCCAGAATAAAAAAATGCTGTGGATGTTTCCCCCAAAATCCATACCAGGCCCTCAGGTCTGGTATGGATATTAAGGGAAACCCCAAACCAACAGTTTAAAAAAAAAATGGCATGGGGGTCCCCCAGGCACTATATACTCCAAACAACAGTATATCTAATATATGGCCTGCCCTATATACTCTGTCTGTTACAAACCCTCCAGTAGCTCTGAATGTGTGTTCAGAATGCACGCTGGATGCAGGACAGGCCAGTAGCTCAATTGCATATTGAGCAAGTTCTGGTCAGTGGTCAATCCTCAAGACCCAGTAACCCAGTAGATGCTCTGTTGGAAAGGTCTCCAAGTCTGCTCTTGCCCCTAGATATTCCTGCACCATATAATACAGACGCTGGCAATGGTTGCTTGAACCGATCAGACCTTGGCACTGAGGACTGAAAAATTGTTTAACCACTGCACGCCAATATACGTCGGCACAATGGCAGCGGTAGGCAAATGGGTGTACTTGTGCACCCCCTTTAACTGGCAAGGTTAGCAGGCGTGCACACCGCGTACAGCATGATCGTGCCCGCGGGACCCGCGGACTCGATGTCCACCGGTGTCCCAGCGATCGTGTCACAGAGCCGCAGAACGGGGAGATGCCTATGTAAACAAGGCATTTTCCTGTTCTGTCTAGTGACATGACAGAGATCACTGCTTCCTATCATCAGAGTGATCGCTGTCATGTGAGTGGAAGCCCATCCCCCCCACAGTTAGAATCACTCCCTAGGACACACCTAACCCCTTGATTGCCCCCCTAGTGTTTCACCCCTTTCCTGCCAGTGTCATTTACACCAGAGGCAATGCTAGGGGGGTGCGGTCCGCACCCGGGTGACACCCGCTAGAGGGGTGACACCCCCCAGATGGTGAGGAAAGCCCTGTGTTTTTTTTTTTTTTCAGCTGACCCGTTCACCCCGCAGCCTGCTGGGCTGCAACAACATACCTCCAGAACCGCGCCTGGTGTGTCACTGTGTGAGTGTGTCCTCCTTCTTCTTCCTCCTCCCTACCCTACTGAGCCAGCGAGCCTCAGCCTGTCACATCTCACACTGCACTGCAGACATGATGATGACGTCACTACACAAACAACTAGTATCTCATCACGGGCGGCGCGGCGGCTGCACGCTGTGAAGCTGCCCTCCTCTCCAGACTCCAGCTGCCGCCCAGCGCCCAGATTCAGAACAGGTGCGGAGGAGGTGTCCTGGTGTCCACCGCTGGCCCGAGCCCAGGGTGAGGGGTGTGTGTGTGTGGGTGGGGAGGGTGTGTCCTGGTGTCCACCACCGGCCCGAGCCCAGGGTGAGGTGTGTGTGTGTGTGTGTGTGTGTGTGTGTGTGTGTGTGTGTGTGTGTGTGTGTGTGTGTGTGTGGGAGGGGGGGTGTCACACCATGTTATACCGCACCAGGTGAAACCAACCCTAGTGACGCCACTGATTTACACACTAGTCAGTGCATTTTTATAGCACTGATCGCTGTATAATTGACAATGGTCCCAAAATAGCGTCAAAAGTGTCCGATGTGTGCGCCATAATGTCGCAGTCACAATAAAAATCGCAGATCACCGCCATTACTAATAAAAAAAAAAAAATTAATAATAAAAATTCCATAAAACTATCCCCTATTTTGTAGACGCTATATCTTTTGCGCAAATCATTATACGCTTAGTTTACCAAAAATATGTAGAATAATACATATCGGCCTAAACTGAGGAAAAAATTTGTTTTTTTATATATATTTTTGGGGGGTATTTATTATAGCATAAAGTAAAAAATATTGCTTTTTTTTTCAAAATTGACGCTTTTTTTATGTTTATATTGCAAAAAATAAAAACCGCAGAGGTGATCAAATACCACCAAAAGAAAGCTCTATCTGTGGGGAAAAAAAAGGGCATCAATTTTGTTTGGGTGCAATGTTGCACGGCAGCCCGATTGTCAGTTAAAGTGACACAGTGCCGAATCGCAAAAAGTGCTCTGGTCAAGAAGGGGGTGAAAGCTTCCGGTGCTGAATCAGTGAAAGGCATCGGTCAGCCCTCCACCTTCTCCATCACTCTTCCTCTGACTGAACGAAGCCTCAGCAACACGTTGTCCAGCACCAGGAAATGGTAACCTCCCAGGGTCTGGAAATGCGTTTCACAAACCCTTCTCCAAGGCCTCCTGAAGATGTTTCATCCTCTACTCCCTCTGCGAAGGCAGGATAAGTTCTGTAATGTTCTATACACATGCAGACTTTTTGACCGGGCTGGTCCGACACTCTATCCGACGGACTTTCGGCGGACTTCCGACGGACTTTCCGAACAAATGGATTTGCCTACACATGAGCACACCAAAGTCCGATGGATTTGTACGTGATGACGTACGACCGGACTAAAATCAGGAAGTTGATAGCCAATAGCTGCCCTAGCGTCGTTTTTTTGTCCGTCGGACTAGCATACAGACGAGCGGACTTTTCGATAGGAACTGGGTCCGGCAAAGTTCCGACGTAAAGATTTGAAACATGTTCCAAATGTAAAGTCTGTTAGATTTTTGACTGAAAAGGTCCGCTGCAGGTCCGATGAAACCCACACGCGGTCGAATTGTCCGCCGGACTCGGTCCGTCGGACCAGTCCGGTCGAAGAGTCCGCTCGTGTGTATGCGGCATAACTTTACCCTTGTAACGTGGATCAAGAAGGGTTGCCAGCCAATAATGATCCCTCTCCTTGATACCATGAAGCATAGGGTCCTTTTGCAGGCTTTGCAGAATCAGGGAGGCCATGCAGTGTAAGTTTGCAGAGGCATTTGATTCTGAGTCCTCTGGGTCACTAAGGATCACATTATCCGTAAGTACCTCCTCCCAGCCTCGTACAACTTCTTAGGTTTCTGAGTACTGAAAACCATCCCTTGAAGACTGCTGCTGAGTGTTATCCTCTACATCCATACTGACACAATCCTCCTCCTCTTCTTCCTTTGTGTTTGGCGGGCCCGCAGGAATGCTATCTGGATAAAGGGGGCGAGGAGAGGAGAGGAGAGGAGAGGAGAGGAGAGGAAAGGAAATAATCCTCTACCTCCCGCTGTTCTGCCTCAAGTGACCTGTCCATGATTCCACAAAGCGTGCGCTACAGCAGGAAGACTAGAGGGACAGTGTCACTGATGCATGCATTGTCACCTCTCACCATCCTTGTAGCCTCCTCAAATGGTGACAGGACAGTACATACATCCTTGATCAGTATCCACTGGCATGGCGAAAATCCAAGCTCCCCTGACACTGTCCTGGTGCCATACTCGCACAGGTACTCATTGATGGCCCTCTGCTGTGTGTGCAGCCGCTGCAGCATTGCCAACGTTGAGTTCCACCTGGTGAGCATGTCACAAATGAGGCGGTTGGTGGGCAGGTTGCATTCCCTTTGAATGTCAGCCAGTCGAGCACTGGCATTGTGTGACCGGCGGAAATGACCACAGACTTTTCTGGCCTGCCTCAGGAGATCTTGTAAGCCTGTGTACCTGGTAAAGAACCTCTGTACCACCAAATTCAGGACGTGTGCCAAACATGGAACATGGGTCAAATGTTCCTGTCGGAGGGCAGAGAGAAGGTTGGTGCTATTGTCGCATACAATCATTCCTGGCTGAAGCTGGCGTGGTGTCAACTACCTCTGAGCCTGCCCCTGCAGAGCTGACAGAATATCTGCCCCAGTGTGGCTCCTGTCCCCTAGGTAGACCAACTCAAGCATCACATGGCATCTTTTAGCCTGACTGCTTGCGTAGCCCTTTGAATGCTTACGGAGCACTGCTGGTTCAGAGGACAAATCTGCAGAAGAGGCCATAGAGGAAGAAGAGGTGGTGGAGGAGAGAGCTGTGGCAGAATCGCCACTAGCATTTTGGAGGCGTGGTGGCAAAACAAGCTCCAACACTGAACCCTGTCCTGCATCCTTCCCAGCTGCCAGCAGAGTTACCCAGTGCGCTGTCAAGGAAAGGTAACGTCCCTGCTCATGCCTGCTGGACCATGAGTCAGCGGTAATATAAACCTTCCTGCTGACCACCCTGTCCAAAGAGGCCAAAACATTGCCTTCCACATGCCGGTAGAGAGCCGGAATGGCCGTCTGTGAAAAGAAATGGAGTTTTGGAACCTGCCACTGAGGTACAGCACATTCCACAAATTCACGAAAGGGAGCAGAGTCTACCAGCTGAAAAGGCAGCAGTCGCAGTGCTAGCAATTTGGTCAAGCTAGCATTTAGAATGGGGCGTGGCTTGATGGTGAACAGAGCAGACATGCAGCGGCACAGCTCTGGCTACCGAACCAAATCCTGCAGCCATCCTAGGTCCATTTTCAAGAAAATACTCCCCACAGCTGTGGGTATACTTCAAGCTGGAGCACATGGTGAAATACGGGCCACCCGCACCGTCATCCGCGGCAGGACAGCTAGCTTGGTTCAGGTGGCAAGATGGTGCCGGAACACAAGCAGAGCAGCATGACATGCTGCAGCTGTCCACCACAGCTTCACACAGACATCCTGCAGCCTCGGTGAGTGATTCTGATTTGATTGTAGCCGTATTAGTGCAATTGTGACAGAGAAAATTGAGTACTGTCCGTGATACTTTTTTTATTTGCACTAACATACAATTTTTCAGGACAAGCTTTCGGGGTATGTCCCCTTCTTCAAGGTCCAAGCAGTACTGATTCACAAATTTTTAAGCAGCATGTTAAAGAAAAAAAAAAAAAGGGAAAGCCAAACACATACAAATCAATGGTAATAAAGATAGCAGCAGAGTTAGTGAGATAAGACAGAGGGAGAGGGAGCTATAGAATGCAGGGGGGGGGGGATTCTAGTCACAGAGGGGTCGGAAAACTTTAGCATAATGTGTAAGGAAACCAATATCTAAATTCAGGCCGTTATTTTTCGTGTCAAAAAGAAGTATCATTCTTAGTTCAAAAGGTGCAGCAAAGGATCTTATGTGGGTGAAACAGGACAGAAGTTACAAGTGAGGATGAATTTGCACAGACATACCATCAAAGAACATAAAGAAGACAGTTTATGCACACCTGTTGGACATCATTTCTCACAGCCGGACCACACTATAGAAGACCTCAATGTTTTAGTTCTTAAAGGGAATTTCAGAACAATCCAGGAAAGGAAAACTTTTGAACTAAGAATGATACTTCTTTTTGACACGAAAAATAACGGCCTGAATTTAGATATTGGTTTCCTTACACATTATGCTAAAGTTTTACGACCCCTCTGTGACTAGAATCCCCCCCTGCATTCTATAGCTCCCTCTCCCTCTGTCTTATCTCACTAACTCTGCTGCTATCTTTATTACCATTGATTTGTATGTGTTCGGCTTTCCCTTTTTTTTTTTTTCTTTAACATGCTGCTTAAAAATTTGTGAATCAGTACTGCTTGGACCTTGAAGAAGGGGACATACCCCGAAAGCTTATCCTGAAAAATTGTATGTTAGTGCAAATAAAAAAAGTATCACGGACAGTACTCAATTTTCTCTGAGTAATTCTGCAAACATAAAAGCACAAGGCGCCACTCTAAGTGCAGAGATGCCATAAAATGTATTAAACAAATAAGGAAAGCTGGTACTCACAAAAGTACATGTTTAAAAAGCATGTTTGTAATGTTGCCGGAGTGTCCTAAAGAGTTCCTAATCTGGTCTGGATGGTGCTAGTGTCCGGTGGACAGGCTCGGCGGGGGATGCCGTCGCTTCCTGCCGCTGGATTATGACATAATTTTTACAAAGTAATTGTAGATATATATATGTATCATTCTCATTAAGTATTCTCAGCAGTTGTTGTCTGATGAATTTGTATTGGCTAGCCACTGTGCCAACTAGAGTGATTGCAGACAAAACCAAAACATATCGCGCTGCTGTCATCAATCAGCGCCATCCACAAGCCTTTAACTTCAGCCCAATCAGAATACACATTAGGCCTGAGGAAGGAGCGTAGATCCGCAAACGCGTCGCCCACACGTCCTCCCCACTCAGAAGTGATCTCTTCCCTCTGGTTCCTGGGTTTCAGCTTGCGTTCCAGCGACAGGAAGCGACGGCATCCACCGCCGAGCCTGTCCACAGGACACTAGCACCATCCAGACCAGATTGGGAACTCTTTAGGACACTACGGCAACATTACAAACATGCTTTTTAAACATGTACTTTTGTGCGTACCACCTTTCCTTATTTGTTTAATAAATTTTATGGCATCTCTGCACTTAGAATGGCGCCTTGTGTTTTTATGTTTACAGTACCCAGAGGACTACTTCTTTTCCTTAAACAGGGCAGCCTTCTAAGGTGGTCAGTATTCTATACTTATTATGGACATCTTTTCAGCTTATATGGACATTACTAAATATATAATTTTCCACTGATCAACCAATGTTCATCAATCTTCGTCCACCATTGGCACTGTTTTTAAATAATTTTAATTCTCATCTTTAACATACCCCCTAAAGGTTTTTACTGTTTGTTAATCTATAACTGTGTTGGGCCCAGCGCTCACTTTTACCTGGTGAGTGATTCTGTCCCTGCCTTGTTTGATACCCAGCCAGATCCACTACAGGCACAGGACTCCCCTCTGAATAATACGGACAGCTCAGGTCCCGGTTCCCCTTCCACAGAACCTACACTTGCCACAATAATGCTAGCTATACAGGATTGTAAGGCCTCCCCCACTACACAAATTGCATCCATCTGCATGGATTTCTCTTTACTGAAACAAGATGTGCAAAATCTGAGGGCCAGAACGGCATTATAGAGGAACGTATCAGCTCCCTGTAGGATGTAGTAGACCCCTTGTCTGTTAATGTCAGAGATCAAACGGGTGAACTGGCGGCCCTATGCGCAAAAATAGACGATTTGGAAAATTGTTCGCGTAGGAATAATCTCCGCTTTGTGGGGTTCCTGGAGCGTGAAGATGGCTCCTACCCCGAAAAATTCCTATATACCAGGCTGAGGGATATTTTTGGAACAGATGCACCCTCCTTCTCCTATGTTATTGAACGTGCACATCGCACTCCCCTGCGTCCCCCTCCTTCTGGAGCTCCCCCACGCTCCATAATCGCACGGATCCTTAACTTTCAAGATAAAGTTGCGATTTTGCGTCTTGCACGAGAGAAAGGCCCATTGAAGTATAATGGAAACACCATTTCAATTTACCCTGACTTTTCAGCTGTTGTTCAGTGACAACGCATCTCCTTGGCAGCGGTAAAAAATCGCCTAAGCACAGAGGGTCTCCCCTACGCCATGCTTTTTCCCACCAAACTGTGCATTATCTATGATGGCAAGGCTCACTTTTACACCAACCCTAAAGAAGCCATGGCGTGGCTGAATGACCTGTATGGTAAGGTACCACGACGCAGAGCAGTTTGAACACAATTTACTGAGCTCCCTGCATATCTTTATCCACAACCCCCACCCGCACCAGTTAGTGGCGAGGCCACGGAACCGTTTTCTCCACTTAAGTTAAGGGGTTTTTTTTCCATATTCAGGGATCCAAGGCTTGCTATGTGTAGGATGGCCGAGCGGGGAGGGGGGTACAGGGTTTTTCAGGAACTTCCAATTTTTTTTCTCTTTTTGTATGACCTTATTTTTGGCCAGGTTTTTGAACACTTTTTGTTTTTGCACTTTGGTTTTTCATATGTATTTGTGCTGCTCTAATTGTGCCTTATGCCTGTTATTGTATGTCTCTGGTTGTATATACCCCGAACGGCATGGCATGCAATGATGCGCCTGTGATACTAGCCCTTGGGATATATACCTTATACTGATTACTGTGCCATGGCTAGACCGCTAAAAATAATTTCCTGGAACACTAGAGGACTGAACTCGCCTAAGAAGCACTCCCTAGTGTTCTCAGTCCTTTAAAGAGCAGTGTCCCCACATTATTTGTCTCTGGTTAACACATCTGGTTGATTCTAAAACAAGGTCCCTCAGGCAGCCCTGGCTGGCTCAATCTTTTCATGCTACTCATACAGCTTACTCCAGAGGGGTCTCAGTTTTGTTGACTAAAACTCTACATTCAGAGGTTGTGCAGATAAAAAGAGATCCAGAAGATAGATATGTAGCCCTCATGATTTAGATTGCTTCAGTAACTTTTACCTTGGTAACAGTCTATGTACCCCCCCATTCTCCGCAGATGTGTTGGTAAAACTGTCGCTTATGCTATTGTCTAGGCCTCCAGTCCCATTGTTATATATATATATAGGTGAATTTAATGCAGTAAAAAGCCCAGCCATGGACCGTCTGGGGGGCGGAGGCAGATCCTATCACTCCACTGACTGGGCCCCGGTACATGGACTTACCGAGATATGGAGGTGGAAACATCTGGATAAGTGCCAATTTTCCTGCCATTCGGACTCTTTCCGCACCATGTCCCGGATAGACCTGGCATTTGGCACATGGAATACACTCCTGGTGGTATCTGCCATAACTTACTTACTTAGGGGAGTGTCAGACCATGCTCCTTTGGCGGTGGATCTCCTTCTCCTCCCAGGAAATGGCCCGAGTGTATGGCGCCTGAACTCATACTGGTTGGAGGATGAGATGGTACAGGGAGAATGTGGAAAGAGTATAGTGAACTAATGGACCAAAAATACTGGTACAGTGGACTCGCTTACCGAATGGGAGGCCTTTAAGTCCACGTTGCGGGGTACCTTTATGTCTATCACTGGCATTCTACGTAAAAATATCCAACAACATACTGTGGAACCTGAGGCTGAAATGACATCCGCAGAAACTACCTATACTGTACCTCTGATCCCAGTTTAACTAACAGAGATGTTTTGGTTACAGTGTCGCAGAAAATATGAGCTCCGTTTATTAGACCTTACACAAAAACGCATGATACATGCCACACAGAAATCATTTGAGCACGGTACCAACGGCTGGCTGTCTCTTAGCTTATCTGACCAGACCTGAACGCTCCCCCATCTCAATCCCCAGAATTCTGACTGCACAAGGACTAATTAGTGACGCCCCTAGAGACATCATGGAGACATTTCTGGTCTTTTATAAAAACTTGTACTTATCAAGAGCAGAATACACAGATTCTCAGCTAAGTGACTACCTGGACCAAATATCACTTCCCTCCCTCTCAGAGGAAGATAGTACAGATTTAGAGGTACCTCTCTCTGTTGAGGAAATCGCACTGGCCATTTCGCAACTGCCGGCACATAAGACACCAGGGCTTGGTGGCTTCCCTGCTGAATGGTACTGTACTCCCAATTTCAGCACTTACTTTGCCCCTCTCTTCTTAAAACATATAATGAAGCCCTAACAGATGGAATTCCCCCCCCCCCCCCCACGATGAGGGAAGCTCTGATTATTTTACTACTAAAACCATGCAAAGATCCACTTAAATGCGACTCATATTCCCCAACGTCTATCTATAATATTTGGCCTCCCAACTGGTGCATATCCACGACTGGCTACACCCTGCTGCAGCTAACGCCTGCACGTCCACTAAAGGAACCATTGCCTCCTCATTGAAGACGCTTCATAATAACATATACAGAGGCTGGGCACCAGCTCGCCCAGGCACAACTATGCTAAATACTTCACTATCTCTGTTTAAAATGATTGTCTCTAACATTACAAAAGAACCATTGCCTCCTCATTGAAGACGCTTCATAATAACATATACAGAGGCTGGGCACCAGCTCGCCCAGGCACAACTATGCTAAATACTTCACTATCTCTGTTTAAAATGATTGTCTCTAACATTACAAAAGAACCATGGCCAAACTCCCCTAATAACCCTCTGTGGTTTAACCCTGACTATAAAGAACTGTACTCTTTGCCTGACCCTCAACGGTGGTACACCTAAGGAGTTAAATACCTGTGCCATCCATATGACTCACAGGGATTTAAATCCTTCAAACAAATGCGGGCTGACTTTGTGTTACCACACTCATATATGCTCTTCTTCTATCAACTCCGGCATGCTATACGTGCCCAATTTGGCTCGTTGGGTAATCCTATAGCTATACCTTAGTTAGAGAAAGTACTGCGACACCCTGATCCCACTAAGCTCATCTCCACATACTACGCTACCCTCATGACTAATAGCAACCCCAGATTCTGAATGGCCCAAACAAAATGGACCCTTATGGACTCTACACTTTCTGAAGAAGACTGAACAGAATTTAGTGAAACATGTGATATCATCTAGGGACCGCATCATTAATGTTAAAATTTTTCATCTCTCCCACCTAACCCCTGCTAGGTTACATAAATTGGGACTAACTCCCACAGCAGAATGCTTTAGGGGCTGTGGCCAAGAGGCAGATTTTTTTACATGAGACAGAACGAGACAGAACCCTTCCACGAGACAAATAGCCAGCTAGGTAGTGGCCCCAACAGAGGAAATATACAACAACAGGGAACACAACCACCTGATGGTCATACATTTAAAGAATTATATACTTTACTTTCATGGTAATTAATATTAGTAAATACAGGAGACATGATAAATGAAAACTGTTTATGCACTTTAGTGTACATATGTAATATTATAATGGTGTGAATGATCAAAGTTTTTACCTTTTTTTTGTATGTGTATGTTGACACAAAAGTTTATTAAAAATATCTTAAAAAAAAAAAAAAAAAATGCTAGCATTTAGAAGTTGAGCATGTGGATGACGGGAAGTGAATTTCTTTTTAAGGAAATTTTAAAAGTCAGCAGTGCCCTGCACCTGCGGAGCTGTGCGGTGTGATACAATAGGGTGGCTGCCCTTAAGCTGCCCCTTAGAGGACATCCTGCCTCATTGGAGTTGTGCATCCTCCTCCTCACTTTCCTCCTCTCTTCTCTCAGGCACCCAAGTACAGTCAGTAACCTCATCATCCCCTCCATCCTCGTTACTGGAGCAAACTTGGCAGTATGTTGCAGCTAAGAGAACATGACTGCCAGTTTCTTGTCTTTCTGTGGCACCCCCTCTGTCTAGGCTCATGTAACTCCCTTCCTCAACCTGAGAACCAACACTGAAGCCTTCAAATAGCTGTGCATCCTCCAGCAGCAAGTACCCAACACTGTGGTCTAATAATTCTGGGGACTCCTCCGTGCATGATGGCGGGGCTACGAAAGGAATGACTGTGGACAAGGAGCCAGTGGAATAGGCCCGTTTTTGCAGCTGCGTTGGAAGGCAAACTACTCTGAGCCTGGGTGTCAGAGGATGAGGACGACTGCATTATCCACTCCACCAACTCTTCTGCATGTTGTGACTCAATAACACGGACAGCAGGAGAAAAAAAGGACAAGCGTGCCATACGGTCACCTGCAGAGGATGCACCATGTCCACGACCAACACTATTGATTGTAGACACAGAGGCTGCTTGCCCTCTTTTAGTGGCCTGTGAGCATTTGCCTCTCTTTGGTGGCCTTCCGAACATGATGTATTTTTTTGTTTTGCAACACCCCATTACACTGTATTATATACTGTGTACACCGCCTGACGTGTATTAGAAACTGTACACACTGTATTAGATACTGTGTACACCGCCTGAAGGGGGTCTGCACTGAGGGGGTCTATGCTGATGGGGGGGGTTTGAACTGGGGGGTGTCTATGATGATGGGGGTCTGCACTGAGGGAAGTCTATGCTGATAGAAGGGGGTCTGCACTGAGGGGGGTCTATGCTGATGGAGGGGGGAGGGTCAGCACTGAGGGGGGTTTATGCTGATGGGGGGGTCTGCATTAAGGGGGGAGGTCTATACTGATGGAGGGGGTCTGTACTTAATGAGGGGGGTTATACTGAGGAAAGAGGGTCTGTACTCAATGGAAGGGGGTCTTTACTTAATGGAGGGGGGTCTGAAGTTAGTGGAGGGGGGTCTGTACTGAAGGGGGACTATAGTTGGTTGAGGGGGGGTGACACCAATTTTTTTGCACCTGGTGACACCAACCCTAGTGACGCCACTGGCCTCTCCTGTTCTCCCTCTCCTGATTTTTCTCCTTTCCTTTTGTTGTTTGTGGAGTAGGGAAGCGTTGTCAAGTTTTTTTGTTTTTTTTTATCCAGGAATGCATGGGATGATCCTTGGTAAAACTGAAGCTGCCGAGCTCCTGGATGTGACCGATCTTACATCTGTGGTATCTGACAACTCAGATTGCATATCTGAGCCGTCCGGGGAGCTGAAATTTACTCATCTGTTCTTGGGTAGTCTGTTGCTTTTTTGTTTTTCAATATAGAGTGTAGTCATTTGGATCTATGATGAGTGTATACTTTTCCTTCTTCATAATCCTGTACATCTCACAAAAAATGTCTGTTTTATATCCATAATGCCTTGTTCATAGTCTTAAAAAAAAAACAGTTAAATCTTTGTTCAAGGAATCATGAACACCCAAGGAATGGTAAGTTTCAGTGAGTCCTTATGTGCATCAATTTCTTTTTTCATGTTGAACAGCAGTTTCCACTTGTGTCACAATTAGTTGCATAGTGTCAAACTATCATTTAGAGAGAATACATTCCATTGTGTCAAAAAGAGTAGACCGTGGACAGAGGTTTCTTTATCCATAAGCCCCTTGGGATCATGGATTAATTAATTATTCTTGTCAAGCCTATGCTGTCCCACCACAGTCTAATTTCTTTCTGCATAGCAACCTTTAATTTATTAAATGTGCTTGTACATAATATCTCAGCAGATAGGGCTTCAGGATCTCTGGTGTATACTTGAGACATTTTATGTTGTCGATCTTTGTCTCCATACACATGATTTAACTGTATATAAATGCTCTCCTGTTAATAGCTCATGAACGTAATTAGGCAAATCACTCAAAATACAAAACTGTAGTGAGCGCACCGGTATAGCAGCTGGCATGCAAGGTGACTGTACAAAACCTTGTAAATAGATAAAAGTATTACAAGTGCAGCGCTTTACAGAAGTGATAAATTAACTAAATATCTAAAGAAATAAGTCCAAATAGTATTAAAATCGGAGTTCCACCCAGAAATGGAACTTCCGCTGATCCGGTTCCTCCCCCCCTCCGGTGTCACATTTGGCACCTTTCAGGGGGAAGGGGGAGCAGATACCTGTCTAATCCAGGTATTTGCTCCCACTTCCAGCGAAAGAGCTTTGCAGAATCCGTGGCGAACTACATGCTTGAGCAGTAGGGAACCAGGCTGTGAAGCCACAAGGCTTCCTGCATCCCTTACTGAAGATGCCGGCGCCTCCACCCAGAGCCGAGGGAAGGGTCGGCTTCGAGTGAGGACATCGCGGGCGCCCTGGACAGGTAAGTGTCCTTATTTTAAAATTTAGCAGCTGCAGTATTTGTAGCTGCTGACTTAAAAAAAAAATTGGGGCGGAACTCCGCTTTTAAGTGAGTTAAATGCAACTGTGAAAAAGTGTCCACAATGTATGAAGAGTTTATCCAATATGTAAACTCTAGGTGTACTATGCGCTCACCAAAGACATCAAAATATCAGACGTGATATCCAACTAAATTTCACCAAAAACTGAGGAATTCCAGTGTAAGTGAGCCTCAACCCAAAATATGCACTCACCAGAAATAAGACATACAAAAACTCCAATAAGTGCTCCTTAGCAGGTACTCCTCAACTTTTCCAGTTGGCAGCGTGGATTCCTTCTCCCAGGAAACAGTGAACGAAGTACAAAAAGCTCACCAAATAGGAGGCCAAGAAAGCTTATATGGTTTAGTATTATAAAAGTTTTAAAATACGTGCATAAATGCTGTAGCAGTGGTGGCCGCCGCTCTAAATACGTGGATGCAGCGGCGTGACGTCAGCATGTAGGCCCCTCCCAGGTGTTTCTCGTTCAATATTTTTATTGAAAAATTTTTACAGCAAGGCACAATATTGATATAACAAATATCCCCATCCGAGAGCCAACATAGCCCTTTGGTAGGGTTCAACATATACAGAATGTAACAATAAAACAATGTATCATTGTAACAAAGAATGTAAAACATACCTTGGTGAGACCCGATCCCCTGATAGCTTAATGTAAGCCTTTACACTGCGCTTTGTATAATGACAATAGAGTCTGTGTATGCCGTATATCCTAGAGTCTGAGCCTGGGCAGGCAGAGGATCAGTTTGTTCTGGCTGGTCTAAGGGGACACCCACCTGTGGCTTGTAGTTGCCCACCCCAGTTCCCTCCGGGGCACTGAGTCTGCCCTCCACCCCCTCCCAACCTCTACCCTTTGTTAAGAGAAATGGGAAGACTTCGTTAAGTCAATGAGTTAAGAGTGAGGTCTGTACATAGTAAAAGATGATTGTGTTCATATTTAATACAATGTTGGCTAACAACAATCAATTGGAAGATAACTGTAAGTGAAAGTCATTCCAATAAACTCAGCCTTTTAGGGGGTAGGTGTCCTGAGCTCCATAGGATAGACCCTGCGGGATAACCTAGAAACCACAATAGGTGGTAAAGGAAGAAAAAAGTAGGAAAGAAAGAAACCAGAAAGAGTGGGTGGATCTGTTATATGATAAGCCAGGAAGAGCAGGAGACACCCAGGTTAGTTCTGGAGGGGCATCAGATAACTCGGATACAGGGGAGCCCTAATGTAACGAGCCCAAGGCTCCCAAGTTGCCCCAAACCGGGCCACCCTGTCTAACAATTTTGCAGTTAATTGTTTTTGGGTAAAAATCCAAGAAATTTTCAGTTTTGCAGGCGCTAAGGAGACCTTATGTGATTTCCACGCCCTTGCAATGGTGAGTTTTGCTCCTAGGAGTATAAAGAAGATTAAAGTATTGGTGTGTTTGGAGACACCTTCTACTCTGTGGTTCATTTAAAGCAATAGTGGGGTTTTGTGGGACTCCCAGACTTGTTACCTTCCGTACCAGATGGAAGAACCTGTTCCAGAAGCCTCTGATAGGTGGGCAGGCCCACCATATATGGTGCATAGTACCTGTAACAACACCCCGAGTATGAAAGGGCTTAAAGTCGTTTAAGACATTCCATTTCTGAACACAAAGGCAGCTACAGAACACTTCAATCAGTCGAACAAGGAACCCCATACAAATAATTCTCCCCCCAAATACGAAACAAAGCTCTGTCTTGAGGTTCAAGCAGGAGTTAACTCATTTATTATCACACATGGACACAACAAATAAAATAACTCAGAGACTCTTTCCCTCCACCCTTGGAAAAGAGGGTAAAACCGTCCAATGTCAATAAACACACAAGTCATTTGTGTTCAAACTTCTCATCAGTACACAGTCTTATCAGCAGGGGGCTGCTGGAGGAATACACCCTCCCTCCATAGAGATACACATCCTGTGATCCAAGGCAGACAGACACAATAGAACATTGGAATACAGCCCCACCCCAAACTAACACAGCAAATAGTACACAACACAAGGAGACAACACACAATATATGCACACAACATTATGAAGCAGTCACTATCTGTAATATGGCACATACGGGGTTCCCAGAATTTTGTGTTTTGGGGGGACATGGACTTGAATCCAAAGTAATATTACTTCCAGGGTCCCCAGGCATACAGCTCACAACGAGCACTGTTCCCCCAAATGCCAGGGCCCATAATCGGTCGGCAAGAGGCTGGCATTCAGTCCCCTCCAAAAGCCTCTGTCCCGGCTAGGTCTGTCACAGTACCCATTTGCTTACAATCCCTAAAACCAAGGGTAGAGTCGTCTGGATAGATTCTGGCAAGTCTGGATGGGACATAATACCACCTTGTGATGATTTTTACTTTGCTTCTATGAGACTTGTGTTGAGAATACCCTTGAAAGATCCCTGGAATTGGCAATGCCATTTATTCTGGTCCCAAGACAAGTCCAGGTCTGTCTCCCAAGCCTGGGCTTAAGGGGGCAGGCTGTGTTTACTCGCCAGTAAGGCGTATATCAGCAAAATACCACCCCTCTGATCCACAAGGGTACCACACCACTGATCGTAAGCTGTTGTTTTGGGGGGGTTTGTCTGTCCAATGGATTTGGTTAAAACGGAATGTCTCAGCATGTGGCATTTCAAGTTTGTTGGAACAGTCCGTCAGTGTGAGTGGACCTGATACTGTGAAAGTGTCCTATTCTAAGCATGCCCTTGTTTGTCCACCACTTGAAAGCAGTTATGTTTAGACCTGGTACAAAATTCTGATTGTGGAATATATGGGCCAACGGTCTAAGGGAGGAAACCAGTGATTTCTGTTTGTGGAGTATGTCGCAAACTGCTAGTGAATGTGAGAGGGTTGGGGCCCCGATGGAGGGTCTTTGTTTCCGGGGACACCACATCAGGTAATCGATCGTGTGGAGCGGGACCACCTGTCTCTCCATGGATAGCCAGTTTGGTTTGGGTCCTTTGGAATATACAGAGAAAACTTGGGCTATTTGTGCCACCTGGTAGTACCACCATAAATTTGGGAGACCTAATCCTCCCTGCGTTTTAAGGTGAAAAAGGACATCCTTTGAGAATCGGTGCCCCTTCTCCCCAAAATAAAGCGTATAATGTGGGAGTGAAATTTACTCAGTATATTCTTCGGGGCAGGGATGGGGAGGGATTGGAAGAGATATAGTATACGCAGCATCAGGGTCATCTTTACTGCATTTACCCTTCCCAGCCAGAATAGACCACATTTAGACCACGCATCGAGATCCCCCTCCAATCGCTTGAAGATCTGGGTGTAGTTTGCAGAGAATAGCCTTTCCACCATACTGAGGAGTGTGATACCCAGGTACGGGATAGAATCTCTAGCCCAAGGAAAGGGAAAATGACTTTTTTGTTCCACCCGGTGATCTGGGATAGAGATATTAAGAGCCATTGATTTGGATAGGTTGACCTTAACCCCAGAGAGGGAACCGAAGTCCTCGAGTGTTCGCAATAAATTGGGTGTAGATATTAGGGGGGACAGTAGGAGAATGAGCATGTCATCCGCAAACAGCGCACACTTTATGTATTTCAGGTACTTATATAGCGCCGTCAATTTACGCAACACTTTACATATACATTTTACATTCACATCAGTCCCCACCCTCAAGGAGCTTACACTCTAAGGTCCCTAACTCACATTCATACATATGAAAAAAGACCCCCTGAGCGGGGCTTTAATGCAGCCGATGATAAAAAATGATAAAGAAGAATGTAATAATCAAGTTAATACAAAAAATTATTGCACATGATTGATGACCTCTGACATTGGAAGGCAAGACATGAACTGTGGTACAGCAAATTGTTAAAAAGCTGGAAACAATGTACAATGCAATATATCCAAAGCAACAAGATCAAGTTTACTATTGATGTCCTGACGCGTTTCGACCCTGGGGGGTCTTCTTCAGAGGACAGATGGTTAATCAACTGTGGGAATGTAAACATATATCACAAGATTTTTAGAAAAAACAACATACAGCTCAGTGCAACGTTTTCAATCAAGAAGTAGTAAAAAATATATACATGTGATAGTATACAATAGATACATGGCATTTATATTTGTACATGTTACATTTCTGTATATTATATATTTACCAATTAAGTTGCTTCTGATGGTTGGCCGTGCCGTGGAAAAGTCAGCCCCTCCCCCCCTTTCCTCTCCTTCTCTCTGTCCCCCAGACGGTGAACTAAGCCCCCCGGGGGGAAGCGAGCATCAAGTCACCGCACCTTGCAAAGGATCACACAAAAAATCTCCCCCTGAAAGGGGGGGAGGAGGGGGAATGCCACACTGCACCTGTGGTCAAGTAACAATAGTATTGGGTTGGGACCAAAAACATAACAGGGATTTCTTATTCCCAAAGTAAAAGAGCAGGTATTTGGTTGACAGTGAAAAAACTAAATGTGCATAAGGGTCTATAGACAGGTCCATAGATGTGCAGGAGGGAAAATAAATAAATAAATAAATAAAAAAAAAATAAGGGGAAAGAGGGGGGGGGGTAAGAAGGGGAAGGAAAGAGTGAGGGGATAAATGTGGGGCAAGGAAGGAAAGAGGGGGGAGCGGGAATGAAAGGGTCCTGCAGACAGGTATGGACCGTCCACTGCCAAAAAGGAGTATGTGGAGGAATGCCAGTGATCAGACTAAGAAAAGGATGAAATAGTTTTAAAAGTGAGAAAAAGATCAGTCTAAATAGCTGAAGAAGAAAAAAAAAAAAAAAAGGAGGATTAGACTAGGGAAAGGTAAATGAAAATGAAAAAGGTGATGGGGGAGGAAGACAAGGTATGTGATGTTATGGGAAAGTGATACAGCAAGGTGAACAGATGAATAACTAAGGAAGAAAAAGATTAGTCTTGAGAGAAGTGGAGGTGATAGGAGAAGGGGGAGCCCAGGGATGTAATAATGTGTGAAAATGACACAGCAAGGTGGACGGACAAAAAAGAGGCCACAAAACAAGTGACAAGTAAAAAACCAAACGTGATGAGTGTGAGTGTGTGAGAAAAAAGTGTAATGGGAACAAACAAGATTACCTTAAATAGGAAGTAATGATGAAATGAGAATGCCAGCAACTCTGAAAAATTATGAGCACGATGGCATAATTAAAAGAAACAATCAAAATAGCAGATAAAGGGTAAAAGATAACCATCATGTAAGACAGCAGAGAATCAGTGAAGCACAGCCTAAGCTGCTTACCAATCAGCCCATATCAGTAGTGTGCAAGCGTTCGGCGGCATGTGGAGGTTGAAATGAATCTCCTCCGCCGCCCGGTTAATTTATCTAGGTGCTGATAGGTATTGATTACTTGCAGGTGCCGACCTTAACCCACTCCTTATCCAACCCCCCAGCCAAAGGAAGGGATGGCGCCTGTGGGCGCCTGCAGTGTGACCCCCCCGGCGTTCCGGAGAAAGGATACTTCCGGGAACACCCGACACCTCCGCCGCAACTGCGGGGCGCCGTGACGTCACGCGCATGCCATCTTGGTCATGATTGACATTGAGGCCCTGTACAGCAGTATTCCCCACTCTCTTGGCCTATCTGCTGTACAGAGGGCTCTCCAGCAACATCCACATTATGACCCAGCATTGAATGATTTCATACTAAGGGGCCTACAGTACATATTGAATTACAACCACTTCTGCTTCAATAACTCCCACTACCTCCAGGTACAGGGTGTGGCTATGGGCACATGCTGTGCCCCATCATATGCCAACCTGTACCTGGGGGAGTGGGAGAAATCCCTCCTAGATGACGAGGACCTCGTCGTGTACACCAGCCACATATCCAAGTGGCTGAGGTACATTGACGACGTCTTCGTCGTCTGGGAGGGACCTGAGGCGAAACTGCTGGAATTCTTGAATTTGATCAACTTGAATGATCGAAACCTCAGATTCACAGCAAGCCATGACACCCACAGGGTCACGTTTTTGGATGTCTCCATCCTTGTCACTGCGGAAAGGAGACTATCCAGTACTCTATTCCGTAAGACAACTGCTGGAAATACGGTTCTTCACGCAGATAGCTTCCACCCCACACCACTCAAGAATTCGATCCCTTACGGGCAATACCTGCGCCTTCGCCGTAACTGCTCAAATGATGTTTTCTTCAAAAAAGAAGCTGGAGAGCTTCAGTCCCGACTATTAGAAAGGGGATACATTCGATCTTGCCTTAAAAAAGCTTACAATCAGGCAATTAGACAACCAAGATCTCAGGTGTTATTCCAACAGAAACCCTCTAAAAGCCTTGAATGCAGTTTCACTCGCATAATAATGCGATATTCACGACAACATCTAGCTATTAAAAAGATCTTGAAACGTCATTGGAGCATTCTTACGGATGATTCCAAATTGAGAAACTTTGTTTCTGAACAACCAGCCATTACATACAAAAGAGCTGTGTCGCTAAAAGACAGATTAGTCCACAGGGAATATAAGAACGAAACCATAAGACATAAACACTGCCCCGCAGTTGGCTCCTTCCCATGTGGACACTGTTCTTACTGTCCAGTCATTAAGAGAGAAAAAACTCCCGTTCTCCCCAATGGAAACACATTCACACCCACACACTTCGTGAACTGTTACACGCGCTGAGTAGTTTACCTCATGGAATGTGAATGTGGTTCCTACTATGTGGGGAAAACTAGGCAGGAATTCTGGAAACGCATCTCCCAACACATGTACAGTATGCAGGTGGGAAATCCCTATCTCCCGATTGGGAGACATGTTATTTCGGTACAAACTACAAAGTTCCGAAAGTGACCTTCATGGCTCTCAGTAGAATGCATATTCCTCACAGAGGCAGTGATTGGAACAAAGCCTTGCTACAGAAAGAGCAGAGATGGATATTTCTGTTACAGGCCACTTCCCCTCCAGGCCTGAACGAATCCATCTTATTTGCTCCCTTCTTGCAGGGGTTCTCCTCTGGCAAGACACACTAGACGAATCGGATGATGATGAAGCTTGGAATCCATCCCAAATATATTCTGGACTTTGGTCCAATGCTGAGGAGTACATCACCCAATGATGTTATACACTAGGAGGAATTTCATTCCTCACTTAATTTTTGGGTTGGTGTACAAACCACCGAAATAATAGATCTGGGATTGGCTCTCAGTTTCATCTATCTCCTTATGTAGCCCTGATGCCAGCCCGAGGAAATCTGCTCAAATATTATCCCCCATGGAATATCCCCACCTCTTATATGTGTTGGCGATGATAATGAGATTAGATTATTTGTAATATTCCAGTCACATTTTTATCCCTTAATTGAAATGGTAGAATAACTGAAGAGGAGCCTGTGTCTGCTGTTTAATAATCAATAATCTTCTCTATCTCTATAGGAGTTGTGCTTTTTAATAAAAAGCTAGTTCGCTGTTTATACCTTATTTACTTTTGATTTTTTGATTTTTATCTTATTTTTCATGTCTACTACAATAAATTATGTTATGTTTTATCAATTATGTAATATTAATATATTCTTGTTGGCAGTGGCAACTTGTCGACAGTGCATGCTCTAAAGGCAGCAGGAATGTTTTGTTACTTGTTTGAATGTGGATCTCTGTTGTTGTCTATGGCGTGGGACATGTGGATGGTCCCCCCCTTCCCCCTTTCTCCCCTCTTTTCCTCCC
The DNA here is from genome assembly GCA_037952925.1 of Lithobates clamitans. Classification (NCBI taxonomy): domain Eukaryota; kingdom Metazoa; phylum Chordata; class Amphibia; order Anura; family Ranidae; genus Lithobates; species Lithobates clamitans. Next base: position 2,969,963 of record JBBGZY010000034.1, read on the forward strand.
AGTCTCCTTCTGTCTGTCCGTCCCCTTGGCGGGAGGGTGCTCAGATGGTTTTAGGATACGCCAGACGGTGTCCCTGGTCCGGGGGGCGGGCTCCAGTCACACTCGCCTTCCTGGCAGGGTAAGAGGGTTGGCGCAAGGGCCCTGCGCCTCGATGCATCCACTGGGTGGCAGCACCCATGATGGACGCTCTCCTCTTCCCTGCCAGCGGCGTCCCGGATCCCCTCTGGGCGCCATGCTCACGTACGCATAATGCTCGGCGCATGCATGTGACGTCACGGCGCCCCGCAGTTGCGGCGGAGGTGTCGGGTGTTCCCGGAAGGATCCTTTCTCCGGAACGCCGGGGGGTCACACTGCAGGCGCCCACAGGCGCCATCCCTTCCTTTGGCTGGGGGGTTGGATAAGGAGTGGGTTGAGGTCGGCACCTGCAAGTAATCAATACCTATCAGCACCTAGATAAATTAACCGGGCGGCGGAGGAGATTCATTTCAACCTCCACATGCCGCCGAACGCTTGCACACTACTGATATGGGCTGATTGGTAAGCAGCTTAGGCTGTGCTTCACTGATTCCCTGCTGTCTTACATGATGGTTATCTTTTACCCTTTATCTGCTATTTTGATTGTTTCTTTTAATTATGCCATCGTGCTCATAATTTTTCAGAGTTGCTGGCATTCTCATTTCATCATTACTTCCTATTTAAGGTAATCTTGTTTGTTCCCATTACACTTTTTTCTCACACACTCACACTCATCACGTTTGGTTTTTTACTTGTCACTTGTTTTGTGGTCTCTTTTTTGTCCGTCCACCTTGCTGTGTCATTTTCACACATTATTACATCCCTGGGCTCCCCCTTCTCCTATCACCTCCACTTCTCTCAAGACTAATCTTTTTCTTCCTTAGTTATTCATCTGTTCACCTTGCTGTATGACTTTCCCATAACATCACATACCTTGTCTTCCTCCCCCATCACCTTTTTCATTTTCATTTACCTTTCCCTAGTCTAATCCTCCTTTTTTTTTTTTTTTTTTTTTCGTCTTCAGCTATTTAGACTGATCTTTTTCTCACTTTTAAAACTGTTTCATCCTTTTCTTAGTCTGATCACTGGCATTCCTCCACATACTCCTTTTTGGCAGTGGACGGTCCATACCTGTCTGCAGGACCCTTTCATTCCCGCTCCCCCCTCTTTCCTTCCTTGCCCCACATTTGTCCCCTCACTCTTTCCTTCCCCTTCTTACCTCCCCCCCTCTTTCCCCCTTTTTTTTATTTTTTTTTTATTTATTTAATTATTTATTTATTTATTTATTTTCCCTCCTGCACATCTATGGACCTGTCTATAGACCCTTATGCACATTTAGTTTTTTCACTGTCAACCAAATACCTGCTCTTTTACTTTGGGAATAAGAAATCCCTGTTGTGTTTTTGGTCCCAACCCAATACTATTGTTACTTGACCACAGGTGCAGTGCGGGCATTCCCCCTCCCCCCCCCTTTCAGGGGGAGTTTTTTGTGTGATCCCTTGCAAGGTGCGGTGACTTGATGCTTGCTTCCCCCCGGGGGGCTTAGTTCACCGTCTGGGGGACGGAGAGAAGGAGAGGAAAGGGGGGGAGGGGCTGACTTTTCCACGCCACGGCCAACCATCAGAAGAAACTTAATTGGTAAATATATAATATACAGAAATGTAACATGTACAAATATAAATGCCATGTATCTATTGTATACTATCACATGTATATATTTTTTACTACTTCTTGATTGAAAACGTTGCACTGAGCTGTATGTTGTTGTTTTTTCTAAAAATCTTGTGATATATATTTACATTCCCACAGTTGATTAACCAACTGTCCTCTGAAGAAGACCCCCCAGGGTCGAAACGCGTCAGGACATCAATAGTAAACTTGATCTTGTTGCTTTGGATATATTGCATTGTACATTGTTGCCGGCTTTTTAACAATTTGCTGTACCACAGTTCATGTCTTGCCTTCCAATGTCAGAGGTCATCAATCATGTGCAATAATTTTTTGTATTAATAAATTAACTTGATTATTACATTCTTCTTTATCATTTTTTTATCATCGGCTGCATTAAAGTCCCGCTCAGGGGGTCTTTTTTCGTCTTTTTTCAATGCATCGTATGGGGTACGCAGCCCTGATATTTTTTGTACGTTGAGTGTCCCCTCTTTCTCACATTCATACATACTAGGGACAATTTAGACAGGATCCAATTAACCTACCAGCATGTCTTTGGAGTGTGGGAGGAAACCGGAGTACCCGGAGGAAACCCACGCAGGCACAGGGAGAACATGCAAACTCCAGGCAGGTAGTGTCGTGGTTGGGATTCGAACCAGCAACCCCTCTTACTGCTAGGTGAAAGTGCTATCCACTACACCACTGTGCCGCACTTATGCTCTTGGGATCCACATAGTACTCCTTTAATGTTCGGTTTGGATCGATGGCAATCGCAAATACAAGTGGAGATAATGGGCAGCCCTGTCTAGTCCCTTTTATGTATATTAAACCCGTCAGAGTAGTACCCCATGAGGCGTATTTGTGCTTCGGGGAGGAATATAGGGAGTGTATGATGCCCAAAAAGTTGGGGCTGAAACCCCATTTTCCTAATATATCAAAAAGATAAGGCCAGGACACTGTATTGAAGGCCTTCTGCAGGTCGATAGACACCAGAAATCCTTCTTGTGGGGCCCCAGTTGGAGTACAGTAATGAGATTATATTTATGGCCCTTCTGACCTGGTCCGGGCCTTGCCTCCCTGGTATAAAGCCTGCCTGATCCTTATGGATATATTTCGCTATAAATTCTGACATTTTGTTTGCCAGGATTTCAGTCATGATTTTAATGTCATTGTTGATGAGAGAGATGGGGCGATAATTGCCAACATCACTCCCATCTTTCCCTGGTTTCGGGATAACTGAGATAAATGCCCTGTTCAAGTCACTCTCTATCGGGTTACCCTCTTGTAGAGAGTTAAAAAAGCGTGTAAAGTATGGGGCTAGGGTAGTCCCGAACTTTTTATAGTAGCCACTGGAGAATCCATCCGGGCCTGGTGCTGACCCCAGTTTTAGGGACTTTATTACTTCCAGGACTTCTTCCATGGAGAACGGACTATCCACTAGGTATTTATGTGCGTCCGATATTTTGGGGAGTGTTAGGTCGCGAAGAAAGGGGTTGTGTACGGTAGAGGTCGGAGGCTTGTGGTCCCGGTACAATTTGGAATAGTATGCTTGGAACATTTCCATGATACGGATGGGGTTTTGGGTCAGGTGCCCCGTGGTGGTCTTCATTTTGGGAAGGGTTAGGATTCAGGTCTTGGGGCTCAATTTCACTGCCAGTTTGGAGCCAATTTTGGATTGGTGATAAAATTGACCAGCGGAGAAATTTCTCTGCGTCTGTGGTGAGGATCCAATTTAGTTGAATTTTGGAAGCCTCCAGGGCTTGTAAAGAGGTAGGTGTGGGGTTGCGTTTGGGTGCTTTACTCAGCTCCAGATACTCTCTATTTAAGCGCATGATATTAGTTTTGTGTTCCTTTTTAAACAAGAGGACATCTGGATAAGTATACCCCGCATGACCGATTTATGTGCAGCCCACAGTGTGGACGGGGAGATATTGTTAGTGTCGATGTCTACAAAGTATCCCTGTAAAAATTTCTCGAGGATGTTGCAGTGAACCGGGTTGGTCAGGATGGATTAATTGAGACGCCATTTAAAGGGTCTCTCGGTGTCCCCCGCGTAATGCATGGATAGGGACATCATGGAGTGGTCCGAAAGTGGGGTAGCTTTCATTTTCGAGGAGATAAGGGGGATTGTAGAGGCTTTTACAAAAATGTGGTCTATCCTGGCATAGGTCTGGTGTGGGGCTGAAAAATGGGTGTAATCTTTGGTGTGAGGGTTCAGTTCCCTTCATATATCAATGAGGTGAATGTCTTTCAATAATTGTGCAACTTTCGAGCTCTGTTTTGGTGGGCATTTGGTAGTAGTGAAGGACCCCTTGGATTTGTCCAGGGCCAGATCGAAGGGCAAATTGGTGTCTCCCCCCATAGGGACGGTTCCCTTCAGGTGCGGTGCTAGTTTAGACAACATAGTGTTTAAAAAGGTTCCCTGGCCTTTACTGGGCGTGTAGTATGTCACAAAAGTGCATGACCCTCTGTTAATGGTGCCTTCAATTAGGAGGAACCTCCCCTCTGTATCGCTAATTCGGTTTGTCAGCGTAAAGTTAATGTTCCGTGAAAAGCAAATGGCTACCCCTCTTGTCTTATTCTCGACGTTAGCCAGGTAGAATTGTGGGAATCGGTGGTGAAGGAATGTCGGAGTGCATGAAACCGGAAAATGTGTCTCCTGAAGGAGGACAATATCTGCCTTCATGGAGTGAATGAATGAATGATTAAATGAAAGACTTGTATAGTGCTGCAAATGCGAACTGAATCGCCTCAAGGCGTGATATAATTGAAAAATCTTTCTCTGTTTAATCTCAGAATTCAGTCCCTGGACATTGTGTGATATAATGGACAGAGTCGGGGTATGTAGTGGTGGGTCAGTCATGGATCAGAGGGGTCTGAGAACGCTATAATGAAAGATATCTTACCCCAGCTTAGAGGTCGTCCAGATGGTAGCACATAAGCCAGTGGTCTCCTGCAGTCCAGATCCCCATGTCTGTGATGGTCAAGCTCCCCCACCTGTTATCGATTAGTCTGTGATCCGATACGTAGGGAAAAGAATAGAGGAGGAAGAAAAAGAGAAGGAAGAAGACATAGAAATAATGGTCAATAAATAACAAATGAAGGTTGAGGAACCAAAGAGTGGAGTGGGGAACCCATCTGTCCCCTTTCCCCTAATATCCAGGGAAGTAAATGTTACTCTCTTCCCGGATGTAACCTGTTGTCCCTGGAAGGAGAACTTCATCCTTTCAGTGACCATGGGAGGCGCACTCTAACCGTTCCGGCCTTTTAGCCGTATGCTATATCTTATGTCTAGGATAAGACAGGGCCCCTTAAGTAAATACAATAAGGGAGAAACAGAAGTAGCCTATAGCCCAGAGATCCTTGAACACAGTGAGGTTTCCCATCTACTTGGTAACCCCCCCTATGGGCATTCGCTCCCCTGCGGTCCAATGGGGCAATTCTTTCAAGTGTCCACTTTTGCTTTCCTGTGGGTTTCTATAGTACATATAGAGGTATCTGTATAGCTTAAACCCCTTATGTGGAATCATTGGACTGTTCCCCCCCCCCCACCCTCAAGCTCCCTCCCAGTGTCCCAGTCCTTGGTAGGCTCTGAGTCATCAGTGAGTCTGGAATCCTGGGAGGAAGAAGGTATATCCAAAATCCTTCCAATATGCCCCAAGGCTTCGGAGGGGACAGTTGCTTTTAGCCAGTCCATGCGGGGGGGGGGGGAGGTACAGTGGGGTGATTGCCAACATAGGTCTGACCTAGTTACTCGCAGGAAAAATAGAACTTTGGAAAGGAAAGCCTCAGAGTGATTTCAGTTTAGATGTCTCTCAGAAAGGGATGTGTTATAGACCCGGGGAGTCTCAGTATTGAGTGCAGGGATCCAATCCGGGGGTGTCAGCAGGCTAATAGAACCAAGATAGTACGTGGGCTCTCATCGTGGAGGGCCAGGTTCTTTTGATCACTTTGGTTGTTGTTTTTGCCAGGTAGGGAGCAGTGGTCTATGTGGCGAAGGGCGTTTCGTGGATGGAGGGCCTCTGGAGGCAGCTGGTTGTGGGTTTTCCTGTGTAATGATCCCCAAGTGAATTAATAGATGTTCCCCTTTCTCAAAAGTAGTGAAACCGTAGGGCTTATTCTGATAAGAGAAATTCAGGCGCAGGGGGAAGGCCCATCTGTACGCGATTTCTCTTTGCATGAGAGCCTGGAGCAGAGGTTTCAGGACACGCCATTTCTGGACTGTATACAGTGACAGGTCCGCAAAGATCTGGACTGGTTGACCCTGCATCTGGATCTTTTCTGCTGCCCTGGATGCTTTCATAACTCCTTCTTTTACTGCATAAAATGGGGCTTTACAATAATATCCCTGGGCAGTCCATCTTTGCGGGGCGGTTGCAGGGCCCTGTGTGCTCGGTCCAGTTGCATCCTGTGCTCAGGGATGTCAGGTATCATATCTTTAATCAGGGTCTTGACTGCTGCGGGAACATCTTTAACAGTTTCTGGGAGCCCCCAAATTCTAAAAGTATATCTAGACCTATTCTCGAGGTCATCTATTTTGTATAAGGCCGTCTCCAACTGATCCTGGAGATCCTGAATGCTGGCAGTGTTCTGGTTAATCCTGCCTGCCTGCTGCTTGGTCTGATTTCTTTTCAATTTCTTCGATCCGTGCTCCCAGCTGCTGCAGGTCAGCATGTATGGATGAGGTAATCTGGGCTGCTGTGTGAGCTAAGCCCTTAGAGAGCATAGTGGAGAAGGCAGACATCAGGGCTGACAGATCCACTGGGGTGTGAGGTGATAGTTGTGGGCCAGTGACATAGTTGTCTGGGGAAGAAAGGAAGTCTCTCGTGGGGTTCCTGTGTAGATCACTCAGGGTTCTGTCTATCAGGTATTCTGTGGATGTAGGGGAAAGTGAGGATAGTAGTGGGTTACTCACTGTTCCCAGTCCTGATCCCTGCTCCCTGGCTGGCACTGGTCCTGCATCCTGGTCAGCAATAAGATTCCTCAGCTTCCTCTTGTACAGGGCCTCGAAGCAAGGCGGCCACCATCTTGGGTGATCCGGGCGGCTGTGAGGGGGGATAGGTTTCTCCTCGCCGAGCCTGAGATCATCTGGTGGGTCTCTATCGGTTCCCGGTCCGGAGGATGTGAGACGCGATCTGATTGCGGCGTCCTCTAAGCTGTGGCTGGGATTTTTTGGCTGGAACAGCGCGGAGCTCTCAGGTTATGCGGCCATCTTGGAGAGTCTCGTGCATGCGCTTCTCCCTCCAGGTGTATCTTATGCGCACACACGTTATCAAAGTATACGCCTCCAGCTGATGTCAGTGTCTCTCCCCCCTTAAATAGCCAACTCCACTGGTGAAAATTGGGCAAACAGCAACAGGAAGTGCTAATGCCGCCATATTTGTAAAAGGATGCATAACTGGAAGTCCTAATACCGCCATTTTGGAAAAGGTCAATAGTATTGCTACCAAGAACCAGAAATAGTGGCACCGCCATCTTAGTGAAGAGCCAAACCCTATTCAGGACATATGCAGACAAACAAAAACCAGATGGCTTGCACCCAAGGGTCCTGAGGGAACTCAGTCAAGTAATTGCCAGACCATTGTTCCTATTTTTTACTGAGTCTACTGACTGGAATGGTACCAGCTGATATTGAAAAGCTAATTAAGGTCCAATAATTAAAAAAGGGCCAAAATACATCCCTGGGAATTACAGACCAGTTAGCCTAATATCAATAGTATGCAAGCTCTTGGAGGGGATGATAAGGGACTACATTCAAGATTTTAGTAATGGAAATGGTATCATTAGCAGTAATCAGCATGGATTCATGAAGAATCTTTCTTACCAAACCAACCTATTAACATTGTATGAGAAGGTGAGCTGCCATCTAGATAAAAGAAGGCCTAGTGGGTGTATCTGGATTTTGCAAAAGCATTTGACACAGTTCCCCATAAACGTTTACTGTACAAAGTAAGGTCCATTGGCATGGACCATAGGGTGAGTACATGGATTGAAAACTGGCTACAGGGGCAAGTTCAGAGGGTGGTGATAAATAGGGAGTACTCGGAATGGTCAGGGGTGTAAAGTGCGGTCCCACAGGGTTCTGTCCTGGGTCCAATCCTATTTAATTTGTTCATAAATGACCTGGAGGATGGGGTAAACAGTTCAATCACTGTATAGTTGCGGACAATACTAAGCTAATAACTTCTCTGCAAGATGTGGGAACTTTGCAAGAAGATCTGAACAAATGAATGGGGCGGGCAACTACATAGCAAATGAGGTTTAGTGTGGGAAAATGTAAAAAAATGTATTTGGGTGGCAAAAATATGAATGCAATCTACTCACTGGAGGGAGAACCTCTGGGGAAATCAAGGATGGAAAAGGACTTGGGGGTCCTAGTAGATGATGGGCTCAGCAATGGCATACAATGCCAAGCTGCTGCTAACAAAGCAAATAGAATATTGGCATGCATTAAAAAGGGGATTAACTCAGGAGATAAAGCTATAATTCTCCCACTCTACAAGACTCTAGTCCTGCCTCACCTGGAGTATGCTGTCCAGTTCTGGGCACCAGTCCTCAGGAAGGATGTACTGGAAATGGAGTGAGTACAGAGAAGGGCAAAAAAGCTAATAAAGGGACTGGAGGATATTAGTTATGAAGAAAGGTTATGAGCACTGAACTTATTCTCTCTGGAGAAGAGATGCTTGAGAGGGGATATGATTTTAATTTACAAATACCATACTGGTAACCCCACAATAGGGATAAAACTTTTCAGTGGAAGGGAGTTTAATAGGACACGTGGCCACTCATTAGGATTAGAAGAAAATAGGTTTAACCTTAGACTGTGTAGAGGGTTCTTTACTGTAAGAGCGGCAAGGATGTGGAATTCACTTCCACAGGCGGTGGTTTCAGCAGGGAGTATTGATAGTTTCAAAAAACTATTAGATAAGCACCTGAACTACCACAACATAGAGGGATATACAATGTAATACTGACATATAATCACACAAATAGGTTGAACTTGATGGACTTGTGTCTTTTTAACCTCACCTACTATGTAACTATAACTATGAAAAGCATACATATATTATATTATAGTTCTTATTATAAAAAAATGAAAAGATCAAACCTAAATGGATGAATTTAAAATATCCAATGCGATAAAAGGTAGAGCTGCGATCCGCCATCTTGTGAGTGTCTGGAGACCAGGACCCTTAACGAGAAAAAGGCTTGTCTGCAGTGCATCAGATATGCACTTTTAATTTTGAGTTTTCAATTTACTTTTTAATAAATACTATTGGAAAATATTTTACGCTATGATACTCTATCTTCATTTGAGTTTTGGTGGAAGAAATATGATATGATGGAGGATGGAGATGGATTGAATTCCTGAAATATTTGAATCTAGAGAAACATCTGAACTTACATGTACCCGGTTTAAAGGGAAACGTGATATTTGACTTAATTGATTTGGTCAGTGGCGGCCCATCAATAGGGAGCGCACAGGCGCCACCCCCCCCCCCCCCCCCAAGCTATTCTCAAAAAAAAAAAAAATTAATAAAAATCTAATGCCCCGTACACACGGTCGGATTTTCAGACGGAAAATGTGTTATAGGACCTTGTTGTCGGAAATTCCGACCGTGTGTAGGCTCCATCACACAAAGTGCCACGCATGCTCAGAATAAATAAAGAGATGTAAGATATTAGCTACTGCCCCGTTTATAGTCCCGACGTACTTGTTTTACGTCACTGCATTCAGAATGATCGGATTTTCCGACAACTTTGTATGACCGTGTGTATGCAAAACAAGTTTGAGCCAACATCCGTCGGAAAAAATCCTAGGATTTTGTTGTCGGAATGTCCAATCAATGTCCGACCGTGTGTACAGGGCATAAGAGTGTCCAGGAGCCGGATACACAGCGGTCTATGGGAAGCTTCCCAGCTTGCAATCAGCTGATTGCAAGCTGGGAAGCTGATTTGCCCATGTTTAGGGAATGTTCGGGGCGCAAGCAATGCCCGCAAACTCTCCCACCCTACACTCATTCATCTATGGCTCCAGTTCCTTTTTTTGTATTGGCGGGGATCGGAGGACGACTGGGCGGTGCTTTTTTCTGGCACCGTGGCATCACTTCCGGATTCCTGGTTGGCTCACTGTGCTGTGCAGAGTCGGAGTGGAGTGTGCAGACTGCGCAGACTGACTGTGACTGGACCAACGCAGGGTGGAAGCTCTGGCAGGCTGAGTGGCATGGTAACAAAGGTAGGGAAAGCTCTCCAGTCCCTCTCCTCCGAGTCCTAGGCTAGCTGATTATGTCGTGCTGCTGACTCCACCTGCACTTTGTGTGTTTTGTGTGATATTCTTCTGCACTCCATATCCTCCTGAAAAAAAAAGACACCCACATGAAAATAGTCAAAGTCCAGTCTTTCTCAACCAGTGTGCTGTCAGAGGTCCTCAGGTGTGCTGCGGGATCATGGGAGAGAAGGGCTGTCAGATGAGCTTGATCTCCCAATCCCCTGCCAAACTGTACATTGGCACTGTGAGAAGCTTGGTTAGCCTCAACAGTGAAAGAAAAGGGAAGTGTGCTGTGCTCTCTGCTTCCCCCCTACAGTGCAATACCTGGCTGTGTGAGGAAACTGATAAGGTGCTGTGCTAGATTCATTTTAAAAGAGCTTTATACATGTGTCTGTGTACATGTGTGTGTGTATCCCTGCATGTGTGTGTGTGTACATACATATGTGTACAGGCATATGTGTGTGCATGTCTATGGGCATGTATATGTGTGCATGGGTATGTGTGTGTGTGCATGCGTGTGTACATATGTGTGCATACAGTGGGGACGGAAAGTATTCAGCCCCTCTTAAATTTTTCACTCTTTGTTATATTGCAGCCACTTGTTAAAATCATTTAAGTTCATTTCTATCCTCATTAATGTACACACAGCACCCATATTGACAGAAAAACACAGAATTGTTGACATTTTTGCAGATTTATTAAAAAAGAAAAACTGAAATATCACATGGTCCTAAGTATTCAGACCCTTTGCTCAGTATTTAGTAGAAGCACCCTTTTGATCTAATACAGCCATGAGTCTTTTTGGGAAAGATGCAACAAGTTTTTCACACCTGGATTTGGGGATCCTCTGCCATTCCTCCTTGCAGATCCTCTCCAGTTCTGTCAGGTTGGATGGTAAACATTGGTGGACAGCCATTTTTAGGTCTCTCCAGAGATACTCAATTGGGTTTAAGTCAGGGCTCTGGCTGGGCCATTTAAGAACAGTCACGGAGTTGTTGTGAAGCCACTCCTTCATTATTTTAGCTGTGTGCTTGGGGTCATTGTCTTGTTGGAAGGCAAACCTTCGGCCCAGTCTGAGGTCCTGAGCACTCTGGAGAAGGTTTTCGTCCAGGATATCCCTGCACTTGGCCGCGTTTATCTTTCCCTCGATTGCAACCAGTCGTCCTGTCCCTGCAGCTGAAAAACACCCCCACAGCATGATGCTGCCACCACCATGCTTCACTGTTGGGACTGCATTGGACAGGTGATGGGCAGTGCCTGTTTTTCTCCACACATACCGCTTAGAATTAAGGCCAAAAAGTTCTATCTTGGTCTCATCAGACCAGAGAATTTTAATTCTCACCATCTTGGAGTCCTTCAGGTGTTTTTTAGCAAACTCCATGCGGACTTTCATGTGTCTTGCACTGAGGAGAGGTTTCCTTCGGGCCACTTTGCCATAAATCCCCGATGGTGGAGGGCTGCAGTGATGGTTGACTTTCTACAACTTCCTCCCATCTCCCGATTGCATCTCTGGAGCACAGCCACAGTGATCTTTGGGTTCTTCTTTACCTCTCTCACCAAGGCTCTTCTCCCCCAATAGCTCAGTTTGGCCGGACGGCCAGCTCTAGGAAGGGTTCTGTCAGGGGCATGCCAGCAGTCGTCGGGTGAATCTGCGTGCACGTAGGTCCTCAAGGATCATTTCCAAGCATATTCAGCCAAAATCCCCACCAGGGGGCGCCGGAGCGCTCCCGCGAATGCCCGTACGCGCGTTCGCGCGTTCGCGGGTGCGCGCGCCCGTTCGCGCTAGCGCCGTTTGGCGCCAAGGGGCCTTTAAAAGGGTGACAGGTGCTCATGTTAGCTGCTGTTCGTCTGCAGCTCTGCACCTGAAAGTTCCTGTATCTGCCTGCTTGTTGTTTGATATTGACCCGGCTACGTCTGACCATTCTCCAGTCTCCTATCCGACCCGGCTTGTCTGACCTTGTTTTCTCTGCTACCCGTTGCCGAACTCCTGCCTGTCTGACTACCCTTGGATCATCCCTCCTGTTTATATCCTGCCTGATCTCCTGACAAATACGGACTGTCTGACCTTGCTTGCCTGTGTCCTGTAACGCTGCTTCCAGCCTGCCTGTTTGCATCCAGCTGCTGTCTCCGCATCCGGCTACCAGCCTACCTACCGGCCTGCACCAGTTACCTGCATCCACAGCTCAGCCATCCCTGAGGGACATCATCCCAGTTCCGGTGTCTGCTTCTGCTGGAACCCGCATCAGGCCCTCCTACCCACTGTGCTCAGGAGACCACTGTTCCCACTTCCAGCGGCTCCTGAACTAGCGCTTAAGAGAGGTCTCCTTCTACCAGTCAGGCTCAACTACCAGGTACATTACAGTACGAACAGCCATGACTGAGCCTGCAGGAGAGACCTCTCCCATTCAGGAGATCTGTACACACTTGGCGGCCCTCACCCAAGCAGTAAAGACTCTACAAGACAGTTATAACAGACTGGAAGGGCAAGTGTTAAACCTCAGTGGTTCCGGTGGTGTGGCCGCTGCACCCGCAGCTGCTCCAGTGCAGGCTGCTGCACCACCCTCAGTGGTCATGCTCCCACCAGAACCAAGAGTACCTGTTCCTGACAAGTTTTCCGGTGACCGAACTAAGTTTGTGGCCTTCCGCAGCGCTTGTCAACTTTACTTTGGACTACAGCCACGGATTTTTTCTTTGGAAGCCACCAAAGTGGGGTTTGTTGTATCCCTCCTGCAGGGGGAACCCCAGACCTGGGCCCACCGCTTGCTTGAATCCAACGCCATACAGATCCAGACCCTACCTGCCTTTTTTGAAGCCATGGCCCAGCTTTATGAGGATCCTCAGCGGGCCGCCACCGCTGAGGCAGCTTTGATCGCGCTCCAGCAAGGCCGTAGACCGGCCGAGGACTATGTCATGGACTTTCGACGCTGGAGCGCGGATACTCAATGGAATAATGCAGCCCTACGCCACCAGTTCCGCATGGGGTTATCTGAGGGTCTTAAGGATGAGCTTGCCCGAGTAGGAATGCCTGACACCTTAGAAGAGCTCATTGCCATCACTATCCAGATTGACCGACGCCTTCGTGAGCGCCGGTCTGAACGGTCTGCCCAACAAACTCGGCCTATGTGGATGACTACCAGAGCCCCGCTGCCTGCCTCTCGGTATCTACCTTCTGCCGGGCCAAGTCCAGTCAACCAGGCAACTGATGCCCCTGAACCCATGCAACTTGGACTTATGCGTACTACTCTGACCCCTGAAGAACGGGCACGCAGGCACCAACTGAACCTTTGCCTCTATTGTGGCGGAACGGGCCACTACGTGAACAACTGCCCAGTGAAGATCCGTAAGTGTTTTTCTTCAGCTCCAACCAGTTTGTCTGCTTTAACAGCCAATGCCACTCAACTTGTTCTCCCTCTCTCATTACAACTCCAGGGAAGAACAATTCAAGTCAACGCCATTGTTGATTCCGGGGCAAGTAGCTGTTTTGTTGACTCCACCTTTGCTACACAGCAAGAACTTCCTCTAAAAGACAAGACACACAGACTCTCAATTTTTCTGGCCGATGGGTCCCGTATAAAATCCGGGCAGGTCTCTCAAGAAACCCTTCCGCTATCTGCTATCTGTTCATCCCAGCATCGAGAGATCTTAATCTTGGACGTCATCTCATCACCTCTTTTCCCAATCATTTTGGGTATGCCCTGGCTTCAAGCCCACAACCCTCTTGTCAATTGGGCCATGGGCGAGATCAACTTTCAGTCTCCCTATTGTCAAAGACATTGCCTACCTGAACCTGTTAATCCTGCTACTACCCTACTATGTATGGACACTGACCCAGATCTGCTTCAAAACGTACCAGAGGTCTATCAGGACTTTGCAGATGTATTCAGCAAGAAGGGAGCAGATTCTCTACCACCCCATCGCCCCTATGACTGTCCAATTGAATTGCTTCCTGGAGCTGAGATCCCTTTTGGGCACATCTTTCCGCTGTCCGAAAAGGAACAAGAGGCGCTTAAGGTTTACATCAATGAAAATCTAGAGAAAGGCTTCATTCGACAGTCCACTTCATTAGCAGGAGCGGGAATATTTTTTGTCTCTAAGAAAGATCTTACGCTCCGCCCTTGCGTGGATTATCGGGAATTAAACAAGGTTACGGTCAAGAACCGTTATCCGTTGCCCCTAATACCAGAACTGTTTCAAAAATTACGGACCGCCATTATCTTCACCAAATTAGACCTGAGAGGGGCCTATAATCTGGTCCGCATTCGGGCCGGGGATGAATGGAAGACGGCTTTCCGGACCCGTTTCGGGCACTACGAATATTTGGTCATGCCCTTCGGCCTTTGCAATGCTCCTGCCACATTTCAGCATCTGGTCAACGATGTGTTTAAAGATTTCCTGGACATCTTCTTAATTGTTTACCTGGACGATATCCTTATCTTCTCCAGTTCACTTGAGCAACACAGGGAACATGTCCGTAAAGTCCTAGCGCGACTCCGCTTGCACAGATTGTACGCCAAAGCGGAGAAGTGCGAATTTGAACAAAAAGAGATTCAGTTTCTGGGGTTGGTCATCTCCCCAACCGGTATTAAAATGGATCCTCAGAAAGTATCTGCTGTGTTAGAATGGCCAGCACCCATGGACAAGAAAGGCGTACAACGCTTTGTTGGCTTTGCGAACTTTTACAGGAAGTTTATCAGGGGGTTCTCTGCCATCATCTCCCCCATTACACAGCTAACCAAGCAGAATCTTCGTTTCCACTGGAACCAGGAGGCCCAGGAGGCCTTTGAAGAATTAAAAAGGCGTTTCACGTCAGCTCCGATTCTTAGCCATCCAGACCCATCTTTGCCCTTTATTCTAGAGGTTGATGCCTCCGAAGTAGCTGTGGGTGCTATTATTTCCCAACGTCAGGGCAACAAAGATCTGATGCATCCTGTTGGGTACTTCTCTAGGAAACTTTCGCCGGCTGAGCGGAACTACGATGTGGGGGATCGGGAGTTACTTGCCATCAAGACTGCCTTGGAAGAATGGAGATACTTGCTTGAAGGTGCAGTCCATCCAGTACTGATTTATACAGATCACAAAAATCTGGAGTATCTAAGATCTGCTAAAAGACTGAAACCCAGACAGGCCCGTTGGGCCCTATTTTTCACACGATTTTGTTTCCACATCACCTACCAGCCGGGATCCAAGAATACAAAACCAGACGCACTGTCACGCATGTTTGATAATCCTAAGGACTCTTCTGTCCCTGACACTATTTTGCCGGCAAACAGTTTTCTTCTCCTTCAGACAGATTTGCTATCCATGATTAGAGAAGCATCCCCAGAACCTTCAAGTCTTCAGGAGTCTTCCTTAACACCTCGAGATGGACTATTATGGAGGGGAAGTCAAATCTTCGTGCCAGAAAACGTTAGAGTCAAGGTGCTGACGCTTTTGCATGACCACCCACTTGCAGGACATTTTGGGGTCCGTAAGACCCTTGAGCTGGTGCAGCGCACCTTTTGGTGGCCTAACTTAAAGGAATTTTGCAAGAAATATGTCAACTCCTGCTCTGTCTGCATCCAGAACAAAACCCCCAGGAACAGAGCGTGGGGTCTACTAAGACCATTGCCTATACCAGATAGGCCCTGGCGGATGATAGCAATGGACTTTATAGTCGAACTGCCACATTCGGAGGGGTGTTCGGCGATCTTTGTGGTCGTCGACCGGCTATCCAAAATGGCCCACTTTGTGCCCCTAAAAGGAACACCTTCTGCTGTAGAGATGGCTCGTGTGTTCATTAAGGAAATCGTTAGGTTACACGGGATTCCCGCAAATATAGTGTCTGATAGGGGGGTGCAGTTTACTTCACGTTTTTGGAGAGCCCTTTGTGAAAACTTGAAGATTGAACTAGCCCTGTCCTCAGCATACCACCCCCAAACTAATGGGCAAACTGAGAGGACAAATCAAACTCTGGAGCAATACATTAGGTGTTTTACATCTTTTGTGCAAGATGATTGGGTATCCTTGCTGCCACTTGCAGAATTTGCGTACAATAACGCCAGTCACTCTGCCACAGGTCAATCTCCTTTCTTTGCCAATTATGGGTTTCATGCATCTTTTTTACCAGATTTTCTTTCAGAATCTTCAGTTCCAGCGGTCCAGGACACAGTGCAGTTCTTCAGTCGTAATAATCGGATCTTGCAGGAGGCGGTATCCAAAGCGCAAGCGGATAATAAGAGGTTCTTTGATGAGAAGAGAAGGGGAGATCTAAACCTTCAACCTGGCGACAGGTATGGCTGTCCACTAATAGTATCAGATTGTCATGTCCTTCCAAGAAGCTTGCCCCAAAATTTATTGGACCTTTCCCTGTGAAAAGGAAAATTAACGAAGTATCGTATGAATTATGCTTACCTGATTCACTTAAGATACATCCTGTATTTCACGTATCACTCTTAAAGCCTGCTGTAGATGATCCTTTTCCTGATAGGGGCACCAGGGTCCCTGAACCAGTTCTGGTGGACGGCAATGAAGAATATGAAGTGGAATCCATCCTTGACTGCAGAAAGAGGTCTGGGCAAGTACAGTTTTTAATTAAGTGGAAAGGGTATGGTCCGGAGAACAACTCATGGGAACCTGACTGTAATATTCATGCCAAACGTTTAATTCATGCATACTTCTCTACCCATCCTGAAAAAAAGGCGTATCTGGGCATCCGGAGGCTGCCCGTTGGGGGGGCAATGTCAGGGGCATGCCAGCAGTCGTCGGGTGAATCTGCGTGCACGTAGGTCCTCAAGGATCATTTCCAAGCATATTCAGCCAAAATCCCCACCAGGGGGCGCCGGAGCGCTCCCACGAATGCCCCTACGCGCGCTCGTGCGCGCGCCCGTTCGCGCTAGCGCCGTTTGGCGCCAAGGGGCCCTTAAAAGGGTGACAGGTGCTCATGTTAGCTGTTGTTCGTCTGCAGCTCTGCACCTGAAAGTTCCTGTATCTGCCTGCTTGTTGTTTGATATTGACCCGGCTACGTCTGACCATTCTCCAGTCTCCTATCCGACCCGGCTTGTCTGACCTTGTTTTCTCTGCTACCCGTTGCCGAACTCCTGCCTGTCTGACTACCCTTGGATCATCCCTCCTGTTTATATCCTGCCTGATCTCCTGCCAAATACGGACTGTCTGACCTTGCTTGCCTGTGTCCTGTAACGCTGCTTCCAGCCTGCCTGTTTGCATCCAGCTGCTGTCTCCGCATCCGGCTACCAGCCTACCTACCGGCCTGCACCAGTTACCTGCATCCACAGCTCAGCCATCCCTGAGGGACATCATCCCAGTTCCGGTGTCTGCTTCTGCTGGAACCCGCATCAGGCCCTCCTACCCACTGTGCTCAGGAGACCACTGTTCCCACTTCCAGCGGCTCCTGAACCAGCGCTTAAGAGAGGTCTCCTTCTACCAGTCAGGCTCAACTACCAGGTACATTACAGGTTCTGGTCATCCCAAACGTCTTCCATTTAAGGATTATGGAGGCCACTGTGCTCTCAGGAACCTTAAGTGCAGCAGAAATTTTTTTTGTAACCTTGGCCAGATCTGTGTCTTGCCACAATGTTGTCTCTGAGTTCTTCAGGCAGTTCCTTTGACCTCATTCTCATTTGCTCTGACATGCACTGTGAGCTGTAAGGTCTTATATAGACAGGCGTGTGGCTTTCCTAATCAAGTCCAATCAGTATAATCAAACACAGCTGGACTCAAAAGTGTAGAACCATCTCAAGGATGATAAGAAGAAATGGACAGCACCTGAGTTAAATATATGAGTGTCACAGCAAAGGGTCTGAATACTTAGGACCATGTAATATTTCAGTTTTTCTTTTTTAATAAATCTGCAAAAATGTCAACAATTCTGTGTTTTTCTGTCAATATGGGGTGCTGTGTGTACATTAATGAGGAAAAAAATGTACATAAATGATTTTAGCAAATGGCTGCAATATAACAAAGTGAAAAATTTAAGGGGGTCTGAATACTTTCCATCCCCACTGTATATGTATGTGTGTGCATGCGTGTGTACATATGTGTGTGTGTGTGTGTGTGTGTGTATGTATGCATGTGTATACATGTGTATGTGTGTGCATACATAAACTAGGATTAAGGGGGGAGGGTGAACTAGAATTCCATCGGGCAGACAGGTCAGTTAAGGGTCAGACATTAATGGAGGGTAGAATGGGGATAGATGGGGGGAGGGTTATGGCAGGTGACAAGAAAATTCACATGTTGCAAACAACCACTGGAAATTATACTGCCATTTGTACTACTAAACAAGATATGAAAAACACCAGAGTAAAATGTAATAATGCATGAAAGTGTTTGTTCACCAATGCCAGAAGTCTGCCAAGCAAAATAGGTGAGTTGGAAGCTCTGGTGCATGAGGAGAGCTGGGCTATTAATATTCCTGGCTATGCACTCTTTCGGAGAGACAGGGTAAAAAGGAAAGGTGGCAGGGTCTGTCTCTATGTGAGAAGTGATCTCAAAGCAAGTGCGAAAGAGGACCTGGTTGATGGCGAGTGTGAAGTGGCTGAAGCATTATGGGTGAAACTGCATATAGATGTGCGTAGTTCAAAGTTAATCATTGGAGTTTGTTATAGACCACCCAATGTTAATGAGGAGGTGGAGACTCAGCTCCTTGCACAGATGGAAAGGACTGCAAGGGCTGGGACAGTGATAATAATGGGATTAACTACCCAGAAATTGACTAAAGTAATGGCACTGCTGGGACAGTTAAAGGGCAAAGATTTATAAACCTAATACAGGACAATTTTATGGTCCAGTTTATTGAGGCCCCAACTAGGAATGATGCTTTGTTGGACCTGGTAATCTCAAACCATGCAGAGCTTATTAATGTTCATATAAAGGAACATCTTGGTAGCAGTGACCATAACATGATTTCATTTGATGTTAGCTGTAAGCAAAAAACACATACGGGAAAGAAAAACACAACTTCAAAAGCAGTTGTTAGTTAGGACTTGGACTGGGAGGGAATATTGGCATCAATGGGCACAGAACAGAAATGGGAATTCTTCAAAGTGACTGTGAAGTCACTGCAAAGTATATTCCCATGGGACAATACGTTTAAAAGGCAAAAAATAAAACCTATGTTTTTAAAAAAAGCTATAAACAATAAGAAAATGGCTTTTTAAAAATATAAAAATGAAGGAACACTAGTGTCATTTAAATGTTAAAAAGAATATAGCAGACTATGTACAAAGGAAATCAAGGACGCAAATACTCAAAACGGACGACAGATTGCAAAAGATAGTAGGACACCAAAAAATTCTTCAATAGTAAAAAGGTCAGGTAAGAGCATGTAGGCCCTTTACAAAATAATCTTGAGTTGGTGACAAAGAGAAGGCAAATTTATTAAATACTTTCTTCAGCTCTGTGTATACAAAGGAGCATGGGGGAGCTCATGTCCATAATGGGGGTGGTAGTGACACAGCCCCAAATGATCCACAATGGCTCAAAAGGGATATGGTCCAGAAATATTTAAACAGAATAAAGGTGGATAAAGCACCTGGACCAGATGGCATCCACCCACGGATCCTAAAAGAATTGAGCTCTGTAATTTCAAAGCCATTGTATCTAATTTTTAGGGACTCATTAATGACGGGAATAGTACCACTGGATTGGCGTAGGGCCAATGTGGTGCCTATATTTTAAAAAAGAACAAAGTCTTTACCAAGTAATTATAGACCTGGTAGTTTAATGTCTATAGTCGGGAAGATACTGGAGAGTTTAATAAAAGACCACATAGATGAGTTCTTGAGTTATTTTATTTTTTTATCGGATCCCAGCATGTATTCATGAAAGACAGAAGTTGTTAAACAAACCTGATTTCTTTTTATGAGGAGGTAAGTAAAACCTTGGACAGAGGGCTGGCGGTGGTATACTTGGATTTTGCAAAAGGGTTTGACACAGTTCCCCACACATGGCTCATGTGTAAGTTAAAGTCTACAGGCTTGGAAATATTAGTTTGTAAATGGATAGAAAACTGGCTAAAAGACAGAATTCAGAGAGTAGTGGTTAATGATTCTTACTCTGAATGGTCTAAGGTTATCAGTGGTGTACCCCAAGGTTCAGTGCTGGAACCCTTACTTTTTAATAACTTTATAAATGATATTGGGTCTGAGATTAAAAGTCCAAGATGGCCGGCGTCCAAGATGGCCGCATAGACTGGGAGCTCCGCGCCACTCCAGCCTAAAGACCCCCACCACAGCTGTCTGAGCCCCCATTCCAGCCCTGCAAGCACACGTGCTGACCGGGGACACTCCAAGCAACAGCCCGATGACCACAGGCACAGCCCGGAGGAATCTAGCCCACAAACTTGAATCAGCAGCAGCGCGGCCTGGCCAGCCCCCACACGAGGCACATCCTGTGCTACAGAGTCCGTAGCTGACCGAGACCAGGATGATCTCCTGGCCTCCCAGCCATTAGAAACCGCAGTGAGTACTCCACTACAAGGGGCCCCCTCACCCGCTTCAACGGAATCCCTGCTAGGGAGAACGCTGGTAGGGCTAGCCTTCACTCCACAGCAGGAACTGCTGCAGTCCGGATACATGGGATCCAGAAACCAGGGACTCTGCTCCCTCTCCCACAGATTTCCCCTCTATGATGGCTGCCTTCTCCCAAATGGTGACCAGAGGTCGGTCAAACACTGCAGCCCAGATCACAGCCTCCATACATGCAGACCTGCAGCAGATGGGCGCCACAATTGAGGTGATAAAGCAAAAATCGGACCAAGCAGCTCTGAGAATAAACCAGAATACTGCCAGAATCCAGGAGCTCCAGGACCATCTAGAGACAGCCACCTCCAAAATAGATGACCTTGACAATAGGTCAAGACGCTATAATTGCCGAATCAGGGGTCTCCCAGAATCTGTTGGGATACTCACCTGGTGGTACAGGACTTCATTAAAAACGTAATCCCTAACATCCTGGCACATCACATGGAGCTTGACAGAGCCCACAGAGCGTTACAACCACCTCACTCTTTATATGTATCTTTATATGTATGGAAGGTTTATTCGCTTATCTTTTTTTACCAAATCCCTGGCTCCATATAGTTGTTGATTTCCATCTCTTAACCTAGAAAAAAAGCAGAGCCCAGGGAACAGTGGAAACTATTTTAGGGGGACTACCCCCCCAAATCGGGAATCTCCTCCCAAGATAGACAGCTCTACAGTTACGGGCGGCTGTTTTGCTCTTTCCCGTGACAGGTACCAACATCACGCATATCAACCCCAACTATTATATTCTGGGACGGCGCGTGTTTCCCAGTGGGGGAGGTGAGATGGACCTAATGGATTTGAATGTGTTTTACTTTTGTGTCAATGGGGCTCAGACTTCAAGAGTTTTATACAGTCATAGATAACTTCTGAGGTGGGGGTGACTGGAGTGGTCACAGTGCACCTCCCTCTGACCCTGATAGGTGAATTTTACCTCTTTTCCTGTTGGAGCCAGATACACACGTCCTCTTTAGGACGTTTCGGGTCTCCTTTGGGTAAAAGGTCAAGCAGGGATGGGTCCCTCCCTGGCCCTAGTGAGAATGGTATATTGTATTCTCTAACGCATCTTCACTTTTTCTCTTGTTTCAGGTCTCTCTAAGCTTTTGCCTCCCTCCCTCCCCACACCTTCCTCCACCCTCCTCCTTCCTCAGCTACAGGGTCTCGCTAGCTCTCCTCCCACTTATCGGAACACAGGATTGGCTTGTAATGCGGCCGGGGTTGTCTTCTATCTGCCAGGGAAAGCACCAATGACCGGTAAGATTATCTTACACTTAGTACACAACTACCAATCACTCCATGACTGACTGCACACAGACAAATCTGAAACTGCGGTTCCTCTCTCACAACGTGCAGGGCCTCAACTCCCCTGTGAAAAGAAGCAAAATAATGCAACAGCTACACACACTGAAGACAGATGTACCGCTGCTCCAAGAGGCACATTTCCCTGCTAACTATAATCCCACGTTCTGTCACAAAAGCTTCACTCACTTCCACTTAGCAAATGTAGTCAACAAAACGTGAGGGGTGGCGGTCTGCTTTTCAAACAAAATACACTTTTCACATTCTAAAACCAACCCTTAAGGACCCTGAAGGTGAATACATTTTAGTTACTGGCACAATTAATGGGGGGCATACACGTTTGTTTCATACGATGCCCCAAACACACACCAAGATAAATTCTTCGATAATGTCCTAAAGACCTTGAAGCCTTATTTTCTGGGCACAGTGATCTTGGGGGGCAACTCCAACACTCCATTTGATCTCTCCTCAGACAAGTCCAACCCTCTAAAGCCAAAAGACCTCCCAGATGTAGCCTTCGTGTAGCGCAGACCATTCAATCACATGGCCTGGTTGACATCTGGAGGGAAATGAACCCCCAAACCAAGGACTATACGCACTATTCCGTTCCTCACAATACTCTAGATAGACCACATCTTTGTCCCATCACAAATAACTCCAAGGGTGGAATCCTCCAAAATATACGACACATCTCTTTCTGACCACTCCATAATGACATTAACCCTCAGGGGAGGGACGGGAGAGAGGGGACCCTTTAAATGGCATCTCAAAGAAGCGCTCCTGAGCAATCCTGCTCACTGCACATAATTAGAAACAGCTTTAACTGAGTACTTCTTGGAAAAAACAGAGTCGGTCTCACCAGGCACCCTGTGGGCGGCACATAAAGGGGTGATGAGGGGGAGACTCATACAGCTTTCATCCCAACTCAGAGAGGAAAGTAAGGCAGAAATACTGCAGCTAACGGAAGATTTCCGTTCGCTCAGTTAGCGCCATAAACACAACCCCACCCCAGACAGCCTGGCTAAGTTCAACTCGGCTCGAGTTAGACTAAATCTCTCCCTCACCCCCGCAGCAGAAAAACATCTGAGATGGACAGGAGCGATTCTGCCGCTGCCATTGACAAGGCAAGGCAAAGGTACTGTCCTCTTCTGAACACGCATATGCCCAAAACCCAATGCCAGCACTAGCTATCTCGCTCAAATTACAAAATAGGGTGGTGAACCAGCTCCAATATGGGAAGGCCAGACAAAGACTCTTCTTTTCCAGACAAAAACTATTTGAACACGGTGAGCGAGCAGGCAAATTACTAGCATACCTGGTTCACAATGAAGATAGACCGCCGGTGGTAATTTCTGTACACGGCGACAATAGTATACTGATTACAGATCCCCCCCAAAGTCACTGCTAAATTTAGAGATTTTTTTGCTGAGTTATATACCTCTAGAACCCCGAACGAGGGGGATTCGATGAACCATTTCTTAGAAAATATCCCCTTCCCAGGTCTTGCAGAAGACCAAATCTCGATGCTTGATGCACCTCTCACGACTGATGAAATTACTGAAGCTCTACCGGGATTTGCCAGGTCTAAATCCCCGGGGTCAGACGGCCTACCAGTAGAATTCTACCTTCAACTACTCATACCTAAACTGCTGGCCTTATATAATTATGCTTTTGAAACATTTGAGTTACCCCCTCCTCCCGAGAGGCGACTATAGTCTTGATACCCAAGCCAGGTAAAGACCCCAGGCACCCTGCTTCTTACAGGCCTATCTCCCTTCTCCAGGTAGACATTAAAGTCTTAGCCAAAGTCCTCGCAAACCGTATTAAACAAATTATCCTTTCTTTAATCCACACAGACCAAGCGGGCTTTATGTCGGGCCGTAATACATTGTTTAACTTACGTAGACTCTACATTAACCTTCAGGCCTTACAAGATGGAGCAGGCTCCTGTGTGATAGTAGCTTTGGATACAGCCAAAGCTTTTGATTCGGTGGAATGGAGGTACAGTACCTATGGAAATGCTTGGAATGCTACGGGTTTGGTCCCAAGATCATTAAATGGATTCAATTACTCTACCAAGACCCACAAGCTAGAGTGGTGGCGAACGGCTGGCCTTCCCATGTGTTTGGCTTCTCGTGTGGCACGAGACAGGGATGCCCGTTGTCCCCATTACTGTATGCACTAGCGGTGGAACCCCTTGCAATCTCCATACGGGAAAACCCAGAGATTAGAGGTCTTGGAGTGGGGGACCTCATTGAAAAAATCAGCGTGTATGCTGATGACACTTTGTTATACTTAGCTGATTCAGGTCCCTCACTCCAGACTGCATTGAATACAATAGAATTATTCGGTACATTCTCTGGACTTAAAATTAATTGGGAAAAATCGCAAATTTTACCCTTAGACAGTTTTCCACCTCCAGAAGCCCAAGCGCACCTTCCGTTGCAAAGAGTT
Source organism: Lithobates clamitans (assembly GCA_037952925.1). Lineage (NCBI taxonomy): Eukaryota > Metazoa > Chordata > Amphibia > Anura > Ranidae > Lithobates > Lithobates clamitans. Next base: position 2,994,188 of record JBBGZY010000034.1, read on the forward strand.
TCCCTCATTAAACACCTTGGGGTACTTGTATCTAGAACTCCAGCTGAATACACTAATCTTAATGTAGAACCTTTTATTTAATTTGGTTAAAACTAAAACGCAAACCTGGGCTCGCTTACCACTAGGTGTCTGGGGACGCATCAACCTAATACAAATGGTGCTATTACCCAAAATACTGTATGTCTTCTGGCATGCCCCAGTCTATTTACCCTTGAAGTATTTCAAGATTATGGAATCCTTTGAAAACATTCGTTTGGGGATCCTCCAGACATAAATTGGCCTAGAGAGCTCTGCAAAACCCCACTGACCTTGGTGGTACAGCGGTACCAGATCTCAGTTGTTACTATATTGCTTCTCAGCTGTCCCAATTATATCACATTGACAAAACTGACAGGGAGAGATTCTGCACCCTATTGTGCCTGAACAAGACAAAACACGCCTCCGACCCCACCTGCTCAATAGCAGTAGGGGTGGCTGGTGCTGTACACAGGGGTGACCGTAAATCTTTGCTCTATCAATACAGATGCATCTGGGACATTGCCATGAACAAACTAGAGATTCCCCACATCAATGACTATACCCCATTATGGCATAATAAAACCCTACCGCATCTGTTACAAATCCCAGATTCAGGAGACTGGGAATCTAGGGGTATATTATACATACATCACCTGATCTCGAATGGAACATTAAAACAGTTTGATGTCCTATGTACTGAATTTGCACTTCCAAATTTCATGTTTTTCCAGTTTTTCCAGATTCGCCATGCCATGCAGCCTCAGCTCCCCTAGATCCCCCCTCAGACGGTTTTTAATAATCTAGTAGCAGTGGTCAAGGGCACAGATCCCCAAAAATTTATTTCAACCTTCTACAGCATGCTCATCACACCACCATCCACTAAAATTGCTTACCGCCTCAAGTCTCAGAGCTGGGAGAGGGAGGTGGGCCAAATGGAAGACGAGTAATGGACTGAGGCGTTAGATACCTGTAAAGTAGTGTCCCCTAAACTATCAGATAGGCTGTCCCAAATCTTTATCCTACATCGAGCTTATCTCACTCCTATTAGGATTGCTAGATACAAGAGAGACAGCTCTCCTACTTGTCACCTCTGCCTCACAGAACCGGGTACTTTCTTTCATCTTATTTGGACGTGCCCTCTGATACAGGGATTTTGGAAACAGGTAGTGGACTTTCTTCACGACACCATGGGCTCTCCACTCACATTGAACCCAAAACCATGTGTACTGGGGATATTCCCAGAACCAGACATTGACAAATATACCAAAATTTTCCTCCATGAATCGTTGCTTTCAGCCAGAAAAACTCTGGCCAGACATTGGATGAGATCATCTCCTCCCACTTTGATAAATTGGAAGATGGACGTGAATAGCTCCCTACCATATAAAAAATTTGTCTATAAAAACAGGGGATGTCCTGCAAAGTATGAAAAAATGTGGGACAGGTGGCTCTCAGAGTCTGACACATGTACTGATCCAATAACATAACCTCCTCTTGAGTTGGAAAACTACCAAATAATACCATTGTACCGTACTGACTTAACACACAATGTATACCTTATAAGCATCACCTTGATGATATGATTAGTTATATTGTATAATTTATGCATAATGTCGTACCCCTTTGATCTTTTTTTTTTTTTTTTTTTGTATAAATGTGCCATTGTATTGCCACAAAGTACCCTGCATGTATAAACTCTGTGTACATTGTTCAATAAAACGAGTTTTGAATTGAGATGGACAGGAGCACTCTTTTACTATCAAAAGGACAAGATAGGCTCCAAATTGGCAGCTAAACTAAGCCCGCGAGCACGTATCCTGGCCTACCCCAAAATTTGCTCCAAAACAGGAACTTTAACACAAAATCCTACAGGAATCATGAACTCTTTCCATGATTTTTACTTACGCTTATATGAAAACCTACCTCACACGCTTCCAAGACCAGGGAGATGTTTCTCCAGGACCTTAATCTACCCCTCCTAAAGCAAACACACCAAGAGATGCTAGACAAACCCTTCTCCTCAGATGAAATATTGGAAGCTATTAAATCCTTGAAATTAGCCTCAGCCCCTGGGCCCGATGGTTTCTCGGTCTGCTATTATGAGAGATTCGGCTCCCACCTGGTGCCTTACATGGCTCGGTTCTTCAACTCTCTCCGGGATGGAGCCGCCCTTCCTAGTGACTCGAACTCTGCTTTTATATCAGTCATACCCAAACCAGGAAAAGACACGAGTGAGGTGGGTAATAATCGCCCGATCTCATTGACCTTAAAATTATGATAAAAAATCCTAGCAACCTTGATGTCAGGCTTCATAGCTAGCTACATACACAGGGATCAGGTGGGCTTCATCACGGGGAGACAAGGACTGGACCAAATTCAGAGGGCAACTGATCTGATTTCCCTTCTGCAATCCCAATTGAGCGGGGGCCCAGTTCAGGAAGGCTACCTTTTATCATTGGACTTGCAGAAGGCCTTCGACTCCGTGTCATGGCCCTATCTATTTGATATACTGGAACGCTGGGTGTTTGGAGCCAGGTTTCTAAGAATAATACACACCCTTTATTCTTCCCCTAGGGCCCAGGTGCGTTTAATGGGCCACTACTTTGAATCCTTTGACATTCACGGAGGAACCAGACAGGGGTTAACTCTATTGCCATTGATTTTTGCAATAGCAATCGAAACACTGGCCATAGCCATAAGAGCGAATACGAATATTAAAGGGATTCAATGCGGAACATAAGTGTGCCCTCTTCGCCAACGACATGTTATTATTCCTGACCTCTCCACTAATCTCCACCCCCAATGTGTTTCGACTACTCAGGGACTTTGGGACCATTTTGAGTCTTCAGGTCAACGTGACTAAATCAGTGGCTCTTAACATATATCTACAAACTAAATGAATAAAACAACTCAAACAACACTTCACCTTCTCTTGGGCAGGAGACGCAATCCCCTAGCTTGGAATCAAACTGACTAAATGCAACCTATACACCAACTATCCCCCCATGTTCCGCTCACTAGAGGCGGGTCTAACTAAATGGTTGAAGGAGGGCTTGTCCTGGCTCGGTAGACTGAATGCACTTAAAATGACATTATTACCTCGTCTACTATATCTCTTCTGCTTCCTCCCTATCCCTATTAAAAAACCTATCTTGACTAAACTTCGATCCAAGATTGTTGGCTTTGTCTGGGGAGACCGGGGTCACTGGTTTGTGAGAGATATCCTACTCCGACTTAAAACTCAGGGCTGCCTAGGTCTCCCGAACTTATGGCTCTATTACCAAGCAGCACAATTGGCCCAGTTTTCTGCCATATACTCTAAGAACCTCAGGCCCAACTGGGTCTCCCTAGAGAGGCAGGCAGTCCCCCATTATACACTCGACTTCTTAGTCTGGAGACCGGCGAAACACAGATCTGTCATACTAGCTCCCACGTTATCTCACTCCTTGACACTTTGTGATCAACTACACAAATATGCACAACTGATATTTCCCCTGAGACCCCTCGCGCACCTATTCCATAATCCCGATTTCCCCCCAGGATGAATATACACGTGTTTCATTGGTGGCTGAACAAAGGTCTCTTCAGAATAGGCCACTTCTTTACACCTAACGGCCCTATTTCACTGGGCCACTGACTAAGCAAACTAGACATGCCAGCCTCAGAAAAGTTCAGACTTTCACAGATCAGGCACTTTCTCCACACACTTTGGACTGACAAGTTGAACATTTCCAAAGCGACTATATACGAACAATGGTGTTCTAATATAGGACCTCAGAAGGGTGGGATCTCCATTATTTACACTTCCCTGGCAGATAGGACGTACTCCCCGGCATAGACTCGATCTTGGGGGGCAGATCTGGACATCCAGCTGGACCCTGACATGTGGTTTCAAGCCTTCCGCTGATCATCTAAAGGCATCTTAAACATCGCTCTAAACATTAAAGTTTTCACAAAATGGTACAATGTCCCTGCCAGACTCTCCGGGATATCTCTAGATGCCTCCCCCCTCTGCTGCAGAGGCTGCGAACATACAGGCACGATGCTCCATATATGGTGGACTTGCCCCCGTATAAGAAGCTACTGGAATAAATTCCTCCATTTACTAAGGAAGGTCGCTGAGACCAAAATCCCTCAAGACCCCACATACATCCTCTTGAACCACAGGGTACACAACACTCCTAAGAACACACAACAACTTATCTTCTTTATGTGTTTGGGAGCCAAAGATTACATTAGCGAAAGCCTGGAAAAACAATAGTATCAATCTTGGCGGCCAAACAGAAAATTTCCTGGATCATGACACAGGAACAAATGGTTGCAAAACTGCGGGACACGGTCCAGCGATTTGAGGGAGTCAGGTAACCATGAGCCACACATATAAAGATCCCGCTGTACCCGGGTCATCTACAAACATGAAGGAATCCCCAGTGAGACCACATACCCTAACCCTTTGTCCTATCTTACCCCCTCCTTCTTCCTTCCCCCACTATTTCTCTTCTCTCTTTCTCATGGTATCTACCAACAGACATGAGTTTGACAGGTCGTAGCCTCTACATTGAGCTCCACACGGAACAATATACTACTTCTGCTAGACTACCCAGAGAAGGGAACAGATAACCACATTTGGTCTGGCCCTCGAGGAGTGGGACCCCTCGGCCCAACCCCAGGGGATGCGACGACCCGGGAGACAGACGGTTTGTGCATACCCTGGAAGGGAGGAGGGGAGATGGGTGGGATGCTCCATTGGGCAGTGTCCAAGAGCTCTCTCACTCCACAGTAAGTACCTATAGCGGTGGAGTGATTATCTCGGGGACCTGAGCAAGGGGACATCCTAGCCGAGTTGAATTAATTGAGATCAATATCCGCAGTGAAATACTCGGGTAGCACATCAACTTGGGCAGTGGACATGAGGGTCTAGAACGCTTCATCTACTTCTGGTCGATGAAATCATATATATCTAGAGGAGCCAATTTTACTCTCCACAGTACATACACGCTCAGAGTTGTCCGATTTTAGGGACCACCATGCTTTGTGACATAGTGTTTTTTTCTGCTATCACCCTGGTTTGAGCCTTTCCTCAACTTACTATAATTGCTAAGTTACACAATGGTTTGATATTTCATAGTGATTATTGAGATAAAGTTGGAGATATATATGTACCTTAATAATTTAGTCTCCCTGTTTGAAATCTCTTCTTTTTAAGTTTATTACTCTTGCCTTGCTATGTTGGCCTGCAAGGGGATACTTTTATATGGATTGTTACTGTCATGATTTTACTACAAAACTTCAATAAAAATATTGAAAAGAAAAGTAACATTTCTGTCTTTGCAGATGACACTAAGCTATGCAGTGGAATAACGTCCTTACAGGATGTTTCCAATTTACAAGCCAATCTCAATGCACTGTCTAATGGGGCGACTATGTGGCAGATGAGGTTTAATGTTGACAATTGTAAAGTTATGCACTTGGGGGCTAAGAATATGCATGCATCATACATACTAGGGGGAGTACAACTGGGGGAATCAATGGTGGAGAAGGATCTGGAGGTTTTGGTAGATCATATGCTCAATAACTCAAGAGAGGGAGATATCATTTTGCCCCTGTACAAATCATTAGTAAGACCTCATCTGGAATATGCAGTTTAGTTTTGGGCACCAGTTCTCAAGAAGGATATCGGAGAACTGGAGAAAGTGCAGAGAAGGGCAACCAAACTGATAAGAGGCATGGAGGAGCTCCGCTATGAGGAAAGATTAGAGGTACTGAATTTATTCACTCTTGAGAAGAGCAGATTAATGGGGGGATATGATCACATGTATAAATATATAAGTGAACTTGGCGTTGAGTTATTCACTTCACGGTCAACACTGAGGACAAGGGGGCACTCTTTATGTCTAGAGGAAAAGAGATTTCATCTCCAAATATGGAAAGGTTTCTTCACAGTAAGAGCTGTGAAAATGTGGAATAGACTCCCTCCAGAGGAGGTTCTGGCCAGCTCAGTTGATTACTTTAAGAAAGGCCTGGATTCTTTCCTAAATGTACATAATATAACTGGGTACTAACATTTATAGGTAAAACTGATCCAGGGAAAATCTGATTGCCTCTCTGGGATCAGGAAGGAATTTTTTCCCCTGCTGTAGCAAATTTGGATCCTGCTTTTCTGTTTTTTTTTTTCACCTTCCTCTGGATCAACTGTGGGTATAGGATTGGGTATGGGAGTGTATTATATTTTTTTATTTTTTTATTTTTTATTTTTTTTATGGTTGAACTAGATGGACTTGTGTCTTTTTTAAACCTGTGTACGTGTGTGTGTGTATGCATGCATGTACATGTGTCTGTATGTGTGTATGTATGTTACTTTTAATCCTGACCCCCCCCCATTCCTGTACCATCAGAACTGCTTTTGTAGGGCTGGTTTGTGATGGCGGCAAGGACTGCTGCCCCTCTGAAAAGCAACCCATGCTCAGATTGCTTTTTAGAGGCTCTGTCCTGCGATTCTGGGCTGTATACTGTGGCCTGTGATTCTGGGCTGTATATTCCTGACACTGTGTGTAAGTAAGTGGAATACAGGGGACGGGGTGGGTGAATTCTTTAAGGGGTGGGGCTTATGAGAAGTGGGATGGGTCAAAAAGAAAGGGCCAGCATGGATGCGGAGCGGCCCGGAGAAGAAAATGAAGAAGAGAAGAAGAGAAGAAGGAAGAAGAGAAGAAGATGAAGATAAGAGCAGGAGCCTCCCCCCATGCCATGGGTGCGGAGCAGCCCGAGGAGAAGAAGATAGAAGACGCCGCGGAGGAGATGCTGGACGAGAACGCCGGAGGAAGAACCAGAATAACCAGAAGAAGAAGAAGATGAAGGAAGATAGAAGAAAGAAGAAGCATTTAAATAAAGGAATTGTCAAAAACTGTCTCTTGTCATTTTTAACATTTTTGACAGTTTTTTTGTGAAATGGTAGGGGTAAGTACCCCCTTACCATTTCACACAGGGGGGAGCTGGGATCTGGGGGTCCCCTTGTTAAAGGGGGCTTCCAGATTCCAATAAGCCCCCCACCCGGAGACCCCCACAACCACCGGCCAGGGTTGTGGGGATGAGGCCCTTGTCCTCATCAACATGGGGACAAGGTGTTTTGGGGGGCTACCCCAAAGCACCCTCCCAATGTTGAGGGCATGTGGCCTGGTACGGTTCAGGAGGGGGGGCGCACTCTCGTCCCCCCCTCTTTTCCTGTGGCCTGCCAGGTTGCCTGCTCGGATAAGGGTCTGGTATGGAATTTAGGGGGAACCCCACGTCATTTTTTTTTTAAATTTTGGCCGGGGTTCCGCTTAATATCCATACCAGACCTGAAGGGCCTGGTATGGAATTTAGGGGGACTCCCACGTCATTTTTTTTTTTTAATTTTGGTTCGGGGTTCCCCTGTGGGGAATTCCCATGCCGTTTTTATCAATGAACTTCTATGTGTATTGTCGGCAATGCAATAGCCGCGAGTAGTTTTAAATGGGTTTTTTCCTTCGAAATGTCATTTTGCTGTCAGACTGTTCTAAACACGGGAAACATGCGCCCCTTTACAGGCATACTATAGACACCCCCCAGCTATGAAATTTAAAGGGATATTACACTTTTATTGTTTGACTTTAAGCATTATTAAAATCACTGCTCCTGAAAAAACGTCCTTTTTTAAAACTTTTGTTTGCATTGATCCATGTCCCCTGGGGCAGGACCCAGGTCCCCAAACACTTTTTATGACAATAACTTGCATATAAGCCTTTAAAATTAGCACTTTTGATTATTCATGTTCGTGTCCCATAGACGGTGTTCACGTGTTCGAACAAACTTTTTTCCTGTTCGCATGTTCTGGTGCGAACCGAACAGGGGGGTGTTCGGCTCATCCCTACTTTCCACATATCCCATATATCAGTGGTCATCAACCCTGTCCTCAGGGCCCACTAACAGGCCAGGTTTGCAAGATAACTGAATACATCACAGGTGATATCATTTGCTGCTCAGTGATTGCAGTATTCTAGTCTGCATCTCCCCAAGGTAATACATAAAACCTGGCCTGTTAGTGGGCCCTGAGGACAGGGTTGATGACCACTGCCATATATGATCCCATCGGAGGAGAGGTTTGCCTTTATCTATAGCCTCCATCATTGCAGCAGACAGTATCCTGCTAAAGTTTATTTTGACTCACTTTTTAAGTAAAGGAGTCAATGTGTTCTGGTAAGAAGATCTTGTATAAGAGCATGTTGGGTGTACATCAAGTTGGTGAAGGAATTTCCACTTTCCTTTTTGAAAGAATTTGCAACACTGAAGTTTATCTGGATTTCTGTGTGTGGTTTAATTGGGACAATTTATTCTTTTGCATGTTCCTCCCTATTTTTTCTATAATCAGCACCACATATTTTTTAAATTTGTGTATATTTATTTGTGGCACATTGCACTTTATTTGATATTCACAATGGTTATTGTCATCCATGACATCCATGGCAGGCGATCACGCTCATGGATTACAAATATGTCCAGCCCTTTTTTACTGTGTGAACATTCTACACTGGATTACAGGAATCTTGAACTTTACTCCAAACTCCTGCTTAAAGACAGTAAAGTGTGCCTGAGAAGGTCTACTATTGCCCAGGGTGATCGGAAGCATTCTGTGGGTGCCTTTGTGCGGGACTATATTATATTAGCTCTCTACAGGGAGACATTGGCTATCATCTTTATTGTTGCTACAGGCAACCACTGGACAATTCAGCTGCCATCTGTCTTTAGTCGCTTGGGCGCGGTTGGCGCTGAGCGAAATGTCTGGGCAAATCCTGCTAGAATCAGCATGTCTGCAAACTTCAGTTCATCTAACAATGTGTTACAGCAGCATGTGCAAGGAGGAGCCTGCTTATCAGTTCCACAGGCGCCTGGCTGTCGGGAAGCTGGAGGGCGGAGCCACGCCCTGGAGGAATCTAACAAGTTCCTGCTAGCAGCAGATACAAGGCAGAGGAGCAAGATGGCAGAGGGTAATTGGCTGATACCCACCTTACAGTGGTTGCCTTAAATGCAGGAGCGGGCGCTGGTGGACACTGGCGTCCGGCTGGAGCTTTGCAGACAGCTCGCCTTGGGAGTGATAGATGGAGCAGAGTGACTCTGCCTACTATGTCTAGAGTGCTGGATTCTGACGGTGGAGGTGACTGCTTGGTCCCGGTGAGGCCGTTGTGGGGAGCCACTTTCTGGGACCAGTTCAGCAGGACCCATAGTACTACAGTGTGGACCTGCTTTCAGGACTCTATACACTAAAGCCTTGGAAGACTTGGAAGGTCCAGGGAGGAGCAAAGATCACCCCCGAAAGGCGTAGAGACATTGCAGCCTGGTGACTCCTCCGTGAACACTGAGGACATATGTGAAATAGAGGCTGCCGTGACCTTGGGCCTGGCCAGGGGCCCGGCGACTGTACATACTGCTATGCAGGAGCCAGATGATATCCCCGAAGAGCCAGCTAGCTCTATGTCCCTTGATGTACCTGTCCGGAAGGAGGAGCCATTGCCAGAGGGAGGCGCACCTCTGGGTGAGCTGGATGAGGTAAGCGAGGGCCGGGTCATTGATTACTGACTACTACTGATTACAGACTACTGGTCGAATTTTGGAGAAGCTGACAAAATGATCTTCCCTAAGAAGAGTTTCAAGGAGGAGGAGGAGTGGGAGACAGGAGGTTCCCATGCCCCAGAGACCCAATCTGAGACAGAAGAGGATACTCAGCCAACAGTAGGGACCCCTGTCTGCAGCAGCAAATTCTTTGTGAAAAGACCCTCCACCACCCAGACCTACAGGCAGAGGGTAGTGAGATCCCAGGAAGCCTGCGTCCTGCCAGGGAGAGGGAGGCCTAAGGAATTGCCCCGGTTCTCCCGCTTCCAACGAGAAATACAGTGAAGGGTTGCTCTTCAGTAGGGCCTGGACTATCCATATGTTCCTCCCCAGATAATGGACATTTAGGAGAACTCCCGGGGAGAGTGATAGGGTGACATTGTCTGGGATTTCCTGCATGTTCCCAAGCCTCTGCGGGTGCCAGAGAGTGAAGCTTGGGCCCAATTTGTGGACATTCGCCAGGAATGGAAGCTGGGACGTGCCATCTACAAAGATCGGGTGCTCATCATGAACGCAGGTCGGCCTTTGAAGAGTCACTGGGTCTCTATCAAGGAGGAAAGGGGAGTCAGGAAAAGACTACCTGATCCCCACTTTTATGTGTAGAGGGACTGGTGGAGTACAGCCACTACTTAAAGTGTTGCATGGGCTGCAGGGATGAAGCAGCGTGTACCTTTTCTTTCCCTGATTGCAGAAACAAACTAAGCCAGAGGGACGGTCTGCTACATGGACACTTTGGGTATAATTGTTCCTGCTTACCCCCTTTTGGAGCCTGTTCATTTGGGGAGGGGTCCCTCCCATCAGGAGCAGAAGAGGACTGTTCACCAATTGTATATATATTTTGTATTTTTTGTTCTGTTAGGTTATAATTCCCTGAACAAAGCAAGCAGAAATGTATGTGTTTGTGTTGCTCGTTATTCTTTGCTGGAAGGATACTAACCCCCTTCAAGTAGAGACTGTGTACAGTGTAAAGGTAGATGTAAGTGTAGGATGTAATGTGTTTGTTTTCTCTTAGGATCTTCAAGGATGGGACGGCTGTCCAGCTCCATCTTTACGGAGGACAAGAATGCCAGCGAGCAGAGTATCTTCCCTGAGGCAGAGATTCTCTGGCTCAAAGATTTGTACATGTATTTAGCTGCTGGGATTTGTAGTTAGGAGTATCTTAGTGTTGCTGTACAGATGTAAATACTCACCAAAAAAACAAAAACAAAAAACAAATATATATATAGCTATTTTTGTATGTAATTTATTTGTACAGTTCCCCATCCAAGTTGTTTCCCTTCCCCCATCCAACTTATTTCATGGGATGCCCTTGCTCCTGGGCCCAGGAGCCATTGTTCTAACTTTCCCAGCTGGGGACCAGCTGATTTCTGGCGGGGGGGTGAGTGTAGCACCCTCTACCTTAGGTAGGTTCCTAGAGGTAGTTTTTTTGTTACAGCCAGTGCAGGTAAATTTAGGCAGGCCTAGGCCTGTTTTTGATCTGGGGGCTGGGAGTGGTTTGAGAACAGCAGCAGGTGACTGACATGAGGCTTCATCTCTCTGGTGCCTCCCTTAGAGGAAGCCCCCTATCTGGGGGGAGACCTTGGGCCGGGGCTCAGAGAGCTGGGAAGGAACCCCTCCATACAACCCAAATAGGGATGAGCTTCGAGTTCGAGTAGAACTCATGTTCGACTCGAACATCGGCTGTTCGCCAGTTCGCCGAACAGCGATGAATTTGGGGTGTTCGCGGCAAATTCGAAAGCTGCGGAACACCCTTTAAAAGTCTATGGGAGAAATCAAAAGTGCTAATTTTAAAGGCTTATATGCAAGTTATTGTCATAAAAAGTGTTTGGGGACCTGGGTCCTGCCCCAGGGGACAATATGCATGCATCATACATGCTAGGGGGAGTACAACTGGGGGAATCTGTAGTGGAGAAGGATCTGGGGGTTTTGGTAGATCATAAGCTCAATAATAGCATGCAATGCCAAGCTGCGGTTTCCAAAGCGAGTAAAGTTCTTTCTTGTATTAAGAGAGGTATGGACTCCAGAGAGAGAGGTATCATTTTGCCCCGTTCAAATCATTAGTAAGACCTCATCTGGAATATGCCGTTCAGTTTTGGGCACCAGTTCTCAAAAAGGATATCGGGGAACTGGAGAAAGTGCAGAGAAGGGCAACCAAACTGATAAGAGGCATGGGGGAGCTCAGCTATGAGGAAAGATTAGAGGAACTGAATTTGTTCACTCTTGAGAAGAGGAGAATAAGGGGGGATATGATCAACATGTTTAAATATATAAGGGGTCCATATAGTGAACTTGGTGTTGAGTTATTCACTTTACGGTCAACACAGAGGACAAGGGGGCACTCTTTACGACTGGAGGAAAAGAGATTTCATCTCCAAATACGGAAAGGTTTCTTCACAGTAAGAGCTGTGAAAATGTGGAATAGACTCCCTCCAGAGGTGGTTCTGGCCAGCTCAGTAGATTGCTTTAAGAAAGGCCTGGATACTTTCCTAAATGTACATAATATAACTTGGTACTGACATTTATAGGTAAAGTTGATCCAGGGATAATCCGATTGCCTCTCTGGGATCAGGAAGGAATTTTTTCCCCTGCTGTAGCAAATTGGAGCATGCTCTGCTGGGGTTTTTTGCCTTCCTCTGGATCAACTGTGGGTATAGTATTGGGTATATTGTTTTTTTTTTGTTTTTTTGTTTTTTGTTTTTTTTTTTGTTTTTGTTTTTTATGGTTGGACTGGATGGACTTGTGTCTTTTTTTCAACCTGGCTAACTATGTAACTATGTATCAATGCAAAAAGAATTTTTAAAAACGTCCGTTTTTTCGGGAGCAGTGATTTTAATAATGCTTAAAGTGAAACAATAAAAGTGTAATATTCCTTTAAATTTCATACCGGGGGGGTGTCTATGCCTGTAATTTTTCCGTGTTTAGAACAGTCTGACAGCAAAATGACATTTCAAAGGAAAAAAAGTCATTTAAAACTACTCGCGGCTATAATGAATTGTCGGTCTGACAATACACATAAGAGTTCATTGATAAAAATGGCATGGAATTTCCCCACAGGAGAACCCCGAACCAAAATTTTAAAAAAAATTGCATGGGGGTCCCCCTAAATTCCACACCAGGCCCTTCAGGTCTGGAATGGATTTTAAGAGGAAACCTGCGCCAAAATAAAAGAAAATGGCGTGGGGTCCCCCCAAAAAATCATACCAGACCCTTATCCGAGCACACAACCTGGCAGGCCGCAGGAAAAGAGGGGGGACGAGAGAGCGCCATCCCTCCTGAACCATACATACATGCCCTCAACATTGGGAGGGTGCTTTGAGGTATCCCCCCAAAAGCACCTTGTCCCTATGTTGATGGGGAGAAGGGCCTCATCCCCACAACCCTTGGCCGGTGGTTGTGGGGGTCTGCTGGTGGGGGGCTTATCGGAATCTGGAAGCCCCCTTTAACAAGGGGACACCCAGATCCCGCCTCCCCTGTGTGAAATGGTAATGGGGTACAGATGTACCCCTACCATTTCACAAAAAAATGTCAAAAAGTTTAAAAAACACAAGACAGTTTTTGACAAGTCCTTTATTAATTTCTTCTTCTTTTGGCTTCTTCTTCCATCTTTCAGTGTTCTTTCGGTGTTCTTCTTCCTCTATCTTCTTCTCCATCTTCTTCTTCTTCCGCTCTTCCTCCAGGCTTCTTCTCCGCTCCGTCTGCACGATCCGCCTCAGTGGGAGTCTTCAGCCGTGTGACGCTTGGCTTCTTCTGACATTTCTTATATAACGGAAGGCAGGGCCACCCGGTGACCCCGCCCTCCTCTGACGCACGGGGAATTCACGGGACTTCCTGGTGGCTTTCCCTGTGTTGTCAGAGGGGGCGGGGTCACCTGAAGATGGAAGAAGAAGCCGGAAGAAGATGAAATTAATAAAGGACTTGTCAAAAACAGTCTCTTGTGTTTTTTAAACTTTTTGACTTTTTTTTGTGAAATGGTAGGGGTACATTTGTACCCCATTACCAATTCACACAGGGGGGCGGGATCTGGGGGTCCCCTTGTTAAAGGAGGCTTCCAGATTCCGATAAGCCCCCCGCCCGCAGACCCAATAACAATAACTTGCATATAGGCCTTTAAAATGAGCACTTTTGATTATTCATGTTCATGTCCCATAGACTTTAACGGTGTTCACCTGTTAGCAAGTTCTGCTGTGAACCGAATCGGGGGGTGTTCGGCTCATCCCTAAATCCAAACGAGGGGTGTCCTGAACAGGAGCAGGAGAGGACAGCGGAGAAAACTGCCAGGCACATCATCAGGAGGGATCCATCTGTGGTTCGGTGAGTGACAGGCACAGTCAGAAGATCTGGGAGAGACATGCCAGGAGTGGATGTAGAGCTAGAGGGAGAGACTGATGTTGCTGGCGTCAGGGACAGGCTGCTGCAGCCAGAAGGGTTGGCAGGGTCTGCACAGGACTGACTGGGATCAGTATTCCACCTAGAACACAGCTAGCACAAAAATACTTTTTAATTGCTATTGGTTGCTACACCAAAGGGGACTGCAGACCCCTGCCAGCAAATGGTGAATCCTTAACTCTTAGGCCTTATTTAGAGTACGGCCTATGTGCTAGCTGTGCCAGGAACTGAGTATCGCACAGTAGCGGAAGTAATAAGTCATTAAAGAAGCGTTGTGGTGGAGGAGTCTGAAACCTCTATCCACAGTCTCTAAAGCTTCAACCAATTACTTCTATTTCTGCTATTAATCTGGGCATCTTATGTTCCCTTTTCCCCATCCAAGTTAAATCCCTCAATAAAACAACAAAAACAAGCTGATGGACTTTTCATTGTTCAGTGAGGATCGACTGGAAGTGAATGCCAGGTAGGGTGACAGGTGGAACTACTACACTACACCACAACCCCACGGCACTGCTACATTAAAGGGTGGGTGGTTTCACTGTGAATCCTGACAAATGTGCAATACAGATGGATGAAACAGAAACCAAGTCAAAATACTTAGACACAATTTAGAGTTGACCTTGACCCTATATGAAAAATTAACTACCTGTGGTGTATGCCCAATGTTGCCACCTTGGCTGCCCCTTGGACTGATGTGACCAGGGGTCAGAAATTAATCATGTTGCAGTGGAAGACAGAAGCAAAAGGAACTATTTATGGCCTCAGGTCTGCATTTTGGCTGAATCCTATGCTGCTGGCACCTGATTTCTTCAGAGAATTTGAAATACAGATGGACGCCTCTGATGTGGGTCTTGGCATTTTGCTGTTTTGGGTAATAAATAGTGAAGAACATCCTGTGGTATACCCAAGCCAAAGGCTAACCCTAGTGAAAAAAACATGCTGTAGTAGATCAAGAGAGCTTTGGCATAATGTGAACCCTGGCTCCTTAAAATACTAACTCTTGGGCCAGATGTTTTATTTGATTTCTGACCACGCCTCATTGTTAAGTATTTTAATATGCAAGGAGGCCAATTCCAGGGTTACTCACTGGTTCCTTTACCATACATTTGTGGTAAATAATAGGTCTGGGAAACTGCATCAGAACACTGGTGCCCTTTGTCGGGTCCTATTTCTCACCACTGTTTAGGCTATGCGCCCCTTTAAGGCAGCAGCATATTATGCATCAAAAAGGGTATTGAGGTAGGTGCCAGAAGATCGGGGTGTAGGGTGGTGGAACAAAAGCAGGAAGGTGTGGCTGTCTGAAAGCCATGTGTGGCTTTTTCCCCTCTCCTGACTGGTGGGCTCTGTGTGGCGAACTTTAAGCCCAACTCCAGACAACTAAAAAAAGTATTAATTGCAGAGGGGCTGCACCCACAATCCCTGCTACTTGGAGGGGACGAGTGCTGCTGGATGACACAGAGCCACGATCTCCTGTGTATCCGGCACTGTCACGCACAGTCCTGTCCCCCTGGCCCGGCATTGGACCACTGCTCTGTCCATCCTATGAGCCAGGCGGTACTGTGAGTGATTGAGCGCCGGATACACAGGAGATTGCGGGTCTGTGTTATCCAGTGGCGCTTGTCCCCTCCAAGTAGCAGGGGTTGCTGAAACTGGGTGTAACTGAATGTATGCTATATTACCTGGTGGACATCGACCGTTAAAGAGGAACTGAACTGTGGTAACGAATGAGGGCAAATGGCACAAAGGTCATAGAACCTGTCACCAGAAATTCCCATGGTCTCCATGCAACTTTCTTTCTCCCATCACTGACTGATTCTGCCAAACAAGCTGCTGATAAGACCTGTGCTTGTCCCCTCCAGCACTGGCGCGGCAAGTCTGCAGATGTATACCATAGAGGCTGCAATCATGGGCATGTTAGAGGCTGCAGATGGTCAAAGATCAGGCTGCATTGATGGGCACTGGCGAGGCTGCAGAGCACTGACCCTTATTTTAAAATTTAAGTTTTTTTTCTGAAACTTCCCTCTTAAAGTTAAGGTGCATGTTATACGCCGATAAATACAGTATTTAACTTTTACTGATATAAAAGTTAACTTTTTCTTTTTGGATGTTGACGCAGCTATAATACGCTGTAATTCAACATGGTCCCTTTATAAAAGATTTATTAATATATCTGCATAATTGGTTCATATATTGCTGTGCAGCTAGAGATTGTATAGCTTATGTATTGGTTTTGTTTTTTTTTAGTAACAGATTTAGTAACAGGTTTTGTTACTAAAAAAAACTATCCACTCTGCTGATTAAGATTTTTAGGTCTCTTAATAGTTATAGACACTGACTGAATGCTGTCTTTATGTGTATTTATGGAATTACTGAATGAATGTTCTAATATGACTGTCTGTTAATGAATCTTATTATTCTTATGTCAGTCTGACTTAATATCACTTAGTCACTGGGCTAACACAAAACATTCAGTAAGAGCAGACATCTTACTAAACCACATTGCATACTAACAACCAACAACAGTCTTTTCATTTGGGGACTGGACATTCTAGGCCATGTATTAAAAAAAAAAAAAAAGGAGGAAAACAAAGCAGGGACTTTGCCCACAGGAACCAGTCTGTAATATTTTTATATGGCAGTTTTTAGAACAAAAGCCAATCCAACACCCTAGAGGATGTACAATTTGATTTCGTTTTTTACATTACAAGATAAGAACTACATAATAACTAAGAATAAATTCAGTAGATTCAAAATGCTTTAATAAATCAACAAATCATCTATCAATGTTAGCCAGTGGTTGTTACCTGTACTTTGTTTTCTGGTGCATCCTTTTGAAGCAGTTGATATCCCAAATTGGAGATCTCCTTCTTGATACTCATCATAATATCAGAATAGTTATCATATTTCTTCATTTGATTGGAAAGGTTTATCACACTCTCCTTCATGAAGTCATTTTCACGAGATAAATTCGTTTTGATGGTCTAAAATGAAATATTACAAAAAATAAAATCATACATGCTGTATATTGGTTACAAAAAGTTAAATTAAGCAATCATATTCCCATCCAAAAAATACAAGTAAAAAGTTCAAAATGTCTTAAAAATCATACAAAGGTTCCACTCAAAGTCTGTGATATAGCAATAAACCACAGTGATCTTTAAAAGATTCTGACAAGAACTACCACCCAAGAAAGTAACTTCAAATTTCTATTTGCCTCATAAAGTCAAAACTCATCACATGGAAATCCCTCTATAACAAGAAGGTCTAAATGCTTTTGTTTATAGCAGTATTCCTCTTCCATCTCTCGATTCATTTACCACCTCATGATAGCCTCAATAACTTAATTCTCTAACTTATTACTGATTTTATAACTTGTTTTTTTGTTTATTTATTTATTATTTGTGACACTTGAACTATATTGTTCATTATTAGATATGTATTCCATTTACTGATACTGTAAACACTGCAGTCATATATGTATTTTAGTGTCAAAACTGAATTCTTTACTTAAATAAAGGATATACAAAAAAAAATGATCGCCTCAAAAAAAAAAAAAAATATATATATATATATATATATATATATATATATATATATATATATATATATATATATATATATATATATATATATATATATGTATTAATAGAGTAAAATACATCTTTTACTATAAGGAATGAATAATCCCTACAGAGCACTCCCATGAAATGGTGCTATACGTAGCACTTTTTATATAAATAACTAAAAAAATTCATAACTTGTGATGACGTCACCACCTGACTTGATGCATTTTGATGGACTTTCTGAAGTGCTAAAGGCGGAAGGATTTATTTATCATTTTTAAAAAATTCTATTCCAAGCATTACCTATTTCATTGGTATAATATCCTAATAATCATTTACCATTCTGGAATGTTTACAGTTCTCTTTAAGTCAAAACTATTTCTGGTGCAATGGGGTTTTTTACCTCCAAAGGAAAGGAATAGCTATGTGAGTAAAAATTGCTCACAGTCTTGCTAATCTTTATACAGTGGAACCTTGGTTAACGAGTAACGCGTTTTGAAAGACAAGCAACTTTAAAAAAAAATCCTGACTCGGTTCGCAAAACGAGCAGAATTCAAGCTAATGTGGTGTGCAGTACCGCATTTGGCCAGAGGTGCGGGGGCGCCGGTGAGAATCGGAATGGTTCAGAGTTCAGCCGAGCTGTCCCCGGGTATTTCCAAGGCTCTCAAGTGCCCCCCCCACATCTGGCCACATGCAGTATTGCATGCAATAGAAGTCAATGCGGAACAAATTATCTTGGTTTCCATTGACTCCTATGGGGAAACTCGCTTTAATATGCAAGTGCTTTGGATTACAAGCATTCTCCTGGAATGGATTATGCTCGTAATCCAAGGTTCCACTGTATGCATATGTGAGGGAAGGATTATGCATTTGGTAGAAAATGACAGATTTGATTTGAAGTGTTATATGGCTATGTGTTAGCTGGAGAGGAAACGAATAGAGTTTGGTAAGACTTTTGAAAGGTTCGAATGGACATAATTTTAACATAGAATTGGGAAGTAAATAAGGAAACAGTGCATTTTGCACCCTGATTGGGAAAAGCTTTGCCCAATCAGGGCATAGTATAAGCTGGTTTTAAAGAGGAACTGCAGTCTGCTCACGTAATTTGTAATTATGTACTTGTCAAATATGCTGCATAAATCTCCCTCCACTGAGTCTGGCTGCATCCATTTTAACTGTGGACAGCTGAAGCTGCTGCCTGTTCACTTCCTGGATTTACACAGACACACACCTCCAGCTCTGCAGTTCTCATTTGCCCTCTTATGAGTCATCCCCCCTCCCTTCCTGGCAAACTGTGAGAGCTGTGCATGATGTCATAAGCCTAGGCTTTTTACAGGAAGTGGGCTGTATAAGGTATTTACTGGCAGAAAAAAAATGCTTTACTATCCTAAGTTAAAACAAGGGCAGAGGATTTAATAGATGGAAAGATGAAAAAAGGACTAAAGTTCTGCTTTAAGTAGCGGGGCCAGGAACCTGGCCGTGACATCCTTAACAATGATGAGTCATCAGCTGTCAATGGGTTTCCCTGCTGACAGCTGAGTAAAAAAAAAAAAAGAAAAGTGTGCCGCCCCCCAAATCTATACCAGACCCTCATCTGAGCAAGCAGCCCGGCAGGTCAGGAAAGGGGGAGACGAGCCCCCCTCCTGTACCATACCAGGCCACATGCCCCCAATATGGGAGAGTGGGTACTATGGGGCAGGGGGGCTCTGCCCCCCCACCCCAAAGCACCTTGTCTCCATTTTGATGGGGACGAGGGCTTCATCCCCACACTCATGGAGGTTGGGTATGAGGGGTCTGCGGACAGAGGGCTTATCGGAATCTGGAAGCTTAACAAGGGGGCTCCCAGAGTGTATGAGTAATAGAGAACATAGTACCCCTACCCATTCACCAAAAAGGCGTTAAAAAGTAATAAAAACACACACACCATTTTTGACAATTCCTTTTTTTAAAGATAACAAAAAAAAACAGTGTCCACCAATGTGAATCACGCTGCCCGCACCCAAAAGCACCCACCCCTCAGGCATGTTGAGGGAATGTGACCTGGTATGGTTCGGGGGGGGGGGGGGGGGCTCGCTCACACCATTTGTTAAAACATTTTTTTCTTTCTTTTTTTTTTTTATCGCCGGTGACGGCAATTGCAACCACAAGTCATTATAAATGTGATTGACTCGGTTTTTTCTTGTCATTTTTGCTGCAGTATGCTCTATATATGCTACAGATGCACCACTTTACAGGTAGACTAAGGGGACCCCCCAGGCACTATATTTAAAGTAATTTTTCATTTTTATTGTTGCACTTTAAGCACCATTAAAATCACTGCTCCTAAAAAAACAACTGTTTTAAAAAACATTTTTGCACTGATACATGTCCCCCAGGGCAGTACCTGGACCCCCATACCCTTTTTATGGCCAATTACTTGCATATAAGCCTTCAAAATGGGCACTTTTTCCTTTTCGGCTCCCATAGACTTTAATGGAGTTCGCCGTTCGGGTCAGAACTTTTCCCCGGTTTGGGAGTTCTGCTGCGAATCGAACAGGGGGGTGTTTGGTCCATTTCTATACTTATTCAGAATAATAATATTTGTACTAAACTTTTTTACTGATTGTAATGCCCCGTACACACGGTCGGACTTTGTTCGGACATTCCGACAACAAAATCCTAGGATTTTTTCTGACGGATGTTGGCTCAAACTTGTCTTGCATACACACGGTCACACAAAGTTGTCGGAAAATCCGATCGTTCTGAACGCGGTGACGTAAAACACGTACGTCGGGACTATAAACGGGGCAGTGGCCAATAGCTTTCATCTCTTTATTTATTCTGAGCATGCGTGGCACTTTGTCCGTCGGCTTTGTGTACACACGATCAGAATTTCCGACAACGGATTTTGTTGTCGGAAAATTTTATCTCCTGCTCTCCAACTTTGTGTGTCGGAAAATTCGATGGAAAATGTCCGATGGAGCCCACACACGGTCGGAATTTCCGACAACACGCTCCGATCGGACATTTTCCATCGGAAAATCCGACCGTGTGTACGTGGCATAATGGGTTTATCCCCAAATACAGCTGTCATCATTCCTAGTGAAGTAGTAATATGGGTCAGTTAACTAGAATAAAGAGAAACTGTAACAAAATAAAATTAAATGTAGATATTAGATATTATAAAAGGGGCTTCAGATGGCCTCTGCTTAGCTAAGAATATATCCTCCCATATGACCCGTAATGTAAAGGTCCCTTTAAATACCATAAACAAAGAGACTGACCATACTTGCCCATTTGGTCAAAAGTTCAAAAAACCCAAAATTTACCATGGTATACTTTTAGTCTTGGAAAATGACCCCAAAGAATATGATAGTGCAGTCTGAGCGGTGCTGAATATATTCTTAGCTAAGCAGAAGACATCTGAAGCCCCTTTGTTATACAATACTGTCTAATAGCTATATTTACAGGACTCAGACAGTGTTTGACTCTTTAATCGGTGTGATGTGCAACTGTGTTATCATAGCGATTATCTTTTTGACCACAACTTTTCATCACAACCTCTCATCTATTTTCCCCTAAAAAAGCCTCACGGCGAAACACGTTGGGATCCACTTACTCATCCACAGCAGTGCTTGCGCACGGAATCCCCCTCACATGGGCTGCAGTCTCCACCAGGTACTCCCAGCTCCGCTGACAAGATTCTGTCTTTAAACAGCTCCAAAACCTACCATCCACTGTCACCAGCCCATCGTTATAAGTGCTGTGTGCACCTGGGTACAGACCCTGCTGGTTGTCCACAACACGTAGACACTGGGTTTGGAGATTCCACGACTCAAACTCAGCCTTCTCATCTTCTTTTGGGGTCCCTGGGCTTAATCACTTTTTCTGGGGGAACTCTGCATTTTCTGATCCTTCCTTTCAACTCACTTTTTTTAGGTTGTAGAGAACTTTCTTTTTATACTGCCCCTGATGAGAAGCCACTTTTTCCCTCACTGGTACCAGTTTTAATCTTTACCATAGGTCTTTCAGGTTCAAAACCCTTTCTCTGGTTACCCATGACAACCAAATCATTGTTAACAGTACCAATCATTAACAGATCCTAAATTCTAAAGTCACTACTTCAATACCATCATTGCTTTCTTTCTTAGTATTTTTTAGGACCATACTTGAGGAGGGACCACACAGGGACAGTGACTATACCACACGGAACCATTGCACCACTCCACCTCACCTGGTGTCCAACATGCCATGAGCAACTGTACTAAAAAATCACCCTGATCCAAGCATAAACCATTTCTTACATAAACATTTGTTATGCAGACTGGTGTACACATTACATTGTTATAGCACCCAATATCTTTAGCACTTTCCCTCCACAGTGTCCCCAGGTACCTTTACTCGTACCCCTTTGCCAGTAACAGAAAGTATCTCCACTACTGCCGCATCTATTCCGGGTCCTTCGTTTTCATAAAATCTAGCGGGTAAGAGAGTATCTGCACCCTCTACTGACCACTGCTCAGCCGCACCTCGGACTGCACCAGCAGGAGTGTTCCTAGTCACTGCATCAGGCAGAGAGACCTTTGATATTTCCCACAGTTCTCCTGAGTGCCTTCCATACCGATCAGTAACTGGAATCACCCTCAAAGGGAATCGGGAGATCCTATGCCAAACTGTTAATAAGCAATAACCAATTGCTTTGTTAATCAAGGTTACCCAGCACACCTGGCTTCACCCATTGGTTCTATGCAGTACCACTTGGTCCGACTGTGGTGGAGACACCCATGTATTAGACATCTCAGTACATTCCACATCTAAATGCATGACCCTTTTTAGGGATTATACCCCTTTTGAAGATGTGAAAGAACTCATCCACTGCAACTTGGAAGGTTGTGGATAAGACATCCACCATGCCAGCACCCTTAACTGGTCCTTTAGACTGGAGGGGATCAAACTTCGCAGGGGCTAATGCACCCATGACCACATTCTGCGATCCACCATTGGACATAGCGGGTGTTATGTCCACCCTGTTATTACCCACCATAGTCTTATAATGCGTGGTCACATTTTTTAGTATTGTGAGTGCATCTCGCATCAACCACCCCAGTCCATTGTGGTTCTATCATGAGTGCTCCACAGCGCTGTATCACCTGCTCTGGAAGGCCCCACAGGAACCTGGGATTCATTAGCCAAAAAAACACATTTTTATACGCATCATATGGTGTAAGCACACTTTTAGCTATGTGACATTGAGATGATGCTTCATCAATCAAGGCAGGTTGCAATATACTATTTTGACCAGGTGGCTCTGGTGGCGCTACCGACACACACAGCTCTGCACTTTTAGCTTTGACAGGCTAAATTAATGCCTTGACAAAATGAGAAAAAAGGTGCACAAATCAACTACTAAAAGCCAAAAAATATATAAGGTATATAAATAAAACTTGTGCAAATCAGGGAACAAACCTCAACATAATAAAGTCTATAAATATGTGTATAGCAACACACAAAAAATATCTGAAAAAAGGTCCATGTAATATTTGAAAAAAGGTTCAGCAGAAGGGAGTCCTTATATAAATCTCCAGAAAACAGGGCACATACTCTTCAATCCGACCATCTGAAATGCGGTGTAAGATGTATTAATACAAACTGCTTACCAGATAAGTTGGATCTCAAGTGATAGAGATCAGAAACACCTATGCATTAGCCTCACGGCAGGTCAGCTTGTAATAGTCTCACGACAGGGAGATGTCCACCTGTTACCAAGGAACCAACGGAGGGAAGCCTCACTCCCAGGATCACTCTTTATGAAAGCAAGGATCTGGAAGGTCTCATGTAATGAGGAACAGAAGAGGGCTTCTTGGTGCAGTATGTTCCAACAAAAATCTTTATTTCCGAACGGATCATACAACTATAAAATCCATAAAATCACAGCAGGTAAGAAAGGCTTTTGAACTAGCTGCGGTGTATACCAGCCAGCTGTTCAGCGTGATGACGTCACAAGACTGCTCCACCCGACGCGTTTCCCTATAGAAGGCATCTACTGGATACAGAGATCACTCAGCTGTGTTAGAAAAGCGAATGAATCTTCGCTTTCCTAACACTAAAGCGCTTCTCCGCCAATCAGGTGCTCGAATCTGTTACCCCTCACCTGAAATGACAGGCAATGTGATTAGATGCCAGGCATCTAATCATAGCAGAGGACGGGAAGAGAGAATGGAAAAGGACATCGAGGAGCTGTCGCACCGAGACAGGTAAGTGCAGATGGCAGGCCGGCGGGGGGCACACTGGCAGTGTTTGATATGGCACAGTGGCTGCGTTTGATGGGGCACAGTGGCGGCAATTGATGGGCACAATGGCTGCATTTTATGGGCACAGTGGCTGCATTTTATGGGGTACAGTGGCTGCATTTGATGGCACAGTGTCTGCGTTTGATGGCACAGTGGCGGCAATTGATGGACACAGTGGCTGTGTTTGATGGCACAGTGGCTGCGTTTGAAGGCACAGTGGCTGCGTTTGAAGGCACAGTGGCTGCATTTGAGGGCACAGTGGCTGCGTTTGATGGCACAGTGGCTGCGTTTGAAGGCACAGTGGTGGCAATTGATGGGCACAGTGGCGGCAATTGATGGGCACAGTGCCTGCAGTTGATGGTACAGTGAGGCTGCAATTGATGTTTTTTTTCAGAATTTTTCAGTTTGTTTGTGCCCCCCCAAAATATTTGAGCACCAGCCACCACTGGTCTAAGGTTATCAGTGGTGTACCCCAAGGTTCAGTGCTGGGACCCTTGCTTTTTAATATCTTTATAAATGATATAGGGTCTGGGATTAAAAGTAACATTTCTGTCTTTGCAGATGACACTAAGCTATGCAGTGGAATACCATCCTTACAGGATGTCTCCAATTTACAAGCTGACCTCAATGCACTGTCTAATTGGGCGACTATGTGGCAGATGGGGTTTAATGTTGATAAATGTAAAGTTTTCCACTTGGGGGCTAAGAATATGCATGCATCATACATACTAGGGGGAGTACAACTGGGGGAATGTCATGACCTTGCAGTAATACATTCATGACCTGTCTGTCTCTTACCTGGTCTGTGTATCAGCCTTGAGGCTTGTACTCTCACACCTGCATGCTTAAGTAATCTTCCCTCTGGCTCCAACCTAGCCTCAACAGGAACCACTATTTAACACCGTATTCACCAAGCCTGCCTTGCCGTGCAATATTGTCTGTTTGGCTTCCTGTTTGCCATGTGCTCTAAGTTTGTCTCTGTCTCTGTTACCGATCTTGGCATGTTCCTGAATCTCCCTGTCTGCTTGTGACCCTGACCTTTGGCGCGTTCTTGACTATCCCTGTTTGGCTGTGACCCTGACTTTTGGCGTGTTCTCTGTTATCCTTGTCTGCTAGTTGCCCCGACATTTGGATACCTCCTTACTATCCCTTGCTGTCCTGGGCTGCTGTTTCCTCTCCATCCTCCTGTAGCCTACCGTGAGCATGAGCTGGGAGACCCTGGGGGCCGCGACCTGGAGCCATTTGCAGCCCAGTCCATCCTCACCACTAAAAGGCTCTGGTGAACACCTGCTGGCTCTTACACTCTGCTCCCTGGGGAATCTATGCTCTAACTCACTGTGGAATCCATGTTGGTGCTCCAGGGGACCTGCCTTCCTGAACCACCCCGAGTTCCATCCGCAGCAGTCAGCCTTAGGGTCCACTATTATAGCGGTGCACTACTGACCCCAACGGGGTGCATCTGTCACCTGGATACAGGTGACCTGACAGTTTGCACGGCCATGGACTCGTCTGATGTGCCGCTACCTGCCGATGATCAGCTGCAGGGCTTAGTCCACAGACTCGAGACCCAGGAATCTAATCAGACCCAGGTGATACGATTCCTTCAGGATTTGGCTTCCCGCTTTGAACAACTTCAAGCCTCCTTAGGCTCCCCGGTTCCACAACCGCAATCGGCTGCCGTATCAGCTCCGCTTACAGTCGCAGCCGCTAACCCTTTGCACTTACCAGCTCCGTCCCGTTACTTTGGGGATTCCAAGGCCTGCAGAGGGTTCCTTAGTCAGTGTAGCATTGATTTCGAACTCCAACCCCAAAACTTCCAGTCTGATTGGGCAAAGGTAGCCCATATTATTTCTCTCCTGTCCGGCGAGGCTTTAGCTTGGGCTGCCCCTATGTGGGAGAGGAAAGACCCAGTGGTTTCCAGCCTCTCTAATGTTCTGAAACTCTTCCGGAATATCTTTGAGGAACCAGGTCGTGTCTCTTTGTGCGCCCTTTTACGTCTCCGCCAAGAGTCTGCTTCTATGGGACAGTATGCTCTTCATTTCCGCATACTAACGGCTGAGCTGGAACAATGAGGCCTTAGTCGCAACCTTTCTGCATGGCCTTTCTGATAGAGTGAAGGATGAATTAGCAGGAAGAACCATCCCCATTGATCTGGACGAAGTTATCTCCCTGTGTAACGAGATTGATATTTGTTTTCAGGAAAGGACCCTAGAAAAGCGACACCAGCACTCCTTGGTCCTCAGTCAGCCCGAGCTCCCCTCTTTTCGTCCTGTGGAGTATCTCCTGCCAACTAAGGAACCCATGCAGCTGGGCCAGACCAGGCCATCCCCCGAGGAATGTGCAAGGCGCAGAACTCTGGGCCTGTGTCTCTGCCGTGGGGGCAAAGGTCATTTTCGTGACACATGCTCATTTCGTCCAGGAAAAGCTCGGGTAATACATCTGGAAGGTGGAGTATTGGACCCAGAAAAGTCATCTTCTCGTCTCCTTCTTTCGGTGTTTCTTCATGTTGGCGTTTCCTTCCACTCGGCCTTGGCTTATCTGGATTCGGGAGCTGCTGGCAACTTTATAGACTGGAGAACTGCATCTTCCATGAACCTTACCCTTTTACCCCTCACCACTACATTGGTGGTCTCGGCGATTGATGGCACTGTTCTTCCAGGGGGCCCTATCCTCTTCAAGACCCCTCCTGTTAAGATGTCGGTAGGAATACTCCACCAGGAGTGGATATCCTTTCTTATCCTTCCTAAGGTCTCAACCCCTATTGTATTGGGGCTTCCTTGGTTGCAGCTCCACTCTCCACACATTGACTGGACTTCTGGGCAGATCCTGGCTTGGGGTCCCTCCTGTTTCTCTTCCTGCCTACTCAAGGTTGCCCCTAAGGGGAGACTTCCCATGGCTACCACCTCAGTATCCTCTGCCCTTCCCGCTGCATATAGCGATTTCCGGGATGTGTTCTGTAAAAAGTCAGCTGAGGTGCTTCCTCCTCACAGGTCCTTTGACTGTGCCATTGACCTTGTTCCCGGAACAGCTCTACCCAGGGGTCGTACCTACCCTCTGTCCATCCCAGAGACCCAGGCCATGTCTGAGTATGTTGCAGAAAATCTAGAAAAAGGATTCATCTGGAAATCCTCATCGCCTGAAGGAGCAGGGTTCTTTTTTGTTGCCAAAAAGGATGGTACCCTAAGACCCTGCATTGACTACCGAGGCCTAAACGCAGTAA
Source organism: Lithobates clamitans (assembly GCA_037952925.1). NCBI lineage: Eukaryota > Metazoa > Chordata > Amphibia > Anura > Ranidae > Lithobates > Lithobates clamitans. Next base: position 3,021,265 of record JBBGZY010000034.1, read on the forward strand.
CGATCAAAAATCGATACCCCTACCCCTAATATCGGAACTATTTGACAGTTTGAATGGTGCCTCCATTTTTACCAATTTGGATCTCAGGGTTGCATACAATTTGATCTGAATACGGGAAGGGGATGAATGGAAAACTGCGTTTAACACTAGAGATGGGCGTTACGAGTACTTGGTCATGCCCTTTGGTTTGTGTAACGCCCCAGCAGTGTTCCAAAACTTTGTTAACAAAATCTTCAGGGATCTGCTTTACCAATTTGTTCACTTTTGGGCACCAGTTCTCAAAAAGGATATTGGGGAACTGGAGAAAGTGCAGAGACGGGCAACCAAACTGATAAGAGGCATGGAGGAGCTCAGCTATGAGGAAAGAATAGAGGAACTGTATATATTCACTCTTGAGAAGAGGAGATTAAGGTGGGATATGATCACAATGTATAAATATATAAGGGGTCCATATAGTGAACTTGGTATTGAGTTATTCACTTTACGGTCAACACTGAGGACAAGGGGGCACTCTTTATGTCTAAAGGAAAAGAGATTTCATCTCCAAATACAGAAAGGTTTCTTCACAGTAAGATCTGTGAATATGTGGAATAGACTCCCTCCAGAGGTGGTTGGTTCTGGCCAGCTCAGTAGATTGCTTTAAGAAAGGCCTGGATTCATTCCGATATGTACATAATATAACTGGGTACTAACATTTATAGGTAAAGTTGATCCAGGGAAAATCCAATTGCCTCTCTGGGATCAGGAAAGATTTTTTTTCCGCTGCTGTAGCAAATTGGATCCTGCTTTTCTGGGGGGTTTTTTGTCTTCCTCTGGATCAACTGTGGGTATAGGATTGGGGATGTGGGATTGTATGAGATATATATATATATATATATATATATATATATTTTAATGGTTGAAATAGATGGACTTGTCTTTTTTTCAACCTGACTAACTATATAACTATGTAACCTGTCTTGCTATCGGCTGCCTATTTGAAGTGCTCATGTACTGTCCTGGTGCTAGCCAATTTCTGAAGTCTATATTTTGAATATGTGCTGAATATGTGGTAATAGGGAGGAAGTTCAATGAATATGGGGTTGTGGTTTTGAAGGTGATTCTGTTTTGACATTCTATTACACTTTTAAGACCATGCAGTATGTATTGAGAAAAAATAAGCTCACAACACACTATATAGTAATGTGCCACTGGTTTATTTCTACAAGCTTGAGGGTTCTATCTTTATTATTTTCTATTTTTTTTTTGAAGAGTAAACTTTTACATAGCTTTTAGATCTGCTGTGTTTGCTACTTCCATCATTCAACTGTAAAATCAGGTGCTACAGCCAACACTAACTAAAAAGCCTATTTCCAAACTCCAATTAATCAGGTTGAGGTGCTGCTACTGTATTTAAGCCAAACTAGAAATAAAAGGTAAAAAAATCTATTACGCATCCAAAATATGCGATGCCAGAATATGTTGAAGCTGACACTGTCTGTGAAAATCGTACTGTTCCATAACACCACATACAGCTTAAATGCATCTCCCAAACATGTAATTGAATTAATTTATGTATTTCTTCCCATTTATGGATCACTGCCTTGCCGTGGTGAAGGGGCTTGCATAATTCAGTGAAGCTACGAGCTATGCCGTGTATGCTCAGCCACGACGGACAGGTCACAGCGGAGAATTCTGACAAAACGTGATCCACTGGAATAGAAAATGGCAACCCAATCCAGTATCCTTGCCAAGAAATATGACACCGGAAGATGAGTCCTCCAGACCCGAAGGGGTCCAATATGCTACTGGGGAAGAGCGGAGAGCAAAAACAAGTAGCTCCAGAACTTATGGAATGGCTGGGCCAAAGTCGCAAGGACTCTCAGCTGTTGATGGTAGGAGCGAAAGGAAAGTCCAATGCTGTAAAGAATACTGCATAGGAACCTGGAATGTAAGATCAATGAATCAAGGTAAGGTGGATGTGGTCAAACAGGAGATGGCAAGATTAAACATCGATAACTTGGGAATTATTGAACTAAAATTGACTGGAATGGGTGAATTCAACTCAGATGACTACTACATCTACTACTGTGGACAAGTATCTCTCAGAAGAAATGGTGTAGCCCTCATAGTCAACAAAACAGTGAGGAAATCAGTACTGGGGTACAATCCCAAAAACGAGAGGATGATCTCAGTCCGTATACAAGGCAAAGTACTGAACTTTACAATAATCCAAGTTTATGCACCAAGCTCTGATTCTGAAGAAGCTGACTTTGACCGGTTTTAGGAAGATCTACAACACCTTTGAAAACTAACTCCAAAAAAAATATCCTTCTCATAATGGGAGATTGGAATGGTAAAGTAGGAAGTCAACGCATATCCGGAATAACAGGTAAATATGGCCTTGGGGCACAAAATGAAGCAGGACAAAGGCTAATAGAGTTTTGTCAAGAGAACACACTGGTAATAACAAACACTCTTTTCCATCAACCAAAAAGGGGATTCTACACATGGACATCACTGGATGGTCAATACAGAAATCAGATTGATTATATTCTCTGCAGTCAAAGATGGAGAAGCTCTATACAGTCAGTCAGTCAAAACAATCCCTGGAGCTGACTGTGGCTTAGACCATGAGCTTCTTATGGCAAAATTCGGGCTTAAATTGAAGAAAGTGCGAAACACTACTAGACAATTCAGATATGATCTAAATTGGATCCCTTGAGAATACTCCGTGGAGGTGACAAACAGATTTAAGGGATTAGATCTGATAAACAGGGTGCCTGAGGAATTATGGAAGGAAGTGTGTAACATCGTACAAGACGCAGCAATGAAAACCATCCCAAAGAAGAAGAAATGCAAGAAAGGAAAGTGGCTATCTGATGAGGCTATACAAATAGATGAACAAATAAGGAAGGCAAAAGGTAACGGAGAAAGGGGAAAATATACCCAACTGAATGCAGACTTAAAGATGATAGCAAGAAGAGACAAAAAGACCTTCCTAAACAATCAATGCAAAGAATTAGAGGAAAGCAACAGAATGGGAAAGACTAGAGAGCTTTGCAGGAAAATTGGAGATAAAGGGAAAATTTTGTGCAAAGATGGGCACGATAATTGACAAAAATGGTAAGGGCAAGGACCTGACAGAAGCAGAAGTGATAAAGAAGGAGAAGGCAAAAATACACAGAAAAACAATACAAGAAAGATCTAAATGTCCTGTATAACCACGATGATACAATCACTTACCTCGAACCAGATATCCTGAAGATTGAAGTCAAGTGGGCCTCAGAAAGCATTATATTCTTATAATGCTGGAAAAATAATGCTACCATGTGAGTGTTTTTAATCCATTTACATTAAACTTATTGTAAAACATGCTGCATTTAGAGGGCGCCATTCTCTTTTCTTTTGTCTTTTATCCTGGTCTGTGAGGCTGAGCTGTATACCCTGGTCTGTGTGGCTGAGCTATATACCCTGATCTGTGATGCTGGGGCTGTATACTCTGTCCTGTGATGCCGGAGCTTTATACGCCTGACCAGCAGCGGTGCGTCCATAAGGGCGCATGGGTGCCACCCCCTCTCTCCTGCAACCCCCTCTAGTACCAATAGATAGATTCATGCATTGCATGAATCTATCTATGGCCGCCGCTTCCACCCCATATTCAGGCGCCCGGCACCTGAATTACAGCAGCAGGGTTTTTTTAAGCACCTGATTAGAGCCACAGGCTCTAATAGGCATCAAAAAAGGTTACCGGCGAACGCCATGCTGGGCACTCGCAGGTCACTCAACTGTGTTAGAAAAGCAACTGAATATTTGCTTTCCTAACACTAAACCGCCTCTCCGCCAATCAGGTGCTCGGATCTGTTACCTGTCACCTGATTGGCTGAAATGACAGGCGTTGTGATTGGATGCCTATCAGGCATCCAATCATAGCAGAGGACGGGAAGAGAGGACGGGAGAAGACATCGAGGAGCTGTCCCACCGAGACAGGGTAAGTGCAGACAGTGGGTGTGGGGGCACACTGGCAGCATTTGATATGGCACAGTGGCTGCGTTTGATGGGGCACAGTGGCAGCATTTGATGGGGCACAGTGGCAGCATTTGATGACACAGTGGCTGCGTTTGATGGGCACAGTGGCTGCGTTTGATGGGCACAGTGGCTGCGTTTGGTACAGTGGCAGCAATTGATGGGCACAGTGGCTGCGTTTGATGGTGCAGTGGCGGTAATTCATGAGCACAGTGGCTGCGTTTTATTATGGCACAGTAGCGGCAATTAATGGGCACAGTGGCTGCGTTTGATGTCACAGTGGCTGCGTTTGATGGCACAGTCACTTCGTTTGATGGTACAGTGAGGCTGCGATTGATATATATTAGATTTTAGTAATGAGAATGGTATCATTAGCAGTAATCAGCATGGATTCATGAAGAATCGTTCTTGCCAAACCAATCTATTAACCTTCTATGAGGAGGTGAGTTGCCATCTAAATAAAGGAAGGCCCGTAGATGTGGTGTATCTGGATTTTGCAAAAGCATTTGACACAGTTCCCCATAAACGTTTACTGTAAAAAATAAGGTTTGTTGGCATGGACCATGGGGTGAGTACATGGATTGAAAACTGGCTACAAGGGTGAGTTCAGAGGGTGGTGATACATGGGGAGTACTCGGAATGGTCAGGGGTGGGTAGTGGGGTCCCCCAGGGTTCTGTGCTGGGACCAATCCTATTTAATTTGTTCATAAAAGACCTGGAGGATGGGGTAAACAGTTCAATCTCTGTATTTGCAGATGATACTAAGCTAAGCAGGGCAATAACTTCTCCGCAGGATGTGGAAACCTTGCAAAAAGATCTGAACAAATTAATGGGGTGGGCAACTACATGGCAAATGAGGTTCAATGTAGAAAAATGTAAAATAATGCATTTGGGTGGCAAAAATATGAATGCAATCTATACACTGGGGGGAGAACCTCTGGGGGAAACTAGGATAGAAAAGGACCTGGGGGTCCTAGTAGATGATAGGCTCAGCAATGGCATGCAATGCTAAGCTGCTGCTAACAAAGCAAATAGAATATTGGCATGCATTAAAAAGGGGATCAACTCCAGAGATAATACGATAATTCTCCCACTCTACAAGACTCTGGTCTGGCCTCACCTAGAGTATGCTGTCCAGTTCTGGGCACCGTTCCTCAGGAAGGATGTACTGGAAATGGAGCGAGTACAAAGAAGGGCGACTAAGCTAATAAACGGTCTGGAGGATATTATTTATGAGGAAAGGTTGCAAGCACTGAACTTGTTCTCTCTGGAGAAGAGACGCTTGAGAATTGATATGATTTAAAATTTATAAATACCGTACTGGTGACCCCACATTAGGGATAAAACTTTTTTGCGCAAGAGAGTTTAACAAGACACGTGGCCACTCATTAAAATTAGAAGAAAAGGGGCGCATGCGCGAGGCTTTACATGGTAGACGCTTCTCTGTAAGGCTCCGCACTCCCCGCCGCACACCCGGGACTCTCACGCCTTGCTGAACTGGCATTTCGGAGCCGTTATCACAGGGATCGCACCTCCCCACATCAGTGCCCCTTCCGGTATGGTGCTAACGGGTCATCGCGGAAAAGCCAAGCAAAAACCCAACAAAAAAGCGCTGGCCCGCGCTTCCTCCAAGATGGCGACGAAGGCCCGGGCCCTGGCTGATCTCACAGCATCATCTCCAGCTCGCTCTGATATACCTGACAGTGAAGACGAGACTGATATGCAGGAGAGCCTCGGCGGCTCCCCATCCGCCCCAAATACAGGTATGTCACAGGCTGCCTTTATGAAACTCATGGAAGCTATGCTTCACAAGGCCCTTAAAGCAACATCAGACCAGATCACCAATAGTCTGACACGAGAGATACGCGAGATAGGCCAACGCACAGCAGACCTTGAAACAAGGGTTGATGACATGGAATTAACCCTTCAAGAGCAGGCACAGGAGCATATTGCCCTCAGAGAGGAGAACTCCATGCTTTTGTCCCGCCTTGAGGACGCGGAAAACCGCTCCCGCAGATCTAACCTACGCCTCAGAGGCATTCCAGAAACAATTGATGACTTGCAATCTTTCACTACAGCACTATTTCAAGAGCTGGCACCCTCCATACCCATCGAGCGCCTTGAGTTCGACAGAATCCACAGAGCACTCACCAGGCGCCAGACAGACGGGCCACCAAGGGACATTATTATCAAGCTGCATTTCTTCCGCACGAAAGAACAGCTCCTGGCAGCCGCCCGTAACAACAACAACCTCCAATTTCAGAGTCACACGTACCAATTGTTCTCTGACTTAGCACCCCTCACGATTGCTAAACGCCGTGCTATGAAGCCTCAACTCCAGGTACTTATACAACACCAACTTAAGTACACATGGCGGTTCCCATTCGCATTACAATTCTCCTATCAAGGTCAGCAGCATACCTCCACCACACCAGAATCTCTTCAAAGACTGCTGGAATCGCTCCACCTGTCACCCCAGACCATTCATTCGGATACAGCCCTTCCTCGCACACCAGACAGATCTGCTTCTCAACCATACACCACGACCCCTAAACGGAATAACCCCGGACCACCATCCATCCGGAAGGGAACCCAAGCCAGATTATCCGAATATTCCTATCTCAGCCCGAAATCCAGAGCCCCACGCTGAAGACAAAGGAACTGACTTTTTTTCTTATCTCCCCCTCTTTTTTTGAGCACACAGGTACTCGGTTGCACTTGCAGTGATCGTCTTCACGCCACCTCAAGAGACCCTTCTTGTGACCGAGACCTGTTGGAAGACCTCCGTCGAGTACGGACACTTTGTACTCTGAAATTGTTTCCTCTTCAGGGCTTGCAGGCCACTTAAGGCCTCCTCAGGTTCAGTTGTTTTGTTCAATTTTCTTTTACTGTTTTATAACTTTTTTTATTTGATACTATAGCCAAACTGTTCTTAAATACACAATACCGTTATGAACATACCCAGAGTGCGCTTGACCTGGTTTGCCAACGGTGAGCCAGGTGAACCCCGCTACTCTGCCACTTTTGAGTTCAAGTACTGGTAATGAAACAGTTAGAAAGCTTTTATACTTTGCTTAAACTACCATGATTATCAGGTACACCTTTTTAGTATGCATCCCATGTCTCTCCCACCCCCCCTCCCCCCTTTCCCCTCCTCTCCCCTCCTTCCCCCCCCCTTCTTTTTTATTTTCTCCCCCCCTATCCCTCCCTCTCCCCTTTCTCCCCTCCCCCCCATCTCCTCCCGCCCACATCCCGCCCCTTGCCCCCTTTCCCCCTCCCTATCCTTCCCCTCCTCTCCCTTCCTCTAATCCTAGGATACTAACCCCTCATGGGAATAACACTAACTGAGAACTCACACATGTGCTTGTCAGTTACTGAAGTGAACTGTACCATTCGCTCTTACATTCCCCACCCCCCACTTTTAAGTTGATGCTTCACTGTTATATACATTATCTGGGGGCAAAGGGGAATAACTTGCATTTTTTACTTTGTTTTGTTGTTTTTCACTACGCTTAACTTTAAATTGTTTTTTACTAACCCCGGTTGCGGCGGGGAGCAGTCAATGCTCACCCTCTCTACGGTGCACTCGCTCTTCGACCGGATTTTCGGTTGCAGAGTTAGTGCACACATTAGTCGGGCACTACTGACTTACTGCCTCCTTATTAGGGGGATCACTCAGTACTTTGCCCGACACCCTATGCTCTCCCTCTCCTTCCCTTCTTTCTTCCCCCTCTTTGACTTTACATCTTTATTCCCTAATTTTCTCTGTGCCGGTCGGCTCGCGCGGGCCCTATACTCTTTGTCATTGGCTTCCCAAACACCCCATAATGGCCCCACTTGAAATCCTTACCCTAAATGTTAAGGGACTAAACTCACCACATAAGCGAGTAAAGGCATTTCAAACCTTTGCATCCCTAAAAGCTAAAGTTGTAGCCCTCCAGGAAACCCATTTTTCCACACGCCAAACCCCGAGCTTTTTTAGCTCTAGATACCCACAGGTATTTACTGCTTCAGCAAACACAAAACATAGAGGAGTTTTAGTAGCTTTTCACCACACCATGCCGTTTACCCCCCTGTCTAAGATAAAAGATCCTGAAGGTCGTTATCTCATCCTGGTAGGACTATTGCAGGACATAACCACAACCTTCGTCTCCTATTACGCCCCCATCACAAATCCGAACCCTTTTTTTTCACATCTATTACAAGTTGTGAAAACACACTGCAGGGGAACCTTGTTCCTGTGCGGTGACTCTAACTCAGTGTTGCAACCACACATAGACAAATCGCCCTATGCCCCGGAACATTACACTCCATCTACACAATTTCGTAAATTAATACAGTCGGCCTCCCTCCTAGACACATGGAGAGAATTCAATCCCACTAAGAAAAATTATACATTTTACTCACACCCGCATAAATCTTTTTCCAGGATTGACCATATATTCATCTCCATAGCATCTGCCCCACTCCTTCTCCACTCACACATCCAACCAGTTACATGGACAGATCATTGTGCTGTTATCACCACAGTGTCATCCTTAATACCACAAGCTACCAACAGATCATGGTGCATGAATGACTCTCTCTTGACCAACCCATCATACTGTCTGGATATCCAAGTAGCCCTTAAGGACTATCTAACGCATAACGCCACCCCTGACATCTCTCCCATCCTGCTCTGGGAAGCACACAAACCCGTGATACGAGGCACATGTATCTCAGTGGCGTCACACCTTAATAGAGACAAGAAGATCAAATTACGTCAACTTGAATCAGATTACCATGATAGTTTCCTCTTATTCCAATCCAACCCAACCGAAACACACAAATTAACACTAGAAAAAATTAAACTAGAACTAGATCTACTCTTAGCTGAGACGGCTGATAAAGCTATCCGTAGAACTAGCCACACGATCTACACTAAAGCAAACAAACCAGACACCTACCTGGCTTTACGTCTTCGTAGGCCAGACCGTACTCGTATTCCTATTAGACTCAGACTGGCTAAAGACGTAATTACTAGCAATCCTGTTAAGGTTCTCTCGGAGTTCCGTAAACAGTTAGCAAATCTCTATGATTCTAAAACAGCATTTCCGGTACGTCAAGCTGAGAAGCTGTTTCATAATCTACCTATAGCAACCCTGTCTGAATCCAGTCGCGAGCTCATGGAGAGTACGATCTCGACAGATGAAGTTTTAACAGCCATAAAAACCCTCAAACCTAATAAGCACCCGGGCCCTGATGGCCTCCCCAGTCTCTATTATAAAAAATTTGCCACAGAACTATCCCCCTTTCTTACCAACACTTTTAACACCATACTAAAACAACACTCCTTTGGCAGAGACACATTGACAGCTCTTATCTCAATGATCCCCAAACCAAACACTGACAGTACGTTATGGTCCAACTATAGGCCAATTTCACTTCTCAATGTAGATATTAAGATCTTTTTTTTTGTAGATATTAAGATCTTAGCCAAAATTCTTGCCCTACGTCTCAATCCCATTATTGGAGGTTTGATACACAAAGACCAGGTTGGCTTTATATGCAAACGACAAGCGAGCGACAATATCAGACGTGTAATTCTACTACAACACCTGGCCCGCTCCCGCAAGATCCCTATGCATCTCCTCTCCCTAGATATACGCAAAGCTTTTGATACAGTCTCTTGGCCCTATCTATTTTATATCCTCCAGCGCTGGGGCTTCGGCCCAAATTTTTTAAATTGGATCAAAGCCCTTTACAACCACCCACAAGCTTACTTACACTATTCTGGATTTCGGTCAGATCCCTTTCCAATCGCACGAAGGACTAGACAGGGCTGCCTCTTATCTCCCCTGCTCTTCGCACTCACTATCGAACCTCTAGCAGCCCTGATTAGATCTAACCCTGATATTCGAGGCTTGGAAGTAGCATCTGTTTCCCATAAATTGTGTCTCTTTGCTGACGACGCACTAATGTTTATTACGTCACCCCACACCACATTACCAAACCTTATGAACACCTTAAATAAATTCTCTCGCATATCTGGACTCAAAGTCAACCAATCCAAATCCAAGGCCCTTGATGTGTCTCTGCCACAAGCCAATCTTGAAACATTATGTAGAAACTTTCCCTTCCACTGGTCTTCCTCATCGATTCCTTATTTAGGGGTCAAGTTAACTAAAGATCCATCCAACCTGTTCCAATCTAACTACCTCCCAATGCTCTCACAAATATCTTCTCTACTTAATTCCTGGCTACCACGATGCGTCTCCTGGTTGGGGCGCATTGCAGCTGTGAAAATGTCCCTATTGCCAAAGTTTTTGTACTTGTACAGAGTGCTCCCTACCACAGTCCCACCCTACTATCATAGGATTATACAAAACAAAGTTTTCAAATACATATGGGGTCCTATTAGACCCAGAGTAGCGAGACCAGTTCTCCTCCGTAACAAGCTCTGTGGCGGCCTGGGCATTCCCAACTTTTCACACTATTATCAAATCTGAGACACCGCTTTGGGTTGCCCTCGAAGCCATAGACCTACACCCGATTAGTATAGCTAATTTACTATGGCTCCCTACATCAGTGCGAGGACCCATATCTAACCCATTAACACAACACACACTTAAACTATGGGACAGACTAAAAACCCCCTTTAAACTAATCTCTCCACACTCCCCACTTCTATCTTATCTAGGTCACCCCCAATTCTTCCCAGCTCACACAGAACCAGCCTCTTTCCATGCCTGGGCCCAAGCGGGTCTGACTCGCATCTGCAATCTAATTAGTGGAGACTCTGTAAAATCATTCCCAAATATCCAGGAACAAGCACAGCTCCCCCACAGAGAATGTTTCCGCTACCTCCAAATTAAACACTTTGTGCAAACAATTATAAAATCTAACTCTGGACTGGATACTCTTACTGAGTTTGAGCATATGTGCGACTCGGACCCGCATACCCCAGGTATTATTTCCCGTCTATACTCCCACCTTACATTACCACCCCCAGATCTCCCCACCTATGCACAGAGATGGTTAAAGGACCTCGATATTACCCTTGAGCTAGATGACTGGTCGACCATATGGTCTAACACAAAAAACTCATCCCAAAATGTTGTTGCTTCAGAAGCGAACTATAAAGTGTTAATGCGCTGGTATCTTGTCCCAGCTAGAATTGCTAAATTTCTACCTGAGTTCTCTCCAAACTGTTTCAGAGGATGTGGAGACAGGGGCACGCACCTACATATATGGTGGACATGCCCTCTGGTGCAGTGCTTCTGGGCAACGGTATTTCAGATGGCAACCACACTCCACCAAATTTCCTTATCTCCTAGCCCTGCAATAGCTCTCCCTAACCTTTTCCCGCAAGACTACACCAGATCACAACTCCGACTCCTCCTACATTTATTTACCGCAGCCAAACAGACGATTGCTAAGGCTTGGAAAACACCCACTCTTAACATAGTCGAAATGAAGAATAGGATTACCCAAGCAATGATACATAGCAAAATAGAAGCAAGAATTCTTGATAAAGTCACTCAACATTCCAGAACTTGGCAACCCTGGGTTGAACACTTTTTGCCAGCGGATATAGACGAAAGCCTAGTGTCGCTTTAGGTGGGCCTTAGCGCCACCTAGAGACTCTGGAATGGTTCTCGTGCCCGCGCAAGTTAATCGGCACCTCCCTCCTTTCTTCTTCTTCTACCCACATCTCCTCCACATGGACCCCCTCTTTACTACTACTTTTCCCCATTTCACTTCTCTACTCCCCCCTACCCCCCAAACTTAAATTTTGGTAATATACTCTGTTACATGCAATAGATTTTGTGGCCTCCCCACCACTGTTTTTGGGGAATAGTCCACACTTTATAGAGATAAAACTGGGATTGTAGCTCCCTTTAATCTTTCTTATATCTACTTATACTGATCCAGCATGTTGCTTGATTAAAAATATACATGTTGATATATTACTCAGTTTTCTTTAACCAGTAGCCTACAGCCCACTGTCATATGACGGCCGGGCGGTAAGCCTATTGTTCTGAGTGGGCGTCATATGACGTCCACCGTTTAAACAGGGCATGCGCGCGATCGTGAGCGCGCAGCCCTGTACTGTCGGTGGCGGCGTGTCACCGAGACACCGCTCGTCACCGACAGGGGTGAACAGCCACTGGGCATGGCTGTTTACCACGTGATCGGCCGTGATGAAGTCACGGCTGATCACTAATGGTACATCCCGCATTGCACGGCGCATGCGCGCGATCGTGAGCGCGCTGCGCGTGCACGTCGGTGGTGGAGTGTTCCCCGGGAACACTGCTCGTCACCGACGACAGTTTACAGCCATTGGCCAGTACTGTGTACCATGTGATCGGCTGTGATCCATTCACAGCCGATCACTAAGTGTAAACAAAGAACTGTCACTAGCTGTTACTAGCCCTTCTCTCCTCACACACCGTTTCCAGTGTGAGGAGAGAAGAGCCAGGAGCAGTGAGTTACAGATCTTTGTATTTGTAGTGTCTGCACCAACACCACTTCTGTCCCATCGCCCCCCCCAATTGTCATCTGTCACCCAACAGTCACCCCATAAAAAGTGCACCTGTCACATAGAGACTGCCATTAGTGACCATCAGCGGTGCCCTATCACCCACCAGTGACCGTGCCCTGTCACCCGTCACCCATCAGTGACCTGCCCTGTCACCCGTCACCCATCAGTGACCTGCCCTGTCACCCGTCACCCATCAGTGACCTGCCCTGTCACCCGTCACCCACCAGTGACCGTGCCCTGTCACCCGTCACCCACCAGTGACCATTAGCGGTGCACCCGTCACCCATCAGTGACCGTCGCCTGTCAACAATCTGTGACTATCACCTGTCACCGTCCGTGGCCATCACCCATCAGTGACCGGGCCCTCTCACCCGTCACCCATCAGTGACTGTGCCCTGTCACCCATCAGTGACCATCAGCGGTGCACCTGTTACCCATCAGTGACCGTCGCCTGTCAACTATCTGTGACCATCGCCCATCACACCATCACCGCTCAGTGAACGTCACCTGCCACCCATCGCACAGCCCATCAGTGACCGTCACCTGCCACCCATCTGTCACCCATCTGTCACCCGTCGCACAGCTACCCGCCACACAGCCATGTCCAAAAGAGGATATACAAGTGAGGAGGCATTCCAGATCCTCTCTATGACTGATGAGAGCACCGGGGAGCTCTCATCAGAGTCCCATTCTGATTCCGAAACAAGTTCGGCATTTGAGCCGATCGAGAGTAGCAATGGTTCGGATGAAGAATGGGTCCCTTCTAAAAGGGCACGACACTCTGGAACCCAGGAAGCCGCCAGCAACCGGGATTATATTCCCAGTACCAGCTCTGCCGCCAGAAATAGGCCCCAGGAAGATGTGCCCAGTACCAGTGCTGCCGCCAGCAATAGGCCCCAGGAACAAAGGCCCAGTACCAGTGCTGCCACCAGAGATGGGCCCCGCGCACAAATGCCCAGTACCAGTGCTGCCACATCACACCCGAGTTCCAGCACAGGAAATTCAACTCCCCCAACTACTGGAGTGTCACGTCCCCCAAGAGCCAGGGCCGCTACCTATATGCCAAATGGTCTTGCCAATCCAACATGGCTGCCTTCCAACTCGGGATCACCAAATATTCCCCCTTTCACAGCACAGCCAGGTGTGCAGGCCAACACCCAAAATTTTACAGAGATCAATTTTTTTCACCTGTTTTTGCCCGACACTTTGCTGCAGTTCATTGTGGACCAGACAAATCTGTATGCCCAGCAGTATATTGCCAGCAACCCCCAATCATCTTATGCCCGTCCGTTTGAGTGGAGAGATTTGAATATTGAGGAGTTCAAATTGTTTTTGGGCCTCACCCTAAATATGGGGCTTACAAAAAAAAATGAAGGACATACCTATTGGTCCACCCACCCCATCCACCATATGGCCATGTATTCTGCCGCTATGTCCAGGTCCCGATATGAGATGATTATGAGATTCTTTCATTTTAACGACAACACCCAGTGCCCTCCCAACAATCATCCAAATTCAGATAAACTATACAAGATTCGCCCACTAATAAATTCATTTTCCCAACGATTTGCAGAACTTTATGTCCCCGAGAAGAATATATGTGTGGATGAGTCCCTGGTACCATTTTCAGGCCGGCTAGGAATAAAACAGTATATTCCTAGCAAAAAGGCCAAATATGGAGTCAAATTTTACAAGCTGTGTGAGAGAGCCACGGGATATCTATATGCATTCCGCATATATGAGGGAAGAGATTCCCAGCTCCAGCCCCCTGAGTGCCCAGCCTACATGGGCACAAATGGAAAAATCGTATGGGATCTGGCTTACCCACTTCTAAAAAAAGGCTATCATATATACCTGGACAACTTTTATACCAGCCTGCCCCTTTTCAGACACCTATATATTCAAAAAACCCTGGCCTGCGGAACTTCAAGAAAAAATAGGAAGGGCTTCCCACAATCCATTGTGAACAAAAGGCTGAAAAAGGGGGAAAGAGCAACACTGAGATGTAATGAAGTGCTGGCCTTGAGGTGGAAGGATAAGAGGGATGTGCACATGATGTCCACCATTCATGATGACACTGCAGTTGTAGTTCAGCGAAGACGAGGTCCCATTGAAAAACCGACATGTGTCCAAGACTATAATCTCTACATGGGGGGGGTGGATTTCAATGACCAAATGATTCAGCCCTATTTGTCAATAAGGAGGTCCCGATTCTGGTATAAGAAGGTAGCAATGTATCTAATTCATTTGGCCATTTACAATTCCTACGTAATCTACACAAAATCCACAGAAAGCCCCGCCTCCTTCCTAAAATTCATAGAAGAAGTAGTCACGTCCCTCATCTATCCACAAAGACCCCTCCCAGAATTACCTCGTTCTGATGCTGTTAGCCGACTCCATGAATGGCACTTCCCGTACAACATTCCACCATCGGAAGCAGGCCGAAGACGGCAAAAAAAATGTTGTGTGTGCAGCAGAAGAGGTTTTCGAAAAGATACCAGCTTCCATTGTCCCCGGTGTCCCTCCCAACCTGGCCTTTGCATTGGTGAATGCTTCGAACTGTATCATACATCCCCAAGTTATTAGCCCATATTTTCCCCATTTTCGCTGATCATTTTCCATGCTTCCCCAAATAACCATGCCACTGCCTTCAATGTGAACTGACCCTGGCCTGCTTTTTGACTATGCCTCTGCCTACCGTTTGGACTGCTTCCACATGAACTGACCCTGGCCTGTTTTGACTATGCCTCTGCCCACCGTTTGGACTGCTTGCTCGTGAACTGACCCTGGCCTGTTTTGTGACTACTCTTCTGCCTACCGCTTGGACTGCTTGCACGTTAACTGACCCTGGCTTGTTTTATGGACTATGCTTTTGCCTACCGCTTGGACTGATCTGTTGCCCTGCTACTATAGTACACAGGGGTCTCACATATGTGAGGGGCTCCAGAATAGTTTTTCCGGATGGAGATAACAATTTTTTTTGTTTTCTCCCGGTTTTGTAATTTCCGGATTAGGGTCTGGAGTCCGGAGGCTTCATAGAGATTTGGGTGGGTCGAAGCCTCTACCCCTGTGCCCCTGTGCACAGGTCTTACCCAATTGCGGCCCTCAGCCTTCTGCTGACTTACTGCCATCATGCCTTTGCCTGCCGCATGAACGGACCACACATCTGCCTGCTACCTGGACTATGAAAATAATTCGCTGTAGCAAAAGGCAGTATGTTTATGAAGGGCTGGAGAGCGGTACAATAATGTGTGTCTGCAGGTAACAGTGTACCAGGACCAATATTATGGCTGTGCTGGCTGTCTCTGCCTGGACAATTCCTATGGACTGTGCTGTGCCGACTATAGACAATATTCCTGCCTGCTGCCTGGATAGTTATTGCTGTCGCTAAGCACATCCCTGACTGCTGCCTGGACCAGTGCTCTCTTCTGTGGACACTACTAAAAGCACAGGTAATACTTTTTTTTTATCCTTTCCGCAATAGAATTTATTTTGGATTGTAATTCTTGGTATGTACATGCTATGTGTTAGAAATATGAAGGGCCTTCAAAAATGATAGGTTGCCAGGAAATTATCTATGTAATGTATTCTCCTAGAACGCCTGATGGTGCTACTTGGATGTTGGGCCACTGTATGTGGCCAAGCTGTGTAAAAGTCTCACACATGTGGTATCCCCATACTCAGGGGGAGTAGCAGAATGTATTTTGGGGTGTCATTTTTGCTATGTGTTGGAAATATCTTATAAATGGACAACTTTGTGTAAAAAAAATGCGTTTTTATTTTTTTTCCACATTTTCCAAAAACTTCTGGAAAAAAAATAACCGTTCAAAAGACTCATTATGCCTCATAGATTATACGTTGGGGTGTTTGCTTTCCAAAATGGGGTCATTTTGTGGGCAATTCCTTTGTCCTGGTGCTCCAGGGCCTTCAAAAGTGTAATAGGTGGTTGAGAAATGAGATGTTCAATTTATGCTCGTAGATCGCCTGATGGTGCTACTTCAATGTTGGGCCTTTGTATGTGGCCAGGCTGTGTAAAAGTCCCACACATGTGGTATCGCCATACTCAGGAGGAGTAGCAGAATGTATTTTGGGGTGTCATTTTTGCTATGTATTTGCTATGTGTTGGAAATATCTTATAAATGGACAACTTTGTGTAAAAAAAATGCGTTTTTATTTTTTTTCCACATTTTCCAAAAACTTCTGGAAAAAAAATAACCGTTCAAAAGACTCATTATGCCTCATAGATTATACGTTGGGGTGTTTGCTTTCCAAAATGGGGTCATTTTGTGGGCAATTCCTTTGTCCTGGTGCTCCAGGGCCTTCAAAAGTGTAATAGGTGGTTGAGAAATGAGATGTGCAATTTATGCTCGTAGATCGCCTGATGGTGCTACTTCAATGTTGGGCCTTTGTATGTGGCCAGGCTGTGTAAAAGTCCCACACATGTGGTATCGCCATACTCAGGAGGGGTAGCAGAATGTATTTTGGGGTGTCATTTTTGCTATGTATTTGATATGTGTTGGAAATATCTTATAAATGGACAACTTTGTGTAAAAAAAATGCGTTTTTATTTTTTTTCCACATTTTCCAAAAACTTCTGGAAAAAAAATAACCGTTCAAAAGACTCATTATGCCTCATAGATTATACGTTGGGGTGTTTGCTTTCCAAAATGGGGTCATTTTGTGGGCAATTCCTTTGTCCTGGTGCTCCAGGGCCTTCAAAAGTGTAATAGGTGGTTGAGAAATGAGATGTTCAATTTATGCTCGTAGATCGCCTGATGGTGCTACTTCAATGTTGGGCCTTTGTATGTGGCCAGGCTGTGTAAAAGTCCCACACATGTGGTATCGCCATACTCAGGAGGAGTAGCAGAATGTATTTTGGGGTGTCATTTTTGCTATGTATTTGCTATGTGTTGGAAATATCTTATAAATGGACAACTTTGTGTAAAAAAAATGCGTTTTTATTTTTTTTCCACATTTTCCAAAAACTTCTGGAAAAAAAATAACCGTTCAAAAGACTCATTATGCCTCATAGATTATACGTTGGGGTGTTTGCTTTCCAAAATGGGGTCATTTTGTGGGCAATTCCTTTGTCCTGGTGCTCCAGGGCCTTCAAAAGTGTAATAGGTGGTTGAGAAATGAGATGTGCAATTTATGCTCGTAGATCGCCTGATGGTGCGACTTCAATGTTGGGCCTTTGTATGTGGCCAGGCTGTGTAAAAGTCCCACACATGTGGTATCGCCATACTCAGGAGGAGTAGCAGAATGTATTTTGGGGTGTCATTTTTGCTATGTATTTGCTATGTGTTGGAAATATCTTATAAATGGACAACTTTGTGTAAAAAAAATGCGTTTTTATTTTTTTTCCACATTTTCCAAAAACTTCTGGAAAAAAAATAACCGTTCAAAAGACTCATTATGCCTCATAGATTATACGTTGGGGTGTTTGCTTTCCAAAATGGGGTCATTTTGTGGGCAATTCCTTTGTCCTGGTGCTCCAGGGCCTTCAAAAGTGTAATAGGTGGTTGAGAAATGAGATGTGCAATTTATGCTCGTAGATCGCCTGATGGTGCGACTTCAATGTTGGGCCTTTGTATGTGGCCAGGCTGTGTAAAAGTCCCACACATGTGGTATCGCCATACTCAGGAGGAGTAGCAGAATGTATTTTGGGGTGTCATTTTTGCTATGTATTTGCTATGTGTTGGAAATATCTTATAAATGGACAACTTTGTGTAAAAAAAAATGCGTTTTTATTTTTTTTCCACATTTTCCAAAAACTTCTGGAAAAAAAATAACCGTTCAAAAGACTCATTATGCCTCATAGATTATACGTTGGGGTGTTTGCTTTCCAAAATGGGGTCATTTTGTGGGCAATTCCTTTGTCCTGGTGCTCCAGGGCCTTCAAAAGTGTAATAGGTGGTTGAGAAATGAGATGTGCAATTTATGCTCGTAGATCGCCTGATGGTGCGACTTCAATGTTGGGCCTTTGTATGTGGCCAGGCTGTGTAAAAGTCCCACACATGTGGTATCCCCATACTCGGTAAGAGTAGCAGAATGTATTTTGGGGTGTAATTTGTTGTATGCATATGCTCTGTGAGAGAAATAACCAGTTAATATGAACATTTTGAAAAAAAAAAAAAAAAAAAAAAAAAAATCTTCCTTTTGCAAAGAATTGTGGGAAAAAATTACACCTTAAAAAAACTAACCATGCTACTTACTTAATACCTTGGAATGTCTACTTTCTAAAAAGGGGTAATTTGGGGGGTATTTGTACTTTTCTGACTTGTTAGTACCTCAAGAAATGAGATTCACCTGATGTACTGAAGGCCTGATCAGATGTTTTCAATTTTCAGTGATTGGCACCATAGTTTGTAGACTCTATAACTTTCACAAAGACCAAATAATATACACTAATTTGGGTTATTTTTACCAAAGATATATAGCAGTATAAATTGTGGCCAAAATTTATGAAGAAAAATTACTAATTTGCTAAATTTTATGACAAAAACAAAGAAAAAGGCAATTTTCACAAAATTTACGGTCTTTTTTTATTTATAGCACAAAAAATAAAAAACCCATTAGTGATTAAATACCACCAAAAGAAAGCTCTATTTGTGTGAGAAAAAGGACACAAATTTCATTTGGGTACAGTGTTGCATGACTGAGTAATAGTCATTCAAAGTGTAAGAGCACCGAAAGCTGAAAATTGGTCTGGGCAGGAAGGGGGTTTAAGTGCCCTGTATTGAGGTGGTTAAGCTAATGTTCTTCTGCATTTTTTTTATGTGCACTGTCATCTATCCTAAAGATACTATGTATTGAACTTAATGTAGCAGTTGTATGTGAAATTACCAATAAAATATTTGAAAAGAAATTTAGAAGAAAAGAGGTTTAACCTTAAACTACGTAGAGGGTTCTTTACTGTAAGAACGGCAAGGATGTGGAATTCCCTTCCACAGGCGGTAATCTCAGCGGGGGGCATTGATAGTTTCAAGAAACTATTAGATAAGCACCTGAACGACCACAACATACAGGGATATACAATGTAATACTGGCATAAAATCACACACATAGGTTGGACTTGATGGACTTGTGTCTTTTTTCAACCTCACCTACTATATAACTATGATGGGGTTTTTTTTTCAAAATTTTTCAGTTTGTTTGCACCCCCCTAAAAAATTTTGAGCACCTTATAACTTATATGCAGAGTACATCATGCGAAATAATAGGATCGACCAATCACAAGTTTTAAGATCACCGGGAGAAATATCAACAACCTGATGTAACAGACCTAGCCGGGACAGAGGCTTTTGGAGGGGGCTGAATGCCAGCCTCTTGCCAACCGATTATGGGCCCTGGCATTTGGGGGAATGGTGCTCTTTGTAAGCTGTATGCCTGGGGACCCTTGAGGTGGCATTACTTTAGATTCAGGTCCATGTCCCCCAAGACACACAGACTCTGGGGACCCTGGATATGCCATTGTGATGGGAGTCACTAATAGGGGCACAAGGTAAATGAGAACCCCATTATGATCTGTGCTAGTCAGACTCAATGCTGTATATAGGTATATATAATGTGTGCTGTCTCATTGTGTTGTGTACTATTTTCTGTACTAGTTTGGGGTGGGGCAATGTTCTATTGTGCCTGTCTGCCTTGGATATCACAGGATGTGTAACTCTATGGAGGGAGTGGGAATTCCTCCAACAGCTCTCCCTGCTGATAAGACTGTGTACTGATGAGACGTTAAACACACCTGACCTGTGTGTCCATTGTCATTGGACAGATTAACCCGCCCTGTTTTCCAAGGGTGGGGGGGAGTGTTTTGAAGTGGGATCTGTATAGCATGTTTTTGAATAAAGATTCATTCCACAAGAAACTCAAAGAACATTCCACAAAGAAACTCAAAAACGACAAATCACCTACCTCTCAGTTTTTTATCTGTATCCCATTGGGGAGATTTCCCTTCACTTTCACCACTGGAGACACAACATGAAGTGACAGGAATCTCCCAAACGTAAATAGAACTCCCCTGTTGCTGGAAAAGGTTCCCTATGGAAAAATGTCCCTTCTGTTCCCTTTAGTGCCGGTTCACACAGGGGCGACTTGTCAGGCGACCTAGCCGCCTGACAAGTCGCCTCCCGTTCTATGCTACGGAACCGTTCTAATAGGAGCGACACAAGTCGCTCCGACTTAGAAAAAGGTTCCTGTAGTATTTTTGGGGCGACTTCAGGCGACTTGCATTGACTTTTATACAGAAGTCGTTTTGCAAGTCGCCGCCGAAGTCGAGTGCAGGTCGCCTCGTTGAGGCGACCTGCAAGTCATGCTGCCCCTGTGTGAACCGGCACTTATGGTGACAACTGTACCATTTTAAATTTCCCATCACTATTCAGTGACAATCACCACCAGGCCAAATAAAGATAGTGCATCACTCTAGCAGTGACACAGGCCGCAATAAAAGCTGACAGGTTTTTTTAACAGTATGGGACAGGTGTTTTATCACTATCCAAAATTAAGAAAGAAGAAGCCTTGTGTGACAGACTCACCCGGGACAGAGGCTTTTGGAGGGGACTGAATGTCAGCCACTTGCCTACAGATTATGGGCCCTGGCATTTGGGGTACCCTTGAGGTGTTGTTACTTTGGCTTCGGGTCCTTGTCCCCCAGGACACAAGACTCTGTATTTGCCATATTAGCAATAGTGACTGACTCATACTGTGAGGAGATGCTAATATCAACTCCACTCACCTGTCTGATGTCTGCTATAATGTGTTTAATGTATATTAGTCTAGTCTGGCTTACCACAGGTTCTAAGGGTATTCCACACATTGTTGTTTGTTTTAATTAACCCTGTATTGATGTTTATGGTAATGTGTAATAAATAGTCAATGAGCTAGGAGACGTAAAGTCTTAAACCCAAAGGTCATGTCTCTGAGTCACTTAGTCTGGGAAAATGATTTAGTAAACTAGCTCGTATTAATTAGGTTACAGTTGTATTGTTAGAGTAATATGAGCAGGAGGGGGGAACCTCCTCTAACAGTATATAAGACTTGTAATTTTGATTCTAATAAAAACAGTCCATGTTAGCAGTGAAACTAGTCTCGTCTTGTTTTGTGCTTTTGAGCAGTTGGAATATCTGATATCTATATCCAGACTTGGAGGAAGTGGTATACTGATGGAAGCACTCAAGAAGCACTCAAGCGGAGTGTGGGACGTTCCGTGACACCTTGGCTTTCTGATACATTTAAGAATGCTGTACAGGCTTCATTAAAGCTTCAGATGAAAAAACAGACTTGCACTGGGGTGCCTGCTCTGCAAGGGTATAGTTCTTTTCTGCTGCCTGGACTGAGGTTTTAAATCTCTTATTATTTTTAGTCCTTTACAATAAATAAATGATACATTCTAATATTGCATCACCTTATAGAGAAAGTGTAGCAAAACCAGAGGAAAGATTAAAATGTTACCATCTCTGAAATTCATCTTCATTCCCTCAAAAATTTAATATACAGTGTATTAAAAGTACATGTGCAGTTTTATAAAGTCTTATATTCTGCAACTACAAAGCACAGCCTACAGCCTTCATCTGAAATATGTTCACCATCTGTGCTAACTTTTCTTTTTCAGATTACTTAGCAGCGAGCGTTATGGATATTCCAGACATGGCTTCTTCTACTTTCACCAACTGGATAAAATTCGAATTGCCCCAATAATATTATTGCAAGTTGCAGGCTACAACCAGTGAAAGCACAGCATAAGGGCTGCTGTGCACTGGCACCAATAAAGGCATTGTGTTTCGGGTTTCAGGCATTCATTTTTTTATTGATCTGAATGCAGCTCACTGTTTTCTATGGACTCATGAATGTAGCCACATAAATGTCAGTAAACTAGTGTCATGTTCAGATCTGAAAAATAAAATACCTAAATAAGTCTTTTTGTGCATATGTGTGAATACGTATGTGCATGCTTACGCACATAAATACCACCGCCCTTGGAAATAAAAGCAGAAAAGTGCAAGAAAAGGCATAAAAATTATCTACGTATTTAAATATTAGATTGCAATATTTTTGGAATATTTTTATGCAAAATAGTATCCTGGGATCTAAAAGAATTTTATGTGCTTATATGCATACAAACGTTTACGCATCTATCCACAGGTAAACCCAAACGCTATACACTTTTACGCAGGAACTTTCTGCTAGGAAGAGCCAGTGTAAAAACTATTTGTTCCATGTAAAATTGTAAATTTTCCACATTTTGTCATGTTACAACCAAAAACTTAAATGTATTTTATTTGGATTTTACGTAATAGACCAACACAAAGTGGCACATAATTGTGAAGTGGAAGGAAAGTGATAAATGGTTTTAATATGTTTTTACAAATAAATATCTGAAAAGTGTGGCGTGCATTTGTATTCAGCCCCCTTACTCTGATACCCCTAAGTAAAATCTAGTGGAACCAATTGCCTTCAGAAGTCACCTAATTAGTAAATAGTGTCCATCTGTGTGTAATTGAATCCTGGTATAAACACAGCTGTTCTTTGAAGCCCTCAGGGGTTTGTTAGAGAACCTTAGTGAACGAATAGCATGGGTTATAAAAAAAATCCCAAGCTTTGAACATCTCACGGAGCCCTGTTCAATCCATCATCTGAAAATGGAAAGAGTATGGCACAACTGCAAACCTACAAAGACATGGCTGTCCACCGAAATGGACAGGCCAGGCAAGGAGAGCATTAATCAGATGAGCAGCCAAGAGACCCATGGTAACTCTGGAGGAGCTTCAGAGATCCACAGCTCTGGTGGAAGAATCTGTCCATAGGGCAACTGCAAGTTTATAGTGGGTGATTCTACACTGACCACCAATGTAATGAGGAATTTACAATGACCAGCAATGTGAGGGGGGATTTACACTGACCACCATGTGATGGGGGATTTTTTGCCACTCACCAATATAAAGAGGGATTTCTACAATGACAGCAATGTAATAGGAGCATTTACACCAAACACCAGTGTAGGGATGGAATATACAATGACCTCCATGTAAGGGGGAATTTACACTGAAAACCATTGGAGACTTGTACTGAGCACCAATGTAAGGTGAATTTTCTACACCGACCACCAATGTTAGGGGGGATTTACACTGACCACCAATATAAAGGGTGATATACACTGACCACCAATGTAAGGGCAATTCAGCATGTAAAGGGAAATGTACACTGATCACCAATGAAATGAAGAATTTACACTGACAACCAGGGGTGTATCCAGAGTCTAGTCTAGGGAGGGGCACTGCCAGAAAATTTTGCGGGCAATTTGTCAGGGCAAAGGCTGGTGTTGGCGCTTCAATCATCATGGCACCATGATTGATATGGTGTCAGGATGATTGAAGCGCATTATTTCTATTATTACATTGCAATATAATATAATCAGTGGGAGCCCTTAGTGTGTCACTTGCCACCGTTGCCTGCCACCAGATGCAGCATGTCACTTGTCACCATTGCCTGCCACCAGATGCGGATTGTTACTTGTCACTGTCTCCTGCCTCCAGATGCAGATTGTCACTTGCCATGTCACTTGCCACATCCCCTGCCACCAAATGTGGATTGTCACTTGCCAGTGTCGCCTGCCACAAGATGCGGATTGTCACTTACCATTGGCTATGTCCCAGAGTGAGGGCGGGCTGTGAGAGATGATGTAATCTCTCTGCTGCCCACGCCTGTACAGTGATGGCAGTGTTCTGTCAGAAGCTGAGCTGCGGTGATGCAGGGCGGGCGGTGAAGGATGATGTCAGAAAGCCACTACCCATCAGAAAATGCAACCAAAGTGAGGTTGCATTGTGGCACATCCGCACTTATCCGCAGTAAGCCTAGCGTTAGAAGTCGGCAAGAGGACCTCTTTATACACCCACCAGAGTCTTGCTTTTCACAGTTATTTTTAACAGTAATCAACTTATATTTCACTATATAAGCTTATATAGTGAAATATAAGTTGATTACTGTTAAAAATAACCGTGAAGAGCAACACTCTGGTGGGTGTATAAAGATGTCCGCTTGCCGACTTATAACTCTAGGCTTACTGTGGACGAGTGCGGGTGTACCAAGATGGCCGCAACACAACGTCACTTCAGTTGCATATTCAGATGGGTATCGGCTTCCTGAAAGAACACCTGCCTGCTCACTCAGTCACACGCCAGCCCGCTCACCAGCCTGAACGCCGCTGGCATGCTCACTCACCGGCCTGCTCACCAGCCTGCCCGTCCGCTCCCTCACCCGCCGGTCTGTTCAGTCACCCGCCGGCTCACCTGCTCACTATTTTCTTGGAAGGGAGCAATTGCCCCGTTGCCCCCCCCCCTGGATCCGCCCCTGTTTGAGGCTCCAGCTCCTGTCACATTGGCTCTGAGACTCCGAGTCCGATGTGACTCACTTACGTCACACGTTGCTGGACGCCAAGTGACCCAGGAGCTAGCAACCAGTGCAGGGAAGAGGCCAAGCCAATGGCACAACTCCACCCACCTCCTCCTGGTCCAGGCGTCCAGTGGCAGACCGGCAGTGCAGCGTAATTACACTAGACGAGTCTCTCTCTCGGCGCCGCTAATCGGCTGATGTGAGACAGAGAGAGAGACTTGGGCAGAGCAAGTGACATGTCAGTGTGATGCACCCCCCTGGATCTGCCCCTGCTGACAACCAATGTAATGGGGGTTTTACATCAACAACCAATGTAAAGGGGGATTTACACTCACCACCAATTTAAAGGGGGCTTCTACATGGAACACTAATGTAAGGGAGCATTCGAAACTGACCACAAATGCAAGTTTGGATTTTTTTACCGATTACCATAATAAAGAGGAGTTTCTACACTGGCCACCAATGTATTGGGGATTTACACTGACAACAAATGTAATGGGGATTTACACTGACCACCAATGTAAAGGGCAATTTGCTTACCTTTGCAGAACAGGCCAATGTTAGGGTTAATGCTCACAGTTGTCACAGGATTTTCAAGCATGTTACCTCCCCAGTGGGCAACATTCAGCAGAAGTGATGGTGGATATGACCTCAGGGGGGCATGATATACATATGAATGCCTCCTCTATTTACACTTCAATGACGTCGGTCTGCGACTATTTACAGTATCTCACAAAAGTGAGTACACCCCTCACATTTTTGTAAATATTTTATTCTATCTTTTCATGTGACAACACTGAAGAAATGACACTTTGCTATAATGTAAAGTAGTGAGTGTACAGCTTGTATAACAGTGTAAGTTTGCTGTCCCCTCAAAATAACTCAACACACAGCCATGAATGTCTAATCTGCTGGCAACAAAAGTGAATACACCCAGGCCCGGATTTACTCCCTTTGCCGCCCCAAGGCCGGGTCCTTCAATGCCGCAAACCCCCCCCCCCACACACACCACCATTCTCGTCCTTTATCGATGACGTCTACAATAGATCAATTAAAAACATATCTCCACACACGAGAACACTGAAAATAACTGGCTTTAATTGTACAGACTAAAAATACTTCAGGGTAAGCGCGCGAGGGGTAAGGATTTTTCGCGGGCAATTTTTCAGGGCAATGGCTGGTGTTAGTGCTTCAATCATCCCCGGCACCATGGTTGTTATGGTGTCAGGATGATTGAAACACATTATTTCTATCATTACATTGTAATGTAAAATGAAATAGTTCAACTCACCATAATGCAGAATCATTGGGAGCCCTGAGCATGTCACTTGCCACCATCGCTTGTCACTTGACACTATGCCTGCCACCAGATGGGGATGTCACTTGCCATGATGCCACCACATGGGGATGTCACTTGCCACACTGCCTGGCTGCCACCAGATGGGGATGTCACTTGCCACGTTGCCACCAGATGGAGATGTCACTTGCCACGCTGCCACCAGATGGGGATGTCACTTGCCACGCTGCCACCAGATGGAGATGTCACTTGCCACGCTGCCACCAGATGGGGATGTCACTTGCCACGCTGCCACCAGATGGGGATGTCACTTGCCACACTGCCTGGCTGCCACCAGATGGGGATGTCACTTGCCACGCTGCCAACAGATGGGGATGTCACTTGCCACGCTGCCACCAGATGGAGATGTCACTTGCCACACTGCCTGGCTGCCACCAGATGGAGATGTCACTTGCCACGCTGCCACCAGATGGAGATGTCACTTGCCACACTGCCTGGCTGCCACCAGATGGGGATGTCACTTGCCATGCTGCCACCAGATGGGGATGTCACTTGCCATGCTGCCACCAGATGGGGATGTCATTTGCCACGCTGCCACCAGATGGGGATGTCACTTGCCACGCTGCCACCAGATGGGGATGTCACTTGCCACGCTGCCACCAGATGGGGATGTCACTTACCATGCTGCCACCAGATGGAGACGTCACTTGCCACACTGCCACCAGATGGGGATGTCACTTGCCAAGCTGCCACCAGATGGGGATGTCAGTTGCCACGCTGCCACCAGATGGGGATGTCAGTTGCCACACTGCCACCAGATGGAGACGTCACTTGCCACACTGCCACCAGATGGGGATGTCACTTGCCACGCTGCCACCAGATGGGAATGTCACTTGCCACGCTGCCACCAGATGGGGATGTCAGTTGCCACACTGCCACCAGATGGGGATGTCACTTGCCACGCTGCCACCAGATGGGGATGTCACTTGCCATGCTGCCACCAGATGGAGACGTCACTTGCTATGGTGCCACCAGATGTTGATGTCACTTGCCACGCTGCCTGTCTGCCACCAGATGAAGGAGGGCGGAACAGCGGTGCTGGCAATGAGAGATGTCATCTCTCTCCCCTCACCGCCGCACCGCTGTCATTACTTCTTAATCTTTTCAAAAATGGCGCCGGGCGGCGCAATCACGCTACTGCGCATGCGCCGCCCGCCCGAGTGCGTACGAGCTTTCCCGAGCCCGACCGCTTCAGAACTGCGCATGCGCAGTAGTGGGCGGCTCGCGGCCATCTTATCTAAGGGCACCGGTGCCCTTAATCAACTTTAACGTGCAGCCTGAAAGGGGGGGCGGCCGCGAAGTCGCCGCAGGAGCGGCGCCGCCCCTGCACCGCTGCCGCCCCGAGGCCTGGCCTCGGTGGCCTTATGGCAAATCCGGCCCTGAATACACCCCTAAGTGAAAATGTCCAAATTGGGCCCAAATAGCCATTTTCCCTCCCCAGTGTCATGGGACTCATTAGTATTACAAGGTCTCAGGTGTGAATGGGGAGCAGGTGTGTTAAATTTGGTGTTATTGCTCTTGCTCTCTCATACTGGTCACTGGAAGTTCAACATGGAACCTCATGGTAAAGAACTCTCTGAGGACCTGAAAAAAATAATTGTTGCTCTACATAAAGATGGCTTAGGCTATAAGAAGATTGCCAAGACCCTGAAACTGAGCTGCAGCACGGTGGCAAGGACCATACAGCATTTTAACAGGACAGGTTCCACTCAAAAACAGGCCTCGTGTCAGAAACCATGAATCAGACTGAGACAAAAGTACAGTTAAATCACACTTGTTTAATAATAAAAGTAAATAGAACAAACACAGTCAAAAGTTCGGTAACCAGTTAGGATAGTCAGACAAGCTGGAAATTCAGGAAGCCAGGGATCAGCGTATTGGAACAGCAAGCAGGATCTGCAGCCAGAAGGAATGTTAGCCAAGCAAGTCTTTAACAGGAACGCAGAAGAGTCTCTGTGAT
Organism: Lithobates clamitans; assembly: GCA_037952925.1. Lineage (NCBI taxonomy): Eukaryota > Metazoa > Chordata > Amphibia > Anura > Ranidae > Lithobates > Lithobates clamitans. Next base: position 3,049,501 of record JBBGZY010000034.1, read on the forward strand.
GTTGACCAAGGGCGAAGGCAGAGATCATCTGGGCTTAAGTACGCAGGACTGACGAGCAAGATATCATCAACAGGTGAGTCACTGTGGAGAGATAGGAGCTGGCATTAGCCGACATCTGAGCGGCCAGCTTAGAGAAGGAAGGGCTGAGCCCAGCCCTGACAGTACCCCCTCCTCAACGACCCCTCCCCCTTGGAGGACCACCAGGCTTGAGGGGAAAATGTCTATGGAAATCACGGAGGAGGACAGGGGCATGTATGTCCAAGGATGAGACCCAAGAACATTTCTCCGGACCGTACCCTTTCTAATGCACCAGGTACTGTATGCACCTACGGGAGTCAACAATGGACTGTACTTCATACTCCTCATGGTTCTCAACCTGTACAGGGTGAGGACGTGACACTGAGGTGGTAAAGCGGTTGCAGACCAAAGGTTTTATTAACCACTTGACCACTGGGCACTTAAACCCCCTTAATAACCAGACCAATTTTCAGCTTTTGGTGCTCTCACATTTTGAATGACAATTACTCAGTCATGCAACACTGTATCCATATGAATTTTTTGTCCTTTTTTTCACACAAATAGAGCTTTCTTTTGGTGGTATTTAATCACCACTGGGTTCTTTATTTTTTGCGCTATAAAAGAAAAAAGACCGAAAAATCTGTAAAAAAATTAATTTTTCTTCGTTTCTGTTATAAAATTTTGAAAATTAGTAATTTTTCTTCATATATTTTGGCCAAAATTTATACCGCTACATATCTTTGGTAAAAATAACCCAAATTAGTGTATATTATTTGGTCTTTGTGAAAGTTATAGCGTCCACAAGCTATGGTACCAATATCTGAAAATTGATCACACCTGAAGTACTGACGGCCTATCTCATTTCTTGAGACCCTAACATGCCAGGAAAGTACAAATACCCCCCAAATGACCCCTTCTTGGAAGAAGACATTCCAAGGTATTTAGAAAGATGCATGATGAGTTTTTTGAAGTTGTCATTTTTTCCCACAATTCTTTGCAAAATCAAGTTTGTTTTTTTTCGTTTTTTTTTTTTTACAAAATTGTCATATTAGCAGGTTATTTCTCACACACAGCATATGCATACCACAAATTACACCCCAAAACACATTCTGCTATTACTCCTGAGTATGGCGATACCACATGTGTGAGACTTTTACACAGCGTGGCCACATAGAGAGGCCCAACATGCAGGGGAGCACCTTCAGGCGTTCTGGAGCACCCAGGCCAATTCTGACATTTCTCTCCTACATGTAAAAATCATCATTTATTAGCTAGAAAATTACATAGAACCCCAAAACATTATATATGTTTTTTTAGCAAAGACCCTAGAGAATACAATAGCGGTCATTGCAACTTTTTATCTCGCACGATATTTGCGCAGCAATTTTTCGAACGCGTTTTTTTGGGAAAAAAAACAGTTTTTTGCTTTAAAAAAAAACAAAACAGTAAGGTTAGCCCAATGTTTTTGCATAATATGAAAGATGAAGTTACACCGAGTTAATAGATACCTAACATGTCACCTTTCAAAATTGCACACGCTTGTGGAATGGCGCCAAACTTCGCCACTTAAAAATCCCCATAGGCGACGCTTTAAAATTTTTTACTGGTAACAAATTTTGAGTTACAGAGGAGGTCTAGGGTCAAAATTATTGCTCTCGCTCTACCGATCGCAGCGATACCTCACATGTGTGGTTTGAACACCGTTTTCATATGTGGGCGGGACTTACGTATGCGTTTGCTTCTGCATGCGAGCACACGGACAGGGGCGCTTTAAAATTTTTTTTTTTTTTTTTATTGTTCATTTTACTTTAATTATTTTAGTTTGACACTTTTTTCCAAAAAAAAAAATTTTTTGATCACTTTTATTCCTATTACAAGGAATGTAAACATCCCTTGTAATAGTAATATGGCATGACAGGTCCTCTTTACAGTGAGATATGGGGTCAATAAGACTCCACATCTCACCTCTAGGCTGTTCCTGAAATAAAAAAAAAAAAAAAAAAAAAAAGATCCTGGCTTCGATCGTAGCGGTGAGTCGGTAGAAGCACCGGAGGGCGGCGGGAGGGGGGGCGTCCCCTCTCGCCTCCCGTAAGAACGATCAAGCAGTGTAACAGCCGCTATGATCATTCTTATGGTGTAGGGAATCGCCGGCTGAAAAATATGATATCTGAATGATGCCTGTAGCTGCACCCATCATTCAGATATCCCCGCACAAAGTCAAGGACGTCGTATGACGGAAGGCGGGAAGTGGTTAAAACGCTTTTTTTTTTTTAACACAAAGTTGTCCATTTATACAATATTTCTAACACATAGCATGTATATACCAAAAATGACACCCCAAAATAGATTCTCCTCCTCCTCCCGAGTACGGCGATACCATAAGTGTGAGACTTCCACAGCCTGGTCACATACAGAGGCTGGGTATGGCTGAGCATGGCTGGGTATTGCAGAGTATCGCCGAGTATGACTGGGTATGGCAGAGTATGGCTGGGTATCACCGAGTATTGCGGAGTATGGCTGGGTATTGCGGGGTATTGCAGAGTATGGCTGGGTATGGCGGAGTATTGCGGGTTATGGCAGAGTATTGCAGATTTTTGCGGGGTATTGCTGGGTATGGCAGAGTATGGCTGGGTATGGCAGAGTATGGCTGGGTATGGCAGAGTATGGCTGGGTATGGCAGAGTATGGCTGGGTATCACTGAGTATTGCAGAGTATGGCTGGGTATTGCGGGATATTTCAGGGTATTGCAGAGTATTGCGGGGTATTCCAGGGTATTGCGGGGTATGGCAGAGTATTGCGGGGTATGGCAGAGTATTGCGGGGTATGGCAGAGTATTGCGGGGTATGGCAGAGTATTGCGGGGTATGGCAGAGTATTGCGGGGTATTTTGGGGTATGGCAGAGTATTGCGGGGTATGGCAGAGTATTGTGGGGTATTCCAGGGTATGGCAGAGTATTGCGGGGTATTCCAGGGTATGGCAGAGTATTGCGGGGTATTCCAGGGTATGGCAGAGTATTGCGGGGTATTCCAGGGTATGGCAGAGTATTGCGGGGTATTCCAGGGTATGGCAGAGTATTGCAGGGGTATTCCAGGGTATGGCAGAGTATTGCAGGGGTATTCCAGGGTATGGCAGAGTATTGCAGGGGTATTCCAGGGTATGGCAGAGTATTACAGGGGTATTCCAGGGTATGGCAGAGTATTGTGGGGCATTGCAGTGGGAATTGCAGAGCATGCAGAGTAATAGGGATGGCTGAGCAGGGATGGATGGATGGCTGGATGTCTCTGTGCAGCGCTGTGGGCACTACAGATGCAGCCCACAACACTGCAGCCATCCATCCATTCGCCTCTCCGGTCACTGTGTACCGATCGGTACACAGGAGGGGAGGAGAGGGGGAGGAGAGGAACCGGCGTCATCAGATGACGCCGGTTTGTTGACATGTGATCGCTCCCTCATTTGACAGAGCGATCACATGGTAAACGGCCGCGATCAGCGGCCATTTACCGGGATCTGTGATCACGGATGCTCTCGAGTGCGCGCCCTAGGGGGCGCGCGAGAGCAGAATTCTGGGAGGACATCCCTGGACGCCCTCCCAGAGTTAAACAACCGCCCTGTAGCCGTCATTTGGCTATGGGCCGGTTGTTAAGTGGTTAAGGAGACATGAAATACATTTTAGATACGCATATTAGAAGGAAGGTCTAATGCATAAGCCACTGGGTTAATCCTGCGAGGAATACGGAAAAGCCCAATAAACCGAGGTGCAAACTTCAGAGAGGGAACACGAAGTCGGAGGTTGCGAGTTGACAGCCAGACCCTGTCCCCAACCTGGTAGGAAGGCACAGGCAGGCATCTGCGGTCAGCATGGAGTCTGTACCTATAATTAGCATGTCGCAAAGCCTCCTGGACTTGTGCCAAAGTGGAATGGAGACCACGGAGATGCTCCTTTAACAGTGCATGTTTACACACCTGTGTGAACAGCTTCATTGAAAACAATGCGGCTGTGCGAATAAAGCCTTAAATAGAGAATTAAAGGTTGCTGGCTTTTTTCTCCAAAATAGGACAGGACCAACAAATGCACAATTCTCACTTTTTATCTTCTTATTGAGAAGAGATTCATACACCAAGTTGCAAGAAAATGTTAAAAATGCATGATTATGAGTGTTTCCAGCAAAAAGTGCTAATTTGTGCACAGCCTGATTGTTGCATTGGCCTACTGAATCAGGGTATAACTGGAACAATTATAGCCTCCAGAAGAGAATTGTCATGGACACACTACTTCCGGACCTGCAACAGGGCTCAGGCGCATCCCCGCCAACAGGTCCCCAGTAACAAACAGGCGTGCGCCAATCGCGGAGATCGTGCGCGCACGCACAGTAATGCGGCTTTGGCGCCCAGTGGCCTTTGAGAGGGGCTTCCACCATTCAGCTCTTGCTGTTTGATCTGCAGCTTCACCTGTGACCTGTTCCTGTAAACTGCATCTGATCACCTTCTGACCCAGCTCTCTGACTACGCTGTTGTCTCCAATCCTGAACCTTGGCTTTCCTTGACCCTGATCCTGTTTGCTTGCCTGCCTGATCTCCTGCTACCAGAACCAGCCTGAACTTGAACATTCCTTGCCTGCCGATTCTGTTGATCCGATCTGCTGTGTATGACCCGGCTTGTCTGACCTTGCTTCTGCCTGCTGTGCACACCCATATGCGTTGCTGCCCCTTGGCGCACCTGCATCCAGCTCACCTGCATTCAGCTCACCTGTATCCAGCTTACCTGCAGCCTGCTGACCTGCATCCAGCTCACCTGCATCCGGCTGACCTGCATCCAGCTCACCTGCTTCCTGCTGACCTGCATCCATCTTACCTGCAGCCTGCTGACCTGCATCCAGCTTACCTGCACCCGGCACTCCAGCCAGTTCCAGTGCCTCCAAATGGACATCATCTCTGGTTCCAGAGAATCCACCAGGCACTCATACCCCACTGTGCTCATACGGTCACTGTCCTCAACTCCAGTGATCTGGGAACCAGGGCTGTACGAGAGGTCTCCCTCTGCACGTCAGGCTCACATACGAGGTATGTGTCAGTATCAAACAGCCATGCCTAATCCTGCAACAGGGACCTCTGCTACTGATAATATCTGCCAATTGCTCTCTGTCCTTACTCAAGAGGTGAGATCCCTCCAGGACCGCTATGAACACCTTGAGAGACAAGTGCAGTCCCCGAGAAGTATTACAAACCTTCCTTTCAGCAGGTTGTCTTCAGAGGCTTCCCCCACACTCCCTGTAATGATGTCATCTCCAGAACCTAGGGTCCCAATTCCGCAGAAGTTTTCTGGGGATCAAAGCAAGTTTAGGACTTTCCGCAATGCATGCGAGCTGTACTTTTCCTTACTACCCTTAACCTTTTCACGGGAAAGCACCAAAGTGGGGTTTGTTGTCTCACTTCTGCTGGGAGATCCACAAGCCTGGGCTCATCACCTGCTGGAAGAAGACCATGTTTCTCTGGACTCTTTGTCATCCTTCTTCAACGCAATGTCACTATGATGACCCCCAATGAACTTCCACTGCCAAGGCTGCTCTTAGTACACTCCTGCAAGGCCACAGAGTGGTAGAGGACTATATAACAGACTTTAGGCGCTGGAGCGCAGATACTTAGTGGAATCATGCAGCTTTACGGCACCAGTTTCGCCTAGGCTTGTCAGAAGAATTAAAAGATGAACTGGCTCAGGTCGGTGTACCAAATTCTCTGGAATCCTTGATTACCCTAACTATTCAGATAGACCGTCGTTGTCTTCAGGAATGCAGGATGAAGAGGGTGACCCAGCAGACTCAACCAACTTGGATGTTACCCCAAGTGCCGACAACCTCTCGTCCTGTTCCTCTCAGACTGGTCCCAGTTAATCCTGCACCAACCAAACTAACACCGGACTTTCATAAATCTGGGCAGGTCGGACTAATGAGAACCGCATTATCCGCTGAAGAGCGTCTACGTCAGCAACAGCTCAACCTTTGCTTGTACTGCGGGGGAACTGGCCATTATGTACATTCATGTCCTGCCAAGTATCGTAAATCTTCACCCATCCCATCACACAGTCACCCTGCTCCCACTACTCACCTGGCGATTCCCATCACCCTTCAGTTGTCCGGAAAGACTGTGTCTGTGACTGCAATAATAGACTCTGGTGCATGCAGTTGTTTTATTGATTTGAACTTTGCCAACCAACAATGCATTCCACTCCAACACAGGGCTCAAGGACTTTCCGTTTTCTTGGCGGATGGATCCCGAATTAAATCTGGGCAGGTGACTCAAGAGACTCCTCCACTGCCTGTAGTTACTGTCTCAAACCACAAGGAGCTGCTTAAGTTTGATGCAATTGCTTCCCCTTTGTTCTTGGTCATCTTGGGTCTACCGTGGCTTCAGGCCCACAACCCGCAGATTGATTGGGGCTCCGGAAAAATCAAGTTTCAGTCTCTCTACAGCCAAGGACACTGTCTGCCCTTACCTCCCAAGTTATCTGGCCCTTTGCTGAGTCTGGAAGCTGACTCAGAATTACGCTCAGCGGTACCCGAGCAGTACCACGAGTTCTTAGACGTTTTTAGTAAACGAGGGGCAGAGACACTTCCTCCTCATCGTTCCTATGATTGCCCGATTGAGTTACTGCCTGGAGCTGAAATCCCCTTCGGGCGGATTTTCCCCCTGTCTGAGCGGGAGTTGGAAGTGTTAAAGGAATATGTTGATGAAAACCTTAAGAGGGGGTTCATCCGGCCATCCACCTCTCCGGCTGGGGCAGGGATCATTTTGTGGAGAAGAAGGACCACTCATTGCGTCCTTGTGTGGACTACCGGGAGCTGAACAAGGTCACGGTCAAGAACCAGTATCCCTTACCTCTGGTTCCTGAGCTTTTTCAGAGGCTGAGAGCTACTGTTGTGTTCACCAAACTCGATCTTCGTGGGGCCTACAATTTCGTTCGCATTCATGCAGGGGATGAGTGGAAGACGGCCTTCCATACCAGGTTTGGCCACTATGAATACCTAGTGATGCCCTTCGGCCTGTATAATGCCCCTGCTACCTTCCAGCACCTGATAAATGATATCTTCAGAGACTATCTGGACATCTTCGTCATAGCCTACTTAGACGATATCCTGATCTTTTCCTCATCCTTGGATCAGCACCGGAAACACGTCAAGATGGTACTCTGCCGACTCCGTCAGCATGGGCTATATGCCCAACCAGAAAAATGCAAGCTCGAGCGGCAGAGTATCCAATTCCTGGGCCTGGTAATTTCCACAGAGGGGTTCAAGATGGACCCACAAAAGGTTACAGCTGTCCTGGACTGGCCTGCACCCTCGGATAAGAAGGGGGCGCAACGTTTTGTTGGCTTCGCCAATTTTTACAGACGGTTTATCAAGGGATTTTCTGCAATTATCTCCCCGATCATCCAGCTAACAAGACAAAACATCCGATTCCAGTGGAATCCCCAGGCTCAAGCCGCCTTCTCTACCCTAAAGAGACTTTTGACCTCTGCCCCCATGTTGAGCCACCCGGAACCCTCTCTTCTTTACCTACTCGAGGTTGATGCCTCAGAAACAGCCGTGGGGGCAGTTATTTCTCAGCGTCAAGGACTCAAGGATCTCATGCACCCCATAGCTTTCTTCTCCCGGAAGCTTTCGCCTGCCAAGAAGAATTACGATGTAGGTGATCATGAACTTCTGGCCATTAAAGCTGCGCTCGAAGAATGGCGATATCTGCTAGAGGAAGCTGCACATCCCATACTTATCTACACAGATCATAAAAATCTGGAATGTTTACGAACTGCCAAACGTTTGAAGCCACGCCAAGCACGATGGGCGTTATTCTTTTCCAGATTTTCATTTCACAACACCTACCGGCCAGGATCAAAGAACATCAAGCCTGACGCTCTCTCCCGCATGTACGATGACCCCAGGGAAACTTCAGTCCCTGACACCATTTTATCTGAGGGCAACTTTTTGCTTTTCCAGACAGACCTGATGTCCGGTCTAAAACAAGCCTTAGAGGGGGTGTCCGGTCCTCCAGGATGAACCTTGATACCCAGGGATGGGTTGCTTTGGAAGGACAGCAAAATTTTTGTGCCAGAAAGTTGCCGGACAGAAGTTCTGAGCCTGTGTCACGACCATCCACTGGCCGGACATTTTGGGGTTCACAAGATTCGTGAACTAATCCAGCGCATGTTTCGGTGGCCGAAGCTTGAGGAAGATTGCAAGGACTATGTCAAATCATGTGTCATCTGTACCTAAAGCAAGTCTGCCAGTACCAAGTCCTGGGGTCTCCTCAGACCACTACCAATTCCTGACAGACCCTGGAGCATGATTGCCATGGACTTTGTAGTGGAACTACCCCCTTCTGAAGGACATACAGCTACCTTTGTAGTGGTTGACTGTTTGTCTAAGATGGCCCACTTCATACCCCTAAAGAGTACTCCGTCTGCTTTGGAAACCACCCGGGTGTTCGTCAGGGAGATCGTAAGGCTGCACGGGGTACCAACCAACATTGTATCTGACAGGGGAGTCCAGTTCACCTCCCGCTTCTTGAGGTCACTATGCCAAATCCTGAAAATTGAGCTTTCCATGTCATCTGCTTTCCACCCCCAGACTAACGGACAAACTGAGAGGATGAACCAAACCCTGGAACAGTACATCCGTTGCTTTACCTCGTTTGTCCAGGATGATTGGGTAGCACTTTTGCTTTGGTAGCATTCGCTTTCAACAATGCCAGCCATTCAGCCACAGGTCAGTCACCATTCTTTGCAAACTACGGGTTCCATCCTGTCTTTCTGCCTAACATTATCCCGGAATCTCCAGTTCCAGCAGTACAAAGCACTGTCAAATTCCTGGGTCGCAACAACAAGTTGTTGCAAGAAGCAATGGCCAAAGCGCAGGCAACCAACAAGAGGCTTTATGACAGGAAGAAAAGAGGTGAATTATGTCTCCAACCAGGTGATCGGGTGTGGTTATCTACCACCAACCTCAAGATGGCTTGCCCTTCAAAAAAGCTGGCACCCAAATTCATTGGCCCTTTTCCTGTTAAAAGGAAATTGAATGAGGTCTCTTATGAACTTATAAGAAAAATAGAAATAAAACCGCGCTATAACCCAAGTGAGCAGTTGATCATCAAAAAAGCTGCAAACTCGACAATAAACATCAATTGTGAAATAAACATAAAAAATGAGAGAGTTGCGCTAATACATGTGCAAAATTACATAAATATCATAAGTGGAAAATTTTGATAATATGTGTAAACAAGGATAAAAGTGGGTAACAACTGAGTATAGTCCACCAAAATGTCCCATCAAGTGAAAATTGAATATAGTATGATAGTGACTCCGAATAACCCGCAGATAATACAAAAAAGTCCAAGTGATAGTTGATAAATGATCCGTGACTACAAAGGAGGATCCACCACCGAGAGTAGAAGGGGTTACTTCTTACCGAATGGCCATGACCCCCCACTACAGAGGATCACAGCAAGCAGGCAAACTTGTAAGACAAACAATGGAAACTTCTACCGGCATCCACTAGAGGTCATCACACCAGCAGAACTCGTGGCAGGGATACACCATAGAATACAAAAGGGGAGCTCACATAGTGTAAAACCGTAGAGATTTATTTAAAATTAAGTACACAAAATGAACACTTACAAAATGTTTGAAGATAAAGTAGCCTTAAGTCCGGTTCCTTGGCCACAGGAGCACGGACAAACCCATCCTAATGGAAATGCAACACTGTTTGGGGGTGACGTCAGCGCGTCGTCTGGCTCCGTCCAAGTTCTTATGAACTTACCTTGCCTGAGTCGCTCAAAGTGCACCCAGTGTTTCACGTATCTCTGCTCAAACCCACAGTACCTGACCCTTTCCCGAACAGAGGATCGGGGCCACCCGAACCCGTTATTATTAATAAGCAGGAGGAGTATGAAGTGGAGGCTGTCGTAGACTGCAGGAGGAGAGGTAACCAACTTCAATTTATAATCAAGTGGAAGGGGTATGGACCAGAGGAGAATTCATGGGAACCTAAGCAAAATGTGCATGCCCAAGAACTGATCCAGGCCTTCTTCCGCAGACATCCACAGAAAAGAGCTCTTTTGGGCACCCGGAGGTTGCTCTTAAGGGGGGGCAATGTCATGGACACACTACTTCCGGACCTGCAAAAGGGCTCAGGCGCATCACCGCCAACAGGTCCCCAGTAACGAACAGGCGTGTGCCAATGCGCATGCGCTGATCGCGGAGATCGTGCGTGCGCACACAGTAACGCGGCCTTGGCGCCCAGTGGCCTTTAAGAGGGGCTTCCACCATTCAGCTCTGGCTGTTTGATCTGCAGCTTCATCTGTGACCTGTTCCTGTAATCTGCATCTGATCACCTTCTGACTACGCTGTTGTCTCCAATCCTGAACCTTGGCTTTCCTTGACCCTGATCCTGTTTGCTTGCCTGCCTGATCTCCTGCTACCAGAACCAGCCTGAACTTGACCATTCCTTGCCTGCCGATTCTGTTGATCCGATCCGCTGTGTATGACTCGGCATGTGCGTTGCTGCTCCTTGGCGCACCTGCATCCAGCTCACCTGCATCCAGCTCACCTGCATACAGCTTACCTGTAGCCTGCTGACCTGCATCCAGCTCATCTGCATCCGGCTGACCTGCATCCAGCCCACCTGCTTCCTGCTGACCTGCATCAAGCTTACCTGCAGCCTGCTGACCTGCATCCAGCTCACCTGCATCCAGCTGACCTGCATCCAGCTCACCTGCTTCCTGCTGACCTGCATCCAGCTTACCTGCACCCGGCACTCCAGCCAGTTCCAGTGCCTCCCAGTGGACACCATCTCCAGTTCCAGAGAATTCACCAGGCACTCATACCCCACTGTGCTCCTATGGTCACTGTCCTCAACTCCAGTGATCTGGGAACCAGGGCTGTACGAGAGGTCTCCCTCTGCACATCAGGCTCACATACGAGGTACGTGTCAAGAATTGGATTATGAAATTCAAGTCGATATCCAATTAAATTCTACTTCCTCAAGACATACACTGTAATAAACTTAAGCCAATCATAGATGGTTTGAATCTCGGCGGGTTCAGCGGGGACCAGCTGAAATACAAACTATCCATGGGCAGGCTGAATATACCAAAGTTGATCCATTGATCGAGTTTGGTACAACCAGCATGTTGGATTTCTAGCATGCAATTATTGCAATTATTGCCAGCAATGTGTTCTCCAGGCAGGGACAGCTCCACCCCCCATCCCATGCCGCGGAGCACACAATAGCACTGCTGGAGGGATTCCCCCATTAACACTGGCTGTGTTGATGGGGAAATCGACCAATTTTCTTTCCTGCAACCCGTGGTTGCATAATCTATGGTCTGCATAAGCGGAACTCCATTAGTACATAGATACAGAAAACTGTAATAGTTATATGTGCAGAAAAATGTGTGTACACGAAGTGCAGCACTTCTCCAATTCCTGTTTTTTTTTTTACTGATTTTTCCCATTGTACCTGATCACAATGATGATAATGAAGGGCCCCCTCTAGTGGTTTTGTGCTTCAGAAACTGTAAGTAGCGTTCTTGCTGAATGATTGCTGTAATACAGTTAGGCCTCATTTATACTAGCGGCAAGGATTAACGCTCCTCAGAAAAGTGATCCATGCTCAGATTGCTTTCAGAGGTATTTGGCAGGCGATGAGGAGGTGACATGTCACCACCTGTTTTAATCCCTAAATGCCGCACTACAGCACTGTTGCAGTGCAGCCCCTTTCCCATCACTGTGGGTAGTGCCCACAGAACGCGACAGGGGGTATAATACCTGCCACATGGCATGTGTACACTTCAAGCCACTGTCTTTGAAATTTAAGGGGGAGCAGTTGGGGACTCAGCTACGTGTTTTTTTTATAGTATAAATTATACATATATTTTGCTATTAAATAACATTCCTAATCATATGAAGTTAATAACATGAGTTCCCCTTTACATCAGAGTCCACAGAGTTTACCTTTTACATCTGAATCTACAGAGCTCCTCTTTTACATCTGAGCTTGCAGAATTTCCTTTTCACTGTAAGGGGGGACTCTGCAGACTCTGATGTAAGGGAGAACTCTGGGGATTCTAACATAAGGGATGCTCTGGGAACCCTGATCTAAGGGGGAACACTGAGAACTCTGATGTACGGAGACGACTCTAATATAAGGGGGAACACTGTAACCTCTGGTGTAAAGGGGAACTCTAAAGTAAGGGGTGCACTGAGAACCCTGATTTACCTTACTGTACTCATTCAGAGGCAGGAGAGAGAATGTGGGAGACTTCAGTCACAGATAGGGATGGATGGTGAGCTCACTCACCCCTTGGCAGTCAGCACCTCTCTTCAAGAATGTATCTGAGGCTGCTGGACTTCAAATTTCTGGCCCCCACTTTACTTTTCCGAGGCACAGTGCTGGGGATTAGAGTGTGGGCAGACACAGAGTAGCAGATCGAGCCCTCTTTCCTCTCCTATCTGTATGTGGGGGGATTGTTAGTGCTGGCTTTGGGCAGTGTGAAAGAGAGTGTAACAGACACTCTCAGCTTACACAACTGCAGCAAGCAACCCTGCTGGGAAGCCATAGTCCAGTCTGAATAATATGTCCGGGTTTCAAGCAGTCTGAAACCCGAACGCATGATTCCAAACCCGAACTGTCAGGGTGAATCCTGGACGGTGGCAACCCTAGGAATATCACTGAGCCTAGCTTGTCAACCACTCTTATTCTTATCAAGTACAGTATTAGGTGGCTAGTCTAAAGCTCATTTATGCTTGATGATACGCGTGCGAGGGGCTTCGTGACGTCAGTACAGCCACCCATCTGGTTCTATTGTGTATATGCTGTTTACTCCTGCACTGGGTAACAGTGCCACCCTTGTGAGTAATATTCTTTCATACAATAAATTTTATACTTTTTTTCGTATGGAGAGCACTATGTCCTGTTATTTTGTTTTTAACATGATATATATATACTTGCTGATGAGATTGACCTTTGGACACTCCAAGTGGACCTTCATCTTTCTAATAACCCTGTGGAAGGGAAAGCTTGAGTGACCTTTCTGTTAGCGCAGAGGGTCCACTCGATAAGGTGAGTGGCCTAGAGTCCTGGTGGTGGAACACGATGATGTTGGTACACGAACGCTAAAGTTTATCTTATCACTGCACCCTTCCTTAGCATCTGAGAAATATTCTTTTCCACAAACGAGCAGTCATTCATCTCCTCGGACATTTGGGGCTTTGCCTCATATGTTTTAATCTTGTTTTTATTTTGCTGTATAAGTTCTATTAAGCGCTGCACTGCTATATTTTGTGTGCCCAGAACAATTTTCAGCTTTCGGTGCTCTCTCCCTTTGAATAATAATTACTCAGTCATGCTACAATGTACCCAAACAAAATAGTTATAATCTTTTTCACACAAATAGAGCTTTCTTTTGGCGGTATTTAATCACCACTTTAAAAAAAAAAGCAATATAAGCAAAAAAAGGGCAAAAATGTTGAAAAAAAAAGTTTCTATTATAACATTTTGCAAATTAGTAACTGTTCTTCATAAATTTAGGTCAAAATTTATACTGCTACATATCGTCAGTAAAATTAACAGAAATTAGTGTATATTATTTAGTCTAAAAATTATAGAGTCTACAAACTATGCTACATACCATTGAAAATTGATCAATCCTAAGTTACTGACTGTCTATCTCATTTCTTGAGGCCCTGAAGAGGAGAGTACAAATACCCCCCAAATGAGCCCTAGTAGACAGTCTGAGGTATTTAGCAAGAGGCATGGTGAGTTTTTTTCAGTTGTAAAGGTTTCCCACAATTCTTGGGAAAATGAAATTTATTTATATGAAGTTATTTCTCACACATGGCATAGGCATACTTGCAATTACACCCCAAAGCACATTTTGCTACTCGTTCTGAGTATGGCGATACCACGTGTGAGACTTTCACAGCCTGGCCACATGCAGAGGCGCAACATCCAAGTAGAACCTTCAGGCGTTCTAGGGTCATAAATTACACATTTAATTTCCTGACTATCTATCATATTTTTGAAGGCCCTAGAGCACCAGGACAGTGGAATTACCCACAAAATAGCCCCATTTTGAAAAGCAAACACCACATCGTATATTCTATTAGGCATAATGAGTGTTTTGAAAAATGTGGAAAGAAAATAAAAGTGTATTTTTTTTTTACACAAATGTGGCAATTTATATGATATTTATAATGCAGCATGTACATACTAAGAATTACACCGCAAAATACATTCTGCTACTCCTGAGTATGGCAATACCACATGTGTGAGACTTTTTTACAACCTAACCACATAGAGAGGCCCAACAATCAAGGAGCACAATCAGGTGTTCTAGGGACATAAATTACACATATAAATTCCTGACAACCCATCACATTTTTGAAGGCCTTCATATTTCTAACACATAGCATGTAGATACCAATTACACCCTAAATTACATTCTGCTGAGCAAAGGGTAAACAAAAGATTACCTGTGGTTTTAGTAGTGCAGAGGTCCACAGAGGAGAGTATTGGTCCAGGAAGCAGGCAGGGACGTGGTCAGCGAAAGAATCATCCAGGCAGCAGACAGGAATACTGTCGATAGTACAGGCAGAGATATTGTCAGCACAGCCAAAGCATTGGTCCAGGTAGCAGACAGGGACGTGGTCAGCAGCAGTGAAAGGAATCGTCCAGGCAGCAGGCAGGAATACTGTCCATAGTCAGCATAGGTGTGCGCAGCCTATTGCATTGAGGTGTGCACCCCAAAGCTCAAACATATATGTGTGTGCATGTGTATATATACGGAAGGTGTCAGTAGAGCAGTGAATGGTGTCATAAGGGCAGATATTGGTGGTGTCAGTAGGGCAGTTACAATATTATTTTAATATTTTTTTTACAATTTTTTAGGAGAAAAAGATTGATTTTTTTTTTTTATTTGGTGAAATATCAGGGGACTAAACATTGGAAATATGCACCACACGGGGTGATTAGGGTGTGCCCAGGCACACCTGGCACACCCTGTGCGCATGCCTATGATAGTCAGTATAGGCAGCAGGCAGAGATATCGTCAGTACAGCCAAAGTATTGGTCCAGACAACAGGCACATGGTCCATAAAAAGTCCTGGGTCAGTGCAGGCAGAGATATGGTCAGCACAGCCAAAGTATTGGTCCAGGCAGCTGTCAGGAACTTGGTCCATAAAGAGTCTTGGGTCATTACAGGCAGCAAGCAGAGATATGGTCAGCACAACCAAAATATTGGTCCAGGCAGCAGGCAGGAACAAGCTTAGGGCCTCTGTCAGGAAAGACCGGGGACCCAGGTAGAGACTTCTTTCTACCCAAATCTCTTCCAAGCCTCCGGTCTCCAGACCCTGTTCTGGGAATTACAGCACACAGAGAAAATCAAAAACTGTTTTTCTCTACTCAGAACACTATTCTGAAGCCCCTTACATATGTGAGACACCTGTGTTATCTTGAATCCCACTACTACATTATCAGGGCGAAAGATCAGTCCAAGCGGCAGGCAAAAAACATGGTTGATTAACAGGCCGAGGGCAGTCCAGGTATAAGGCAGAAACATGGTTGATAATCCAGACAGCAGGTAGAGGCATAGTCGATAACATGTCCAGGGTCAGTTCAGGTGAAAGGCAGAAATGTGGTGGATAAACAATGCAGACGGCAGGCAGAGGCATAGTTGATAAATAGGCCAGGGTCAGTTCCCGTGAAAGGCAGTGGCATGGTTGGTTGAGGCAGCAGGCAAATCAGCACAGAAATTGAAAACGAGGAAATGGCATGCTGTTAGAAATATGGGCTAATAGTTTAGGGAAGTGTGATAACGTCTGAAGCATTCTTCAATGCATATGACTGGTTGGGAGGGATAATCGGGACAATTAAAACTGGAGTCTCTCCTAACTCCTCCTTTGCCACTTACCCAACATTTTTTTTGGTGTCTTCTTTGGGTTTCTGTTGGTGGAATATTCCCAGGGAAATGGCGCCCATGAAGTCTGCTGACACAATCGGAGCAAATGCTTTCTGGGGGGATTCTTGCTGGTAGATCAAGGCAGTGACATTTTCTTCGATAAATTTGAGGAAGGTGCTGGGTCTTTCCACTGACTTTTAATAGGTGATATATGCATTAAAATGGCCAAATGGTAAAAGTAAATGCAACTTTCTTATACCAATAGAGGGACTTTTGTGTTGATAAATAAGGATGTAGCATTTGATCAATTAAATCCGCTCCCCCCCCCCCCCCATGAACTGCCAACACTTTCTCGTTCCTCAGTCTTGCTGATTCCCCCCTTTATAACCTTGTGGTGACTAGACATTGTGGGAAGCTCTTCCAGTTTGTACTTGTTGTACTGCAGGCCAAGGTTTTCTCATGGTACAGGTGGTGGAAAAGGGGCAGACTTGTATATTAATTGTCTAGGTAGATGTAATACCCCTTTTGGAACAGTGGGAATGCCAGCTCCCAGACAATTTTTCCTCTCGTTTCGATTTGTGTTGGCCACTCAGAGGTCTGGAGCTGGGAGTCTTCATATACGCGGAAGGCATGCACTTATCCAGTGGTGGTTTCACAGAGCTTGTTGAGCTTCAATCCATACCTGGGAATGTATTGCTTGAATCTCAGCCGACCCGTGAAGTGGACAAGGAATTCCTCCACACAAATGTTCTGGTCAGGGACATAAAGTTCAGCAAACCTCTTAGAAAAAAAATCAATCGGGAGTGAATTTTATATAGTTTATCATAGTTGGGATGTTCTCGGGAAGGGCACTGTGAGTTGTCGCTAAAATGCTGGAATCGCATGATCATGTCATAGCGGGACCTGGACATGACAGCTGAAAAAATCGGTATGTAATGGATAGGGTTGGGTAGACCAATTATCAGGTGCATGTAATTCTATTTTTTGTAAGCCCCATGTTGATCGTAAGGCACAAAACAATTTAAACTCCTCCACTGTTAGATGTCTCCATTTGAAACTATGAGCATAGCATGAGTTGGGGTTGTTATCAATATATTGTCGGGCAAAAAGATTAGTTTGGTCCACGATGCATTGCAGTAAATCGTCAGGGAAAAATAAATAAAAAAATAAATCTTGGAAAAATTGTCAGTGTTGGCCTGCACACATGGCTGTGCAGTGAAAGGGGTATTGTAGCTGACCCTGAGCTGGAAGGCAGCCATAATGGGTTTGCTAAGACACCTGGAAGATGGGTTTTGGCCCTAATTCTTTGGGTCTGGTGTGAAATTCCAGTGCTGGTACTGGGCCTTACTTCCTGGAGTCTAGCGCGTTGGTGTTAGCCAATTGGCCATTGGGGCGTATGGCGCTGCTGGTGGCTGCCTGGTATCAAAACGTCTTCTTTTAGGATGGATTGCTTCCTCTGATTCGGTCACTAATCCACTGCTTTCAACTGGCTTGTATTCTGAATCTGAATCGAGCTGTGAGAGCTCCCCGCTGCTCTCATCTGTCTTAGGGCTTAGGATGTGATATGCCTCTTCAGTAGTAAAATATTTTTTGGACATGGTGGCTGTACGATGGGTAACACTGATGGGCTTCAGGACAGCTACACTGGGCTGCATAACAAGTACACTGATGGGCTACACGACAGGTAGTGATAGGCTGCACAACCAGACAGGTACTCTGATGCTCTGATGGGCTGCAGACAGGTACTCTGATGGGCTGCAGACAGGCACTCTTTATTACTGGGGCAATCAAGGCACAGTACTAAAAAGGGTTAATCGGTAAATCACTGTTCCCCCAATCTCCTCCTCACACAGGATCGAGAGCCAAATTCATTGGCTGTTTACCCTGATCAGGAATGTGCTGTGTCAGAGGGACATGCCTCATCCCCGATCACTGCGCGACCCCTGGGGATCCACCCGGAGGGATCAGAGGCCCGCCCTGGTGTCATCTTGCCATAGGCCGGGTGGAAACCAGTTAAGCATTGACAAAAAGAAAACCTTAGAATCTGATTGGTTTCTATGCATAGCAGCACCAGATTTTGCACTCTCCAGTTTTAGTAAATCAACCTTGCATTGTCTATATAGTCCTTGCCATTAGCGTAAATGAGGCTGCGCTGCCTAAGGCCTGATTCACACCTATACAGGTTGCAGTTTGCATATTTCAGGTGCATTTTGCATTTTTCAATACATGCTTTTCATCCATTGAAATCAATGGAACCAAAAACCAAGCCCTTTACATAAAATGCACAGATGTGAACTACATCCATAGGAAACCATGTTATATTGACTGTAGTGTGTTTCTGCAAAACTGAAAGCACGCTAAAAAATGCATAGGTGTGAAACAGGCCTAAGAGCTCTCAGACATTGGAATTTAGAAACGAGTAATCAGCAACCTGATGAGCACAACATACTTGAGTAATGACAATGGTAGCTACTTCCATTAATGCAAATAGTTAAAATGTATAAATATTACAAAAATAAACACACACAGCGAACCAGCTCAGTACCCTGTTTATCATCCAAGCATTGCTGTAGAGCACCTGTCCCCAACACTCCTCTTGCCTTGATATTCTGAAAAAAGTATGATTGCTTCTGATGCTAGAATTGCCTTTTACATACCTATAGCCCGATCTACAGATATAATCCGATACTAAGGTGTTTTTGAAAAACACCATTTCTTTAGGCCTGGTTCACACCTATGCAGGTTGCAGTTTGCATACTCTAGGTGCATTTTTCAATGCACGTTTTTGATCCAATAAAGTCTATGGAACCAAAAAAACAGAAAAAAGTCTCCGGCACTTTCCAAAAATGCACAGATGTGAACTACATCCATAGGAAATCATGTTAAATGGACGGCAGTGTGTTTCTGCAAAACTGAAAACGCACTAAAAATGCATAGGTATGAATCACGCCTAAGTAACAGAGTAATTTAGAGAAATGTTAAGTCTGCTGCAGTATTTACTTAACATCATTAGGAAATCACTGAATGCTTTCACTTGTATGATTGCCCTACATCTTTATTTAAACATTTATATTTAAATAAAGCTAATCTTATTCACACATCTTTCTAAAAACAAGTACACATAAACCTACATACCTACCTAAGGCCCCTTTCACACGGGCGGTGTGCCCGGGAACTCAGTTTTGCTCGGCAGGGGATGGATCCGCTGAACTCCGCTGAGCAGGTGGATGACAGGTCCGTCCCCGCTCACCGTGCTGAGAAGGACCTGTCAAAACCCAACTGTCCTCTATGGGGAGATCTGATGAAAAAGGGACCGCCTTTCTGTTTTCATCCGATCCCATCCAATCCGCCAAACGTATGGAAAGTAGGGTCACCATCTGTCTGGATTTCATGGACAGGATCTTATTAGATAGCAGCAGGTGTCAGCGGCAGTGGAATTATAGGGTTCGCTGAGGTTGCCATGGCGACCGGGCCCCTTGCTGCAGGGGGCCCTAGAGGGCCCCCTGTATGCAGTACTTTGTTATGAGGAGCGCAGACAAGCTCCCCGATTCTAAGCCGAACTGTATTCGGCACTGTGCAGGGAGCTGGTGACATTAAGAAAGTGAAAGCACAGTGCTGTGCTCTTTGTCTCCCCCTACAGTGCAGTACCCGGCAGGAAGAGCTAAGGTAAAGGTCTGCCGTTTTTTATCTTCTGTATGTGTGTTTATATGTATGTGCATGTATGTATGTGTGTGTGCATGTGTGTGTATGTATGTGTGTGTGTGTATGTGCATGTGTGTGTGCATCTATGTGTGTGAATGTGAGTGCATCTATGTATATGTGTGTGTATGTATGTGTGTGTATGTGTCAGTGGCGGTGCATCCATAGGGGCGCATGGGCACCACCCCCTCCCTCCAGGCACCCCTCTATCACAAATAGATAGATTCATGCATAGCGTGAATCTATCTATGGCCGCCACTGCCCCCCCTATTCAGACGCCTGGCCCCTTTTTGGACGCCGGGTGCCTGAATGACACCGGCGGGGGTGTTTTTAAAGCACTAATAGGCTTCAAAATAGGTGAACTGCTTGGCGCTCACAGTCCACCCAGGTGTGTAAGAAAAGCGAATAAATATTCGCTTTCCTAACACTGAACCGCCTCTCCACCAATCAGGTGCTCGGGTCTGTTACCCGTCACCTGATTGGCTGAAACAACAGGCGCCGCTATTGGATGCCTATCAGGAGGAGAGGATGGGAGGAGACGCATGGAGGACCCCGCTCGTCGCCGTCACCCGCTGCCCCACTGAGACAGGGTAAGTGCCAGGCAGACTGCGAGCGGGCAGGGGGGTCACAGTGGCAGCATTTGATGGCACAGTGGCTGCGTTTCAGGGCACAGTGGCTACGTTTCATAGGCACAGTGGTGGCAATGGATAGGCACAGTGACTGCGTTTGATAGGCACAGTGACTGAGTTTGATGGGCACAGTGGCTGCGTTTGATGGGCACAGTGGCTGCGTTTCATAGGCACAGTTGTGGCAATTAATGGGCACAGTGGTGGCAATTGATGGGCACAGTGGCTGCGTTTGATAGGCACAGTGACTGCGTTTGATGGGCACAGTGACTGAGTTTGATGGGCACAGTGGCTGCGTTTGATGGGCACAGTGTCTGCGTTTCATAGGCACAGTGGTGGCAATTGATGGGCACAGTGGTGGCAATTGATGGGCACAGTGGCTGCGTTTCATAGGCACAGTGGTGGCAATTGATGGGCACAGTGGTGGCAATTGATGGGCACAGTGGCTGCGTTTGATGGGCACAGTGGCTGCGTTTGATAGGCACAGTGACTGAGTTTGATGGGCACAGTGGCTGCGTTTGATGGGCACAGTGGCTGCATTTCATAGGCACAGTGGTGACAATTGATGGGTACAGTGGTGGCAATTGATGGGCACAGTGGCTGCGTTTGATAGGCACAGTGACTGCGTTTGATGGGCACAGTGGCTGCGTTTGATAGGCACAGTGGCTGCGTTTGATAGGCACAGTGACTGCATTTCATAGGCACAGTGGTGGCAATTGATGGGCACAGTGGTGGCAATTGATGGGCACAGTGGCTGCGTTTGATGGGCACAGTGGCTGCGTTTGATGGGCACAGTGGCTGTGTTTGATAGGCACAGTGACTGAGTTTGATGGGCACAGTGGCTGCGTTTGATGGGCACAGTGGCTGCGTCTGATGGGCACAGTGGCTGCGTTTCATAGGCACAATGGTGGCAATTGATAGGCACAGTGACTGCGTTTGAGGGCACAGTGGTAGCAATTGATGGGCACAGTGGCTGCGTTTGATGGGCACAGTGACTGCGTTTGAGGGCACAGGGGTGGCAATTGATGGGCACAGTGGCTGCGTTTGATGGGGACAGTGAGTGCGTTTGAGGGCACAGGGGTGGCAATTGATGGGCACAGTGGCTGCGTTTGATGGGCAAAGTGGCTGCGTTTGAGGGCACAGTGGTGGTAATTGATGGGCACAGTGGCAGCGTTTGATAGGCACAGTGACTGCGTTTGAGGGCACAGTGGTGGCAATTGATGTGCACAAGGGCTGCGTTTGATAGGCACAGTGACTGCGTTTGATGGGCACAGTGGCTGCGTTTGATGGGAACAGTGGCTGCATATGAAGGGCACAGTGGTGGCAATTGATGGGCACAGTGGCTGCGTTTGATAGGCACAGTAGCTGCGTTTGATAGGCACAGTGGCTGCGTTTGATGGGCACAGTGGCTGCGTTTGATGGGCACAGTGGCTGCGTTTGATAGGCACAGTGACTGAGTTTGATGGGCACAGTTATCTGAGTTTGATGGGCACAGTGGCTGCATATGATGGGCACAGTGGTGGCAATTGATGTGCACAGTGGCTGCGTTTGATGGGCACAGTAGCTGCGTTTGATAGGCACAGTGACTGAGTTTGATGGGCACAGTTATCTGAGTTTGATGGGCACAGTGGCTGCATATGATGGGCACAGTGGTGGCAATTGATGTTCACAGTGGCTGCGTTTGATGAGCACAGTGAGGCTGCAATTGATGCGTTTTTTTTTAAAGAATTTTTCAGTTTGCTTGCACCCCCCAAAAATGTTGAGCACCATCTGCCACTGGTTTATATGTGTGTGCATATGTGCATTTATATATATATATATATATATATATATATATATATATATAAAATGTGTGTGTGTATTTATGTGTGTGTGTGTATGTATGTGTGTTTACATGTATATATGCACATTTTATGTATGCGCTTTTAATCCTGACCCCCTATATGTGTCCCATTAGAACCAATTTTTTTTTTTTTGCTAGTCCATAGTACCAGCAAAAAAAATGCTGTTCCTCTGAAAAGTGATCCATGCTCAGATCGCTTTTCAGAGGCATTTGACAGCCGGTAAAGAGGCAATATATTGCCTCCTGACCGCCTGTTTTAACCCCTTAAATGCATCATCACTATGCTGCAACTGCATGCAATGCACACAGTTGCAGGGTGGTTGCAGTGCAGCCACTTCAAGGGTGCTCTGACTGGAAAAAGATTGAGAAACACCGACATAGAGGAACCCATCTCTCCATTTTCCTCCTGCAGCCGCTGAATGCCTGTGGGAGGGAGAGGAGGAGAAGCGGGGGGGAGGGGGAGAAATCGATTCCTTTACATGCAGCCACCCACTTGCGAACGGACACTGGTGTTCCACCATCGGGCTCGGAGAAAAGAGCCCTGTCCGGGGGTCAGGGGGGCCCTCCATGGTTTCTTGCATCGGGGCCCTGAAGATTCTAGTTAGGCCTCTGGTCAGCGGACATGTCACCGCTGACATCCGCTGCCCCATAAGAGTGAATGCAGGCTCTGATCAGGTCGGCCTGAAAAACTGACAAGCGGACTTGATCAGAAAGCCTGTGAAAGGGGCCTAAAAGAATACATTGAATCATAATGGAATTGGTTTCCTTGGCTTTAAATGGTTACAAAAGGGTGACATTTTCTATAGTAGAACAGCCCTAAAAACATACACATATTTGAGTCAACATAATATTATCAGTAAACTCTGTATAATTGACAAGCAAGTAGCAATTTCCTGAGGGGTATTTTGTATGTTAGTGGTTATTCTTGGGAAACCTGGCACACACATTTTGCAGTTTTTGCTTATACTGGTTCAAGTGTGCTCGGTTCAGGGGCAAACATTTACAGATGACTTAGAAGATGTCTGTAAACTAAGCATACTTGCAGTGATAATTGCTCCTACCTCTTCCAGAGTGTTCATCTGTGACACAACTTTGTTGATGTAGGAATGTACTTTCATCAGATCCATGCTGTACAAAGTTCCTTCCAATAAGTCAACCATAGACTGCAGCTAAAATGAAAAAAAAGTACAAATTAATATATTCATAAACATAGGCTATTCTACAAAGACAACTTATTTGCCGGTTCTTTTTTCTGATTAACACAATATAAAGTGACCAATAACATTTTATAAGTTTATAGCAAAAATGTACTGTATCTGTACAAAGTATGGATACTATATGTATCTCTGGTTCAATACTGTTTAAAAATCCATAGCTTGCTCCAGATAATGCCCTTTTCTCTACTGTTATAGCATTATTGTTTATGGTGTTATTTAAAACTTAGCAACAGAGTATTTAAACTCAGTAATATCATTGTACAGTTCATATGCTATCCTATATAATATAATGCAGCACACAGACTGGGTCTTTTCTCAGTGAGAGCCCACCTCCAGCATGCACACTTTACTCTTCTTTTCACTGTATTCTTGTTCAGCACAAAACCACCAGATTCCCTTCCAAAGACTCCTCAATAATAAGGTTTCATGCACACAGACAGGTTAAGGGCTGAAAATATGCAGGGCATAAAATTCTGGGTGTTTATCACATCTGTGGTGCTGCAGGTGCCTCGTAGAGCCTGTTAGCATTAGCAGGTGTACGTGTCAGCAGAGCTGACAAGTACACCTTCCATCTTCTGCATGCCCAGGAACCAAAATGTAATCAGGAAAGACTCCACCATCTTGGATTACTTACATTCTCCTGGCCTGAGGCCCACCAGTGACAAAAGCATGATAACAGTTCCGAACAATACGATCTTCACCTCCAACATCAGGTACTTGCCACAGTGCAGATTCAACATTAACATAATATAGCCACCCAACACTTCCATCCTCCTCACTACAGGTCCCCCAAAGGTGGGTTCCCCAATACAGTCTGTTGTGGGCGAATCCCAAAATTGCATGTTGAACAATGTTCTTGTCCTCCCAATAAAAAATGTTCACGGAGTAAGGACACATAGGAGGACATGTATCAAGTAGTGTTGGGTAAAGGATTAGGCCCGAGCATTTTGGCTTGTTCATCCAACACCCGATTTGCAGATTAAAAAAAAAAAATAAAAAAAAACACACGCCAAAATAAAAAAAAAAAAAATAGCGAGCGGGGCCGGGAGGGGGGCCCCCTACTAAACCATACAACCATACCAGGCCACATGCCTTCAACATGGGGGGGGGGTGCTTTGGGGCAGGGGGGCTCTGCCCCCCACCTCAAAGTACTTTGTCCCTATGTTGATGGGTCAAGGGTCTCTTCCCCAGAAACCAGGGCTGTGGGGGTATGCGGGCAGGGGGCTTATTGGAATCTGGAAGTCCCCTTTAATAAGCCCCCCCTTCATGGATGGCCTTTTTTTTTTCTTTTGGGTGCGGCGGGCTGCGTTATTGACGATTTACAATAGAGGCCACTGGTTTTTTATTTTTTAATAAAGGAATTGTCAAAAACTGTCTGTCTTTTTATTACTTGTTGACACTTTTTTGGTGAACGGGTAGGGCCACTCCACCATGTTGAGGGCATGTGGCCTAGTATGGTTCAGGAGGTGGAGGGGGTGCTCGCTCGTCACCCCCCTTTCCTGATCTGCCAGGCTGCATGCTCGGATAAGTGTCCGCTAAGGATTTTGGGGGGCCCCACGCCATTTTTTTCTTTATTTTTTTTCAATAGCCAGGTGCGAGTCAATTTAAATGTGATTTAACTTGTTTTTTTTTTCTTTAGAAATGTCATTTTTGCTGCTGCATGCACTATCTGGACCCCCATACACCTTTTTTGGCCAATTACTTGCATAGAAACCTTCAAAATGGGCACTTTTGATTTTTCCTGTTAGTTCTCAAGTCCCCATGTGACAAGTTTTTCTTTTTTTTTATATTTGCAAACCTTCAATCCTGGGCAGCCAACGAAAACCGTCTAGTACAGGTCTATAACAGACTTAACACTAGCGATTGACACATAGAGGAAAATTTATGAAAACTGGAGCACATAGAATCTGGTGCAACTGTGCATGATAGCCAATCAGCTTCTAACTTCAGTTTGTTCAATTAAAGTGATACTAAAGTCTCTTTTTTTGTTTGTTTAAAAATAACAAACATGTTATACTTACTTGCTCTGTGCAGTGGTTTTGCAGAGACACCCAGATCCTCCTCTTCTTGGGTCCATCGCTGGTGTTCCTGGCCCCTCCCTCCTGCGAGTGCCCCCACAGCAAGCAGCTTGCTATGGGGGCACCCAAGCCGAGCCACTGCTCTGTGTGTCCATTCAGACATGGAGGCATGGCTCGGCTCCCCTGCCCCCTCTTTCCTCATTGGCTCACTGACTGATTGACAGCAGCCAGAAGCAATGGTGCCCGCTGCTGTGTCTCAGCCAATAAGGAGAGAGAGCCGAGTCTCTCGTGCAACATTGCTGGCTCGAGATGGGGCTCAGGCAAGTATTATGTGGGCTGAGGGGGAGCTGTACACAGAAGATTTTTTATCTTAATGCATAGAAAATCTTCTGCCTTTGGATCCACTTTAAGCATTAACAATAAAACTTGGAAGCTGATTGGTTTCTATGCAGAGCTATACCAGATTTTGCACTCTCCAGTTTTAGTAAATCCGACCCATATTTTCAACAAGATGAGACAAGATGAGACAGAATTTCACTGAAACAGAAACACAATTAGTGGACCAAAAAGGTGGTCATGGACAGGTTTTATTCTATTGCAGAGCTACTTTAGGAGTAACTAAATGAGAAATGTATGCATCAAGCTGCAATACTACAATAAATCGGTGCAAAAATCTGTCTCGTTTCTCTTGTAGCATTGCCTTGCTGTGCGATAGAATTGATCCATATCCCCAACAGTTTGGAGGTTCAGCACTCAGAATGAAACTCAGTTCAGCAACAGTCTCTACCCCTTTGCAGAAGTAAGGCCTTATGCACATGGGGCGCTGGAGCCATTTGAAACTCTGGGCATTCTTCCCCACCAGGGAGCCACAGGTGCTGTCCATATATGCCCATAAAACTCAATGACTGTACACAGTTCTACGCCGATACTTGCACAAACCTGCACAAACCTGCACAAATATTGGCATACACCCCTAGACACAGTCTGTCATGTGTGTGTACACAAGTGTCAGGGTATACCCACGTACAGCCATAGATTTCTATTGGCGTTTGTATGCTACACCTGTGCATCTGACTTTTACGTCATACAGTCCTAGGTGCCCATGTGCCTAAAAGTTTTCATTGCTTTCTCATGAATTGTGCTGGGTGTGTGCAGCAAGGTGACCACTACAGTACCCAGGGTTCTTTAGCCAGTTTTAAGCTCCAGAGAGAAATGTGTGTGTGTGTGTGTGCGCATGAACTCCTCTGTGAACTGTACCCATCTCTGAGCTCATATGTTATATATATGTTATAACTCCTCAACACTCAGTGGAAAGTCCACAGCTCATGTTCATTTCCCCTCAGCAGCCAGTCCTAGAGCCTAGTGCATTCCTCCCTTGCACATACTACCCATTGTCATATCCTCAGCATTACTCTCCTACATATACTACCCACTGTCATATCCTTAGCATTCCTCTCCTACACATACTACCCACTGTCATATCCTCAGCATTACTCTCCTGTACTCACTAGCCACTATTATATCCTCAGCATTCCTCTCCTACACATACTGCCCACTACCGTACCCTACATATGCACCAACCTTTTGCGCTTCTCTCCTGCTTGTAATGTCTGCTATTATACCCTCTGAACTCCTCTCCTACACATACTACCCACTGCCATATCCTATATTATCCTCCCCTGCGCATACTGCCCATTCCCAACCTTCTGCCCTTCTCTCCTGCATATAATGTCTGCTATCATACCCTCTACGCTCCTCTGCTATACATACTACCCACTGTCATATCCTCAGCAATCATCCTCTGCACATACTGCAAACTACTCACTGAGACTATGTGGCAGCACAGTCGCTAATTGGTTAGCACTTCCACCTGACAGCACTAGGTTTGTCAGGTTGAATCCCAACCACAACCTCATCTGCATGAAGTTTGCATGTTCTCACTATGACTGTGTGGGTTTCATCCCCCACTCCAAAGACATGCTGGTAGGTTAATTGGCTTCTGTCTAAGTTGGCCTTAGTACGTCTCTAAGTTAGGGAACTTAGATTGTAAGCTCCTTAAGGGCACAGACTGATGTGAATGTCCATTATATATGCAGTGGTGTCACTAGGGTTGGTGTCACCCAGTGTGGAAAAAATTGATGTCACCCCCCCTCCACCAACTATAGTCCTCCCTCAGTACAGGCCCCTCTCCACTAACTACAGACCCCTCTCCCCAGCAGTATAGATCCCCCTCCCTCAGTATAGAACCCCCTCACTAAGTACAGAGCCCTCCAATAAGTACAGACCCCCCTCTATCAATATAGACCTCCCCCCTCAGTACAGACCCCCTCCCACAGTACAGACCCCCTCACTAAGTACAGACCCCCCATCAGTACAGACACCCCCCTCAGTGTAGACCCCCCATTAATATAGACACTCCCCTCAGTGCAGACCCCCCATCAGTATAGACACCCCCCTCCTCAGTGCAGACCTCCCAATCAGTATAGAATCCCTCCCTCTTAGTGCTGACCCCCCATCAGTTTAGAATCCCTCCCCCTTAGTGCAGACCCCCCATCAGTATAGAATCCCCCCCTCAGTGCAGACCCCTCATCAGTAAAGAATCCCCCCCTCAGTGCAGAACCCCCCCATCAGTATAGACACCACCTCTCAGTGCAGACCCCCCCCTCAGCATAGACACCCCTCTCCCATCCCATAGCGCACCCCCCCACACACATGTCCATCTACATATAATAGTTTACAGACCTCAGAACAGCATGGGTAGATACACACATCGGTGTGTGTCCCTCAGACTCCTTCTCTTTGGATGTAAAGCGAGAGGAGGTGGCTTCGGTCCGCTCCGCTGAGGGACACAGCCGCAAGATCAGAGAGGAGCAGAGCAGGGCAGCGGGCGGTGTTAGCGCTGCCGCTACCCATGGGTGTCAGCCCTCTGGCACCCGGGTGCAACCGGCCCCACCCCCCAGCGATGCCACTGTATACATGAAAAGTGCTGTGTAAATTGATGGTGCTATATAAGTACCTGTAATAAATAAGACACTTCTTTAGCAATGTTTTTTTTATATTTCCAACATGGCCTATTTGGAATGGGCACATGTTTGCTAGCTACAGTATATATAAAAGCTTCCGTGCCTTCTCTTCTTCTTGAAAATGCTAGCTGCCTGGCTGTTTCGCTAACTATAGGTTCAATACCAAAGGAAGGCAAACTCCCTAAACTGCAACAATTAGACTCTGTGAATGGGGCATCTGTATATAGTAAACATTTGTGCATGTACAGTAATATTTGAAAAAAAAACAAACATGAATAATATCCGTATTAATCATATAGTTCTATATGTTAGCGCTGACTACTTTTTTCCTCCAGTCCCCACTGAACAGTAACAGTCTACCCGCTTTCTTTTCAGTGCATCACAAGTTCCAGCACAGGCACTGATCTGGCTATGTGAAGAAGAAAAGATCCTCTTATGTATTTTTCCAGCTCACAACATTTAGTGAGAGCCTGTGACATTTACCACACTTTGATTTCAAAGGCTTCTTTGTGGAGTCCAAACATTAGTCAGTTATTACTATGTAGAGGAATTCATCAATGTGCTAAGTATAACTGGATGTCACAGTCATAATTTTGTCTGTTTTAGTGTTAGTACATTGAGGCTAGCATTGAAAAACTCTTGGCATAATACAGTAATAAATAATGTTTGGTTACTTACAGATAAGTTGATAAACCCAAACAGGTATAATTGTATTCCTTAGATTTCTGGTGATGTACTCTCCCTCCTTTAATTTTTAACACATAGTGTAGCACTTAAAATGATAGTGACATATATATCATGTGCAAGATATATCATAAAGTGCATGAATTGAACCACAGTGCTAAATTAAAGTGCTGGGTGCAAAAGTGCAAAAGTTCACTGGACAACCAGATAGAGAAGTGAAATCAGTGGATAGTAAATAAAGTTTTTATAAAGATGTATTGATGACACAATATGCTGGAGTAGTCCACACTGGGAGAAGGGCTCTGAGGTATGGTCCAATACAGAGGCAAAGGTATATAGGATAACCAAACACCACGATTGGGTCACTAGGGATAGTGCGTCCTTCACCCGATATAATGGATAAACACTCCTACCGGATGGTGTGAACTCATATGCCAGCGGCAGTGGGTCAATCAAGCAGGAAGAACAGAGTAGAGGAACTCCAAGGTTGGACACTGGACCTCTCACACAAGAGATTGGAGCTGGAACTCAAGCAGAAGTTGTCCAAAGTGTGGATAGTGTAGACCGGCATGTAATGTACACACGATGAAAAGTATGAGAATCATGGAAAGAAAAATGCCTTCATATGGTATAGATCAAACAGGTAGGTTTATTAAAAAAATAACAAACATCGGATAGGATGTGTACATATACTGATGATCACAGATTAAAAACAATGTGAGGAGCTGAGCTAGCAAATCCGACGTGTTTCGTGCCACTGGAGTTGAAGCCCAGTGGGATGAAACGCGTTGGATATTTGCCCCTGATTATCGTGGTTTACAGGGGGGAGGGTATAGCCAGGCAGGATCAGCCAGGTATTACAGGTGTTACAGGGGGTCAAATTACACAGCACAAGCACTGTGCAGTATAACACACTTTAAAGAAACAGGATACATTTTTTTTGTTGGGTTAACAAACACTTTAATGGCCGAGTTCCATTCCTATAACAAGGTCATTAAGTGAATTTGTCACTAAGTGTGCTCTTCAGTCCTATACCAACATTTCAAACATGCTGGACTGGTAGAGGGTTTGTGTCAACAATCTTTATCTTTATCAGTGCGCCTCCCACTCAGTGTCCCTGGTCATCGTTGCTCCAGTCACAGTGTCCCTGATCACTGCCACACCAGTGCATAAGCACTGGGGGCTCTGTCACACAGTGAAGACACTTAGCAAAGTGAAAACAAAGGAGGGAGCAGTGTCCTGGGGTCTTCCCAAGTCCTGTGCTCTGTGCCTCCCCCTCAGTTCAGTACCCGGCTGTGTGATTGAAGGTACTATACTGTTCATCTTTTGAAAGGCTGTATACGTACCTCCCAACTTTCTGAGATGGAAATGAGAGACACCTATTAGCAAAAATATGTAGGCATAGGACGCAACCCCTGCCAGGCCCCCTTAAAGGAGGATTGTACAAGAAAAAATGATTGATCTCAAATATTGTTCACAAATCTGTCTAAATCTGTGATAGTAAGCACTTCTCCTTTGCTGAGATAATCCATCCACCTCACAAGTGTGGCATATCCAGATGCTGATTAGACAGCATAATTATTGCATAGGTGTGCCTTAGGCTGGCCACAATAAAAGGCCACTCTAAAATTTGCAGTTTTATCACACAGCACAATGTCAGCACCATGTCATAGATGTTGCAAGTTTTGAGGGAGCGTGCAATTGACATGCTGACTGCAGGAGTGTCCACCAGAGCTGTTGCCCTTGAATTGAATGATCACTTCTCTACCATAAGCCATCTTCAAAGGTGTTTCAGAGAGTTTGGCAGTACAAGAATGATATCATTAGCAGTAATCAGCATGGATTCATGAAGAATCGTTCTTGCCAAACCAATCTATTAACCTTCTATGAGGAGGTGAGTTGCCATCTAGATAAAGGAAGGCCCGTAGACGTGGTGTATCTGGATTTTGCAAAAGCATTTGACACAGTTCCCCATAAACGTTTACTGTACAAAATAAGGTGCGTTGGCATGGACCATAGGGTGAGTACATGGATTGAAAACTCGGTTACAAGGGTGAGTTCAGAGGGTGCTGATAAATGGGGAGTACTCAGAATGGTCAGGGGTGGGTAATGGGGTTCCCCAGGGTTCTGTGCTGGGACCAATCCTATTTAATTTGTTCATAAACGACCTGGAGGATGGGATAAACAGTTCAGCCTCTGTATTTGCAGACGATACTAAGCTAAGCAGGGCAATAACTTCTCTGCAGGATGTGGAAATCTTGCAAAAAGACCTGAACAAATTAATGGGGTGGGCGACTACATGGCAAATGAGGTTCAATGTAGAAAAATGTAAAATAATGCATTTGGGTGGCAAAAATATGAATGCAATCTATACACTGGGGGGAGAACCTCTGGGGGAATCTAGGATGGAAAAGGACCTGGGGGTCCTAGTGGATGATAGGCTCAGCAATGGCATGCAATGCCAAGCTGCTGCTAATAAAGCAAACAGAATATTGGCATGCATTAAAAGGGGGATCAACTGCAGAGATAAAACGATAATTCTCCCGCTCTACAAGACTCTGGTCCGGCCGCACCTGGAGTATGCTGTCCAGTTCTGGGCACCAGTCCTCAGAGGGACGTACTGGAAATGGAGCGAGTACAAAGAAGGGCAACAAAGCTAATAAAGGGTCTGGAGGATCTTAGTTATGAGGAAAGGTTGCGAGCACTGAACTTATTCTCTCTGGAGAAGAGACGCTTGAGAGGGGATATGATTTCAATTTACAAATACTGTACTGGTGACCCCACAATAGGGATAAAACTTTTTCGCAGAAGACAGTTTAATAAGACTCGTGGCCACTCATTACAATTAGAAGAAAAGAGGTTTAACCTTAAACTACGTAGAGGGTTCTTTACTGTAAGAGCGGCAAGGATGTGGAATTCCCTTCCACAGGCGGTGGTCTCAGCGGGGAGCATTGATAGCTTCAAGAAACTATTAGATAATCACCTGAATGACCGCAATATACAGGAATATGTAATGTAATACTGACACATAATCACACACATAGGTTGGACTTGATGGACTTGTGTCTTTTTTCAACCTCACCTACTATGTAACCTACTATGTAACTATGTAACATCCAACAGCCTTACAACCGCAGACCCCGTGTAACCACACCAGCCAAGGACCTCTACATCCAGCATATTTACCTCCAAGATCATCTGAGACCAGCCACCCAGACAGCTGCAGCAACAATCGGTTTGCATAACCAAAGAATTTCTGCACAGACTGTCAGAAACTGTCTCAGGGAAGCTCCTCTGCATGCTCGTCGTCCTCATCGGGGTATCGTCCTGACTGTAGTTTGTCATGGTAACCGACTTCAGTGGGCTCACATTCGATGACTTCAGTGGGCTCACATTCGATGGCATCTGGCATTTTGGAGAGGTGTTCTCTTCACGGATGAATCCAAGTTTTCACTGTACAGGGCAGATGGCAGACAGCGTGTATGGCGTTGTGTGGTTGAGTGGTTTGCTGATGTCAACGTTGTGGATCGAGTGGCCCATGGTGGCGGTGGGGTTATAGTATGGGTGTATGCTATGGACAACGAACACAGGTGCATTTTTTTATGGCATTTTGAATGCACAGAGATACTGTGACGAGCTCCTGAGGCCCATTGTTGTGCCATTCATCCACCACCATCACCTCATGTTGCAGCATGATAATGCACAGCCCCATGTTGCAAGGATCTGTACACAATTCCTGGAAGCTGAAAACATCCCAGGTCTTGCATGGCCAGCATACTCACCGGACATGTCACCCATTGAGCATGTTTGGGATGCTCTGGATCGGCATATACGACAGCGTGTTACAGTTCCAACAACTTCGCACAGCCATTAAAGAAGAATAGACCAATATTCCACAGGCCAAAATCAACAACCTGATCAACTCTATGCGAAGGAGATGTACTGAACTGCGTGAGACAAATGCTGGTCACACCAGATACTGACTGGTTTTCGGAACCCTCCAGACCCCCCAATACAGTAAAACTGCACATTTTAGAGTGGCCAGCCTAAGGCACACCTGTGCAATAATCACGCTGTCTAATCAGCATCTGGATATGCCACACATGTGAGGTGGATGGATTATCTCTGCAAAGGAGAAGTGCTCACTAAACACAGATTTAGACAGATTTGTGAACAATATTTGAGAGAAATAGGTCTTTTGTGTACATGTGCGAGTTGTGTGTGTTTTGTGGGTGTATGTGTTTATATGTGTGTTTTTATATCTGTTTGTATTTGTGTAGATGTGTGCAGAGCATTCCACCCATCACGTGACACACTGCAGAGTATTTCAACCTATCACATAACACGCTGCAGAGTATTCCACCCATTCAGTGACACACTGCATAGCATTCCACCCATCCCATTATACACTGCAGAGCATTCCACCTATCACATAACACACAGTAGAGTTTTCCACCCATGCCATAATACACTGCCCAGAGGCGGAACTACCAGGGTTGCAAAGGACGCACTTGTGACCAGGCCCTGGTGTTCCGCCACCGGGTGGGTCTCCAAGACGGCAGGAAGGGGGCCCACTGCAGAACATGTGAAAGGGTCCCACTGTGTGGTTGTAATAAAGGGCCCAACGGCGGGAGTAAAGGGGCCTGGGCCTGGAGGGAAGGCCTTGGGACCAGTGGGTCAGGGAGGCCCCTCATGGTTTCTTGCACTGGGGTCCCAAAGGTTCTAGTTATGCCTCTGGTGCCCCTGATCACCACCATACTAGTCATATTGTCCCTGATCACTGCCACACCAATCCCAGACCAGTGTAAACCAGCAACAGCATTTCTGATCACTGTCACACCAGTGCACTGCTGCCTACTGTCAGTGCTAACCCTGGCCTGTTTATTGACCATTTCCTGTCTGCTGCCTGGACAGATTCTTCACCCGTTTGCTGATCATGTCTCTGCCTGTGGCCTGAACTGACTCAGCTGCACATCCCGCTGACTACGTTCCTGCAAAACACCAGTCCCAGCCACCCCCTGCAGACAACTGCACTCCTGGCACCACAGTAACTCTTTTGATCCTTCTTTCTTCAGCCTCCTGTTCCTGGCCAGTGAACATGGCATTCCTGGGGGCAGCCACATATCAGTAGGCTACACTTGCTTGTACTATAGGAACAACAACTTTTATAGGTGACACTACACTACCCTATATTCCCTGATCACTCATACTGAGGGGACCATTCATTACAGTACAGTTTTGGACACTAGTTGATTTTTTTGTGATACACAGGATACAATGTCCAATACATAATCAGTCCGGACACTGGAAAAGTCTCACACAAGTGGTATTGCCAGGGCTTTTTTTCTCAGAAAATAGGTGCAGGAACTCAACCACCACCCAACACACCCTCCAAACCACACCCTCCAAACTACATCAAATAGGGAGTGTGGTCAAATTTCACCATCAGTGGAAGGGTTTTAAAGGGACAATACAGTGCCTTGAAAAAGTATTCATACCCCTTGAAATTTTCCACATTTGTCATGTTACAACCAAAAGTTACCATAGGACTCTTGGCTGCATCTCTGATTAATGCTCTCTTGCTCGGCCTGTCAGTTTAGGTGGAAGGCCATGTCTTGGTAGGTTTGCAGTTGTGAGATGTTCAAAGCTTGGGATATTTTTTATAACCTAAGCCTGCTTTAAACTTTTCCACAACTGTATCCCTGACCTGTCTGGTGTGTTCCTTGGCCTTCATGATGCTGTTTGTTCATTAAAGGTTCTCTGACACACCTCTGAGGGCTTCATAAACAGCTGTATTTATACTGAGATTAAATTACACACAGGTGGAGTCAGGTGATCAGGGTTCTGTACCACCTGGACGGCTGTCTGGGTGGATGTGTGTTATGTCATCCCGGGTTGTTTGGCCAGAAGCCTGTGGCCTATCTCAGGGACATCTGGCTGCTAGGCTGCCTGGGGCCTATCCAGGAGCAGGAGAAGCAGCGTAGGGTTGGGACTGCAGGATTGGAGTCCAAACGAGTTATAGAGGTTCAGCCGGACGAAGAACCAGTCAAGGTCAGAGGTAAAGGGGAAGCAGTCACCACTAAGGGACCATCCACCTTATTACCAGAGACTACTGTGAGTAAGCCTGAAGTACCAGAGCAGTCTTCTCACCAGCCGGGGGCGGTGAAAAAGTGGGAAAGCTTCAGCAAGTGACAAGCCAGTGACCCAGCGAGTAAGCGGGGGTGACACTTGAGGACTATACAGCGGGTTAGCTGTGGAAGAGCTCAGGGGATCCAGCGAGCGGCTTGGATCTGGAAGTCTAGTGAGAGACTGGTAGCTCAGTAATTGACGACCTACAGTGGGAAACTGTGAGATAAGAGAAGAACCGTACTCTGTTGCCAAGTTCTATGTGTGAAGATCTTTGGAACCTGTTAAAAGCTTAGTTGCCAGAGACAGCGGCCCTGCCAATACAGAAGTTGCAACCGTCTTTAGGCTTTGAACTGTATAGCTGTCTGCCTATTGTGTTTCGGAGTCTGCTAATTGTCATTGCATCTGCCTAAGGGTGTCGTGGCCCTAACCCCCCCTTCCACAGTTCTTGTTAAAAGACAATAAAACTCTTTATTTGCATTCAAAAAGTGACCATCATTTCATCTTGCGTTACACCCACCATGCCTGGTAACCCACTCTACGGGGATGATGTCAGCTCCTCAGGGCCGTCTTTAATATTGATTGGACCCTGGGCAAAAATGTTTTGAATATTTTTGAGTAAATGAATATTCGCTTTTCTAACACTGCCTTTTCCGCCAATCAGGAAGCGCGGGTCTGATACCCATTTCCCGAAAGGCTGAAAGGTCAGGCGATCCTATTGGACGCCTAGGAGGAGGGGGAGGGGGATGCACGGCGGAAGCCACCATGATCAACACCACAGAAGGAGGAAGAAAGCTGCCAGACATGCTGCCCGCCCACTTCCTAGATGGGGTAAGTGCGGGGCTTTGAAGTCCCGACTGTCTTCATTTACCAAAAAATTGTGACTAAAAAATAATTTGTATTGTCCTGGCATTTTAGGGCCTCAAGAAATGAGATGGGCAGTCAGTACATCAGGACTGATCAGTTTTCAAATATACTGTGTATACACCATAGTTTGTAGACTATAACTTTTACACAGACCGATGCATGCTGGGTCGGTGATGCCACCAGGTGAAGTCGCCAGGTGGCCCGGCCCTTACCTATATAAGAACTGTCAAACGGCAAGTCAGACATTCGGTGGTTTACCTTAATGGACGGCGGTGCGGCGGGCGGCAGGGCTGATGATGGCTTTACATCAGGGGACACTGTTTTTTTAATAAAGGAATTGTCAAAAACTGTCTGTTTTTATTACTTTTTGACACTTTTTTGGTGAATGGGCAGGGGTACCATGTATGCCATACTCATTCACATAAGGGGTGGCTGGATCTGGGGGCCCCCCTTGTTAAAGGGATATTCCAGATTCTGATAAGCCCCCTGACTGCAGACCTCCACAACCAATGGCCAGGGTTGTGGGGATGAGGCCCATGTCCCCGTCAACATGAGGACATGGTGCTTTGGGGTGGGGGGGCATAGAGCCCTCCTGCCCCAAAGCACCCAACTTCATGTTGAGGGCATGTGGCCTGGTATGGTTCAGGAGTGCTCGCTCGTCACACCCCTTTCCTGACCTGCCGGGCTGCATGCTTGGTTAATGGTCAGAAATGAGCCCTACGCCGTTTTTAAAAAAAGTCACTGTTTTTTTTTTACATTTTTCTTATTGCCGCCAATGGTACTGTATTGCCAGAAATGTAAATTTCATACATTTTTTTTTTCTTCAGAAATTTCATTTTTGTTGCAGCATGTTCTATATATATGCTACAGATGTGCATGTTGGCTGGTATGCATGGGGGGGGGGGGCCCACACTCGGTTTTCTCATACTTTAATTGTCAGCATGTTTTTTAAACATTAACTTGTCAGTGGGCTGATGAGTCATCCGTTGTTAAGGACTCGGCGGCTGGCTTCCCGGTGTTCTGCCGAGAAAGTTCCGCTCGGCGGATAAGGACCCCCCTCTACTGCACAGGCGCTGCGCCTGCGCAGTAGGATCCGGTGGAAATAGCCGAAGGTGAATAGCTGATAATCAGCTGTACACGGCGCCTGTAAGAGGGCCCCTCGCGGGCTTGCTTTGCTCGCCACGCTTCGGGGACGGCTTCGCTACGTTCGGCTCTTTTTGATTCCCCCTCTAGGTCCATTTGGATGGTGGGGAAGGAACCTGGACCCAGGGCGCAGGCGCCGTGTACATCTGATTGAAGAGTTTGAGCTTCGGCTATCTCTGGCGGCTGACATTAGTTCGTACTGCGCAGGCGCTGCGCCTGCGCAGTACAAGGGGGGTCCTTATCCGCCAAGGGAACTTTCTCGGCAAGACACTGGCCTTAGCAATCAGCTCAATGCAGTAAATTACCACATGAAAAAATGCGGTAGTTTTAGCTCAATCGAACAAATACTGCATTCATTTTTTATTGCAAAATTCTTAGTGAATTGCACTTTATAAACCGATTTGCCGCAAAAGCTATTTTACCACATTTTTTTTGGCCGTCATTTAACGCTTAGTAAATTGACCCCTAAATAATATACACCAATTTGGGTTATTTTTACCAAAGAAATGTGTCAGAATTACCGTATTTATTAGCGTATAACACGCACCTTTTCCCCCTTAGAATAGGGGGAAAATCGCGTGTGCGTGTTATATGTCGATATAAACTGCCACCGTGGGGAAGGAGGGGACGAGCGCCGCCGAAATAGAGCCAGATCTCCTGTGTACTCGGCTCTGCTCACAGTCAGGCTCAGTTCCGCTCACTGGACGGCTCCTAGCATTGACGTCCCGGCATTGGACCAGCATTATGTCCATCATAGCATCCGGGCCAAGAGGTGGGACTGAGTGTGACGCCAAGCCGAATACACAGGAGATCCGGCTCTGTCTATTTCGGCAAGGCTGCAGATGGGCACTGATCAGGCTGCAGTGAGGAGCAATACTGCAGATGGGAACTGATCAGGCTGCAGTGAGGAGCAAGGCTGCAGATGGGCATTAATCAGGCTGCAGTGAGGAGCAAGGCTGCAGATGGGCACTCATTAGGCTGCAGATGGGCACTGATTAGACTGCAGTGAGGAGCAAGGCTGCAGATGGGCACTGATAAGGCTGCAGTGAGGAGCAAGGCTGCAGATGGGCACAGATCAGACTTCACTGAAGCTGCTGATGGGCACAGATCAGGCTGCATTGAGGCTGCAGATGGGCACTAATCAGGCTGCATTGAGGCTCACTGACCATTATTTTGCTCCAAAGTGGTTTATTTAAAAAAAAAGTTTTTTTCCTGAAACTTCCCTCTTAAATTAGGGTGCGTGTTATACGCCGGCGCATGTTATACACCGATACATATGGTAGTTTTGGCCTAAATTTATAAAAATTATTTGTTTGCAAAATTAAATTTGCAAAAATGCACAAACTAAGAACAGTGGGTTTCTTTTTTTAAATGTTTGGTCTTTTTTCATTTATATAACAAAAAAAACCCAGTGGTGATTAAAATGATAAAAATGTAATTTGGGTACAGCGTTACATGCCTGAGTAATTGTCATTCAAAGTGAGTCAGAGCTGAAAACTGAAAAATGGCCTGGACTGATAGGGATGAAAGTGTCCGGACTAGAAGTGGTTAAACTGTTTAAGGAATTCTTTAATGTAGAGCAGTAAGTATGGAACTCCATTTCACAGTTGGTTGTGGGAATTTGGACTTTTAGATGTGTTTTTTAGCGAACACAATGTACAGGGATATGGATAGTGGCAAATAACATAAGCACACACCAAGGTTGAACTGGATATACTGATGTCTTTATTCAACTTTATCAACTATTGCACTAAAATAAAAATATTAAAGGGGTTGTAAAGGCAGGTTTTTTTATGGGAGCACCATTGGCTCCCGCTGCTGTCAAAGTCAGTCAGCCATTGAGAAGAAAGAGGGCGGGAATGGACACACGGAGCTGCGGCTTGGCTCAGGTGCCCCCATAGCAAGCTGCTTGCTGTGGGGGGCACTCAACAGGAGGGGCCAGGAGTGTCGAAGTAGGATTCGAGAAAAGGAGGATCTGGGCTGCTCTATGCAAAAGCATTTCACAGAGCAGGTAAGTATAACATTATTTTTTTTAAATAAAAATAACAAAGAACGAGACTTTAGTATCACTTTAACAGTGACCAATAATATATATAGCACAGCTCTCAAGTGACTATGTAGGGGCCTCATGCACACTGCTGCCTAAAAACGTTCAGTTTTCAGGCATACAGCATTTTGTATACCAATCTAAAATGCAGCCCATTGATTTATTTGTGCCTGTGCACACAGGCATGTAAACAAGTGCTGTGTATTGATCAGTAAATAAAAATAGAAAAATCTGTATTGCCGGTCAGTAAATACATACAAATACATGCAAATTCATTTGAATGCGTGAATACACACAAATACCCACCAATACGTGCGTGCAAATACACCCAACATAAATGCCTGAAATTACATCCAGAAATAGTGATGTTCAAACATCAGTACGGTGTGCAAGAGGCCTAAATGTGTAAAACTGGCCATAGATGAATCGTGTTTTTTGATTCCTCCATCCACACAAGCAAGGTGGCAGGTGGCAAGGCATTGTTTTCTGAAAGAGGGACTCCCTGTCAAAATACACTGATTAGCCACTGCAGCAGATTGGCTGCAGCAGCTGATCGACAGAAGTTTTCCTGTTCAACAGAAGTCCCTGCTGAACAGGCTGAATTTCAATCCATCTATGGCCAGCATAACTAGAGAGATGCTTCTATTATTGGCAGATGGAATACCATAAAGTTTCATTAGAATTTCGGTAGAGCTAATAGGTCAAATATGATTTTTCTGACTACTATTATTTCTACTACTTCTGACTTGTAGATTGTCCCTGCTGGATCTACTAATTATAAATACATATCAAGATTATAACATGCATTCCTTCTTATGGAATCTGCCATAACATGCTGATAAAAATTGTACAGTTTGTGCTACATGGCTGTCATGCCACCCACCGTACAAGCAAATTAGATGTCACCATTTCTAAAACAAATGCATTTTTAGTTGCCATTCACAACCATCCAATGTTAAGTTGCAGTGTATGTCCACCTTTGCTGAAAAACAATCCTTTCCTAGTCCGTTATATATGTTGCAAGGATTGTATTGACCCACAGATAGATTAGGCAGGGATGTTCACCTCCTACTTACAATATATTACGTGGGATGGCCTTCCTGTCATTAGATACTTGATGAGTCCCAGTGTTGCAATAAAAGTAAAACTGCCAAGGACAGCAGTGAACCAATTATATAAGCAGTACATGATGACATTTTTGGAGGCGTTTTGGTACACCATCAGTATACAAAACATTTTTATACAAGAAAGTCTTGCTGGACTTTTTTCTCAGTTTTCGGAAATCATAGCTGGCTGCAGATTGCGCTAGAAAGATGCTTTCTTTTAACACTAAATTACAACATTTTTTAATAAAATAGTTACTCTAATTTAAACACAAGATTTTTTTTTCATTTTTTTAACTTTTGAATAGAGTGATGAAGGTATTTTGCGGTCTGTGTTCCTGTTGGAGAGATTTAAAGCAGGAAGTGAAGAGAAATCTCTGCACTAACCCTTCCCCAACTTATCAGAAAAAAATAACCTTTGGTTTTACATATAGTTTAAGCCTAATTAAACATTCAGTTTAAAAAAGCATTAAAGCATAAATACATTTCATGTGTATCAAGGCAAAAGGTATGCAAAGTCTAATGCCCCGTACACACGGTCGGATTTTCCGATGGAAAATGTCCGATCGGAGCGTGTTGTCGGAAATTCCGACCGTGTGTGGGCTCCATCGGACATTTTCCATCGGATTTTCCGACACACAAAGTTGGACAGCAGGAGATAAAATTTTCTGACAACAAAATCCGATCGCGTCAATTCCGACCGTGTGTGGCCTGTTCCGACGCACAAAGTGCCACGCATGCTCAGAAGAAATTCCGAGACGGGATAGCTCGTTCTGGTAAACTTAGCGTTCGCAATGGATACAGCACTTTCGTCACGCTGCAATGTTAAAAATGGTTTAATACAGCGCACTCTCTTCTTCTTTATAATGTGACAAGAATTAAGTCGTTTTGCTGCTCATATTCACACACACTTCTCACAAAGTTTTATTTGTGTTTTTTTAGTGGGATTCCCTCAATATATTGTTATTAGTTGTCACATCTGACAGTTTTATATTTTTTATGGTTTTTTTTTTGGTTTTTAAGCCTTTTTTTTTCTTTAATGTTTGGATTTTTTCCAAGGCTGATCTTTGTTCAATGTTATTTTTGTTTTTACTCCAGAATATTTTTGTGTGTGTTTTGTGTGGCAAGTTACCCCAACACCATTGATATCTTTTATTATTTAATCTCCATGAGATTTTTTGTTGTTGGTGTCCCTTGTTCATTTCACATTGTATATTTGAAATGTACCTGAATCCTCACAAACAAACCGTCATTTTTGAAGTAAAACACATAGGAGAGTATAATTCAAAACAAAAATCCTTTATTAAGGGCTCAGAACCAAACAAAGAGGAAGGCAACACTGGATCAACAGGAGAAATTAGTGAAGCCTGGGACCCCCACTGCAGACATCAATTCTTAAACCTCAAAATTGGTGGCCTGAGGAGTCCATATATAAGGGAGGGCAGTCTGGTCCGGGATTCAGAGAGACTTGGATAGCAGCAGATGACATCAGTGTCCCCAGGCTGTGGTACCACAAGAGGCTGTATCTTTTGGCCGACCAGACTGGATCCAGGGCAATCACTCTCTGGTCTTCCTTTCACACTTCCTTCCGGGCTGTGGCTGTGCAGTTGGAGATGTGGCAGGAGGAGGAGTAGGACCTGGAGGAGGAGGAGAAGGAGGACTGGGAGGACCTGGAGGAGGACTAGGAGGACCTGGAGGAGGACTGGGAGGCCCTGGAGGAGAGGGAGGAGGAGGAGGAGGACCTGCAGGAGGAGGAGGAGGACCATCCCAAAGCTGTGTGTGAGGTGTAAGTTGGCCCCTCACACCTTTTGCCAGAGCCTCTGATATGAGGGCCTGACACATGGCTTGTTGGCCCTCCTCCATCCTCTGCATTTTATAGGCAATGAATGCCGCAAGGTTCTCCTGCCTGGTGTGTGGTGCTCCCAGGACCTCTGTAGCCCTCCAAAAAATGATGATAGCAGCCTCCTCTAGGGTACTCCTCCTACTGCCACTTTCTCTTTTCAGGGGGGGTGGAGGGACCTGCAGATCAGCCACCTCCTGGTTGAGACTTCCTTGTGTATGAAAAAGGGACATGGTTTTAGTTTTTGCATCATCAATCACAATCATAAATTAGTACTCCCAACTAACATCTAGTTAACATCATTGATTGGACAAGCAGAAATATTTAGAGGAATGCTATACCTGGCTCAATCTGGGCTCCTCCACATATGGCCTGGAAGGCCCAGGTTGGGCGTCAGAAGCCTCAGCCGGGGGGGAAGGAAGCGTGGAAGGAAGACTGGAGAGGGATGGCCTGGGTTCAGTCTGGCCTGCCAGAAAGTGCAGCCTCTCATAGTACAACATCCTGGGGACATAGATGTCATCTGCTGCTCCGGATCTCTTTGAATCCAGGACTTTATTGCGCTCCCTCAGATATGTGCTCCTCAGGCAACCAATTAATATCTTTAAATAAGTGATGTCTGCCGTGGGGATCACCTGCTTCACAATTTCACACAATTGCTCCAGTGCTGCCTTCCTCTTTGCTTGGTTTTTGAAATGGGGGTGGGTAATCTCCACAGACAGGGCAGCTCCCTTAGCATATCAATGAATAGTGACATGAAGTCAATATCTCTCATTAAGATATCCATGTTCACTGCAAGACACAACACAAGACAAAGCCTAATGTCACAACAAACTTTCCTAATCTTGTTACAATATAGGCCTCAATCTAGAAGCAGTATAGGCCCAAGTTTGTCTCTTACCTTCGTTCTTACAATCGGCGCGTCCAATGCTCCTTCCTCCGCTCACAGATCGTACGTAATACGCACGCGTGTTACGCTTTATACACACTGCGCATGTGTGTAACTCCGCCCGCCCCTGACGTTCTTTCTATTCTATTCCCCGCCCCTTTTCGTTCGGCGCAGTGGGGGAAGAGCATGATGGTGGAGTTACAACAGGTGCGTGCTAATTCTAACAACGAGGAGGAGGAGGAAAGCCCGGATCCAGACACGTCCCAATCCAGAAGGAGACATTTTAAGGCCACAAATATGTCGTTTGGGGAGATGTTGGAGATGGTCGACATCATGAAGAAGTCTGACTATGACGGAAAATATGGGCCTTACCCCCACCCCAACATCAAAAAGGCCAAAATCATTGGTAAAGTGGTCAGGAGTCTTGAGCGGAATTTCGGGGTACGAAGATCTAAAGATCAGCTCAGGAAGCGGTGGTCGGACCTGAAGTTGAGAGAGCCAGAGCAGTACCGAAAGATCCGGAGAGTGCTGCAAAAAAGTAAGTAGTTGTGCTGTGTTCATATTCTTTCTGTCTTTATTCCGTTCGTTCTGCTCCATATGCTTTTAGTAATTGTAACGTTTAAAAGGGCAACTTTAATGTTCATGGGCCCATTATTCGTTCGTATCAAACATTTTTTCTTTCGGCCTCTAGAACACCATTGTTTAGGCCATATGCATTTTCCCACATTTTTTTTGGGCCTACTTGGATGCAAAATATTTGTTTGTGTAGATGGGTTTGTTACTAGAATGAAATGCAAACTAGATTGTGTGTAAGGAGAGGACACTGAGCAGTTGTTTTCACATCTGGACACTGGAGCACTAGTGTGGGACACAAGAACACCATTTTTATTAGGGGGGGCACACTGATGCTCCAGTGTATACTATAGGGGGGGTCTCCATCTGTGAAGCTTGTACCAAACAGGTAAAGTATTGCAGCTTGACAAAGGGCAATAAAAAATATACATCTTTGAACTCGGCTAACATAGAAAATTGTACCCCACTTCCAAGCAATGTTTCCTATTTCTATAGTTCTGCCATCAAATATCTGTGTGCTAAGTATACCATTTTTGTTTTACATAGGGGAGAAAAGACTCGGAGGTCACTCCTCATCCCAGGAGACCAGAGCCCCCCCCCCCCCCCCTCTGGAAGAAGGGGAAATACCACCAACCCAAGAAGAAGAGCAGGAGGAAGAAGATGTGGTGGAGATTGGCACCACAACAGGTGAGGGTCTGCAACCACAGGCTCAGGTAAGAGATGGATGTTGGCAGATTTTTGAGACCTTTTTTTTTTTGTTCTTTATCTCTTTTTAGGTGATCGGGATCCAGAACGTTTCACATCTGAAAGTGCCCAGATACTGATTGGGGAGATCATGGGATGTAATCTCCAATTGCAAAACATCCAGCAACAAATCACTGATGTTATTAAAAAAAATAATAACATCATTGATGTTTTGGGGCGAATTTAAACCCCGCAAAATCACCTGTTTTATGTTACTCAAATTTTTCCAATGTTTAGAAAAGCCAAATTTGGAGGATGCACACAGTGTGCCAACATGTGCTATCTGCCATCACGGGAGATCAATGGACGCGTTTTGGGGGTGCAACCCATTCTTCAATTATAAAGTAGCGTTGAGGAAGGGCTTGCTCCCCCAAAACACGTCCCTTGATCCCCCATGATGGCAGATAGCACATGTTGACATTCGTAAATTGGTATGCATCTTCCAAATTTGGCTTTTCCAGGGGTGATTTCCCCCCATCTGAACGCTATATCAAACCCAGTTCCTAAATACTGATGTCTGATATA
The DNA here is from genome assembly GCA_037952925.1 of Lithobates clamitans. Classification (NCBI taxonomy): domain Eukaryota; kingdom Metazoa; phylum Chordata; class Amphibia; order Anura; family Ranidae; genus Lithobates; species Lithobates clamitans. Next base: position 3,094,427 of record JBBGZY010000034.1, read on the forward strand.
GCCTTCAGGTTTTACCTAATGTGAACTTTGTAAGTTCAAGTTTTTTGGCTTTCTTGTTGGTTTTACACAGGCCTGTTTTATCTGAAATGGATATTTAGATTTTTCATAATGCTACTGCAAACATTTTATACAACAAACATGTTGGTTTGTTTTAAAAACCTTTGGTAAATGCGCATGTGATTGTGCAGGTATAAAAAAGTGCCTTACTCAAGAATGTGTGGATTATTGTCTCAACACTACAACACTTTTGGGGTGATGTAATTGTTGTTTTATGCACAAATGGGGGTTATTTCCTAAGGGCAAATCCTCTTTGCACTACAAGTGCAGGTTCAGTGCAGTTGCAAGTGCACTTGTAGTGAAATGTGTTTTTGCATTTAGGAAGTACCAGCCAACACTGTTTTTTATAAGGTTACCCAATCACGACATTTTCTGCACTCAACACATTTCTGTCAGGGTCAGCTAAAACAAACACAAGCAGTAAATGTCCACCAAGAATTTCTTTTGGTTGTTTTTTATTTGAAAAAGGTGTCACATATTGTCTGGCATATTGATATGCCCGCAAAGAACTCCAGGTATCGTAACCGGACATCACGGGCATTCAGGGAGGGCAAGCCAGGACGGCCGCTTTCAAGTGCCGTCATTGTTGAAGTATTTGGGATTCCGGCCTCAGGCCCAACTGAGCCAGCATAGTTGGCTGAATGTTTTCGTAGAAAATTATGGAGAACACAGCAGGCAAGTATTATATGGTTCAGTTTATACTCCGCCATATGGATGGGTGTCATAAATAATCGGAACCGGCTGGCCAGGATTCCAAATGTGTTCTCCACCACTCTTTGGACTCTGGCCAGCCGGTAATTAAAAACCCTCTGTTCCGGGGTGAGGGTCCTCATCGGGAATGGCTGCATCAGGTGGTCCCCCAGCGCAAATGCTTCATCAGCAACGAACACAAATGGGAGACCTTCAACATTGTCCTCTGGAGGTGGCAAGTCCAAGCTGCCATTCTGGAGACGCCTGTAGAACTCCGTCTGGGCGATCACTCCACCATCGGACATCCGGCCATTCTTCCCCACGTCCACATACAAGAAGTCGTAATTAGCCGACACCACCGCCAACATCACTATACTATTAAACCCCTTGTAATTATAATAGTACGACCCCGAGTTGGGTGGTGGGACGATGTGGACGTGTTTCCCATCAATTGCCCCTCCGCAGTTAGGAAAGTCCCACCGCTGGGCAAAGTGGGAGGCCACAGTCTGCCATTCCTGTGGGGTGGAAGGAAACTGTTGAGGAAAAAAAAATAAACATTACTATTTTTTCACAGAAACCTGGCAAGCAGATTAGACACAAACATTATGGGTCAACCTCCAGATAGCATTTATTAAGGGGAATTTAACAACAACAAAGTATAAGGTACACCTATCATATCCCCCCCCCCTCTCATGGGCCATTTCTAACATTATAGGGGGGGGGAACTCTTGGACAGGTAACCCTCTTCACTTCATTGAGAGATGAATGCCTAAATACAGGGTATTACTTGGAACAGCCCCTCCTTAGTTACACTATTGGCAGCCCACTGGACAGGTAAGAAGTGTCATAATACAAAGATATAAATACACACTGTACACATTTGAGCACATTTGGACATTCTGCTATTACCTATCAAGATAATAATAGGATCCCAAAAATATAAACAGTACCATTTGAAAGTATACAGGCAGGCCCTTGCACTACATGCTTTGGGGAATTCATCCATAAATCTGAGCACTAAAGAGATGGGTATAGTGTGTATGGGTTTGGCAAAGTCAGCAGATAGATGATTGAGGGTAGAGAATTGGGATCAGCTGACTTAGCAGTTGGGGGAGGGAGGGTTACCAAAAATTTGGGGACACCACAAAAAAAAGCCTCTGGCCCTCTGCCTGAATTTAAATCAAAAATAACATTTCCAAACATTTTAGGGGGTGTTTGTGGTAAAGCACTACTATGGAGCTGATAAAATACATTGTTAAGTGACTACATGAGGTGAATATAGGGCAGGAGACACCATGCTGGGGAGGTTATTGAAGGGCAAATATGTATGAAGGACATAAAATAATAATTACATAAAAATCCAGCATGCATGAGGACAAAGGGGACATTCACAGCATACTACAATCATGGTAATTAGGGAATGAGGAAAGAAATACAATATATTATCAAACATTCAATACAATAAAATGTGATATAAAAGGATAAAAATCTTACCTTCATATACTCCTTCTGTAGGACCTGGATGATGGCAGAACAGGTCTCTGGGATAATGATCCCCAGAGCCTGGGGGGAGATGCCTGTCGAGAACTTGAGGTCCTGCAGGCTTCTCCCTGTGGCCAAATACCGCAAGGTAGCGACCAACCTCTGCTCCGGAGTGATGGCTTGCCTCATGCAGGTATCCTGCCTGCTGATATAGGGGGTCAGCGAAGCCAACAAACGGTGAAACACGGGGTCCGTCATCCGGAGAAAGTTCCTGAAATCATCAGGATTATTCTCACGGATCTCACGGAGCAAAGGCATGTGACAGAACTGGTCACGCTGAAGCAACCAATTCTTGGTCCATGAACTCCTCCCCACCCTGTTCATGGACTGGACTTGTGTCAAGGTCAGGACCCCAACACCAAGCCCCCGCACAGCACGAACTCTACGAGGAGTACGCATACGAAACATGGCTAGAAAACGGTCGGCTGCTCAGAACGAAGTAACAGAACGCACTGAAGAACAGCAAGGCCTGTGAAGAGCGACCTGGAAAACAGCAACGAGCGGACAAGATCGCACAGAAAACTCCAATACGAACTGACTGCATGCACTGAAGAGCAGATACAAACCCACAAGCACAAACTGAACGGCAGAAAACGATCTGAAAGCCACGAGTCTGAAAAAGCGCGAATCGTCTCTCACCAAACTTTTACTAACACGAGATTAGCAAAAGGAGCCCAAAGGATGCTGCGCTTGGTTCTGAACTGGCCTTTTCTAGTCTCGTCGTACGTGCTTGACGTCACCGCGTTCTTGGCGATCGGAAATTCCGACAACTTTGTGCGACCGTGTGTAGGCAAAACAAGTTTGAGCCAACATCCGTAGGAAAAAATCCGAGGATTTTGTTGTCGGAATGTCCGATCAATGTCCGACCGTGTGTACGGGGCATTACAGTTGTGTTTGTTAAAAAAAAAAAAGAAAACACACAAAATGCATAAAAAAGCCTGTCTCTTGTCAGCATGCTGTAGAGTGGGGCACTTGTTTCTTTGATTTCTTTGAGGAAGTAGTGATCTCTTTGCAGAGGTCCAACATGTCCCAAGCTAGGTCAGATCTCTGCAATTAGCAGTAAACATGAGTTTGGCTGATTGCAGAGCTACAGGTCTGACTCAGTATGGGGTATGTCATACTCAGTATGTCAAACTTTTGCAGAGAAACCACTGCTTACCTTACAGAGGACAACGGAACTATTCCACAGCATGCTGGCAGGGGACAGGGTTTTGCAGCTTCTCATTTGCATTCATTTTAAAGCAATAAAACAATTATGCAAATTAGCCAGTTTTTGCTGCCAATAATTTCTCCACTAAATTCTGCTGTCTTTATTCAAGTCTACCTTGACTTCCACTATAACCACTTCAGCCCCGGAAGGATTTACCCGCTTCCTGACCAGAGCACTTTTTACAATTTGGCACTGCGTCGCTTTAACTGCTAATTGCGTGATCATGCAATGCTGTACCCAAACGAAATTTGCATCCTTTTCTTCCCACAAATAGAGCTTTCTTTTGATGGTATTTGATCACCTCTGCAGTTTTTATTTTTTGCGCTATAAACGGAAAAAGACTGAAAATTTTGAAAAAAAATGATATTTTCTACTTTTTGTTATAAAAAAAATCTAATAAACTCAATTTTAGTCATACATTTAGGCCAAAATGTATTCGGCCACATGTCTTTGGTAAAAAAAATGTCAATAAGTGTATATTTATTGGTTAGCGCAAAAGTTATAGCGCCTACAACCTAGGGTACATTTTCTGGAATTTACATAGCCTTTAATTTATGACTGCCTATGTCATTTCTTGAGGTGCTAAAATGGCAGGGCAGTACAAAACCCCCCAAAATGACCCCATTTTGGAAAGTAGACACCCCAAGGAAATTGCTGAGAGGCATGTTGAGCCCATTGAATATTAATTTTTTTGTCCCAAGTGATTGAATAATGACAAAAAAAAAAAATGTACAAAAAGTTGTCACTAAATGATATATTGCTCACACAGGCCATGGGTATATGTGGAATTGCACCCCAAAATACATTCAGCTGCTTTTCCTGAGTATGGGGATAGCACATGTGTGGGACTTTTTGGGAGCCTAGCCGCGTACGGGGCCCCAAAAACCAATCACCGTCTTCAGGATTTCTAAAGGCGTAAATTTTTGATTTCACTCCTCACTACGTATCACAGTTTTGAAGGCCATAAAATGCCCAGATGGCACAACCCCCCCCCCCCCCAAATGACCCCATTTTGGAAAGTAGATACCCCAAGCTTTTTGCTGAGAGGCATGTTGAGTCCATGGAATATTTTATATTTTGACACAAGTTGCGGGAAAGTGACACATTTTTTTATTTTTTTGCACAAATTTGTCACTAAATGATATATTACTCACACAGGCCATGGGCATATGTGGAATTGCACCCCAAAATACATTTAGCTGCTTCTCCTGAGTACAGGGATACCACATGTGTGGGATTTTTTGGGAGCCTAGCCGCGTACGGGGCTCCGAAAACCAATCACCGCCTTCAGGATTTCTAAGGGCGTAAATTTTTTATTTCACTCTTCACTGCCTATCACAGTTTCGGAGGCCATGGAATGCCCAGATGGCACAACCCCCCCCCCAAATGACCCCATTTTTAAAAGTAGACACCCCAAGCTATTTGCTGAGAGGCATGGTGAGTATTTTGCAGCTCTTATTTGTTTTTGAAAATTAAGAAAGGCAAGAAAAAAATTTTTTTTTTCTTTTTTCAATTTTCAAAACTTTGTGACAAAAAGTGAGGTCTGCAAAATACTCACTATACCTCTCAGCAAATAGCTTGGGGTGTCTACTTTCCAAAATAGGGTCATTTGGGGAGGTTTGTGCCACCTGGGCATTCCATGGCCTCCGAAACTGTGATAGGTAGTGAAGAGTGAAATCAAAAATTTACGTCCTTAGAAAGCCTGAATGCGGTGCTTGGTTTTCGGGGTCCCGTACGCAAGTAGGCTCCCAAAAAGTCACACACATGTGGTATCCCTATACTCAGGAGAAGCAACAGAATGTATTTTGGGGTGTAATGTCACATATTCCCATGGCATGTTTAAGCAATATATCATTTAGTGACAACTTTGTGCAAAAAAAAAAAAAAGTGTCTTTTTCCCGCAACTTGTGTCACAATATAAAATATTCCATGGACTCGACATGCCTCTCAGCAAATAGCTTGGGGTGTCTACTTTCCAAAATGCGGTAATTTGGGGGGTTTTGAACTGTCCTGGCATTTTATGCAAAACATTGAGAAGCTTATGTCACATATCACCCACTCTTCTAACCACTTGAAGAAAAAGCCCTTTCTGACACTTTTTGGTTACATGAAAAAAAATTTTTTTTTTTGCAAGAAAATTACTTTGAACTCCCAAACATTATATATTTTTTTAAAGCAAATGCCCTACAGATTAAAATGGTGGGTGTTTCATTTTTTTTTCACACAGTATTTGCGCAGCGATTTTTCAAAAGCATTTTTTGGGGAAAAAACACACTTTTCAAAATTTTAATGCACTAAAACACACTATATTGCCCAAATGTTTGATGAAATAAAAAAGATGATCTTAGGCCGAGTACATGGATACCAAACATGACATGCTTTAAAATTGCGCACAAACGTGCATTGGCGACAAACTACATACATTTTCAAAAGCCTTTAAAAGCATTTACAGGTTACCACTTTAGATTTACAGAGGAGGTCTACTGCTAAAATTACTGCCCTCGATCTGACCTTCACAGTGATACCTCACATGCATGGTGCAATTGCTGTTTACCCTTGACGCCAGACCGACGCTTATGTTCGCCTTTGTGCGAGAGCAGGGGGGGACAGGGGTGCTTTTTTTTTTTTTTGCTTTTTTTTTTTTTTTTTGCTTTTTTATCTTATTTTTAAACTGTTCCTTTCATATTTTTTTTTTTTATCATTTTTATTGTTATCTCAGGGAATGTAAATATCCCCTATGATAGCAATAGGTAGTGACAGGTACTCTTTTTTGAAAAAATTGGGGTCTATTAGACCCTAGATCTCTCTTCTGCCCTCAAAGCATCTGACCACACCAAGATCGGTGTGATAAAATTCCCAATTTCCCAATGGCGCTGTTTACATCCGGCCAAATCTAAGTCATGAAATGCTCATAGCTTCCTGTTTCTTAGGCCATAGAGATGTTTGGAGCCACTCTGGTCTCTGATCAGCTCTATGGTCAGCTTGCTGAATCACCGGCTGCATTCTCAGGTTTCCTGTTGGGACAGGAGAGCCAGAAAAAAACATGGAAGACGGTGGGGGGGTCATTCCCTCCCACTGCTTGTAAAAGCAGTCCAGAGGCTAATTAGCCACTAGGATTGCTTTTACATAAAAGCCGACCGCTAGCTGAAAAGAATGATACCAAGATGATACCTAAACCTGCAGGCATCATTCTGGTATAATCACTCAAACTCCAGCAACATACCAGTAAGTTGCTGGTCCTTGTTGGGCATATATTGTAATCTTTTTTTTTTCATGCAGCCTGTGGGCTGAACGAAAAAAAGAGATTGATCGGTGGGTATGCCCACCATTAGAATACCTCCCTTCATCCACCCACTTCTAATGATGGGCATACATGCACCATTTATATATGCCGAAGCATGGGGGCATCCTCCCGCAAAAGGTAGGAGCAAATCGCTCCTCCGCCCCTGCTGCCCCCATGCTTCGGCATATATCACCTCCGCTGGAGTCACGGCTTTATATATCGTGGGAGCAAATGCTGTTGCTGTCAAGATAAATAAATCCGCGCTGCAGCTGAATGGCGTACCTGAAGACAAAAAAATAGTTAACAATAAAACACAGTAAACGGTAAAGTATAAAAAATTGCATACCTGAAAAGCAAACATGATAAATCATAATAACAATAAAACATTGCAGAATAGAATACAGTAAAAAAAGAGCAGAACAATAGAGAGAGAATAGAGAGAGAGAGAGAACAATAAAATGACAACTATTTTTTTTTTTTTTTTATATATTTTTTGTGTTTTTTTTTTACACTTTTTTTTGTAACTGTAACTCTTGTAACTGTAACCGGTTCCAGGTTCGGGTCTCTCAAAATGCGATGGCATCTTGGGAGACCCTGTGAAAGTGCGCCTAGTCTGTGCAATGCTGTACGCTAATACTGAACTAGTGTATGGTAGCGTTCAAAACATTCACCAATGAAAAGACCAGGATTGTCAGGACAGGAGGGACAATAATAGCGGGTGTCATGCCTATATCCGTGCTTGCAGCAGACACAACATCTTTTTTGGGGGGGTTCGTTGGGTAGGGGTACTCGGGAGGACATAAAGAAAATGCCTCTCATGCAGCTGACTGCATTTGGTTGGGGATGTGAATGGGGGAAGTACGGGTGCTGCAGAAGTGGTGGGTTCCCAGTTAGGATTGTTGAATGCAGCAGGAAGGGCATTATGGGCACGACGGGCCTGTGTTTGTCTTCTTCTTGGTGGCAGCGGGACACTACTTGTGCTTGCCACCTTACCAGCTTAAACTGCACTTATGGGACTCGCCACGTCACCAACTGTTACTGCAGTGCTGGTTTGACTACGACCGGGGTGTACTAGGCCGTTGTTACTTGCCAGTTCACCAAAACGCTACCAAAAAAACTGTTAGCGATCGCAGGGATCAGGCCTGACTCTGCGAATGCTGCAGTTATGCGTTTAGTGTTTTGTAAGTGACAGTGATGGATCGATACTGCACTTGGGTGGGCTGGGCTGGGCTGGGCAGAGGGGCAAAACGCAGGTGCTAGCAGGTATCTGGGCTGATCCCGCTAACACTGCGTTTTTGGGAACCCTAAACTGCTGGGGACGCTAGTATAGATCTGATCGGGTCAGATATTGATCCGTTCAGATACTATACCACTAAGGGAGGTGTACGGTGCGTGCGTGGGTGTTAGCGCTACTGGCACTAACCTGACGCTGCCTGGGGCTGGTGTTTGCCAGTTCACCAAAACGCTACCAAAAAAACTGTTAGCGATCGCAGGGATCACGCCTGACTCTGCGAACGCTGCAGTTATGTGTGTTTAATGTTTTGTAAGTGACAGTGATCGATCGATCGATACTGCACTTGGGTGGGCTGGGCTGGGCCGGGCAGAGGGGCAAAACGCAGGTGCTAGCAGGTATCTGGGCTGATCCCGCTAACACTGCGTTTTTGGAAACCTTAAACTGCCACTAACCTGACGCTGCCTGGGGCTAAACCTTTATTCGGTAATAAACCGCGGGTGCCCTGACACTATAAAAAATAAACTAACTAACCAGCGTCACCCGTAACAGTTATACGGTAATCACTGGTGAAAGGGTTAACTAGGGGGCAATCAAGGGGGTAATACCTTTATTAGGTAGCATATGGGGGTCCCTGACGCTATAAAATGCTGACGGCGAACCTATATATTTACCTCCCTAACTAGCGTCACCAGTGACACTAATACAGAGATCAGAAAAACGATCACTTAGTGACACTGGCGATGGGGGGTGATCAAGGGGTTAAAACTTTATTAGGGGGGTTAGGGGGGTACCCTAGACCTAAAGGGGCCTAACACTAATTGCCCTACCACACTAACTGTCACAAACTGACACCAATGCAGTAATCAGAAAAAAAAAAACTGCTTGGTATCAGTGTGACAGGGGGGGGGTGATTAGGGGGTGATCAGGGGGTGATCGGGGGGTGATGGGGGGTGTACAGTATGCCTGGCGTGTTCTACTGTGTGTGTGTTGTGCACTCACATCGACGTCTTCTCTCCTCGGCGCTGGAACGGAAAATACCGAGCTGAGGAGAGATGACATCATTTCCTCCGCTTCTATTTACTATACAGAAGCCGAGGAAGCATTTCATTCGCCAGGAGCGGTATGTCCTTATGTCCTTAGGTATGTCCTTATGCCTGCCCGTGCCATTCTGCCGACATACATCGTCGTGCGGCGGTCGGCAAGTGGTTAAAGGTACTTTCTGTTGTGTTTCACTGTCAGGGCAATAAGGATGTGGAACTCTCTTCCACAATTGGTGGTGTCAGTGGGAAGTATTGATAGAGTTAAAAGACTCTTGGACATGCATCTTAGTGAACACAACATACAGGGATATGGGAAACGATTGCTACACACATACACCTACACAGGTTGAACTGGATGGACTAGTGTCTTTTTAAACCTTACTAACTTCAAAACTATATTCACTCGCACTGACCACAAGATTTTTTATCCAAAGCAAGAAATAATTTTAAGTACCGTATTTATCGGCATATAACATGCACTTTTTTCCTCTTAAAATCAGGGGAAAATCGTGGGTGCATGTTATACGCTGATCCCCGCTGATCCCCCCCCAACGCTGTTTGTGAGCGGAGCGAGCCGGCCGCCGATATACATAGATAGCCGAGTGTACTCGGCTAGGTTCTGCTAGCTCCACTCACAGTCATGCCCAGTCCCGCCCTATGATGGACATAACACAGGGACTGGGTGTGACTGTGAGCGGAGCTAGCAGAACCTAGCCGAGTACACTCGGCTATGTATGTATAAGGGCGGCACTCAGCTCCGCTCACAGTCACGCCCAGTCTGGGCGGGACTGTGAGAGGAGCCGAGAAGAGCCGGTTGTCATGGTTATGCAATAGAGTTTGTCGATCAGCATACCTGTCTCCATGTGTTCATCTCTAGAGACCAGCTGACCCTCACCTGACTGCTTTTGTAACCTCTCCTCTAAGCATGGCCCCACCCCAGGCCCTATCAGGGAACCCTATATTAACATGTGCACTGCAAGCCAGCAGTGCTGATCAACCATTGTGTGTTAGCCTCTGTGTTTCCTACGTCTGATTCCTGTTACCGACTTTGGCCTGTTCTTAACTATTCCTGTCTGCTCGTGACCCTGACCTTTGGCGTGTTCCCGACCATCCCTGTTTGCCTGTAACCCTGAACCTTGGCGTGTACTCTGTTGTCCTTGTCTGCTTGTGGCCCCGACCTTGGCTTGTCCCTTACTTTCCTTGTTGTTCCAGCCTCTTGCCTCCTTCCTCTTCTCCTGTAGTCTACCGTGAGCGTGAGCTGTGAGACCCTGGGGGCCGCGACCTGGAGCCAGACTGCAGCTCAGTCCATCCTTACCATTAAAGGCTCTGGTGAACACCTGCTGGCTCTTAGACTCCGCGCCCTGGGGAATCTATGCTCTAGCTCCCAGTGGGATCTGTGTCAGTGATCCAGTAGAGCTGCTTCCTGAACCTCCCAGGGTTCAATCTGCAGCAGTCGGCCGTAGGGTCCACTACCTTGCGGTGCACTCCTGATCCCAACGGGCTGCATCTGTCACCTGGATACAGGTGACCTGACACCGGTGTTCTGCCGAGAAAGTTCCTTTCGGCGGATAAGGACCCCCCTCTACTGTGCAGGCGCAGCGCCTGCGCAGTAGGAGCCGGCAGAAATAGCCGAAGCGAAATAGAGAAGATATCAGCTGTACACGGCGCCGTGTACAGCTGTAAATCAGCTGTACACGGCACTCGCTTCGCTCGCCACGCTTCGGGCACAGCCTCGCTTCGCTCTGCACTTTTTTATTCCCCCTCTAGGTCCACTTGGATGGTGGGGCTTCAGCCTGGACCTAGGGCGCAGGCGCCGTGTACAGCTGATTGAAGATTTTCATCTTCGGCTATTTTCGGCGGCTCCTGGTCATTCGCACTGCGCAAGCGCATCGCTTGCGCAGTACAGGGGGGACCTTATCCGCCTAGGGAACTTTCTCGGCAAGACACCAGCTCTGTGTATCTCAGCGCCGGCAGCGCCATTTTCAAACTGCAGTGACACTGACAAGTCATTGCAGTTTAACTGCAGCCTGGGCAAGGCTGCAAATGTCACTGACAAGGCTGCAGATGGGCACTGATAAGGCTGCAAATGACACTGGCAAGGCTGCAAATGACACTGGCAAGGCTGCAAATGACACTGACAAGGCTGCAAAGGACACTGGACAAGCATGCAGATGGACACTGATAAGGCTGCATTGATGGGCATTTAAATGTACGTTTTTTTTCCTTAAAAAGTTTTTTTCCTTAAAATTCCCTCCTAAACTTGGGGTGCGTGTTATACGCCGGCGCGTGTTATACGCCGGTAAATACGGTATTGGTCTTTTAATTTAAACCCTAAGGAAATACTACCAAAGAAGCACAACTATCTATAAATAAAATATACCTAAAGAGAAATATAAATAATCAATATAGCAGGACCGAATCAGTTATAATACATGGGAAAACCTCCTTGGGATTGTTTTACACTCTACAGTTATGAAACAAGGGAAGGCAATGTTTAAAGTCTTGGCTGGGTGTTCTGAGAGACAAAATAAGGAAGCCCCAGGGAGTTTTGAATAAAAAAATAGAAAATCCTCAGTTGTATGGGATAAATGAGACCATCCCAAAGTACAGACATTTTCCCATGACTTCCCATGATAGGGATAAAATTAGCTGGTAAATATATACACTCATACAACTGTTTTTTTCCAGAGACAACGCCTGAAGCTTATATCAATTAGTATTTTCCACACTATATAAATATTAGAGATTAGCATAGTAGATAAAACCATTATAACTGTGCAATTTTACAGAACCTCCTTAAATTATATTACAGCAATAATACAGAAGTGGCTTTTTAATTTAGAATGATTAATGATGTTTGTGAGAAAATCCATACAGCAAACACCATTTGTAATAAATGAGCCCCAGTTCTGCCACTGTAGCACTACCCCATTGGAGCAGCCAGAGTGTTGTCCAGGTATTCCCCACATCTGTACTGATAGCCAGGCACAAGGTTTTTCCACAGCCAGGTGCACACACACTTCAGCTTGTTGGAGACAAAGACCAGTCTAGAGGTCTTGTTTTGTAGCTTTATTTTTTTGCAAAACTTGGATAGGGTAAGGCATAGGTGTGCGCAGCCTCTTGCATTAGGGTGTGCACCCCAAAGCTCAAATACATATGCATGTGTATATGTACTGATGATGTCAGTAGGGCAGTGGACAGTGTCAGTAGTTTTAGTTTTATTCTTTTTAAAGTATTTTATTTTGTAACATTTTTTTGGGATGAAATATCAGTGCAGGGCCCGTGCTACCACTAGGCAAACTAGGCGGCCGCCTAGGGCGCCCTGCTGCCTAGGGGGCGCCCGGCCACTGGTTTCCCTACTCTCTTCTCTCTGCAGCAAGCAACTAAGTCTCAGCATCAGCAGGCAGCCGCAGCTCCGTTCACACATAGTGTCAGAGGTGCAGCAGTGGTGGAGGACTGTGTCTGTGTCCCGACTCCCGCAGCAAGCAAACATTCATTGATGGGCACTGGTAGGCTGTATTGAAGGGCGCTGGTAGGCTGCATTTGATGGGTGCTGGTGAGGATACATTTGATGGGTGCTGGTGAGGCTACATTTGATGGGCACTGGTGAGGCTACATTTGATGGGTGCTGGTGAGGTTACATTTGATGGGTGCTGGTGAGGTTACATTTGATGGGCGCTGGTGAGGCTGCATTTGATGGGCACTGGTGAGGGCTGCATTTGATGGGCGCTGGTGAGGCTGCATTTGATGGGCGCTGGTGAGGCTGCATTTGATGGGCGCTGGTGAGGCTACATTTGATGGGCGCTGGTGAGACTACATTTGATGGGCACTGGTGAGGCTACATTTGATGGGTGCTGGTGAGGCTACATTTGATGGGCGCTGGGTGAGGCTGCATTTGATGGGCGCTGGTGAGACTACATTTGATGGGCGCTGGTGAGGCTGCATTTGATGGGTGCTAGTGAGGCTGCATTTGATGGGTGCTGGTGAGGCTGCATTTGATGGGTGCTGGTGAGGCTGTATTAGATGGGTGTTTTATTAAAAAGGTGGGATTTACATAGGCAGGGAAAAGGGGGCGGAGTCAGCCGGGGGGCGGCAAAATGAGGTTTCGCCTAGGGTGTCAAAAATCCTTGCACCAGCCCTGTATCAGTGGTCTAAACAGGGGGGAATATGCACCACACAAGGCGATTAGGCTGTGCCCAGGCACACCTGGCACACCCTGTGAGCACGCCTATGGGGTAAGGGGATTGCAATAGTATACTTCCAAACAAAACTATTCACAACTTGAAGAATCTAGCTGATCTAAGATGGAGCCTTAGGTGAAGTCCCTTGCTGGGAGCAGATTGGCAGACTTCTCCTGGTTTACCAGTGTAGAAGTAAAGAAGCTTGAGCAAAGCCCCTTGCAGTAAGTGGCAGGTAGACAGAGCTCTTCAGATCACTAGCCAGTGATCTCTTTAGCTGGGCCCTTTAGCTGACTAGATAACAGCAGAGGAGGGGTTAAAAGCACCAGTCCCCTAGATTCCACAGGTGCCTGCACTCACAAGCTATTGTAGAGCAACTGGCAGCCTCTCTTAGTGATACTGTATGGATTCTCAGTGAACTTCCCCCTCAGTCAAAAGAGTTTTCACCGCACCAGTATAGATCCACACCAGGTGCAAAGTGAAGAGTTGTCTCAGAGAGTAAAGAGCCTCAGGTGCAAGCTAATGCTGAATCATGTTGAAGGTAGATAAGAAAATCCGGACAGCCGCACACCAGGAAGATATTGTCCAAAAATGTTTATTATAAACTCAGTAGCATATGGTATACAGGACACCGTGGCAAAAAAGTACAGGCAATCAACTAACGCATTTCGCACTTATGCTAAGTGCTATGAGTAAGCACTTAGCATAAGTGCGAAACGCGTTAGCTGATTGCCTGTACTTTTTTGCCACGGTGTCCTGTATACCATATGCTCCTGAGTTTATAATAAACATTTTTGGACAATATCTTCCAGGTGTGCGTATGTTTATTATAAACTCAGGAGCATATGGTATACAGGACACTGTGGCAAAAAAGTACAGGCAATCCGCTAACACGTTTCGCACCTATGCTAAGTGCTATGAGTAAGCACTTAGCATAAGTGCGAAATGCATTAGCTGATTGCCTGTACTTTTTTGCCACGGTGTCCTGTATACCATATGCTCCTGAGTTTATAATAAACATTTTTGGACAATATCTTCCTGGTGTGCGGCTGTCCGGATTTTCTCATCTACCTTCTCCCTCAGTCAGCTTAGAAAAACCAGGGCCACAATTCAGTTCCGGTTTCAGGCCCCCCGGGTCACCCACCTGAGGCTTCTTGGCAGCAGGTGCTAGAGAGGCAGCAGCCTCTCCCCCAGCTGGTGCAATCCTCTATGGGAAGGACACCAAGCTCATGTGACCTTTGCATTCCCTTGTCTTTGCATTCATATTCATGCTGCTCATTTGCGTAGCTCCCATCTATGTTCTGGAAAGCTCTAGTAGTTTCCAGAAGGCAGGAGGAGCCCAGGCAAACTTAACAGCACCAGAACATCATGCTCAGTCCTGACAAGTAAATTGCATCAGTCTGTTAGGCAGCATGCTAGAAGATAAATTTGCCTCTAGCCCCCCGTTAGGAGGAGAAGCAAATAAGTAATTCATCTAGATAAAGGAAGGCCCGTAGACGTGGTGTGTCTGGATTTTGCAAAAGGATTTGACACAGTTCCCCATAAACGTTTAGTGTACAAAGTAAGGTCCGATGGCATGGACCATAGGGTGAGTACATGGATTGAAAACTGGCTACAAGAGGGGGTTCAGAGGGTGGTGATAAATGGGGAGTACTCGGAATGGTTAGGGGTGGGTAGTGTGGTCCCTCAGGGTTCTGTGCTGGGACCAATCCTATTTAATTTGTTCATAAATGACCTGGAGGATGGGGTAAACAGTTCAATCTCAGTATTTGCGGACGATACTAAGCTAAGCAGGGTAATAACTTCTCAGCAGGATGTGGAAACCTTGCATGAAGATCTGAACAAATTAATGGGGTGGGCAACTACATGGCAAATTAGGTTTAATGTATAAAAATGTAAAATAATGCATTTGGGTGGCAAAAATATGAATGCAATCTATACACTGGAGGGAGAACCTCTGGGGGAACCTAGGATGGAAAAGGACCTGGGGGTCCTAGTAGATGATAGGCTCAGCAATGGCATGCAATGCCAAGCTGCTGCTAACAAAGCAAACAGAATATTGGCATGCATTAAAAAGGGGATTAACTCCAGAGATGGAACAATAATTCTCCCGCTCTACAAGACTCTGGTTCGGCCACACCTAGAGTATGCTGTCCAGTTCTGGGCACCAGTCGTCAGGAAGGATGTACTGGAAATGAAGCGAGTACAAAGAAGGGCAACAAAGCTAATAAAGGGTCTGGAGGATATTAGTTATGAAGAAAGGTTGCGAGCACTGAACTTTTTCTCTCTGGAGAAGAGACGCTTGAGAGGAGACATGATTTCAATATACAAATACCATACTGGTGACCCCACAATAGGGATAAAACTTTTTCACGGGAGTTTAACAAGACACATAGCCACTAAATAAAATTAGAAGAAAAAGAGGTTTAACCATAAACTACGTAGAGGGTTCTTTACTATAAGAGCGGCAAGGATGTGGAATTCTCTTCCACAGGCGGTGGTCTCAGGGGGGGGCATTGATAGTTTTAGAAAACTGTTAGATAAGCACCTGGGGGATGATGGACGTGTGAGGGTGCGTGACGTATGATGTAGTGGACGGGCTCTGCTCACGCAATGCTTCCAGCGGCGGGAGACACCAGCAGACGCTGACCTGCTGAACCGCTGGAGAGGCTCATGGGAGGTTACCGATGCTTATCGGTTGCAGTGAGACCCGGGTAAAATCCCCGAGCGCGGGGGGGGGGGCAAGTCGGCGATAGAGCGGAGGAGTGGTGGACGCCCAGCAGCTGCGTCAATTACTTGGCCAGGTTGACCGATTCAGTACCCCTGATAGGCTGGCTGGAGACCTTGTGAGTGTACCGGCGGTGGGGGGTGAGCAGACGATCCCCCTGTCCCTCTCAGAAAAATTGGAGACATAGAGGGTAATCCGGAGCGGAGGAGGAGGTTGAGGTGGTAAGACCCCTGGGCTGAAATGATGCAGTATTAACAGTTAAGAGGAAGGCTGCAATTATGGCTGTGTGAAAGGGATATTAAGGACAGTAAAGGAGGAGAGATCCCAGGAAGGTAGAACGGGGACATTGCCATTCTGAATTGCCGAAAGATCTTTCTCTGACTATGTAGCAGCAAATGCACTTTGAAATGGCCCCAGGCAAACCACATAATAAGGCACAGAGTGTTACTCCCTGTTCCTCCCCCACATCAGTAGCTGCAAAGACGGCAGGGAAGCCAGCAACAAAACCTCTAAGACCTCCAGCAAAATCCCCTCAAGTAGGAGTATCAATAGACAGCGATAGAACTGGTATAAGATATTATGAATGCTATCAAGACAAGCAGTGAGACTCTTACCATTAAAATTGATGCTCTAGCAGTTGATGTCAGCTTAATAAGGCATGAGTTTGATAAAATACAGCAAAAAATGTCAGAAATGGAAATCTGTGTTGTAAAGGTGGAGGATAAATTAAAAACAGAAAGTAGAGAATGGCACATATTAAAAAAACAAATCACGGCATTACAGAACAGAGCTATTGACACAGAAAGCCGTTTGAGAAGAAATAACATCCAGATTGATCCAGAACTACAGAGCCAGGATAAAATCAGATGTACAATATGAAAATGTGAAATAGTGATGAAGAGTACATCAAGAGAGTTTACTAGAGTTCGTTCATGTTTATCCATCTGTCTGGGTTGTGAGAGTTGGAAGAACAGCAGCATGTAATGTAAAGTACTGTGAACTATATACATTATACCTATCTGTGCAGCAGGTGGTGCTGTAGTGTTATAGTGTGTTATCTATGGTAATGTAATGAGAGAAAGTGTTTGCTTTCCTCACTGTATGCTTCTTTTTCATGTCCCCATAATGTAAAGACATGCATTGCAATTCTCCAAAAAAAGTAAAGCTGTATGCTGCATACAAGAAGCTTCCAGCGCATTATTTCAATACTCTGACAACAGGTTATGCCCCCAGCAGGCACCCAGGCACTAGAGGATACTGCAAAATCAGTGAGTACTGTATACAAGCTGCTGAAACATGGCAAGTGGTTCAGATGTGAAGGTTGCAATAGCAAAGCTGAACAATGCCAATTAACAGCTGTGGAAGTTGAAGCTAGAAATGCTTTTTAGCATGGATGACTTGTGGGGGGCGTGGCCTGACGCTGCATGGAGTAGGACGTGTGTGCTCTGAGCTCCGTCCATTACTCCTTTTAAACTACACCCTGCAGTACACAAAATCCAGCATCCACCTGGAAAACCTGCCTGGGGACTCTCCACACACCCTGACTAACCTCTGGAGGCCTTCAGCCACACGGCGGCCCGAACGGAGCGGCGTTCTCCCACGCAGCGGCCCCCGCATTCAGGAAAGTCCCCGGCTCCGGCCCACTCCCGGAGCCCGCGGCCATCTTGGTACACCCGCAGCGGCCGCCACAGTCAGGATATCTTTTCGCCTAACAGATATGCTAGCAGACGACTTTGGTCGTTTTCTTTTCTTTAAGGGCTTTATAGGCAACACCCAATGCACATTTGCAAATATATACTGTCCGAATCAGAATCAACCAACCTTTTTCTCACAAATCCTCACTAAACTATCACAATTTGTCAAAGGTATTATTGTCCTTGCTGGTGACATAAACATGCCCCTCGACCCTACAATGGATACGTCCCAGGGCCGATCAAACATATCGTTTAAACGATTAGCTTTTGTTAAAAAAAGACTCATAGATCATCAATTAATAGATGTCTGGCGCCTGCTCCACCCTAAGGACAAAGACTACTCACACTTCTCTGCGACACACCAGTCTTACTCTAGAATAGATAATATATTTCTGGACCACTTCCATCTTCCTCTCCTCAAATCTACACATATAGGAACCGCAACTTTATCTGACCATGCACCTGTGACAACGCGCATGACCATGCCCACCTTAACCCGTAGCACCAATAACTGGAAACTTAATGATTCCCTTCTCTCTAATCAAACTGAAGTCTCCATGTTGGCCTCTCACTTGACACATTACTTTAAAGAGAACTTACCTTCTGTAACTTCCCCATCTATTGTATGGGAAGCTCATAAGGCCACTATACGAAGACGATTCATTGAGCTTGGTGCAAGGAAAAAAAGGGAGCATGGTCACCAAATTGCACAGGTACTGCAACAAATAACTGACCTTGATAAACAACATAAACTTTCACTACACAGTGCTCATCTCAAAGCCCTCACGCTTAAACGTGAAGAACTGAAAAACCTTCTAGACTTAGACACTAAAAAGAAACTTCATCGCATATCACAGAAATTCTATGAATGGGGCAATAAACCAAGCAAATTACTTGCTAGATCCCTTAAGGCTACACAAACTAAGTATTTTATTCCTAAAATTAAACTTCCAACGGGGGAGCTTGTTCATGCAACTCCACATATTGCCAAAGCCTTTAGGGAATTCTACGCAGATTTATATAATGTTACAAATGGTTTATCTTCTTTGTCCTCATCAGAGAGGCGCTCTCGCATGCTCTCCTATTTGAGGGCGGCAAACTCCCCTAAACTGTCTAGGTCAGCCCTTAGGGAGATGGAAGCAGATTTTTCAGTTGAAGAATTCCAGACCGCTTTAAAATCCTCCCCTTCAGGTAAAGCTCCCGGCCCTGACGGGTTCACTATTCTTTATTACAAAACATTCCAGGACATCTTACTTCCCCGCCTCACGGCCTACGCTAACTCAATTTCCTAATCTTCAGGTTTATGCCCAGAATCCCTTTCAGCACATATTACTGTTATACCTAAACCCGGTAAAGACCCCACTCTTTGCAGCAGCTACAGGCCAATTTCTTTAATAAATACTGACATTAAACTATTTGCCAAGGTGATGGCCAACCGCATACTTCCTCTACTGCCCAATTGGATCTCGGCAGATCAAACAGGTTTCATACCACATAGAGAGGCTAAAGATAACTCCTTACGGACTATTTCCTTAATCCAGTATGTTCAAAGATGTGCCCAGCCCACCCTGCTTCTTTCCACTGATGCTGAAAAAGCATTCGATAGGGTGGACTGGGACTATCTTAAGATGACCTTACGTCACTTTGGATTGGGCCCAAAGATGTTTCTCTGCATCTCTTCACTTTATTCTGCCCCCTCTGCGCAAATTCGCATAAATGGCTCGTTAAGTGATCCCTTCACCTTGCATAATGGCACTAGGCAGGGATGCCCTCTCTCCCCCCTTCTTTTTGCTATCACTTTAGAGCCCTTCCTAGCCACAATTAGACGCAATATAAATATACGAGGTATCCAAGTAGGTGCCAGAACTCACAAATATGCCGCCTATGCCGACAACATACTCTTCTTTATCCAACAACCACGTATCTCTCTACCTAACTTAATGTCAGCATTCTCTAAACTTTAAAATAAACCTTTCCAAATCTGAAATTTTAAACATTAACCTCCCCAGGTCAGAAGCGGCCTCTTTGAAACCCTTTTTTCCATTCAGATGGGAACAGACTCACATGAAATACTTGGGTATATACCCTACACCTAAACTGCACTCACTTTTTAAGTATAATTACATCCCGCTGTTAAATAACATCAGAGAGGACCTAAGAAAATGGGCTAATCTATCACACTCATGGTTGGGGAAAATAAACATAATCAAAATGAACATTCTCCCTCGCATATTATTTATTTTTCAGATGATCCCACTGGGTGTACCTATAGGGTTCTTCACTATTCTGCAAGCGATGATCTCCCGCTTTGCGTGGAAGAACAGCCGCCCCAGAATATCTAGAGACGTTCTTTTTCGCTCCAAGTGTTCTGGGGGTCTGGCACTCCCAAATTTTAAGTCTTATTACCATGCTGTCATACTGTCTAGATTGGCAGACTGGAAATATTCTGTTAATTCAAAACTATGGGTACAACTAGAATACTCTCTGAGTGGTGTAGATCTTTCTGTTGCCCCCTGGTTACCCCGAGCTTTTAGGAATATTACCCACACTGTTTCAGCACTCACCACGTCCACATTGGATATCTGGGATGCCATGCACAGGAAATTTTCCTGGAACTATGACTCTCCTCTGATGCTTCTTCTTAACCACCACTATTCCTACCAGGTCTATTGGACCCAGGATTTAAATCCTGGTCTCCAGGAGAACCTCTTCTGTTGCATCACGTCTTAAATGCCAATGTAATTAAACCTCTTCCGGGGATCCTCTGCTCTAAACCTATCACATTTATGGATAAGTGGAGATATTATCAATTGCAACGCTTTATACGATCCCTTCCCCACCCATTACGAGGCTTACAGGATCTAAATAGCATAGAAGAAATACTCCACCCAAAAGACCCCCCTCTGCATGGTATCTCATTATTTTACAAAGCTCTTACTGATCTTTCTAATCCTACATACCCACACTTCCTGGTTAAATGGGAGTTAGATTTAGACTTTCCCCTCACAGACACTCTGAAAGATAAAGTCTTACAACTCGCTCATGTCTCCTCACTCGCTTCAAAAATGGCAGAAGTCAACTACAAACTACTTTCCAGATGGTACTATACCCCAGTTAAAATGCACCAAATGTTCCCCGACAGCTCCCCATTGTGCTGGAGGAGATGCGGGAACGAAGCCACACATGCTCATATTTGGTGGCACTGCCCATTCATTCGGCCCTACTGGACCAATGTTCTTAATCTTATATTACAGATTACAGACATCAATCTCCCTCTTGATCCTTGGACCGTCCTCTTTCATGCTACTAAAGAAACAATTGGTACCTATAAACGTTCACTCCTTCCTCATTTACTGAATACTGCCAAGGCCCTAATCCCTACTCTGTGGGGTCAACCCACAATCCCGTCTGTAAAAAATTGGTTACATAAGATCTCAGAGGTTCATCATTTGGAGGACATAACTCACAGCATTAGAGGTACTTCCCAGAGACACACTTTAACTTGGGCACCCTGGATAAAGTTCACATCCTCATCCCACTATAAGGAAATCATAACACAACCCGTATGAGCTTACATTTTTAACCATTGTATAGGACCCTTATGACTTAATTTCAGAGATTTCTCCTCTCCTGACTGTGGTTTATCCTACCTCCACATACTTTCATACTTATTGGTAATGTTACACTAAAGTATGACGACATGCATGCCAACCCTCCCCCCCTCCCCCCCTCTTTATCCCACTCTTTAACCTCTCTTCCATTCTTACCTCCATATCTTCTTTTCCCTCACTTTTTCCTTCTATCTGTCTCTCGTTCTGTCTTCTTTTTCCAACTACTTACTCTATTTAGTTGCTATCTTATTTCTTGATTGTCTATTATGCTCACATAAGTTATAAGCCTCTGTTTAGTCTATGGTTTTTTTGTCCATTCATCCTTTTATGCACTTACAGTGGCATTTATTTAAATGTTGCATTATGTTGAGATTAGGTGCACAACGCACCTTCTGTATTTCGCTCAGAAGATTGTTTATAATATGTTATTTGTTTATCTTATCTTTCTTTTGTAAAAATTCTTTAATAAACAATTATTAAACCAAAAAAAGCATGGATGACTTGTGGCAAGTGCTGAATACAGACAGACCCACAAACGGAGAGACGGAGGAATGGGACAGGAAGGATAGGCAGGCAAAAGCGACTATAAGCTTGCTAGTGGAAGAACAGAGAAAACAGCCAAAGGTATGTGGACTTAATTACAAAAATTGTATGAGCACTCAAGTCTAAACAGCAAGCTTTTTCTACTAAGAAAGCAGAGCCTGTTTTCACTGTAAAGGACCAGTCACTTATAAAAGGACTGTTCTATTTAAAAGCCGAGCAGTGAAAGCTAGAGCTATCCACAAAAGAAAGAGTCAAAGCAGCCACAAAGGAAACTGAAGACACATCATGGAGTGGCACCTTCAAAATGACACGTGGCTGGTGCATAGACACAAGTGAGACAAGCCACATGACTAACGATGAAACCTTCTTCACAAACATTAATTAAAAAGGTTAAGTACAGCGCTGCGCTGAAAGTAAACTAAGACAGCAGCCAACACACCCGGGACTCAGGATCAAAATAACAACAAAAAATTCAAAGTGTGGCGCTAATTGCTCTGTGAATATATGGTAAATAAATATGAAAATCCTAAAAATAAAGTAAGCTGAAAACAAGCATTTCAGTGTGAACAAGGAAGATGCCACGTGAACATGTGTAACAGTGGCTAGTGAACAAAATAATACATATATGTGTTCAATACAAATCAGAAACGATATTGTATATAAAGACCATATCACAATGGATAAAATATAAGTCTATGATAACAGTGCATAGGTGATGAAGAGCAGGTGCTTCTTGAACATGCAGATGGATTATTTAGACCCAGCAAACTGGCAGATAGATGGACCATGGGAGATCAAAGGTGCACAGAAGGTTGAAATCTGTGCCAGGACCATCACCACAAACTATGGAGGCTTACCAGAAGTAGTGGCCTGAAATAGCATACGCCATACAGGTCAAAAAGGCTTGATGACCAACAGGTCTGGATGTTTTATCTGGTCAGATGTCATCACCACACAAGACGGGGGGGAGAAATATTCAGCACGGCTTCCTCATTAATGAATGTACCACCATAAGCCAAGCGAAAGATTCGTGTTGCATGTGAGGGATGAAAACACTCACATAGCGTGATAACGTTTAAACTTGGATTTATTAAAAATTAATCAATAAAAAACAAACTCACATTTTCAGAAGATAAAAGATAAAATGTAAATCGTGTAGCGGCAGTCGTGAGGGGTCCACCTGACATGTTTCAACTAAAAAAGTCGTCTTCTGGGGTGGAAGGGGGTGGACATAGAAAGACATAGAAAAACTGCCAAAATGTGAAGCCAATAGATGGAGAAAGGCAGCAGAAGAAGAATTAAAGTCACTTCAACAAAATAAAACCTGGACACTCACAGAGCTCCCTCCTAACTGCAAAACTATAAGAAGTAAGTGGACTTTCAAAGTAAAGTCAGATGCAGAAGGGAGTATCCACAAATAGAAAGCCAGACTAGTTGCCAAGGGTTACTCCCAGAAATTTGGTGAAAATTGCGATTAAACAGTTGCTCCCGGGATAAAGAACTCCACCATCAGAGCGCTTCTTAGCATTGCAGCCAGGGAGGGCATGCGAGTGAAACACCTAGACGTTAAAACTGCTTTCCTATATGAGACATTACGGAAGATCTCTACATGGAGCAACCACCAGTTCAGAAGAGCATCAGTATGAAGCAGTAGACTTGCTACCCAACATGTATCGCAGAGCAAATGGTAAGCTGCTATACGTTGCCACTGTGACAAGACCAGGCATAGCTATAACAATAGGCATACTATGCAGGAAAGTTTCAGCTCTCTGTCAGCGTGACTCGAACGCAGTAAAAAGAGTGATGCAGTACCTCAAAGGAACAATCCAGATGAAATTACGTTTACCAGCAACATCACATACAAAACTGGTCAGATCTGTGGATGCTGATTGGGCCGGGGACTGCACAGACTGCAAATCCACAAGTATATTCATCTTCCAGTATGGGGAAGGAACCATAAGTTGGTTTAGTCGAAAGCTAACAACTGTTGCTCTATCTCTAACTGAAGCAGTGTACGTTGCAGTAGCACACGCATGTCAAGAAGCGATATGGATTCGTCAACTTTTTGTGGACGTTGGGATAGACATGTCAAAACTAATTTCCATTTTTGAAGACAGCCAGGGAAGTATAAAGCTTACATAATCAGAAAAGGTCAATCCCAGGACCAAACACATTGACGTCAAATATCATCTACTGAGGGATAATCAAGAGGAAGGTGTTATTGACATTCAATACTGCCATCAGAGGAGATGACTGCCGATGCACTCACCAAACCTTTATTGAAGGAACGTCATAGTCATATCCAGAAGAAGCTGAATGTAATTTGACAAAGTACATGCTGTTTAGAAGGGGTGTTGGAAGAACAACAGCATGTGATGTAAAGTACTGTGAACTATATACTGTATGCATTATACCTATCTGTGCAGCAGGTGACGCTGTAGTGTTATAGTGTGTTAGCTATGGTAATGTAATGAGAGGAAGTGTTTGCTTTCCTCACTGTTCTCTTGTATGCTTCGTCCTGTTCCTGTCCCCATGATGTAAAGACATGCATTGTAATCCTCCATAAAAGTAAACCTGTATACAAGAAGCTTCCAGTGCATTATTTCAATACTCTGACAACAGGGAGCATGACTCAAGTAAAGGCACCATGTGTATAATAGTGACCCTGTACAAAGTGACTAGCATAGCCTAGAGGAATCCACCCTGGGGTAGGCCTTTCATCTGACCCTTACTTGGCGCCCAACAAGGAGGGAAACATCGAGGACCACCCTATCACCCATTGTGTTCCGCAACAAAGAGTTCTAAAAGTATGTCAAATGCGATGTCAGATGTCATGGAAATCTTTGTGAAGTTACAGTAAAGTGTGGAAAATTAATTTTATATATGGACATTCTTTTATTCTTAACCACTTGCCGACCGCCTCACGCCTATATACGTGAGCAGAATGGCACAGGCAGGCAAAATCACGTACCATTCGGACCCCCCCCCGGTGCCAGCGGCGGTCGGCATTTGTCTGGGAGCGATCAGAAATGAGGGGGAGGCCATCCGATCATGGCCCCCCCTCGCGATCGCTCCCAGCCAATGAGAAACATCCCCGGCCTCTGTATAGTACACAGAGGCAGAGGATGTGATGTCATCTCTCCTCGGCTCGGCAGTTTCCGTTCCGGCGCCAAGGAGAGAAGACATCTGAGTAAATGTAAAACACACACACAGTAGAACATGCCAGGCATACATTACACCCCCGATCCCCCCCGATCGCCCCCCGATCCCCCCCCAATCACCCCTCCCCCCTCCCTGTCACACTGACACCAAGCAGGTTTTTTTTTTTTTTCCTGATTACTGCATGGTGTCAGTTTGTGACAGTTAGAAGTGGTAGGGCAGTTAGGTTTAGCCCCCTGTAGGTCTAGGGTACCCCCCTAACCCCCCCTAATAAAGTTTTAACCCCTTGATCACCCCCCCGTCACCAGTGTCGCTAAGCGATCATTTTTCTGATCGCTGTATTAGTGTCATGGTTCCGCTAGTTAGGGACGTAAATATTAAGGTTCGCCGTCAGCGTTTTATAGCGACAGGGACCCCCATATACTATCTAATAAATGTTTTAACCCCTTGATTGCCCCCTAGTTAACCCTTTCACCACTGATCGCCGTATAACCGTTACGGGTGACGCTGGTTAGTTCGTTTACTTTTTATAGTGTCAGGGCACCCACCGTTTATTACCGAATAAAGGTTTAGCCCCCTGATCGCCCGGCGGTGATATGCGTCGCCCCAGGCAGCGTCAGATTAGCGCCAGTACCGCTAACACCCACGCACGCAGCATACGCCTCCCTTAGTGGTATAGTATCTGAACGGATCAATATCTGATCCGATCAGATCTATACTAGCGTCCCCAGCAGTTTAGGGTTCCCAAAAACGCAGTGTTAGCGGGATCAGCAAAGATACCTGCTAGCACCTGCGTTTTGCCCCTCCGCCCGTCCCAGCCCACCCAAGTGCAGTATCGATCTATCACTATCACTTACAAAACACTAAACGCATAACTGCAGCGTTCGCAGAGTCAGGCCTGATCCCTGCAATCGCTAACAGTTTTTTTGGTAGCGTTTTGGTGAACTGGCAAGCACCAGCCCCAGGCAGCGTCAGGTTAGTGCCAGTAGCGCTAACACCCACGCATGCACCGTACACCTCCCTTAGTGGTACAGTATCTGATCGGATCAATATCTGATCCGATCAGATCTATACTAGCGTCCCCAGCAGTTTAGGGTTCCCAAAAACGCAGTGTTAGCGGGATCGCCCCAGATACCTGCTAGCACCTGCATTTTGCCCCTCCGCCCGATCGATCGATCACTGTCACTTACAAAACACTAAACGCATAACTGCAGCGTTCGCAGAGTCAGGCCTGATCCCTGCGATTGCTAACAGTTTTTTTGTAGCGTTTTGGTGAACTGGCAAGCACCAGCAGCCTAGTACACCCAAGTCGTAGTCAAACCAGCACTGCAGTAACACTTGGTGACGTGGCGAGTCCCATAAGTGCAGCTGCCACCAAGAAGACAAACACAGGCCCGTCGTGCCCATAATGCCCTTCCTGCTGCATTCGCCAATCCTAATTGGGAACCCACCACTTCTGCAGCACCCGTACTTCCCCCATTCACATTCCCAACCAAATACAGTCGGCTGCATGAGAGGCATTTTTATGTCCTCCCGAGTACCCCTACCAAACAAACCCCCCAAAAAAGATGTCGTGTCTGCAGCTAGCGCGGATATAGGCGTGACACCCGCTATTATTGTCCCTCCTGTCCTGACAATCCTGGTCTTTGCATTGGTGAATGTTTTGAATGCTACCATTCACTAGTTGAGTATTAGCGTAGGGTAGAGCATTGCACAGACTAGGCACACTTTCACAGGGTCTCCCAAGATGCCATTGCATTTTGAGAGACCCGAACCTGGAACCGGTTACAGTTATAAAAGTTACAGTTACAAAAAAAGTGTAAAAAAAAAAAAAAAAACACAAACAAAAATATAAAATAAAAAAAAATAGTTGTCGTTTTATTGTTCTCTCTCTCTCTATTCTCTCTCTATTGTTCTGCTCTTTTTTACTGTATTCTATTCTGCAATGTTTTATTGTTATTATGTTTTATCATGTTTGCTTTTCAGGTATGCAATTTTTTATACTTTACTGTTTACTGTGTTGTATTGTTAACCATTTTTTTGTCTTCAGGTACGCCATTCACGACTTTGAGTGGTTATACCAGAATGATGCCTGCAGGTTTAGGTATCATCTTGGTATCATTCTTTTCAGCCAGCGGTCGGCTTTCATGTAAAAGCAATCCTAGCAGCTAATTAGCCTCTAGAGTGCTTTTACAAGCAGTGGGAGGGAATGCCCCCCCCACTGTCTTCCGTGTTTTTCTCTGGCTCTCCTGTCTCAACAGGGAACCTGAGAATGCAGCCGGTGATTCAGCCAGCTGACCATAGAGCTGATCAGAGACCAGAGTGGCTCCAAACATCTCTATGGCCTAAGAAACCAGAAGCTACGAGCATTTTATGACTTAGAAAAAAAAATAAAAATAAAAAGCACCCCTGTCCCCCCTGCTCTCGCGCTACGGCGAACGCAAGCGTCGGTCTGGCGTCAAATGTAAACAGCAATTGCACCATGCATGTGAGGTATCACCACGAAGGTCAGATCGAGGGCAGTAAGTTTAGCAGTAGACCTCCTCTGTAAATCTAAAGTGGTAACCTGTAAAGGCTTTTAAAAGCTTTTAAAAATGTATTCATTTTGATGCCACTGCACGTTTGTGCGCAATTTTAAAGCATGTCATGCTTGGTATCCATGTACTCGGCCTAAGATCATCTTTTTCATTTCATTAAACATTTGGGCAATATAGTGTGTTTTAGTGCATTAAAATTTTAAAAAGTGTGTTTTTTCCACAAAAAATGCGTTTGAAAAATCGCTGCGCAAATACTGTGTAAAAAAAAAAATGAAACACCCACCATTTTAATCTGTAGGGCATTTGCTTTAAAAAAATATATAATGTTTGGGGGTTCAAAGTAATTTTCTTGCAAAAAAAAATAATTTTTTCATGTAATCAAAAAGTGTCAGAAAGGGCTTTGTCTTCAAGTGGTTAGAAGAGTGGGTGATGTGTGACATAAGCTTCCAAATGTTGTGCATAAAATGCCAAGACAGTTCAAACCCCTCCCCCAAATGACCCCATTTTGGAAAGTAGACACCCCAAGCTATTTGCTGAGAGGCATGTCGAGTCCATGGAATATTTTATATTGTGACACAAGTTGCGGGAAAGAGACAAATTTTTTTTTTTTTTTGCACAAAGTTGTCACTAAATGATATATTGCTCAAACATGCCATGGGGATATGTGAAATTACACCCCAAAATAAATTCTGTTGCTTCTCCTGAGTATGGGGATACCACATGTGTGGGACTTTTTGGGAGCCTAGCCGCGCATGGGACCCCGAAAACCAAGCACCGCCTTCAGGCTTTCTAAGGGCGTACATTTTTGATTTCACTCTTCACTGCCTATCACAGTTTCGGAGGCCATGGAATGCCCAGGTGGCACAAAACCCCCCCAAATGACCCCATTTTGGAAAGTAGACACCCCAAGCTATTTGCTGAGAGGTATAGTGAGTATTTTGTAGACCTCACTTTTTGTCACAAAGTTTTGAAAATTGAAAAAAGAAAAAAAAAAAATTTTTCTGGTCTTTCTTCATTTTCAAAAACAAATGAGAGCTGCAAAATACTCACCATGCCTCTCAGCAAATAGCTTGGGGTGTCTACTTTCCAAAATGAAGTCATTTGGGGGGGGGGGGGGTTTGTGCCATTTTGGCATTTTATGGCCTTCAAAACTGTGATAGGTAGTGAGGAGTGAAATCAAAAATTTATGCCCTTAGAAATCCTGAAGGCGGTGCTTGGTTTTCGGGGCCCCGTACGCGGCTAGGCTGCCAAAAAGTCCCACAGATGTGGTTTCCCCGTACTCAGGAGAAGCAGCTAAATGTATTTTGGGGTGCAATTCCACATATGCCCATGGCCTGTGTGAGCAATATATCATTTAGTGACAACTTTTTGTAATTTTTTTTTTTTTGTCATTATTCAATCACTTGGGACAAAAAAAATAAATATTCAATGGGCTCAACATGCCTCTCAGCAATTTCCTTGGGGTGTCTACTTTCCAAAATGGGGTCATTTGGGGGGGTTTGTACTGCCCTGCCATTTTAGCACCTCAAGAAATGACATAGGCAGTCATAAACTAAAAGCTGTGTAAATTCCAGAAAATGTACCCTAGTTTGTAGACGCTATAACTTTTGCGCAAACTAATAAATATACGCTTATTGAAATTTTTTTTACCAAAGACATGTGGCCGAATACATTTTGGCCTAAATGTATGACTAAAATTGAGTTTATTGGATTTTTTTTATAACAAAAAGTAGAAAATATCATTTTTTTTCAAAATTTTCGGTCTTTTTCCGTTTATAGCGCAAAAAATAAAAACGGCAGAGGTGATCAAATACCATAAAAAGAAAGCTCTATTTGTGGGAAAAAAAGGACGCAAATTTCGTTTGAGTACAGCATTGCATGACCGCGCAATTAGCAGTTAAAGCAATGCAGTGCCGAATTGTAAAAAGTGCTCTGGTCAGGAAGGGGGTAAAACCTTCCGGGGCTGAAGTGGTTAAAGTGTAAGTTCACCTTTATAGAAAATCTGTAAAGTGAACTTACACTGGACCTCCTCCCCATCGCACCCGCAGTACCTGAGGCCGGCGATCTCCCGCACTGACACGTTGTATAGCCGCTTTACCAGTCCGGGATTTGAAATCCCTGCGGCTTTCTCTCTTCTCCAGCACTGACAGTGGGTTCTAATTGGTCGGTGCCGCCCATGTGACGGCACCGACCAATCAGAATGCCTCCTATCTGTACCTTTACGAGGTACATTTAAGATTAACCACCTCAATACAGGGCACTTACACCCCCTTGCTGCCCAAGCCAATTTTCAGCTTTCAGCGCTGGCGCTGTTTAAATTACAATTGCGCGGTCATGCTACACTGTACTCAAACAGAATTTTTATCATTTTGTTCCCACAAATAGAGCTTTCTTTTGGTGGTATTTGATCACCTCCGTGTTTATTTGTTGTTAAATGAATAAAAAAAGACCTAAAATTTTGAAAAAAATGTTTCTGTTTCTGAATAGACTCCCTCCAGAGGTGGTTCTGGACAGCTCAGTAGATTGCTTTAAGAAAGGCCTGGATACTTTCCTAATGACCCGTACACACGGTCGGATTTTCCGACACACAAAGTTGGAGAGTAGGAGATAAAATTTTCCGACAGCAACGGAAATTCCGATCGTGTGTACACAAATCCGACGGACAAAGTGCCACGCATGCTCAGAATAAATAAAGAGATGAAAGCTATTGGCCACTGCCCCGTTTAAAGTCCCGACGTACGTGTTTTACGTCACCGCGTTCAGAACGATCAGATTTTCCGTCAACTTTGTGTGACCGTGTGTATGCAAGACAAGTTTGAGCCAACATCCGTCAGAAAAAATCCATGGATTTTGTTGTCGGAATGTCCGAACAAAGTCCGACCGTGTGTACGCTATATAAATGTACATAATATAACTGGGTACTGACATTTATAGGTAAAGTTGATCCAGGGAAAATCCGATTGCCTCTCTGGGATCAGGAAGGAATTTTTTCCCCTGCTGTAGCAAATTGGAGCATGCTCTGCTGGGGTTTTTTGCCTTCCTCTGGATCAACTCTGGGTATAGTATTGGGTATATTGGATTGTACGATTTTTTTTTTTTTTTATGGTTGAACTGGATGGACTTGTGTCTTTTTTCAACCTGACTAACTATGTAACTATGTTATATAATTTTGTGCATAAGTACGTTTTCTCTTTCTCTAATGGGCACTGATAAGGCGGCACTGACGGCACTGATAAGGCCGCACCAATGAGGTGGCACCAATGAGGTGGCACTGACGATGGGCACTGATAGGCAGCACTGATGGGCACTGGTAGGCGGCACTGATGGGTGGCACTGATATGCAGCACTGATGGACATTGATAGGCGGCACTGATGGGCACTCATGGGTGGCACTGGTGGGCACTGATGGGCACTAAAAGGCTGCACTGATGGGTACTTAAAGGTGGCACTGAATAGTCGGCACTGCTGGGCACTGATACGTGGCTCTGATGGGCACTGATATGCAGCACTGATAGATGGCATTGTTAGGCATCACTGATGGCACTCATGGGCATCTGCAGAACTTTTTTCAAGGGGGGCATCATTTTAGGGTCACCC
Source organism: Lithobates clamitans (assembly GCA_037952925.1). Lineage (NCBI taxonomy): Eukaryota > Metazoa > Chordata > Amphibia > Anura > Ranidae > Lithobates > Lithobates clamitans. The sequence continues at coordinate 3,125,530 of JBBGZY010000034.1, forward strand.
ATGCATCGCCCCTTTTCGACAATGTCATTATCACATCGTCATGGTCAGAGACAGCAGGCATAGTACAGTCCCTGGGATAAGTAATGGGTAATGGCCGACAGGCCCTCTTACCAGACCCAGCAAAACTACAGCAGTGATCCCTCACCGATCGCTCACTCTGGGTTCCCCGGGGGCAATTTTTGGTCAGTAGGGTAGCATGTCTGTACCCTGGCAGTGGCTCAGTCTTTCTCTCTCTGGTGGCGCTGGGCAGTGTAGCTCTCTCTGGTGGCGCTGGGTAGAGTGGCTCTCTCTCTGGTGCTCGGTAGCATGGCTCTCTCTCTCTGGCGCTAGGTAGCGTAGCTCTCTCTCTGGCGCTGGGTAGCGTGGCTCTCTCTCTGGCAGCTCTGGGTAGCATAGCTCTCTCTCTGGCACTTGTAGCGTGGCTCTCTCTATGGTGGCACTGGGTAGCGTGGCTCTCTCTGGTGGCGCTAGGTAGCGTGGCTCTCTCTGGTGGCGCTGGGAGGCGTGGCTCTCTCTCTGGTGAAACTGGGCAGCGTGACTCTCTCTCTGGGTTCTGCCCAGCACACGCCTCTTTCTTTGTCCTGTAGTACTCACTCCCTCAGCTTTTTTCCAGGCTGCAGTCTCTCAATCTCTCTCTTGATCGAGCTGTAGCCTCCTTCCTGTGAAAAATGGAGCCACCAATCTTCAGGACTACATGTCCCATGATGCTCTCCTCTCCTAGTCTCCTTTGATTGGCCCTCAGTTATGGCCAATGGGGAAGGAACAGAGCGGGCAGGAAGCTGAGCGGGGAACCTGGTGAGAGCCACCGTCTCGTCTCCCTGACAGGAGAAAGGAAGACGAGCGGGGAAAACCTCTGACAGCCCGCAGCCTGCCTTTCTCCTGACACAGCGCTGCCGAGTTCTCTGCTGGACTGAGCAGGGAAAAGATCCCGCAGTAACACTACACTGATGGGGGAGTTTGACAGCACTTGATGGTGTCACCCCGCTGGCTACACCCCCATAGCGACGCCACTGTGCTGAATGTGCCTATCCGATCCGATCCCTGATTCCAGGGGGGGGCACTTCACCCCCCTTGCCCCTACCTGCGGACACCCACGATGGCACTGGCAGGCATTCAGGATGGGCACTGATTGGCATTTCCCTGGTGGTCTAGGTTGACATACCTGGTGGTCCAGTGTGGTGGCCCTCCCTGGTGGTCTTGGCAGCATCCTGGTGGTCCTGGGTGGGCATATGAGGGGGGCTGCGCTGATAAACAATCAGCACAGACCCCCCTGTCAGGGGAGCAGCCGATCTGCTCTCCTCTACTCGTGTCTGTCAGACGCAAGTGAGGAAAAGCCAATCAATGACTCTTCCTGTTTACATCTTGATCAGCCATGATTGGACACGGCTGATCACGTGGTAAAGAGCCTCTGTCTTTACCGAGATCAGTGTAGCGGTGTGTCAGACAGACACACCGCACCATCGATCGCAGCTATTCATGCCCCCACGGGCGCGCAAGAGCAGTCATTCTGGGAGGCCGTCATATGACGGCCTCCCAGAACGAGAGCCACACCGCCCAGCCATCATTTGACGGCCGGTGGGCGGGAAGCGGTTAAATATTAAGACCTAGGCCGGGGATGTCAAGAGAGGGCCCCTGGCCAGGAGTATGACACAATATAGCAGAGGGTTCCATCAACAACAGGTGGGTAGTTGTCCTATCCAGGAATAAGTAGGGCAGGGACATGTGCAACTTTGCACCAACATCTAGCCAATCGTAGCCACCTTAAAGTAGCTCGGACACATAGAACACAATTTTCTGCTTTGTTTACTAGCGGTGACCTTTGCTCTACCGTGTAGTAAAACACCAGTTACCACACTAGTGTGAATTGGCCCTAACTATTAAAAAAATATACAGAATACAAATATTGACATGTTAAAGGTCAGCAGACCAGCTGCAGGCGTATTTAACCACTTATGGACCGCCCGCCGTCGTTATACGTCGGTACTTTGAAGAGGGATATCGTTGTTATGGCAGCAGCTAGCTACCATTACCCTGGTAACTTCTTCTTCAGCGGGCGGTCTGCTTTCAGATAAAAGTGGTCTCTGTGGCGGATTCGCTGCAAAATCACTTTTATCAGCAGCGGTAGAGGGCCCCCCACCGCCGCGGTCCGGTGCCCTCCGCCGCTTACCAGAGCCGACGTAAGTGCCGTTTGCGTCCTTCTCCCTGTTAGGTATGGAGATGAGTGAAGGGAGGATGGTCCCCACCTGTCTCCATACAACTGCAGGGCGGAAGTGACATCAAAATGTCACTTCCGCCCATAGCTTTTAAAGAGACTTTTTTTTTCTTCAATCGACATCATTTTTTTTTTTCAAACGATATTTTTTTTTTTATTATTGCATTTTAGTGTAAATAGGAGATCTGAGGTCTTTTTAACCCCAGATCTCATATTTAAGAGGTCCTGTCATGCTTTTTTCTATTACAAGAGATGTTTATATTCCTTGAAATTGGAATAAAAGTGACACAATTTTTTTTAAAGAACAGTATGAAAATAAAATATAAAAGGTAAAATAAATAAGAAAAAAACATTTTTAAACGCACCCTGCCCCGCTGAGATTGCGCGCAGAAGCAAATGCATACATGAGCAGCGCCCGGATATGAAAACAGTGTTCAAACCACACATGTGAGGTATCATCGCCGATAAATCTAGCCCTAGACCTTCTCTGTAACTCAAGACATGCAACCTGTAGAATTTTTTAAACATCGCCTATTTTTAAGGGTAAAAGTTTGTCGTCATTCCACGAGCGGCCGCAATTTTGTAGCGTGACATGTTGGGTATCAATTTACTTGGTGTAACATTATCTTTAATAATATAAAAAAATTGGGCTAACTTTACTGTTGTCTTATTTTTTAATTCAAAAAAGTGTATTTTTTCCAGAAAAAGTGCACTTGTAAGACCACTGCGCAAATACGGTGTGACAGAAAGTATTGCAACAGCCACCATTTTATTCTCTAGGGTATTAGAAAAAAAATATATAATGTTTGGGGGTTCTAAGTAATTTTCTAGCAAAAAAAACTGTTTTTAACTTGTAAACACCAAATCTCAGAAAGAGGCTTAGGGCTGAAGTGGTTAATAAACACTCTTCTCTGTATGTAACCCTATCACCACTATACTCTGTACAGTATATGTACATTTCATTGTTTACAAATGATTAAAGTCTATTAGCATAATTTCCAGTGATGACAGGGGGGACAACCTTCGACATGTTTGTAGACTTCTTCAGAGGACAAAAAAAAGTCTTTATCTATAATTCCATATTAGGGCGTGGTTTACACTACGTCAGTGGCAGCTGGTGCTTAATAATTCGGGGGGGGGGGGGGCAGCAAACCAACGCGAGACGAGGCCACTGCACTGCTGCGATGGCAAAGTCTAAAGACTATGCCTGCAACTTTGCCCTGTGACTTCCTATCCCACTTGATCTAACTTAGATGCTCTTTAGGAGCCTGTACAAAGTGTGAAATCGCACCCGTGTCAGAACAAAGTAGTGCAGAAACCTTTTCTAAAGTCGGAGCCACCTTTCTAGTATCAGTTAAAGCGGAGTTCCAACTACAATCACTATTTTTTTTTTTTTTTTTTAAAACCTTTCAGAAGCTGTTAATATAGCATTATAACACTGACATTTTTCGTAAAATTTGTCCCCCGATGTCTGGTTTTATCTCAGAAATGTACTTTGATAAACCTTTGCTGGCCAAAGGCCAAAGGTTCAGCCTATCATTTATGTTGTATTCCAATCAATTTGACTATCATATTAGCTATGTTGCCATTTGTTATTGATTGTTTATTTCATTTCCCCTGGCTTTGATTCTCCAATGGAGTGATGACAGGGTTAACCATATGCTGTTTTTTTAGGAGTGGAGGTGGCTGAAGCTGAGGATGGAGAGGTTCTTCCCAATCAAGTTCTCATGCTACTGTGATGTCATTTATGGGGGGGAGGGGTGTCTCTCCACTGAGCAGACCTCGGAGTGCTCTCTAGACAGCAGCTGTTTGGACACTCTGACACTGCTTTTCCCTTTGGAGCACTTTTGTGTTGCTTGATCAAGGTCCAAGCAGTACTAAACTTGGACCTTGAACAAGGGGATACCCTGAAAGCTTGTCCTGATAATTTTGATCTATGGGGAAATAAAAAAGTTGCCGAAAGGTAACTTTACACTGCAGGACTTCGCTGCAACTGCGAGTCAAGTGGCATGTCTGTTAAAACTCTGCATGCTGAATCAAAATTGCCATGTCTGCAAAGCAAAGCATTGTGCAGTGTACAGCCCTGTCAGACTGTAAGATTAGAATTTGGTTGGGTGGCCCAGGGTGCAGTAAGGCCACGGCTCACATACATGTTTTTTACCACCCCCAAGCTGCCCATGTGACAGAGCCCTTATTGCGTGACTAATTTAAAAGTACTTAGTATGGTATCTACTACTGTCATAAAAATTCTGCATCTAAAAGTTCAATTATTTGTATATGTGTTGTTGGTATCAATTTAATAACAAAGTATAGTAAATCCTTTAAACTTCTATACACTCAAACACCTAACTTACAGTACATTTCAATTATGACCCCGTTATGGAGGGATGGAGGGATAGCAGCGATGGCCTGTGAAAAAGGCATCTTCATATTTAAATATTCATTGACATGTGAGTTGCAGGTTTGCTGTCATGAAGAACTCCCAGTGCAGATGCTATTCCACATTACCAGGGGTGTAGGATAGCCTGTGCACTGGCTTACAGCTGTGGTTCCTCCTGCCAAACTCTACATTACTACTGTGACCTTTACATCACTATTGTGTCCTGCAGTAAATAGGGGTCATCAGGGCGAACAGCAGCCAGTGAGAGGACATGCCAGGAGGTGTCAGTATCAGCAGGAGAAGCTGTTTAACAGGTTTAAGAGACAGAAATTTCAGCTTACTATATATATATATATATATATATATATATATATATATATATAATCCTTTCACAGGCTATGGGAAATTACATTTTTCTCCCCCTAATCACTTGAAAACACAGCAATAAAGTATGGCATTTGATGTTCCAATCCTACTGTATCTTCTAATTGTCTCTAACTTTTTACACTGACAGGGCAGACTTGAAGTTTAAGTTGCATTGCAAATAACTGGCAGCAAAGCTGGCCATATTCATATAAAAGTACCTCATTTAGACCAATTCTAGAGAATGCTAGTAGAAATTAGCAAATAAATGAAACAACTGATTACATGTATTGGGTATTTCCCTCTAGCATTCTCTAGAATTGTTACAATGTAGAGTACCTCTTGTTATACAACATATGTAAAGTATTTCCTCAGCTCCAGCTAGAGGCCAAAATGTATTATTTTACTACTGTCCATAATATAATAAATTGCTCAGAAGAGAAAATAGCCGAAAGGGTCCATGCACACAAAAATCGCTGCTTCTTTAATAACATAAGTCCTGGCCAGCTTGACAATGAGGTAAACTGCTTTTGTGTAGTTAGCATCATCATGCGTTTGACACAGTTCCCAAAACACAGATAATGTGTAAGGTAAAGTCTACAGGCTTAGAAAAATTAGTTTGTAAATTGACTGAAAACTGGCTAAAAGACTGTATTCAGAGAGTAGTGGTTAATGATTAATACTCTGAATGGTCTAAGGTTTAGTGGTGTACTCCAAGGTTAAGTGTTGAGACCCTTGGGTTGGGTACGTGTCCAAAGACACTCAGTTCATAAAATATATATCCACTGCATTGCAATCCAGCCAAGCCTATACCTGACAGTAGGCCATGCCTGGAGTACGTGTTCAAAGACACTTTTAGGCAGGTTATTCAGTGAGGTGCAGTTCATAAAATAAATATCCGCTGCATTGTAGTGCAGCCAAGCCTTTACCTGACTGTAAGCCATTCCTGGAGTACGTGTTCAAAGACACTTTCAGGCAGGTGACTCAGTGATGTGCAGTTCATAAAATATATATCCACTGCATTGTAGTCCAGCCAAGCCTATACCTGACAGTAGGCCATTCCTGGAGTACGTGTTCAAAGACACTTTCAGGCAGGTGACTCAGTGAGCTGCAGTTCATTTAATATATATATATATATATATATATATATATATATATATATATATATATATATATATATATATATACAGGCTTGTATATATATATAGTCTAGCCCCAGCCTATACCTGACAGCCCAATTTTTCTGCCCCTGTTTAACAGGGGCGTGTAATTACAATTTTTGCTGTAATATTTTGCAGCAGGGCTCATTCCTGCGCTCAACAAGAGTATCTGTGAGGGGTTGCAGTGTTGTGGCACCACCACCACTGCCTAAGGCCCAATTTTTCTGCCCCTGTTTAACAAGGGCATGTAATTACAATTTTTAATAAAATATTTACCAGCAGGGCTCGTTCCTGCATTTAACAAGATTATCTGTGAGGGTTTGCTGTGTTGTGGCACCATCACCACTGCACAAGACCCAATTTTAACAGGGGCGTGTAATTACAATTTTTGATCCACTATTTCACAGCAGGACCCGTTCCTGCGCCCACCAAGAGTAACTGTGAGGGCTTACAGTGTTCTGGTATCACCAACACCTAAGGCCCAAATTTCCGCAGAGTGTATAGGGCAGGCCGTATAGTATAAAAAGGCGGTCCTCTATTTTCAAAAATCAGACTTACAAACAGAGGGAGACAACAGGAATTGAGAGGAAATCTACCCCTAGGAAGGGAAATTCTCTCCTGTAAGAGTTAATATGGGAAAAAGGCGTCTCCTCCACTGATTTATCACCAATCCTTGTTTCCCTTAAAAACCCCACATTTTCAAAATCCAATTGTCATTGGGACAGAAAGTGAGGTGAAATCTTCTGAACAGGGGCACAGGCAGCAAAACAAATTAAAGAATATGGAGGAGAGATGGGTTTGCTTTAAGAGCATATTAAATAAGGGCATTAGCCAATGTATCCCATTGGGTAATACATTTAAAAGAGCCAACAAAAATCCTGGATGGCTTAACTCCAATGTAAAAATGCATATAAAAGCAAAGGAGAAGGCCTTCAAAAAATACAAGGTTGAGGGATCATCCTCAGCATTCAGACTTTATAAAGAATGCAACAAGAAATATAAGGGTGCAATTAGGACGGCTAAGATAGAACATGAAAGACACATAGCGGAGGAGAGCAAAAAAAATCCCAAGAAATTCTTTAAGTATGTAAACAGTAAACAAGGGAGGACAGACCATATTGGCCCCATAAAGAATCAGGAAGGACCTCTGGTTACAAAGGATGGGGAGATGGCGAAGGTATTGAATTTATTCTTCTCCTCAGTCTTCACGAGTGAATCGGGGGGCTTCAGTAACCAAAACTGCAGTGTTTATCCTCATGACACAACACAGGAAGCACCTCCATGGTTAACAGAGGACAGAATTAAAATTAGACTTGAGAAACTTAACATTAATAAATCATCGGGACCAGATGGCTTGCATCCGAGTGTACTTAGGGAACTCAGTCAAGTGATTGCCAGACCGTTGTTCCTAATTTTTACAGACAGTCTATTGACTGGAATGGTACCAGCTGATTGGAGAAAAGCCAATGTAGCACCAATATTTAAAAAGGGCCCAAAATACATCCCTGGGAATTACAGACCAGTTAGCCTAACATCAATAGTATGTAAACTCTTGGAAGGGATGATAAGGGACTATATACAAGATTTTAGTAATAAGAACGATATCATTAGCAGTAATCAGCATGGATTCATGAAGAATCGTTCTTGCCAAACCAATCTATTAACCTTCTATGAGGAGGTGAGTTGCCATCTAGATAAAGGAAGGCCCGTAGATGTGGTGTATCTGGATTTTTCAAAAGCATTTGACACAGTTCCCCATAAACGTTTACTGTACAAAATAAGGTCCGTTGGCACCATAGGGTGAGTATATGGATTGAAAACTGGCTACAAGGGCGAGTTCAGAGGATGGTGATAAATGGGGAGTACTCAGAATGGTCAGGGGTGGGTAGTGGGGTTCCCCAGGGTTCTGTGCTGGGACCAATCCTATTTAATTTGTTTATAAACGACCTGGAGGATGGGATATACAGTTCAATCTCTGTATTTGCAGACGATACTAAGCTAAGCAGGGCAATAACTTCTCCGCAGGATGTGGAAACCTTGCAAAAAGACCTGAACAAATTAATGGGGTGGGCAACTACATGGTAAATGAGGTTCAATGTAGAAAAATGTAAAATAATGCATTTGGGTGGCAAAAATATGAATGCAATCCATACACTGGGGGGAGAACCTCTGGGGGAATCTAGGATGGAAAAGGACCTGGGGGTCCTAGTAGATGATAGGCTCAGCAATGGCATGCAATGCCAAGCTGCTGCTAATAAAGCAAACAGAATATTGGCATGCATTAAAAGGGGGATCAACGCAAGAGATAAAACGATAATTCTCCCACTCTACAAGGCTCTGGTCCGGCCGCACCTGGAGTATGCTGTCCAGTTCTGGGCACCAGTCCTCAGGAAGGATGTACTGGAAATGGAGCGAGTAGAAAGAAGGGCAACAAAGCCAATAAAGGGTCTGGAGGATCTTAGTTATGAGGAAAGGTTGCAAGCACTGAACTTATTCTCTCTGGAGAAGAGACGCTTGAGAGGGGATATGATTTCAATTTACAAATACTGTACTGGTGACCCCACAATAGGGATAAAACTTTTTCGCAGAAGAGAGTTTAATAAGACTCGTGGCCACTCATTACAATTAGAAGAAAAGAGGTTTAACCTTAAACTACGTAGAGGGTTCTTTACTGTAAGAGCGGCAAGGATGTGGAATTCCCTTCCACAGGCGGTGGTCTCAGCGGGGAGCAATGATAGCTTCAAGAAACTATTAGATAATCACCTGAATGACCGCAACATACAGGGATATACAATGTAATACCGACACATAATCACACACATAGGTTGGACTTGATGGACTTGTGTCTTTTTTCAACCTCACCTACTATGTAACTATGTAACTATGTAAATGTTACAGGGGTGATAACCCTTCCCTATGTTTTCCAAAAAGCTTTAAAATAGATTTGTTGGTTGGAGCTACACTTACAAAATGTACCTGTTCCAAATTACAAACAGATTCTACATAAGAACAAACCTACAGTCCCTGTCTTCTTTGGGCCGCCTGTATACTGCTGTTCAGAGTACATAGGGCCTGGGGGCCCCACGCTTTTCTTTTTTCAATTTTGGTGCGGGGTTCCCGTTAATATCCATACAAGATCCAAAGGGCCTGGTAATGGGCTGGGGGGCTACTCACGCCGTTTTTCTCAATAATTTTCATCCATATTGCCGGGACCTGACATTACATTACAACCACAAGCAGTTTTAAATTACTTTTATTCCTTTAGAAATGTCATTTTGTGCAGGGACTGTTCTAAATACGGGAAAAATGCGCCACTTTACAGGCATACTTTGGACACCGCCCAGGTACGATATTTAAAGGAATATTTCACTATTCTTTTTTCATTTTAAACATCATTAAAATCACTGCTCCCGAAAATACGTCTGTTTTTAAAACTTTTTTTCCACTGATACATGTCCCGTGGGGCAGGACCCTTTTTAGGACAATAATTTGCATATTAGCCTTTAAAATTCGCACTTTTGATTTCTCACGTTCGAGTCCCATAGACTTTAACGGTGTTCGAATGTTTGCGCGAACTTTCGGTCCGTTCGCATGTTCTGGATGTGAACTGAACCGGGGGGTGTACGGCCCATCCCTAATAATAAACAAATTAAATGTGACTTTTCCTTTTGGGCTAGGTGAAAAACTCTGTTTGCTACTATTACATGCACTGCAGTACATGGAAAAGAAAGGCAGATGTTCTGATTGACAAAACTGTGAATGTATAATTAGACTTAGAAAGTCAGGTCAATCTGATTAGAACTGCTGTCTTGGACCCTGTGGACTTCCAGACAATAAAGGCTGCAGTCAAAAAGGTAGTGGTAGAGAGTTGGGATGAGCCCACAGTTCAAGTCGAAAGTAAGTTAGTCTCAAACATCGGGGTGTTCGCCAGTTTACCGAATCTGAAACATTATGGGGCGTTCGGGAGAAATTCAAGTGCCGTGGAACGCCCCATAATGAACTGCGAGATCGCAATGCATTGATGTCCGATGATTGGCCAAAGCATGCACCTGACCTCGATGCTTTGGCCAATCACAGCGCGCTCTGCCGTGAGAGCCATGATTGGCCAAAGGCAGGGTGCCTTTGGCCAATCATGGCTCAGGGGGCTAAGTTCATGGCCTACACTATGTAAGGCTGCTTAAATAGCGGCCATACATAGTGTAATGAATGAGAGCATCAAAATGACATTTCTAAAGAAAAAAAAGGTCATTTAAAACTGCTTGCGGCAGTAATGTATTGTCGGATTCTGGCAATATACACAAAAATCATTGAAAAAACAAAATTTTTTAAAAAATGGCGTGGGGGTCCCTTCAGGTCTGGTATAGATTTTAAGGGGAACCCTGCACCAAAATTTAAGAAAAAATGGCATGGGGGTCCCCCACAATCAATGACAGATCCTTATCCGAGCATACAACCTGGCAGGCCACAGGAAAAGGGGGGACGAGAGAGCGCCCCCCTCCTGAACCGTACCAGGATACATGTTCTCAACACGGGGAGGATGCTTTGGGGTCCCTCCCCTTTTTGAGGGCATGTTGCCTGGTACGATTCAGGAGGGGGGGCGCTCTCTCATCCCCCTTTTCCTGCGGCCTGCCAGGTTGCGCGCTCGGATAAGGCTCTGGTTTGGATTTTGGGGGGACCCCCACACCATTTTTTTAAAATTTTGGTGCGGGTTCCCCTTAATATTCATACCAGACCCGAAGGGCCTGGTAATGGACTGGGGGGGAATCCACATTGTTTTTTTCAATGATTTTTATCTATATTATCGGGATCCAACAATACATTACAGCCATGAGCAGTTTTAATTGACATTTTTTCCTTTAGAAATGTCATTTTGCTGTGGTACTGTTATAAACATGGGAAAGGTGTGCCACTTTACAGGCAGACTAAGGACACTCCCACCAGGCACAATATTTAAAGGAATATTTCATTTTTATTGTTTCACTTTAAGCAGTATTAAAATCACTGCTTCTGAAAAAACAGCCATCTTTAAAACTTTTTTTTGCATTGATACATGTCCCCTCGGGCAGTACCCAGATCCCCATACACTTTTTATGGCAATAACTTGCATATAAGCCTTTAAAATTAGCACTTTTGGTTTTTCATGTTCATGTCACATAGACTTTAACGGTGTTCGCACCAATTTTTTGCATGTTCTGCTGCGAATCGAATCAGGGGGGTGTTCGGCTCATCCCTAGAAGAGAGGTGCTGGACGTGGGTTTTCAAGGGTTATCAAAATGTGGACAAAGTCATTACTTGAGCCCTATTGGTCTTTATTGTTCAAATGATTACAACAAGCAGGGCAAAGGTCAGCCAATGAATGACAGCCACAAACCCCCCTCCATCAGGGCTGAGTGAAATATTGGAATGTTAAACGTACTCAACAATACCCCTAAGCAAACTGATCTGCAGGCAGAGGATGTTATAGATAAGATGTAACAAAAATGGAGTGTAAACTGCGCTTATGGTATTTGTACATTAATTTGAGCACAAAGCAGCAAACATACTAAGTGAAAATACTGCACTAATGTCCAAATAAAAATATCAAAGTGTAATTGTGACAATCAATAAACTAAAAAAAATAACAAATTAAAGTGCTCAAGGGAATAAAAGTGCAGACCAATCGTGAGCAGTAGAAAAATAAATGTGGGGCTCCAATTACTCATATAATAGACAATATCCCATGTGCAGTAAATAAAATCTTCCACCAGGTGACACCAACGGAGGCTTAGCAGATCACGATGACCATCTAAATAAAGATAGGTCATAATAGGCATAACAACAATGTGGAAAAAGGCCTCCTCGTCAGTGCATGTTGTGTAAAGGAAGGCACCTCATTCAAAGATCCATTCCGATTTTGTACATTAAAGACATAAATGGAAACTCCTCACAGTGTAACCCATAAAAGCATTTATTTAGTAGTAAAAAATAAAACACTCAAATGTTGAAAGAAATGACAGCGCTTATCTGTATAAAAGTTCCGGCCGGTAACAACAAAGATGACTTCCCGCAACTTACGGTACCTCACAGCAGGCTCTGCCCACAGGTTTTTGAGTTTGATTGTCACAATTACACTTTGATATTTTTATTTGGACATTAGCACAGTATTTTCTTTTCCAGAAGATGTAATAGACAACAGTTAGTGCTGTGGTGTCTACAGTGAGGGTAGCAAGGGAGTTTCCTTGCTACTTTCACTGTGAATATCGGCAAACCAGTTGAACAGTAAAGACTTTAGACTCCTAATGATTTCTCGTTGTCCTATTACAAGAAAGGTTTCTGTGGCTGTGTTTATGGCATAGGCGTGCACACTGGGTGTGCTGGATGTGCCTGGGCACACCCTAATAACCCCGTTCGCATTAGCATTATTGCCGATTGAGATTGGAAAGCTCTCCCACTGAGCGACTCTGCTTATATGAGACATGTGGAAGCATTTCTCTCACTGTGAATCTGCAGGCAGGAAGGTCATGTGTTAGCAGGGAGATCAGAAAGATCTCCTCTCTGAATGGCAGAGTGCCTTAAAGTGGAGTTCCAATGGTTGTTCAGTTTATTAAAAGTCAGCAGTTACAAAAATTGTAGCTGCTGACTTTTAATAGACAGATACTCACCTGTCCCACGGTCCAGCGATGCGGCCACCCAATATCTCGCTCCTCTCCCCAGCCTCTCTGCAGCGCCGACATTGCAAGTGTGGGCACCTGGCTGTGTGCAGCGTCACAGCCAGGCGCGCACTGCGCATGCGCGAGACGCGCTGCCCTTGGTCAGTGGCCAAGCAATCTTCTGGGACCTGTGACGTGTCCCAGAGGATTGCAGGGAGGGAGGGGTCGCCTAGAGGGAAAGGAGGATTCACTTAGGCGGTCAGGCGACCAGACCAGGAAGTGGGAGCTGGGTACCTATCCAAACTAGGTACCGGCTCCCCCCCAAAAAGAATGACATGCCAATTGTGGCATGTCAGGGGTGAAGCGTACTTAAAGCAGAAGTTCTATATATGTGTGTGTATGTGTGTATATATATATATATATATATATATATAGATAGATATATATATATATAGATAGATATATATATATATATATATATATATATAGATAGATAGATAGATATAGTGACGGGGTGAGATAATGGATAATCGGTAAATTTTACCTCGCATGCATTCTATTGTAAGAGACTGAACCGGACAGGGTTTTTCCAGCCACTATGGCAGGCTTGGTTCCGGCCCAGATGTTGTGGTCCACTCGAGTCCACGCTCAGGTGGACTTTAAATGAGCAGGAAGAGAGCACAGCAGAACTCTGGCCTGGGACTCAGAAGGGAATCTGAGAGAGAGGAGCTCTGTTTGGATTTAAAAAGAAGGTTTGCTTTACCACATGTTTTGTGGGTGACGGGGACCAGCCTCACACCGTATAGAGAGGCATCTACTGTTTAGTTTAGCACCGAATGGCAAGGATTTACTTTATTGTTTTCTTGTTTGTTTTCATGACTTTGCAAACCTCTTCTAAATAAAGCTCGCAACGCTCCAGATTGTAAAGAAACTGCCTGCACGCTGACCTTAATTTCCAGAAAAGGTGATCCCCATGAGCCAATCTCCCACACGTGGTGGAGAATACGGGCAATTTCTAAAGATGGAGGAAATGTTAAAGGCTCTGCTACAGGCCAATGTAGCTCAGTGGAAAACCAACCGCCAAGTCGCAGAGGCCGCTGCAGCACAACAGGTGGCCCAGCAGGAGATGAACCGCCAAGTTGCAGAGGCCACTGCAGCGTAACAGGCGGCCCAGCAGGAGATTAACCTCCAAGTCGCAGAGGCTCTGGTGAAATTGAAAAGGGGGTTCACTCCTCCTGTGCTAGTGGAACCAAAATTGGTACGTGCCTCGCACTACCTCCAGAAGATGATACCTGCCCCTGATGTCGAGGCATACCTTGCAACTTTTGAGAGAGACGCTGTCCGTGAAGGATGGCCAAAAGAATAGTGGGCGGGTCTGTTGGCCACATTTCTGACAGGAGAACCTCAAAAGGCCTATTTTGATCTGGAACCGGATAAGGCCCAGGACTATGAGACTCTGAAGACAGAAATACTCGCACACTTGGGTGTCACCATGGCAGTGCAGGCCCAACATGTGCATCAGTGGACCTACTCCAGCAACAAGCCACCCCGTTCTCAAATGTTCGACGTGGTCCACCTCACCAGGAAGTGGTTGCAGCCAGAGACATTGACAGGCCCTCAGATCATGGAGCGTGTGGTAATGGACCGGTACCTGCATGCGCTCCCTGCTGCTCTAAGGAAGTGGGTCGGACAGGGGGACCCCAAAACTGCAACCTAATTGGTGGACCTAGTGGAGAGATACATTGCTACTGAGGACTTGGTGAACCCATCTACGGCCCACTTCGGTGTGTCGTCTAGGGCAGTGGTCCCCAACCTTTTTGGCACCGGGGACCGGCTGCATGGAAGAAAATTGTGCCAAGGCCCGGCAAGGGGGGGGGATGTACGCACACGTGGGGGGGTAGGCGAATTTCGCTGGCAATTTATCGGGGCAATAGCTGGTGTTCTGCTGTTGGTACTTCAATCATCACGGCACCGTGGTTGGTATGGTGTCAGAATGAATGAAGTTCATTATTCTATTGTAATATAAATGAAATAGTTCAACTCAAAATAATGCAGAATCAGTTGGAGCCCTGAGTGTGTCACTTTCCACGTCGCCTGCCACCAGATGAGGAATGCAACTTGCCGTGCTGCCTGCCACCAAATGAGGAATGCCACTTGCCATGTCACCTGCCTGTGCCACCAGATGAAGAATGCCACTTGCCACATCACCTGCCAGTGCCACCAGTTGAGGAATGCCACTTGCCACGTCACCTGCCTGTGCCACCAGATGAGAAATGCCACTTGCCATGCTGCCTGCCACCAAATGAGGAATGCCACTTGCCATGTCACCTGCCTGTGCCACCAGATGAGGAATGCCACTTACCACATCACCTGCCAGTGCCACCAGATCAGGATTTTCACTGCATTGGTGACACTGGTTCAGTGATCGTTCTTGAGTGAGGGCAGGAGAGCAGAGATGCGGGGTGGGCAGTGAGAGATGATGTCATCTCTCTGCTCCCCGCCTCACTTCCAACATTCTGTATGCTCTGAGGGCAGAAGAGCGGTAATGCTAGGCAGGCAGGGAGAGATGATGTCATCTCTCTGCTCCCCGCCGCACCGCCGACATTCCTCACGCTGTGAGGGCGGAAGAGCGGTGATGCTAGGAGAGAGATGTCATCTCTGCTCGCCAGCCCGCTTCTGTCATTTGCCCGCCCGCTTTCCTCACCGGTGCCTCAAAATGTCATGCCGCCTGCCATGGCCCGGCTTCAAAAAAGCTTAGGCCCGGTAGTGGGCTGCGGCCCGGGGGTTGACGACCCCTGGTCTAGGGGTGTAAGATTGCCCAGTAGTTCTGGTAAGACTGTTCAAGAGCATGGGGAAGTTAGATAAGACTGTTGTTACAGCTAATGAGACTGTGGGTCCCAGACCTGGAGACTGGCCAAAGAAGCCAGGAAGGCCTTTGGGACCGTTAAGAGGACTGGGGCAGAGCACATACAGTGTTTTCGTTGGCCTGCCTTTGGGCATATTGCTGCAAACTGTCCTATAAATGATGAACATATACAATGCGATTATGCTTATAAGAAAAGATACATATCTCTGTTTGCACAGGTCGCATGTACTGCATCATGTCAGAGTCGCATTGAAAAACAAATGTCTGTTATTTCAGTGGATGGAAAGCCACTCACAGCCCTGCTAGACTCTGGTAGTGTGGTGACCCTAGTCAGAAATAATTGTGTAAACTCCACAAAACTACACCCCAGTACTACCGGGGTCATTTTCATCCATGCGGACACTCGGGACTACCAGCCAGCGGTGGTTGAGGTTGATACCCCGTGGGGCAGTCTAACACATTCAGTGGGGGTGGTACCTTAACTGCTTCATGCAGCTTTAGTGGGGAGAGATTTTCCCTATTTTTGGAGTTTATGGGAGAGCAAAGGGAGGCTGGTAGATAGAGCTCCCCCTGCTGGGGAAGCACGGGAACTCTCACCAGACCCTTTTTGCCAAAGAGAAAAGGGCGCTGTTGGGGGGATCGAGGAGGCCGGAGATCCTCTTCCTTTCCCTGTCATGGCTAGGGAGCCGGAGGACCTGGAAGCTAGCTCCCAGCCCGAGGGTAAGGAACAGAAGAACATCTCTGACCCTGACAATGAGAGTAGCCAGAATATGGTACCTAACTTAGAGGTCAGGAGAGAGGATATCTGTACCAAGCAACTGCGAGATGTCACCCTCATGAGAGCCAGAGAAACGTTAAGATGATGGAACCAGTGGATCCTAACTTGGGGGTGTCTTTCCTCTACATGGCCCTTAAAAACTATTTATTGTATCAGGTGGTAAAATGTGGAGAGAACGAGGCAGAACAGCTACTGCTCCCCAAATCCTTCCGTAGGGTGGTGCTAAACCTGGCCCATGGTCATGTAATGAAGGGACATCTTGGTATCAAAAAGACCAGGGAGAGAATCACCCAGAGATTTTTCTGGCCTGGGTTATAAGCAGATGTCAGGGAGTACTGTGAATCGTGCCCCGAGTGCCAAATGGCAGCACCGTCGCCCCATTTTCGTAGTCCCCTTGTCCCTCTACCAATAATTGAGGTCCCTTTTGAGAGGATTGGCATGGACCTGGTGGGGCCGGCAGTGAATTCTTCCCGGGGTCACCAGCATATTTTGGTAATCCTGGACTATGCAACGCACTATCCTGAGGCCATACCCTTGCGTAAAAACCTCCGCTAAGGCTATCGCCAAGAATTTAGTCCAGGTGTTTAGTCGAGTGAGTATCCCAAAAGGGATCTTAACCGATCAGGGCACCCCATTTATGTTTAGGGTTACCAAGGAACTGTGTAAGTTATACAAAATCTCCCATCTCCATACCTCTGTCTACCACCCCCAAATGGATAGTCTTGTGGAAAGGTTTAATAAAAAGTTGAAAAATATGCTGAAAAAGGTGGTCGACAAAGATGGGAGAAATTGGGATTGGAAAGGTTCCACAGGCATCCACAGGCTATTCCCCCTTTAAGCTCTTGGGCCACCCCACATAGAAGCATCATAGAGCATGTCTCTTTGATGCAGGATCGAATCACAGATGTCCTGCCCTGGTAGGAGAACATATGGAGCGAGCCCAGGAGGCCCAGAGGAGGGTCTATGATCGGGGTGCCAAGGTCCGTACTTTCAGCCTCGGGGACAGAGTGTTGGTACTGGTTCCCAAGGTGGAAAGTAAGTTCCTAGCCAAGTGGCAGGGTCCCTTTGAGGTTGTCGAAAGGGTAGGGGAGGTAAACTACAAAGTCTACTAGCCAGGGAAAAGGAAACCACAACAAATTTTTCATGTGAATCTCTTAAAGCCCTGGAAGGAGAGAGAGACTTTACTGGCCGCATCCCTACCTCCAACAGATCAGGTACCGATGACACCTGACGTCCCCATAACGGATTCCCTGTCCGTCGCACAACAAAGTGACGTTAGGGCGTTTGTGTACAAAAATAGAGACTTTTTCTCCCTCTTACACGGACTGACCAAGGTGATCCAGCATGATATAGTGACGGAACCTGGGGTTTGCGTAAATGTAAAGCCATATAGAATCCCAGAGGCCACACGACAGGCAGTCATGAAGGAAATCAAAAATATGTTAGAGTTGGATGTAACAGAAGAGTCCCAGTGATTGGTCGAGCCCCATAGTGCTGGTCCCAAAACCTGATGGCACTATTAGATTTTGTAACGACTTTAGGAAACTCAACAGTGTGTCAAAGTTCGATGCATTCCCGATGCCTCGGGTCAACAAACTCATGGACAGGTTGGGACAGGCCCGCTATAAAACAACCCTAGAGCTAACGACAGGCTATTGGCAAATACCACTAACTGAATCGGCCAAGGAGAAGACTGCCATATGACGTCCAGCAGGATAACATGCCGCCGCCCGCATCACGGCGATCGGTGGAACGGTGCGTCAGCCTGACACACCGCTCCACCGAACTTGGTAAAGAGCCTCCGGCGGAGGCTCTTTACCACGTGATCAGTCGTGTCCAATCACGGCTGATCAAGATGTCAATAGGAAGAGCCGTTGATCGTCTTTTCCTCACTCATGTCTGACAGACGCAAGTAGAGGAAAGCCGATCGGCGGTTCTCCTGACAGGGGGGGTCTGCGCTGATTGTTTATAAGCGCAGCCCCCCCTCAGATCACCACACTGGACCACCAGGGATCGCCACTAGGACCACAGGGAAGGGGCAACATGTGGATGGCCAGGTATGTACCCCATGGCCATCCACATGTGCCCAATGTGCCCAATCTGTGCCAATCAGTGCCCACAAATGGGCACTGATTGGCACTGACATGTTTCAGGTCTGCCCAGCAATGCCACCAATCAGTTTATTCAGTGCCACCAATCAGTGTCATCAGTGCCACCTGTCAGTGCCCATCGGTGCCACCTGTCAGTCCCCATCTATGCCCATCAGTGCCCATCAGTGCCCACCTATCAGTGCCCATCAGTGCCACCTATCAGTGCCACCCATAAGTACCCATCAGTGCCACCCATAAGTACCAGTCAATGCCACCTACGAGTGGCCATCAGTGCCGCCTATGAGTGCCCATCGGTGCCACCTATGAGTGCCCATCAGTGCCGCATACCAGTGCCACCTATCAGTGCCCATCAGTGCCACCTATCAGTGCCCATCAGTGCCGCCTATCAGTGCCCATCATCAGTGCCCAGTGCCACCTCATCAGTGCCACCTCATTGGTGCCACCTCATCGGTGCCCATCAGTGCCGCCGTATCAGTGCCCATCGGTGCAGCCATATCAGTGCCCATCATTGAAGAAGAAAACATACTTATTTACAAAAAATTTTAACAGAAACAAAGAAAAACTTGTTTTTTAAAAAAAATGTCAGTCTTTTTTTATTTGTTGTGCAAAAAATAAGAACCGCAGAGGTGATCAAATACAACCAAAAGAAAGCTCTATTTGTGGGAACAAAATGATAAAAAATTTGTTTGGGTACAGTGTAGCATGACCACGCAATTGTCATTCAAATTGCAACAGCGCTGAAAGCTGAAAATTGGCCTGGGCAGGAAGGTGTCTAAGTGCCTGGTATTGAAGTGGTTAAACATGGCACCTCATGGCACAGAACTCTCTGAGGATCTGAAAAAAAGAATTTTTGCTCTACATAAAGATGGCCTAGGCTATAAGAAGATTTCCAAGATCCTGAAACTGAGCTGCAGCATGGTAGCCAAGACCATACAGCGATTTAACAGGACAGGTTCCACTCAGAACAAGCCTCACCATGGTCGACTAAAGAAGTTGCGTGCACGTGCTTAATGTCATATTTCCAAGGTTGTCTTTGGGAAATAGAGGTATGAGTGCTGGCAGCATTGCTGCAGAGGTTAAAGGGGTGGGGGGTCAGCCTGTCAGTGCTCATACCAGACGTCACACACTGCATGAAATTGGCCTGCATGGCTGTCTTACCAGAAGGAAGTCTCTTCTAAAGATGATGCACAATAAAGCCCACAAACAGTTTACTGAAGACAAACATACTAAGAACATGGATTACTGGAACCATGTCCTGTGGTCTGATGAGACCAAGATAAACTTATTTGGTTCAGATGGTGTCAAGCATGTGTGGCGACAACCAGGTGAGGAGTACAAAGACAAGTGTGTCTTGCCTACAGTCAAGCATGGTGGTGGGAGTGTCATGGTCTAGGGCTGGATGAGTGCTGCCAACACTGGGAAGCTACAGTTCACTGAGGGAACCATGAATGCCAACATGTACTGTGACATACTGTACTGAAGACGAGCATGATCCCCTCCGTTCAGAGACTGGGCCTCAGGGTAGTATTCGAACATGATAACGACCCCAAACACACCTCAAAGACGACCACTGCCTTGCTAAAGAAGCTGAAGGTAAAGGTGATGGACTGGCCAAGCATGTCTCCAGACCAAAACCCTAATTAGCATCTGTGGGGCATCCTCAAACAGAAGGTGGAGTAGTGGAAGGTCTCTAACTTCCACCATCTCTGTGATGTCGTCAAGAGGACTCCAGTGGCAACCTGTGAAGCTCTGGTGAACTCCATGCCTAAGAGGGTAAAGGCAGTGCTGGAAAATAACGGAGGCCACACAAAATATCGAAACTTTGGGCCCAATTTGGGCATTTTCACTTAGGGGTGCACTCAGTTTTGTTGCCAGCGGTTTAGACATTAATGGCCGTGTGTTGAGTTATTTTGAGGGGACAGCAAATTTACACTGTGATACAAGCTGTATACTCACTACTTTACATTGTAGCAAAGTGTCATTTCTTCAGTTTTCTCACATGAAAAGATATAATAAAATGTTTACAAAAATGTGAGGGGTGTACTCACTTTTGTGAGATACTGTATATCCATATGGTGTACAAATGAAGTGAAATAACAGTGCTCAAAAGAAGGTGCACTAAAATTGCAATAAATTCTGAAGGAATAGATAAAATCCTAAACGGCATATAAAAGTATATAAAAAAGTTTCCTTCATATGAAAGCAAAAAAGATAAGTAGTGTCCATATAAGGTGCAAAGTAGATAAGTGGCTGTATATTTAGAAGTGTCAACATAAAATGACAAAGTGCTGGTGCTGGTGACTAGGGATGAGCCGAACACCCCCCGGTTCGGTTCGCACCAGAACCCGCGAACGGACCGCAAGTTCGCACGAACGTTAGAACCCCATTGACGTCTATGGGACTCGAACGTTCGAAATCAAAAGTGCTCATTTTAAAGGCTAATTTGCATGGTATTGTCCTAAAAAGGGTGTGGGGACCCGGGTCCTACCCCAGGGGACATGTATCAATGCAAAAAAAACTTTTAAAAACGGCCGTTTTTTCGGGAGCAGTGATTTTAATGATGCTTAAAGTAAAAAAAAAAAAGTGAAATATTCCTTTAAATATCGTACCTGGGGGGTGTCTATAGTATGCCTGTAAAGTGACGCGTGTTTCCCATGTTTAGAACAGTCCCTGCACCAAATGTCATTTTTAAAGGAAAAAATCTCATTTAAAACTGCTTGCGGGTTTAATGTCATGTCGGGTCATGGCAATATGGATGAAAATCAGTGAGACAAACGGCATGGGTACCCGCCAGTCCATTACCAGGCCCTTTGGGTCTTGTATGGATATTAAGGGGAACCCCGCACCCAAATTAAAATAAGGAAAGGTCCCTATATACTCTGAACAGCAGTATACAGGCGGTGCAAACAAGACAGGGACTGTAGGTTTGTTGTTAAGTAGAATCTGTTTGTAATTTTGAACATTTTTAACCACTTGCCGACCGCCTCACGCCTATATACGTGAGCAGGTCGGCACGGGCAGGCAAAATCACGTACCTAGTACGTGATGCCTTCCCGCGGGCGGGGGGTCCGATCGGACCCCCCCCCGGTGCCCTGAGTGGTCGGCTCTCGTTCGCGGGCGATTAGGGGTCAGGGGGAGGCCATCCATTGATGGCCACCCCCTCCCGATCGCTCCCACGAATCGAATGCTTCCTCTCCCTCTGTAATGTAAACAGAGGGAGAGGAAGTGATGTCATCTCTCACGGAGCCGGTCTTTTTGATCCGACGCCGAGGAGAGAAGACATCCAAGTAAGTGCACCAACACCACACGTTCAGTAGAACACGCCAGGCACACATTTCACCCCCCTGTCACCCCCCGATCACCCCCCGATCACCCCCCTGTACCCACTGTCACTCTGACACCAATAGCAGTTTTTTTTTTTTTTTTGCATTGGTGTCAGTTTGTCAGTTATAAGTGTTAGGGCTGTTAGGGTAGCCCCCTTTAGGTCTAGGGTACCCCCCCTTAGGTCCAGGGTACCCCCTAACCCCCCCTAATAAAAGTTAACCCCTTGATTACCCCCCGTCACCAGTGTTGCTAAGCGATCGTTTTTCTGATCGCTGTATTAGTGACACAGGTGACGCTAGTTTAGGGAGGTAAGTATATAGGTTCGCTGTCAGTGTTTTATAGCGACAGGGACCCCCATATACTACCTGCTAAAGGTTTTAACCCCCTGATTGCCCCCTAGTTAACCCTTTCACCAGCGATCACCGTATAAGTGTTACGGGTGACGCTGGTTAGATAGTTTGTTTTTTGTAGTTTATTATAGTTTATTACAGTTTATTACAGTTTATTATAGTTTTAGGGCACCCGCCGTTTATTACCCTATAAAGGTTTAACCCCCTAATTGCCCGGCGGTGATAGAAGTTAAGTTTTTAGGATCAAATAAGGTCTGCGTCGCCCCAGGCAGCGTCAGGTTAGCGCCAGTACCGCTAAAACCCACGCACGCAGCATACACCTCCCTTAGTGCTATAGTATCTGATCGGATCAATATCTGATCCGATCAGATCTATACTCCCCAGAAGTTTAGGGTTCCCTGAAACGCAGTGTTAGCGGGATCAGCCCAGATACCTGCTAGCACCTGCGTTTTGCTCCTCGGCCCAGCCCAGCCCAGCCCACCCAAGTGCAGTATCGATCGATTACTGACACTTACAAAACACTAAGCACACATAACTGCAGCGGTCGCAGAGTCAGGCCTGATCCCTGCGATCGCTAACAGTTTTTTGGTAGCGTTTTGAATCAGTCGCTGACAGTCGGGAGCTTTTTTGCCTGTGAGTCTCACTAGTGTACCCCTAAATTTAGAGGCCAAAATGGTAAATCGAAGGTACACTAGTGAAGAGGCCTACAGGATTCTGAGCATGACAGATAGTGAAGAGGAAGTCACTCATCTGTCAGATTCAGGCTCAGAATACGACCCTGTAGAGGACAGCGGCTCCATGACAGATAGCTCTGACGACGGAGTTGTGGTCCCTGCTAAGGTCAGGCGTACCAGACCCCGAACTTATGCTGTCCTTGAAGTGCATGAACCGCAGGGCTCTCGTAGGGAGCAGAGAGGTACTAGCGCCGCTACTCCTTCTGGTGAACTGGCAAGCACCAGCGGCCTAGTACACCCTGGTCGTACATCCAGCACTGCAGTATCACGTGGTGACGTGGCGAGTCCCATAAGTGCAGTTCAAGCTGGCGAGGTGGCAAGCACTAGTAGTGTCCCGCTGCCACCAAGAAGACGAACACAGGCCCGTCGTGCCCATAGTGCCCTTCCTGCTGCATTGGCCAATCCGAATTGGGTACCCACCACTTCTGCAGCACCCTTACTTCCCCCTTTCACTGGCCAACCCGGAATTCAGGTGGAAACAGTTGACTTTATGCCACTGGATTTTTATTCGCTGTTTTTCACCGAAGATCTCTTTAGATCTATTGTGGACCAAAGCAATTTATACGCTGGTCAATACATCGCCACTATGCCCCAGTCCACCCTTGCCAGAGATTGGAGACCAATTACGGTCTCCGAATTTAAGATCTTTCTGGGCCTTTCCCTCCTCATGGGGTTGAATAAAAAGAGTGAGTTGCGGTCATATTGGTCCACTGACCCAATTTACCATTCACCCTTGTTCTCTGCTTCCATGGCCAGGGCACGATACGAGCAGATTTTGCGGTTCATGCACTTCAACGACAATGAACTCTGTCGTCCTCGTGGAGACCCTGAATACGATCGGCTCTACAAAATTCGGCCCCTCGTAAACCACTTCAACCAACGTTTTGCAGACTTGTTTACCCCCCATCAAGTTGTCTGCGTTGATGAGTCCCTGGTTAAATTTTCTGGCCGCTTGTCATTCAAACAGTACCTTCCCAGCAAGCGTGCCAGATACGGGGTCAAGATGTATAAGCTCTGTGACAGGGCCACAGGCTATACATGTAGATTTATGGTTTACGAGGGCAAAGATAGTCACGTAGAGCCGACAAACTGCCCTGACTACATAGGAAGCGCTGGCAAGATAGTGTGGGACTTGGTGTCACCCTTATTCGGAAAGGGGTACCACTTGTACGTGGACAATTATTATACGAGCGTGCCACTTTTTAGCCACCTTTTTGATCATCAGATTGGAGCATGTGGCACCGTGCGACCTAATCGCCGGGGCTTTCCCCAGCGGCTTGTAGATTCCCGTCTTAGGCTGGGGGAGAGAGCCTGCTTGAAGTATAATAATTTGCTCGCTATGAAGTGGAGGGATAAGAAGAATGTTTTCGTTCTCACCTCCCTTCATGCAGACACGATGGTCCAAATTCCTACGGCGACTGGTGTTGTGGAGAAACCCCTCTGTGTCCACGAATATAACCTTAATATGGGAGGGGTGGACCTCAACGACCAGTTGTTGGCGCCGTACCTAATTGCCCGTAAGGCCAGACGCTGGTACAAAAAAGTGTCTGTTTACTTATTTCAATTGGCTTTGCTGAATGCTTATGTGCTATACAGAGCTTCAGGACGGACTGGATCCTTCCTTAAATTCCAGGAAGAGATCGTCAGAGCCCTTCTGTATCCAGACGGTGCTCCACCTCACCATCCCCAACCAAATGCAGTAAGCCGGCTGCATGAGAGGCATTTTCTTTATGCCCTCCCGAGTACCCCTACCCAACAAACCCCCCAAAAAAGATGTCGTGTCTGCAGCAAGCGCGGATTTAGGCGTGACACCCGGTATTGTTGTCCCCTCTGTCCTGGCAAACCTGGTCTTTGCATTGGTGAATGTTTTGAACGCTACCACACACTAGTGGAGTATTAGCGTAGGGTACAGCACTGCACAGACTAGGCACACTTCCACAGGGTCTCCCAAGATGCTGTCGCATTTTGAGAGACCCAAACCTGGTAAAAGTTAAAAAAGTTAAAGTTACAAAAAAAAGTGTAAAAAAAACAAAAAAAAGTAAAAAAAAGAAAAAAACACAAAAAAAATATAAAATAAAAAAACCAAAAATAGTTGTTGTTTTATTGTTCTCTCTCTATTCTCTCTCTATTGTTCTGCATTCTATACTGCAATGTTTTATTGTTATGTTTTTATCATGTTTGCTTTATAGGTATGCAATTTTTTTATACTTTGTTTTTTTTATTGTTAACCACCTTTGTGTTTTCAGGTACGCCATTCAGCTGCAGAGCGGATTTATTTATCTTGACAGCAACAGCGTTTGCTCCCACGATACATAAAGCCGCGACTCCAGCGCTGTCGGAGGTGATTTCACCACCACAGTTACATACTTCAGCATATATGCCGAAGCGTGGGGGCAGCAGTGGGTGGAGGAGCGATTTGCTCCTGCCTTTTGCGGGAGGATGCCCCCATGCTTCGGCAAATATATATTTTTAGGTAGGCACAGGTTGCGTTAAATGTTTTATTTTTTACTATGTTTTTTTTGTATTTTGCTTTGCAGGTATGGTAAGTAATACTGTTATACTGTAATGTTACTTTGTTTTTTTGTTAACCATCATTTGCTTAGCAGGTACGCCATTCAGCTGCAGAGCGGATTTATTTATCTTGACAGCAACAGCGTTTGCTCCCACGATACATAAAGCCGCGACTCCAGCGCTGTCGGAGGTGATTTCACCACCACAGTTACATACTTCAGCATATATGCCGAAGCGTGGGGGCAGTAGTGGGTGGAGGAGCGATTTGCTCCTGCCTTTTGCGGGAGGATGCCCCCATGCTTCGGCATATATAAATGGTGCATGTATGCCCATCATTAGAAGTGGGTGGATGAAGGGAGGTATTCTAATGGTGGGCATACCCACCGATCAATATCTTTTTTTCGTTCAGCCCACAGGCTGCATGAAAAAAAAGTTTACAATGTATGCCCAACAAGGACCAGCAACGTACAGGTATGTTGCTGGACTTTGAGTGGTTATACCAGAATGATGCCTGCAGGTTTAGGTATCATCTTGGTATCATTCTTTTCAGCCAGTGGTCGGCTTTCTTGTAAAAGCAATCCTAGCGGCTAATTAGCCTCTAGACTGCTTTTACAAGCAGTGGGAGGGAATGCCCCCCCCCCCCCACACCGTCGTCCATGTTTTTCTCTGGCTCTCCTGTCCCAACAGGGAACTTGAGAATGCAGCCGGTGATTCAGCCAGCTGACCATAGAGCTGATCAGAGACCAGAATGGCTCCAAACATCTCTATGGCCTAAGAAACTGGAAGCTACAAGCATTTCATGACTTAGATTTCGCCGGATGTAAACAGCGCCATTGGGAAATTGGGAAAGCATTTTATCACACCGATCTTGGTGTGGTCAGATGCTTTGAGGGCAGAGGAGAGATCTAGGGTCTAATAGACCCCAATTTTTTCTAAAAAGAGTACCTGTCACTACCTATTGCTATCATGGGGGATATTTACATTCCCTGAGATAACAATAAAAATGATAAAAAAAAAAATAAAAATGAAAGGAACAGTTTAAAAATAAGATAAAAAAGCAAAAAAAATAATTAAAAAAAAAAAAAAAAAAAAAGCACCCCTGCCCCCCCCCCTGCTCTCGCACAAAGGCGAACGCAAGCGTCGGTCTGGCGTCAAATGTAAACAGCAATTGCACCATGCATGTGAGGTATCACCGCGAAGGTCAGATCGAGGGCAGTAATTTTAGCAGTAGACCTCCTCTGTAAATCTAAAGTGGTAACCTGTAAAGGCTTTTAAAGGCTTTTAAAAATGTATTTAGTTTGTCGCCACTGCACGTTTGTGCGCAATTTTAAAGCATGTCATGTTTGGTATCCATGTACTCGGCCTAAGATCATCTTTTTTATTTCATCAAACATTTTGACAAAATAGTGTGTTTTAGTGTATTAAAATTTAAAAAAGTGTGTTTTTTCCCCAAAAAATGCGTTTGAAAAATCGCTGCGCAAATACTGTGTGAAAAAAAAAAATTAAACACCCACCATTTTAATCTGTAGGGCATTTGCTTTAAAAAAATATATAATGTTTGGGGGTTCAAAGTAATTTTTTTGCAAAAAAAAATATTTTTTTCATGTAAACAATAAGTGTCAGAAAGGGCTTTGTCTTCAAGTGGTTAGAAGAGTGGGTGATGTGTGACATAAGCTTCTAGATGTTGTGCATAAAATGCCAGGACAGTTCAAAACCCCCCCAAATGACCCCATTTTGGAAAGTAGACACCCCAAGCTATTTGCTGAGAGGCATGTCGAGTCCATTGAATATTTTATATTGTGACACAAGTTGCGGGAAAAAGACAAATTTTTTTTTTTTTTTTTTTTTTTTGCACAAAGTTGTTACTAAATGATATATTGCTCAAACATGCCATGGAAATATGTGAAATTACACCCCAAAATACATTCTGTTGCTTCTCCTGAGTACGGGGATACCACATGTGTGAGACTTTTTGGGAGCCTAGCCGCGTACGGGACCCCAAAAACCAAGCCCCGCCTTCAGGCTTTCTAAGGGCGTAAATTTTTGATTTCACTCTTCACTGCCTATCACAGTTTCGGAGGCCATGGAATGCCCAGATGGCACAACCCCCCCCCAAATGACCCCATTTTGGAAAATAGACACCCAAAGCTATTTGCTGAGAGGTATAGTGAGTATTTTGCAGACCTCACTTTTTTTCACAAAGTTTTGAAAATTGAAAAAAGAAAAAAAAAATACGTTTTTCTTGCCTTTCTTCATTTTCAAAAACAAATGAGAGCTGCAAAATACTCACCATGCCTCTCAGCAAATAGCTTGGGGTGTCTACTTTCCAAAATGGGGTCATTTGGGGGGGGTTTGTGCCATCTTGGCATTTTATGGCCTTCAAAACTGTGATAGGTAGTGAGGAGTAAAATCAAAAATGTATGCCCTTAGAAATCCTGAAGGCGGTGCTTGGTTTTCGGGGCCCCGTACGCGGCTAGGCTCCCAAAAAGTCCCACACATGTGGTATCCCCGTACTCAGGAGAAGCAGCAGAATATATTTTGGGGTGTAATTCCACATATGCCCATGGCATGTTTGAACAATATATCATTTAGTGACAACTTTGTGCAAAAAAAAAAAAAAAAAAAAAAAATTGTCACTTTCCCGCAACTTGTGTCAAAATATAAAATATTCCATGGACTCAACATGCCTCTCAGCAAATAGCTTGGGGTGTCTACTTTCCAAAATGGGGTCAATTGGGGGGGTTTGTGCCATCTGGGCATTTTATGGCCTTCAAAAATGTGATAGGTAGTGGGGAGTGAAATTACAACTTTACACCCTTAGAAATCCTGAAGGCGGTGCTGGGTTTTCGGGGCCCCGTACGCAGCTAGGCTCCCAAAAAGTCCCACACATGTGGTATCCCCGTACTCAGGAGAATCAGCAGAATGTATTTTGGGGTGCAATTCCACATATGCCCATGGCCTGTGTGAGCAATATATCATTTAGTGACAACTTTGTGCAAAAAAAAAAAAAAATTCTCACATTCCCGCAACTTGTGTCAAAAAATAAAATATTCCATGGACTCAACATGCCTCTCAGCAAATAGCTTGGGGTGTCTACTTTCCAAAATGGGGTCATTTGGGGGGGTTTTGTGCCATCTTGGCATTTTATGGCCTTCAAAACTGTGATAGGTAGTGAGAAGTGAAATCAAAAATTTATGCCCTTAGAAATCCTGAAGGCGGTGCTTGGTTTTCGGGGCCCCGTACGCGGCTAGGCTCCCAAAAAGTCCCACACATGTGGTATCCCCGTACTCAGGAGAAGCAGCAGAATATATTTTGGGGTGCAATTCCACATATGCCCATGGCATGTTTGAGGAATATATCATTTAGTGACAACTTTGTGCAAAAAAAATAAAAAATAAAAAAAAAATTGTCACTTTCCAGCAACTTGTGTCAAAATATAAAATATTCCATGGACTCAACATGCCTCTCAGCAAATAGCTTGGGGTGTCTACTTTCCAAAATGGGGTCATTTGGGGGGGTTTTGTGCCATCTTGGCATTTTATGGCCTTCAAAACTCTGATAGGTAGTGAGGAGTGAAATGAAAAATTTATGCCCTTAGAAATCCTAAAGGCGGTGATTGGTTTTCGGGGCCCCGTAGGCGGCTAGGCTCCCAAAAAGTCCCACACATGTGGTATCCCCATACTCAGGAGAAGCAGCTAAATGTATTTTGGGGTACAATTCCACATATGCCCATGGCCTGTGTGAGCAATATATCATTTAGTGACAACTTTGTGCAAAAAAAAAAAAAATTGTCACATTCCCACAACTTGTGTCAAAAAATAAAATATTCCATGGACTCAACATACCTCTCAGCAAATAGCTTGGGGTGTCTACTTTCCAAAATGGGGTCATTTGGGGGTGTTTTGTGCCATCTTGGCATTTTATGGCCTTCAAAACTGTGATAGGTAGTGAGGAGTGTAATCAAAAATCTATGCCCTTAGAAATCCTGAAGGCGGTGCTTGGTTTTCGGGGCCCCATACGCGGCTAGGCTCCCAAAAAGTCCCACACATGTGGTATCCCCGTACTCAGGAGAAGCAGCTGAATGTATTTTGGGGTGCAATTCCACATATGCCCATGGCCTGTGTGAGCAATATATCATTTAGTGACAACTTTTTGTAAATTTTTTTTTTTTTTTTTTTTTTGTCATTATTCAATCACCTGGGACAAAAAAAATAAATATTCAGTGGGTTCAACATGCCTCTCAGCAATTTCCTTGGGGTGTCTACTTTCCAAAATGGGGTCATTTGGGGGGGTTTTGTACTGCCCTGCCATTTTAGCACCTCAAGAAATGACATAGGCAGTCATAAACTAAAAGCTGTGTAAATTCCAGAAAATGTACCCTAGTTTGTAGGCGCTATAACTTTTGCGCAAACCAATAAATATACGCTTATTGACTTTTTTTTTACCAAAGACATGTGGCCGAATACATTTTGGCCTAAATGTATGACTAAAATTGAGTTTATTGGATTTTTTTTATAACAAAAAGTAGAAAATATCATTTTTTTTCAAAATTTTCGGTCTTTTTCCGTTTATAGCGCAAAAAATAAAAATGGCAGAGGTGATCAAATACCATCAAAAGAAAGCTCTATTTGTGGGAAGAAAAGGACGCAAATTTCGTTTGGGTACACCATTGCATGACCGCGCAATTAGCAGTTAAAGCGACGCAGTGCCAAATTGTAAAAAGTGCTCTGGTCAGGAAGGGGGTAAATCCTTCCGGGGCTGAAGTGGTTAATGTGTTTAGCTCCAGCCAAAAAATCTTTTCTAAGCTTTTTGGAAAACATAGGGAAGGGTTATCACCCCTGTGACATTTGTTTTGCGTCTTTCCTCCTCTTCAGAAGATTTCACCTCACTTTTTTGTCCCAATGAAAAATGTTTTTTGAAAATTTGGGTTTTTTTGTGGAACAAGGATTGGAAAGCATCAGTGGAAAGGAGAAATTGTTTTCCCATATTAACTCTTACAGGAGAGAATTTCCCTTCCTTAGGGGTAGATTTCATCTCACTTCCTGTTGTCTCCTTCCGTTTGCAAGTAGGAGTCGTTTGTAAGTTAGATGTTTGAAAGTAGGGTCCTGCCCTATATACTCAGCAGAAATTTGGGCCTTAGGTGTTGCTGTGGCCAAAACACTGTAAGCCCTCACAGGGCCCTGCTGTGAAATATTAGATCAAGAATTGTAATTACATGCCCCTGTTGAACAGGAGCTGAAAAATTAGGCCTTAGGCACTGGTGCTGGTGCCACAACACTGCAACCCCTCACAGACACTCTAGTTGGAACGCAGGAACGAGCCCTGCTGCAAAGTATTGCATCAAAAATTGTAATTACACGCCCCTGTTAGACAGGGGCAGAAAAATTGGGTCTTAGGCACTGGTGCTGGTGCCACAACACTGCAACCCCTCACAGACACTCTAGTTGGAACGCAGGAACGAGCCCTGCTGCAAAGTATTGCATCAAAAATTGTAATTACACGCCCCTGTTAGACAGGGGCAGAAAAATTGGGTCTTTGGCACTGGTGCTGGTGCCACAACACTGCAACCCCTCACAGACACTCTAGTTGGAACGCAGGAACAAGCCCTGCTGCAAAGTATTGCATCAAAAATTGTAATTACACGCCCCTGTTAGACAGGGGCTGAAAAATTGTGCCTTAGGCACTGGTGGTGGCGCCCAGAACCAAAAATGTTCTTACAAGCTATCAGCGTGATGATTGAGGAGGAAGAGGATAATTACTCAGGGATAGTCACTCAGCATCAGCATAGGCAGTCTTTGAAGGGATCTGAAAAAAATTATTCAGTTACATCAGCATCAGGTGCTTGGTAGCTGGTGGTGATCCAAGACTGATTCATTTTTATGAAGGTCAGCCGATCGACCGAGTCAGTGGACAGACGCACCCTGTGATCGGTTACCACGCCTCCAGCAGCACTGAATGTGCGTTCCGAAAGAACGCTGGATGCAGGACAGGCCAGTAGCTCAATTGCATACTGTGCAAGCTCTGGCCAGTGATCCATCCTCAAGACCCAGTAACCCAGAGGATTTTCGGTGGGAAAGGTGTCCAAGTCTGATCTTGCCCCTAGGTATTCCTGCACCATGTAAAACAGATGCTGGCGATGGTTGCTGGAACCGATCATACCTTGGGGCTGCGGACCAAAAAATTGTCTGAACGCATCGGTCAGACGGCCACCTTCTCCACCGCTCCTTCTTTGACTGACCGAAGCCTCAGCAACACGTTGTCCAGAAACAGGAGTTTGTAACCTCCCAGTCTCTGGGAACGTGTTGCACAGACCTTTCTGCAAGGCCTCCCGAAGATGTTTCATCCTCTGCTCCCTCTGCGATGGCAAGATAAGGTCCGCAACCTTACCCTTGTAACGTGGATCAAGGAGGGTTGCCAGCCAGTATTGGTCCTTCTCCTTGATACCACGAATACGAGGATCCTTACGCAGGCTTTGCAGGATCAGGGAGGCCATGCAGCGTAGGTTTGCTGAGGCATTCGGTCCGGAGTCCTCTGGGTCACTAAGGACAACAACGTCCGCAGCCACCTCCTCCCAGCCACGTACAAGTCCATGTGTTCCTTGGGACTGATCCCTTAAAGACTGCTGATGCTGAGTGCCAGGCTCCACCTCCATACTGACACAATCTTCCTCCTCCTCCTCCTCCTCCTCCTCCTCGTCCTCTTCCTGTGTGATCGGCAGGCACGCAGGAACACTGTCTGGATAAAGGGGGCCTTGAGAGCTAAGGAAGTCCTCCTCTTCCTGCCTCTGTTCTGCCTCAAGTGCCCTGTCCATTATTCCACGCAGCGTGTGCTCCAACAGGTGGACAAGGGGGACAGTGTCACTGATGCATGCACTGTCAGTGCTCACCATCCTCGTGGCCTCCTCGAATGGTGACAGGACAGTGCATGCATCCCTGATCATGGCCCACTGGCGTGGGGAAAAAAAACCAAGGTCCCCTGACCCTGTCCTGGTGCCATAGTCGCACAGGTACTCATTGATGGCCCTCTGCTGCGTGTGCAGCCGCTGCAGCATGGCCAATGTCGAGTTCCACCTGGTAGGCATGTCACAGATTAGGCGGTTCTTGGGCAGGTTAAACTCCTTTTGGAGGTCCGTCAGCCGAGCACTGGCATTATATGACCGGCGGAAATGCACACAGACTTTCCTGGCCTGCCTCAGGACATCCTGTAAGCCCGGGTACCTGCCCAAGAACCGCTGCACCACCAAGTTAAGGACGTGAGCCAAACAGGGCACATGGGTCAGTTGTCCCTGTCGGAGGGCAGGGAGGAGGTTGGTGCCATTGTCGCAAACCACCATTCCTGCCTTAAGTTGGCGTGGCGTCAACCACCTCTGAACCTGCCCCTGCAGAGCTGACAGAACCTCTGCCCCAGTGTGGCTCCTGTCCCCCAAGCACACCAGCTCAAGCACCGCATGGCATCTTTTGGCCTGCGTACTTGCGTAGCCCCTTGAACGCCTACGGAGCACCGCTGGTTCCGAGGAAGAGGCCATGGAGGAAGAAGAAGAGGAGGGGGTGGAGGAGAGAGGTGTGTCACAATCAGCATTTTGGAGGCGTGGTGGCGGAACAACCTCCAACACTACTGCACCTTGTCCTGCATCCTTCCCAGCTGCCAGCAGAGTCACCCAATGCGCCGTGAAACTTAAGTAACGTCCCTGTCCATGCCTGCTGGACCATGAGTCAGCGGTAATATGCACCTTACCGCTGACCGCCCTGTCCAGCGAGGCATGGACATTGCCTTCCACATGCCGGTAGAGAGCCGGAATCGCCTTCCATGAGAAAAAGTGGCGTTTGGGAACCTGCCACTGAGGAACCGCACATTCCACAAACTCACGGAAGGGGGAAGAGTCTACCAACTGAAAAGGCAGCAGTTGAAGTGCTAGCAATTTTGCCAAGCTAGCATTCAACCGCTGGGCATGTGGATGGCTGGGAGCAAACTTCTTTCGGCGGTGCAGCAGCTGGGGCAGGGAAATTTGCCTGGTACAATCTGACGTCGGTGTACCAAAAGCAGATTGCCCACAAGTACTTGGCTGTGACACACCTAATTCTACACCTTCATTCCTCTCACTGCAGGTCTCAGAGAGGACTGAAGGTCTAGTGGGGTTGGAAATCTCAGCTGATGAGGAGCAAGGAGAGATCCTCTTTGTTCTTTGGTGTGGGTCTTTTAGATATGCTTGCCAACGAACTGCATGGCAGGTCAACATATGTCTGGTCAAGCATGTGGTACCCAAGCGGGAGATGTTTTGGCCACGCGAGATACGCTTGAGACATATGTTGCAAATAGCAACGGTGCGATCTGATGCACTCGTCTCAAAAAAGGCCCACACCAAAGAACTTTTTGAATAACGCGCAGAGACTGCAGCGCCCTGCACATGTGGAGCTTTGGGGTGTGATGCAGTCAATGTGCTGCCCTTAGGCTGGCCCCTGGAGGGCATCCTGCCTCGTTGGTGATGTGCCGCCTCCTCCTCCTCCTCCTCCTCCTCTCTCCTATCAGGCACCCACGTTGAGTCAGTGACCTCATCATCCCCTCCCTCCTCATCACTGGAGCAAACCTGGCAGTATGCTGCAGCAGGGGGAGCATGACTGCCAGATTGCTGTCCTTCTTGGGCACCCCCTCTGTCCGTGCTCATGTTACTGCCTTCATCGAGCTCAGTATCATCATCAGAGCCTTCCAAACGCTGGGCATCCTCCTGGAGCATGTACCCAACACTGTGGTCAAACAGTTCGAGGGAATCCTCAGGAGGACATGGTGGAGCTAGGGAAGGAGTCACTGATGACATTGAGCTGAGGGAAGAGGCCGCTGCTTTGCCAGACAAAGCACCCTGGGCATGGGTGAGAGAGGATGAGGAGGATGAGGACGGCTTGGTCATCCACTCGACCAAGTTTTCTGCATGTTGCGGCTCAACACGGCCAGCTGCCGAAAAAAAGGCCAAGCGTGTCCCATGGCCACGGGCTGATGAGGATGCACCGTCTCCACGACCAGCACTAGACACAGAGCCTGCTTGCCCTCTCTTATTGGCTTGTGACTGTCTGCCTCTCCTTCTTGGCCTTCCAGACATACTAATGGCCTGTAGCTGCACTAAGCTGGGATAGAACACCTGTAATTTTCTTCAGGTAGCTTTATATACTGTAACCAGACAAGCCTGCCTGTCAGTAGGAAGATAACAGGAACGGATCTAGCTGAACACTGTGAGCAGGACGCACTGACTGCACTAAATGTAAATAGCAGGAACGGATCTAGCTGAACACTGTGAGCAGGACGCACTGACTGCACTAAATGTAAATAGCAGGAACGGATCTAGCTGAACACTGTGAGCAGGACGCACTGACTGCACTAAATGTAAATAGCAGGAACGGATCTAGCTGAACACTGTGAGCAGGACGCACTGACTGCACTAAATGTAAATAGCAGGAACGGATCTAGCTGAACACTGTGAGCAGGACGCACTGACTGCACTAAATGTAAATAGCAGGAACGGATCTAGCTGAACACTGTGAGCAGGACGCACTGCACTAAATGTAAATAGCAGGAACGGATCTAGCTGAACACTGTGAGCAGGACGCACTGCACTAAATGTAAATAGCAGGAACGGATCTAGCTGAACACTGTGAGCAGGACGCACTGCACTAAATGTAAATAGCAGGAACGGATCTAGCTGAACACTGTGAGCAGGACGCACTGCACTAAATGTAAATAGCAGGAACAGATCTAGCTGAACACTGTGAGCAGGACGCACTGCACTAAATGTAAATAGCAGGAACAGATCTAGCTGAACACTGTGAGCAGGACGCACTGCACTCAATGTAAATAGCAGGAACGGATCTAGCTGAACACTGTGAGCAGGACGAACTGCACTAAATGTAAATAGCAGGAACAGATCTAGCTGAACACTGTGAGCAGGACGCACTGCACTAAATGTAAATAGCAGGAACGGATCTAGCTGAACACTGTGAGCAGGACGCACTGCACTAAATGTAAATAGCAGGAACAGATCTAGCTGAAAACTGTGAGCAGGACGCACTGACTGCACTAAATGTAAATAGCAGGAACAGATCTAGCTGAACACTGTGAGCAGGACGCACTGACTGCACTAAATGTAAATAGCAGGAACGGATCTAGCTGAACACTGTGAGCAGGACGCACTGCACTAAATGTAAATAGCAGGAACGGATCTAGCTGAACACTGTGAGCAGGACGCACTGCACTCAATGTAAATAGCAGGAACGGATCTAGCTGAACACTGTGAGCAGGACGAACTGCACTAAATGTAAATAGCAGGAACAGATCTAGCTGAACACTGTGAGCAGGACGCACTGCACTAAATGTAAATAGCAGGAACGGATCTAGCTGAACACTGTGAGCAGGACGCACTGCACTAAATGTAAATAGCAGGAACAGATCTAGCTGAACACTGTGAGCAGGACGCACTGCACTAAATGTAAATAGCAGGAACAGATCTAGCTGAACACTGTGAGCAGGATGCACTGACTGCACTAAATGTAAATAGCAGGAACAGATCTAGCTGAACACTGTGAGCAGGACGCACTGCACTCAATGTAAATAGCAGGAACGGATCTAGCTGAACACTGTGAGCAGGACGAACTGCACTAAATGTAAATAGCAGGAACAGATCTAGCTGAACACTGTGAGCAGGACGCACTGCACTAAATGTAAATAGCAGGAACGGATCTAGCTGAACACTGTGAGCAGGACGCACTGACTGCACTAAATGTAAATAGCAGGAACGGATCTAGCTGAACACTGTGAGCAGGACGCACTGCACTAAATGTAAATAGCAGGAACGGATCTAGCTGAACACTGTGAGCAGGACGCACTGCATTAAATGTAAATAGCAGGAACAGATCTAACCTAATCTAGCTAACTCAAATCAAATGACACTGTCTGTCTCTCTCTCTATCAGCACACCGGAACACACTACACAGGGCCGCCGTGCAGGCGGCCTTATATAGTGTGGGGCGTGTACTAAATCCCCTGAGCCATAATTGGCCAAAGCCACCCTGGCTTTGGCCAATTACAGCTCTCTCTACTGACGGCGCTTTGATTGGCCAAGCATGCGGGTCATAGTGCATGCTTGGCCAATCATCAGCCAGCAATGCACTGCGATGCCGCAGTGAATTATGGGCCGTGACGCGCCACACGAATTTGGCGCGAACGGCCCATAACGTTCGCAATTCGACGGACGGTCGAACAGCCGATGTTCGAGTCGAACATGCGTTCGATTCGAACACGAAGCTCATCCCTACTGGTGACGATCCTCTGGCATAAAGTGCTGATGATAGGTGACTTCCTGGTTCCTGTGCAGAGTAATGTATAGATGTACCCTTACCTTATCGCTGTAAGGTAACAGCATGTGGGTATATCTCAATGTGTTTCTTGGCAGCCTCCCAGTATGGTATCCCACTGGTGTGTGTCTCTAGTCTGAAATCAGAGTCCCCCTATTGTCCCTGGTGTGTCCGCATCCAATGAACCTCGCAATGGGACATGGGGGGGGATGTAAAGAGGGATGCACGATAGTGTAGTATTTCCAAATGTTTATTGACAAAACAGTAAAAGTAAAATCAAGGTACTCACAATAAGACATATCATAGCGTGGGAATATCATTGTATTATATATATGATAGCCCAGTAGGTTATAAGTACTATTCCACAGCACATATGGACAATCTCTTGACGCCTTGCTGCCCTCTTGGACTGGGGATGTCCTATGACCACTTAAACAACAAACAAACAAAAGAGGGAGCACATGCCTAGTGCATTATCCCGCAAATTGAAATAAAAATATATGATAAAAAAGAACTACTCACAAAAATTTGACTTAAAAGCGCTCATCAAGCCACACCTCCATGGCTTAGTAGTACCAGACTGAACTGTCTCCAACATGGGGTGGACCTCACCAGGGTCCCTGCAGGCTGACGCGTTTTGAAGAAGTTCCTTCTTCCTCAGAGCCGCTTCTTTTGTGATGGCTCCAATTTGTGGGATAATGCACTAGGCCTGTGCATCCTCTTGTTTGTTTTTATTGGTGTTGGTCCCCACAGTCAAGAGCACATTTCTGGCTAAATGGCAAAATCTGTACTAGGTGATGGAAAAATAGAAGTGAATTATAAAATGCATCAATCAGGATAAAGAAAAAAATAACAAATTTATCATGTTCATTTGCTGAAGCACTAGAAGATAAGGGAGTCACTAATTGCAGAGATCATTTCAGAAATCCTGCAGACAACCCCATTGATTCCCTTAGCAAAGAACACTGACACTTTATCAAGTGTACAAAAACAAGACGCCTGAGACTTTTTGCTCTAAAATAGAATTTTTTTTCCAGGCCAGACAATTGCTTTTACGCATGACATAGTCACCTGGAAAATGGATAAAATTGAAAAACAAAAATTTGACACTTCTCTCATGATGAATACAAACAGGTAACCAAGGCACTAGATCAAAGTTAACAAGGTTTATTAAAAGTAAAATTACAGGCAGCAACAACACTGGCCAGAGAACACAAGAAGCTGGATGGTGGTGAGCTGGATCCAAGAACGTAGATAAAGGGGGGAGCAGGGAGGTCTCCTACACTTGCGTAAGAAAACTAACTTGCCGCCTCCCACTGGGCATCGGGGTATCCCAGGTGATGTCAAGAGGGAAGGACTTTTGAGGAAGCTTCAGCTATCTATTGGCTGAGGAGGCAGCAGTGGGCTGTGCAGCCTGTAGCCTACAGGCTGCACCACCTCCTGCTGCCTTCTCATTCAAAGGGTTATGCAAAGTGCACTGTCCCTCACTGCAAGCAAAACCCACAGGCTTCCTGTAGTGCAGATGCAGGATGGAGCAAATCTGAGTGGCAGCTCTGACACCTGTGAAGCATAGGTCTCAGCATAATTTTGATGGCATTACAATTGCTGTTATTAGGCTGGGTTCACACTAGCCAAAAGGATGACAAGCGATTCACAGTGGCTCGCTTTTCAGAGTGCGGCTATGTTGACGCTGTCAGGGGTGATTCTGACGCCCCCTGAATGCCTGTTTTTTCCGAATGGCAGTTTATAATGGTGCCAATACTAATACTAAATCTAAGTCTATTTGTGTTAGGAATGTTGGAATTACAAGCCACGTCTTTGGCTTGCAGTTGTGGCACAGCCCCAATGACTTGGGTGGTTTAATTAACTCAACATGCCGTGTTAAATTTTTCGCAGCTGTGACGGAAAGTGTTGCAGCCAGGGCATATGAACAGAACTTCTCAAGCTGTATTTTAAATGTTAGGTGGGTGACCAGGGAGTAAAAAAACTGGGCCTCAGCCACCTGTTTTTACTGCCCTATGACAGTCCACGCATGCTCAGCTCACTCTGTGCATTATATACTTCTAAACCCTGCACTCTGGAACTAGGCTTACGGTTTAAGCACCTCACACTATTAACACAATTTTGCCACACCCACACAATGCCTCATAATTCACCTCTGGGTACCCAAGAGGGGTCCCTGCCAGGTAGTCTGTGTAGGGCCTCATGATTTCTAATGGCATCCCTGCTGATAGAACACTGCAGAGGGAGAGAAGAACTCTGCATTGGTAGTCTGGTTTGGCCCCGTCCACTGCCAAGAAGAAAGGTCTGGGGTGTCTGAGAAAGTAGAGGTCATAGATGGGGCCCACAGGAGATAGAAAATGCTGGTGGGAGCCATGAGAAGTTAGGAGTAGAGAGAGGACTGCAGTAGAGAGTATTGTGTACAAAGCCAGGTGATGCATGAAAAGTGTGAGCCAGGGGAGAGAGCAGCTGCGCAGGGAAAACACAGACCACCTGGAAGCAGCAACAGATCCCGGGGACACACAGAGGCAAAGCAGCTCTGTCTGTAAACAGGTTAGACACCCCAATTTGTCAGCAGCCTTTAGCTTATCCCAAAGTATAAACAAGAGCTTACTTCATGTTTACTATTTGCTTCACTAACAGATGCTTGGGGGCACTGTATTACCTGTATGTAGCATGGGCTACATACAGTATACAGTGCTATATTCTGGCGTTGGGATGGGGACTTCCCGTCGCATTCCTGAAACAAAATCAAGATGGAAAGAGAACTGCTCAGCCATTCATAGGAATTCTTGAAGAACTCCATCTCAGCCAAAGAAAGACTTTTCAAAATTGTCATATTTTACAAACCAGTTTGCTGAGGTCTGTTCATGTCTGTCAGACTCCTGCTTGTAACACAGTAATTAAAGCATATTTTTTGGGTACAAGGGCTTGATATATGCTAATGTATACACAGTGAGTACGTTTCAAGCCCCTCCCACAGTTAGCACTCTTGCTGCGTGGTAGGTACACTAATTATTCTCCCCTGGGTCCCAAGACTGAATCCACCTCCCAGGAAAAAAAAATTATCCCAGGCCCTGGCCAGACCTGAAAATGAAGGTGCAAGCCATCTGTCAGCCAATACAACCAGCGATCCGCCCTGCTCTAAGGGACCCAGGCCGCAGCAATGATGGACTACACATGCCAGCAACCTAACACCAAAGGATCCAGAGCAACAGAGGCAGCGAAGATCCCGTCTGCCAACAACCAGGCAGGTGGCCCAGAGCCAGATACTTAAACCGCCAAGAGAGCAATCCTCAAACCACGGCTGCGGTATGCTGCTGGTCTCTATGGATCCTCTGGGTGGCAGGAACACATCTAGCCAAAACACAAAAGAGAGCGCAAAACCGCCCTAGTGTAACTCGGCTTTAATATGGTAAAACCCTACAATGATCAAACTCACATTGTGTGAAGATAGATAGAGCATAAGGATTCCACTGTAGCCGCACTCCTATAACCAACTCAAGATCTTGACAGGGGAAGGGGGAGCTGTGGATCTATCTACCACACTGCTCGACGTGCAGATACTAATGCACATGCGACCGGTCAAGCCGGCACTGCTCTTAGAGGACACATGAACCCACATGAGCAGGATGCAGGGGGGAACAAAGATACTAGGGCGGCTTTGCGCTCTTTTTTGTGTTTTGTCATCCCACTGCAGGTGAAAACCGGACTTATCACAAGGTGGAAAGAACTTTAAAAATGGGAAAATGACAGCTGCATGGGATATTTGGAAAGCAGAGACTATAAAAAAAGGGCACAAAAAAAGAAAAACAAATAAATTATGAGAATTTAAAAAATTCTAAAAAGCAGAATCCCTCCTGCAGAGAAATACAGTGCCACTATGGTGACATTACACTGCTCTGTTATTTTTTAAATTATAAAAAATATTCTAAAAAATATCTGGGAGGGCTCTCTCCAGGAGATTGAAGTCTTTTCTCAGTATTGTAATAACAGTATAACAGGACTCAGGAAGGATGCACTGGAAATGGAGCGAGTACAAAGAAAGACAACAAAGCTAATAAAGAGTCTGGAGGATATTAGTTATGAAGAAAAGTTGCAAGCACTGAACTTAATATCTCTAGGATTTCAATTTACAAATACCATACTGGTTAACCCACAATAGGGATAAAACTTTTTCGCAGAAGAGAGTTTAATAAGACACGTGGCCACTCACTAAAATTAGAAGAAAAGAGGTTTAACCTTAAACTGCATAGAGGGTTCATTACTGTAAGAGCAGCAAGGATGTGGAATTCCCTTCCACAGGCGGTGGTCTCAGCGGGGGGCATAGATAGTTTAAAAAAACTATTAGATAAACACCTGAGCGACCGCAACATAAAGGGATATACAATGTAATACTGACATATAATCACACACATAGGTTGGACTTGTGTGTTTTTTCATCCCCACCTACTATGTAACTATGTAGTATGGACATTTTAATTCAACAATCCTTTGTGCGCATTTGAGCGTCTTGAGTATCTTATGGCACTTTTGTTTTTACGCTCATGATAAATAAATGAGCTTATAGAACTTTTAGGTACAGCCCGATACATTATGATCTTAGATTTGACAACCCACAAGCAATCCCCTATTCAAAAAACATTATAATATCCCTTTTATGGCTTTCTAACTAAACTGCCAATTATGATTGAAGTTTGGCCAGCAGAGTTACCCACTGCTTTTTGTTTATTTCTAGATTCTATGTCTTGTTTTTTGCTATCAGAATTCCCAAAGCATACACTATACTACACTATATAGAATGTGATTGTCCCTGTACCATGTGATTGCTGTTGCAATCACAGTGATCACAGTCAGCAACAGTAACAATGGCTATCATACATGAGGCCATTGTTTACTACTGTAATCTCTCTGATAGGTCAAAGTGATCACATGGTAAAAGTTAAATCACAGCGGGCCTGTACCATATGATAGCTGTGGCCATTCACAGCAATCACAGTAGGGAACATAATGAATGATGTCAAAGACCATTAAAGACAGATTGTTTATACAGTGATGATCACTGTATAGGCAATCATCGTGTAAAAAATAAAAAATAAAAAAAAAATCCGATCCCTCCCCCAGAGAAGTACCGTGTCACTATGGTAACACTGCATTGCTCTGTTATATTTTAAATGATAAAAAATGTATAGAACATTTTACCTCACATCCTATACACCATGCAAGCGATATCACTCAGCCTCCCAGAGACTTTTTAGGACATACCGGAAAATATGTGCATGCTTCATTTGAGGGCAGAAACGCCCCAGAATTAGTTATGATATCCTAGCTCTGCCTAAACTGAAAGGTGACATAGGTTAACCCGATATCTTTAAATACTGCTTGGTATGCCACCTTACAGACTTGTGGATTGAAGTGTACACAGTACATCAAAGGCCTAGGTTCAACTGGAAAACTCAGGAGCGAAGGTGCCGTTATATCTGGCCCCTTGGCTACCCACTCATCACACCCCACGGGAACTCAAACAACACCCCATTATAGGTCCCTCCCTTCTTTGCTTTCAGGTAGCTTGCAAAACATTTGACATATCTTCCTCAACAGGACCGCTCGCCCCCCTCTAACACAATCCTGAATTCCCTCTGGCATTTTTTGCAATATTCTTAGCCACGCATTGGCCTTACAAGCGAATATGCGCAGAACACTTTTTCCACAGGGGTTCTCTCACCCTATGAAAGGCTCAAATCCTAAATGCATAACTATGACTTCCTTTTTGGACATATGTTTAACTTAGAGATTTCTTCAACTATCCTAATACACCCGGGACATAGTCCAAACCCCATTTGAAGCGCTTTGTTCTAGATCCACGCTGCAGCAACACACGATCTCCACAATATATACCTTACCCTCCTGTTCTCCAAAAACATCCCGAGGTCCAGTAGACAAAGCCAGAAATGGAAACAACAACTTTGCCTAGATCTCTCTGATGAGGAATGGGAAATAATTTTTACCTACCTACATAAAGGCTCAGTGAATGTGTCTATACAAGAAACAGGTTACAAGCTATTCTCAGGCTGGTATAGGACTCCTATCCAGCTCCATAAATTCTCCCCTCACACTTCGCCCCTATGCTGGAGATGTGGCACAGAGCCCGGTACCATGACTCTATCGCTCACGGAATGGTTCTTATGCTTAAGACAGATCGAGAAATTGAAGAATTCATCAATATCACAAAAGACACGCCAACTAAATTTACCTATATCTGGGCATGCTGGTTTCAGTTCAGAGTCTCTACTTCAGTCCAACCCCACAAAAGTTATACCTGGCTCCAATTGAGGTAAAGACCATATAACCTCAGCGAGAGGCAGAAAGCATCCGCGTCCAACTCACAATCTCCAAGTCCCCCGGTTCCCCTCTTTTCTTCTTACCTGTTCCCTCCTCTTTCATTACCAACCCCCCCCCCCTCCCCCCGACCCTCAGAGTGCCTAAGCTAGACTCTATAGGTTCCATTCATGGACCCACAACATCAGAAGAGAAGGCACTACCTAGTATATAATGTGTTTTAGTTGTTACAGTTATAACTAAATATATCACAAAATTACTATGAAAATGACTCTCATTTTCTTACTTTGTTGCTAATTAATCATTAGATCATTTTGTAAACTTGAACAACATGTATTGTTTGCCTATCAGAATAGCCCTCTCGGGTTGATTGCGAGGACCAGATACCTGCATTGTCAACCATCTGTAAACTACCTGTGTTACCTTGTTAAAATATTTAGCCTCTTCTCTATTATTGGGAGACCTTACCTCCCATATGTTAAATGATTTATTACTACTGTTTTGATATGACCCTCCTTTGTAACACCATTCCTGTATAATTCAATAAAATACTTGGAAAATATGATAAAATATTCTAAAAAAATGTTTAAAAAAATATTTTTTTACATACTGTCACCAGAGCAAGCACAGTGTTACTATGGTGACATTGTACTGCTATAATGATGATCAATGGCTGCCTGCTTTGATGTCACTGTATATCAGTGCTGCTAGGAATTGCCTTTGATCACCGCCACAGCAGTACAATGTCACTAAACCAGTGCTACTGGTCTGTATGCCTAATCACTGCTGCACCAGTCAGTGTCCCTAATCACTGCTGCCCAATCACAGTGTCCCTAATCATTTCCACAACAGTCAGTGTCCCCTATCAGTGCCATACCAGTAATATTGTCCCTAATCACCGTAACACTAGTCACATTGTCCATACCAGTTATAGTGTTCCTGATCACTGCCACACCAGTCCCAGTGTCCCTGATCACCGACACAACAGTTCTAGTGACCCTGAAAATAAATGAAAAATAGCCGGGGCTGGAAGGGGGTGAAACAGTCTGGACTTGAAGTGGTTAAACTGTTTTTTTTTGTTTGTTTTTTGCAGAACTACAGACTGTTATGCCCCGTACACACGGTCGGACTTTGTTTGGACATTCCGACAACAAAATCCTAGGATTTTTTCCGACGGATGTTGGCTCAAACTTGTCTTGCATACACACGGTCACACAAAGTTGT
Organism: Lithobates clamitans; assembly: GCA_037952925.1. Lineage (NCBI taxonomy): Eukaryota > Metazoa > Chordata > Amphibia > Anura > Ranidae > Lithobates > Lithobates clamitans. The sequence continues at coordinate 3,169,847 of JBBGZY010000034.1, forward strand.
CGGAAAATCCGATCATTCTAAACGCGGTGACGTAAAACACGTACGTCGGGACTATAAGCGGGGCAGTGGCCAAAAGCTTTCATCTCTTTATTTATTCTGAGCATGCGTGGCACTTTGTCCGTCGGATTTGTGTACACACGATCAGAATTTCCGACAACGGATTTTGTTGTCAGAAAATTTTATATCCTGCTCTCAAACTTTGTGTGTCGGAAAATCCGATGGAAAATGTGTGATGGAGGCTACACACGGTCGGAATTTCCGGCAACAAGGTCCTATCACACATTTTCCGTCGGAAAATCCGACCATGTGTACGGGGCATAAGGCATATAGGGTTAGAATCAATGCTGGCCAGGATGACCAGAAGCTGTGAGGGCAAGGAATCTACAATACTAAAATGGATAAACAAATTCTCTTTACTGCATAATCTGCATCTGGAAATTTGTGACTAGCGACAACAATTCTGAAGTCTCTTCTTGTATTGATTTGATGTCAGCTTTTCTTGACTAGAAATGTTACACTACCTCTATAAGCCTTAATAATACAATGATAGATATGCATTATCTTCACATGCATACAGATTTTCTATTTTTTTCTATGTTTAAATTGTTTCCACATCCCCAACAGGTTTACAAATAATTCATATAGTTGTGATGGTCAGGGGTCTACAAACTTTCGGCTACATATTAGAACTGGCAGCATATCCAACAATTCTACATTTGACTAAAACAAAATTATCAGTTATTTTTAGGTGTAGTGATAATTTTCATTTTAGATGAAGGTTATTTTTTGGGATAATATACCTTGAATAACTCAGGGGCCTGTTTCTTTATTTTCTCCATTTTCCATTCATTTTCACAAGGGTTGAGAGATGAGGGGGGTGCAGTACAGGAACACTTGCAGTCTGATCCTGAACTCACTGTCTCGACTGCATAATAATCTTCCACTTGCATTTTTCCATCTTTAATACGGGCGCAAGCCTCTTTGCTCAAGGGTCTCATGATACATTTGCATCGACAGTCTGAGCCTTCTGAAATCATCCGCACATGGTCTGTATCTCCGAATATCTGAAATATGGATTTAATTATAATCAGCAAACATGGACAATTTATATGAAAGCAGTATAAATTCTGCAGCCATAACTACACAAACAGATGTCATCAGATCGAAGGATGATGGAACTATGTGCCATAGCTTCCCATCTTGCCTGCCTGTTCCTAAAATCCTGAAATGACAGTAACTGCAGTAATACATATCCTGACTGTGATGTCATTAAAACTACTTTGCATATATAAAGCACAAACAGATTGTACATGTTTAATAGTCCACTTTCACAAAATGTAAAGATCAATCATTTTTTGAGGTTAATACAAAATGATAACATTCAGTATATACATTGTTTTTCCCATACCTATACTTATATATATGATATATTTTTTTATATTTTTATAAAAATGTAATTTCCACTACTAATGCAGACCAAGCTATAAAGCAAAAAAGTGACTGTTGCAAGCACCTCTGACTATGTTGTAGTTTGTCTGAGCCCCTGTCACTTTCATTTTGCTGGACAGCGTGTTCTACACATAATTGTGAAAAATACACTATTTCTTTCTTGTTCATTGAGGGACACAGCACTTAGAGGAAATTGGGTTACACTGCTGCCTACCAGAGGATTTGGACACTGGTAAACAAACAAAAGAAAAAAACACAGTGACCAGCCTGGTATAACCCCTCCAATATCCGGCATGCTTCAGTTTTTTGCTAGTGTATTAGATAGATAGAAATTATTGTTGGTAAGGTCCCTAAACACTTCCTGACTCACCACGGCCGATCTACAGCTGGCCTCAGTGTGTGGGTCATTGAATCTATCCCGGCCAAATACCCTGCCGCTGAGCGGTATAAACGTCTTTGCCGGCAAGAAACTTACTGGATCTACTCTTTGGGCACTTTAGTACCTGGGGGGTTGAACGAGGATATTGAGGTGCACACACTACTTTAAACTACCCAGTTTCCTCATGAGACCACCCCTACAGATGTAACCTTGCTACAATATATATATATCTTTAAGAACCCTGCACAGATACGTGCTTCCCTGTTTCTTGTGTTTTCCCAATACGCATGCTTTATCCATGTCCACTTCTTATACCATAATTTTTTCATCATTTTTTTGCCTTTCTCTACTTTTATTTTTTTTTTATGTATGTATGTATGTGTATGTATATGTATATATATATGTATGTGTGTATGTATATATACTTATACTTTTATACGTTTAGCCTGGATTCACACCTATGCGAATTGGATGCGGCTTACACCGCATCTAATTCGCAGGACATTTTAAAATACATTCATATGAATGCATCTGGTTCACATATGTGCATTGCATTCGCACTGCACATTGCACAAAAAGCGTGTGCGTTTTTTGGGCATTGCGGTGCGAACTAAAAGCCTATTATCTCCTATGGGAACGCATCTGATTCGCAGATGCATTGCGTTCTGAACAAGGATTTTCTACTTCTCCTCACTACACCTCCCCCTCTCCCACCCCCCCTCTCCCTCCCCCTCTCCCTCCCCCTCTCCCTGCTCACTGATCCTGAGCTAAAGCGCAATTATTCCTTTGAACAGGTTTTTTATCTCCCCAGTGAAACCTGAGCTCAATTTGCACCGCACATGTGTGAAACCGGGCTTATACTTACCTCCATCTTTTGCCCCCATTGTTACTTCCATTTTTACTATTGTTAAATATTATTGTCTCCATGTTTACTACCATGCACTTTTTCATATATATGTTTCCATGACACTGACTATTATATAACCTCCTGTTGTTTTTTTTTTTTTTCTGTGTATATTGTTACCTTGTAGTTCCCCTCCCGCCCACAGGTGGCACTGTGCTTTCTTGTGATAGACGCTGGGACCTGTTATCCCACAGCGCTGCCATATAAAAGCACATTGCAGACACCTCCCTATTAGGCCTATTGAAGGAGCAGTGGCTCCGAGCGCGTAGCCTTCTCTCAACCTCTCTGCTAGCACTCCTCCCTGGACGATCCCTCCCCTGGATACCGAACCCGGAAGCAGACGGACGACCTGTGACGTCATGCACGCTTCACGTGCGCTCCACGCCGGCCCCTAGTCTCTTCCTGATGGCCACAGAAGGAGCTCCCAGCTGGTAATCCACCTTCTGCAGCCCAGCATCCCTGCAGCGTCACCACCATAGGATCAGAGGGAACACCGAGGACCACATACCTATACAGATGAGCCTTTTATATGTTTTTATCCTGTAAGTGTGTTTTTACCTGGTGTCATTAAACATCATTTGTTAATACTACACTCAGGTGGCGCTTCATTCTCTACCCCTCTCACTTTCATTTTGCTGGACAGCTTGTTCTACACATAATTGTGAAAAATACACTATTTCTTTCTTGTTCATTGAGGGACACAGCACTTAGAGGAAATTGGGTTACACTGCTGCCTACCATAGGATTTGGACACTGGTAAACAAACAAAAAAAAACACAGTGACCAGCCTGGTATAACCCCTCCAATATCCGGCATGCTTCAGTTTTTTGCTAGTGTATTAGATAGATAGAAATTATTGTTGGTAAGGTTGAATAAAGACATCAGTCCATCCAGTTCAACCTAAGTATGTGTGTGCGTGTGTGTGTTTAGGTCAGTTCCATTTTTCATATCCCTACACATTGCTTTCACTAAGAGACACATCTAAAACTTTTTTTATTTTATCCACACTCCGCTGCTGAGAAAAGTTTTACCATTTTTACTAGACATCTTCTGTTTTTTTCAAGATTTTTATTTTCTCCAATTAAGACTTTATCTACACTTTGCTTGCCTAAAGTGGTTTTAAAGGCTCAAGGATTTTTACCTTCATGCATTTTATGCATGAAGGTAAAAAGCCTTCTGTGTGCAGCAGCCTCCCCTAATACTTAATAATAGATAATAATAATAGATAATAGACTTAGACTTAATTCCAAATTCCTGACACAAACTGTATATTATAGAATATACAGTTTGCGTCAGGAATTTTAGTATACATTGGTGCCTAAAAAGTCCCACCACAAAAATGTAGTTCCTATATATTGTTATTTATTGGGATATTGGCATGAGTTCCACCATGTCTTTTTCTATTGTCTTGCCTATAGTAGTTTACCACAAATTCCTCCCTAATCCCCACCACTGATGGATCAGCTCTATTTCAAGGTGTTATTCTACAGAAGAGGATGAAGATTAGCAATATAAGCAGATCCTCCTCTTCCACCTACATCCTATTTTACTCTCGTAATTGGGCCCCAAAGGATGCTTTTGTTATTCTAGACATGACATTAATGACATTATATTCTTTTTGTCTCTGAAAGCCTGGAGGATGGGGTAAACAGTTCAATCTCTGTATTTGCAGATGATACTAAGCTAAGCAGGGCAATAACTTCTCCGCAGGATGTGGAAACTTTGCAAGAAGATCTGAACAAATTAATGGGGGGGCAACTACATGGAAAATGTGGTTTAATGTAGAAAAATGTAAAATAATGCATTTGGGTGGCAAAAATACGAATGCAATCTACTCACTAGGGGGTGACCCTCTGGGGGAATCTAGGATGGAAAAGGACCTGGGGGTCCTAGTAGATGATAGGCTCAGCAATGGCATGCAATGCCAAGCTACTGCTAACAAAGCAAATAGAATATTGGCATGCTTTAAGAAGGGGATTAACTCCAGGGATAAAGCGATAATTCTCCCCTCTACAAGAATTTGGTCTGGCCTCACCTGGAGTATGCTGTCCAGTTCTGGGCACCAGTCCTCAGGAAGCATGTACTGGAAATGGAGCAAGTACAAAGAAGGGCAACAAAGCTAATAAAGGGTCTGGAGGATATTAGTTATAAAGAAAGGTTGCGAGCACTGAACATATTCTCTCTGGAGAAGAGAAACTTGAGAGGGGATATGATTTCAATTTACAGATACCTTACTGGTGACTCCACAATAGGGATAAAACTTTTTCATGGAAGGGAGTTCAATAAGACACGTGGCCACTCATTAAAATTAGAAGAAAAGAGGTTTAAAGTTAAACTGCGTAGAGGGTTTTTTACTGTAAGAGCAGCAAAAGGATGTGGAATTCACTTCTACAGGCGGTGGTTTCAGTGGGCGGCATCGATAGTTTCAAAAAACTATTAGATAATCACCTGAACGACCGCAATATACAGGGATATACAATGTAATACTGACATATAATCACACACATAGGTTGGACTTGATGGTGTCTTTTTTCAACCTCACCTACTATGTAACTACTTAACTATGTGAGCCTTTGATCATTGGCTTTCGTAAATCCTTTTTCAAAGTGTATAAACTAAAAATATATTTTTACAAACACATGATTACTTCTTCAAATACCATGTGATATTTATTTAGTCAGAATCTGGCATTAAAAAAATAATCCTTTGCCAAGTTTGTCTATTCCTTTACTGCATGCTTTTGGATGATTTCTCCCAGCTCATTTTGGTATTCAGAAGTAAAAAATTGACATGAATGTTGCAAGAGTTTCTAAGCTTCTACGAGGGTTTCTGGTTTCTGAATGTGTATTATAGCTTAGTTTATGACATGCTTATAACATGACCTCCACTTTATGTTAGTGTTTTTATGAATGGCTTATTCCACATTATTCAGGGGTCAAGTCCTGGGAAAAAAGTGTGGAAACTCACCCAAGATGCCCCCTTCAAAAATAAAAAAGTGTGTGTGTACGTATGTATGTATGTGTGTATATATATATATATATATATATATATATATATATATATATATATGTATACAGTATCTCACAAAAGTGAGTACACCCCTCACATTTTTGTAAATATTTTATTTCTTTTCCTGCGACAAAGCTGAAGAAATGACACTTTGCTACAATGTAAAGTAGTGAGTGTACAGCTTGTATAACAGTGTAAATTTGCCGTCCCCTCAAAAAAAATAACTCAACACACAGCCATTAATGTCTGAACCGCTGGCAACAAAAGTGAGTACACCCCTAAGTGAAAATGTCCAAAATGGGCTCAATTAGCCATTTTCCCTCCTCGGTGTCATGTGACTCTTTAGTGTTACAAGGTCTCAGGTGTGAATAGAGAGCAGGTGAGTTCAATTTGGTGTTATCGCTCTCACTATCTCATACTGGTCACTGGAAGTTCAACATGGCACCTCATGGTAAAGAACTCTCTGAGGATCTGTTGCTCTACATAAAGATGGCCTAGGCTATGAGAAGATGGCCAAGACCCTGAAACTGAGCTGCAGCACGGTGGCCAAGACCATACGGCGGTTTGACAGGACATGTTCCACTTAGAACAGGCCTCGCCATGGTCGACCAAAGAAGTTGAGTGCACATGCTCAGTGTCATATCCAGAGGTTGTCTTTGGGAAATAGACGTATGAGTGCTGCCAGCATTGCTGCAGAGGTTGAAGGGGTACAATGTCAGCCTGTCAGTGCTCAGACCATACGCCGCACACTGCATCAAATTGGTCTGCATGGCTGTCGTCCTAGAAGGAAGCCTCTTCTAAAGATGATGCACAAGAAAACCCGCAAACAGTTTACTGAAGGCAAGCAGACTAAGGACATGGATTACTGGAACCATGTCCTGTGGTCTGATGAGACCAAGATAAATTTATTTGGTTCAGATGATATCAAGCGTGTGTGGCAGCAACCAGGTGAGGAGTACAAAGAAGTGTGTCTTGCCTACAGTCAAGCATGGTGGTGGGAGTGTCAGGGTCTGGGGTTGCATGAGTGCTGCCGGCAATGGGGATCTACAGTTCATTGAGGGAACCATGAATGCCAACATGTACTGTGACATACTGAAGCAGAACATGATCCCCTCCCTTCAGAGACTGGGCCGCGGAGCAATATTCTAACATAATAAGAACCCCAAACACACCTCCAAGATGACCACTGCTTGCTAAAGAAGCTAGGGGTAAAGGTGATGAACTGTCCAAGCAACTCTCCAGACCTAATCCCTATTGAGCATCTGTGGGGCATCCTCAAATAAAAAGTGGAGGAGCACAAGGTCTCTAACATCTACCAGCTCCGTGATATCGTCATGGAGGAGTGGAAGAGGACTCCTAGTGGCAACCTGTGAAGCTCTGGTGAACTCCATACCCAAGAGGGTTAAGGCAGTGCTGAAAAATAATGATGGCCACACAAAATATTGACACTTTGGGCCCAAGATAGACATTTTCACTTAGGGGTGTACTCACTTTTGTTGCCATTGGTTTAGACATTAATGGCTGTGTGTTGAGTTATTTTAAAGGGAAAGCAAATTTACACTGTTATACAACCTGTACACTCACTATTTTACATTGAAGCAAAGTGTCATTTCTTCAGTGTTGTCACATGAAAAGATATAATAAAATATTTACAAAAATGTGAGGGGTGTACTCACTTTTGTGAGATACTGTATATATATATATATATATATATATATATATATATATATATATATATATATATATATATATATACATACACCCCTCACATTTTTGTAAATATTTTATTATATCTTTTCATGTGACAACACTGAAGAAATGACACTTTTCTACAATGTAAAGTAGTGAGTGTACAGCTTGTATAACAGTGTAAATTTGCTGTCCCCTCAAAATAACTCAACACACAGCCATTAATGTCTAAACCGCTGGCAACAAAAGTGAGTATACCCCTAAGTGAAAATGTCCAAATTGGGCCCAAAGTGTCAATATTTTGTGTGGACATCATTATTTCCCAGCATTGCCTTAACCATCTTGGGCATGGAGTTCACCAGAGCTTCACAGGTTGCCACTCTTTCATGACACATTCATGGAGCTGGTGGATGTTAGAGACCTTGCTCTCCTCCACCTTCCATTTGAGGATTACATTTGAGGATTTAGGAAGCTAAATAGGGTTTAAGTCTGAAAACTTGCTTGGCCAGTCCATCACCTCAGCTTCTTTAGCAAGGCAGTGGTCATCTTGGAGGTGTGTTTGGGGTGGTTATTATGTTGGAATACTGCCCTGGGGCCCAGTCTTCGAAGGGAGGCTCTGCTTCAGTATGTCACAGGACATGTTGGCATTCATGGTTCCTTCAATGAACTGTAGCTCCCCAGTGCTGGCAGCACTCATGCAGCCCCAGACCATGACACTTCCGCCACCATGCTTGACTGTAGGCAAGACACATTTGTCTTTGTACTCCTCACCTGCTTGCCGCCACAAACGCTTGACATCATCTGAATCAAATACGTTTTTCTTGATCTCATCAGACCACAGGACATGATTTCAGTATTTCATGTCCTTAGTCTGCTAGTCTTCAGCAAACTGTTTGCAAGCTTTCTTGTGCATCATCTTTAGAAGAGGCTTCATTCTGGGATGACAGCCATGCAGACCAATTTGATGCAGTGTGCGGCATATGGTCTGAGCACTGACTGGCTGACCCCCCACCCCTTCAACCTCTGCAGCAATGCTGGCAGCACTCTTACATCTATTTCCCAAAGACAACCTCTTAATATGATGCTGAGCACGTGCACTCAATTTCTTTGATCGACCATGGCGAGGCCTGTTCTCTGTGTGGTCTTGGCCACCGTGCTGCAACTCAGTTTCAGGGTTTTGGCAATTTTCTTATAGCCTAGGCCATCTTTATGTAGAGCAACATTTTTTTTTTCAGCTTCTCAGAGAATTCTTTGCCATGAGGTGCCATGTTGAACTTCCAGTGACCAGTATGAGAGAGTGAGAGCGGTAACACCAAATTTAAACAGACCTGCTCCCCATTCACAACTGAGAACTTGTAACACTAACGAGTCACATGATAACAGGAAGGGAAAATGGCTAATTGGACCCAATTTGGACATTTTCACTTAGGGGTGTACACGCTTTTGTCGCCAGTGGTTTAGACATTAATGGCTGTGTGTTGAGTTATTTTGAGGGGACAGCAAATTTACACTGTTATACAAGCTGTACACTCACTACTTTACATTGTAGCAAAGTGTCATTTCTTCAGTGATGTCACATGAAAATATTTACAAAAATGTGAGGGGTCTACTCACTTTTGTGAGATAATGTGTATATATATCACATACAATAAACAAATAAATATAGAACAGATGTAACAAAATAATTTAACCTGTATGCTATACAAACAAAAAAATACACCACAATGTGTAATAATATTTCCCTCGCAGGGAATTTCTAACACAAGTTGCAGTGACTAGGGACCCCACATGCAGTATGTTTCTATGCAGGTTCTGATATGTGGGGCCCTTCCTGCCCCAAGGTGTCTGCACACATGTGTTGGTCTGTGCAGAGGAGTGAGGCCGGGAGTGCTGAGTGTGCCAGCCTGGGGCCCCTCTCAGGTTGTCTGTATTGATTGTACAAAGTGGGGCCCGGGTCGCTCACTCCTCAGTGCCCATCAAATGCAGCCTGATCAGTGCCCATCAATACAGCCTTACCAGTGCCCATCAAATGCAGCCTGATCAGTGCCCATCAAATGCAGCCTTATCAGTGCCCATCAAATGCAGCCTTACCAGTGCCCAGCAAATGCAGCCTTACCAGTGCCCAGCAAATGCAGCCTTACCAGTGCCCAGGAAATGCAGCCTTACCAGTGCCCAAGAAATACAGCCTGACCAGTGCCCAGCAAATGCAGCCTGACCAGTGCCCAGCAATGCAGCCTGACCGGTGCCCAGCGGCCGCTGTAACAAGGTCCAGCTTTCTATAATACACGTCACACTGATTCAATTTGCTGGCATTGTTCCACCTATCACTGGAATCTAGGAGGTGGGACCTTGTTACACCGGCAGCTGGAGGAGGACGGGCTTGCTGGGATGATGGGTAATGTGTGGCACCCGGGGCGGACCACCTGCCGCTGGCACGGACGCCCTCCCCTTCCCACACGCCCATACTGCCTGCCACAGCTCGCAGTCCTACAGGATGCTGCTGCCAACAGGAATGGAGTTCCTGCTGTGAAAAAAGCACAGGAATACAGTTCCCATGCATTCCCGCAGGACTCAAGCCCTGTATCTATTGCCTCTTTGGATAGTTTATGGAAAGGTTAACATCTCTGTTTTTGGGGATTTTTTCTGCCAATTGAATGGCCATGCAATGCTGTACCCAAACTAAATTTATATCATTTTTTCCACATAAATAGAGCTTTATTTTGGTCATATTTGATCACTACTGTGTTTTTTTGTTTTTTTCTTAGATATAAACGAAAAAAGATCGAACATTTTGAAAAATACATTTTTACTTTCTGCTATACAGTTTAATAAAAGGGGTATAGCATCACTAAAGCTATGTACACATGGGCCGAATGTCGAGAGACAACAACCGGTTCAAACAAAAACCGGCTGACATTCGGCCCGTGTGTATGTCGGTCTGTCCGACAGAAGCCGGCAGTTTGTCCGGCTTCTGTAGGACGAGCATGCTGCAAAACCAGCATCTGACCGACTCCCAATCAATGCTCTCAGCCAATGGCAGAAGGTTTTTTATCTTAAGATAAAAAATCTTCTGTGTGCAGCAGTCCCCCTAATACTTACCTGAGCCCATCTCGATCCATCATTGTTGCCTGAGAGACTCAGCTGTCCGGGAATCTCCCTTTCATTAGCTGAGAAAGCCATGAAGCACCATTCGCTCCCGCTGCTGTCAAATAAAGTCAGTCAGCCAATGAGGAGAGAAAGGGGGCAGAGCCGGGCCACGGCTCTGTGTCTGAATGGACACAGGGAGCTGCGGCTCAGGTGCCCCCATAGCAAGCTGCGTTTGCTGTGGGGACACCCAATAGGAGGGAGGGGCCAGGAGCGCTGAAGAGGGACCCATGAAGAGAAGGATCTGGGCTCCTTTTTCCAAAACCACTGCACAGAGCAGGTAAGTATGACAGGTTTGTTTATTTTAACAAAAACAAATAAAAAATTAGACTTTAGTATTACTTTAAAGCTAGTAATAAATTGAGGTGGATGCAATTTTTATTTAGCTTACTGCATATGTCATGGGGAAACACTGGACGCTTTCAGCTGCCATTGTGCTTTTGGCCTGTTCCTTTGAAAGAGGAATGGGCTATCTCCAGGCATACCTGTCAAAGGATGGCCAGCAGGTTTATTCTATTTTTACACATGATGCTAAAGCTGGCATGAGTTCAGCCATCTTATGGTCTGAGCCAGGAGAGTCGCCTGCAGTGCTGGCCTGGTGTGGCCCTTATCTACCAGGCACACAAGCTGAATCACAGCATGGTAGTGTTTTGCCAGGGATTTTGATTACACTCTAGGGTGCCTCAGAATCCTATTGGTCCTGATTATGACAAGGGCTCTATCCCCATCTCCCAACACATACAGGAGCACCACTAGCTCTAGCGGAGTTACTCATCATGCATCCTTTCCAGCCTCCAGAAGTTTCACTCAGTGTGCTGTTAATGATCTATAGCATTTCTGCCCATGATTACTTGACCACATGCTTGTAAAATGAAAGAAAACAAAAAAAAAACACACACAAAGAAAAGTTTGCAAGGGGTACCCAGCAGCTAAACAGCAATAACAGTTCCTGACAAGCAAAAGGGTAGACCTACACGGTAAGTATACATACACATCCCAGCACACTGCAAACCACACTATATTAGCACAGTATTGCATGATATCGCTCTCTGTACAGATATTTCAGCTCTCCATAAAGAGCTGCAATGCACATTGAAAATAGTAATGGGGTTGGCACAATCAAAACCCCTTGTTATTGGCCATTCTCAGCCTGCTAGTCTATGTTCAAAGGAAGTGCATTATGGATGCTAAAAATGTGGTCCTATGAGTTTCTCAATACATTTGCTAGTATTACAGATTTAGAACATACTGGATTTACCATAAATGCACCGTAGAAGCAAATCAGAACATGATTTCTATACAAGACAAATAGAGATGGTGAATCAACCCAGCAGGAATAAAGACCCATGGTTCCTACCCAATTGAAACCAAAAGTTTGGTTAGAGATAAAGTTTAATAAAAATAAAATAATACAAATTCATAACCATAGGTGTGCACAGCCTATCGCATTAGGGTGTACACCCCAAAGCTCAAACACATGTGTGTGTGTCTATATATATATATATATATATATATATATATATATATATATATATATATATATATATATAGTAGGGTTGTCCCGATACCACTTTTTTAGGACTGAGTACAAGTACCGATACTTTTTTTCAAGTACTCGCCGATACCGATTACCGATACTTTTTTTTTTTTAATGTCACGTGACAGTTTTTTGTTTTTTTTTAACAATGCTTTCTTTTTTTGGGGGGGAGGGGGGGTGAACGGTGTCTGTGTGTTTTTTTTTTATTTACAATTTTTATTTTTTACAATAATATTTTTTTTATTCATTTTTGCAATATGTTTTTTTGTTTGTTTTTTTTTAATCAGCCCTGTTGGGGGGCTTTGGTGAGATATCAGGGGTCTTAACAGACCTCTGATATCTCCCCCTTGAGACAGAGAAAGAGACAGATGATAGAGATTCCCCAGTCCCTTTCTCTGCAGCCTCAGCTGCACTGAGAATGAATGGAGAGAAGACAGCGGCTCCTCTCCATTCAAAAACTGACACATAGTAATCACAGGAGATTACAATGTTTCAGTTATGTGAATGGACAGAGTCAGCTGACTCTATCCATACACAAAGGAAGGAGGAGGACGGCGGAACGGAGGGGACAGAGAAGGAGAGGGGGACAGAGGAACGGAGGAACAGAATGGAGGGGGACAGAGAAGGAGAGGGGGACAGAGGAACGGAGGGGGACAGAGAAGGAGAGGGGGACAGAGGAACGGAACGGAGGGGGACAGAGAAGGAGAGGGGGACAGAGGAACGGACGAACGGAACGGAGGGGGACAGAGAAGGAGAGGGGGACAGAGGAACGGAGGGGGACAGAGAAGGAGAGGGGGACAGAGGAACGGAACGGAGGGGGACAGAGAAGGAGAGGGGGACAGAGGAACGGACGAACGGAACGGAGGGGGACAGAGAAGGAGAGGGGGACAGGGGAACGGAGGGGGACAGAAAAGGAGAGGGGGACAGAGGAACGGAACAGAGGGGGACAGAGAAGGAGAGGGGGACAGAGGAACGGAGGGGGCATGGAGGAGGATGCAGTGACAGTCAGCGGTGATCGCGTGGGGAAGTTACAAGCACCGATCACTGCTGTTTGTCACTGAAAGCCGCTGAAAGCCGCAGGGGGGAAGCTTGTAACTCGCCCACACGCCGATCACCGCTGACTGTCATAGTATCGGCGGAAGCATCGGGAGCATTTGCCCGAATACAAGTACTTGGGCAAATGCTCGGTATCGGTGCCGATACCAATACTAGTATCGGTATCGGGACAACCCTAATATATAGACAAACACACACATACATACTTACACACACAGTATATATAAAACAGTTCTGTATGCTTCAGTTATGTATGAACACAGTGTGAGTGATTATCGATTACTCACTGGGGGGCATTTCCCATAGCGCCGCGCGCTAATTAGCGCTCAATTACCGTGATCACGGTAATTAGCGCCCAAACGTAATTCACAATAGCGCTGGGGCAAAAATACTCCCAAAACCAAAAACTCCCAGACAACAGATAGTGCCCAAACCCTTACTCTGATAGAACCTGGAGTATTGCACATGGAAATAATGTTTAGAGCATGATATGATCACATAAATGGTACTTAAATATGTGGTATATTGTTTAAAGATAATCTGCTTTTAAACTGCTTGAAAAAGTGTTATATACACTGAAAAGTCTGAGAAGAGATAAATTCCCATCTCTTTACAGCTAGATGCCAGCACAACTGAGCATGCTCAGACATGCAAACTACTCTCATTTTAACTCCCATGCCTTTTTTACCAAGAGTTATAGTAAAGTACCAAAGTGAGCGCTGGGCTAAAAAGCGTTTTTTTGAAAGAGTGAAAATGAGTTATGTAGCCCAATGCAAATTTTAGCCATTGATTCTAATGGTACAATTGTAACTTCCCTAAATAAATACTTTTCATGTTGAGATGAAATGTATCTTTCTCTCAATGAAACTGTCCTTGCAACAATGTTGCTTCTTCATCCATTTTGTTTTTAAGAATTCTAGAATGTGTAATGTTTTCGAATTTTGGTAAAATATATTTTTCTCTGTCTCTCTCATGCGTTGCTGTCCATATCACAAAAATCTTTACCCAAACTCACACAGGTGTCTTTACAAACCACAAACAATACCATTGATGATGCAAATTTAAAATGAGTCACAGTTTTGTGTGTTTATCATTTCCAAATGATCATAAATTGAGCCCAAAAAATGTGATGTGTATACCAACAGCAGAAATCAAAATGTCATTCCCAAAAATCAGTGGGTAACATCTTTTTTCTACACTCACACACCAAGAACCACCAAATATCACAGAATAAATCAAGAAGAATAACTCCTGACTAATGTAATTCCACCAGGAGGAGGGTAGGAGGGTTTCACATGTGGCAGCACAGTGGCTAACAGATTAGCACTTCTGCCTAGCAGCTCTGGGGTTCTTGGTTCAAATCTCAAACATGCCACTTCATGTAGAGAAGTGGTCCATTCTCCCTATGTTGTTAAACATAACTCCTGACTAAGGTCCTTACCTAAATTATGTCTAAATGTAGTATTTATGTGTAGGAGGGTTTCACCACCATTGCAAATGGTGTCATATGTTTTCCATGGGCAGGGACTATAATCAGCTTTAACATTTCCGCACTATCACTAATTGCAGCCTGTTACCAAGCCAGAACCCACAAAATGAAAGCTGTTTATCTCTCAGCATACTGACAGTAATCAGCCATATTTGAAAAAAAGAGAGGCTTTGTGGGACTTTATATGAAGCATACTACTAAGTTGAATGAACCAATCAATGTAGTCATTGTTTATTGTTACAAAGGCCATACATACACATGTAAAATAGTAGAAAAATAAACATTACGCTGTGTGACATTGGTGGTTGCCTGTGGTTCACGGCTGGTACTTATACCACACTTGCACTGTGCTAACACCTTGTTTTGCTCCACTTGTGAGACACTGTTGCATCTTAAATTATTCCTCCAATCTACCTCTTAGGTACTTTATGGTTTATCATACCTACTCGCCTATCTTTCCACTGCTACCTTCATCTCACTCTATGTCTCTTGATGCTAAACACTATTACTTTTTCATCCACTTGGTTTACCTACCATCGCTACACGATTTTGGGTACCGTTCTTCAGTTTATCAGTTGTGTAATTACTCTACTGTTAATTTAATAATTTTTACAGATATTCCTGGGAATTATTTACATCCTATCTCATTGTTTGTTCATTGGTTACTGGTGCCGCCATTGTGCCGTAGGTGTTACCGCCTCAGCTCCTGGGGATGACATCTTCTATAGTGCCTCCCACTATCGATATCATCAACATTTTTACCCATATACGCTACAACAAGGTGAGAGTGTTCAGGATCTTTTATGTTCCCCCACTTGTTTCATACTCTCCTTTTTTTCATACTCTCCTTTTACCATCATATCATTTTGGCATTTCTACTCTGATATAGATACTCCCAAATCTGCATCTGCCTCTGATAAGTAGTATTTTAACCACAAAACGCGTAGAGCTTTCCTATGATGCCACGTCACAGTGTCCACATTCAATATCTGTATTTTTATTATAGTTTATTTTAATGAATCAATTTCACCATTGTTATCATGCCTATATGTTACCGTTACAACTTTGCTCTAC
The DNA here is from genome assembly GCA_037952925.1 of Lithobates clamitans. NCBI lineage: Eukaryota > Metazoa > Chordata > Amphibia > Anura > Ranidae > Lithobates > Lithobates clamitans. Next base: position 3,185,577 of record JBBGZY010000034.1, read on the forward strand.
ATACCCAAGGTCCATTACTATGTATATCATGTTGGAATAATTGTGTATAATAATAAGTTGTTTAGATGATAGCTATCGAGACTATTTTACATGTGTATGTATGCCCTTTGTAACAGTAAACAATGATTACATTGATTGGTTCGTTCAACTTAGTAGTGTGCTTCATATAAAGTCCCACAACCCCTCTCTTTTTTAAAACATACCAGGGTTGAAGGTATATGAACTATCATAGTCATTGCCTCATATAAAGTCCCAATCTCTTTTCTTATTCTCATCAAATCAGGAATGGAAGCACAAAACTAATTTATTATACTTACCTTTATCATAATCTGTGACCTACGTTTCGCCATTCATGACACCGTGCGCCGACATATTTGTCCATGTACACCATGAGGGAGGTTTGAGTGCCAAACGCCGAGCGCGAATTGTTGCTCAGGCATTGGCGCTGCCTCCTCTTTCATTACGCTGCGTGACGTTGGTGGTCACCTGTGGTTCACTGCTGGTACTAATACCACACTTGCACTGTGCTAACACCTTGTTTTGCTTCACTTGTGAGGCATCGTTGCACTATCTTGGATTATTCCTCCAATCTACCTCTTAGGTACTTTATGGTGTATCATACGTACTCACCTATCTTTACACTGCTACCTTCGTCTCACTCTATTATCATACGTACTCCCCTATCTTTAAACTGCTACCTTCGTCTCACTCTATGTCTATTGATGCTAAACACTATTTCTTTTTCATCCACTTGGTTTACCTACTATCGCTACACGATTTTGGGTACCTTTCTTCTTTTGTTTATCAGTTGTGTAATTACTCTACTGTTAATTTATACATTTTTACAGCTATTCCTGGGAATTATTCACAGTACCAACTATATATAGTACTAAATATATACACCACAGCTGATAACTGGAGATCCTATTTCATTGTTTATTCATTGGTTGCTGGTGCCGCCGTCGTGCCACAGGTGTTACCACCTCAGATTCTCAGTGATGACGTCTTCTATAGTGCCTCCCACTATCGATATCATCAACGTTGTTACCCATATACTACAGCAAGGTGAGAGTTTTCAGGATCTTTTATGTTCCCCCTCTTTCTTCCTTGTTTCATACTCTCCTTTTTACCATCATATCATTTTGGCATTTCTACTCTGATATAGATACTCCCAAATCTGCATCTGCTCCTGATGAGTGGTATTTTAACCACAAAGCGCGTAGTGCTTTCCTATGATGCTACGTCACAATGTCCACGTGTAATATCTGTATTTTATTATAGTTTATTTTAATGAATCAATTTCACCATTGTTATTATGCCTACAGTGGGGCAAAAAAGTATTTAGTCAGCCACCAATTGTGCAAGTTCTCCCTCTTAAAATGATGAGAGAGGCCTGTAATTGTCATCATAGGTATACCTCAACTATGAGAGACAAAATGTGGAAACAAATCCAGACAATCACATTGTCGGATTTTTGAAAGAATTTATTTGCAAATTATGGTGGAAAAAAAGTATTTGATCAATATCAAAAGTTCATCTCAATACTTTGTTATATATCCTTTGTTGGCAATGACAGAGGTCAAACGTTTTCTGTAGGTCTTCACAAGGTTGTCACACACTGTTGCTGGTATGTTGGCCCATTCCTCCATGCAGATCTCCTCTAGAGCAGTGATGTTTTTGGACTGTCGCTGGGCAACACAGACTTTCAACTCCCTCCAAAGGTTTTCTATGGGGTTGAGATCTGGAGACTGGCTAGGCCACTCCAGGACCTTGAAATGTTTCTTACGAAGCCACTCCTTCTTTGCCCGGGCGGTGTGTTTGGAATCATTGTCATGCTGAAAGACCCAGCCACATTTCATCTTCAATGCCCTTACTGATGGGAGGAGGTTTGCACTCAAAATCTCACGATACATGGCCCCATTCATTCTTTCATGTACACTGATCAGTCGTCTTGTTCCCTTTGCAGAGAAACAGCCCCAAAGCATGATGTTACCACCCCCATGCTTCATAGTAGGTATGGTGTTCTTTGGTTGCAACTCAGCATTCTCTCTCCTCCAAACCCGACGAGTTGTGTTTCTACCAAACAGTTCCACTTTGGTTTCATCTGACCATATGACATTCTCCCAATCCTCTTCTGGATTATCCAAATGCTCTCTAGCAAACCTCAGACGGGCCCGGACATGTACTGGCTTAAGCAGGGGGACACATCTGGCACTGCAGGATCTGAGTCCCTGGCGGCGTAGTGTGTTACTGATGGTAGCCTTTGTTACGTCTCTCTGCAGGTCATTCACTAGGTCCCACCGTGTGGTTCTGGGATTTTTGCTCACCGTTCTTGTGATTATTTTGACCCCACGGGGTGAGATCTAGCGTGGAGCCCCAGATCGAGGGAGATTATCAGTGGTCTTGTGTGTCTTCCATTTTCTAATTATTGCTCCCACAGCTGATTTCTTCACACCAAGCTGCTTGCCTATTGCAGATTCAGTCTTCCCAGCCTGGTACAGGTCTACAATTTTGTTTCTGGTGTCCTGCGACTGCTCTTTGGTCTTCACCATAGTGGAGTTTGGAGTGTGACTGTTTGAGGTTGTGGACAGGTGTCTTTTATACTGATAACAAGTTCAAACAGGTGCCATTAATACAGGTAATGAGTGGAGGACATGGAGCCTCCTAAAGAAGAAGATACAGGTCTGTGAGAGCCAGAAATCTTGCTTGTTTGTAGGTGACCAAATATTTATTCTCCACCATAATTTGCAAATAAATTCTTTCAAAAATCAGACAATGTGATTGTCTGGATTTATTTCCACATTTTGTCTTTCATAGTTGAGGTATACCTATGATGACAATTACAGGCCTCTCTCATCTTTTTAAGTGGGAGAACTTGCACAATTGGTGGCTGACTAAATACTTTTTTTCCTCACTGTATATGTTACCATTACAACTTTGCTCTACATACCCAAGGTCCATTACTATGTATATCATGTTGGAATAATTGTGTATAATCATGAATTGTTTAGATGATATCTATCGAGACCTATTTTACATGTGTATGTATGCCCTTTGTAACAATAAATAATGATTACATTGATTGGTTCGTTCAACTTAGTAGTGTGCTTCATATAAAGTCCCACAACCCCTCTCTTTTTTCAAATATACCAGGGATGGAGGTAAATTAACTATCATAGTCATTGCCTCATATAAAGTCCCAGTCTCTTTTCTTGTTCTCAGTAATCAGTCATAGATGGCATATGCCAGAAACAGGTTGTTCAGTGTCTTTCTGGCCTTCCACAGTACATTTGCATTGATTAACTTCTTGCACCCCTGGGACTTAGGGCAGTTTGACACCACAGAGGTGCAGCCTTCACACAGGCTAGCACTTCTGCCTAGCGGCACTGAGGATAATAATCCTGCTCCCTGGCTAGAGGTTTCTATGTTCTTCCTCTGTTGTGCTGTAAAAAGTTTTTCACCATTGATGACATTTTTGATGGGTTTTTTCATAATGGAACCCCAAGAAATCACATTATAAAGCAAGCAAGTGTGGGTTTGCATCAAATCTAGAACTGGGGTGTTTTGGCTCAGATATGGATGTATAAGTCTGGTGTGATCCTGCACACATTTTAATGTTGTATGCTGATGATTAGGGATGAGCCGAACACCCCCCGGTTTGATTTGCGGCAGAAAATGCCAACAGGCAAAAAATTTGTGTGAACACGCGAACACCATTAAAGTCTATGGGACTCGAACTTGAAAAATCTAAAGTGCTAATTTTAAAGGCTAATATGCAAGTTATTGTCATAAAAAGTGTTTGGGGTCCTGCCCCAGGGGACATGCATCAATGCAAAAAAAAAAGTTTTAAAAACTGCAGTTTTTTCGGGAGCAGTGATTTTAATAATGCTTAAAGTTACATAGTTACATAGTACATAGTAGGTGAGGTTGAAAAAAGACACAAGTCCATCAAGTCCAACCTATATGTGTGAAACAATAAAAGTGAAATGTTCCTTTAAATATCGCGCCTAGGGGGTGACTATAGTATGCCTGTAAAGTGGCGCATTTTTCCTGTATTTAGAACAGTCCCTGCACAAAATTACATATCTAAAGAGAAAAAAGTCATTTAAAACTGCTTGCGGCTGTAATATAATGTTGTCCCCCCAGCCCATAACCAGGCCCTTTCGGTCTGGTATGGGTATTAAGGTGAACCCCGCACCCAAATTAAAAAAAAATAAATAAATGTGGGGCCCCCAGGCCCTATATACTCTGAACAGCAGCAGTATATAGGCGGTCTCCAGGTTACAAACAAGATAGGGACTGTAAGTTTGTTCTTAAGTTGAATCTGTTTGTAATTTGGAACAGGTACATTTTGTAAGTGTAGCTCCAAGAAAAAAATCTATTTTTAAGCTTTTTGAATAACATAGGGAAGGGTTATCATCACCCCTGTAACATTTGTTTTGCTGTCTGTGCCGCTGTTCAGAAGATTTCACCTCACTTTCTGTCCCAATGACAATTGGATTTAGAAAATATTGGGTTATTAGGGAAACAAGGATTGGTGATAAAGCATCAGTGGACTGGAGACACTTTTTTCCCATATTAACTCTACAGGAGAGAATTTCTCTTCCTAGGGGTAGATTTCCTCTTACTTCATGTTGTCTCCCTCTGTTTCTAAAGTAGGAGTTGTTTGTAAGTTGGATGTTTGAAAATAGGGGACCGCCTGTATATACTAAACGGCCTGCCCTATACACTCTGCGGAAAATTGGGCCTTAGGTGTTGGTGGTACCAGAACACTATAAGCCCTCACAGTTACTCTTGGTGGGTGCTGGAATGGGCCTTGCTGTGAAATATTAGATCAAGAATTGTAATTACGTGCCCCTGTTAAACAGGGGCATAAAAATTGGGCCTTAGGCTGTGGTGGTGGTGGTGGCACAACACTGTAAAGCCTCACAGATACTTTTGTTGAGCACAGGAACAGGTCCTGCTGTGAAATATTAGATCAAAAATTGTAATTACGCGCCCCTGTTAAACAGGGGCATAAAAATGGGGCCTTAGGTGGTGGTGGTGGTGGCACAACACTGTAAAGCCTCACAGATACTTTTGTTGAGCGCAGGAACAGGCCCTGCTGTGAAATATTAGATCAAAAATTGTAATTACAAGCCCCCTGTTACACAGGGGCAGAAAAATTTGGCCTTAGGCAGTAGTGGTGGCGCCCTGAACCAAAAATATTCCTAGAAGCTATCATCATGAAGATTGAGGAGGAATAGGATAGTCACTCAGCATAATAGGATAGTCACTCAGCATATGCAATCTTCAAGGGATCCCACATCCATAGAAAAATCAATCGGTTACATCAGCATCAGGTGCTTGGTAGCTGGAGATCCAAGACTGGTTCATTTTTATGAATGTGAGCCAATCAACAGAGTCTGTGGACAGGCGCACTGTGTGATCGGTTACAAATCCTCCAGCAGCACTAACTGTGCTTTCAGAAAGAACGCTGGATGCAGGGCAGGCCAGTAGCTCAATTGCATATTGAGCAAACTCTAGCCAGTGGTCCATCCTCAAGACCCAGTAACCCAGTGGATGTTCTGGTGGGAAAGTCTCCAAATCTGATCTTGCCCCTAGATATTCCTGCACCATGTAATTCAGACACTGGCGATGGTTGCTGGAACCGATCAGACCTGGGCGCCGAGGACTGAAGACTGTCTGAAGGCATTGATCAGCCGGCCACCTTCTTCACCGTTCTTTCTGTGACTGAACGAAGCCTCAGCAACACGTTGTCCTGCACCAGGAAACTGTAACCTCCCAGGCTCTGAAAATGCATTGCACAAACCTTTCTGCAAGGCCTCCCAAAGATGTTTCATCCTCTGCTCCCTCTGCGAAGGCTGGATAGATTTTGCAACCTTACCCTTGTAATGTGGATCAAAGAGGGTTGCCAGCCAGTAATGATCCCTCTCCTTGATACCACGAATCCTAGGGTCCTTTCCCAGGCTTTGCAGGTTCAGGGAGGACATGCAGCATAAGTTTGCAGAGGCATTCGATCCTGAGTCCTCTGGGTCACTAAGGATCACATGATCCTCAACCACCTCCTCCCAGCCACGTACAACTCCATGGGTTTCTGGGAACTGCAAGCGATCCCTTGAAGACTGCTGCTGATGCTGAGTGTTGTCTCCTACCGCCATGCTGACAAAATCCTCCTCTTCTTCATCCTGTGTGATCGATGGGCCTGCAGGAATACTAGTATCTGGATAAAGGGGGCCTTGAGAGGTAAGGAAGTCCTCCTCTTCCTCCCGCTGTTCTGGCTCAAGTGCCCTGTCCATTATTCCACGAAGCGTGTGCTCCAACAGGAAGACAAGAGGGACAGTATCACTGATGCATGCACTGTCACTGCTAACCATCCTCGTGGCCTCCTCAGATGGTGACAGGACAGGGCATACATCCTTGATCAGTAGCTGGCATGGCGAAAAAAAAGTCAAAATTCCCTGACCCTGTCCTGGTGCCATACTCACACAGGTACTCATTGATGGCCCTCTGCTGCGTGTGCAGCCGCTGAAGCATTGCCAACGTTGAGTTCAACCTGGTGGGCATGTCACAAATGAGGCGGTTCTTGGGCAGGTTGCATTCTCTTTGAATGTCAGCCAGCCGAGCACTCGCATTATATGTCCTCCTACCATTGGGGTCCCCCAAGGTCCTGTCCTTAGACCTCTACTATTCTCGATCTACATGTCCTCCCTGGGTCAGCTGATAGCCTCCCATGGCTTTCACTACCATTTATATGCTAATGACACCCAAATCTATCTCTCTGCCCCTCAGCTCACCCCATCAATCTCCTCACGCTTCACTGATGTACTGACAGACATATCAGCCTGGATGTCACACCACTTCCTCAAACTCAATATATCTAAAACTGAGCTCTTAATATTTCCTCCCCCCGTGCCCCCTCCCCTGACTTCTCTGTCAAGATCAATGACACATCTATCAGTCCGTCCCCACATGCCAGCGTGCTAGGGGTAACCTTTGACTCTGAACTGTCCTTTCAGGCCCACATACAATTCCTGTCCAAATCATTACGCCTTAGCCCCCGCAACATTTCCAGAATACGCCCCTTTTTAACTAATGACACCACCAAGCTTCTAATTCACTCCCTGGTTATCTCTCGCCTACTACTGCAACTCCCTCCTCATTGGATTACCCTTACATAGACTATCCCCCCTTCAGTCCATAATGAATGCCGCTGCAAGACTCATCCAAGGATTTCTCCAGAGCTTCTCCCATCCTTTGGAACTCCCTACCCCAATCTGTCTGACTGTCCCCTAATCTATCCATCTTTAGGCGATCCCTGAAAACCCTTCTCTTCAAAGAAGCCTATCCTGCTTCTAACTAACACTGTTTTACTTCCTCCATCAGCTCATCCCCCCACAGCTATTACCTTTTGTATCAATTGACTCTTCCTTTTTAGATTGTAAGCTCTAACGAGCAGGGCCCTCTGATTCCTCTTGTACCAAATTGTAATGTAACTGTAATATCTGCCCTCATGTTGTAAAGCACTGCGCAAATTGTTGGCGCTATATAAAACCTGTATAATAATAATAATAATGACCGGCGGAAATGACCACAGACTTTTCTGGCCTGTCTCAGGAGATCCTGTAAGCCAGGGTACCTGCTCAAGAACCGATGCACCACCAAATTCAGGATGTGAGCCAAACAGGGAACATGGGTCAAGTGTCCCTGTCAGAGGGCGGACAGGAGGTTGGTGCCATTGTCGTATACAACCATTTCTGGCTGAAGCTGGTGTGGCGTCAACCACCTCTGAGCCTGCCCTTGCAGAGCTGACAGAATCTCTGCCCCAGTGTGGCTGCTGTCCCCTAAGCAGACCAACTCAAACACCGCATGGCATCTTTTGCCAGAGTGCTTGCGTAGCCTCTTGAACGCCTACGGAGCATCGCTGGTTCAGAGGAAAAATCTGCAGAGAGAGCTGTGGCAGAATCACCACTAGCATTTTGGAGGCGTGGTGGCGGAACAAGCTCCAACAATACTGAACCCTGTCCTGCATCCTTCCCATCTGCCAGCAGAGTTACCCAGTGCACCATGAAAGAAAGGTAACGTCCCTGTCCATGCTTGCTGGACCATGAGTCAGCAGTAATATGCACCTTACTGCTGACCGCCCTGTCCAACGAGGCCAAGACATTGCCTTCCACATGCTGGTAGAGAGCCGGAATGGCCTTCCGTGAAAAGAAATGACATTTGGGAACCTGCCACTGAGGTACCGCACATTCCACAAATTCACGAAAGGGGGCAGAGTCTACCAGCTGAAAAGGCAGCAGTTGCAGAGCTAGCAATTTGGCCAAGCTAGCATTCAGACGCTGAGCATGTGGATGGCTGGGACCAAATTTTTTTTGACGGTTTAGCAACTGGGGTAGGGGAATTTGCCTGCTAAAATCCGATGTTGGTGTACCGCTAGCAGATTGTCCAAAAGTATTTGGGACACCTATTTCTATACCTTCATTCCTCTCAGTGCAGGTTTATGAGAGGACTGGAGGTATACTGGGGTTGGAGATCCCAGCTGATGAGGAGCAAGGAGAGGTCCGCCTTGTTCTTTGATGTGGGTCTTTTAAGTGCTGTTGCCAACGGACTGCATGGGAGGTCGTCATATGTCTGGTCAAGCATGTGGTGCCCAAGCGGCTGCTGTTTTGGCCATGCTTGATACACTTCAGACATATGTTGCAAACAGCAACAGTGCAATCTGCTGCACACGTGTCAAAAAAGGCCCACACCAAAGAACTTTTCTAAATATGTGGGGAGTCAGCAGCGAGCGCCGTGCACCTGCTTAGCTCTGTGGTGTGATGCAATAGGGTGGCTGCCCTTAAGCTGCCCCCTGGAGGGGGTGTACTATGGAATTATGGGTGTACTGTATGTATTGTGTACTGAGTACACCACCAGAAAAGTAGTAGCAACTGCACTAGGGGTGCGCGGTACTGTGTACACCAACAGAAGTGTAATAACAACTATGGGTGTACTGTATTGTGTACACCACCAGAAAAGTATTAGCAACTGCACTAGGGGTGCACGGTACAGTGTACACTAACAGAAGTGTAATACCAACTATGGGTGTACTGTATTGTGTGCACCACCAGAAAAGTAGTAGCAACTGCACTGGGGTGAACGGTATTGTGTACACCACCAGAAGTCTAATAGCAGCTATGGGTGCACTGTATGTATTGTGTTTTGTGTACACCACCAGAAAAGTAGGAGCAACTGCACTAGGGGTGCACGGTACTGTGTACACCAACATGAGTGTAATAACAACTATGGGTGTACTGCAGGGCTTGACAAATTTGCTTGGAATCTAGGAGCCAGCTAAAAAAGTTAGGAGCCAGGTTTTTTTTTTTTTTTTTAAACGACCGACAAAGCTTTTTTTCAATAAAAATTATCCAATCTTAAATTTACACAGAGACGACTAGAACTAATGTGACTGCTTTTATTTCCTGCCATGCAGGTACACAAGACCACCATATTCTCGCTAAGGATCCAATCAGGTCCGCCTGAAAAACTGACAGGCGAACCTGATCAGACAGCCCGTGTGAAAGGGGCCAAGCAGGGAGATGACAAATAATAAATTCATTTTAATTAACCACTTCCTTCCCGCAGGACGACTATATATGTCCTGTCTTTGAAGAGAAATACCGTTGTTATGGTAGCAGCTAGCTACCATAACCCCGGTATCTTCTTCAAGAGCCGGCGGTTCTCTTTCAGATAAAAGTGGTCTCTGCAGCAGATTAGCAGCGAGATCACTTTTATCGGCGGCAGGAGAGGGCCCCCCCGCCCATCTCCAAGTCATTGCATTGCGGAAGCGACGTCAAATCGTCACTTCCACCCATAGCTCTTGAAGGGACATTTTTTTTTTTTTTTCAAATGACAATTTTTTTTTTTAATGCATTTTAGTGTAAATATGAGATCTGAGGTCTTTTTGACCCCAGATGTCATATTTAAGAGGACCTGTCATGCTTTTTTTCTATTACAAGGGATTTTTACATTCCTTCTAATAGGAATAAAAGTGACTTTTTTTTTTTTTTTTTTTAAAGAACAGTGAAAAAATAAAAGTTAAAATAAATAAGAAAAAAAAAAAATTTAAATGTGCCCCATCCCTTGTAATAGAAATAAAAGTGAGACAATTTTTATTTTTTTTTAAAAACAGTGCAAAAATAGAAAATAAAAAGTAAAATATATAAGAAAAAATAATAATTTTTTTTAAATGCGCCCCGTCCCGCCGAGCTCGCTCGCAGAAGCGAACGCATATGTGAGTAGCACCCTCATATGAAAGCGGTGTTCAAACCACACGTGAGGTATCGCCACGATCGTTAGAGCGAGAGCAATAATTCTAGTCCTAGACCTCCTCTGTAACTCAAAACATGCAACATGTAGAATTTTTTAAACGACACCTATGGAGATTTTAAAGGGTAAAAGTTTGTCGCCATTCTACGAGCGGATGAAATTTTGAAGCGTGACATGTTGGGAATCAATTTACTCGGCGTAACATCATCTTTCAAAATATAAAAAAAATTGGGCTAACTTTACTGTTTTTTTTAATTAAAAAAAGTATTTTTTCCCAAAAAAGTGCGCTTGTAAGTCCGCTGCGCAAATACGGTGTGACAGAAAGTATTGCAATGACCGCCATTTTATTCTCTAGGGTGTTAGAATAAAAAATATATATAATGTTTGGGGGTTCTAAGTAAAGGGAAGGAGATGAGCAGGCAGTGAAAACAGGTAGGGAAAGCTGCTCCATTAGCATTGGTGGATGTCTTGTCATACCAACGGCCACCACCAGAGGGCGCCCGATTGCAGAAGGAACCAGGAACCATAGGACTGCAGTAGGCCGCAAAGCCGGGGCCTCAATTACAAGCGCGGCCCAGCGCGGCCCAGCGCGATCGCGGCGGGAGGGGGGGTGTCGAACGGACACAGGATACCCCAGCTGTGCCGCCCCAGGCGCCAGGTCACTAATTCTAGTCGCAAATGCGACCTGGCGCCCGGGGTTTGTCGAGCCCTGGTGTACTGTATTGTGTACACCTCCAGAAAAGTATTAGCAACTGCACTAGGGGTGCACGGTACAGTGTACACTAACAGAAGTGTAATACCAACTATGGGTGTACTGTATTGTGTACACCACCAGAAAAGTAGTAGCAACTGCACTAGGGGTGAACGGTATTGTGTACACCACCAGAAGTCTAATAGCATCTATGGGTGCACTGTACTGTATGTATTGTGTACTGTGTACACCACCAGGAAAGTAGTAGCAACTGCACTAGGGGTGCACGGTACTGTGTACCGTGCACCAACAGAAGTGTAATAACAACTATGCGTGTACGATACTGTGTACACCAACAGAAGTGTAGTAACAACGATGGGTGTACTCTTTCATGTTACATATCGGCACGGCTCTAAGAACACAAAACCAAAGGCCTTATCCCATATGTTCAGTGACTCTGGAACAACTGCCTCTCCAGACACCATTTTACCCATGAAAATTTTTCTTCTGGTGCAGGAAGATCTACTCGCCCGGGTCAAACAGGCTTCAGCCAAAGTTCCCCTCTCTCTCGAAACAAAGTTGCTTGCAAGAGATGGCCTGCTATGGCATAAGGATAAAATTTTCATACCTGAGAGTCTCCGGGTCACCATACTCAAACTTTCTCATGACCATGCCTTAGCTGGGCACTTTGGCACCTCCAAGACAGCTGTTCTGGTGCAGCGCACATTCTGGTGGCCTCAGGTAACAAAGGACTGTAAAGATTATGTGGAAACTTGCCCTATCTGTTCCCGAAGCAAGTGTAGCTGAACCAAGGCTTGGGGCTTGCTTAAACCTTTACCCATTCCAGACAGGCCCTGGAAATGTATTTCTATGGATTTCATTGTGGAGCTTCCCCCCGCAGAAGGTCATTCCGCCATATTTGTAGTTGTTGACTGGCTATCCAAGATGGCACACTTCATTCCTTTGAAAGGAACACCATCCGCTCCTGAAATGGCACAGGTTTTCATCAGAGAGATTGTCAAACTACATGTAGTTCCTGCCAACATCATCTCAGATAGGGGAGTACAGTTCACCTCCAAATTCTGGAAGGCATTATGTAAATCCCTCGGCATCAAGTTGTCTTTCTCCTCTGCCTACCATCCACAGACTAATGGGCAATCGGAGAGGACCAACCAGACTCTTGAGCAGTACCTGCGATGCTTCTCCTCTTTTTCTCAGGATGACTGGATTTCCCTATTACCACTGGCCGAATTTGCCTACAATAACTCTACTCATTCTTCCACAAAAAAAAACTCCTTTCTTTGCCAACTACGGGTACCACCCATCATTCTTGCCCAACTCCCTTCTGGAATGCTCAGTGCCAGCCGCCCTCGAAACCATAGACTTCTTCAATTTCTTCAATACGAAAAACAAGCTGCTACAGGAGACTATGGCTAAAGCGCAAGAACTCAATAAGGAGAGCGTTGATAGGAAAAGACAGGGAGAATTAGCTCTGAAGCCCGGAGATCAAGTATGGCTATCCACCGTGAATCTAAGGCTTGCGTGCCCTTCTGAGAAGTTGGGTCCTAGGTTCGAGGGTCCTTTTTCTGTAGGAGAAGGATCAATGAGGTGGAACTACCGGATTCCCGGCGGGTACACCCCTGTCATGAACCTTGGAATACTGGATTGTCATGAAGCTTGGAATAGTGGCTGATTCATAATGCTAGGACAAATACTGTTAGATGCTGATGTCAATTCCAGCCACCTGTCTGTCTGTTGCCTGCTAGAATGTGTATTGTAAATAAGTCTACTATGGGATCTAAGAGTCATTATAACCCTATTGTTGTTTTTGTAAATTAACTCTGCTATTGTGTGAAGAAGAGTCTGTGTTGATTTGTGATAATGGTGATTGTGTTTTCTGAGCTACAAGACGGCCAGTCTGGCCTAAAGGTCATGTCTGAGTCATCTAGGCTGTCTAAAGGGATTAGTTATTTAGCTCATGTTAATTAGGTTTCTGGTCACAGGTGTATGTTCAGAGTAATATGAGCAGGAGGTATACACCTCCTCTTTTACTGTATAAAAGAGAATGTATTTTTCAATAAAAGAGATTCCTGGTTGAACTTACATACAGCCTGCCTGTTCTGAGCTACACAACTGAATTAGAACGGCACATAGCTGTAGTTCTAATCCCGTAGCATCGGATGATTGAACCATCAGATGTGCGATTTGCAATCTGATTCTATAGCAGCAGAGGAGTGTCGGGAGAGTGGAATCGAGCAAGCAGGGGCTTGTTACAACCCCGTTTTCCATGTCTCCTTACTCAAGCCTGCTGTCGCTAATCCTTTTTCTGGACGAAGTACGGATCCCCCTGAGCCTGTGATTGTTAATGGGGAAGAAGAATATGAGGTGGAAGCAATCATGGACTGTGGGAAAAGAAATAATCAGACCCAATTCTTGGTAAAATGGAAGGGTTACGGCCCAGAAGAAAATTCTTGGGAACCAGAAAATAACATTCATGCCAAGAGATTAATCCAGGAGAACTCACCCTGAAAAGTTGGCTCGGTTGGGCATCCAAAGGCTGCCCCTTGGGGGGGGCAATGTCAGGAAAGGCCTGCTGGGAGCAACAGTTCTGCACTAGTGAGTGCCCGCGCGGGAGTGTACGGGCGTGCGGCTGTTGGCGCCACTTAAAAACTCTGCCTTACAAGAAAATCATACTGTCTGATTTACAGCATTCCCTGAGAGAGATCCGTGTTCCTAAATCTGTTCCTGCATTATCCGGTTTGCCTTGTGACTATCCTTTGCCATCTGCCTGCACCTGACCCCGGCCTGTCCACGACCTCGCTCCTGTCTGATCCTCTGGCTCATCTGCACCAGTCTGTTACTGACCCGGCTTGTTCTGTGACCCTCCTTCAGCCCCCTGCATCTGCACCTGTTCTGCTCATTGTGTATGGCCTGGCCTGTCTTACCTTCCTGTGTTCCAATCCCTGGAACCATCCACCTGCATGCTGTGAATGTCTGCTTGCCTGCTTCAGCTCTCCGTCTGCTGCATCCTGCCTGCTGTTCCAGTTGTCTCAGCAACACCCGGAGCTCCAGACCTGCCCATCTGCTGTTGATCCTGCCAGGCACTCGTGCTGCCCTGTACTCCTGTGCTTCTGCTCTACCAGAGGCCGCGAGCCAGGGACGTAAGGGAGACCTCCCTCTGCATATCGGGCTCAACAACTAGGTACGTGACAAATCCTAACTAGGTTATTTAAAGGCCTGCATTTGTGGTGGGTGTCTGGCCTAAGAACAGGCCTGAATCTCTCTTTGCAGTGTGTATATTGGGTTACAAATAGATATGATTTTGTGTTTTTTTTGGGGGGGGGTGTGCATAATTCCTAACCCACACCCCACTAAGGCTGTTTGATGATTGTTTCTAAATCCCACATGTAAGGCTGGCCATACATGGTCAAATTTAGAAAGAATTTTCTTTAGAAAATCAGAAAAATACTGCCACCATTGATTTTGAAATTCAGCCAACCAAGCCTTCAATTTCACCTCATGTTGCTACAGAAAAGAATTTTCATGGCTGGGAATTTTAGTTACATAGTAGGTGAGGCTGAAAAAAGACACAAGTCCATCAAGTCCAACCTATATGTGTGGTTATATGTCAGTATTACATTGTATACCCCTGTATGTCAGGTGCTTATCTAATAGTTTTTTGAAACCATCGATGCTCCCCGCTGAGACCACCGCCTGTGGAATGGAATTTCACATCCTTGCTGCTCTTACAGTAAAGAACCCTCTACGTAGTTTAAGGTTAAACCTCTTTTCTTCTAATTTTAATAAGTGGCCACATGTCTTGTTAAACTCCCTTAAATGTTTTATCCCTATTGTGGGGTCACCAGTATGGTATTTATGAATTTAAATCATATCCCCTCTCAAGCGTCTCTTCTCCAGAGAGAATAAGTTCAGTGCTCGCAACCTTTCCTCATAACTAATATCCTCCAGACCCTTAATTAACTTAGTTGCCCTTCTTTGTATCGCTCCATTTCCAGTACATCCTTTCTGAGGACTGGTGCCCAGATCTGGACAGCATACTCTAGGTGCGGCCGGACCAGAGTCTTGTAGAGCGGGAGAATTATCGTTTTATCTCTGGAGTTGATCCCTTTTTAATGCATGAGAATATTCTGTTTACTATGTTAGCAGCAGCTTGGCATTGCATGCCATTGCTGAGCCTATCATCTACTAGGACCCCCAGAGGTTCTCCCCCCAGTGTAGAGATTGCATTAATATTTTTGCCACTCAAATGCGTTATTTTACATTAAACCTCATTTGCCATGTAGTTGCCCACCGCATTATTTGGTTCAGATCTTTTTGCAAGGTTTCCACATCCTGTGGAGAAGTTATTGCCCTGCTTAGCTTAGTATCTTCCACAAATACAGAGATTGAACTGTTTACCCCATCCTCCAAGTCATTTATGAACAAAATAAATAGGATTGGTCCAAGCACAGAACCCTGAGGGACCCCACTACCCACCTCTCACCATTCTGAGTACTTCCCTTTTATCACCACCCTCTGAACTCACCCTTGTAGCCAGTTTTCAATCCATGTACTCACCCTATGGTCCATGCAGGGGCGGATCCAGGGGGGGGGCAACGGGGCAATTGCTCCCCCCGAGAAATATTACTGACTGCTGAGTGTCTCTCTCAATGTTTAGAATCAGCAGCAGCGCCGGTGTTGTTGAACGGCCATGATTCTGGCCTAGACTCTCACTGGTTGCTAACGCCTGCCCGCCTGGCGTGTAGCAACCAGTGATGTCATGTCAGAGCCAAGGAGGAGGAGAGGGAGGTCCCAGCTTTCAGAGTGGAGCGGAGGAGCGGAGGATTTAACTTCTTCCTCCTCCACGTCTAGTGTGTGAATGTTGGCTCCACCCACCTCCTCCCTCTATCTTCTCCAGGGACAGCTCCAGCGTGGCGTGAGTGAGTGAGGGAAGGGAACTTCCTTGGCTGTAGCAGGTGAGAGGATTGTATGCACTTTGCATGCCTACCAATGCCTGACTCCTATCACAGCATCTGTTACACTGACACAGATCCTCTGTGTCTGGGAGCTGTCTGGGGGAGGGGCGCTGATGCTCTCCTAACCAGCAGGAGCCCGGGAGGAAGGACATCTTACATGCTGTTATGATAAGGTCAGTACATTTGTTAGGGAGGTGTTGTGTAATTATTGTGCTAGGGGACAGACTGCCAGCTTCCCCCCATGTAATGTGCTCTCTTGTGCCCACCATGTCATGTGCTGTGCATTGCAGTGCCCACTATGTTGTGCTGTGCCTTGCAGTGCCCCCATGTAATGTGCTGTGCCCACCATGTAATGTCATGTGCATTGCAGTGCCCCCATGTAATGTGCTGTGCCCACTATGTCATGTGCTGTGCATTGCAGTGCCCACTATGTTGTGCTGTGCCTTGCAGTGCCCCCATGTAATGTGCTGTGCCCACCATGTAATGTCATGTGCATTGCAGTGCCCCCATGTAATGTGCTGTGCCGACCATGTCATGTGCTGTGCATTGCATTGCCCTTCATGTGATGTGCAGTGCCCCCTATGTTGTGCTGTGCCTTGCAGTGCCCACCATGTAATGTGAAGTGCCCACCATGTCATGTGCTGTGCCTTGCAGTGTCTACCATGTAATGTGCACTGCCCACCATGTCATGTGCTGTGCCATGCAGTGCCCACCATGTCATGTGCTGTGCCTTGCAGTGTCCACCATGTAATGTGCAGTGCCCACCATGTCATGTGATGTGCCATTCAGTGCCCACCATGTAATGTGCAGTGCCCACCATGTCATGTGCCATGCAGTGCCCGCCATGTCATGCACTGTGCCCGCCATGTAATGTGCAGTGCACACCATGTCATGTGATGTGCCATCCAGTGCCCACCATGTCATGTGCAATGCCCACCATGTCATGGGCTGTGCCATTCAGTGTCCGCCATGTAATGTGCAGTGCCCACCATGTCATGTCATGTGCTGTGCCTTGCAATGCCCGCTATGTAATTTGCAGTGTCCACCATGTCATGTGCTGTGCCATGCAGTGATCCCACCATGTAATGTGCAGTGCCCACCATGTAATGCGCTGTGCCATGCAGTGCCCACCATGTCATGTGCAGTTCCCACCATGTCATGTGCTGTGCCCACCCTGCCATGTGTTGTGCCCAGCATGTAGTGTGTTGTGCCCACTGTGTAATGTGCTGTGCTGTTCAGCAGTGCCCACCATGTCATGTGCAGTTCCTAACATGTAATGTGCAGTTGCATTGTCCACAATGAAATGTGCTATGCCATGCAGTGCCCACCATGTAATGTAATGTGCTGTGCCATTCAGTGCCCACCATGTAATGCGCTGTATCCACCATGTAATGTGCTGTGCCATGCAGTGCCCACCATGTCATGTGCTGTGTTGTGACACCATGTCATGTGCTTTGCCCATCATATAAGGCCCTGTGCCCACCGTGTGCATGTGCTGTGTTGTGCCCATCATGCAATGTGCTGTGTTGTGTAGTACCAACCATGTCATGTGCTGTGCCCACCATATAATGAACTGTGCCTACCTTGTAATGTGCTGTATTGGGCAGTGCCAACTGTGTAATGTGCTTTGCCCACCATTAAATGTGCTGTATCCACCATGTAATATGTTGTGCCAACCATGTAATGTACTGTGCTATTCCCCCCCCCCCCCCGTGTTATGTACTATGCTGTGCCTCCCACAGACTCACCCACTCAATCTCACCCCCCTCTCTCTTTCACCCCCCTCACCCCCTCTTTCTCTCATCCCCTCTCTTTCGCCCTGTTCTCTCTCTCACCCCCTTCACCCCCTACCACCCTCTCTCTTTCACCCTCTTTCTATTCCCCTTTTTCTCACCCCCTCTCTCTCTCTTATTCACCCCCTTTCTCTCTCTTTCCCCCTCCCTCTCATCCCCTCTCTTTCAACCCCCCCCCCATCTCGCTATCACACCCCCCCCTACTCTCTCAACCACTGTCTCACACCCCTCTCTCTCTTTAATTTAAATTTAACAAAAAATTG
Organism: Lithobates clamitans; assembly: GCA_037952925.1. Classification (NCBI taxonomy): domain Eukaryota; kingdom Metazoa; phylum Chordata; class Amphibia; order Anura; family Ranidae; genus Lithobates; species Lithobates clamitans. The sequence continues at coordinate 3,203,611 of JBBGZY010000034.1, forward strand.
TTTGTATTTTCATTTTATTTATTTCCATAAAAAGGCCCACCAAAATCCTTAGCACCAGGCCCATGTTGCTCTTAATCTGGCCCTGTAAGCAACACCTTTTTTTCTGCCAGTGCCCCTCCCGAGACTAGACTCTGGATCCGCCCCTGGGTCCATGCCAACGGACCTTATTTTGTACAGTAAACTTTTATGGGGAACTACGTCTACGGGCCTTCCTTTATCTAGATGACAACTCACCTCCTCATAGAAGGTTAATAGATTGGTTTGGCAAGAATGATTCTTCATAAATCCATGCTGATTACTGCTAATGATGCCGTTCTTGTTACTAAAATCTTGTATATAGTCCCTTATCACCCCCTCCAAGAGCTTGCATACTATTGATGTTAGGTCTGACAGAGGCGCCTTACCACGTGATCAGCTGTGACCAATCACAGCTGATCATCGTGTGAACCAGAAAATGCCTGTAAATGGCTTTCCTCCGTTCGCACTGACAAGGAGAGCCGATCGGCAGCTCTCTCTGTCAGAGGGATGGGGTCTGTGCTGATAATCAGCACTCTGATTATCAGCACAGCCCCATCAGATGTGCCACCACAGCTGCCAAAAAGGTGCCAGTCAGTGCCCAATCAGAAACGGCTGTAGGTGCCTATCAGTGCCAATCAGTGCCCATCAGAGTGCCAATCAATGCCCTACAGTAACACCTGTCAGTACCCCATCAGTACCTCATCAGTACCTCATCATTAGTGCTGCCCATCAAAGCCACCTGTCAGTGCCCATCACAACCGCCTGTCAGTGCCCATCACAGCCGCCTGTCAGTGCCCATCAAAGCCACCTGTCAGTGCCCATCACAGCCGCCTGTCAGTGCCCATCACAGCCGCCTGTCATTACCCATCACAGCCGCCTGTCAGTGCCCATCACAGCCGCCTGACAGTGCTCATCAGTGTCAACTCATCAGTGAAGAAGAAAACAGAATTTTATAACCAAAACGATGAAAAACTTTATTTTTTCCAAAAATTTTGGTCTTTTTTAGTTTGTTTAGCAAAAAAAAAAAAACCCCAGTGGTGATCAAATACCACCAAAAAAGCTCTATTTGTGGGAAGAAAATTGTCCTGGGCAGGAAGGGGGTGAAAGGGCCTGGTATTGAAGTGGTTAAAATAGTCAGAGACTGCTTAGCAACCAGCTACTGTTAAGACAATGGACGCTTTGGTGAGAGAATGTAATGTTAAATATAGTGCAATGTGGCATAGTGTATAGCAATGCGGTACAATGTATTGGTGTGAGTGCTGTATGATGCAGCACAATGTATGGATGTAATTTTTGTATGATACCGTACAATGCTTAGGTATGAGTACTATGTGAAGCGACATGCTGTACTGTCAGAATTTACACAGATGCGATGCAATGCATTGTAAGGGTGCTTGCGCTGCATGGAGTGGCTGACTGCAGAAATACACTGGCACTACCACACATAGCTGTCATATTACTTGTGAAATCCTATAGAGAACTTGAAATAAAAGGCAGAAGATGAGTAAACTTCATAGAATAATCCATGCAGAGATCTGGGCTATGACTTAAAGTGGTGTTCCGGCCGAAATTATACTTTTTAAATAAAAATACCCCTATAATACACAAGCTTAATGTATTCTAGTAAAGTTAGTCTGTAAACTAAGGTCTGTTTTGTTAGTTTATAGCAGTAGTTTGTTATTTTATAAACTTACAGCAGGCCGTGGCCATCTTAAGTGTGGGCATCTGAAGCCAGACTGTATTTCTTCCTGGATCTCATCCTTGCAGATCTCGCACATGCTCAGTGCAGCACAAGCAGTGTAATAGGTTTCAGGTCAGGTTTCCATAGCAATGGCAGTTTTAGAGGAAGTTGCCACCCCACATGCTCAGTGCAGCACAAGCAGTGTCATAGGTTTCAGGTCAGGTTTCCATAGCAACGGCAGTTTCAGAGGAAGTTGCCGCCCCTTCCCAGAAGGCATTGCAAACAGGAAATGATGCGATGGGCCGCGGCCAGGGAGGAGGAAGTGAAAAATGAATACAGCAGATATACAGTAAGTGCTGAGAAAAAAAATAAAAAAATATCCAATTTGTTTACAGTGCACAGTTTAGTGAGGGATGGTGAAGAGTTGTAAAAGTGGGTGGAACTCCACTTTAATACAGCCCCCCCATATGACAGGTCACAGCTCAGACTATACTAAGGACAAGTCAGGGGAAGTGTGGGCAGAGGAGACTTGGACAGTGACAGCAGAGAACAACCCAGAGACACCCCCCCAGCAGGACACATGTCTGTGCTACTCCTGACACCTGGAGAGCACTGAATAATGAAAAGCCCCTCCTCCACGCCAGGGACACTACACATTGTCTCACTAATAGACACTACACACAGAGCTATACACTATGGAGATACATTATCAGATGATCTCTCCCCTACCTCCAAAGCTGAGCCAGCATGACCATCGGTCTTACTGAGAAAGAAGAGTGTAACCTGGGCCGGCCGCAGGTGTCCTCCGTGATCACACTCTGTCCTTACTGTGCTTTCAGAGACACAGCCCTGCCTCTGCTCTCCACTGGGGGCACTACATCCTCTCCTCATTAGGCAGCAATGGAGAAAGCGGTAATCCGGTTTCAATGATTTGTCCGGTTTTGAGATGAACTCAAAACCGGACACAGGATTCAAATCCCGTACTGTCCGGGTCAAAACCGGACAGGTAGCAACCCTAGGCTGAGATCTGGGGCCCCCCTTGTCAAAGGGGGCTTCCAGATTCTGAAAAATTCCCCGCCCGCAGACCCCGACAACCACCGGCTGGGGTTGTTAGAAAGACGCCCTTGTCCTCATCAACATGGGGACCCCAAAGCACCCTCCCCATGTTGAGGGCATGTGGCCTGGTACGGTTCAGGAGGGGGGGCTCGCTCACTCGTCCCCTCTTTCCTGACCTTCAGGCTGCATGCTCAGATAAGGGTTTGGTATGGATTTTGGGGGGTGATCCCACTCCAATTTTTTTATACTTTTTACATTTGGCATAGTGGGGGGGCACTGCATGCCGTTTTTTTACATCTATATTGCCGTGAGCCGGCAATACATTACAGCCACAAGCAAGTTTGAATTACATTTTTTCCTTTAGAAATGTCATTTTTGCCGCAGCATTTTATATACATCGCACAGATGTGCCACTTTACAGGCAGACTAAGGGGACACCCCCCCCCCAGCACAATATTTAAAGGAATATTTTTTTATTGTTTCACTTTAAGCATCACGGCTTAATCACTGCTCCTTTAAAAACGATCATTTTAAAGACTTTTTTTTTGCATTGATACACTGTCCCCAGGACAGTACCCGGGTCCCCATACAATGAGGACTTTTGATTTTGCAGGTTCGAGCCCCATTGACTTCAACAATTCCCACATATACCAATGTGACAGGCATGTTCGCCGACAATAGTACACTTTCCATTTGCAAATCTGCCCAGTTGAAGTCATTACCTGTTCCCAACTGGCTCACGCATATTTATTGCAGGACAATGGCACCACTGCGCAAAACCCCGTACGGGTACAGGGTTCCCTTTAAGGGCCGCCAGAGGGCACCCGCATGCCAGCTACACAGCTGGGGACCCGATGCGCAAATCGGACCAGCTCTGGGATTTGTGTGTGTAAACACACAAATCCCTATTCTGTCAGGGGAGCGGGGATATATCGTTTGTAAGTAGAAACAACAGTCAGTCCAATCCCCTCACAGTTAGAACACACCCAGTGAACACAAATTTAACCCCTTGATCGCCCCCTAGTGTTAACCCCTTCCCTACCAGTGACATTTACACAGTAATCAGTGCATTTTTAAAGCACTGATCGCTATATAAATTTCAATGTGTCAAAAGTGTCCGATCTGTCAGTCACAATACTGTTAAAAATCACTGATCACCACCATTACTAGTAAAAAAAAAAAATAATAATAATAAAAATGTCATAAATCTTTCCCATAGTTTGTCAACGATATAACTTTTGCGCAAACCAATCAATATACGCTTATTGCGATTTTTTTACCAAAAATATGTAGAAGAATACATATTGGCCTAAACTGATGAAGAAATTTGTTTTTAAAAACATTTTTGGGGATATTTATTATAGAAAAAAGTAAAAACCACAGAAGTGATCAAATACTACCAAAAGAAAGCTATATCTGTGGGAAAAAGAGGACGCAAATTTCATTTGGGTACAGCATTGCATGACAGCGCAATTGTCAGTTAAGGCAACGCAATGCCAAATTGTAAAAAGTGCTCTGGTCAGGAAGGGAGTAAAATCTTCCGGGGGTGAAGTGGTTAATTGACTTTGACTGGGTGTTATTAAATGTAGAGCACTCAGTACTTCCTGGGAATCTTAGTAAATCAGCCCCAGTGTGTTCATTCACAAAAGGAAGAGGCCAGTAAATCTGCGCCACATTGGGTGTTTAGGTGTGCCCAGGCACATCCGGCACACCCTGTGCGCACGTATATCTTCATAACATTATTAACCTTGCTGTTTGGAACTAAAATTATTTTCTTTTTTGATGTAAGCTATCGCAATTGTACGTTTATGATCGTATTTGCTACAAAGAGTACCCCAAAGTAAAATCAGATGACAAGCCAACTAACTGGATCGAAAATTTTAGGCTGCCATTACTTTTTTTATTACAGAGATACACCAGCTATAAGTGCGAATGGGTTTATCACATTATGCAAGCATTTTTAGTGGTATCATGCTTTAAACTCCTTATACATTTGTGGATCGTTGACAACCATAATCTTTGTGAACAAATAGATTGGAGTTTTTCAAACAATCCTTTTTTAACCTCAGTGGACATACAGACAAATTGACTATTTCTAAGGGCTTGTTCACACCAGGACTGCACTGTGCAGCTGGTATTATGTGTGATGGCCAGTTTGATGTATCGTTTACCATGTTTGTTCTAACTACCCAATTTGTCTTACCTTTATTATGATGTCACAAATTACATTTTATTAATTTATATTCACCACAGTGTGTTGTGATGAGGGGTACAGTGTTGCATCGTACTAAAAAAAGTTAAAAAAAGGACTGCATGCAGTTGTTTTTCAGCACAAATCTCCGCAACATGGTGCCCGTCGCAGTACCAATACATCTGGTGTGAACAGGTGGCAATGTAGAGGTTATACATTCAGTGAATCTTGAATATTGTTGTTCAGAGGAAATCAGCTTGTCCAAGAAAAGTTTCCCCTGTGTATGACCTATTCTCCTGGCATAGTCAAATGTTGTCCATATGCTTTTGCAAATTTGAGCTTTTTTTAATGCATTTATTAAGGCCACGTGTTTGAAAATACAAGTGGTAATAAAAACTAGTTATAGTAAATCAGGATCAATTAAAATATTAAAAATATTTTCCAGCATTCAATGGATTTTTATACAAAGCATTTTAGGCAAAAATCACTAGCCAAAGTATTAAAATGTCAAGTAACACAATTTAAAGAAATAGTGGGTGGTGGTCAGATGTTTTGTCCTAGCTGATTAAAGGATGTCTGAGTGCAGTCGACATTAGATCATAGTTTGTGTACTATATGTACACTGTTTGACGTCCTCTTGTTTTTCCTGATTTTTGCTGCTCCTATAATTTCTTACTCATTTCATTGTTTGAGGCCCGACATTTTAATTACTCGAGTGCTGAGAACAAATATAGAAGTGGGTGGGTTAAGGGTGAGGTGCACACAAGATTCCACAACCGAATCCCGCTCAATATTCCACTGCCACATGAGGTACTGTGACTGCAGGTTTTAACAAGTCATAGCATTGACAAATATTAGCTTTTAATATTGAGACTTTTCTTTTGAGATATGTGGAATGCATTCTGCTGCATTAGGTAATCAAAATAACACAATCAATTTACTTAACAGAAAGATAGTAGTTACTCCCTGTGGAACGAGAGTGATAAAAACCACTGGAATCAAGGAACACATAAAAATGTGAGGAACGATGTTTGTCCAATCTATTATATTCACATGTCAAAGTTTATTTTGTTATCACAGCTTTGACTCAGAAAAAAAATACTAGCTAAAACAGAAGGGATTCTCCTAGGGCCCATTCACACCAGCAAGCCACACTAAACGCATGGCTGCTGGTGTGCACTGTGACATTGTGTCAATGAGCTGGTCCTGGTGAGCACACTTTTTCCCACAAAATTTTAAGGAAAAAGAATGAGTCCTATTCAGTGTGACAGCAATGCACTGCTCCCAGACAACTCTTATCAGTTTGTTAATAGGACAAGCTGGATCTAACAACAAGGATCTAACCCCCAATCCACATCACTGGGTCCATAAAAGTGTCTGACTTATTTGCCTCAGTAACTAGAAAGGTAACAGACATTGGGTCATAAATACCTCAGTTGAATACACATATCTGTCTCTCGGTAGGAGCCATCATCCCAGTATAATCCATAACTTCTAATATCATGACAGCACAGCCAGGATATGGACATATTTACCTCAGTTAATATGTAGCCTTTTGAGCCCAAACATTGTTAACTTCAGAGTACTGTGAGCAGAACCGGCCCAAATCCTCCCCTATGCAAACTGGGCATCTGAGACCTAACATATTTGTAGCCATTTCAAAGCTAATGTCATGCTGGACAACAATATGGAATTCAGAGATATGAATACTTACGGAAAACTATATCTGGGATGTGGTCATAGACACGTGACACCCCAATGACCACGCATCAGCCGCTTATTTGGTCAGATGGTCTCTAACACCCCTGTGATATCAAAGAAAAAAAGAGGCTGCTCCTGAAGTTGACAGCTTTCTTTAACATCAAATCAAGGAACACCTAACAGGACTTAGAGAGCCACTGTACCATTTTCACTTATTCTCTGCACTCTGCTGAAACCAGGATATTGTTAAGTATTCTTAATTTTCAACGCCTTTTTATTTCTCTGTTGCATTATTGTCTATTTATTTGTAACACCCTTTTTCTGTAAATATTTTATTTGCACCATTGTTTACCTTTTCATTATTAAACCATATTTTTAAAAGTGTTAAACTGTCTCTAAAGCTTTTAATGCAAACTAAAAGACTCCATGTGTTTTGAAAACTGTTACTATATGATAAATCTTTGAACATACCTGTCTATGGTGTTCAGCGGTTTATATTTCATAATTGTTCTTGCTATTGTTGTGAAAGGTTTGATAAGCCCAAAAGCTATCTGGTGGCATTTTGGAGTTTAAAGGGTTCATTGCCTAATTACAGTGCCTTGAAAAAGTATCATACCCCTTGAAATTTTCCACATTTTGTCATGTTACAACCAAAAATGTAAATGTATTTTATTGAGATTTTATGTGATAGACCAACACAAAGTGGCACATAATTGTGAAGTGGAAGGAAAATGAGTAATGGTTTTCAAGATTCTTTACAAATAAATATCTGAAAAGTGTGGTGTCCATTTGTATTCAGCCCCCCTGAGTCAATACTTTGTAGAACCACCTTTGTCTGCAATTACAGCTGCAAGTTTTTCAGAAAATCTCTACCAGAATGATAGGAAAAGGGGGAAGGCAGTTTCTTGCCACCCCTTTTCCTCATGGGAGAGCGGCAGGAATGGCAGTTTCAAGTTCCCCCTGGGAGCCTGCTGCTCTCAGGGGAAACACAGGTGGCTCACATGGCTCAGAAAGGGGTACAGGTGACCTCTCATGAGTTATAGGTAAAAGCCCGGGAAAATCTGGTTTGAACTGGATGGAGTTAGGCTAGTTAGGGTTATAAAAAGGGGTTCCGTAGCTAGCGGGCTCATTCGCCTCAGAAGAGGAGCTATGGTGTTCTCCCCCCCCCCACCCTTTGTTATTATTCTATTGTCGCGGCTGTTGTTATGTGGTAGGGTCACCTTTGTTAAAAAAAAAATATATATATATATATGTTAGAAGGCCAGTGTGCTGGCCTGAATTTATGGGAGGAGCCCGGAGGGTATTTAAGCTGACCACTTCCCCTTCCTCTTTGTCAGTTTCAGTGAACGATACTACATGTCACTGTGCTGACTCTTCCCAGCTTACCTTGTGTTTGTAAATCTGTGCGTTAGATTACAAGTGGGTTGCGGCGTCTTTGTCAGCGGGTCTCGCTTGCTGTTGCAGGTAGGGTTCAAACCTTTTTGTTCATATGCAATGTTACCATTCAATATGTTTCCTATACCTGCAAACTTAGATTACAGGCTCCCTCTGCCTTGCTTGTCATCCCATCCACAAACATACGATTCGTTCGTAGATCCAAGCCTCTGAGCCATTGTCGGTTGTTCTCCGATATCACTCGATACAGGCTTCATTTTCTCATAAGATTCACTGTCTATGGAGTTGCTGTCTCATCCATTTGGAGATCAGCATGTATTGTTTGCATGGGTTCTGTGTCTGATTGAGGTGTTAATTGGACCCACCTGGGGCCTTGTCTGCACCTTGATTAGCCTGGGGGGCTGGGTGGTTGGTATGTGTTTAGTTTTAGAAGTAAGGGGTGGTATACACGCTACAACCGATTCGTATCGGATTCACTTCATACATCTTACAACCGAGTCGTACCGGAGTCATCTCTTTACAAACCGATTCATATTGCATACCTGATACAATCCGATTCGACCCTAGTCGCATCGTCGGCACAACGGTTCGCATCGGATGCATCCCCCACACTGATTCTTATTAGTCCCTGTAGTACCCCACAAATGGTTCAATGTTTATGTAATTTTCTACTGACTGTTTCGTATTCTTTTCATGTCATACGAATTACAGTCCGATTCAAGCCTAGTCGCCTCGGCGGCACAACGATTCGCAACGGTCTTATCCCGCACACCAATTTGTAGTGGTTCTTGCCATACCCTACGATTCATTATTTATTTATTTACTTTCTGTCTGATTCACATCACTTCAGCAGCTACATGCATCACAGTCCACTCCGAACTTAGTCGCACAAGTGGGATAACGGTTCGCGTCACGAGTATCCCACACACCAATACGGAACAGTCCCTATCACAAATCTACGATTCGTTATGTATGGCACTTCACAGTTCCTTCCTACATATACAAATTTCTGCTATCCTTTTTCTTTTCGCCTATCAGTAGGTGACCTTTCTTGCAATCGCTGCAAGCTACGCATCTGATCATAACTCCTTGCAATCGCTGCAAAACACGCATCTCAGCATATACCTATTTGCAATCGCTGCAACATGCATCTCAGTATAAACTCCTTGCAATCACTGCAAGAACACGCATCTCAGCATTTACCCATTTTTGCAATCGCTGCAAAAAACATGCATCTCAGTATAAACTTCTTGCAATCACTGCAAAACACGCATCTCAGCATTTACCCCTTTTTTGCAATCGCTGCAAAACATGCATCTCAGTATAAACTCCTTGCAATCACTGCAAAACACGCATTTCAGCATATACCCATTTGCAATAGCTGCAACATGCATCTCAGTATAAACTCCTTGCAATCACTGCAAGAACATGCATCTCAGCATTTACCCATTTTGCAATCGCTGCAAAAACATGCATCTCAGTATAAACTCCTTGCAATCACTGCAAAACACGCATCTCAGCATTTACCTATTTTTGCAATAGCTGCAACACGCATCTCAGCATATACCCATTTGCAATCGCTGCAAACATGCATCTCAGCATAAAGTCCTTGCAATCGCTGCAAGCACACTCAGTGGCACCTACACAGACACACTTCATTTTTGTGGCACTTAATCGGTCACTCGTCTCCAGTGGTATTCATACGAGCCACTCATTATTTTCCGTCTGTCTTTTCTCCCTCAGGTCAGTCAAGTTCAGGTTCCATCCTGTACCAGGTTGGACGTTATTTCCCAGGTAAAAAAAATAAAAAATCTTTGCATCTTCACCAGGGTCAGTCGCATACAAGGGGGACAAATTAAAAAAAAAAAAAAAGAGAGTTAGAAATCGTGTTGCACTTATGTCACCCCTACTGCAGGTGTTCCCGGTCGACCGAGTTTCGATCCTAACCAGGACCTCGCTATTAGAGTGTCAGTCAGGTGCGTAGTTCACGGGTTTTTCTATCACATCATTCTGCAGCACCCTGTCACTATACCGTTACTTCACATACATCATTGGGTATGCTCTCCAGGCGCTAGTTCTGTCACATATGTCTATACATGACACTCTGTTTTCGAAGGGCGACCCTTCACCTCGCAGACAAGGTCGCTTAACAGTAGGCTTGCTGGCAGTGCAAGCGTTAGCAGGCCGAGCACACGTCACCTTCTACAGACCGCAACATTCCTACGTAGGCCGTACCAGACTTCTACTTTTCATCCCAGTACGCCCTGGGCTTCTGGTCTTCAGGTTTGTGTTCACCACAGACAGGCACCCGAGCTATCGGTTATCTGGCCAGTCACCTCCTGGCCCACCTCGGTCGCCTCGCACTCTTTTGAGTTTTCTAAAATCTCACTCTACAAAGTTCTGCACAACAGAACACTGTCACCTCCTGTCTACGCCTATTATTCCTTTTCCTGTACTTCTTCCTTTTTCCTCCTCTCCAAGTTTTCTCTTTACCACTCCGCTCTCTATCCTATGGCTATGACTCTTCTTAAACATGAGTACCCCGCCCCCTTTTTTTTTTTTGTCTTCTAGCCAGAGCCATGTCACAGGCCGGCAGCGAGAACTTCACACCAGCCCCTCTGTCACCCTCCACGGGCTCAGAGCATGGCAGCGTACAGTCCCTCAGAGGATGGACCATCCCCAAGCTCATTTCTGAGCTGAGACGCAGGGGTATTCCCTTTCCTGCTACGGCCAGGAAGGCAGAGCTGTTCAGGCTTCTCTTCCCACCTCCAGCTGTATCTGGACCCAGCACCCAGCAGGCATCCCTGCTATCCATCTCTGGAGCCATTTCCCAGTTGCATTCTTTGATCACCTCCTTAACCGCAACAGTTTCGGACGTCCAGGCCAGAGTCACACTTTTGGAAGTTCGCCCACCCACGGCCCTCCCTGACCCGGTCTTGGTCCCGATGACCGCTTCTCCTTCTGCAGGTACACCAGGCCCTACACCTATGATCCTCCCTGCTCATCTTGTCCCGGCCAGCGTCAGGAAGGATATATTGGAGGAAAAAAACGTAAATTTGGCATCCCTGCTCATCTCAGCCCATGACTTAGCTGACAACAAGTCATACGCCTGGGGGGACGTCACAGTGGTTGTCAAGTCAAAAGACCCCAGGCTAGGTCGTAAGCTGTCAGCCACTGAGTTTGCCCTGGCCTTCGGGATGTACAGAGACATCCTTTGTTCAGCCACCCCCAGCAGGAGGGAGGAGTTGGACTTGTACCTCCATGCAGTGTTAGATCTTGCTTATAAATATGGGGGTTTTGCTTTCTATGACTACCATCGCTCATTTTCAGCCAAAGCAGCAGCGAGACTCGCCCAGTTCCAGATCAACACGGACTGGAGCGGCACAGACACGGATCTGTTTTGTCGCCACTTTGCCGGTCTTCGTTCCCCACTCTGTGCAATTTGCCAATCTTCCACCCACACAGCAAATTGGTGCTCTGAGGCAGCCACAAGACGCCCCTCAAATTTTCCTTCCACCTCCGGCTTCGGCCGGGGCCCACCAGGCCAGCCAAAACAACAGCAGATAGACAAGTTGGGACGACCAGTCTTTTCAGTGGGGGGGGGCGACCATATGCAACAACTTTAACCAAGGTGCGTGCTCCTTCAGCCAGTGCTGCCTTCTGCACATCTGTACTTCATGCCACAAGGCACACCCAAAGACCACTTGTCACCTAAAGCAGCTTAACAAATCCTGACTAAGCCGGGTGGATGTTATGTGGTTGGGGTTTTACCTCTCCACACACCCTACCCCTTCACTGGCCGTATTCCTACTACATGGCTTCACGGCAGGATTCCACACCGGCCTCATCACCTTACCCCACTCCATTCACGAGTGCAAGAACCTGCAGTCAGCAGCTACCGATGCTCAGGCTATTGATGCCCTGCTACAGATGGAGATAGATAAGGGCTTCATCATCGGCCCCTTCTCACAGTCACCTTTTCAGATCTGGAGAGTCAGCCCTATTGTGCTTGTCAAGGGCAAGTTCACAAATAAACTCCGCTTAGTTTACGACTTGTCTGCACCTCATTTCTCACATATCCCAAGTCTAAATTCCCTGATCCCTTCCGAGGAGTTTTCTCTCAAGTACGCATCAGTCGATCTGACCATCCAGGCCATCATTAAGATAGGCACCGGTGCCTGGCTATCCAAAGCGGACATCGCAGATGCGTTCAAGCTCCTGCCTATTGAGCCATCCCTCTGGCGGTGGCACGGCATGAAATGGAGGGATTCCTACTATTTTGCCACCAAGCTGACCTTTGGGTCTAAAAGCAGCCCATGGCTGTTTGACGTTTTTGCCCAGTCCCTCACTTGGATTCTGTCGCACCAGGCCCAATGTCACAGGGTTATCCATTATCTGGATGATTTTCTGCTTATCGAACAGCCAGACATACCCCCGGTAGATCTAGACAAGCTAAGAGTGGTCTTCAACAATCTCAATGTGCCTATAGCTGAACACAAAGTGGAAGGCCCGGCACGCTCCATCACCTTCCTAGGCATCATCCTGGATACACAGGCCATGCAGGCTAGCCTGCCTTCTGACAAATTAGCCCAGGTTAGGTCAGTCATCCACGAGTTTACCCAGTCACAGCAGTGTACTAAAAGACAGCTGCAGTCCTTGATAGGAATGCTCACATTCGCTATGAGGATTATTCCTCAGGGTCGGTCATTCATCTCGCGGCTCTTAGTCTTTCTCACCCGAGTGCAGGACCCCGACCAAGTCCTTAGACTAGACCCATCAGCAATAGCAGACTTAGCCATGTGGGACGAGTTCCTCACCAACTGGAACGGCATATCCATGTTTATTCCCTCAGTATCACCTCACTCGCCACAGGTAGTCACAGATGCCGCAGCCTCCACAGGCTTTGCTGAAATTTTTGGCCATCACTGGTTTGCTAGTCCCTGGCCCCCAGAAATCTGCCTGATTCCCGGTTTCACTCGATCTTCATCGTTGTTTGAGCTATACCCCATCGTGGCAGCGGCCCAAGTCTGGGGCCACACGTGGACAGGTCAGACAGTACTCTTTACCACAGACAACCAGGCTACAGCCGACGTCATTAATAAAGGTAGATCCAGGTCGCTCCCCGTCATGTCCTTCCTGCGCAGGCTGGTGCAATTATCACTACATCACCAATTTAACGTTTACTGTGAACATATCCCCGGCAAGTGCAATGCCGCAGCCGATGCACTATCTCGCTTCAATTTTGTCTCCTTCTTCCAGCAGGAACCCGGTGCCGACACATCATCCACTCCTATCCCACCTTGGTCTCAACTAACAATGGATTGAAGCCACACCTTGCCAATGCCACCTGGCTCATCAACCACTCGCTGTCTAGCAACACACTAAAGGCTTATCGCATGGCCTGAAACGTCTACCGTAGGTTCCTAGCCGCTTGCCCCAGGACCACAGCAGACGATGTCACTCACGTCTTAGCCTTTGTATCTTATTGCCACACACAGCTGGCTCTCGCTCATAACACTATCAGGCTGTACCTAGCCGGTATTCATCATTTTCTATCCTTGCAGGATCCCGGAAAGCCATCTGTATTCACAGCCCATACAGTAAAAGCCCTGCTGCGTGGTATTCAGAAGCAGCAGCCCGCAACCAACGGCAAACGCTTACCCATCACGAGCAATATCTTTAGGGGCATGTCCGAAATGCTCACACGTTCCCCCTTTGGAGTCTTGCCCAGCCTAGTCATCCAGGCGGCCATCTACCTGGCTTTCTACGGCTTCCTACGGCCTAGCGAGTTCACATCTGGTAGCACCAGCAGTCAGATCCTGTACAGACACCTCCTAACTCGCTTCCCAAACAGTTATGTCCTTCATCTTACGGTCTCCAAAACGCAACAAACCGGACCCGGTTTCTGACCAGCAACGCCTGGTGCCCAGTAATGATCCTTGACCGCCTGCTCTCTCACCTACCCAGCCAGTCAGTCTCCAGCCCATTACTGCCTTTTCCGGTCAACCCCCTGAGTGGCAGTCAGTTTATCAAACATGTTAGGGTCCTACTGGTCAACTTAGGCCTAGACCCCGGACGATATTCTGGACATTCCTTCCGGATCGGCGCAGCCTCAGCTGCATCTCAGCATGGAGTACCGGACCATGTGATCAAAAAGCTAGGCCGATGGAAGTCCACCTGCTTCGCCAGGTACATTCCAAACCCTCAAGTGGAAATGGCCCTTGCCTTCTCCAAGATCGCTCAATGAGGTTACAGGCAATAAAGATACTTCCCTACCTGGTTATTTTTGGCCCCTTTTCTTGCCATACCTACCAGAAGACCAAAAGCCACACCTCTTGTCGCGTGTTTATGTGATCCACATTTGTCTCGGTCTTAGGGCCACGACCATAAGTTAGAAGGCCAGTGTGCTGGCCTGAATTTATGGGAGGAGCCCGGAGGGTATTTAAGCTGACCACTTCCCCTTCCTCTTTGTCAGTTTCAGTGAACGATACCCTCCCTCCCATTCCCCTTTTTACAGCACTTCTCAGCAAATTCTCCTCCACAATCATCCATTACTTATCTTGGGTATGGCCCCTTTTCTTGCCATACCTACCAGACGACCAAAAGCCACACCTCAGGTCTATTTATGTTGTGAGTCTTGTCGCGTGTTTATGTGATCCACATTTGTCTCGGTCTTAGGGCCACGACTATATATATATATATATATATATATATATATATATATATATATATATATATATATATATATATATATATATATATATATATATATAAATTTAAACAAAGGGGGACGAGTATTGATATGTTTCTTGTTGAATAAAGTTTTTAATTTATTAAAAGTTGGGATTTGTGTTTTGCAGCCTGAGCCGTAGTGGCTAGGTTAGCTAAAGCTTATTTATGATATTTGAAAGTATGAGTTAATTTATTTATAAGAAACGTTTGAAACCAATAATAAACAACCGCGGCCTTTTAATTAACTTAATTAACTTAAATTAAATTAATTAATTAAGTGTTAGACAATATTTCCCGCCTGCTATCCCATGGGCAGGAGCACACCGTTCCACTATCCTTTGTGACAGTGCAAGGCTCTGTCACTATAGAAATGGTAAGACAAAGGGCACAGGGTTTGTACCTTTGCAGAGTGCAGGACTACAGAGTGTTAATTTTAATGAGAGATACTGTAACTGCTTTTGCTGATTTCTCCAGATTTTGATATTTCTGAATGGGGCTCTGTAGTTTGGAGATTTTGTGGACAACCAGCGGGGTGTGTGCCCATGTGCACACAGCCCTTATAATGATGGCCTGCGGAGAGTTGTGGGTGGAGGTGGAAGGGGGAGTTGGAGCAGTTGCTGCTGTTTGAAGACAGAGCCCTGCGAGAAGAGCTGGAGTTCCTGTTGGAGACTACAACCCTTTTGAGGGGGATTCCCTGCCCAAGGACTGGGAAAGTCTGGCCAGCTATAAGAGTCAGGGAGACCAAGTGAGGGTCTGGGAGACTGAGGAGGCCAATGAGTCCAGGGGGGCTGGATGAATCCAGAAGTCTCTGGATGGAGCAAGCTTGAGGTACAGAGAAAACCCTGTCAAGAGGCCACGTGGTGCCTCAATTGCAAGGTGTTGCCACCTAGGCCGAGAAAGCCAGAATAGTTAGTGGTCTGGGGGGACCAAAATAGAGCAGAGGTTGTAAGAGAACTGTCAGAATGCGCCCGGCGCGCACACGTACGCATGCACGCATTCACAGGCAGATTTCCCTGCGCACCAATGCGCATGCCCGTGCGCGTCGCACTGCGTGCACGTGCAGGAGTGCACTTCTGGCCACAATTGGTGCCAGACAGCCTATTTAAGGGTTGCTCTGAAAAATGCTGATTGATCTTCAGATGTGTCCTGAGATTCTGAACCCTGCTTATCTGACTTGATTTCCTGTTGCTGAACCCTGGCTTTCCTTACCCTGCTTCTGGACTCTGATTACTCTGATTACCGGTTCCTGATCCTGGCTTCCAGTTTGACCCTGCTCCTGTTTATGCCTTGGTACCTCGCTGCCTGCCCGTTGCTGAACCCGGCTTTCCTGATGACCTCACTTCTGTCTCCTGCTTGGCTCCACGCTGTTTCCGAGTACCTGTGCTGGCCGTCCATCCTCTCAGCTTTCCTGGTTCCAGTTCTTCACCAGAAACCCTGCCTGCACTTCCAAGTCTGCAACACCTTCTGCAAGTTCTGCACGCAGCATTCACGGGCACTCGTGTTCCTCCTGATCCTTGCCACCATCTGTTCCACCTCAAGTGGGGCTTGGGTTGGAGATACAAGAGAGGCCGACCTCGTCATTTCAGACTCCTACCAGGTACGTGACAGTATAAATCAGCCACAAATGGAGTCTGAAAGGGAGGTCTCTCCACCAGAGGACATTTACAGATCTATTTCTGTACTATCCAATATTATGCAGAAGCTACAAGAAGATCTGAGTCGCATGGAAGAGCAATTTCCCTACGATGAGAATGTCGCATTGGCCTGTGCTCCGCTTTTGGTCTCTTATTCATATGCCCAAACAGAGCCCGGCTTGTTCCATGAGGCTGCTTCCGCTCCTGAACCCAGGGTGCCTATCCCAGAGCGTTTCTCCGGAAATCGTAAGAAGTTTTGCACATTCCAGAATTCCTGTGAGCTATATTTCTCCCTGTTACCCCGGACCTTCACGTCTGAAAACATCAAGGTGGGGTTTATCATTACGCTACTATTGGATAAAGCACTTTCCTGGGCTTATCATCTCCGGGAACAACATGACCCTGTACTGACAACTACAGATTCTTTCTTCTCAGCCATGGCTCAGCTTTATGCAGACCCCTTCTACCAGCAGACTGCCGAATCCATGCTTGGCGAATCACACCAAGGTCCAAGGCCTGCTGAGGAATACGTAACTGACTTTCGTGTCTGGAGTGCAGATACCCAATGGAATCATTCCGCACTTCGCCACCAGTTTCGACTAGGACTTTCTGACACCTTAAAGGATGAGCTTGCCAGAGTGGGAGTTCCAGCATCCCTGGAAGACCTGATCGATCTAACCATTCAGATCGATCGGCGATTACGTGAAACGCAATCCAAAAGGTCCAAAAGAACCCTTTCTGTGGTTTCAAGGTCTGACATCCCTGCATCCTCATCTGCTGAATCCCCCAGAAGGAGGGAACGGCATAAGACTCCTCATAGAGGTTTTTGAAGACCACCCTTTTCTCCCGATGAACGCCTCCGTCAATTACAGGACAATCTGTGTCTCTATTGCGGGGAGGCTCGTCACTTTATACAGACTTGCCTGGCAAAGACCCGCAGGTCTTTTTTCCGTCAGCCTCATATGATGCATCTTTCAGGGAAGAACCGGTCTCATGTCTCTCTTTCCGTTATGCTCCAGTTTTCTGAAAAGACTGTTCCTGTACTTGCAATCATAGAATCTGGGGCCTGTAGTTGTTTTGTGGACTCTGCATTTGCTTCTCTCCATCAGCTGCCCGTATGTGCCAAGAAGCAGGAATTCCATGTTTATCTGGCTGACGGTTCCGGCATTAAATCAGGCCCAATCACCCAAGAGACTTTACCTTTTTTCTGCCAGACTTCTTCCGGCCACCACGAATTCCTCCATTTAGATATCATAGCTTCTCCCATGTTCCCGGTTATCCTTGGCATTCCATGGTTGAAGGCACATAATCCTCACATTAACTGGCTTACCGAAGACATCTCCTTCTCTTCTGACTACTGCCAGATTCACTGCCTACCAGAAAAGACTTTCAATACCACACCCCTCCTGGGTATCCTCCCTGACCATGAAACCTCTAATTTGGTCCCTGCTGCCTATCACGAATATCTGGATGTATTTAACAAAAAAGGAGCGGACACTCTTCCTCCCCATAGAACATATGATTGTCCTATTGAACTGCTACCAGGGGCCGAGATCCCATTTGGGCGAATTTATCCCCTCTCTGAGCCTGAACTAGAAGCCCTGCGGATTTATATCGATGAAAGCCTTGAAAAACAGTTCATCCGGCCCTCCACTTGACCAGCAGGGGCAGGTATTTTCTTCGTTGAAAAGAAAGACCATACCCTGAGGCCCTGTGTGGACTATTGTGACCTTAACAGAGTCACTGTTAAAAACCGGTATCCTCTGCCTCTGATCCCTGAACTTTTTCAAAGGCTGCATGGGGCACGAGTGTTCCCCAAATTGGATCTGAGAGGTGCTTATAATCTTGTCAGAATCAGGGAGAGAGATGAATGGAAGACGGCCTTCCGAACACGTTTTGGTCATTTTGAATATCAAGTCATGCCATTCAGACTCTGCAATGCCCCAGCCACATTCCAACATCTGGTGAATGACGTTTTTCTGGACTACCTTGATTTTTTCGTCATCGTGTATTTGGATGACATCCTTATATTCTCTGAAACTCTAGAATCCCATAGGACTCATGCAAAGAAAGTACTGGGTCGGCTGAGGGAACACCGCCTTTATGCAAAGGCTGAGAAATGTGACTTTGAAAAACCAACCATACATTTCCTGGGACTTGTCATCTCTGCTGGCGGTATCTCCATGGACCCACAGAAAGTTACTTCCATCCTGGAATGGCCTGCCCCTGCCGACAGGAAAGCTGTTCAGAGATTTGTGGGATTCGCCAACTTTTACAGAAAACTTATCAAGAACTTTTCTGGCATCATTACTCCCATCACTCAGTTAACAAAGCAGCATGTTCCTTTCTGATGGACCCCTGAAGCTCAAACAGCTTTTGAACAGTTAAAAACTTTATTCACGTCAGCTCCTATCTTGAAACATCCTGATCCATCCTTAGCTTACGTTTTGGAGGTGAATGCCTCTGAGAGTGCACTGGGGGCTATTTTGTCTCAACGCCAAGGTCCCAAATCTTTTCTCCATCCCGTGGCCTTTTTCTCTAAGAAATTAAATCCTTCCGAAAGGAGCTATGATGTTGAAGACCGAGAATTGATGGCTATCAAGGCTGCGCTTGAAGAATGGCGCTACCTCCTGGAAGGAGCAGCTCACCCCATCTTCATCTTCACAGACCATAAAAATCTTGAGTACTTGAGGAAGGCTAGATGACTAAGACCCTGGCAGGCAAGGTGGGCACTTTTCTTCTCTCGTTTTATGTTCCATATAACTTATCATCCTGGCTCAAAGAATGGTAAACCGGATGCCGTGTCCCGCATGTTCAGAGACCCAGTGGTATCCTCAGAACCTGATACTATTCTACCAGCCAAAAATGTTTTGCTTCTTCAGACGGACTTGATGTCTCAGATAAAAGCAGATGTGGTAAACCAACCACCTTCCAAAGATCTGGCTCTTCAATTGAGGGATGGTCTGTGCTTTCACAAGAAGCAAATTTTTATCCCTGAGCAATTCAGAGTTGCTGTCCTGAGGCGATGTCATGACCAACCCTTAGCAGGCCACTTTGGGATTCGCAAGACGGCCGATCTAATCTCCCGTACATTCTGGTGGCCAGACTTGATGCAAGACTGCAAAAGATATGTTAACTCTTGTGTGACATGCCTTCGGAATAAGACGGACAAAGCCAGAACTTGGAGCCTACTTGAGCCACTCCCTGTACCTGAGAAACCATGGAGCATGATCTCCGTGGATTTCATCCTGGAGCTTCCCCCATCCGAAGACTTCACCACCATGTTTGTTGTGGTGAATCGCCTGACCAAGATGGCCCATTTTGTACCCCTACAAGGAACTCCTTCGGCCACGGAGACCGTCTCAGCTTTTATCAAGAAGATTGTAAGGTTACATGGTGTCCCTGATAGCATCATCTCTGATCGTGGGGTGCAGTTACGTCTAGATTTTGGAGGGCATTATGCCAAGCACTGAACTTTGAACTCCACCTCTCCACAGCCTACCATTCACAAACTAATGGACAGACTGAAAGAACCAACCAAACCCTCGAGCAGTATTTATGGTGCTTTTCCTCTTTTGCACAAGATGACTGGCTATCACTTCTCCCACTGGCAGAATTTTCATACAATAATTCAATCCACTCTGCAACCAAGCAATCACCCTTTTTTGCCAATTATGGGTACCATCCATCTTTCTTACCTGAGCTAGCCATTGAATCATCTGTACCTGCTGTACAAGACAGATTAAACTTCCTGAGTACTAATAACCAATTACTGCAAGATACAATCTCCAAGACTCAGGCAAGCAATAAAAAGTTCTTTGACGAAGAAGAAGAGAGGTAATCTGAACCTTAAACCTGGAGACAAGGTCTGGCTTTCTACAACAAACTTGAAACTGAGCTGTCCTTCAAGAAAACTTGCCCCAAAATTTTTGAGACCCTTCCCAGTCAAAAGGAAAATTAATGCAGTAACATTCGAGTTGGTGTTACCCAAGAATCTAAAGATCCACCCTGTATTCCATGTTTCTTTGTTGAAACCAGCTGTACCAAATCCATTTCCAGATCGTGTTTCTGAAATTCCTCCTCCGCTGCTCATCGAAGGGAATGAGGAATTTGAGGTAGGATCCGTGTTGGACTGTAGAAAAAGGCATAACCAAACACAGTTCCTCATTAAATGGAAAGGCTATGGATCGGAAGAGAATTCCTGGGAACCAGCTTCAGATGTGCATGCTCCCAAACTAGTGCAAGCCTTTTTTCAATGCCACCCAGAGAAAAGACACTTGAAGGGCATCCGGAGGCTGCCCTTAAGGGGGGGCAATATAAGAGAATTGTCAGAATGCGCCCGGCATGCACACGTATGCATGCGCGCATTCACAGGCATCGGCAGATTTCCCCGCGCACCAATGCCCATGCCCATGCGCGTCGCACTGCGTGCACGCACAGGAGCGCACCTCTGGCCACAATTGATGCCAGACAGCCTATTTAAGGGTTGCTCTGAAAAGTGCTGATTGATCTTCAAATGTGTCCTGAGATTCTGAACCCTGTTTGTCTGAATTGATTTCTGACTTGTCTGACTTGAATGGGCAGGAGCACACCGTTCCACTATCCTTTGTGACAGTGCAAGGCTCTGTCACTATAGAAATGGTCAGAAAAAGGGCACAGGGTTTGTACCTTTGCAGAGTGCAGGACTACAGAGTGTTAATTTTGAGCAGAGATACTGTAACTGCTTTTGCTGATTTCTCCAGATTTTGATATTTCTGAATGGGGCTCTGTAGTTTGGAGATTTTGTGGACAACCAGCAGGGTGTGTGCCCAGGTGCACACAGCCCTTATAATGATGGCCTGCGGAGAGTTGTGGGTGGAGGTGGAAGGGGGAGTTGGAGCAGTTGCTGCTGTTTGAAGACAGAGCCCTGCGAGAAGACCTGGAGTTCCTGTTGGAGACTACAACCCTTTTGAGGGGGATTCCCTGCCCAAGGACTGGGAAAGTCTGGCCAGCTACAAGAGTCAGGGAGAGCAAGTGAGGGTCTGGGAGACTGAAGAGGCCAATGAGTCCAGGGGGGCTGGATGAATCCAGAAGTCTCTGGATGGAGCAAGCTTGAGGTACAGAGAAAACCCTGTCAAGAGGCCACGTGGTGCCTCAATTGCAAGGTGTTGCCATCTAGGCCAAGAAAGCCAGAATAGTTAGTGGTCTGGGGGACCAAAATAGAGCAGAGGTTGTAAGAGAACTGTCAGAATGCGCACGGCGCGCACATGTGTGCATGCACGCATTCACGGGCATCGGCAGATTTCCCCGCGCACCAATGCGCATGCCCTTGCACGTCGCACTGCGTGCACGTGCAGGAGCGCACCTCTGGCCACAATTGGTGCCAGACAGCCTATTTTAATGGTTGCTCTGCAAAGTGCTGATTGATCTTCAGCTGTGTCCTGAGATTCTGAACCCTGTTTGTTTGACTTGATTTCCTGTTGCTGAACCCTGGCTTTCCTGACCCTGCTTCTGGACTCTGATTACTGGTTCCTGATCCTGGCTTCCAGTTTGACCCTGCTCCTGTTTATGCCTTGGTACCTCGCTGCCTGCCCGTTGGTTTCCTGATGACCTCGCTTCTGTCTCCTGCTTGGCTCCACGCTGTTTCCGAGTACCTGTGCTGGCCGTCCATCCTCTCAGCTT
Source organism: Lithobates clamitans (assembly GCA_037952925.1). NCBI lineage: Eukaryota > Metazoa > Chordata > Amphibia > Anura > Ranidae > Lithobates > Lithobates clamitans. Next base: position 3,225,680 of record JBBGZY010000034.1, read on the forward strand.
TCCTGGTTCCAGTTCTTCACCAGAAACCCTGCCTGCACTTCCAAGTCTGCAACACCTTCTGCAAGTTCTGCACGCAGCATTCACGGGCACTCGTGTTCCTCCTGATCCTTGCCACCATCTGTTCCACCTCAAGTGGGGCTTGGGTTGGAGATACAAGAGAGGCCGACCTCGTCATTTCAGACTCCTACCAGGTACGTGACAGTATAAATCAGCCACAAATGGAGTCTGAAAGGGAGGTCTCTCCACCAGAGGACATTTACAGATCTATTTCTGTACTATCCAATATTATGCAGAAGCTACAAGAAGATCTGAGTCGCATGGAAGAGCAATTTCCCTACGATGAGAATGTCGCATTGGCCTGTGCTCCGCTTTTGGTCTCTTATTCATATGCCCAAACAGAGCCCGGCTTGTTCCATGAGGCTGCTTCCGCTCCTGAACCCAGGGTGCCTATCCCAGAGCGTTTCTCCGGAAATCGTAAGAAGTTTTGCACATTCCAGAATTCCTGTGAGCTATATTTCTCCCTGTTACCCCGGACCTTCACGTCTGAAAACATCAAGGTGGGGTTTATCATTACGCTACTATTGGATAAAGCACTTTCCTGGGCTTATCATCTCCGGGAACAACATGACCCTGTACTGACAACTACAGATTCTTTCTTCTCAGCCATGGCTCAGCTTTATGCAGACCCCCAGTGGGGCTTGGGTTGGAGATACAAGAGAGGCCGACCTCGTCATTTCAGACTCCTACCAGGTAAGTGACAGAGGTACTGTGTTGGTATTTTGCTGGAGAAGATCCCCTGCTTTATACTATGAAACCTACCTCTACCTGTCTGCTGAAGATTTTCTTAATGCATATGTTTATTGGTTTTAAATACCTGGTTAATCCTAGTTTTTCCTTGGACCTCCCTCTCCTCAGTGGCAAAGCAATAGCAGGCAATCTTCTAGTTATTGTGTTGCCACTCGCACTTTTTATATGCAGAAAAAAAGGACTTCTGTTATGCAATTTCTTTTCAAATGTCTATTCTTTATGTATAAAATACAAAGGAGCCGACATTTTTTTTTTTTTGGCAATGATCATTTGCCTCATGCATGTATCTGCTGCAAAATGAATGAATGAATCAGTCAATTAATTTGAGGTCCTAACACAAAAGCAATTTCATGTACTGCGGCGGAATGGCACAGGCAGGCGAATTGTCATTACGCTATGTAATGCCGGCCACGACAATCGGATTCGATCCCTAGGCCCAGGCCAATGAAATCTAGCCTGGACCTGGTGATCGCTCCTGACGAATGATATCCTTCCCATGTCTGTGTAACTGTAAACACTGACAGGGGAAGTGATGTCATCTCTCCTCGTGTCGGTCTTTTCGTTCCAGACCGAGAGGAGAGAGCATCAGAACAGTGAGTTGCACAACACTACACTGACACCAGGTCACGTAGGCACACATTCACCCCCCGATCACCCCCTAATTAACCCCTTCACCACCTGTCACTGTGTCACCCAGTACAGCAATCAGATTTTTTTTTTTATCCCTGTACTAGTGTCATTAGTGACACTAATCAGTGTTAGGGTAATTAGCATTAGGCTCAGATAGGTATAGGGACCCCCCCTAAGCCCCCCAATAAAGGTTTAACCCCTTGATTACCCCCAGTCACCTGTGATCATAGTATAAGTGTCACGGGTGACGCAGTTTAGCTAGATTTATTTTTATAGCGTCAAGGCACCCGCCGTATTTTACCCAGCGTCAGATCAGTGCCAGTACCGCTAACACCCACACACGCACCATACGCCTCCCTTAGTAGTATAATGTCTGAACAGATAGATATCTGATCTATTAGTGTCCCCAGCAGCTTAGGGTTCCTAAAAACGCAGTGTTAGCGGATCAGCCCAGATACCTGCTAGCACCTGTGTTTAGCCCCTCTGCCCAGCCCAGCCCACCCAAGTGCATTATCGATCGATCACTGTCACTTACAAAACACAACACACATAACTGCAGCGTTCGCAGAGTCAGGCCTGATCCCTGCGAACACTAACAGTTTTTTTGGTCACATTTGAATCAGTCGCTAACAGTTAGGAGCTTTTTTACCTGTGAGTCTAACTACTGTACCAGTAAATTTAGAGACCAAAATGTCAAATCGAAGGTACAGTAGTGAAGAGGCCTACACGTTTCTGAGCATGACAGATAGTGAAGAGGAAGTCACTCATCTGTCAGATTCAGGCTCAGAATACAAACCTGTAGACAGCAGCGGCACCCTGACAGATAGCTCTGACGACGGAGTTGTCGCCCCTGCCAAGGTCAGGCGTACCGGACCCCAATCTTCTGCTGTCATTGAGGTGCAAGAACCGCAGGTCCCTCGTATGGAGCAGAGAGCCAGTACTAGCGCCGCTATTGCTTCTAGTGAACTGGCAAGCACCAGCAGCCTATTACATCCTGGTCATACATCCAGCATTGCAGTAACATTTGGTGACGTGGCGAGTCCCATAAGTGCAGTTCAAGCTGGGGAGGTGGCAAGCATAAGTAGTGTCCCGCTGCCACCAAGAAGAAGACAAAGACAGGCCCGTCAAGCTCATAGTGCCCTTCCTGCTGCATTCGCCAATCCTAATTGGGAACCCACCACTTCTGCAGCACCCGTACTTCCCCCATTCACTGGCCAATCCGGAATTCAGGTGGAAACAGTTGATTTTACGTCACTTGATTTTTATTCGCTGTTTTTCACCGAAGATCTCTATAGATCTATTGTGGACCAAAGCAATTTATATGCTGGTCAATTCATCGCCACTAATCCCCAGCTGACCCTTGCCAGAGATTAGAGACCAATTACGGTCTCCGAATTTAAGACCTTCCTGGAGCTATCCCTCCTCATGGGCGTAACTAAAAAGAGTGAGTTGCGGTCATATTGGTCCACTGACCCAATTCACCATACGCCCGTGTTCTCTGCCTCCATGACCAGGACACGATACAAGCAGATCTCCCTGAATTTGATCAGGACTACAAAATTCAGCCCCTCGTAAACCACTTCAACCAACGTTTTGCAGCCTTGTTTACTCCCCCTCAAGTTGTCTGCATTAATGAGTCCCTGATTAAGTTTTCTGGCCACTTGTCATTCAAACAGTATCTTCCCAGCAAGCGTGCCAAATACGGGTTCAAGATGTATAACCTCTGTGACAGGGCCACAGGCTATACATATAGTTTTATGGTTTACGAGGGAAGAGATAGTTACAGAGCCGAAGAACTGCCCTGACTACATAGGGAGCGCTGGTAAGATTGTGTGGGACTTGGTGTCACCCTTATTCGGAAAGGGGTACCACTTGTATGTGACCAATTATTACACAAGCGTGCCACTTTTTAGTCACTTGTTTGATCAACAAATTGGCGCATGTGGCACCGTGCGATCTAATCGCCGGGACTTATCACATCGGCTTGTAGATTCCCTTCTTAGGCTGTGGGAGAGAGCCTGCTTGAGATGTAATAATTTGCTCACTGTGAAGTGGAGGGATAACAATAATGTTTTTGTTCTTTCCTCCCTTCACGCAGACACAACTGTCCAAATTACTACAGCGACTGGTGTTGTGGAGAAACCCCTCTGTGTCCATGAATATAACCTCAATATGGGAGGGGTGGACCTCAACGACCAGTTGTTGGTGCCGTACCCAATTGCCCGTAAGGCCAGATGCTGGTATAAAAAAGTGTCTGTATACTTATTTCAATTGGCTTTGCTGAACGCTCATGTGCTATACAGAGCTTCATGATGAACTGGATCCTTCTTTAAATTCCAGGAAGAGATCATCAGAGCCCTTCTGTATCCAGATAGTGCTCTGGCCCAACTTCCAAATGCAAATGCAGTAAGCCAGCTGCATGAGGGGCATGTTCCGCATGTCCTCTCTGGTACTCCTACCTAAAGAAAACCCCAAAGAAGATTTTGTGTCTGTAGAAAGCGCGGATTTAGGCGTGACACCCGCTTTTATTGTCCCTCCTGTCCTGACCAACCTGGTCTTTGCATTGGTGACTGTTTCGAACGCTATCACACACTAGTTGAGTATTAGCGTAGGGTACAGCACCACACAGTCATATGCACACACACACAGAGTCTCGGGGTCTCGAAAGATGTGATTGCCATCACACTTTGAGAGACCCCAATCTGCAATGTTCAGTTTATATATTTTTTTTGTTTTACAGTTTACAGACTTTTTGGGAGCCTAGCCGGGTACGGGACCCTGAAAACCAAGCACCACCTTCAGGCTTTCTAAGGGTGTAAACTTTTTATTTCACTCCTCACTGACTCTCACAGTTTCGGAGGCCTTGGAATGCCCAGATGGCACAAATGACTCCATTTTGGAAAGTAGACACCCCAAGCTATGTGCTGAGAGGTTTGGTGAGTATTTTGCAGACCTCGCTTTTTGTCACAACGTTTTGAAATTTGAAAAAAGAAAAAAAAATACATTTTTCTTTTCTTTCTTCATTTTCAAAAACAAATGAGAGTTGCAAAATACTCATCATGCCTCTCAGCAAATAGCTTGGGGTGTCTACTTTCCAAAATTGGGTCATTTTGGGGGTTTTGTGCCATCTTGGCATTTTATGGCCTTCTAAACTGTGATAGGTAGTGAGGAGTGAAATCAAAAATTTACACCCTTAGAAATCCTGAAGGCGGTGCTTGGATTTCGGGGCCCCGTACGCGGCTAGGCTCCCAAGAAGTCCCACACATGTGGTATCCCCGTACTCAGGAGCAGCAGCAGAATGTATTTTGGGGTGTAATTCCACAAATGCCCATGGCATGTTTGAGCAATATATCATTTAGTGACAACTTTGTGCAAAAAAAAAAAAGTTTGTCATTTTCCCGCAACTTGTGGCAAAATATAAAATATTCCATGGAGTCAACATGCCTCTCAGCAAATAGCTTGGGGTGTCTACTTTCCAAAATGGAGTCATTTGGCTGGGTTTTGTGCCATCTTGGTATTTTATGGCCTTCAAAACTGTGATAGGTAGTGAGGAGTGAAATCAAAAATTTACGCCCTTAGAAATCCTGAAGGCGGTGCTTGGTTTTCGGGGGTTGGGCTCCCAAAAAGTCCCACACATGTGGTGTCCCTGTATTCAGGAGCAGCAGCAAAATGTATTTTGGGGTGCAGTTCCACATATAACCATGGCATTTGTGAGCAATATATCATTTAGTGACAACTTTTTGTAAAAATTTTTTTTTTTGTTTTTTTGTTATTATTCAATCACTTGGTTCAAAAAATAAAATATTCAATGGGCTCAACATGCTTTTTAGCAATTTCCTTGTACTGCCCTGCCATTTTAGCACCTCAAGAATTGAGATAGGCAGTCATAAACTAAAAGCTGCGTAAATTCCAGAAAATGTACCCTAGCTTGTAGACGCTAAAACTTTTGCGCACACCAATAAATATACGCTTATTGACATTTTTTTTACCAAAGACATGTGGTTGAATACATTTTGGCCTAAATGTATGACTAAAATTGAGTTTATTGGATTTTTCTTATAACAAAAAGTAGAAAATATCATTTTTTTAAAAAATTTTCAGTCTTTTTACGTTTATATCGCAAAAAATAAAAATCGCAGAGGCAATCAAATACTATCAAAAGAAAGCTCTATTTGTGGGAAAAAAAGGACGCAAATTTTGTTTGGGTACAACATTGCATGACCGTACAATTACCAGCGTAAAGCAGCGCAGTGCCAAATTGTAAAAAGTCCTCCAGTCATTGAGCTGCCAAATGGTCCAGGGCTGAAGTGGTTAAAGTCCCTGTACTGGTATTTATTGGCAGGTACTCAACAGGATGTGAGGAGAAAATTCCCAAAGCCATGGGATTTCACCCTTTTAGACAGCTGCAGGGCTGGACTGGCCATCGGGACTACGGGGTGATTCCCGGTGGGCCGATGGCTCAGTCTGGGCCAGTTTCACTTTCAGCCGCGCATCGATCTACCCGTCAACCGCCGACAGCTGGCGCCTGACGGGTAGATCGAGATTAGCCAGCATGCAAAGTAACGCAGGGAGCTTCTGTAGTAGTAAGTTCTCTCTCTCGTGTCATCACGCTGTTCCCCGGCGGCCCCTCCTCTCTTCTCGTCTATACCAATTGGCTTGTACGATCATCTGGTATAGACAAGAAGAGAGGAGGGGCCGCCGGGGAACAGCGTGATGACACGAGAGAGAGAACTTACTACTACAGAAGCTCCCTGCGCTACTCTGCATGCTGGCTAGTAAGATCCCACAATGTTCCCTGATGATGTGCCCCGATGTGCTATGTGCCCCATCATGTGCCCCGATATGCTATGTGCCCCATCATGTGCCCCGATGTGCTATGTGCCTCATCATGTTTCCCCCGATGTGCTTTGTGCCCCATCATGTGCCCCGATGTGCTATGTGCCCCATCATGTGCCCCGATGTGCTATGTGCCCCATCATGTTTCCCCCAATGTGCTATGTGCCCCATCATGTTTCCCCCGATGTGCTATGTGCCCCATCATGTTTCCCCCGATGTGCTATGTGCCCCATCATGTGCCCCGATGTGCTATGTGCCCCATCATGTTTCCCCCGATGTGCTATGTGCCCCATCATGTGCCCTGATGTGCTATGTGCCCCATCATGTGCCCCATGCCCTGATGTGCCATGTGCCACGTGCCCTAATGTGCCATGTAGCCTGATGTGCCCTAATGTGTTATGTGCCCTGATGTGCCCCGATGTGCCACGTGCCCTAATGTGCCATGTAGCCTGATGTGCCCTAATGTGCTCCATAATGTGCCCTGATGTGCCCCATCATGTGCCCTGATGTGCCATAATGTGCCCTGATGTGCCATGTGCCCCGTGCCCTAATGTGCCATGTGGCCTGATGTGCCCCGTGCCCTGATGTGCTATGTGCCCCATAATGTGCCCCATCATGTGCCCTGATGTGCCATGTGCCCCGAGCCATGATGTGCCATGTGCCCCGTGCCCTGATGTGCCCTGTGCCCTGATGTACCATGTGGCCTGATGTGCCCCATGCCCTGATGTGCACCATAATGTGCCATGTGCCCTGATGTGCCATAATGGGCCCTGATGTGCCATAATGTGCCCTTATGTGCCACGTGCCCTGATGTGCCATGTGGCCTGATGTGCCCCATGCCCTGATGTGCCATGTGCCCTGATGTGCCATAATGTGCCCTGATGTGCCATGTGCCCTGATGTGCCATATTATGCCCTGATGTGCCCCGTGCCCTGACGTGCCCTGTGCCCTGATGTGCCTGTGCCCTGATGTGCTATGTGCCCCGATGTGCTCTGTGCCCTGATGTGCTACGTGCCCTGATGTGCTATGTGCCCTGATGCGCCCTGATGTGCCTTGTGCCCCGATGTGCTTTGCCCCGATGTCCTGTGCCCCGGTGTGCTGTGCCTCAATGTCGTGCTCTGATGTTCTGTGTCCTGATGTGCTATACCCTGATGTACTGTGCCCTGATGTGTTGTGCCCTATTAGCTGATGTGCTGGGCTCTGTACCCTATTGGGCTGTGCACTGTACCCTAAAATGTTGTGCCCTGTACGCTGATGTGCTGGGCACTGTACCCTGATATGTTGTGCCCTGTACGCTGATGTACTGGGCACTGTACCCTGATATGTTGTGCCCTGTACGCTGATGTGCTGGGCACTGTACCCTGATATGTTGTGCCCTGTACACTGATGTACTGGGCACTGTACCCTGATATGTTGTGCCCTGAACGCTGATGTACTGGGCACTGTACCCTGAAATGTTGTGCCCTGTACGCTGATGTGCTGGGCACTGTACCCTGATATCTTGTGCCCTGTACGCTGATGTACTGGGCACTGTACCCTGATATGTTGTGCCCTGTACGCTGATGTACTGGGCTCTGTACCCTGATGTGCTGTGCCCTGATGTGCTGTGCCCTGATGTGCCCTGATGTGCCTTGTGCCCTGATGTACCTGGCTCTGTACCCTGATGTGGCCTGATGTACCGTGCCCTGATGTGTTGTGCCCTATTAGCTGATGTGCTGGACTCTGTACCCTATTGTGCTGTGCACTGTACCCTGATATGTTGTGCCCTGTACGCTGATGTGCTGGGCACTGTACCCTGATATGTTGCGCCCTGTACGTTGATGTACTGGGCACTGTATCAAAACAATTATATCGAACGGTATTACTCCAAAGAGGAGGGCTAGGTCACTAAATCAGTCTGATTATATAGGGCGATATGGTTCAGGTCCATATTTGCTTTCATATTTTTTGAGGTAAACATTCAAGTTCACTTTGTCACGGTTTCAATATGGGCACTCTTTTTCTTATTCACGGTTTTGTTTGTGCACGGTTGGTGTTTATACCCGTTTTCACTTGGAGTTAATATACACGGCATGTAATTTTTTCACCCTCACAGCTCTGAGTCCCCATTATCACTCACTTTTTCACCTGGTCCTTCTTTTTTCAACTTCACACCACGTTATTGTAATGGCCGGCTATATATTTCTCTGATCTTGTAACCTAATTTAATTTCCTTAATTTCGTTTAATGGATTCCCTTCACCCACCTATCACCCATTTCACATATGTATTGGTCTAATACTCTGAGGTTGCAAATTGCGTATATGGTATACGTTTAGATTGGTGCCTCTCATTTGACCTCCTCTTTGGAGTAATACGGTTTGATATAATTGTTTTGATATATATCATGGGCATTTTTTCTTAGTGTACTTTTGGGTTTTCACTACAGGTGTGGCCTGTTCCCCGACCGATCATCTGGCCCGATGGGGGGGCGACCTCTAGTGTGACTTCTCGTAAGCCACATCGTCGGACTATTGCTCCGGTGCAGGTGGCTGTGTTGGTGGGTGTGCCTTGAGACCCCTTGGGGAGAGAGAATAGGAACTTTTTTTAAAAAGCATCTCCAGTTAGGAGGGCTCTTGTTGCTGGACACACATTGTTGGGTAATTATATTACATGCATGCACTACATATCATTCTTATTATGCGTGATTATGTTCTTACATGTGTACTTGTATCATATATTTTCCAACAGATTGACCTCTGAAGAAGATCCTTAATGTATGGGTTGAAACGCTCCAGGTTTTTATTTTCTGATGTTAACAACATTGTTTAATGTTGCTATGGAAATATGTCTATATAATCTGTGTCTGATGTTATAAGGTTTTGCCAAATATTTTCTACTGGAGCTCATTTTTTAACCTTTATGTGATGCGATTTTTTGTACAATAAAACATATTTTTTACATAATATTGATTTGATATTTGTATCCTGCTGCCAAAAAACCCCAAACCCGGGGAAATTTTCTCTCTCCTTTTTTGTTTTCAAAAGTCTACCTTTATCCTAAGCTTGAGGTTATTGAAGCCATATTAGTGCAATTTTGACAGAGAAAACTGAGTACTGTCCGTGATACTTTTTTTATTTGCACTAACATATAATTTTTCATGGATGAGCTTTCGGGGTGTGTCCCCTTCTTCAAGGTCCAGCAGTACTGATTCAGAAAAGTTTTAAAACTACATTCCCTTGGCCTCCGAGATTCTGCTCTATCCTGGTTCTCTGGCTATTTATCACAGCGCTCCTTCAGTGTCACCTACAACTCTGTCTCCTTCTCTACATTGCCCCTTTCTGTGGGGGTCCCCCAAGGCTCGGTTCTTGGACCCTTTCTCTTCTCTATCTACACCTCCTCCCTTGGTCACTTAATAACTGCCCACGGCTTCCAATACCACTTATACGCTGATGAGACCCAAATCTATCTGTCTACTCCTCACCTCACTCCTTCAGTCTCCTCTCGCATTACTAACTTACTAACTGACATATCAGCATGGATGTCGCACCACTTCCTTAAACTAAATCTCTCTAAAACTGAGCTATTAATATTCCCCCCCGCCCGTGCCCCCCTCCATGACTTTTCCATCAAAATCAACAATGCAACCATCAGTCCCTCCCCTCACGCCAGGGTACTAGGTGTAATCCTAGACTCTGACTTGTCATTTCAGCCTCAAATCCAATCGCTGTCAAAAGTTTGTAGAATTCACCTCCGTAACATCTTTAAAATTCGCCCTTTTTTAACAAATGAAACCACCAAGCTCCTCATTCACTCCCTTGTTATCTCTCGCCTTGACTATTGCAACTCCCTTCTCATTGGCCTACCGCTCCATAGGCTATCCCCTCTTCAGTCTATCATGAATGCTGCTGCCAGACTTATCCACCTTACCAACCGCTCAGTGTCTGCCAACCCTCTACATCAATCCCTACACTGGCTCCCAATCACCCAGCGAATTAAATTCAAAATTCTAACCACAACATACAAAGCCATTCACAACTCTGCCCCAAGCTACATCACTAATCTTGTCTCCAAATATCACCCAAATCAACCTCTCCGCTCTTCTCAAGACCTCCTGCTTTCAAGCTCTCTCATCTCCTCCTCCCATGCTCGTCTCCAGGATTTCTCCAGAGCCTCTCCCATCCTCTGGAACTCGCTACCTCCATCTATCCGGCTATCCCCTACTCTTGCTACCTTCAGGCAATCCCTGAAAACTCATCTCTTCAGGAAAGCCTATCACATCTCCAACTAATCTCCTACCACTTCCACCAGCTCATTCCCCACAGTTACAACCTTTTGTACCACCTGCCCCACCCTATTAGATTGTAAGCTCTTCTAAACAGGGCCCTCTTAATCCTATTGTATTGTATTATAACTGTATTGTCTCCCTTTTATATTGTAAAGCGCTGCGTAAACTGTTGGCGCTATATAAATCCTGAATAATAATAATAATAATAATAACCTTGAAGAAGGGGACACACCCCGAAAGCTCGTCCATGAAAAATGTTATGTTAGTGCAAATACTCAATTTCCTTTATCCTAAGCTGAAATTGGATCATTTTTGCCTCCATTTGATTCATAGAAACCTGAATGGGATGTGAGTACAGAAAATCTTTTCCATTAGGAAGAATACTTGGCACAGAATTGGGCTAATCAAAACCATCATGAAGATTGTACTATGAATTCTAGCAGAGCCAAGAGGTTCTTAGCTTGGATTGCAAAATGGCCTTTCATTATGCAATACATCAGCCCAGTCAAGTGAAAACAGCACACTATATCTCTACTATTACACTAATGGATCATTACAATTATTTCCAATGTGGTTTCTTCCAGATAATGGGAACATAATTAAAAAAAACAAGCTGTGACTCAGAGCACTCTGTAGCAATATTTGCTATAGTTTGATGGAAGTGTTTCCAGCAACCAAAGGTTTCAGAGACAGCATGGGCTGTTTACAGAATCATTGTTGGGATGAAAACCTGTCACTGTCCACTGTCTTTCTAAATAAATGAGTTTCATGGCTTTCTTAAATGGACCAGTAGGTATTAATGGATAGAACTATGATGGAAATGCATAGGGAGATGTACTAAACTAAAGAATAAAGATATCACCAAACAAAACTGTTGTTCTCTGTTATCAGTTGCAGCCCCATTGTCGGCAATCTCTTTCCTTTTCTTGTGATTGTAAAACACATTACTAAACTAAATTACATGTAGCACCCTCTAGTGTGCTAGAGTAGGTAGTGTTAGGTTTTTGTTAGTGTAGGTAAAATGTTTTGGCTTGGCTGGCAGCCAGGTCTCTGTTTTAATCTGGGTCAGGTGAGTGATCCAGGGAGGGCTGGTATGACTCAGCAGGCAGCATCTATGGTACCTCCCCCTACTTCTGGAACTTGCTGGAGACTTCCAGAAGAATGGGAGGGAGGTTAGGAAAAGCTGCCTGGAGTATTTATGAGGGCCCTGACCAAGCCCCAACAGATGGGTTGGCAGGGGGCAGACCTCTCAAATACTCAGGGTCAGCCCAGCTGGACAGGAGAGTTTGGGTGGAAGTTGGCAGATGGAGTGCTAGGAGGCTATCGGTGGGCCCTTGAGTATAGCACCCTATTCTGGGGGGGGTGACCTCGGGCCTGGGAGCTTGGGTGCAGGAGGGATCCTCTGATATCCCAAGGAGGAATCCTGTCCATTGGCATGGAAGCAGGTGTGAGGACAGCAGGGGGCAGTGAGCATGTATGGGACATCTCCAAGGAGAACATAGCCAGGTGAACTGGTGAGTGATACAGTTGGGGAGGACTGAGAGGCAGCCTGAGAGGACTGGGTGAGAGCAGTGTGAGATTGATGCAGTCAGTCTGGGAGGACTATGGAAGCTTAGCCAGAAGGGCTAGAGAAATGGGCAGCGGCAGCTAGGTGAGCTGACAGTGCCTGAAGAGGTGGTGCTGGGATCAGTAGCCACAGAAGGACAGTTAGGCACTAGGAATTTGCTACACAACCAAGGGGACCACGGTCTCTGCCTGTAAAGGGCATTTGCTAAAATATGACTGAGACCCATTGTCAGAACACCCAACAGTGTGCCAACTGGTCCTGGGAGTTTTTGTGCTGCAAGCAAGTGTTGTGCTGGAGGAGCTGAGAAGCATGTAAATAGATTGTACAGAAGAAGTTGTACCCGAGGAGTTCTGTTAAAGTCAAGTGGGCATCCCATAATACCCCAATCCTCATCCAAGTTCAATACCCCTAATAAAAACACAAAAACAAAGCTGCAAGAACTGTTTCTTGACTAAAGAGTGCTGTGGAAAATCCTGTGTGTCTGGCTGTGCAGGGTGGGGGATCTCTTATTCACCAGCGCTCCTGCAGGGATAGCACTACATAGCGTTAAAGAGGGACTTCACCCAGGTGAGTGAAAAGTAAAACATCAGCAGCTACAAATACTGTCCTAGGCTGTGTCCATTACCCACTAAGCACCTGTGGGCAGTTTGTAGAGTGGCACCAGGGTGCCAGGTGTGGAAACATTCTCTAAGTTCCAGCACCTGCACTAAATACCTATAACGCTGTGAGGTGGAGTGATGGTAAAGATTGAGTGAACAGTATTGGATCATAAATGACCACCTATGCAACAGGTGGGAGAGGGTAATTGCAATGACCAGCAATGCAAATGGGTGAGGGAGGGGGAATAAAAGCACTGATAAGAAATAAAAGGGGGTGGGGGAGAGGGGCATAACAGCACTGAACAAAAATGCAAGGCGGGGTGAAGGGGGAGGCATAACAGCACTGACACCAATGCTGAGGGTTATTACTGTGGCTATTGATACCAATAATGCTGAGAGTTATTATTGGACGACTGCATACACCATCACACAATACACCATCACCCAGGGGTGTTTTATGAAATCAGTGGGCCTGTGTGGAGGATCATAAGTTTGGCCCCACTGCTTGATAAAATAAAAAACGTGGTGTACTTAGTGTGCCATAGTGAAGGGTAGACGTGGTTTTCATTGTGCCAGGGACTTTTCTATGATTGTAATAAACCTGGGGCGCCTTTGGGCACACCACATATAATGCCCTGTACACATGGTCGGACATTGATCGGACATTTCAACAACAAAATCCATGGATTTTTTCTGACGGATGTTGGCTCAAACTTGTTTTGCATACACACGGTCTCACAAAGTTGTCAGAATTTCCGAACGCCAAGAATGCGGTGACGTCCACCACGTATGACCAGACTATAAAAGGGCAGTTCAGTACTAAGCGCGGCACCCTTTGGGCTCCTATTGCTAATCTCGTGTTAGTAAAAGTTTGGTGAGAGGCGATTCGCGCTTTTTCAGACTCGTGGTTTTCAGATCGTATTTCTGCTGTTCAGTTTGTGCTTGTGGGTTTGTATCTGGTCTTTAGTGTGTGCAGCGAGTTACCATTGATTTTTCATTGTGTTCTTGCTCATTCGTTACTGATTTTCAGGTCGCTCTTCACAGGCCTTGCTGTTCTTCAGTGCGTTCTGTTACCTCGTTCTGAGCAGCCAACCGTTTTCTAGCCATGGTGCGTATACGTACTCATTGTAGAGTTCGTGCTGTGCGGGGGTTTGGTGTTGGGGTCCTTACTTTGACACAAGCCCAGTCCATGAACAGGGCGAGGAGGAGTTCATGGACCAAGAATTGGTTGCTCCAGCGTGACCAGTTCTGTCACATGCCTTTGCTCCGTGAGATCTGTGAGAATAATCCTGATGATTTCAGGCACTTTCTCAGGATGACGGACCCCGTATTTCACCGTTTGTTGGCTTTGCTGACCCCCTATATCAGCAGGCTGGATACCTGCATGAGGCAAGCCATCAATCCGGAGCAGAGGCTAGTCGCCACCCTGCGGTACTTGGCGACGGGGAGAAGCCTGCAGGACCTTAAGTTCTCGACAGGGATCTCCCCCCAGGCTCTGGGGATCATTATCCCAAATACCTGTTCTGCCATCATCCAGGTCCTGCAGAAGGAGTATATGAAGGTAAGATTTGTATCCTTTAACATCACATTTTATTGTATTTAATGTTTGATAATATATTGTATTTCTTTCCTCATTCCCTAATTACCATGATTGTAATATGCTGTGAATGTCATTTTTGTCCTCATGCATGCTGGATTTTTATGTAATTTTTTTTGTCCTTCATACATATTTGCCTTCACTTACCTCCCCAGCATGCTCTCCTGGGCCTATATTCATCTTGTGTAGTCACTTAGCAATGTATTTTGTCAGCTCCATAGTAGTGCTTAACCCTAAATACCCCCTAAAATGTTGAAAATTGTGATGTGTGCTTTAAATTCAGGCAGAGTGCCAGAGGCTTTTTTTGGGGGGTCCCAAAATCATTTGGAACCCTCCCTCCCCCCAACTGCTAACTCTGCTGATACCAATCCTCTATCTGCTGACTTTGCCAAACCCATACACACTATACCCACCTCTTTTGTGGTCAGATTTATAGATGAATTCCCCAAACATGTAATGCAAGGGCCTGCCTGAATACTTACAAATGGTACTGTTTAAAGTTTTTGTATCCTATTATTATATAGGTAATAGCAGAATGTAAAAATGTGCTAAAATGTGTACTGTGTGTATTTATCTCTTTGTATTATGACACTTCTTACCTGTCCAATTGGGCTGCCAGTAGTGTAAAGTAAGGAGGGGCTGGCCAAAGTAATACACATTATTTAGGCATTCATCTCTCAATGAAGTGGAGAGGGTTACCTGTCCAAAACATCTCCCCCCCATAAATGTTTTTCAATGGCCCATGAGAGGGGGGGGGGGGGGGAATCTGATAGGTGGACCTTATACCTTTGTCTTTAAATACTCCCTAAAGTAAATGTTATACTGATGTTGGCCAAGAATGTTTGTGTCTAATCTGCTTTCCATGTTTATGTGCAAAATGATTTTTTTTTCTTGTTTGACTCCACAGTTTCCTTCCAACCCACAGGAATGGCAGACTGTGACCTCCCACTTTGCCCAGCGGTGGGACTTTCCTAACTGCGGAGGGGCAATTGATGGGAAACACGTCCACATCGTCCCACCACCCAACTCGGGGTCATACTATTACAACTACAAGGGGTTCAATAGTATTGTGATGTTGGCGGTGGTGTCAGCTACTTACGAGTTCCTGTATGTGGACGTAGGGAAGAATGGCCGGATGTCAGATGGTGGAGTCATCACCCATACGGAGTTCTACAGGCGTCTCCAGAATGGCAGCTTGGACTTGCCACCTCCAGAAGACAATGCGGAAGGACTGCCATTAGTCTTCGTTGCGGATGAAGCGTTTGCGCTGGGGGACCATCTTATGCAGCCATTCCCTACGAGGACCCTCACCCCGGACCAGAGGGTTTTTAATTACCGGCTGGCCAGAGCCCGAAGAATGGTGGAGAACACGTTTGGAATAATGGCCTGCCGGTTCCGCCTTTTTCTTACACAGAAACACGTGGCGGAGTATAAACTCAATCACATCATCCTGGCTTTCTGTGTTCTCCACAACTTTCTAAGGAGAAATTCTATGAACTATGCTGGCTCAGTTGGGCCTGAAGCCGGAATTAATCTCAATGAGCCAACCCTGACGGCACTTGAAGCTGGCCGTCCTGGCTTGCCCCCCCTGAGTTCCCGCGAGGTCCGTATAAGATACATGGAATACTTTGCGGGTAGGAGGGCCATCGATATGTCAGACAATGTCTGAGATGTTTTTAAAATTAAAAAAAAAATTAAACTGAACAAATATTTGCTTACATTTACTGCTTGTCTTTCTTTTAGCTGACCCTGACTGAAATGTGGGGAGTCGTAAAAATGTTGTGATTCTGTAAAATTATAAAGCACTGTTGGGTGTATTTTACTAAAGGCAAAGACACTTTGCACTACAGGTGCACTTGAGACTGCACTGAAACTGCACTTGTAGTGCAAAGTGGATTTGCCCTTAGGAAATAACTCCCATTGTCACTGAAAACACCAATTTTACCACAAAATGTTTATGAGCATTGAAAGAAGAAGCCACACATTGTTGATTATCAATATTTTTAATCCAAGCACAATCACATGTGCATTTATGAAAGGTTTTTAAAACAAACCAACATGTTTGTTCTATAACAAATTTTTAGGTCACATTAATAAAAGTAGAAATTGTCTTTTAAGGTAAAACAGGCATGTTTCAAACCAACAATAAATACACAAATCTGGAACTTACAAAGTTCAACTTTTATAGAAATTGAAGGCAATATCAGACATGACTATTTATGAACTGTGTTTGATATTGCGTTCAGCAGATGGGGTGAAGTCACCTATGGAAAAGCCAAATTTTGAAGATGCACACAAATTGCTGAATGTCAACATGTGCTAGCTGCCATCATGGGGGATCAAGGGATGTGTTTTGTGAGTGCAACCCCTTCCTCTCAGCTACTTTATTATTGAGTAAGGGGTTGCACCCCCAAAACGCATACATTGATCTCCCGTGATGGCAGATAGCACATGTTGACACACTGTGTGCATCTTCAAAATTTGGCTTTTCGAGATAATGTCAAAAAATGTTCAAAAAATTTTCCCGACAAAAAAACTGAAATAATTTGGGATTTCGAGGGGTTTTAAATTCTCCCTAAAACATCAATGATGTTCTTCATTTTGTTTTGAACATCATTGATGTTTTGCTTGATGTTTTCCAAGTCCCTATTACACCCCATGATCTCCCCAATCAGGATCTGGGCACTTTCACTGGTGAAATGACCTTCATCCACAACATCACAATCACCTAAAAATATATAAAAAAAAACACCATGTATTATAAATATGCAGACATCCATCTCTTACCTGAGCCTGTGGTCGCAGACACTCACCTGTTGTGGTGACAATATTTAATGGCAGAAAAAGGAATATTAAACATTGCTTGGAAGTGGGGTACAATTGTCTGTTTTGGCAGAGTTCCAAGATGAAGAAATATTTTTGTCCTTTGTCAAGCTTGAATACTTACCTGTTTTGTACAAGCTTCACAGATGGAGACACCCCTATAGTATACACTGGAGCACCTGTGCGGGGGCCCCCTAATAAAAAGGGTGTTCTGGTGTCCCACACTAGTGCTCCAGCGTCCAGATGTGTAAACAGCTGCTGAGTGTCCTCTCCTTACACAGAATCTAGTTTGCAGTTCATTCTGGTTACAAACCCATCTAGAAACCAAAATTATTTTAAGAGAAGTAGGCCAGAAAAAATGTATTGAACTGCATCTGGACAAAACATGGTGTTTTATTGGCCGAACGAACAATGTTTCCTACGAACGAATAATGTGTCCATGAACATGAAAGTTGCCATTTTAAACTGTACAACAGTAAAGAAAAGCACATGGAGCAGCACGAACGTAATAAAAATAAAGAATAGGAACACAGGACAACTACTTACTTTTTTGCAGCACTCTCCTGATCCTTCTATACTGATCGTGCTCCCTTAATTTGAGGTCCGACCACTGCTTCCTCAGTTGATCCTTGGATCGTCGTACCCCAAAGTTTCTGTGCAAACTCTTCACAATGTTCGCCATGATCTTGGCCTTTCTGACATTGGGGTTGGGGTAAGGTCCATTTCTTCCGTCATAGTTGGACATTTTCAAAATGTCTACCATCTCTACCACCTCTACAAAGGACATATTCGATGCCTTAAATCTTCTCCTCCGGGATTGTGACGTTTCTGGCTCCGGGCTTTCCTCCTCCTCCTCCTCCTCGTTGCTGTAATTAGCACGCACCTGCTCTGTCTCCGCCATGTGCTCTCCCCCACTGCGCCGAATGAGAAGGGGCGGGGAATAGACTAGAAAGAACATCAGGGGTGGGCGGAGTTTCAGGCATGCGCAGTGTATATAAAGCATAACACGCGTGCGTCGTATGTATGATCTGTGAGCGGAGGAAGGAGTATAGGAAGCGCAGATCGTGATAACGAAGGTAGCATTTAAACTTGGGCCTATACTGCTTAGAGATTGAGGACTATATTGGGACAAAATTAGGAAACTTTAGCCTGACTTAAGGGTTTGTCTTGTGTATTGAAAATAAAATGGGTGGCTTCAATGACCACAACTTCCTCCCCCTGTTCATAGACAAATACAGGGAGCTGCCCTGTCTGTGGCAGGTGAAACACCCGCAGTATAATCATAAACAAAAGAGGCAGGCAGCGCTGGAGAAACTGCTGGAGTTGGTGAAGCCGGTGGTCCACACGGCAACCATCCCCTATTTAAAAGCTAAAATTGGTGGCCTGAGGAGCACATATCTTAGGGAGTGCAAGAAGGGCCAGGATTCCCAGAGATCCGGAGCTGCAGCAGATGACGTTTATATCCCCAGGCTGTGGTACTATGAGAGACTTTGTTTTCTGTCAGACCAGACTGAAGTCAGGGAATCCCTCTCAACCCTTCCTTCCACTCTTCCTTCCACCCTATCTTCCACCCCAGCTGAGGCTTCCGATGTCCAACCTGGGACTTCCAACCAGGAAGAAGTGGAGGAGCCTAGCTGGAGCCAGGTATAGCATTCTTCTACAGATTTCTGGTCAAGAAATAGATGATGTTTACTACATGTTATTATTGATCACTAATTGGTGATTTAATAAAGTGTTTTACAAATCAATAGACAGTAGTGGGCAAAAATAATTGGGACAAGAATGAAAAATGCTGGGCTCAGAATGATAGTCTGTTATATTTGTTAACATTCAATTTGCAACAGTCATGAGATGAAAATTGTGTGTGATTGATGAAGAAAAAACTAAAACTATGTCCCTCTTTCCTACACAGGAAGACCTCAGCCAGGAGGAGGCTGTGGAATATGGCACACAGGAGGAGGCTGTGGAGTGTGGCACACAGGAGGAGGCAGGGGTTAGTGGCAGCCAGGAGGAGGCGGAGCTAAGTGGCAGCCAGGAGAAGCCCGGGCCCAGTAGGAGCCTCACAGAATTGCAGGTCCCTCCCCTCTGCCTTCCAAACAAAAGGAGGGGGAGTAACGTGCAGGATTTAGCACTCAGGCTGATTCAGGAGGCTTCTGCGTCCCTGAGAGCCACCCCCACTCATGAAGAGGCCTTTGCCTCCATGGCTGCCACCAAACTGTAGGACATGCAGGAGGGCCAACGCCTCATGTGTGAGGAAATCATTTATCAAACATTAAATAAGGGGTTGAGGGGAGAAATCACACCCAATACCCACTTGAGTGAGTTGCATCATCCTCCCCCTCCTCCTACTGCCATAACTCCACCACCACAGACACAGCATGGAAGGAAGCGTGGAAGGAAGACCAGAGAGTGATGGCCTGGGTTCAGTCTGGTCTGACAAAAGATGCAGGCTCTTGTATGACCACAACCTGGGGACATACATGTCATCTGCTGCTGTTCATGATCTCTTGGACTTCTGGACCAGATTGTACTCCCTTATATATGGACTCCTCAGGCCACCAATTTTGCCTGGAAATAATTGAAGTGTTCCCTGGGGGCCAAAGGCTTCATCAATTTCTGCTGTTTCTCCAGCGTTGCCTCCCTCTTTCTTTGGTTAGCCCTTAATACATTTTTAGTTTGTTTTATTATACTCGCCTTTGTGTGTTTTCCTTCAAAAAGTACAGTTTGTTTGTGAGGAGGCAGGTACATTTCAAAAATACAATGTCAAATTAACAAAAGACACCAAACAATCTCCTTAAAATTCAATAATACAAGATAATAATGGTGTTGTGGTAACTTGACACACAAAACACACACAAAACTATTCTGGAGTAAAAAAAAGAAAAAAGAAAAAGAAAACACAAGATCAGGCTTTAAAAGAATCCAAAAAAAAAACATATTTAATATAAAAACATCCAAAAAATAATATTTTTTCGGTAGATGTGACAAATAAAAATATTATATTGATGAATCACGAGAAATAATAAAGAAAGAAGTTTGTGAGAAGTCTGTGTGAATATTGAGCAGTAAAACAACTTCATTCTTGTAGCATTATAAAGAAGAACAGAGTGCACTGCATTAAACATTTTAAAACATTGCAGCGTGACGAAAGTGCTATATCCATTCTGAACGCTAATTTTACCAGACCGAGCAGTTCCGTCACGGAATTTATTCTGAGCATGCGTGGCACTTAGTGCGTCGGAATTGTCCACACACGTAATTGATGCGATCAGATTTTGTTGTCGGAAAATTTTATAGCCTGCTCCTAAACTTTGTGTGTCAGAAAATCCGATGGAAAAAGTCAGATGGAGCCCACACATGGTCAGAATTTCAGACAACAAGCTCCGATCGCACATTTTCCGTCGGAAAATCCGACCGTGTGTACAGGGCATTAGAGTATAGGGTATAGGGCAAAGTATAGGGTGGTAATGGTGGAAGGGGCTTAAGAGGCATGGTTAAATAAAACCCTTCTTCTTAAAATCATGAAAGCATAAAATATGCTTAGATTTCTGTCACACAAGTAGGAGTCTTACAGACATATACACACTATCGTTTTTTTTTAAATAAAACTCTTCCATTACATATGGTTTTCTGCACACTGAAAATAGAGAGAGAGATACAACTTTATCTGAGCCTATCTTAAAGAACTCGACTAGAATAGTCATGAACTACTTAACTATCTGAAACGGTTGATACAATGAGCACTTTGGCCAGTTGTGTATAATGTACAATATAGAGTATATAATGCAGAAGTGTGTGATGTACAATATAGTGTATGAAGGGTGAGTATAGTGCATACATATAGTGCAGGAGTATGTAATGTACAATACAGTGCAAAGTATGTAATGCATAATATATTGTACATAGTGCAGGAGTCTGTAAGGTACAATATAGTACAGGAGTCTGTAATGTACAATATAGTGTATATAGTGCAGGAGTCTTTATTGTACAGTATAGTATAAGTATATAGTGCAGGAGTCTATAATGTACAATATAGTGTATATAGTGCAGGAGTCTGTAATATACAGTATATAGAGTGCATGATTCTGTAATGTACAACGTAGTGTATAGAGTGCAGGAGTATGTAATATACACTATAGTGTATAGCATGCAGGAGTCTGTAATATACAATATATTATATAGCAGTGTTTCTCAACCTTTTTTCAGTCAATACACCCTTTAAAATTACAGACACTCTCAAGGCACCCTTTAAAATTTAGGACTGTCCCGAAGGACCCCATTCTAAAATGTAAAAAAACGATTCTAATAGATTTACAATTTAATAAAGCAACATCCACACACGTAGGACACCTAACGTTAAAGGTGATTTATTCTTTCAAAGCAAATACACTTTTGCGCACTGGTACTGATTAGTATTTCAATGTTTCTCTTCTCCCCCAATTTTTTTTTTTTTTTTTTTTATGCTTTATTTAGGTATCAAGGAAATTGGTACAGCATTACAGAGTAGCACTCCAAACACAGTCAACCTGAAAAAACATGCATAGCTCCTATAATCGAGCTGTAAAACTCAACAGTCCAGGTGTTCCCAATTTTACCGCAAAATAGGATGTTCTTATGTAGCAAGTAACCAATTCCCGAGAAGACTTTTTTACATATATTTATGTATGAGACCGAATAATCACAGAAAGCACAGTATAGTATAGAATATGGAGTGTAGACTCCTAAGTAAGAATAGAAGGCGAATATTGGACAAGAAGGAGAAATAAAACACAAAAGAGAGAAGATGGACGGGAGGGGGGAAGGGAGTGAGTTCCCTCCAGCAGAGAACACTCTTCATGACCTTGTACACTCACTGACATATTGAAAAATGATGGAGACTGAGACATAAGCGGTGTCTGATGCCTGTAACAGAAGTAAGAAGTCCAAATCTTCCAATACTTCTCCTCCTGTTCCTTCAAGCTGATTCCCGTCAGAGCATATCTGTTCTAGCGGTGTGAGTTGGCGTAATCTACGATGGTCCGCCGGCAGTGACCGCAGGTAAGTGGACAGTTGTGCCCGACGAAAGAAATCTAGCTCAGTTAGAAAATGTGCCTCAATATCCCTGCTGGATATAAGCTGACGATTTACTTTAAAATGAATGAGTCTAAACCGGTTCAGTCTCCAAAGTGTCCTGAATTTTAAGTCTTTCAAACCCAGTAAAAAAGTATGGATCCCCAAAACCGGAGTAAGAGGGCTTGGCGAGGGGGAAAGCACCTCTATTGACCAGAAGAGAAGTCTGGTCACCCGTAAAGTCACCCCAACCATGGGGTGTTGGGTAATTGTCAATGGACAAGACCACCGAGGTGTCCATGGAAGTCCCGCTAAAACTAGATCTATTGTCGCCTGTTCAAGGTCTACCCACAATTTGGGGTCCGTCGTCACACACCACTCCATTATTCTAGTTAAATGTGAGGTCCGGGAAACCCATACCCCCCCCCCCCCAATTTTAGGGAGAGACAGATCTAGGGGGTTTGCCTGATCAAACAAACTGTGTAAATCTCGTCCGTAAACCAGACAGAAAACTGCGTGGGAGCTTAATGGGCAACGTCTGGAATAAGTAAATAAGACGCGGCATGACATTCATTTTGAGGACATTAGACTGCCCAAACCATGTAAACTTTTCTTTATCCCATCGACGGAGGTCTAGTTTAGGTTGACGGAGAAGGGGTTTAATTCAAACACCCTACCAAGATTGCGGGGGATGTTCGTTCCCAGATAACAGATATGAGAATCTGCCCACCTAAAGTTGTCGTGTCTGGACAGATAATTCAACATCATGGCTTCTGATTTGCCAAAATTAATTTTATAATTTGACAGTTGGCCAAATCTATTGAGTTCTGAAAGAAGAGATGGAAGAGAGACAATTGGCGATGTGGTGAAGAATATTAAATCGTCTGCATATGCAGCCAATTATGTTCACAGGTCTTAGTCTTGATATCCTTAATATCTGGGTGAGCTCTGATAGTTCTTAGAAGCGGCTCAAGTGTCAATATGAATATTAATGGTGACAAGGGACAGCCCTGCCTCGTCCTGTTACAGATCTGAAAAGCCTCTGAGAGGATTTCATTATCATTAACCCTCGCCGAAGGAGTTGAATACAAGGAATCCAACCACCATCGCACCACCACCTATATGTTCTAGCATGGATCACAAAAATATTCAATCCACCCTGTCAAATGCCTACTCCGCATCAGCAGAGAAGAGCACAAAGGGAGAATGAGAGGTTTGGGCATGGTGAATCGCATTCAGCACTCGTTGAGTGTTATCACGGCCTTCTCTAGCTGGAGTAAAACCCGATTGGTCTGCATGGATTAAAGAGGGGATATGCGGGAGAAATCTATTCGCCAGTAATTCAGTGAAAATTTTCAGATCTACATTCAGGAGTGATTTAGGGCGATAACTGGCACATTGAACTGGATCCTTCCCCCCCTTAGGGATCACTGTAACATGCGCTTGCAGAGTCAGGTCAGGGATAGTATGATCATCTCGTAAAGAGTTGAATGCAGACACAAAACTTTGGGCTAGTACGTTCGAAAATGTCTTATAATAAGACAATGTATACCCATCCGGGCCAGGGGCCTTACCCGTTTTCGTGGTTTTCAGAGCAGCCAGGAATTCGTCCTGGCAAGTAGATGGTAAGTATTGTTGAGCCAACACTCGTGTGACAGCTGTAGAAGCAGTCGGCTCTTGTGCGGACAAATTGTACAAGGTCGTGTAATATCTCTATGGCAATCTCTAGTGAACTTCTCACCAGAGTATCCTCTTTCATCTTAATATGTGCAATATAAGCCTTTTCTCTAGTAGCCAGTAAGGCATTCGTCAGAATCCTGTTGGGTTTATTGCCAAATTCATAAATAACTCGACTGTATCTTGCCTGTTTAGCTTTAGCTTTCTCAGCCAACAAGGAATTGTCTTCTACTGGTTGTGCAAGCGAGGCTTTATGAACCTGTTTGAGTTCATGAATGTCTGTGAGAAGTGCGTCAATCTGTTCCGTGAGTAGCTTTTTACGCCTTGTCCCTAACTTCATGAAATTCATGAAATTGTTGCATTATTTGCAACAAATGCAAATAATGCATTTGTGAGCATCCCACAAATTGAAGGGAGAAGTATCCTGATGGTCATTGATGGAAAAGTAAGACGTTAAATCTCTGGACAGTTGACCTTTATATAAAGGATCATGAAGGAGCGTTTTGTTCAATTTCCATTGCCACTCCCGTGATTCACCTCTGCCAAGTTCAAAGGAACAGTGGGTGGGGGCATGGTCTGAAATAGTGAACGAGCCTATCGCAACCGAGGCAAGAAGTGGGAGAGCCGACCGTGATATTAAAATATAGTCCAGTCTGGTATAAGTTTTGTGAAGTGGAGAAAAAAAAGTGTAGTCCTTATCCTGGGGATCCTGGGGACCCTCCAGCTATCTATCAGTTGATCGTCATGTAGGAGGGATCTAAACTTCTTCAGTTTTGAGTAAGACAAATGAGACACCCCATGAGAGGCGCCTAACGTCGGGTCTAAGACTACATTTAAATCACCACCTAACAGTACTATACCCTCCTTGTGCTGGTCTAATAGAGTCAAATTCGGGATCAGAGCTGAAAGTTGATTCCCATTTGGCAGGTACGAGCAAGCCAAGGTGTTAGGGCTGGGCTCAGCCCTTCCTTCTCAGCTGTTGATGATATCCTGCTCTTCCGTCCTGCCTACTAAACCGTCCAGTCCAGAGGATCTCTGCCTTCGCCTTGGTCAACATCACAGAAACTCCTGCGATCCTGTTCAAGATTTGCTCTGCTGACATCCCTTCTGGCTCCAGATTCTGCTTGCTGTTCCACTATATGGATCCCTGACTTCTGGCTTCGCTGACTATCCATTCCGGTTACTGAACTTTGGCTGTTTGACTACGTTTGTTCTTTTTACTTTTATTATTAAACAGGTGTGATTGAACTGTACTTCTGTCTCGGCCTGATTTCATGGTTTCTGACAGTGAACGAAGGCCATAAATTCAGAAGATGCAGTCAATCTACTTTTTGGTAATATTTTTTCCAGATTGGATGAACTGGATCACCGCATGGATCAGTTTGCCATGGCGTTACAAACGCTCCTGAGTCGCACGGCTCACCTGGAATCTCCCACTGTGGCCGCCCGTACAACCTATGTTGCAGGACTACCCTGCTGCTGCTCCTGTCTTTGTGCAGGCACCTGCCTCGAGTATTACCTCTATAAGAGGTATGTCTGGTTCCGCTCCGCTTACCCAGCGATTTGGGGGAGATCCAGTCCAATGCAGAGGGTTTCTCAACCAGGTTGAGATATACTTTGAGATGCTGCCCCAAGCGTTTCCCACAGACAGAAGCAAAGTAGGTTTTGTGATATCTTTGCTTTCTGAGAGAGCCTTGGCCTGGGCACAAGTCCAGGAGGCTTTGCGACATGCTAATGATAAGTGCTCCATGCTGACAGCAGACGCCTGCCTGCGCCTTCCTACCAGGTTGGGGACAGGGTCTGGCTGTCATCTCGCAACCTACGACTTCATGTTCCCTCACTGAAGTTCGCACCTCGGTTTATTGGGCCTTTCAGTATTCTTTACAGGATTAACCCAGTGGCTTATGCATTAGATCTTCCTTCTAATATATACGTATTTCAAATGTATTTCATGTCTCCTTATTAAAACCTTTGGTCTGCGCTTTACCACCTCGGTGCCACATCCTCACCCTGTACAGGTCGAGAACTATAAGGATTATGAAGTACAGTCCATTGTTGACTCCCGTAGGTTCCGTGGGCACATACAGTACCTGGTGCGTTGGAAAGGGTACGGTCAGGAGGAACGCTCTTGGGTCTCATCCTCGGATGTACAAGCCCCTGTCCTCCTCCATGATTACCATAGTTTTCCCCTCGAGCCTGGTGGTCTTCTGAGGGGCAGGGGTCTTTGAGGAGGGGGTACTGTCAGGGCTGTGCTCACACAGAAGCCCTTTAACAATTAAGAAACGCCCATAGTCATCCTCAATAACCTGAGTCTCTTTACATACAAGGTGATTAGAGGTCAGAATTGAGACTCCCTTGGATTTCGAATCAGGAATATTTACTGCCAGTAAATATCAGGGGCTGATAATTTCATGCTGTGTTGACTTTTTAAGTGAAAATCAAGCAAATTACTTTGTTATAGGTATTGTCAGAGTTTCCATATCATGTTTATATTGTTTAAATATTCACTGTGTTAGTTTTCAATAGGAGTTCTGTAATTTCTCAGGTTGCCCGTAAAAAATGTGCTCCGCCATTAAAATTTCCATGTTTTGTCAGTAAAAGATGCTGCTGGAGATTGGCAACCCTGCAGAACAGTGTCCCGTATCCAGGACTGTAGCAGAATAATAACAATACATAGCATCTGTACCCAGCCCCAAAAAATCAAACATGTCGAAGGTGGCCATCCAAGGTAGTGCAAATTCTAGACACGTAACTTAAAGTGGTTGTAAACTCTCCTCTACAACTTTACATCAATCTAATCTACATAGCACAGGCAGCTGATCGCTGCCTGTGAAAGTGCACTCACAGTTTTCTTTGCGATGTAAGTCGTGATTATATGTCCTGTGACGTCTCCCGCGCTTGCGCACTAGGTTTCTTCTTTAATGGCACACAATGTGTGCCGTTTCAGCTTCCTCTGCCTGCTGTGTCATTATCTGACACCCAGAACGGCACAGAGTAAAGCCTCGCGATGCTGCAACATGACCCCCTCCTTCTTTTCATTTACTGTTCTCATTGTGATGGCTCTGTTTCCGTAGCATCGGCAATCGAGATGGAGGCTTGGTTACGACGCTATGGCGCATGCGCGAGATTTCGGCAGGGATATGAACTAAGGGCGGAAATGACGTCCACATTGGCTTCAGCATACAGGAGGAAGAATGGCGCGGACGAAACCCAGAAAAGACAGAAGAATCTAACTGCTAAAAAAGGTACATATAACGCTCGTTTTAGACTGCTTTGTATATCTGTCACTTGCCAAGGATAAAAAGAATTTATTTATTTTTAAAAAAGCAATATGTTGCGGGGTTTATTTCCTGATTAAGTGAACATAATGAAAAAAAAAAACAGCAAAAACCTGAGTTGCGAGCCCCGTTAGAACCATCTTCATGAAAATTAGAGAGGATAAACCTCCCTCCACCCCCAGAAAGGTGAACTAAATAGCAGCCATTGCCCCAACTTCCCACCGACCCCTGAAATGGGCAAATCTCCCCCACCTTGGCCTGCTGCAGAACTCGGGGATTTACTATTGGAAAGGTATTGCCGATGAGGGGGTGCAGTGAACAAGAAATAAAGACAAAAAGTGTCCTCAAGTGATAGCTGTGATGGCAAACAGTCACCTTTCCAGGAGATATCTGAAACTTAACTAAAACAGGACTCTTGTATATGTTACATGAGTAGGTCCAAAACTGAATAAGCATACAGAGAGAAGTTCACTTAATCTTCGGGAGCATCAGTGCTAGAACGGGCTCTCGGCATGCGAGGCCGGCGTGATTTGGATAAGCGGTCCCGCTGAGGTCTCTGCTGTTGAGCGGTCCAGGCATCCCAGGCTCTCGGCAGAGCCATCCAGTCTGGAACATCTACGGACTCACAGTCCAGGAATAAGAAGAGTTATTGTAGCTGGGATGGATTGTATAAGGCAAATAACCGGTTATCCTTTTAAACCAACAGGGGGAGCGGGTACCTCCAATTATAAGTAGTCCCGGATGAGCAACTGAGTTCAAGGAGTGGTTTCAGTAGATTCTGGCGGTATAAGGTATGTCTACAGAGATCAGGAAAAACCTGTATTTGAGCTCCATCAAAGTCCAGTGGGCCTCTCTGCTAAGCTGCCTGCATTATGTTTTCTTTCACAGTGAAAAAAGTGGACTCGGCATAGCACATCTTGGGGAATCTCCTGAGACATATCTCTGGAAGCTGGTACTCTGTGGACCCTGTCAATCTCGATCGCAGTAGATGACGGGTCCCCTAACATTTGATTAAAAATTGCCGTAACTGACACACGGAGGTCTGACCCTGCAGTGGCTTCAGGGATACTCCTCATCTGATATTATTGCGTCTGCTGCATTTCTTTGCATCTTCCATCTGTAGTTGCATGGTAGTGAATCGTTGTTGATGGGAAATAAGCTGCTGCTTCAGCACATCCATCCGACAATCTGTAGTGGTATGCTATTTCTCCAGAGCCTGGGCAGTAGACCGCAGCTCCTCAATATCTTCCTTCAGATCCCCTGTCCACTGTACTAGCATTTTCTGGATGTCAGCTTTTGTGGGTAGTGCTTGGAGCATTTGTCTCAAGTCTGTGTCTGCCAAGGGGACAGAGCTGACAGGGCTGTGTGGATCCCCGGACTCATATGCAGGAGAGCTGGGGTAAGGATGGGAGAAAGCGGGCGATCCACTACTCCCGGGATCACTGATGCCTTACTTGTTGTAGGCTGGGAGTGTGTAAAGGTCCCTCGTCCTGCGTACTGCTGAGCTCTGATGAAGAAGGGATGTTCCCTTCGAAACGCGTAAGCCGGTAGTGATGCTTGTATGTTCCTCCAAGTATTTTGGAAGGTTTTCGCTCATCATAGAACCGTTGCTGCTAGTCGGTGTTTCTTTCACATTGCACCTTGTTCCAGAATCAATTGTGAGTAACTTCTTTTATCATTTTATACAATAAATATTTTTACAAAAGATAATGCACATATCTGGTGCGCCCCTTTTTCTTTTTATCCCTCGTCCTGCGTTCCCTGCTGCGTGGGTGCCATTTTGGGATCCGCCACCGGCGTTGCCGAGGCCCAGACTGACAAGAACCAGGTGATATACAGGTGGCTGGGGGTGCTCAGGGATTTAGAGCTTATCCCCTTCTTAGACATGAGGCGGCTGAGCCCATGGGTAAGGTATAATGTAGTCGAATCCACTCCGGCCGCACAGAGCTCAGTCAATGGACTCCTTCACACCGCCATGGTCAGGCCACGACCCCCCTTCTCCCTTAATTTCTCTCCATCAGTCAGCTGTGACCCCAGTGCTGAGGGAGAGCCCCTCTCTCAGAGGAGGTCAAACAAGGATGCTGTGGAGGCGACAGACATCCTCCTTATCAACTGATGACGTCATTGGTTGTTAGGATGCCAGTGTCTGAAAAGTCGTAATGGTACATAATTAAAACCTGTGTCTTTGTGTAACTAAAAGGCAGGCTTCATCCACCTGCTGGCTTGTATACAATTTTTGATAAATTTTTAGGCATTTTGCAAAGGCACCCCTGAAGAAGCCTCAAGGCACCACAGGGTGCCTGGGCACCGCGGTTAAAAAAGGCTGGTAAGCAGGTCAACTAGGCATATAGAATTTCAGTAGAATGAATGGTAGCAACTGATAACTTGGGTAGGACCTATGACCACAGGTAAGGAAAAGGGAAGGAGAACGACTGCCTTTAGGCCAGACTACTCCCTTTAGCCCCTGACACCACAAGCCCAAAACAAACTCTGGGGGGGCCAGGGGAATTCCTGTAAAGTGGCATCCAATATTGCAAATAGCAAGTGCAAAGTGTATCCTGGCTAGAACTTTAATGAAGAGAAATAGTGTAAAGGTGTCTGCATGTATACAGGTCAACTAGGCATATAGAATTTCAGTAGAATAAATGGTAGCAACCGATAACTTGAGTAGGACCTATGACCACAGGTAAGGAAAAGGGAAGGAGAATGACTGTCTTTATGTCAGACTACTCCCTTTAGTCCCTGACACCACAAGCCCAAAACAAACTCTGGGGGGCCCAGGGGAATTCCCGTAAAGTGGCATTCAATATTGCAAATAGCAAGTGCAAAGTGTCTCCTTGTTAGAACTTTAATGAAGAGAAATATGGTAAAGGTGTCTGCATGCAGTATCTCTTAGGGTGTAAAGAGGGTGATCTTCTGCCCGCTCACCAATCCAGGCGACAATGGGCTCAAGGGAATAGTGAGGGGATCCCAAAAACCTTCAGACACAGAGATGGGGTCTATGTCCAGTTTTTCAGTACTAATAGAACTGAGAGGTTTCAAAGAGGGATCAGCGGAGTCTGACTCAAGGAAGAAAAAATTTGCAACTTCAGTATCAGTGTTGGTAAAGGTTTGGCCTCCACGAAGTTCCACTTCCGATAACAGGATTTTAGCTTCGGGTGAACAGTCTAGTCCAAGTTGTAGTAGATCTTTATAGTTGAAACTGATCAGCTCTGTAACACCCCCTTCAGTGGATGGGCTAATATTCTTGATCTTGACTTCACCAACCCTTTCAGGTAGAGACAGAATCTCCACTGCAGGACTAAAAGAGCTCTCTCTCTCTCCTGCTGTATGGGGCCCAGAGTTGGTGTCTTGGTTTAAGGACCATAACCAGTAAGGCTCTCCTCATCTTCGCTGTCTTCATCTTCCACAATCAGAGGTGGACTCGAACCCCGCATTGCAGCCGGGTTTGGGGGATGGCAATTAATTATTCAGGGGAGTCGGTGTCTGGGGCACTCGGACAGCGTAGAAAGTGAAAGCAGATGGTTTTGATACCACATTTTCATAGGGCCTGTTTTTCCTTCAGGATGAATTTGGTACACCAATAACCCAGGAAGTTGCTTGAAGATAATATAAGGTTGAGGTCGCAGTAATCTGTAATCTGCTATTGTGCTTTCCAGGCACCCCTAAGTTACTCAATAACATACGATCCCCTGGCTGAAGATCTTGCACTTTCACCTTCTAGTCAAAATGTATTTTATTCTTTATACTTTCGCCACCATGGTGGCTTGCTTGTCCTTAGTGGGGTAAGCTTGGGCGTATCGGTTGAAATGATCGATTACCACCAAAACATTACTTCTCCCACCAGCATCAGGTTCCAGGCACAGAAGGTCAATGCAAACTAGCTCCCTAGGCCCTTGACTTTGTAGATGTCCCATGGGTGCAGCTTTGACTGGCAAGGTCTTTCTTTGGATGCAGGGTAAACGGGATTGACAGTAACTTTCTACTTTGGTTTTCATGTTAGGCCAACAGAAACTCTATGTCTAATGTCTGACTAACCAAAAAGTCCTATCTGGGTCTAAGTGTCCATGTTCATCATGAAGTGCCACCAGCACAGTCTGTCTGTGTTTCTCCAGGAGGAATAGCTGACACTTTTTTTCTGAGGGATCCTTCCTATATAACAGTCCATCTATCATCTGTAACCAGTTCCATTCCTGATGCACTTTTTTGGATTCTATGACAGCACTCTTCAACAGTAAACCAGAGTTTTGTTTGGTCAGTGCTTCCATAGCCAAATGGCATAGCAAGTCCTAACTCTAATCCATTTTCAGATCTTTCTTGGACAGCTGAGGAAGCTCTTCACTTCTCATTTGGTTCAAGTCACACTTTGGTATTCTGGAAGGGTTTGCTCCTATGGATTCGACTCCAAGAGCCCCTTTAAGCCTCTGGGCAGTGTCCTGACACAGAGCTTGCACTCCTTCAGCTGTCACATAAGTCCAGTCTTCTGACTCTCTAACTGATCTGTGAGGCCTTCAAGAAAGAACATCAGTGTCTCTATTTGTGCCCCCAGGTCGATATTTCAGGCTGAACTGGAATCCAGACAAGGCCACCAGCCATTTATGCGTAATATCTCAGCTTGTCCACTACAGCCCACTTTAGAGCCAGAAACTCTAGCTTGCGCACAGGATAGTTATTCTCAAACTTCAGCTAGCATAGGCTATGGGCCTAAGCCCACCATGCTGTTCCTTGTACAAAACTCCACCCAATCCCTCTCGGCTGGCATCCACATGAAGTTCAGATGGAATGGCCGGTTCTGCAGAAGGCAGTACTGGTGCTTTAGTGAGACTTCTCTTGAGATGCTGAAAAGCTTCTTCACATTGAGAATGCCATTGTTCTTGTATTGACTCCTTTGACTTCCGAGCCCCATGTCTCACTTGGCTCTGCATACAATCTTCACCCCCACCTTCGTTCGAAGCAACTTGTTGAGTGGCTGGGTGATCTTCGCAAAGTTCACCACAAACCTCCGATAATAGGAGCAAAACCCAAGGAAAGATCTCAGCTCCATCACAGTCCTCGGTCGGGGCCAAGTAGTGACCACCTCTAGCTTCTTTATGTCAATGCCTTCTGCAGAGAAGACATGTCCTAAGTAGGTGACAGAAGTCTAATAGAACAGACACTTTGCTAATGGCAACTTCAGCCCCTCTTCATTAAGTCTCTCAAAGACTTTATCAAGCCTTGCTTCATGCTCTTCTAAGGTCCTTCCGAAAACAATGATGTCATCCAAGTACACCAGGACCTCAATCAAGTTCATGTCTCCAACAGTGCGCTCTATCAACCGCTGAAACATGGCCGGGGCTCCCGACAATCCCTAAGGGCATCCTGTTGAACTCGTAAAACCAAAGTGGGCAAATAAATGCCATCTTCTCTCTATTGCCGGGTGCATTGGGATCTAGTAATACCCGCTTGTCAAATTTGACACACTAAACCACCTCTCCCCAGACAGACACTGAAGGGCATCTTCAATACAAGGGGTAGTGTGTTGATAAGGAATAGTCCTCCTATTTAAGGTTCGGTAATTGATGCACATCCGCAGAGTCCCATTCTTCTTCCTCACCACCATGATAGGGGAAGCATAAGTACTTCTGGACTCAGATCACTGAGTGGTACTCGCCTTACTCTCTCTCTCTAAACGGTTTGTCTTCCTACAACCAAATCCAGTGCTGAGCACTCTTAGTGCATCCCACATCAACTTTGTTCCTAGAGAACATCTTCTCCCACCCGGACAACTAATCTTGGACTCTTTCCTGCCACTCAGAAGGTAACATTTTGGAGGAAGAAAAAAGTTTTTTACTGCTATCTTCCCTCCCAGCCATCTTTTCCGGGGTCACTGGAGTGACTGAACTCACTCGCCCAATTAGCATGCGGGCCCCTAGTGTAAGTGGGTGATCCATGAGGGATCCATGACAGAGACTGTCTGGCACCTTCCCTCCATTCCAGGACATGGCTTTGGTGGGGCTTTGGTGGGGACTATCTCTGGGACCTATTCCATCTAAGCTTCACTTGGTCGTGCGTCTGTCTCCGGGACAACAAAAGGGCCTGGCTGATCCCAAGTCAACTTGACAGTAGCCTTCATACAGACTACCCCACTCAGCTGTAATACCTTCTCTCTGACCCCCCAGTTTCCATAGTCTTCTCACCCCTTCAACTGGGGTGCTCTGTTCTTGAACTACTCGCTTGAAGGCCTGATGTATTTGGGAGTATATTCTTCTAAGCACCAAGTCTTTCTTCCCAGCCAATGGGACCAATAGCCTTCTCACCAGGTCAGTGTTGGTCCCAACACAGTGTCCCAATTAGCATAAAGTTCTGTTCAGCCACTGGGGGCCTAGGACAGAAGACAGCCAAGGTGTTGAATATTTCTGTCTTCCCGGCCACAGATGGCCCAAAAGTGATCTTGATTAGGAAGTATCCATCATAACAGAATTTCTCTCTCTATGCTCGTTTCCCAATTTAGATTGATTGCTGTCCGGCTCGAGTGAGGGTACAGATACATGCCCCAAGGCCTTCTCCCTTCACCTCGATCTGGCTTCTCTTCTGGAGCTCTTGACTTTGTCGGGGTTCCCAGCTGGCTCCTTCACTGAGACCCCTTGAAGTTTTCCACCGTCTGAGCAAAGAAGAGTTTCTGTAAGTCTTTCAACACTTCAGCTGTAAGATTCGAATTGACCTTCCTCTGAGGTGCGCTTTGAAATGCTCCGGTTCCCCACAGCACTTCCTTAGATCAGGTTTCACCATCTACATATTTGCCTAAGCTTCTATTGCTCATAGCAAGGTCCGTTGCATCTTATCCTGAGTCTGAACAACTTGAGTGAGTAACTCAACAGGGGCTGCCTCACTGACAGACTTGACAATGGGAGGGCCGAAGAATTCCTCTGCCTCTGTCTCTTGGTCGCTGCAAGAGCACTCTTTTCCACCTGTGTCATCCAAGCTGACACCTTCTTTGCCTTGGAGCTAGATCTTGACAGTTCCTTAGACCTTTGATTCTTTTCATCTAACAAGGCCTCTTCTGCCCTCACAGTTCTTTCACCAGCTTAGGGTAGGTAGGTACCACTTGCGTTACCTTAATTAGCAGTCTCAGTACAATTGGGTGGGTGGGCTTAGCACCTTGTGTTGTAGAATTTGTTCTATGCAAACTTTCTCAGCATCATTGGGATCAATTCTCTTCTTTAAAATGATATGATGTAGGATCCAATCCAATCTGGCAACATAATCAGACAGCCTCTCACAATTGCACTGGTAGGTGTGCTCAAATTTGTATGTTAGATGGGCCCCTTGTTCTGGCACTACCTTCCTCACCAGCTGCTGCACCTCTCTCTCAGTCCACTCGACTCCAGTTATCTCCACCACTGTACACAACTCCAACTGGCTGCCTTGCTCTTGTCCCTAAGTGACTGAGTCCATCCTTTCTTCAGCTCTTGACTCATCACATAACTTGCTAGGGCAACCCATGAGGGATATCAGACAGAGCAAAGGAAATTGGCTTAAATATGGCTCAAATATGCTGTTAGTATTAAACTCTTACTCTTAGCACACATAAACAATTGAACTAGGCATATAGAATTTCAGTTGAATGAATAATAGCAACCAGTAACTTGGGTAGGACCTATGACCACAGGAAAGAAAAAGGGAAGGAGAATGACCGTCTTTATGTCAGACTACTCCCTTTAGTCCCTGACACCACAAGCCCAAAACAAACTCTGAAATACAAGAGTATTCCAACAAATTACCCAAACTATAAGTGGGGGGGGGAAGAGTGTAGGAGTCCTTGTGTTGTAAATGTTCTGTGTCTTCAGCTAACTTAACAAGGACCCAGGGGAGTTCCTGTAATGTGGCAGCCAATATTGCAAATAGCATGTGTAAAGTGCCTCCTT
Source organism: Lithobates clamitans (assembly GCA_037952925.1). Classification (NCBI taxonomy): domain Eukaryota; kingdom Metazoa; phylum Chordata; class Amphibia; order Anura; family Ranidae; genus Lithobates; species Lithobates clamitans. Next base: position 3,260,713 of record JBBGZY010000034.1, read on the forward strand.
GTTAGTTACTTTAGTGAAGAGAAACAGGGTAAAGTTGTCTGCATGCAGTGTGTAAAGGGTGTAAAGAGAGTGGGCTTCTGCCTGCTCACCAATCCAGAGGACACCAGGCTCAAGGGAATAGTGAGGAAATACTGAAGAATCTGTAACCAAAGCAAGGTACCTGACCGCACACACAGCAGCTTCGGGATTCAACAGGATCTCTGCAGATGATGAGGAGGGTGACCCCCTGACTGTCATCGGACCAACAGAAAGCTGGCGATAATGGGTGCGTCCACACACACCCACCACAGACTCTCCCCACTGCCTAGGCCACAGCACTGGCTCGTATTCCTCTGAACGTCTGGCTCTTTGCTTGGAGCCCAAGACCGTGGTCACAAGAGAGCGACTCCTCCCCAGCGCAGGCTATATATCATCTCTGATATTAATATGTGCAAAAATACATCAAACCAGTCAGTGTATAAACAATAATAAAAGTCTCCTATTAAATAAAGGAGGAAGCCCAATCAGAGGGTAATACGCTTATAGAGGGGAGGAAGCTGAGCCCGTGACATCACGCAGCCACCGTGGTGAGCGAGCGGACACAGCAGAATTTTCTATATGCAAGTTTTATTTGACTATCTTGTAAGTGTCATTGGGGCAATTTTAATAAATCTAGAAACAGAGAGCACTATGTATCCTTTATTTGTGATAGCATGATACTGGAGCCATGTATAGAGAGGAGTCAGTGAGCGGTATCCTTAGAGTGGAGGACGGAGAAAACAGTGGAGATCTATGCAGGAGAGATTACTATTTGAATCCATTGGAAACACCCGGGAGGTTGCCAAGTTGAGAGAGCTGATGCTGAGCAGCTGGTCTGATGTGGAGGAGAGAGATCATAGTGATGTGAAAGTAAAAGATATCATTCTGAGTTTATTTGACTCAATGTTGAGGTGAGCAGGTACAGTGTTTAAGCTGAGCACTAGAGGGAACAGCCTCACTGTGGCTAATGTTGTAGAGTGTCCCCCCCATAACACAGGCAATTTAGCCAGCACCTGGCTACATACACACGAATTATATGCCACTACCATTGCTGTGGCTATTATTGCATACACCAGTGCTTGGGGTTATTATTGAGATTATTGACACCAATGAGGGTTCATTTTGCTGCCACTGATGCCAATGTTTGAGGTTATTATTGTGATCATGAACTCCAATGCTGAGGGGGTATTATTATGGTCTCTGACACATTACAAGGGTTACTATAATTGTTTTTATTGTGGCTCCTAACACTTATTATTGCAGCCAATGACACCAATGCTGGGGGTTATATTTGTGGCCACTGACACCAATGATAAGGGGTGACTTTACTCCAATTCTCTATTCAGTGTGCATTCTAGTACATTGAAAAATATATAGTAGACCTAAAATATTTGGTGCCACAGCCCATTAAGTTTAACTAGGCTGCCTAAATTGATGCGGTGCACCTCAACTCGTGCAAAACATAAATCTATTACGAGACCCTCTGGGAATGTCAGCGGTCGCACTAGAGGCCCACTATAGATTTATTTTTGAACAGCTGTCTTTGGCTCATGGTACTGTCTGAAGCTGTTTAGAGACTATGATGACCAGCGCTGGAATTCAGCAGAACAGTCAATTAGCATGTATGCTTCACTAAGTCAAAGATAGCAATACTCTACAAGAAACTGACCGTATTCACATAATTTGTGAAATAAAGCAAATAATATTATGCACATACCTAGTTCTATAGTAATTTATACAATTGCTGTTTTAATAGTGTTGAACAGCAGATGATATGCTTTGTGTAAACATCTTATTGGTTCTTTAGGACCTGTTCAACATTATACCTAAACAATGTTAAAGTGGTTTTCTCATTTCTAAATGGGCTCTTTCCTTTTAATATAAACATTGGCAAGACCTTGTAGCATAAAGCCTAGCAATAAAGTATAACCATTTTATGCAAAATTTGAGTGGTTTGCCTTGTTATTGGACTGACACTAGTTTGGTTTAATGACTTGATGTACTGAATTTCTAAAGCAAAAATGCTATTTAGATCGGATCATCCCACCAAAAGAAAAAAACAGCTGGCCATGGTTAATATTATAAGCAACTAAGATTTCATATACTGTATGTTAATTTAGTGTGACCTTCTAATAGCTCAGACTGGTCTCTTGAGACAGGGCAGAGCCCACTGACATAATAAACATAACAAAATCATTACCCAGCACTTAACTCCCAAATGGGCTTTACATTACGTTTTAGTTATGAGTTGTAGATTGCATACATATGAAATAAGGAATATTTTGTAAATAATCTCTCTGTATAGGTTGATACCTTTATGTAAACCACCAGGCTAATTTTCTCCTGTCATGTTTTACTCAAAAATACATTCATATTATGACACTTGTGTGTGTAGATCCCTTGTCAGATCCTGTTCATGGCCCCTCTGGAGAAATGTACCCCTGTTCCTGGTGATCATTGTTTACCGTACAGAAAATGTATGGATAAAAATCTTTTAGCATAGTCAATGGAGCAGAAGATGAGAAAAAAATACCCCAATGGGGGCACCTGTACTGCTGTCTAAAAAATAATTTCTCCTCGCTTTTCAGAAATTTCACATTATGTCCCTGGCACAGGAAGTGCCAGAAAAAAAACAGGCATCTATTAACAATTCCTTCCAACATCCCAAACTAAGAAAAAATAAACACTTTTAGCTATACTTAGACTAACACTACTTCCTGCAGGTGACATTTTCACACTGTCTCGCACCAAAAAAAAACCTGTTTGGCTTGTCTTTCTCACCAGAGAGGTAGGTGGGCTGCTTAAGTCTAGCACATTATGGATTATACAGTGATTAATAATAAACTACTTGAGGAAATTAAATTTCAGAACTAGCATGGTAATGGAGATAATCAACCTTAAAGTCATGATCCTTAAGTCAATATATTTATATTCATTATAAAGTTACTGTATATAAAGATTTTTTGGCAGACATTATAATGTATCAGACATAGGTAAATAAAAGAAAATTGTTCCTTACGATCAAGGTTTATGCTTTGACGATGTGTGTCTACCATTTTCCTACTATAAATAGCAACATTTGAAAGACAGGGAATCTGCATTTAACAATTATCCACATAGTTAAAGTGTTTTATTTTAAGGCATGAATTGAACTTTATAAGTACCATAAAAAACAGCAAATGTACACATTATGTTACCATACATTAAAGTCAGCTTCACAATGTGCTTGACTTTTATCCTTTAAATTTTCCATATTAAAAGACAAAAAGAGCACAACAAGCCTTGTGCACCACCAAAATAATTTTATTATTAAAATAACTTACAATACTGTAGGATCCGTTCAACAACCTGCTGTCACCATCACAATAGTACAAAATAACTGACATAATTTGAGGGACAAGCCATCTTCTTCAGAGCTCAGGTGGTCACCCATATTTTCCAATGACTTGAGGTGAGCCACGCCAGAATGGATCCTGTATTTTATATTCACCTTTTTCAAGTAGCTTTGCGAGTATTTTAAGTGATTTCATTAATAAAAATACATTGATGGGGGTGCACAAGGAAATTGCGCTCTCCTTTTGTCTTTTAGTGTTTGAGGGTTTCCAAAGTCTGAAGAGACCTGCAGGGCATAGAACACCAACTTTCAATTTTATTGGAACATGCAATTGTACTTTGCACAATTACCAACCAACCATCAAGATAGTATCCTTTGATACTCTAGAACTGTGTGTGAGAAATTTTGTACGTGTTTTACATTTTCCATGTCTACTTCCCTGTCACCACCCTCCTGACTGGGGAAAACATTACAAATAACAAGGGCTGCAGAACCAACAAGAACAGAAGCTGCTGCACATCCTACATTCTGTGCAGTACAAAAAAAATAGGATTGCATGTAGCATAACAGCCCAGACAAACAAAATTAGTTTGTTTCTTGCAGACAATTATTCTTCAAAAACAGAGAATATAAAATCTTCCCTTTCAAACACAATGCAAACAACATACGCAATCCAAAGTTCCAGCCTCCTGGCAACGAGTTTCAAAACATCTTGGACTCCCACAGGAACACAGTTTGGCATAGCCTCATAAGCTCCAGCACTCCACATGTTTGGAAGATCCACCTTTATCCAGGCATCTGGGCTCCTCTAAGGCTGCTGCCAAAACCCAAGGTGGTGTCTCTAACCTCAGGAAAGACCACAGGCTGGGCACAGTCCCTGTCCAGGACTAAACCTAGCATCAACATCATTTGTCACAAGACAAGCCAAACAAATACTGTACAAATACTGTACAATATTTATAGCTCAGTCTTAATAAGATGTGTAACTTAGTATGCAGCAAATCACTGTATTGTCCCCACCCTAGATACAGTGAGAGCCCTGATCTTAGATTCTGTGCGAGCGGCTTCCGCTCTGTACAATGACCACAAGGGAGTTGCTTACTCAGCACCTCCATCATTCATGTGGGCCTTTTTGATATGTGTGCAGCAGATCGCACCATTGCAACATATGTCTGAAGCGTATCAAGCGTGGCCAAAACAGCAGCCGCTTGGGCACCACATGCTTGACCAGACATATGACGACCTCCCATGCAGTCTGTTGGCAACTGTACTTAAAAGACCCACACCAAAGAACAAGGCGGACCTCTCCTTGCTCCTCATCAGCTGGGATCTCCAACCCCACTATACCTTCAGTCCTCTCAGAAACCTGCACTGAGAGGAATAACGGTGTAGAATTAGGTGTGTCAAGTACTTGTGGGCGATCTGCTATTGCTAGACCAACATTCGATTGTAGCAGGCAAATTTCCCTACCCCAGTTGCTAAACCGTTGAAAGAAATTCGGTCCCAGCCATCCACATGCTCAGCGGCTGAATGCTAGCTTGGCTAAATTGCTAGCACTCCAACTGCTGCCTTTTCAGCTGGTAGACTCTGCCCCCTTTCGTGAATTTGTGGAATGTGCGGTACCTCAGTGGCAGGTTCCCAAATGCCATTTCTTTTCACGGAAGGCCATTCCGGCTCTCTACCGGCATGTGGAAGGCAATGTCTTGGCCTCGTTGGACAGGGTGGTCAGCGGTAAGGTGCATATTACAGCTGACTCATGGTCCAGCAGGCATGGACAAGGATGTTACCTTTCATTCACGGCACACTGGGTAAGTCTGCTGGCAGCTGGGAAGGATGCAGGACAGGGTGCAGTATTGTTGGAGCTTGTTCCTCCACCAGGTCTCCAAAATGCTAGTAGTGGTAATTCTGCCACACCTCTCTCCTCCACCCCCTCCTCTTTTTTCTTCCTCTATGGCCTCTTCCACTGCAGATTTCTCCTCTGAACCAGCAGTGCTCTGTAGGCGTTCTAGGGGCTACGCAAGCACTCAGGCAAAAAGATGTCGTGCGGTGCTTCAGTTGGTCTGCTTAGGGGACAGCATCTCTGCCCCACACTGGGGCAGAGATTCTGTCAGCTCTGCAGGGGCAGACTCAGAGGTGGTTGATGCCATGCCAGCTTCAGGCAGGAATGGTGGTTTGCGACAATGGCACCAACCTCCTCTCCGCCCTCCGACAGGGACACTTGACCCATGTTCCCTGTTTGGCCCGCGTCCTTAATTTGGTGGTTCAGCGGTTCTTGTGCAGGTACCCGAGCTTACAGGATCTCCTGAGACAGGCCAGGGAAGTCTGTGGGCATTTCCGCCGGTCATATAATGCCAGTGCTTGGCTGGCTGACCTTCAAAAGGAATGCAACCTGCCCAAGAACCGCCTCATTTGTGACATGCCCATCAGGTTGAACTCAACGTTGGCAATGCTGCAGCAGCTGCACATGCAGCAGAGGGCCTTCAATGAGTACCTGTGTGAGTATGGCACCAGGACAGGGTCAGGGGAGCTTGGCTTTTTTTTGCCACGCCAGTGGCTACTGATCAAGGATGCATGCACTGTCCTGTCACCATTTGAGGAGGCCACGAGGATGGTGAGCAGTGACAGTGCATGCATCAGTGATACTGTTCCTCTTGTCTTCCTGTTGGAGCACACGCTTCTTGGAATAATGGACAGGGCACTTGAGGCAGAACAGAGGGAGGAAGAGCAGGACTTCCTTACCTCTCAAGGCCCCCTTTATCCAGACAGTATTCCTGAGGAGGAGGACGAGAATTGTGTTAGCATGGAGGAGGAGCCTGGCACTCAGCATCAGCAGCAGTCTTCAAGGGATCGTTTTCAGTCCCCAGAAACCCATAGACTTGTACGTGGCTGGGAGGAGGTGGCTGTGGATCATGTCATCCTTAGTGACCCAGAGGACTCCGCATCGAATGCCTCAGCAAACCTTCCCTGCATGGCCTCTCTGATCCTGCAAAGCTTGCAAAAGGATCTTCGGATTCGTGGTATCAAGGAGAGGGATCATTACTGGCTGGCAACCCTTCTTGATCTACATTACAAGGGTAAGGTTACGGAACTTATCCAGCCTTCGCAGAGGGAGCAGAGGATGAAAAATCTTCAGGAGACCTTGCAGAAATGTTTGTGCAATACTTCTCCAGAGCCTGGGAGGTTACAATTTCCTGGTCCTCCAGGACAACGTGTTGCTGAGGCTTTGGTCAGTCGCAGAAGGAGCGGTGGAGAAGGTGGCCGTCTGACCAATATGTTCAGGCAATTCTTTATTCCGCAGCCCCAAGGTCTGATCGGTTCCAGCAACCATCGCCAGTGTCTGATTTACATGGTGCAGAAATACCTAGGGGCAAGATCAGACTTGGAGACCTTTCCAACCGAAAATCCACTGGGTTACTGGGTGTTGAGGATGGATCACTGGCCAGAGCTTGCTCAATAAGCATTTGAGCTACTGGCCTGTCCTGCATCCACCATTCTTTCTGAACGCACATTCACAGAGTATGCCTGTCCACAGACTCAAAATGAGCACCTAATGCTGATGTAACTGATTAATTTTTCTATGAATGTGAGATCCCTTGAAGACTGCCTATGCTGAGTGACTATCCTATTCCTCTTCAATGTTCATGTTGATAGCTTCTAAGAACATTTTTTTTTCAGGGCACCACCACCAGTGCCTAGGGCCCAATTTTTCTGCCCCTGTTTAACAGGGGCATATAATTGCAATGTTTGCTGTAATATTTCCCAGCAGGGCTCGTTCCTGCGCTCAACTAGAGTATCTGTGAGGGGTTGCAGTGTTGTGGCACCACCACCAGTGCCTAAGGCCCAATTTTCCTGCCCCTGTGAGATACATCTCATCAGAACTATAGAGCTTGTTTGAAATTTTCATTCATCTGACTACACTTGTAGGTTTAAAAGTTCCCAGAGCCTCTCTGAGTATGTGTAGCACCCTCCTAGATAGTTTCTAGGGTGTAGATAGTTTAATATAGTGTGGTATCCTGCTTAACAGGAGACTGATGGGTAAAACATAGCAGCTTGTCTGCTTAACAGAGAAGCTTCAATTGTTTAGTGAAGGTATCCTGTGTGACTCACTGAGCTGCTGTGATTGGCTCCTCTGTATCCAGGTAGCTTTGCAAGGTTCTGGGTGAACAGGAGTGACCCATGCAGATCAGCAGCATAAATATGAATGCCCTCCCATCCAATTACAGGGAGTGGTGCCCCTGAGCATTCGAGGTGGTGGTATTTATATTTAGTAAGCACATGGGATCTGGGTCTTTTTCCAGAGGGAAGAGGTCCAGCTGGGGAGGGGGCCTGTCACCTCTCCCCAGCACAGGCTGTCATCCGGCCTCAGGTGGGCTACCTGAGGGCCTGAACGGTGAATGCTGAAACCCAGGGTTCTCCTTAGAGCTGACTGAGGGAGGATGTCCATGGATCCTGTCTGGTATCATAGAGGAAGGTGATGTGCAACCAGGGCCTTGTGAGTACAGACCCCCTTAAAGAGATCCTAGGGACTGGTATTGCTGAATCCTCCTCTGGGTGCTAGAAGTCAGGGTGTAGGCTAAAGAGGACACTGGCTGGTATCTTGAAGAGCAGGGTCCACTCAATTCCTTCTATTATAAAGGTACTTTTCTTCATTCTGTACAGTCTGCTACACAGTTCTACCAAGAAAGCTGTCCTCAAGTGTGAATAGTTCAATTGGAGTATCCTACTATCCCCTTCTCCTATCCAAGTTCCTAAACTAAAATTAAATCACAAAAAACACTACAACCCTTAAACTATTAATAGGAGTAACAAGCGGAAGTTATGCACCTGGCTGTGGAAAATACTGTGTGTCTGGCTGCGGGGCTAAAATAAGGGAAGACCCAGAAAAATACAGATGGCTCCTGCTGGGGTAGAGCTACATATGGTACATTTTCACTGCAATCTGTGACCCCACTGGAGAGATTTTCTCCAACTTTTTTTTGACAGGACTTAATGGGAAATTTCTATACTGACTGCAACAAGTGACTTATTTCTCAGGAAAATGGAAAAGGATATAATTTCTGCAAGGTTATGATTACTTTGTTTGGAATGACTTAAATTTTTTTTTTACCTGACTGGAATTTAATTACCGTATTTATTGGCGTATAACACGCGCCGGCGTATAACATGCACCCCAAGTTTAGGAGGAAATTTTAAGGAAAAAAACTTTTTAAGGAAAAAAACTTACATTTAAATGCCCATCAATACAGCCTTATCAGTGTCCATCTGCAGCCTTGTAGTGTCATTTGCAGCTTTGTCAGTGTCATCTGCAGCCTTGTAGTGTCATTTGCAGCCTTGTCAGTATCATCTGCAGCCTTGTAGTGTCATTTGCAGCCTTTCAGTGTCATTTGCAGCCTTGTAGTGTCATCTGCAGCCTTTTAGTGTCATTTGCAGCCTTGTAGTGTCATCTGCAGCCTTGTAGTGTCATTTGCAGCCTTGTCCAGTGACACTGCAGACTTGTCAGTGTCACTGCAGTTTTTAAATATGGCGCCGCCAAGAGACACAGAGCCAGTCCTGTGTCTCTCGGCGGCTCTCGGCTGCTTTTGGCTCCTCTCGTAGTCCTGTGGGCGGAGCCGAGCGCCGCTGATATACATACATATTCGAGTGTACTCGGCTAGGTTCGGCTAACTCCGCTCACAGTCACGCCCAGTCCCTGTGGTATGTCCATCATAGGGCGGGACTTGGCGTGACTGTGAGCGGAGCTAGCTGAACCTAGCGGAGTACACTCGGCTATGTACGTATGTCAGCAGTGTCACAGTCAGCGGGGGATCGGCGTATAACACGCACCCGCGATTTTCCCCTGATTTTAAGGGGAAAAAAGAGCGTGTTATAAGCCGATAAATACGGTATCTGGAATTAGCAGAAAGCTGTTCAAAGCTGATGTGCAGGTTCTCATCAAAATTCACTTTACAGTATAATTTAACCTGTTTTGCATGGTTGTAGAATTTGTGGTAATTAGAAAAAATATGTGTATTATCTTTACATCATAATAATAGCTTGTTAAAGGAGATATACCAGTATGTTTTTTCAGTCCAGTCAATGTGTGTTTACTTTGTAGCGATTCTTTCCATTCCCCAAGCATGTAACTGCAGTGACAGCTTCATAATCCTCTCCATCAGCTGTTTCAGATGTACAGCCAGGGCTGGTCCAAGGATTTTTGACACCCTAGGCGAAACCTCACTCCACCCCCTTTGCCCTGCCCATGTATACCCCACCTTTTTAATGACTGCTACTATTTTGCATGCAACACTTTGCTAAACCCATCAATGCAGCCTCGCCATTGCCCATCAAATGCAGCCTCACCATTGCCCATCAAATGCAACCTCGCCATTGCCCATCAAATGCAGCCTATCAGTGCCCATTAATGCAGCCTCACCAGTGCTCATCAAATGCAGCTTATCAGTGCCCATCAAATTCAGCTTATCAGTGATCTTCAATGCAGCCTCACCAGTGCCTATCAAATGCAGCTTATCAGTGCCCAGCAATGCAGCTACTTAATGCAGCCTCATCCATGCCCATCAATGCAGCTACATCAGTGCCTATCAATGCAGCCTGACCAGTGCCCATCAAATGCAGCCTCACCAGTGCCCATCAATGCAGCCTCACCAATGCCCATCAAATGCAGCCTACCGGGCAGGGACCCTTACATCCAGGCCAGGTGCTCGGTACACAGACACACATCAGTGCGATGGACAGATCAGTCTATATACACTATATACAGTAATACAATGTCAGTGACAGTGTTTCACTCACCGGATCCGGGGCTCTGATCTGCACCTGACGACATGACCCTGCCAGTGCGAGGAACAATTTCAAACCCTGCCTCTATGGGGCAGTGGACTGTGTCAGTGTAGGGCAGTGGATGGTGGCAGTAGTTTTTTTTTTATGGTGTTTATTTTTTTACAATTTCATTTTTTTTCTTTTTTTTTTCACACTGCTTTTTTTGAGCGGTTGAGGGGGTTGGGGCAGTGGAAAGTGTCAGTAGGGTGGGGGAATGACAGTAGTTTCAGCACTATTGGGGGGCTTTGGTGAGATATCAGGGGTCTAAACAGACCCCTGACATCTCCTATTTGGGACAGAGAAAGGGACCCACGACAGAAATTCCCCAGTCCCTTTCTCAGCAGCCTCAGCACTGAAGATGAATAGACAGGAGACAGAGGCTCCTGTCAATTCATAAACTGAAGAAGAGTAATCACAGGTTACTCTGCTCAGTTATCACAGGACACAGGAGGGATCTGTAGCGATCACTCACTATGTCCAACTTAGAAAAGGAAGGGGCCGGTAAATGACATTTACCAGTCCCTTCCTCTGCTCTCCATTCTGACACATCCCCGCAGCGGGTGGGAGAGGAAGGAAGCCCTCTGCGGGGGGACAAGGGGGCCGGAGGAGGATATGGAGGGGAGCCAGAGAAGGAGGACACTGGGGCCGAGGAGGGTAGGAGGAGGACACAGAGGGGGACCAGAGAAGGAGGACACGGGAGCTGGAGATGGAGGACTGTCGGGGATGATCGGTGTGGCGGGAGGGACAGCTACAAGCACTGATCTCCCTGTATGGCATTCCAGCTGACAGCCGCAGGAGGAAGAGGAGGAGAAGCAGCTGTCAGCTGCTTCACTGAAGGCTTTACAGAGATTGGTGCTTGCAGCTGCACCAATCGTCCCTGACTGTCAACTAGGGGATCATCCATGTGTGCAGCGTGAGTCACAGTGCCCCCCCCTGCACAAATGGATACACCACTGACTCAGAGACAGTTGAGACAGACAACAGGTAACTGATCATAGAGGCGTGCAGGGGATGTTGTTTGCTTCCATTCCAGCATTTAGACACAGTCCTCTGCCGCTGCTGCACCACTGACACAACAGGAGGGATAGAGCAGCTGCCTGCAGAGAGTTAGTTACATGCTGCAGAACCAGAAGATAGGAACACCAGCGGCTGGGTGCCCTAGGTGGCAGTGCGCCCTAGGCGGCTACCTAGTTTGCCTAGTGGTAGCACTGGCCCTCTATGTAAAGCTTACTGCTGGACCTTGTGCAGCTATGCTGGTGAATCACTTTATTGCAGTTGCAATGTATTGCGTCAACTTTAACTTGATATACACTAGTAAGATTTCAAACAAAAATTCATTTGAAAAATCCTATAAAAATTCTCAATACATTTGAACGTTGTTCAAAAGTAACAAGCAAAGCCGCTCCAGGAGAGCGAGTCTCTGGTTAATCCCCACACGCACTAGTCAGGTGCTAGCCCAGCTCGCATGCTGTGTTACATGAGAAAATGATTCCGGACGACTACACTTCCAAAAATCCTTTTATTGAAGCTTCATATGACAAGTGGTTGACAGATGGAGCAGGGGACAAAGAGATAGAGGTGTTTTGCACAAATGTTAGCGCTTAGTCATTACCATTACGCTTAGTCGTTCAAAAGTAGTTTAAGATTTTGTTATTGCGGTCACTGCGGTCGAAAGCGAATACCAATTTGATACCACTAATAATTAAAAAAACACACAAACATTCTTAGAACTAAAAATGTCAAACAAAATTCTACTAGTGTATACCCAGCTTTAGTCTGTGGTGGTCAGTTTAAAAAATGTAGGGTGCCTCAATGCAGTCTCAACATGTCCAATTGCTTACTTTTCATAAATTTGACATACATTTCATCCGTAGTGCACCCAGGAAAAAAAAATCCACTTGTGTAAAACATTAATGTAGTGCATAGACGAGATCAAGTCAGGTTTGCACAGACAATTAGTACAATGGTGACATCCTCTTCGCCTGTCAAATGCCCTATGAAAAGTGATCCACTGCAGATCACTCTTCAGAGCGCATCACTTTTGTACATGAACCCTTAGTCAAAGATCCTATAAGTGCCCCCTCCCATCAGTTACAATTCCCAGTGTACCTTTCTGGCAACCACACAACTGCACCCACTTTTCATACTTACATACTTTACCCAGTCCACCAGAAACAAGCTGCACTGCTCCCCTACATCAGTAGCTTACGAATGATAACAAATAAAGTGGAGTTATTGGGAGCCAGCTGCAGCCCTTTTGACTAATGGAGTCTTCCACTCCTGATTGGCTAAAGTGGGCTGAGTTTTCGCCAGTTTGTGTGCTGCTGTCAGAGGGACCGAAGTAAGATGCAACTGTTACATCAGGAGCTTTGTTTTTCTTCCTTGTGCCCAAAAGGTGATGGGCCACACAAAGAATGGCAGCAAGCTGCAGCTGCAGGCTGCCCTCTGGCCAGGACTGATGTTAGAAATCACTGGGTCCTGTACAGCCTACCTGACAGAGGACAGATGTGGGCAGCACAGGGAGGGGGATTGGTGCAGCAGAAGGGGAGGACAGTTGAAGAACAATGCCCTGTGTCTCTTCCTCTAGCAGCTGAACGAAGGCAGAAGGTTGAGGGGGAGACACTAGCTTTTAGCTGCTGGAGGGAGAGACACAGACACAGTGCATTGTTGTGTAATTGTCCTCCCATTCCACTGCAGGATCCCCCTGCTGTCTACACCCCCCTGTGTGCCCTTGCCCCCTACAGGGGGCCTCTGGCCATGTGTTTGGCACCAGGGGCCGAAGTAAATTAAGGCAGAATTGCTACCAATATGCAAATTTTGACATTTTGTCATAAGTCAGCCACTAAGCCCTTTTTTTACTATACCACTCCATTTGGACCCTCTTCAATTATCTTATATAAAAATAATTACCGTAAATAAGAGAATTGATGCTCCCTTGTTTTTGGCTTAATGTAGATTGATTATTTAAAAGTGTGTACATAAAAAATGGACACGAACTTGTAAAGAAAGCTGTGTTTTAATTGCTTGACTTATAACCTCCATTTTTTCAGCATCTTTTGCCTGGCCTTGTGCCTAATTCTAAATAAAAATAAACTCCATCTGTTTTATATGGACAAAAAGTCCCCCGTGGAAGAACAGTTTACTAATACACATCCATATCGTATTCTTCTGTTTGTGTCAATATCAAAGATCTGAAGTGTTAATGTCATCTGACCCCACCAAATATGTCTAATGTGAAACCCCCCCTTACATAGGAGGCAGAGAACCACCTACACCCAGGAGAATTCCACTGGAACATTTATCACCATCCCACCTCTTTTATGGGTGGATGAAAACAGCAAGACCTCTTTCTCCATTACACTTATGAACAGATAATGCAAATTGCAGTCTGCATTAAAGTGATTCTCCAACACAGATACAAAAGGGCCAGCAGTAAGCTTTACATAGAGGGATGTAATCCTCCTTGTTGGGTATACACAAGTTATAGCTCAATATGACAACTTAAAATAAAAATCTACACTGGTTGTGGATGTCCCAGTGGGATGGGCACTGTGTAAAAAATACATTAAATGAAGAATTATTCTATTAGTAGTAAAATGGGATAAACTTTAACCCTTTCTCTTGCATAATCTGTCCTGCCAAACTATTTTTGCGTGTAAAAAGAAGATCATTTTCACATGGGTAGCGTATGCAGGGGAGTCACCAGCACCTGTGTTTTGTTAGCCGTCACTGAGCTGTTTCAATCCTGTTACTGTTAGGGAAAGCCATTTGGGATTTGTTCACTTCATAATAAGCATAACAATGCACACCATGACATGCATTTTAATGAGCGTTATGTAAACACATAGTAACGCACTGTAGATGTACTATGTGTTACCATTCAAAGTTAGATGCACACTGAAATACATTTACAGTGTCCTACAACACACCTGCATTATAGCGTACTTGCACTGCAATAAAAAAAATCACGAAGGGCCTATTTTTTCATGCTTGAAAATGTATTGACAGCCTATTCAAAATCAATAAGCTATAATTATAAAATGATATATACACTATATTACCAAAAGTATTGGGACGCCTGCCTTTACACGCACATGAAATTTAATGGCATCCCAGTCTTAGTCCATAGGGTTCAATATTGAGTTGGCCCACCCTTTGCAGCTATAATAGCTTCAACTCTTCTGGGAAGGCTGTCCACAAGGTTTTTGTGCAGCAATCCTATTTAATTCATTATATATACATACACAGTATATAATAAATAAAATCTAAAATAATGCAAACACCTCAGCATACGAAAATGTGTGCTTTACAGGGCACTGTGTCATTGCGTGACTGGGCCTTCAAGAGCAGCATGAACATTGTTCAGCCCAGTAAACCTTTTCAGGCCTGATGATTAGGGGACACTTGGCAGGATGTTGAAAATGCCTGCCAAGTGCCCTGAATGAGGTCAAAACCCCATATTACATACTTAAAAACTACCCAATCCACACATTTTCTAGAAGGCAAGACAATTTAGAAAGATTAATTCTAGATTTATAATCATTTGCAATTGTGACACAAAAAAAAATGTCCATGTGTGATTAATAGTGACCTGAAATGTTACAATTAGAAGTACAATAAAATGATCATTTTTTTTTTTATAATTTCTGTCTTGTACCTTGATACCTTATATGTATATATTTTAAAATTTGTTCCTTTTTCATATTTATTTACTTTTTTATACTTCCCTAATTTAGGTAACTTTTTTTTTAGAGTTTTTTTTTCCTTTATTTTTTGGGGGGGGGTGTGTTTGTTGTTGTCACAAGATGCAAAATGTTAAACAACAATTTGTGCATGAATCAAGCATAGTTTAATGGTTCATGCACACATATTAGGTCATATAAAATAGTCAAATATGCTGTCTGAACAAATGGATATGAAAATATTCAGGTTGTACACAGCTCTGACTGTAAACATACTGTCTGTGACCAGGGGCGTATGTTGGTTTACACAAGTATCGTCGTATACCCATGCCACTGATCTACAAAAGTTTTCCAATTTGTTCTTTCGACAGCCACACTTTTGATCAAAATTCATCCAGTGCCTGCTGAACTGAACAAATTTCAATCCATCGATGGCCACCTTAAGTCATGTTACCTTTTGTCAAGTGCAGCATTTGCTGTTTTTCTAACCATTTGTTTTTCTAGGGTAAAATGCCCTTTTCTCCCTTTATATTGTAAAGCGCTGTGCAAACTGTTGATGCTATATAATTTCTGAAAAGTATAATAATATAATAATTCATAAGAATTATTATATTCTGATGAATTATCTGAATGAATAAATTGTGATATTCTGATGAATTATGAATTAGCAAGAGTCTTCAAATCATAAAACCAGTGTCTCCACTTATTAAAGTTTTTTGAAGGAGGCTCACAATAACAAAAACAAACAAAATTGATAACACAACTAAGGCACTCAAACAGCAATGTAATAAGGGTCTATTCCAGCCCTCAACCTTTTAAATATGAAGGAACCCATGAAATAACTTTTAGGTCTCAGAGAAAACAATGCCAAATATTACTATATCCATGGCTTCTTATGTTGGTGCTCAGTAGGAAGAATGTTTCCTTTACAGAAAGCTAAAAAGATGAATGGTGTCAGTGGTTACATATCTGAGAGTATGAAATAGCTCATTACTCATGGAACCCCTAGCAGCCTCTGGAGGAACCCAAGGAGGGTTCAAATGCACTAAAATAAATAAGCTAATCCAATGTGTTAATGAGTGTCAAGCCATGTCATTTCAGCTTGTTCAATTAAGCTTTGACAAAAAAATACTGGAAGCTGATTGGTTCCTATGCAGAGCTGCACCAGATTTAAACTCTTTAGTTTTAAACTCTTTTAGCTTTAGTAAATGCTGTGTTGTTGAAATAGTGAAACTCACTGAAGAACCAGAATATATCTGGACCAGTGGGGGTCAATCCATAAGGGGTGCAGGGGCGCCGCCCCCCCCAATGTTCCCAAAGTTAGTTTGCAAAAAAAGGAAGCTACTCTACTCTAGCTACGCTAATGCAGTGTACACACGAGTGGACTTTTCAGCATCAAAGGTCCGACGGTCTTTCCGACGGACTTTCGACTGACCGGACTTGCTCACACATGAACGGACGGAAGTCTGTTCATTTGAACGTGATGACGTACAAAGGGACTAGAATAAGGAAGTTCATAGCCAGTAGCCAATAGCTGCCCTTGTGTCCTTTTTTGTCTGTCGGACTAGCATACAGACGAACTGATTTTTTGACCGGACTCGAGTTCATCAAATCTAAAGTCCGTCTGATTTTCGACAGAAAAAGTCCGCTGTAGGTCCGATGAAGCCCACACATGGTCGGATTGTCCGACGGATTCGTTCCGTCGGACCAGTCCGGTCAAAAAGTCTGGTCGTGTGTACACGGCATAACATGTTAAAAACATGTTAAAAACTGTTAGTCATATTATAATTTATTAAAAAGTAAATTGTTCATGTGTGTACACTGTGCGGGGCGCCAGACTAATGAGTGTCTATTAGGTCCATAAATGTTTGAAAAGCATGTGATTTGAGTCTGAGTCTCTAATTGGCTTGTTTCAGGTTGTCCTCGAACCCTTCCACTTTTGATTTTAGCGAATCAATATTCCTCATCAACTTCTGGTTTCTGGCTTCTCATCCTGTGGAACTGTGGAACACAAGGAGTCCTCTGGTAAATGCAGACCTAGAGGGGTTTGTTTGCGTCCCCCCCCAAACATTTTTAGCAACAGCCACCACTGATCTGAACTACACTCTAGAAGAAGATATATTTTGAAACTACTGATTTATACCTCTTCCACCTCCTCCTCAATAATATTAGAATTATACCTAACATGGATTCATGAAGAATTGTTCTTGCCAAACCAATCTATTAACCTTCTATGAGGAGGTGAGTTGCCATCTAGATAAAGGAAGGCCCGTAGACGTGGTGTATCTGGATTTTGCAAAAGCATTTGACACAGTTCCCCATAAATGTTTACTGTACAAAATAAGGTGCGTTGGCATGGACCATAGGGTGAGTACATGGATTGAAAACTGGCTACAAGGGCGTGTTCAGAGGGTGGTGATAAATGGGGAGTACTCAGAATGGTCAGGGGTGGGTAGTGGGGTTCCCCAGGGTTCTGTGCTGGGACCAATCCTATTTAATTTGTTCATAAACGACCTGGAGGATGGGATAAACAGTTCAATCTCTGTATTTGCAGACGATACTAAGCTAAGCAGGACAATAACTTCTCCGCAGGATGTGGAAATCTTGCAAAAAGACCTGAACAAATTAATGGGGTGGGCGACTACATGGCAAATGAGGTTCAATGTAGAAAAATGTAAAATAATGCATTTGGGTGGCAAAAATATGAATGCAATCTATAGACTGGGGGGAGAACCTCTGGGGGAATCTAGGATGGAAAAGGACCTGGGGGTCCTAGTGGATGATAGGCTTAGCAATGGCATGCAATGCCAAGCTGCTGCTAATAAAGCAAGCAGAATATTGGCATGCATTAAAAGGGGGATCAACTCCAGAGATAAAACAATAATTCTCCCGCTCTACAAGACTCTGGTCCGCCCGCACCTGGAGTATGCTGTCCAGTTCTGGGCACCAGTCCTCAGGAGGGACGTACTGGAAATGGAGCGAGTACAAAGAAGGGCAACAAAGCTAATAAAGGGTCTGGAGGATCTTAGTTATGAGGAAAGGTTGCGAGCACTGAACTTATTCTCTCTGGAGAAGAGACGCTTGAGAGGGGATATGATTTCAATTTACAAATACTGTACTGGTGACCCCACAATAGGGATAAAACTTTTTCGCAGAAGAGAGTTTAATAAGACTCGTGGCCACTCATTACAATTAGAAGAAAAGAGGTTTAACCTTAAACTACGTAGAGGGTTCTTTACTGTAAGAGCGGCAAGGATGTGGAATTCCCTTCCACAGGCGGTGGTCTCAGCGGGGAGCATTGATAGCTTCAAGAAACTATTAGATAATCACCTGAATGACCGCAATATACAGGGATATGTAATGTAATACTGACACATAATCACACACATAGGTTGGACTTGATGGACTTGTGTCTTTTTTCAACCTCACCTACTATGTAACTATGTAACTATGTAACCTTCTCACTGAGAATTCTGTGGTGGCAAAATATTGTATATCAGCAATAGACCTTTTAGTAACTTCTAGATGTGCTTGATTATTACGTGATCATTTAACACACAGCCATCTGTCTAGTGTTTTTGAACACACACACCCCATTTCACTAGGAGCCGAGGTATGTTTAGATGTAGTAAATGTAATTTTTGTAGCTGGATTCCTGTTGCAAACTGGTAAATATTGAACACCACAATTTGAAATCAATTGTTAGACAATGGGTGTTTTATATTTCATGCAATGTCTTTGCAAAGCCTTCTGTATAGCGAAAACAAGAAGACCTGCCAGGGCTGGGCTCAGCCCTTCCTTCGCTGAGCTGGCCGCTCAGCTGTCGGCTAATTGCCAGCTCCTATCTCTCCACAGTTACTCAGCTGTTGATGATATCCTGCTCGTCAGTCCTGCCTACTTAAGCCGTCTAGTCCAGAGGAGCTCTGCCTTCGCCTTGGTCAACATCACAGAAACTATCCTGTTCAGGACTTGCTGTGCTGACATCCCTTCTGGCTCCAGGTCCTGTTTGCTGTTCCACTACATTGATCCCTGGCTTCTGGCTTGGCTGACTTTCCATTCCGGTTACTGAACTTTGGCTATGTTTTGACTAAGTTTGTTCTTTTTACTTTCATTATTAAACAAGTGTGATTTAACTGTACTTCTGTCTCGGCCTGATTTCATGGTTTATGACAGTAGGCGAAGGCTATGAATTCAGAAGATGCAGTCAATCCACTTGTTGGTAATATTTTTTTTCAGATTGGATGAACTGGATCACCGCATGGATCAGTTTGCCATGGCGTTATAAACGCTCCTGAGTCGCATGGCTTACCTGGAATCTCCCACTGTGGCCGCCCCGGTACAATCTATGTTGCAGGCCAGGTTGAGATATACTTTGAGATGCTGCCTCAGGTGTTTCCCACGGACAGAAGCAAAGTAGGTTTCGTGATATAAAGGTTAAAAAAAACTGTGTTCAGTCAAAATATTAATACAGTGAAGCAAATGTTTAAAATTTGAACTAAAATGATAAAAAATGTCCAGTGAGCAGCAGCTTATTGTGAGATATGCACAAAAAAGAATATGGAAGGGAGAAGCTGCACTGCTTGAAGGTATTTATCAAACCATTGCTTGCAGATAACAGGTATTCAATGACAATTCAATTCTGATTGGAAACAAAAACCAAAGTGAGCCTGATTAATTGTTCCCCATTGACGAAATGCGTCTGGGGGAGGATACGTGCTGACGTCACCACACAGTCTTCCTAGGAGGATGGGTTCTTGTTTGTAGCCGGCCGGCTCTGCTGTTTATGCACGATTTTAACTTTTCATATGTAAGTGCAATACTTTATTATTTTATTAAACATTGTTTGAGATAATATTACGCTATGGATGGTTTCTTTTCCTTATGCATGGCTGGGGTACTGGGCCTCTAAATCCGAGTCGTATGGTGCCAGGAGCATTTGGAATATCCATGCAGCCATTCAAATCACAACTTACCAGACAATCTTCTGCACAAGCAAAGGCCCTGGCTGGGTTTAAACCATCCGCCCGGGTTTTGCTTGCCAGCTGGTAAGGTGGTGGCACGTTTTGTTTGATCAGGCTCACTTTGGTGATGGTTTCCAATCAGAATTGAACTGTCATTGAATACCTGTTATCTACAAGCAATGGTTTGATAAATACCTTCAAGCAGCGCAGCTTCTCCCTTCCAGGTTTCATGATATCTTTGCTTTCTGAGAGAGCCTTGGCCTGGGCAAACCCTCTATGGGAGACACAAAAACCTGTTGTCTTGAGCTACCCTGAGTTTGTGGCTTTGATTAAAAGGGTATTTGATGTTCCAGCATGCTCCGCTTCTGCTGTCAAGTGCCTCATGTCCATCAAACAGAGTACGAGAACTGTTGCCGACTACACCATTCAATTCTGTACTCTGGAAGCAGAGGTTGCGTGGAACAATGAGGCCCTTGTGGCTGCTTTTTCTCATGATCTCTCGGATACCATCAAGGATGAGATAGCAGCCCGAGGTATACCCACTGAGCTGGAGAAGTTGATCATGTTTGCTATCATCATTGACTCCAGACTCAGAGAAAGACTCTCTTATGAGGAAGCTCTGCTATTGGCCAGCCAATCTTCTGGGACCTATGTTGTGTCCCAGAAAATCGCTGGCAGGGAGGGGCTGCCTAGGGCGAGAGGAGGAGTTGCCTAGGCAGCCAAAAAGAGGAAGGAGGAAGTGGGACAGGAAGTCCCACTAAAATAAGTTGTTTTAAGAGGTTAAGCTGTCTATGGTACCTTGGATGATAGATTTTATACTGAAGCCTATCACTGAGTCCATAAAATTATGACTTCGTTGGTGGCCCTATGGTCACTATGGAATTTATTATTATCATAATTTTTTGGTATGAATGTTATTAATGTTCATTTTTTTTTTTAATTTTGTAGGGGTGACACTGCTGCACAGACTGAATGGAAGTATACATTTTTCCTGGGGTAGCAGATCTCAGTGAGTTGGGTGTGATTGAGTGTGTGGGCCTGGCTTTTTTTCTCCCCTTCTCCTCTTGTTGCCATTCTTGCTGTTTGAGTATACACATAGTATCTGACTAATTACCAATTTATTATTGTGTACCAGCGTCTTTATTTTTTCTCACAATTTTCTTCAGATGCAGCAGAGAGGGGGCTGGCTGGTCCTTGGTGGGGCGCAACAGTGTGTTCCCCATCTCTGCCTCCCCTCCGCCCACAGGGGTCTTGGTTGCCTGCTTCCTTTTACTTGCATGCGCGCACTGCATCTCCTGTTGGCCTCTGACTCTCAGTTGCGGTAGAGTACACTTCCATGTTTTCCTACCACCACTGGGTATGCGCAGTTTGGTTTGACCATGCATGCATGGTGAAATGTTTATGTCACGGATGTGGGATGGGGGGCAGACCTTTAGAGATTAGCCTCATATATAAGACACTGTTTGGCAATGGAATATTTTGTTTTCTTCTCAGATGGAGAGTTATGCTAATACTGCTGTTGAGCAAAGAGAGGTCATTTTAACTTAAATCCTGTTGCCTTTTGGGCTTTTCTGCTTGGCGGGACCTCTTAGGAGTTTTTAATAGTTTTCCTTCTCTTCTTTTTATATAGCATTTGAAGTTGTCCCTTGCCTTCTGTTTTGGAGTTTGTGAGGCGCAAAATACCCTTTTTCCAGCGGTATGTCTCCTCCCCTCTATGTCTCTCTTTAAGCATATTAACATACTTTGTGAGTAATCTCCTTTCTAATGGACATCTGATACTTTAAGTGATTATATATGATGACTGCATATAAAGTTTATAATGATGTACCGGCATTATGTACCATTATCACCAGCACCTCAAAAGTTCCCGAAGAAGTGCAATCTGCAAACCGCGTTAAGGCACAGTTGTACCTAGTTTCCCACTCTTTCGCCACATCTGAGTCATACTTGCTATTACGTATAACGTCTAATATATGTCCATATGGCCATTTAGCTATCTACTGTATATATTATTGCATTATGTCAAATGTAATAAAACATATGTATTGTAAACTCTGTAGTGTTTTGTGTCCTTCCTGTGGTTGTAAACACCTTTAAGTCCCACATTTTTTCTGTATATATTATTATTTTTACAATTACTGTATTTGTATATTATTTATCTCAAGTCACAATTCTAGCCCTCTGGCTACTGCGACTACTATCCATTCTTTGTCAGCATTCTTACTTTAACTAATTTTAAGTAGATTTTTTTTTATTTCCAGGAAGTGCACTCCTCAATGCTAAGCAGCTATACATCCCCTGAGATAACTGTATGTCCTGTGTTCTGTGGGTGGAGAAGTACAGTGTAATGTAGATTTAGACCTGATCTATTATAAAGTGGTTTTACAGTCTATATCCAGCATATCAAACTTAAATACTGTAGAATGGTGCTTTAAATTAACCACTTCAATACAGGCACTTTCCCCCCTTCCTGCCCAAGCCAATTTTCAGCTTTCACTTTTTAAATGACAATTGTGCGGTCATGCAGCACTGTACCCAAACAAAATTTTTATTATTTTGTTCCCACATTAAAGCTTTCTTTTGGTGGTATTTGATCACCTCTGCGTTTTTTATTTTTTGCTCAACAAATAAGAAAATACCAAAAATTTTGAAAAAGAAAGTTTTTCTCTGTTTCTGTTATAAAATTTTGTAAATAAGTAAGGCCCCTTTCACACGTGCGGACCGTATGTCGGTATTTCATCCATCCGTTTTCGGATGAAATACGGACATACATGCATCCCTATGGGATAGCGGGTGTCAGCGGATGTACATCCGCTAACACCCGATGTTGTCCGGCTCCGCTCTCGTCCGATTCTGCGGACGGAAGAAAATCCTATTTTTCTATCTGTCTGCAGAGCGGATCGGAGGAACACGGACAGACGGTCCGTGTTCCTCCGATCCCCCATAGGGGAGAGCGGAGATCTGACAGGGCGGTCCCTGCACAGTGTGCGGGTCCCGCCCTGTCATCTGCCTGCTCAGCTGGGGAAAGCGGAGCGATCCCCGCTGAGCAGCGGATAAACACGGGGCGGATCAACACGGATCCGTCCCGTGTGAAAGGGGCCTAAGTTCTCTCCTTCACTGATGGGCACTGATGAGGCTGCACTGACAGGCACTAAGAAGACTGCACTGACAGGCACTGATAAGGCTGCACCGATGAGGTGGCACCAATAAGGTGGCACTGATGGGCTCTGATAATCAGCAGTAGTAGGTGGCACTGATATGCAGCACTGATGGGCATTGATAGGCGGCACTGATGGGCACTCATAGATGGCACTGGTGGGCACTGATAGGCGACACTGATGGGCACTGAAAGGCTGCACTGATGGGTACCTATGAGTGGCACTGATAGGCGGCACTGATAGGTGGCACTGATGGGCACTGATGGGTGGCACTGATAGGCATCACTGATGGCATTGGCACTGGCAGGCATTGCTAATGGGCACTGACTGACATCTGCCCTGGCACTGATTGGCATCTGTCGGGGCACTGATTGACATATCCCTGGTGGTCCAGGGTGGCATACCTGTTGGGCGTCCTTTGTGGGCATCCCTGGTGGTCCTGTGGCATCCCTGGTGGTCCTGGGCTGGCATCCACAGGGTGGGGGGGTGAGCTGATAAACAATCAGCAATGGTCCCCCTATCAGGAGAGCAGTTGATCAGTGAGGAAAAGCCAATAAACGGCTCTTCCTTT
The DNA here is from genome assembly GCA_037952925.1 of Lithobates clamitans. Classification (NCBI taxonomy): domain Eukaryota; kingdom Metazoa; phylum Chordata; class Amphibia; order Anura; family Ranidae; genus Lithobates; species Lithobates clamitans. Next base: position 3,284,253 of record JBBGZY010000034.1, read on the forward strand.
TTACACTGTGATCAGCCGTTATTGGACACGGTTGATCACGTGGTAAAGAGCCTCCGTCAGAGACTCTTTACAGAGATCGGTGTGTCAGACTAACACACCACCCTAGGGCGCACGATTGCGGCTTATCCTGCTGGACGTCATATGATGCCCAGTCATGATAACTGAACCACTTCCCGGCCATCATTTTGCTATAGGCTGGGCGGGAAGTGGTTAATAAGAAGTTTCTTAAAGGGCCACAATAAGTCTACTGAGGGTCACATCTAGTTAATTTCATAAAAGCTTACAGCACTTTGGAACCTAACATAAAAGTAGCAACTACAACATTCAACATTTTAGCCCAAAGAAAGGAGCCCTAAAACATTTCCTAAAGTGCTGATCGTAAATATTACATAATGAGGTGCAAGGAACTGGAGAACAGCTGGGGCCTAATCCACTTAATATCTTAAACCATTAAGGCCGGGTTCACACCTATGCGAATTAGATGCGGGTTTCCCCGCATCTAATTTGCATAGCAGGAGAATGTGACTGGCTCCCTATGGACCTGGTTCACATATCTCCGTTGTGGCTGCGGGAACGCACTGTACAGAAACGCTGTGCGTCTTTGGCTCTGTTTCAGGGCCAAATTCAGGCAAAGATTCTGCCCTGATTCATCCCTGAAACGGAGAACAGGGACGGACAGCGTTGCTGTGCGATCTGCAACCAGTTTAGGTGTGAACCAAGCCTAAAAGAAAGGGATGGCTTCATGTGGCCGAAAAAACGCAAGTTTTGACATGCCTGATCAACATCATCTTCTCAGTTATTATGGACACTTTATACATTGTGTTTACAGGCTTAAAGCTATATTAAAGGCAATTAAAAATAAATAAATAAACATGTCATACTTACCTGCTCTGTGCAGTAATTTTGCACAGAGCAGCCCCGGTCCTCCTCTTCTCGGGTCCCTTGCTGGCGCTTCTGGCCCCTCCCTCCTGCCAAGTGCCTCCAGAGCAAGCAGCGTGCAATGTGGACACCCAAGCAGGCTTGCTCCCGAACCGTGGCTCTGCATGTCCATTCACGCACAGATCCACAACTTACCAAAGTGCTACAATAATTGGAGATATTGTACTTCAATTATACCACATGCACCCTAGGGGTGCATCATCACACCAGCCTGGGCTCACTGTGCTGCAGCGATGCTACAGTAAGGACCACCTTCCACCACCGGGCAGGAGGATGAAAGAACTAAAATGTCAATAAAAAAAGAGAGAAATTTCCCCTAAATGGCCTTTAAAAGCACATAGTAGTATCTAATGGAGGAGTATACAGAGTATTTTTAGTAGAAAAAGATTTTGATAATGGTTAAAAGACATTATTAAAAATACATATTGAAATGAAACAGTGATTGTCTAAACAATGCCAGCTATTGTCACTGTGCTAGAAAGCATATAGAATATCCTCCTCACACCCAACGCGTTTCGGAGTACAATTTTCATCCTTCTTCAGGGAGTATGAAGTGGAGAATGTATATAGTATTTAATAGCAACGTGGTTTTCAACATTTCATTATGTAACCTTTAAAAGATGAAGGTAAGTAACACAGAGAGCTGTGTCAATAGGATTGCTATTTCAAGGCATATAGGCATCAGAAAAAAGAAAACGTCTAAAAAAGACTTAATGCTGTAACTGCTATCCCCAAAAGAGAGACAAATCTCTCACATTCCAAGGCAAAGGGATGGCCAGGAGGATATACTGGGGCCCAAGATGGAAAGCCCTGGATATGGTAGATACACACAGGTGGAACAGAAGGGCCGCAGAATATTGATAAAAAATGACAGCAACTTAATTAGAGAGTAGTTTTACACGCCAGCCGCACATCCCGACATCCAGCAGATAAGATCAATTATCTGCTGGATGTCGGGATGTGCGGCTGGCGTGTATAACTACTCTATAATTAAGTTGCTGTCATTTTTTAACAATATTCTGTGGCCCTTCTGTTCCGACTGTGTGCATCTACCATATCCAGGGCTTTCCATCTTGGGCCCCAGTATATCCTCCTGGCCATTCATTTATTTTTTTTGCTGAACGGGAGCCGATCGGCAGACCTTTTTCGGTCATGACCCAGTCGGCCGGCCCCTGTTGGACCGGCTGCCGAACATGCGATCCGAGTGTCGAACAGTTTCTATTGAACCGATCAATGGTGCTCGACATTCGGCCCATGTGTATTAGGCTTGAAAGAGGGGGTGAGATGCTTAATCTGAATTCCAAGTAGATATAAATACTAATCAATGTGCAGTATCATTAAATTTATTATATAGATTTTTTATCAACTAGTGCAAGTATGTGAATTTGATTTCATAGTATCAGCCTAATTTTATTCACGCTGGAGCAGAACTCTGACTGGGAGAGGGATGTGTGTAAATCTCAGGATTATCTATTCTGAAGTGCAAACCCTTTGGTGTGGAAAATGGCTCTAATATGTATATCAGTTGTATGTTTAGCTGTTTTCATGGCGTTCAGATTTAAAATTGCTAAGTGTTTGCTGAAATAATCATACTTTTGTTTATTTTACATTTAAAAATGCATTTAAATGTCTTCTGTTTTGAATAAAACATATTGAAGTCAAATGTAAAAAAAAAACAAAAAAAAGAAATGTTTTCTTATTCGGAGGGGGGGATTGGGGGCTAGCGATAGAAGCAGACCTTCCATTTTCAGGCAAAGCCCACTTTAATTTTATCAAAGCATATGTAGAAAAATATAAATGGGATGTTAATTAAGTTCCAGTGCTTTTACACTGGGGCGCTGCGCTGGCAGGACTTTTAAAAAAGTCCTGCAAGCAGCATCTTTGGGGCGGTGGCGGAGCCGTGTATACACCGCTCCTAAACCGTCTCTGCCCATTGAAATGAATAGGCACTGTTGCCAAAGCGCCTGCACAGCATTTAACCCTTTCTGCAGCCGCTAGCGGGGGTTAAATGCGCCCCACTAGTGGACGAATAGCACCCCTAAAACAATGGTAAAGCTTAAACGGTAAAGCTAAAACAACGGCTAAAACAACGGTAAAGCTAAACTAGCTAGCTAAACTAGCGGCGCGTTATCGCTAACGTGGCCCGCGGCTTAATGTGGAAGGGCTCTAAGAACTGTGTGTCTTTTCAGGCATTAAAAAACCTAAATGCAATGTTATGAACAGGTCCACTCCATATAACTAAATTGGTCCATATGGCTTAACTAATAAAAATTAGCATGAACTAATTTAGCATGTTCTCAAATGTCATCCTACAGGACTCCAGTAATGCCCCATACACACGGTCGGATTTTCCGATGGAAAATGTTCAATGGGAGCTTTTTGTCGGAAATTCCGACCATGTGTAGGCTCCATCGGACATTTTCCATCAGAATTTCCGTCACACAATTTTGAGAGCTGGATCTCAAATTTTCGGACAACAAAATCAGTTGTCGAAAATTCCGATCGTGTGTACACAATTCCAAAGCACAAAGTTCCACGCATGCTCGGAATCAAGCAGAAGAGCCGCTCTGGCTATTGAACTTCATTTTTCTCGGCTCGTCGTACGTGTTGTACGTCACCGCGTTCTTAACGTTCGCACTTTCCGACCAACTTTGTGTGACCGTGTGTATGCAAGACAAGTGTGAGCCAACATCCATCGGATAAAAAACATGGATTTTGTTGTCGGAATATGCGATTGTGTGTACGGGGCATTAGATTCCAAAACTATGAAAATATGGTCAGATAACTACCTCCCTGGTGAATCTCTGACAAGTAAAAAATGTATTTATTTAGGACCTATGGCTCCTAGAAATGATGCATTGTCATACCTTCCAACTTTAAAATCTGAGAAAGGGAGACACTTGAAAGTAATATTAAACCCAAAAACAAACATTTATCATATTGCAGCTTACCAATTCTTAGAAGTGATGGCTGCATTCGTTTTATTTTTTAGGCTTTCTTTCCTCTTTTTTGGTCTGCTAATCCAGCCAGTATTTTGTAAATGTCACTCGCACAAAGTCAGACAAAGTGAAATACAAGATCTTTGATGCTGCAGCTTACTGATATGTTATCCCATGTACTTAACCCTTCTGATAAATGCTGTGCTTTCTTATAAATGTGCACCATGTTTTATTAACAAAAATAAAAATAAAGTGCTAGTGTGTTAATAGAATCAAACATTTATGCAACAAAATACTCATAAGTGCATATAACACATTCAAATGTATTTTAAATTTGTTTCTGTTATAAAATTTTGCAAATAAAAAATCGTACTTCATACATTTAGGCCAAAATGTATTCTATTACATTTCTTTGGTGAAAATAACCCAAATCAGGTTTTACTATTTAGTCTGTTGGAAAGTCCACCAACTATAGTATATACTGTATATCTGAAAATCGATCAATCCTGATGGCCTATCTCTTTTCTTGGAGCCCGAAAATGCCAGGACAATACAAATATCCCCCAAATTACCCCTTTTTGCAAAGTAGAAAGTCCAAGGTATTAAGTAAGAGGCATAGCGCGCGCTTAAGTAATTTTTTGTCACAATTTTTTTTTTACAATTTATATATAATATTATTATTATATATAATTTGGTGCAGCAGTGATCAGGGACACTGATTAGTGACAGTATGTAAACAAACAATATATATATATTTTTTTCAATTACTTTTGCAGGCGATGACTCAGAGAATATATATTATAAACAACCACTGTTGGATACGGCATGTTGAATAAGAGAAAAAAACTAGTGCCAAAATGAATTTGTGTAGTGGGAGCCCAAAGTCATTGTAATTTCTCATTATGTTTTAACAATATGAAAACACACAGATCTGAAATCTATCTGGCTGGTATGAGTCTAAATAGATACATACCATGATAAATACCATTAAAAATAGTAGCTGACAGTAGTGAGTCATCAAAACATACAGCGTAAGAAATGTATGACTATAAACTTATCAAGGAGTTAATAGGTTAGGTGTCCGCTGAAAGCTGGAATTGTGGGAAGCAGCTGTCCGGAGCAAATGGATTTGAAGTGTCTACACCATTAGGCAGTGGCAATGGATTCCATTTAAAAAAAAAAAAAGTAGTTGCAGCCAGGAATGTTGTAATGAGTAGCACATCATCTTCTACAAGCAGAATTCAAGCAGACAAAAATAAAATATATCACACATTTATGACTGCACGGTGTGTTGTATATCAGACATAGAACAAATGTGGGTTTTTTTTTTGTGAAATTCTTTTCCACTTTTGGTTTTGTATTAGTTTGGATATGTACATACACTCTGGGGGAGATTTACTAGAACTGGAGTGCGCAAAATCTGGTGCAGCTCTGCATAGAAACCAATCAGCTTCCAGGTTATATTGTCAAAGCTTAATTGAACAAGCTTAAGTTAGAAGCTGATTGGCTACCATGCACAGCTGCTCCAGATTTTGCACGCTCCAGTTTTAGTAAATCACCCCCTTTTGTCCTCTACAGTACAAGGTGGCAAGCAGTTACTATTATTTAAGCTGACCACCGGCTAAATGAAAGAAATCTATCATCTTCTCCATCCACACTAAACAGCATGGATGGAGGAATCACCCCTGCTGGCTACTGTAATCTGATAGTCGGCACCCGTGGCTGTGAGAATACCTGTACAGTGGCTACAACTGTTTGAATGCAGTCACTGTTTAGCCAACAATTTTCTGTCCAAATCTTTCCATTTTTAGATGGAAGAGTTTTTTAATATATGTGTACCCATTGAGCAGGTTTGGGATGCTCTGGATTGATGTATATGACAGCGTGTTCCAGTTCCTGCCAATATCCAACAACTTTGCACAGCCATTGAAGAGGAATGGCTTTGGATTGGTGTATATGTCAGTGTGTTCCAGTTCCTGCCAATATCCAGCAACTTTGCACAGCCATTGAAGAGGAATGGACCAACATTACACAGGCCACAATCAACAACCTGATCAACTCTATGCGAAGGAGATGTGCTGTACTGCATGAGGCAAATGGTCAAATGGTGGTCACACCAGCTACTGACTGGTTTTCGGACCCCCGACCTCCCAATACAGTAAAACTGCACATTTTAGAGTTGCCAGCCTAAGGTGCACCGGTGCTATAATCATGCTGTCTAATCAGCATCTTGATATGCCACACCTGTGAGGTGGATGGATTATCTTGGCAAAGGAGAAGTGCTCACTAAGAATAGACAGATTTAGGCAGATTTGTGAACAATATTTGAGAGAAATAGGCCTTTTGTGTACATAGAAAAAAGTCATAGATATTTGCGTTCAGCTCATGATAAATAGGGGCAAACACAAAAGTGTTGCATTTATAATTTTACTCAGTGTGTGTATATATATATATATATATATATATATATATATATGTAGCGCTGGTAGATTTGCGATCTACCATATGTTAGGTAAATTTAGTAATTTGTTCGTTAGGAAGGTTAGGTTTGCCTCTGTTCCAGCTTGGCTGATGTTGCGTGTGTTTCCATACTGACCAGTGAGTGTCGCTGTTATCACTGTTTAGTGTTGGAAAGGCAACGTGTCGAAGCGTATGGATGCTCTTCTGTCCCGGGGACAACTCGGTGGAGGTGGTCCTCCGAGTTGCATTCTGGGCGAGGGTATATATGGAACAGATAAAAAAGCGTTTCACCAGGCCTGCAGAAAACACTACTCAGCGCCAAACACCCAAAAGAACCCAAGGTGTAGATATATTTGATATTAAAAAGAATGATCCAAAGTGTATACCATAAACACACAGCAGTATACACTTAAAGGCTAAAAATACGATTGAACTCCACTGTGTCTGTCTAGGCAGAGAGACAATCTAGTAAGCAGCAGCTGTGTCAAACCAGAGGAAAAACAAAATAAAAACAGTGTTATAAAGTAATCAACATTTAGAATAAATTATCCCACTAGACAGCGCTAATGTTGAGCAATTGAAACTTGTGGCCAACAACACATACAGGGACAGTCTTATAACAGAAAAGAGTCCTTTAAAAGAAAATCCCTTGTAAAGGGAAGTGCTGAAAAGTTCAGGGTGTGATTCAGATAATCTACAGGTGATCTTGAGAAAGAGTCCTCCACATGCACCTTCCACCGATCACTTGATCGCTTGTGAAATCCACCAGGTGACAAACACTCACCCCCCTAGGGGGTTAAACTCACCAGAAAAGGGGAGTAATAGAGCCTTCAGCAGTAGTACGTTGTCATCATCACTATACACGGGGTCACAGGCTAGCAGGGCTCATAATGAATCTGTCTCCATGTGTTCATCTCTAGAGGTTTGTCACCGGGTGGATTTCACAAGCGATCAAGTGATCGGTGGAAGGTGCATGTGGAGGACTCTTTCTCAAGATCACCTGTAGATTATCTGAATCACACCCTGAACTTTTCAGCACTTCCCTTTACAAGGGATTTTCTTTTAAAGGACTCTTTTCTGTTATAAGACTGTCCCTGTATGTGTTGTTGGCCACAAGTTTCAATTGCTCAACATTAGCGCTGTCTAGTGGGATAATTTAGTCTAAATGTTGATTACTTTATAACACTGTTTTTATATATGGAAGAGACACCATATTTTGGGGGTCGTTTTACAGCCACCTGCTGGCCCTCCCGGCCGACAGGTATGAGTTAGAGAGCTATCTCGTGGTCTTCCGTTCCGGAGGCCCGCATCGCTGTGGCGCAGGGGTGGGCCCAGAAGCTTGTCTGGGGCCCACCACAGCAGCCGAGGAATGGTCCTGAGCTGTCTATCCCGAGTGAAGAAGCTGGACAACTGAGGAGATCCCAGGAGAGGACCCGTCATGGAAGGATCACGCAGCGTGCTGGTCTGGAGAGGGGCCTGGTGGCTCGGTTGGAGGACGTATCCTAAAGTAACTATAGAGCATAGTATTGCCGGGTTGGCTTAAAGGTTCAGGCACTGTGACTGACGTTCATTGCAGAAAAAATCAATACATCCTGTGGCAGAGGATCGTACGGGTTTATCCCAAACAAGTCTGTGGCAGAGACTTTTGTTCGTGCTACGTACTGGCTGCTAGGCAAGAGAGAGGCCTATCCAGGCGAGCAAGGAGTATGTCCCACGAGGGGAACACATTCTATTATAATATCCACGTTCTACCAGGACATTTGTCAAGAATCCTATAAGAAGATATTTGAGTTTCTTCTGCAGTTTCCCTTCTGCCTCTTTCCTGCTACTTCCTTGTTAAATTGTTTAATAAAGCATTGAAAACGTACTCAAGTGTTGGTGCGTGTGTCGTCCAGAGGTAAACTCAACGGAACCCTAGACCCGGTGTCGGTGAAACAGAGGGAAGGAGAGTGAAGGTAACAAGCCCGCTTAAACCAGCAGCTCCACCGAGAGTTAATGTTACATACATATATATATATATATATATATATATATATATATATATATATATATATATATATATATATATATATATATATATATATGTATATATATATATATATATATATATATATATATGTATATATATTTATATTCCTGAGCTTTATGTGTGTCTGTAGTGTCTGTAAGCCTTTTAGAACAAAATCTGAATATTTTGTGCTTAAAATTTTGTGGACGCGAATGCGTACATTACAGGGCCGTCTTTAGGGCAGGGCAAAAGGGGCAGCTGCCCTGGGCCCTGTCATTGTTGTGGGGCCCAAAGCAGCTGCCTCATACTTGCCAACTTTCCCAGTTTAAATTCCCTCGTCCCTTGAGGTTTTCGTCTCATGCTGTGTCCTAATATCTAAGTGTGAAGTTCTGTTATTAATGCTGCCCAGCTCTGTCTTGTTGTTGTGTACAGATGACTCACCTGCAGACCCTGTGTTTACATATAAATACCGGCATTGTTATGTAAATAGCAGCGGCATTCATATGTAAATAGTGGCAGATCGGCAGCATTCTATGGAAACAGAGGTGGTATTCATATGTATATCATGTCCCCCTGAGGTCATATCCACCATCACCTATACTGAATGCTACCCACTGGGGAGATAAAGGGGCATGCTTGAAAGTCCTGCCTACAACTTTGGTCATTAAGCCTATTATCAGCCTGTTCTGCAAAGGTAAGCAAATTAGTGGGGGAGGGTAGAGTGTGGTGTGCAGAGGGAGGCAGAGAAGGAATTGCAGTTTGGGGTGCACAGGTGAGCAAGGTTCAGTCCATGGTGTGCAGCCAGTGAGGAGATGATGTGCTGTAACCTCTAGCAACCAATCAGTAAGCAGTAATGATGTACAGTAATCTCTAGCAATCAATCAACAAGCAGAAATCATGTGCTGTAACCTCTAGCAACTAATCAGTGAGCCGAAATGTTTGCTGTATCCTCTAACAACCAGTCAGTGAGCGATAATGATACACTGTAACCTCTGGCAACTAATCGCAATCACTGTCTGATCTGATTCAGTAAACTGATTTTGAGTCTAGCTGCTATTTATTGTTTGTCACAGAGCAGGTGCAGTGCAAAACTGCATGGGGGGGGGCCCCAAGAAAAATTTTGCCCAGGGTCCAGTCAATATTAAAGACGGCCCTGGTACATTATATACTGTGAGTAGGAATAGATTCTATTTAATCGACTCCATTAAATCACACTAATATTTTACACTATGTAGCCTTACCCACTTCTCTTTGGGGCACCCTGTGCATTTCAGATACCCCCACTCTGGGATTTTCTTCTTTTAGCATTTGGGAGATATGTGGAGCTGTAGCTTCTACCTTTTCCGTTATACATTTGTAACAAGGACACAGAGATGCTAGTAAGAACTTTCACTTGCTCTTAATACTTTTTTTTCTGTTTCAATGATTTTTACTAAACATTTACGTAGATTGTTAAAGAAATGTCATTAGAACTGTGAACAATCCTCACTTGCTCCACTTGTATTAAAAGAAAAAGAAATTCTGTTGAACATGAAAAACAAACCTCCAAGCATAGAAACACTACCACAATTTCAACAGTTGAATGCTAGGCTTATTGCAGACAAATATGGACTTGACTCATAGGTTAGGTCCTTTTTTGTGCCCCCCCCCCCCCCCCGGCATAGAGTGACTAGTACGGGAGGCAGTACAATGTCTAGTGTCGAGTTATTGGAGTAGCACGGAATCTATCTGTACTCTGTAGTGGGGTCATTCTATCAGCCAACCCGTACATTGTATGTTTAGAGGACAACTTGGTCTCTGTGACACTTCCCAGCTAGATTATCATCACAGCAAAATAGTCTGGGTGGTTTGAAACCGTAGCGGGCAAGATTCATTCACTAATTGTTTAAACCTAACTGTCCACTATAGGGGGGACTATGATCAACAATATTCCTAGGCGAGCCAAGGTAAACCAGGAAGAAGGCAAACTGGAAAATCGTGGAGGCATGATGCCAGAGGTAAGCATGAGAGAAAGCTATAGTAGTAGAGAAAGGGAGAGAGCAGAGGGAAAGGTGGGTCCATCCGGGAATCCGATGTCGGCCATCTGAGTGGGTAACTTTATGTCTCGGCAGCCTGTAGGTAAGTGAACCATGGAGACCATATTTTCTCCAAGAGGGTATGTTTGTCGTTTAGTATGCTCACTAATTTCTCGTTTAACATCATCCAGTTTAATTTGCGTGTCATCAATGCTATGCCTACAATGGGGCTTTTCCAAGCTGAAGCGCTTGCTATTTTTGCCGCTAAGAATAAGTAATATATTAAAGTCTGTGTGTGTCTAGGGATATTGTCTACTGGTTTGTTTAGGAGGGCAACTGAGGCGTCTTTAGTAATATTCACCATTGTGATCAATAATATAAGTGAGTGGACCCTGATCCAGAAGCGACAAACCTTGGGGCACGTCCACCAGACATTGAGTGGAGAACCCACCTGTCCACAACCCTTGAAGCAGAAGGCAGAGGCTCCTGGATACATTTTGTAGAGGCGTTCTGGTACCAGGTACCACCTGGCATGTACCTTATATCCCGCCTCAATCAGTGCTAATTTGAGGATGTGTCAGAAACCATGAACCAGACCAAGACAGAAGTACAGTAAAATCACACTTGTTTATTAATAAAAATAAAAAGTAGAGGAACAGCAAGCAGGATAAGGAGCCAGAAGGGATGTCAGCAAAGCCAGTCTTAAAACAGGAATGCAGGAGATGGTTTCTTGTGATGTGACCAAGGCGAAGGCAGGAATGAAGTGAACTGGAGATCTTTAAGTAGGCGGGACTGACGAGCAGATCCACAACAGCTAGTTAACTGTGGAGAGAGATGAGAGCTGGCAATTAGCCGACAGCTGTGTGGCCAGCTCAGAGAAGGAAGGGCTGAACCAGCCCTGACAAGATGCCTTTGTGGATTCTTACGCTGCATTTACTCCAGTCCCCTGCCTCAGGGCTAGGGATGAGCCGAACACCCTCCTGTACGGTTCACACCAGAACTTGCGAACAGGCAATAAATTCGTTCGAACACCTGAACACCGTTAAAGTCTATGGGACACGAACATCAATAATCAAAAGTGCTAATTTTAAAGGCTTATATGCAAGTTATTGTCATAAAAAGTGTTTGGGGACCTGGGTAATAATGGGTAATAATTTAATAATGCTTAAAGTCAAACAATAAAAGTGTAATATTCCTTTAAATTTCGTACCTGGGGGGTGTCTATAGTATGCCTGTAAAGGGGCACATGTTTCCCATGTTTAGAACAGTCTGACAGCAAAATTACCTTTCAAAGGAAAAAAAGTCATTTAAAACTACTCGCGGCTGTTAATGAATTGCCGGTCCGACAATATACATAAAAGTTCATTGATAAAAACGGCATGGGAATTCCCCACAGGGGAACCCTGAACCAAAATTAAAAAAAAAAAAGACGTGGGGAGTCCCCCTAAATTCCATACCAGGCCCTTTAGGTCTGGTATGGATATTAAGGGGAACCCCGGCCAAATTTTTTTTTTAAAAATGCGTGGGGTCCCCCTCAAAATCTATACCAGACCCTTCAGGTGTGAAATGGTAAGGGGATACAAAAGTACCCCTACCATTTCACAAAATAAATGTCAAAAATGTTAAAAATGACAAGAAACAGTTTTTGACAATTCCTTTATTTAAATGCTTCTTCTTTCTTCTATCTTCTTTCTTCTGTCTTCTATCTTCCTTTGGTTTCTTCCTCCATCTTCTTCTTCTTCTGGTTCTTGTTCTTCTGGTTCTTCTTGTTCTTCTGGTTCTTCATCCGGTCTTCTCATCCGGCATCTTCCTCAGCGGCGCCTTCTTCACTTCATCTACTTTCCTCGGGCCGCTCCGCATCCCTGATTGGACGGGAGGCTCCCGCTGTGTGACGCTTCTCCTCTTCTGACAGTTCCTAAATAACGGGGGGTGGGTGACCCTGTGGCATTCCCCGTGATGTCAGAGGGGGTGGGGTCACCCGCCCTCCGTTATTTAAGAACCGTCAGAAGAGGAGAAGCGTTACACAGCGGGAGCCTCCCGTCCAATCATGGATGAGGAGCGGCCCGAGGAAAGAAGATGAAGTGAAGAAGGCGCCGCTGAGGAAGATGCCGGACGAGAAGACCGGATGAAGAACCAGAAGAACAAGAAGAACCACCAAAAGAACAAGAACCAGAAGAAGAAGATGGAGGAAGAAACCGAAGGAAGATAGAAGATAGAAGAAAGAAGAAGCATTTAAATAAAGGAATTGTCAAAAACTGTCTCTTGTCATTTTTAACATTTTTGACATTTTTTTTGTGAAATGGTAGGGGTACTTTTGTACCCCCTTTACCATTTCACACAGGGGGAGGGCCGGGATCTGGGGGTCCCCTTGTTAAAGGGGGCTTCCAGATTCCGATAAACCCCCCGCCCGCAGACCCCCACAACCACTGGGCAACGGTTGTGAGGATAAGGCCCTTGTCCCCATCAACATGGGGACAAGGTGTTTTGGGGGGCTACCAATGTTGAGGGCATGTGGCCTGGTACTCTTCAGGAGGGGGGGGGCGCTCTCTTGTTCCCCCCTCTTTTCCAGCGGCCTGCCAGGTTGCGTGCTCGGATAAGGGTCTGGTATGGATTTTTGGGGGTACCCCACGCCATTTTTTTTTTAAATTTTGGCCGGGGTTCCCGTTAATATCCATACCAGACCTGAAGGGCCTGGTATGGAATTTAGGGGGACCCCCCACGTCATTTTTTTTAAAATTTTGGTTCGGGATTCCTCTGTGGGGAATTCCCATGCCGTTTTTATCAATGAACTTTTATGTGTATTGTCGGACCGGCAATTCATTGATAGCCACGAGTAGTTTTAAATTACTTTTTTCTTTTGAAATGTCATTTTGCTGCCAGACTGTTCTAAACACGGGAAACATGCGCCCCTTTACAGGCATACTATAGACACCCCCCAGGTATGAAATTTAAAGGGACATTACACTTTCATTGTTTGACTCTAAGCATTATTAAAATCACTGCTACCGAAAAAACGGCTGTTTTTGAAACTTTTTTTGCATTGATCCATGTCCCCTGGGGCAGGACCCAGGTCCGGTCCCCAAACACTTTTTATTACAATACCATGCATATAAGCCTTTAAAATGAGCACTTTTGATTTCTCCCATAGACTCTTAAAGGGTGTTCCACGGCTTTCGAATTTGCCGCGAACACCCCAAATTGTTCGCTATTAGGCGAACCGGCGAGCAGCCGATGTTCGAGACGAACACGAGTTTGACACGAACTCGAAGCTCATCCCTTCTGGTGAGAGGGGCAGTGAACTGTTTATAGAGCATGGAGATGCCCCCCCCCCCCCCAGAGAGCAGAATCCTGCATGCATCTATTCTCGAAGATAGTACGCGCTGTCAGGTCGGACCCGTTTTTCTGTAAAGATTGGAGGAAATGCTGAATTTGTTGCAGTTGGTAGCTCTCCGCGCACTCCAAGCTACCTGTGTAGTATGAGGAAGGACATATTCCTCTGATCTAGGTAGTTGCCTATCCGGAATAGTCCCTTATTGGTCCACCAGCTAAACTTAACATTTTTTTTATCCACATCATTGTCTGCACTGTGAACATCTCCTGTTGGTGGAGATGACACTTGCAGAGACCTGTTCCCTTTCTCATAGGCTTAAGAGGCATGAGATCTCAGAAGGGCTCAGAAGGGCCCTGCGTCCAAGGTAGTGATGAGCGGGGAAAATGCCTGGTGCCCAGGGTAGCAAATTAGTTTGGCTCATAGATGAAACCATGATTTTGATCTATTACACTGCAGGATTACTTAGTAAAGAGGTGTTTGGAAATAAGACTAGGTAAGGTAGTTGATGCAAAATGTACTTTTTAAATTTCATTTATGGCTAGGGCTTTAAGTGCATATGCAAACATTTTTTTTTACAATGTAGATTCTCAAATCCTGTACTAAATCAGCCCAGCTGACGTGTACAACCAGAGCAGTGAAGTCAAAATTCATGATTGAGTCAGTTCTTAGAAACTGCTAAAGTGAATTAATTAGTACAACAAAAAGGCAACTAGTATTTCTGCAAGGGGTAAATGCACACTGATTTTGGACTGTATTTACATTGCACTATTCTTTTGAACGAAAAATGTAACCTGGAGAGAAAATAACCTAGTAACATTCAATTTTGTCTGCATTGACACAAAATTAATGTAAAGTCATTTTTGTAGAGTGAATACAGGCAGCTCTGCAATTTTTATTAGAAATAAATAAACACACTACCTGTTCCTCCTGGGAACTGAAATAATTTTTTACGCAAATGCTCCCATGTGCCTGAGACCTAAAGCCAAATTTTTCCACAAAGCCTGTAACTAGAGAAATGTATGAGAGCTTGTTTTAAAGGAGAAGTCCAGCCTAAGCTTTTTAGACTGGGCTTCTCCTAAGGGTCAAAGGAGTGCAATTCGTTTTGCACTTCTGTGACCCGTTTTCAGCGGAGAGCGATCTGAAATCTGCTCTCCGCTGATGTCACCAAGTTCAGTCCAGGCAGTGCGTAATCCCAATTTAGGAAGTCTGGATCTGCCAGGTGCATGGACTGATGGCAGTCCCAGCGAGCCGCTGAGAGGTTGAGATGGCCGCTCCCTTCCCCTCCACAGCTCAGCGCTCCAATGAGCGTGGAGGAGCAGAGCAGGAGAGATGAGAGAACCAAGCCATCGGCGGTGTTCGGTGGCTCGGTTCTCAGTGAAGAGGTGGATGCTGCATGCACCTAGGTAAGTATGAACAGGGAATTAACAAACAAACATAATTTTCTTTTAAACTCCCTTTTCTAAATATGTAATATTTGTTCTAATTATGTAAATGTAGCACCCCCTAGCATTGCTAGAGTGCTAAAGGTGAGATTTTTGTTTAGTGTAGGTAAATTTATGCAGGTTTGGCTGGGAGCCAAGCCTGTCTGTGTTTTTCCTGGGTTGGGCACAGATACAGGGAGAGCTGGATGACTCACAGGCAGCATCACTATGACCTCCCCCTTATTTCTAGAATGTACTGGAACATTCTAGAAAGATGGAAGGGAAGATAAGGTGGAGCTGCCTGGAGTATTCAGAGGGTGCTGACCAATCCCCAACTTGGATTGGCAGGGGGCAGGCCTCCTCAAATACTCTGGGTCAGCCCAGCTGCGGAAGAGAGTTTGGGTGGAAGCTGGAGATGGAGTGTTAGGCTGTTGTGGCCTTGGAGGGAGTTCTCCAGTCTGGGGAGGGGGGGTGACCTTGGGCATGGGCTCGGGTGAGAATGGGACCATCTCAAAACCCATGGGGGTGTCCTGTCCAGTAGGCACTGGGAGCAAGGAGAGGACAGTGAGAGAACACTGCTAGGCAAGTCTGCAGGAGGAACAGGAACAGCCAAGAGGGCTGGTAAGTGACACACAGTCAAGAGGACTGGGGAGGCTAGGATGCAGCAGTCTGGGATGGGTGCAGAGCCAGTCAAGTAGGACTGTGGTGGCTTGGGCAGTCAAAAGGGACAGCTTCAGCCAGGAGGGCTGGCAGTGCCTTAAGAGTTGGTACTGAGAGCAGTAGCCACATATAGGACAGCTAGCACCAAAGGCTTCTATTTTGCTACACCATAGGGGCCAGCGGTCCCTGCCTGCAAAGGGCATTTGCTTTGGGTCTGACAGAGTCAGTGTCAGATCCCCACATCAGTGCTAGCTGGTCCTACTGGGAGTGATAGTCTGCAAGCAAGTGTATGTGCTGGAGGTTGAGGAGAAGAGATTGTATATACTGGAGTGTATATAGTTAAGTCCATACCAATTTTCTTCAATCAAGTGGGCATCCCGTTTGCACCCTATCCCCATCCAAGTTCTATTCCCCTAATAAAACAAAGTTTCAAGGACTGCTTCTCGACTCTGTGTGACTGGAAATTTGTGTGCCTGGATGTGCAGGATGGGAGATGAACCACATTCACCAGCGGCCCCTACGGAGGTAGCGCTACATAAATATATATATGACTGCTCTACAGAAATCACAATGTATTCATTGATCAATGGATATATCCTGACATACACAGGCTGATTCCCAGTATCAATTTACACATAAAACTTTGGAATGAAGAATGTATGACTACATAGACAATCTCATTGGAAGCAATACAGACACTAGTGTAGAACAGTTGCAGCAGACGTGAATGATGTAATGAAAGAAAATATTGCTATCCACTTGTTTCCTCTCAGAGGACTGATGAGAGCTAAGGAATAATGAGGCACAGGGCTGCTCTATCACTCCGAAAATTACAGAAGCAGACTCTATTATCCACTTGCGCATTGCATTTGGACTATGAATGGGACAGCTACTGATATCCCATTCATGATCCAAATCAATCAAAACAGCTTCAGGATTAAAAAAAAAACACAAATGTACTATCTAGAGTAAACTTTTTCAACCATTTTAACATGCAGGAACCCTCGAGGTAACTTTCTGGTCTCAGGGAACCCCTGCTAATAATTACTGTATCTACAACTTACTGTACATTAGTGTGATGGTCACTGGTAAGAATGTTCCTTACTTTTATTGTCATTGGGAAGAATTCCCCTCTTACAGTGGCACTAGCATGACATGGGTTAATTACACAGATGGATATATATTGACAGTCTGGTTCGATTCTTCCTGTGTTGTATACCTGCAGGTGCAAAGTGAAGCACTGGAGTAGTGAGGGTTTAGTAATTGTATGGAGGAGGGTATATAGTTCTGCCTTACAGCTACCCCCTATGATAAAGTCAGAAAGAGAGATGCGTCAGGGCATGGCTACGTGGCAACTGGATGTGACGTTCGAGCCAGGAACCGGAAGTGACGCGCTGGATGAGGCCGTAGGCTCCGGATGTGGTGAGAGGAGCATTAGTCACCATTGCCTGATGCTACTTCTAGGATGAGATGAACTCATATTGTTTTAACTTTGTGATTGGTATTTTAAATAATAAAAGAGTGCGTTGATTATTCTACTACACCATCGGAGGCTGTTTCTTTCTTTTTCTTTTTTTTATATTTAATTCCTTATTAAAGTTTAAAAAAAAAAAAAATGTACACACAAAATAACAATACAGACATTACCTCCAGGACCCCACCTCCCCCACCAGTACTCCCCCATCCTAGAAATATGCAGTATAGATGGTATGAAGGCTACTTTATGGGTGTTTCCTGGCTAGGGGGGGGGAACCCAAGGAGGGGCCTGACTAAAGTTTTGATTATAAGTCCTATTCCATTCACTTCACCGTCACAGCACCATCCATTCCTCACAATCACACATCTTACATCCTTTCACGGACTAATTTCTTTTGGGTCATGGACCATCGTTTGTGTGTTTACTACGCTGATAAAATTTATAAGGAAAATCCTTTTGCATCCCACCAGGGTTTCCAGATCAAGTCATATTTTTTTATTGCTCCTTGCTTTATATATACCAATCTCTCCTTGAGAATTACCCCATTCATACTATTTAGCCAATCCCCACTGGACGGTGGTGACGCCGACTGCCACCTCCAGGCAATCAGAATCCTGGCTTGAAATAGACATCTCAAAACTGCCTGCTGAGTATTTCCTGGGTATCCAACTCCCTCCAGTAAACCCAGTAAGCAGTGTTTTGCCTCCAGCTCGGTGGAGGTTCCAAATGTCCGATGATTCCCGTTAGATCCGTCCAGTAACGGAACAACTTCGGGCATCTCCAAAACATGTGGAGTACATCCGCCTCTAACTCCCCGCACCTAGGACATCTTGAATCTGGCCGGCGGCCGAACTGGTAAAGTTTTTGAGGGGTATAATAGGTTCTATAGAACAAATGTGACAACCTCTGGGAGGGGGCCAGCGAGACCAAAGGGGCCAGTTCCAAAATTCTGTTCCAAAATTCTGTTCCACTGCGATTCAGAGATATCTCCCACGTCTTTTTCCCATTTTCTTCTGTACAAAGAGGGTTCCATCCCTCCTATTCGCCCCTTGTTCATATATGGATACATTTTTTTAAATTAACCCTTTCACTGAGTCTACAGTAATTAATTTTTGAAGAACTGGGATTGTATTCCATTCTAGGGGGCACCCTCTGAACTGTTCGACCAGTGCATGCCTGACCTGTAAATATCTGAAAAAAAGAATTATTCGGTAGGTCGTATTGGTCTCTCAGATCCTGGAAGGATTTCAAAGTGCCATCTGCGTAAAGCTGGGTAATGTATTTTATACCACGTCTCTCCCATTCCTTTACTATCCCCATCTTTTGTAGTTCTCCCAGTTTGCTGTTCTCCCAAAGGGGGTGTACACAGTGAGGCCTCTATATTTCAAAATTGTTTTCACGGTGTCCCATACTCTCATCATTAGATACAGAGTAGGGAAGCCTGAGGTGAATAATCCTGCCTCCAAAGCTGCAACTATTGAGTTGTGTGGGGTATTTTGTAGGAGCAACATTCTGCGTGCTTCTTGGCCTACTAGATTGCACCCTGCTATATGCTGGAGTTGAGATGCCAAGAAATAGCTGAAGGGATGTGGAAGAGCTACTGCTCCTTCTGATTTCTGGAGCTGCAGGGTAGTTAAGCGTATTCTTGCTGGGCCACCCTTCCAAATCAGATCTCTGAACAAAATATCTATCTTTTGGAACCACTTCTGTGAAGCCAAATTGGGGAGTTATGCAGTACATATAGGAGCTGTGGCATCCAAATAATTTTGATTAGGTTACAGCGACCTGCCACAGATAGTGGCAGGAGTTTCCACACTTTTATTTTGCCCCTAAATTTGGTCAAAGTTGTGTGAGGTATAAAGTTGAGGAACTCTTGTAATATTTATACCCAGATATTTAAATTTATTGACCACTTGGATCTGGGCCACCTCCTCCGGAAGGGGACCTTCCAAGGGATATACGGGTAGCAAGCTAGATTTTGCCCAGTTTATCTTTAACCCAGAAATTTGACAAAATCTGTTAATAATATTCATAGCTTGCTTAGGGGAATCCTGCGTGTCTCAGAGAAATAACAAAAGGTCATCTGCATATAGTGCAAGCTTTTCCTCCACATCACCTCTTTTGAAAGCCATCACCTGGTCAGAGGCTCTGATGACGATAGCCAGAGGTTCAATCGCGATGGCGAAGAGGAGGGGTGACAGGGGACATCCCTGTCTCGTCCCCCTCCCTAATCTAAATTTATCAGAGTGTTCATTATTTACCCGTACTCTAGCCTCTGGTGCTCTATAGAGCATTTTGACAAAGTTGATGAAGCCTGGACCCAGTTGGACTGCCTCCATTACCCTCCAAAGGTACTGCCATTCCAAACTGTCAAAGGCCTTGGCGGCGTCCAAAGACAGAATGGCCCTCTCTCCACGCCCGTCCTTTGGGACCTGAAGATTCAAATATAGGCGCCTTATATTTGTGGTAGTTGTTCTGCCGGGTATAAAGCCTGTTTGGTCGGGGTGGATGAATTTCGCAATGACTTTATTAAGCCTGGCTCTTGAGAAGAGGAGATTAAGTCCATACTGTAAGTGGTCCATATAGTGAACTTGGTGTTATTCAGTTATTCACTATAAGGTCATCACAGAGGACAGGGGGGCACTCTTTATGTCTAGAGGAAAAATGATTGGACAAGGGGAGGAGGTGGAGGACAACTAGCCTACCTCCTCCTCCTTCCTCATACTGGATGGATCTAGAGCCGGCGGGGAAGGTGAGTTCCTAACAGCTATTGATTCCTATTGATTCCTAACAGCTTTGTTGGCATTGTGATCATTACGCCCCCCTGTGCCTGTACATGTAGCCCGCTGGCAGTAAATATACTGTGGGCGGTCGGCAATTGGTTAAAGAGGAACAGTATTGTTTGATTGAGACACAGTGCAGGTGCCTATACCCAGGTTAGGAGGAGCTAATCTTGAGCAATCCAACGCTGGATCTGGGCCTCAACATGCTTGCCAACAGGGAAAGGGTTTAACCACTTTCCAACCACCTACCACAGATGTAATGCAGGTCGGTTCTATTGCGCTACCTGTACCTCCTTTTGTGCAATGGACACTGGGGGAACGTGCTGATTGGACAGAGGGGGAGCCAATCAGTGGGACCAGATGTCCACCAGCCACCCGCGATCGTTCCCCAGAGTGGCAGATCAGCGATCACTGTTCTGACAGGGAAGAAGATGGAGATCTTGTGTTCCATTCAGTCAGACCATCCCCCACACAGTTAGCAAACACCCCCTAGGGACACACTTAACACTTTGATCGCCCCTGATGTTAACCCCTTCCCTGCCAGTGTCATTAGAGCAGTAACAGTGCATATTTTTTAGCACTGATCATTGTAATAATGTCACTGGTTCCCAAAAAAGTGTCAAAATTGTCAGTTAGGTGTCCGATTTGTCCGCCGCAACGTCGCAGCCCCACTAAAAATCGCTGATCGCTGCCATTACTAGTAAAATAAATAAATAAATAAAAATGCCATAATAATATCCCATACTTTGACACGATAACATTTTGTGCAAACCAATCAATATACGCTTATTGGGATTTTTTTTACCAAAAATATGTAGCAGAATACATATTGGGCTAAATTGATGAAGAAATTAGATTTTTTTTTTATTGGATGTGTTTTATAGCAGAAATTAAAAAATATTGTTTTTTTTTTTTTTTTTTCAAAATTGTCGCTCTTTTTTTGTTTATAGCGCAAAAAATAAAAACCGCAGAGGTGATCAAATACCACCAAAAGAAAGCTCTATTTGTAGGTAAAAAAAGGACATACTGTACATTTTATTTGGGTACAGGGTCACACGACCGCGCAATTGTCAGTTAAAATAACACAGTGCCATATCGCAAAAAATGCCTGGCCATTAAGGGGGTAAAACCTTCCTGAGCTGAAGTGGTTAATACAGGTTGACAGACTGTTATGTAATATTATCCCCTAGGCAGGACCATCTCCAGTATTGGGCTTAGGGGTCATCCTCTGAAACATTGGCTTATTGTCACCCGTATACCCTATTTGCTGCAGTTTTCTATACCGGTATTTGTATTGAGGGGTTGTTGCCATTTCCATTTCTCCAGTTGCTGCATATGTATGTCGTCAGAAAAAGCATCCCTTCTTCAGGTGTGTCAGAGTGTGGTATGGCTTGCAGAGTTGTGGGCTCTGGAAACAAGGAACCCTAGAAAATAGCAGCTACTTCAGGGGGCAGACAGTGGCTGATCAAGCATAAGGCCCCTTTTACACGGGCGGACCGTTTAGGTCCGCCTGTCAGTTTTTTAGGCAGACCTGAACGGACGCTCCATGCAGGTCTATGGAGTGACGGATGTCAGCGGTGACATGTCCGCTGACATCCGATCTACTCCGATCTGCTAAATTCAGACGGATGGAAACCCTATTTTCCATTCGTCTGGCGGATCGGATTGGTTGAAAACAGACAGGCGGTCCATTTCCATCCGATCCCCCATAGAGGAGAGCGAAGCTCTGACGGGTCCGTCCCTGCACAGTGTGCAAAGACAGACCTGTCATCCGTCTGTTCAACGGGGATCAAGAGAGCGATCCCTGCTGAGCACGCCCGTGTGAAAGGGGCCTTATTTGGTTGGTCTGGACTAAGCATGTTGGTCTGTTAATGGTTAACAGTGTTTTTTTTCATAATTAAAGCCACACACGGAATGATTGTTGGCCAACTGAGCGTCTGATTTTTCTCAAAAGGGAGTGTGCTAGGATCTTTGTCTTGCATACTAACGGTACACACTTGTCGTACCACAGGCACAAACGTAATGACGTACTTTCAGCTCTTGAGCGCCACCCTTTGGGCCCCTTCTGCTAATTTTGTGTTTGGTGAGCATTGATTCCGAGCATGCGTGTTTGTGCTTTCGACTTTTGTCAATTAAACAAATGTTGTTGTCTGTTGTCAGATTTTCTGATGGTTAGTACACAAGTCCGTCACACAAAAGTTGAAAGTACAAACACGCATGCTCGGAATCAATGCTCACCAAACACAAAATTAGCAGAAGGGGCCCAAAGGGTGGTGCTCAAGAGCTGAAATTCCTCGTAGTATGTCACTACTTTCGTGTTTGTTGGCAGACAATTGTGTACTGTTAGTATGCAAGACAAGATCCAGGCACACGCCCTTTTGAGAAAAATCAGACGCTCAGTTTGCCAACAATCTGATCGTGAGTACTAGGCTTAAGATTCAAGTTTATTTCATAATTAAAATGTATTTAAAACCAGTAAAGTTTCCTTAACATTTTCCCACAACCTTTGTTGTGTGTTTATTATTTTGGTATGTTGGTATTGTATGATGGGTGTTAATAGGGCGTGTACAACCCCATGACTACCCAAGAAAAACAGCTAAAAGCTACTGCAATCCTACTACACGCCTGTAAACAAAATTTTATAGCTCTGTCCCAACATCTTGAAAGCTATCTGAAGTTAATTAATTCCATTACACCAAAGGCTGCTGAGTTTTTACAATAACGTTTTGCTAAAGGCAACAAAGCTTCATAAGACCCAATAAACAATAAGATTTCAAGATATGGAAGCCATATTGGTAGAACAGGAAACCTGGTTGCCATGTGTGGTTTCCAACATACATAATTGCCAAATCCTTCCACTTCAGCCCCGGAAGATTTGGCTGCTCAATGACCAGGCCATTTTTTACGATCGCTTTAATTTACAATTGCGCAGTCATGCGACGCTGTAACCAAACAAAATTTACATCCTTTTTTTTCCCACAAATAGAGATTTCTTTTGGTGGTATTCGATCACCTCTGCGGTTTTTATTTTTTGTGCTATAAACAAAAGAAGAGCGACAATTTTGAATAAAACACAATATCTTACTTTTTGCTATAATAAATATCCCACATTTAAAAAAAAAAAAAAAAATTTCCTCAGTTTAGGCCAAAATGTATTCTTCTACATATTTTTGGTAAAAAAAAAAAATCGCAATAAGTGTATATTGATTGGTTTGCTCAAAAGTTATAGCATTAACAAAATATGGAATAGATTTATGGCGTTTTTATTATTATTTTTTTTTTACTAGTAATGGCAGTGATCTGCAATTTTTATCGGGACTGTGATATTGCGGCAGACAAATTGGACACTTTTGACACATTTTTGAGACCATTGACAATTATACAGTGATCAGTGCTATAAAAATGCGCTGATTACTGTATAAATGTCAGGGCAAGGAAGGGGATAACACTAGGGGGCGATCAAGGGGTTAACTGTGTTCCCTATGTGTGTTTTAACTGTAGGGGGGATGGGACTGACTAGGGGAAGAGAGAGATCAGTGTTCATACTTAGTATGATCACACGATCTGTCTGCTCTCCCCACACCCACGATTGCTCTATCATGAGCGAACGCGAGTGCCCGGCGGTCATCGCTCCCGCCGAGCACTCGCATCAGTACTTAGTATGATCACACGATCTGTCTCCTCTCCCCACAGCCATGATCGCTCTGTCATGAGTGATCGCAGGTGCCCAGCGGTCATCGCTCCCGCCGGGCACTCGCATCGGCTCCGGGCACACGCTGCGGGGCACGCACTCACCCCTAGTGGCCAAAATGCGAAGCGACATAAGGTAACGTCGATTTGCCCAGTCGAGCCAACCTGCCGCAGTAAAACTGCGGCAGCTGGTCCGGAAGTGGTTAACCAGGTATTGAAACTCACTTGTTTCAATACCTGGTTAACCTAGTTAGAAGCTACACTGACTCCTGTAAAGATTAATGGGTTACTAAACCCAGGACCCTGCATTCACAATATCTGGTCTCCCACAGTACACAGAACATGGAAATGCAATAATTTAGTAAATATACTGTAAACTGCTAAATACCTTTTCTCATTAGCATTATATAGCAGTCTTGTGACTTCTATCAGTGGTTAAACATGTAGGAGGAATTTTTATACTTGCACTGTCTGTCCTATCAGGATGCAGGACCCCTGACCCTCTGTCTGGACAGTGTTGATTGGCCCTGTGCTGATCACATGCACTCTCCCCCCCAAAAAAAAAAACTGTCTAGCAATACACACCAAACTGAGCATGTGCAGCCTGACTCCAAAGGCTCTGACTTATCCGGACATGCTTTGGAGTCAGTGAAAGAAGGGTAGGATCTGTGCATACAGGATCAAACAGCCTTTTTACACACTGCAGATGATTAACCCCTTAGGTTCCACAGTGAGTATAACAAGCATGTATTATTGAATATATATATAAATATTTACTGCCGTCAAGTGGGCATCCCATAAACTTCCTATCCCCATTCAAGTTGTTAACCCCTAATAAACAACAAAAACAAAGCTACAGACTGTTTTCTGACTTTGAGTGCCTGTGAAGATTCCGTGTGCCTGGATGTGCAGAAATGGGGATCCCTGTTCATTTGCAGCTCAAATGTGGGGTGTGCTATACTTAACATATATTTTATAGGTTGAACACAGTTTGTTTTATAATCACTGCAGTGCACAGCATAGATTAGTTTCAGAGTAATTAAAGGGGTTGTAAACCCTTGTGTTTTTTCACCTTAATGCATCCTATGCATTAAGGTGAAAAAACTTCTGACACTGACGGGCCCCCCAGCCCCCGTTTTACTCACCTGACCCCCTCGATCCCTCGGCAGCGACGCGCTCTTCCTCTCTGCCTGGGGTTCTCGACTCTTCATTGGATAGATTGATAGCAGCGCAGCCATTGGCTCCCACTGCTGTCAATCAAATCCAATGACACGGGCGGTGAGGGGCGGGGCCAAGTCCGGAATTCTGTGTCAGTAGACACAAATGCTGGACTCGGGAGTGCACCCGCAAGGTAACCCCCTGGGAGAGCGCTTCTCCCAGGGGATTTACCGATGTGGGGAGGAGCCGCGAGAGCCGCCGGGGGACCTCAGAAGACGGTGATCTGGGCCACTCTGTGCAAAACTAATTGCACAGTGGAGGTAAGTGTGACATGCTTGTTATTTAAAAAAAAAAAAAAAGAGGGTTTACAAACCTTTTAAGGGCTCATGTTCATGGGCATTTTGGCATTTTTGGGTGTAAGGGAGGCATTGGTGCTGCATACAGTGCTTTTCTAACAGCTTGTCAAAATCAAGGACAGGTTAAACTACAAGTCAAGTGTACGAAGCTGTGTGCATTTAGCTTTTGTTTTAGGGCCTTATGAGTTCAGGGATGTATACCTGAATGCAAAATTCCTGTGTTCGGGGCATACATCCCTGAACACACACAACTCTAAACACAAGCACTGCTCAGAATTTCTACATATTTCAGCTTATCATGCTGGCAGTGGGCTGTACGCTGCACCTATGCCTCCCTTGCACCTAAAAATGCCAAAATGCAAAAATAGTTTTTATGCTGTATGGGGCAAAACTGCCCTTGTGCATGAGCCCTTAAAGGCACATTTTTTTGCAGAAGATGTGACAGAATAAGTACAGGGGCATCACAATTGACAGTTCATTACAAAATGGAAGAGATCGTAATTTCCTTATCACCAATATGTCAATATTTCTAGATGAATTTGTCAGAGCAATAATGCCATACAGTAAAAGAGTCACAAACAGGAACTACATGAATTTATCACATGTTTCCGTATTAACAACAAAGCGGGGTTTTCATGAATTTAGCACAAGTCTTCCAATTGCATACGTAATGCCAAAAATGTGTCTTTATTGAATTATCACCAGTATTACTACACAGGGATGTATAAAACTGGGAAATCCGGCACAATTGCAAAACCAAGCAGATGACATAGCAGGCAGAGGCTGCAGAGCAGATGTGATGCTCTAGTTTGAGATTCCATGTCTATCCCATCACTGGAATGCTAAGTGTAAATGTAAATAAACACAATTCTGCCGATACATCAAAGAGCTTCGAAACGCTACTGCTGTTTCTACTTACTACTGTCCATCACAGACTTTCCTGATACTAGCAAGGCATGGAGATATCGATAAAGCCCAAAGCCTCATACACACAATAAGAATAAAAGACAAAAGATTTTTTGTTTTTTTTGTTTTTTTGTTTTTTACATGCTAGTCTCATATTGAAAACCATTAGGTTACTAAAGTTACAAAAACTCTTGTAAGACAGAATACAACTTCTGAGGTGATGTACTGTATTGTATTGTATTTATAATGTGCTCTTTCATTTCCATTCATGCGTGGTCTTGGTCACATGATTTTTTTCGTATAAGTAACATACTAATTACACAAAAATCGTTTGTTCTGTTATCAAATGAGAAGCACTTCCATGCTTTTCCCTTCAGATATTTTTGCATGAACTGTTGTGATTGACTCTCGGAAGCTGTGTACTAACGATCTGATTATCAGGCGATCGTGTGTACTAGGTATAAAGGCTCTTGCACACAGCCATACATTAGGTTGTACAGCCATACAGGGTAAAATACGCCTGTTGTTGTGGTACCCGAGAGCTACTCTAGTGGCTCTGAGGAAGAGCTTAGTCCTCGAAACATGTTAGCCTATTGCATCTTAATTTATCCTGTTACACGTCGTGATGTACTGTGGCTTGGATGGTGCTGTTCTTTTTAATGAGCTTTGATACAATTGTTACTCTGTGAGTATAATACTTACGCTTTTTACAATAATAAAGTCATGTTTTTAGGATAATGCACTAGGTCCATGCGCCCTCTGTTTTCTTTTGTGGTTACACTGAGCATTATATTGTAATGGCAGGGAACTTTTCCCCCATCTACACCGAGTGTGTTGATAGGGGAATCAAATTACTTTTTTTCGCTCAGCCTGCTGGGTGCATGAAAAAAAATGCATCATTTATGGCCTGCCTTAAAATTGCTAGATTCCCCCATCAACACAGTCAGTGTTGATGTAGAAATGCCTCCCGCAGCACTATTGTGTTCTGCCAGCTAGGGGGGGGGGTGGAGCCTTCCCAGACAGCAGAGCACAATGATCACGGTTAGTCACTAACAGTAATCTCATGTAAAAAATCACACAGGCTGGTTATACCCAAGTCGATTGATGGATCGACTTGGGAACAATCAGCTTTCACATAGGTCGATCGAATCTCGGGCAGTCCCTGCTGAACCAGCTGAATTTCAATCCATGTATGGCTGGCTGTAGGCTCTGTTCAGAGTAAGGCTGGATTCACACCTATACATTTTTATTCTTTTTTGCATTTTACAGATTTGCACTACAGTCCATTTAACATGGTTTCCTATGGAACACATTCTGTAGTGTAAATCTGCAAAAATGCAAAAAGCACTAAAAATGCATAGGTGTGAATCCAGCCTAACCCACGTTCTGCAGGTGGGCCAGCCCATTCATTTCACTAGGTTGCCCTACCCGCAGAAACTTGGGTAAAGAAGTCCCGCATACTTTTTTAAAAATCATACCACATAGAATCTCATGGTGCTGTGGTACCATGTGGTTTTACAACACTGGCAGATGTATGTGCTATTAGAAATTAATAGTAACCTCATGCATCTGCTAAAGAGCAGTGCGTTTTGCCTGCGTTTTGAAGTGCGTTTTGAACACGCATGATTTTACAAGAATTCCTGACCCACACAAGAGTGAACCTAACCTTAGTAACGCATTTGTGTGATAAATATTTAAGCACTAGACTAGATTAGACTATATTACATACCATTGTATTCAGTACAATATTGTACATTTTAGCCCTCTGACAACAGCAATAAAATCCATGCATATCCAGGCATACATACATATACTGTATATGCACCAATATACTTAAACATATTACATGCCTATACAATGTAAGCAGTAATTTGAACAAATAATCCAAATGTATTCAAAGTGAAGTAAATATTATAAAAGTAAAAGCAAAAATACTAATAAGATAGTTGCATAAGAAAGATAAAATATGGAGGTATATTAAGATTCTTGGGAGTTTGTATAAGATGGAGTAATAGATAGAACAACTCTAGAAATGAAATTGTACTTCAATTGCACAGAAGTGTTGTCTTCCTCTTCCTGATACAATCCACAGCTGGAAAAACTGTGCATATATTTAAATTTGTGATCCTCCTACCTTGCTGTTTGCTGTCACCGCCGTGGTGAATAGAAGCCAGGGGAGCACAGACTGTCTATATCCCCACATAGTTGGTTACAGGGGTGCCACTATACAACCAACTAGTCATACAGTGTTAGCAGCCAGGACAGTAGGCAGTGGAGACACAGAGCAGATGGATGGTGGAGGGGCGATGGTTTGGACAGATTTCTGTGTCCTGCCTCCCTCAGCTCTGATAGTGAATTGAATGTGCTTCAGTGCCTCCCAGGCTCTTCATCTGGAAAGGAGGGGCATGGTAAACACTTCTCACAATCACAGCTATCACACACATAACTCTTCCACTTATAGAATGTAATGCTGAGCAAAGATCTACTAAAGATTGCTATACACTGATAGATTTTCGAACGAACATATGAAAAAAACTTGTTAATACATTTGATAATGCCAACAAAAACAAGACAAGTGTCTATCGAAAGTATTTCAAAGCTTGCATTGAATATAACATTTGATTTTGGTATAAATGGACTTTCCTTAACGAAAACCACATACTGTACTCTGTTATGCCGTGTACACACGGTCGGACTTTTCGACCGGACTTGTCTGACGGATGCCGACGGACCAAATCCAGCGGACAATCCGATCGTGTGTGGGCTTCACCGGACCTTCAGCTGACTTTTCCTGTCGCAAATCTGATGGACTTTAGATTTGGAACATGCTTCAAATCTTTACGTCGTAACTCCACCGGACCCAGAAATCCGCTCGTCTGTATGCTAGTCTGACAGACAAAAAACGACGCTAGGGCAGCCATTGGCTACTGGCTATCAACTTCCTTATTTTAGTCCGGTGCATGCCATCACGTACGAATCCGTCGGACTTTGGTGTGATCATGTGTAGGCAAGTCCGGTCTGACTTTTTTTTTGTAGCTGAAAAGTCCGACCGTGTGTACGCGGCATTAGACATGAGTTAATTCCAGAAATATTTTTCATCCTGCTCCTTCAAATTAGAAAATCAAAAAAAGGAACATTTTTGAACAAGATTCTACTAGTGTATGACCAGCTTTGCGTAATTCTAATGCCCCGTACACACGATCAGATTTTCCGACAACAAATGTTGGATGTGAGCTTGCTGGCTGAAAGTCCGACCGTGTGTATGCTCCATCTTACATTTGTTGGCTAGCAGGTTCTCAAATTTTCCACCAACAAAACTTTGTTGTCGGAATTTCCGATTGTGTGTACATAAGTCCGACGCACAAAAGTTCACGCATGCTCAGAATCAAGCAGAAGTAGCCGCATTGGCTATTGAACTTCCTTTTTCTCGGCTCGTCGTACGTCCTGTACGTCACCACGTTCCCACGTTCGTAATTGTTGGCCAACATTTGTGTGACTGTGTGTATGCAAGACAAGTTGGAGCCAACAACCTTTGAACAAAATTCCACGGTTTTGTTGTCGGAAAGTCCGATCGCGTGTACGGGGCATAACTGCAAAGGACAATATCGTACGTCGCTTCAAACTGAATGCAAAGTGTCAGCAGAGAAGTCATTTAAACAGGATTACCCAGAAAAACTATTTTCATACTACATTTGATTAAACAAAAGACTTGCAACTGACTGCTGAAAGGTAATCTCTATTTATTGTGGCCAGCCTTCTGCATAGCTTGCCATAGAACCCTTTTTTTTTTTTATTTATCAGCCAGCAGGGTGAAGGAAAAAAAAACAAACAAATGGATTCCTCCACCTACACAAGCAAGTTAATGAGAACTCCCCCCACCGGGACATTGGATTCTCCGCTGTCAGAATACACTGATCAGCAACTGCAGCCACTGATCAAGATAAAAATGTCAACATTCTGCCTCAACAAATATAGGGGTGTCAGCTCTCTGAATACAATACCTGGCATTGCAATTTCATGCATTTGTGCTAACATAGATGGCGAAATCGAGTGTCTCTAATTAGTGCTCATTATTTATTTATTTTTTTCGTGCGTTGATATGCGTTACATTAAAGGGGTTGTAAAGGTTCAGCTTTAAAAAAATAAACATGTCATACGTACCTCCGCTGTGCAGTTGGTTATGCACAGAGTGGCTCCGATCCTCCTCTTCTGTGGTCCCTCAGCGGCGTTCCTGGCTCCTTCTCTTCTTGAGTGTCCCGCTGGAGAAGTGGTCTCCGACGGGACACCCATACGGGTGTGCTCCCGTGTCCTGCTGCTGCATCCGTAGACACAGACAGCAGGACTCGGCTCCGCCCACGGTGCCTGCGTCATTGGATTTGATTGACAGCAGCGGGAGCCAATGGCTGTGCTGCTACCAATCTATCCAATCAGGACACGAGACACCGGCCAGAGCTGGTGTGCTCGTACCTGTCATGGGAATTACAAGGCTTAGGTAAGTATAAGGGGGGCTCGGGGATGCTGCTGCAGCACATGAGGTTTTTCATCTTAATGCATAGAATGCATTAAGGTGAAAAACGGCAAGGGTTTACAACCCCGTTAAGGTTTCCCATTCAATTTGAATGGACAGCTGAAGCCTGACTCTACCAAGAGGACCACCATGCCCTTGGACCCCTCCTGCCAGCAGTATGTGATGCTTTTTTACTTTATACTTTACCTTTGCGTATGTTCTTTGGTTGGTCACATGACATGTTGGGACTTCTCTTTGGCAGGGGCCTGTCTTGAATGACATGATGAATTACTGAGATAAAGATGTCACCACTGCTATCTACATCAATACACTGAATAGAGGGCACCATGGTGACACCTCCTTAGGGGATGGGGTCATTACTCCCTGCACTCAAACTACCCTCAGCCTCCCAAGTAGGCGTCATTCTGAGGACATCTTGTGGTGGAAAACAAGTACAGTAATACCTTGGATTACGAGCAAATTTGTTTCAGAAGCATGCTTGTAATCCAAAGTACTCATATATCAAAGTGATTTTTCCCATAAGAAATAATGGAAACTCAGATAATCCGTTCCACAACCACTGCTGGTGTATGCAGTACTGTATGTGGCCAGAGGTGGGGGGGAGCTGGAGATGCTCGGAGACTCTCAGAGACACTTGCGAACTGTTGACACTTTCGGATGCTCCGACGCACGTTACGCCGGCCCTAACCAGCTGGAAGTGTCTCCGAGAGTCTCCGAGTTCTCCAGCGCCCCTGGACCTTTGGCCACATACGGTAATACATACACCAGCGGCTTGAGCCTGGCTCGTCTTGCGAGACAGCGCTCGCAAATCAAGTCAGGATTTTTTTTTTAAATATAGCTCATCTTGAGAAACACTTGTGTGCTGATATCAATTTTAAATAGCATCCCAGTACACATGTACAGTAAAAATAAAAGCATTGCTATAGATTAAGACCCCTTTTACATTGGGACCGCCCGGGCGTTAGCAGTAAAGCACCATTCGTTTTAGTGCTCTTTACCGCTGTTTAAGCAGTGCTTTTTGGCCGCTAGTGGGGTGCTTTTAGCCCCCGCTAGTGACCGAAGAAGGGGTTACAAACGCCTTGTTGTGGCGCTTCCGAAGCGCTTTTCAGGCGCTTCTGAAGCGCTGCCTATTCATTGCAATGGGTAGGGGCATTTTGGGAGCATACAGCGCTCCCAAACCACCCCAAAGATGCTGTTTGCAGGATTTTTTTCTAACTTTCTGCAAGCGCACCACCCCAGTATGAAAGCACTCAGGCTTTCACATTTGGGCACCATGGATGCCGTGCTATTTCTAGCACTAAAATGCCTGAAAACTGCCTTAGTGTGAAAGGGGTCTAAGTGCTGGTTGTAGCACATCTGGTGAGGTGTAAATAATGCCTAGATTTTCTCTAAAAATGACTAGGACACAATCATTTTATAATAGCATAAACCATCTATTAGTCAAAACCTTACATTCCCATCAGCTACAAATAAGTGATTGTGAAATGAGCATCTTTTATGTTCAATGAATCGTTTTTAATTTGTACATAACATTTCTTTATGCACAGTCATGGCTAATTTGCTGACTATACACAGCGGTGTATGTCAGTTGCAAACACCTATTGGTTATTAAAACAATTGGATGGATCAATGCAACCTACTACCAACACCCTGTATACTTATATTCAGGGTTGAATTTTCACTGGAACCTGTTGGCACCAGAGAGAAACCCCTTCTGTTAACATAACTTTTTCAGCCCAGAACATTTTCTTGTTTTACTGGTCCATACTTAGGGTGAAGTTTAGCTTAAAAAAAAAAAAGCTTTAGTTACATCACTTATCTGTATTGGAGCAAGTCCTACATTGTGCAGGCAGTTGGATCATGGAGAAATCTTTTGTGCAAGGATGCCTGTCCTCTTCCTGGCTCTCAACTGCCGCCACTGCAATGGTTTACAATTGAATATCAGTACAGATGCTTCCATTGAAAAAAGTTATTTTATTGCTTACACTGTCTATAACATGATCTGTGAATGGGAGAAAGAATCCTGTGACTACTGATGATCATACTCTCCACCATTCATAGATGATGTTACAGGCAGTGAAAGAACTTTTCTCAGTGGAAAAGGAGAAAGAAATGTCCATCTGTACTGGCAATCTGACCATGTGTACTGCTGTTCGGCCTGAAGACCCAAAGCTGTTAACCATTGCAGTGCCAGTTCAGTGCCAGGAAAAGAACAGGCATTCCTGCACTGAAGATTTCTCCAGTATCTAGCTTTGTCTTACCTCCCAACATTTTGAGATGGAAATGAGGGACACCTACTAACAAATGTATGTAGGCATAGGACACGCCCCCTGTCACACCCCCTTAAAGGAGAATTAACCAAAAAAAAAGGTTAATTAAATCCACAAAAACTTTTTTTTACCACTACTATTCCTTTATATTGGCTTTTAAAATTTACAAATGCAGCAATTTAGAAATTGGATAAAAGGTTTAGCACTGGGAAACACTTTTTGAAAGATAAAGAGTGCATTTTATATACAACTATATAGATCAGACCAAAATGAGGGAAAAATGTATTGGATCATAGTGGTATAGATAAAACTTATTGTTGCCTGTAGCAGTTTTTTAGGTTGTTACAGTATCTTTACATGTCAGATCTAAAAATGAAGTTGATTGTTGCTCTGGAAAACACAAAGGTAAGTAAAGTGTGTATGCCAAAACATTATGTTTTTTTTTCTCTTAGTTTTGGATAGATTAAGGGCTGATAGGGTCACATCATTTTTTTTTTATGTTTTTGTCCCACTGTGGGGCTTTCCCTTTAGTAATAGGAAACAAGAGGAAATCTCCTCAAAGTGACAGGAATTTCAATTTTAGGCTGGCCACACATAGCTCAGTTTTATCATTCAGCCAGCGAGCTGAGCTAAAAAAACAGATTCCCCCACCTATGCAATCAAGGTGGATGGAGTACCCTCCCCGCTGTGTATTCTAATAGAAGATGAGTCAGATAAACTAAAGTTTTCCAACAAGTCCATTTGTGAGTTGTCGATCAGTAGACTGACTGACCTCAAATGGGACTGGCCATTCAAATTTCTAATCATTACTGGGGTCACATCAACATTCATTTTTGACCATAGTGAGAAAATTCGAAGGTGTAAGATGGAAAGTTTTTCTCGAACAAACAAATTTCTAACTGTGTACAGTAAGCCCCCAACATACGAACATCCAACTGGCGAATTTTTAAAGATGTAAACACGTGGTTGCATGTCCAATCCTGTAAATCTAGGTACACACACTCAACTCAGCGGCCGGAACGAAAAAAACTGGCAGACCGCCATACCAACAACAAGCAATGTTGGTGCAGTGATCATCCATGCTGTGCCTTTGTGTTCTGCCCTGCCAGAACATACTTATCAGCACTCGCAGCCTTTGTCTGAAAGCACCGATTTTTTCTGGACTTACGAACAAGCTGAACTTACGAACAAGCTCCTGGAAGGGAACTTGTTCATAAGTAGAGGACTTATTGTATGTGTTTTTTTTACAGGTGTGTGGCTAGCTTTATCCACTGCTAGCCATACATTGATTAAAATTCAGCTGGTCCACAAAAACTGGATGAAATTCAACCAGTGTGTCTGCCCTGAGCTTGCCTTCAGGCAAAGGGACATGTCGGGAAAGTTTCCACCGATCATTAGTTGTAGCTACTAATTAGTGTATTGTGAGAGTAGTGGGTACCATTCTCAATATACAATGACTTGACAGAGGGGAATTTCTCCATCGTTTGGATGGAGGAATTTTTTTTTTCATTTGGCTAATTGGCTGAACGAAAAAAAAACCTAGCCGTATATGGCCAGCTTTAGTTTTGACCTCATACACTCTACGTTTGCCATGCAGACTCCAATGAATTTTACAGAATGGGAAAATTTCACAGAAAAGTAAGCAAAGCAAAAACTTTTTTTTTGATCATTCCAAGTGGCCATATGGTAACCAGTAGAGAGATGCAATGCGGGACTGTACAATATCTCAGCTTCCCCATTATGTAGACATGTGCACATAATCTCAGCTATGACCAGGAACCAGTGCACATATGGTATGTCTGCTCTTCTGCTCACAGGCAGGTGTCTGACTAAAGGATTACTGATAGTTTGTCTCTTACATTCATCATGCTCCAGTGAAGATGTTTTGCTAGGAAAGCTGTGTGAGAACACAGTGCAGAGTCAGGATTCAGGAATAATAACATTTACTGTCTCCTTATCCATAGATCATTAAATTATGTTCTGTTGAAGACAGGGAGGAGGGGGATTTCTTCTTTTCCAAGTTTCCATAAATTATGCCAAAGTTCAGGCTTGAGTTCAGTTTGTAAAGATAAGTTAAGGGCTCATTCACACGCAGTGAGGCCCGTAGATTGTGAATGGGCCATGTTTTTCTGTGGCTTGAGCCGCCAGGCCCGTGCAAGTCTATGGGTATGTAGCAACTGTAATGGACACTGCCACTTGTCCTAATTTCACAGCCCTGTGGGTGAGTGGCTCAAAGCGCAGACTGCAGGGTTGATTTACTAAAGACAAATAGACTGTGCACTACAAGTGCACTTGCAAGTGCAGTCGCTATAGATCTGAGAGGAAGATCTGAAATGAGGGGAAGCTCTGCTGATTTCTATCATCCAATCATGTACAAGCAAAAATGCTGTTTTTTATTTTCCTTGCATGTCCCCCTCAGATCTACAGTTGTAGTGCACAGTGGATTTGCCTTTAGTAAATAGACCACACTGTGTTTTTGGGGTTGCTCACTCACATCTGCACTCCTGTCAAATTAGGATGAGTGGCAGTATCCATGAAGTTGCTGTGCCTAATTGTATTAAATACAAAACACAGGGAATTTAGCTGTAAATGCTCAAAGCGTACAGCCTTTTGATGTTGCTCAGATGTGCCGCTTGGGCGTGGCTATTGGGGCTATAGCCCGGAATCTGCCACAGGGTCTCTGCCTAACCAGCGGGCCTTGGCTGCGGCTGCAGTGGGTGGGCTGGCTGCATGAGAGAGGCGGAGGAGAGGAAAGAAGCGAGTGGGCGGACGAGCAGAGATTACATCATCTCTCAAGTGGCAAGTGACAATCCACATCTGATGCCAGTGGCAAGTGACAATCCACATCTGGTGGCAGGCGACATGGCAAGTGACACGCTGCATCTGGTGGCAGGAGATGTGGCGAGTAACACGCCCAGGGCTCCCACTGATTCTGCATTATGGTGAGTTGAACCACTTCATTATATATTAGAATGTAAAATGTAAAAAAAATGCGCTTCAATCACCCTGACACCATATTAACCATGGTGCCATGATGATTGAAGCACCAACACCAGCCATTGCCCACGGAAAAATTGCTTACCACCAGCGTGATTCCCCCCGCGGGCCGGCAAAAAGACTAGTGACCGCTGCTATGGGCTCTAGCCCCAGATCTTTTGCAGAAAAACACAGAACACCTGGAGCGCTGCGAGTCTAGGGGCCAAGTAGAGTGCTCTGGTGAAGAGTAATCAGATAATTGGATCAGACCCAGTGCAGCCAGCACAGCATAGAAAGAGATGCAACAGTCAAAGAAAAAACACAAAATGCAGCGCTCTGAAAGAATGATCAAATAAATTCCAACGTAGTACTGTATGCATAAACAGCGCTATTTATTTCATAAAGTTAAAAAATGGTTGAACAGTCAAAGTTTAAAATAAATGGTAGTGAACTTTACCAGTAACCTCAGAGTGGATAAGGCGGAAACAACCATCCGGGAGACTTGCCTGGAGATGGTTTGAACATCAATCACCATCCAAGGAAATGGAGGGGAGAAAATTCAGTTCCCAGAGGGGGAGCGTACTGGCAGCTGGCAAAACCTGCCAGCTCCAGGTGGATGCCACGGCTGGATGGTGGTCAGCAGGATGGATAGAAAGGCAACCTGTGTGATGTAAATGACCCCAGAGGGAACAACCAATCCAAGCAGGGTCAGACATTGCTCAGTCTTAAAGGAGTGGGCTATAAAAAGCTCCATATGAGTGGTACAATTCATAAACATCAGAATAGACATAAAAGGCCATAAATTAGCAACTATCTATTGTAAGACCAACTGTGGTGGAGCAGTAAAAGCGATTGTCATATATATGTAAGTTACGGCAACTTAACAGTGGACGCTTACACAACTGACTTCAGGACACCTTTCTCCTTCATCTCCGGCACAGCAGTGACATCACAGAAGGCGCATAGGCGTGCTGAGAATATTAACCCTGCTTGGCTGGGTTGTTCCCTCTAGGGCCATTTACATCACACAGGTTACCTTTCTATCCATCCTGCTGACCATCATTCAGCCGTGGCATTCACCTGGAGCTGGCAGGTTTTACCAGCAGCCAGTACGCTCCCCCTCTGGGAACTGAATTTTCTCCCCTCCATTTCCTTGGATGGTGATTGATGTTCAAACCATCTCAAGGCAAGCCTCCCAGATGATTGTTTCCCCCCTTATCCACTCTGAGGTCACTGGTAACATTCACTACCATTTATTTTAAACTTTGATTTTGTTCAATCATTTTTTAACTTTATGAAATAAATAACACTGTTTATGCATACAGTACTACATTGGAATGTATTTAATCATCTTTCAGAGCGCTGCATTTTGT
The DNA here is from genome assembly GCA_037952925.1 of Lithobates clamitans. NCBI lineage: Eukaryota > Metazoa > Chordata > Amphibia > Anura > Ranidae > Lithobates > Lithobates clamitans. Next base: position 3,321,543 of record JBBGZY010000034.1, read on the forward strand.
GTTTTTTCCAGATCTTTTGAAGACCTAGCAACGCCCCTGGTATTGCTTATACCATTTATTTAGCAGGTGAATTGGTATTTATTTTAAGCACATCTTTTCACTTGCTACTCAAAAGAACAAAACAAACAAAATTCTTAGGTATTTCACCAAAATATGTTAGCTTACAAGTATGCCAAAGGTCCTCATTTCTGGTAAGTTATGGATTTTCAGACTCTATTTTCAGCTTTACTAACTTGATCACAAGATGCCAACCTCCTGTCTTTTGCTTTACAAGAACATCCATGGCTCTCTGAAAATCTTTTCCACTAACATTATACTAAAAAACGTATTGGGACGCCTGCCTTTACACGCACATGAACTTTAATGGCATCCCATTCTTAGTCCATAGGGTTCAATATTGAGTTAGCCCACCCTTTGCAGCTATAACAGCTTCAGTTCTTCTGGGAAGGCTGTCCAAAAGGTTTAGGAGTGTGTCTATGGGAATGTTTGAACATTCTTCCAGAAGCGCATTTGTAAGATTTAGACACTGGTGTGGACAAGAAGGCATGGCTCGCAGTCTGCTCTTTAATTTTTCCCAAAGGTGTTCTGTCGGGTTGAGGTCAGGACTGTGCAGGCCAGTCAAGTTCCTCCACCCCAAACTCGCTCATCCATGTCTTTATGGACCTTGCTTTGTGCACTGGTGTGCAGTCATTTTGGAGCAGGAAGGGCCAGCCCCAAGCTGTTCCCAGAAAGTTGGGAGCATGAAATTGTATCTTAGATGGGCCCCAATGGGCTGGATTATGAAGGTTAATTGTCAAAAATATTTGAATGAGGAAACAGATCACTCTTTAGTAGTTTTAAGAATTGGTAGACTTTGTACCTTTCCAACTTGCACAACTCACAGCCTGGGAGTAAAATTGTTTTTGGTTCTTTAATCTCTGATTTTGTGGTATGAGACCAGATTTCCATTCAGCAACTTAATTGCTTGCTGAACCCATTTTTCTTCCAAAGTACTTAATATGGTACTGTTTTGAGATGGGGTCTGCTGCCTTAGGTTCTGGCTATAAAACTCTTTTAGGCATGACTGTGAAAAGTATTGCTCTTACTGAGCCTTGAATAATATCTACAGCAGCTTTATTTTTAGAAGTGTTTGAACTCTTCCAGTTCTGTAATATAGACACCTAAAATTTCCTGTCTGCACTGAAAGGGTCTCTACTATTGCTGTAGGGCTAAATCTGGTCTACCAAGACCTTATCTTGCCACATAAATCTTTTTAAGGTCTATATTCAATTTTCAGTCCAAGGGACCTGGGAGTCTAAAGAAGTCAATGTAGGCGTAGAGATCTGAGCTTAAAGATATCATAGGTCCATCAAGCAATGATCAAAATCTACTGGCAAAAAGGGTGAGACCCATGGTTTACAAATCTTTTTTTGAATTAAAAAGTGCATAAAATTATCAACATATACCTGTGTACATGTGTGTACAACCGTTCACTTGTATGGCTAGCTGTATGCGCCACCTGTGGCTCATTTATCTATGTGTTTATTAGCTAATGCCTTAATATATGATAACATATATCTTCAAAGAACCAAAAAAATCTTCCCTATATATGTAGGCACATTTATCCATGCAGTACAGCAAGAAATGAATGTTTGCTGCCATCTACTGGTTTCCTTAACACTTTCTGATCTTTTGTACTTGTCAAACAAGAAATATGTAGGCTTCCCCTACCTATCTCTCCTTCCAGAAAATAGTAAGCATTTGGGCTATCATGCTGATGCAGTGTCGTAATGCTTTCTGATTCTCTGATTCTGATTCTCTGATCTGGAACAAGTAGAGCAATAAGGAATTCAGGCTTTTCTTCAACTTTAATTTGCTGGTTCCTTGTCAAAGATTCTTTAATATGAAGTCAGAAAAATAAAATTTTTAGAAGAAGGTCAGCAAAGGCAGCCCCTATACTTTATCATAATTGGTGTACTTTAAAGATCCTGTACTCAGGAAGTATGGAGGCTGCCATTACTGAATGGAAATTCATTTGAGGATTTCTTACCACTTACTACTTTGATCCATCTGCTCGAACTCTTGAAAAGCAAAAATAAAGGATAAAAAAACAAAAAACAAACCAAGGTTCTTAATGCTAAAATACGTATGGGCACCAAAACCACATCTGCATCATATTAAGAGTAGGCAGTGGGAGGATCTGCCAACCACTTGCACCATATTTTACCATATTTGGTTGGGCATCCATGATTAGTATAAGTATCCTTATAAAGTGGGAAATTATTGTTTATTAGTTGTTTCCAAAAGTAAATAGAGGCCTCTTCCTGGCATAGAAAAGAAGTAGGTTGACCAAAGCCTTGCCTGCCCTGAGAGGGATGAGGTTATCCACCAGGCCCAACAATCAGACATCTAAAGGGGGGGGGGTTGTGATAGGGTTGGAAAATTGCTAGGTAGCAAGAGGGAACGTATGAACTGCCCAAAAGGGTGGCAAAAAAAAGAAGAAAAAAAACACACTGGAAGTAAGATGGATGGTGATGGTAGCTGGTGAGTGGGTGAGATGATGACATGGTGGTGGAGGTGGATGACAGTTGTGTATTAGGTAAACAGCAAGGAATTGGAGAATGAGCGGTGGCAATCAGTGAAGTGTTGTAGAGAAGGACAGGGAGCTGGAGGTAGGTAGGTAAAGCAGAAGATGACAGTTGGTGGGAGAAACAATGAATGGATGAAAGGCTGGATGGTTTTGTATAACAGAGGTGGTTGAGAGGGAGCCAAGGAGCTGGAGATACATGTGGGTGAGAGGAGGATGACAAGGAGTAGGGGTGTTTTATGAAATCAGTTGGCCTGTGTGCAAGATCATAAGTTGGACCCCATTGCTTGAAAAAAAAAAGTGGTGTGTTTAGTGTGCCACAGTGAAGAGTGGACATGGGTGTTGCTGGGGTTGCAAAAGACCTAGGGCACTGTTGGGCATAGCAAGTAGAAAAGTAATGTAGAGTGCTACGCGTGTTGTGGTAAACAGTTAGTGTGGCGAAATTGTGTTAATGATAGGAACTTAAGGGGTGTGGTTAAAGCGGAGCCCCACACAAAAGGGGAAAGCTCCCCCTGCTCCCCCCCCCCTCTACTACCACATTTGTCACCTTTTGGGGGGGAGGTGGGGAGCGGGTACTTGGTTTTGACAGGTACCCGCTCCCACTTCTGGCTCAGGTCACCACAGCATTCTGTGGACTGCACAGAGAGGAACTGATGATGTTCCTCTCTCTCTGTGACACCAGAAGCAATGAGGATTTTGTTACTTCTGGTTTTGGTACTGTGTTTACTGGCAGGTTACCAGCCAGGGAAACCAGCCGATCAGGCTGATTGCTGCCTGATCAGTTGCTTTGGAGGCCAGAGGAGAGATCTAAATCCTTTGGGGTCTAATATATCTGAGACCTCTCTATAAAGAGTACCTGTCACCGTGTATGCTGTCACAAGGGAAATTGTTCATCCCTTGTGATAGCAATAAAGTTGATTAAAAAAGTGTAAAAAAAAGTTTTAAACAAGTAAAAAAAGTTTTAAAGTGCCCCCCCCCCCCCAATCCACCATTCTCACAAATGCGAACGCATACATAACTCTCACACGCATGTGTAAATGATGATTGCATCACATATGTGAGGTGTCGATTCAAATTTCAGATTGAGAGCAATAATTCTAGCACCAGACCTCCTGTGTATCTCTAAACTTTTAACCTAACATTTATTAAAGTGTGTTTTTTTTTTCCCAAAAATTGGCCTGGTAAGAAAACTGTAAAATTTCTTCTAAGGCCTCAATCACATGGGGCGCACTAAAGTGTACACCTGTGTGAAGGACATGTTTACATGCACAGGGTATGCATCCCCATGCAGGCAGTCCCATTTGTGGCAATTGGAACGCAGCGATTGCATGGACACAGCCGCTGCTCCCAACGTGATATCTGTGTGGGTGCAAGCACACAGCCCTAAAACGCAGTCAGTGGGAGTTCAGGGACATGCACCCACATGGATTTCAGTTTGGGAGCAGCGGCTGTGTCCGTGCAATCGCTGCGTTCCAATTGACATGAATGGCACTGCCAGTACAGGGAATGCGCAGAACACCCATGTATCTTCATGGTGGTAAATACGGCCTCGCACAAGTGTAGTATGCTCCTGTGTGAATGAGGCCTTACAATGTTTTTTATTTTTTTTTTATTTTGTTTCAACGTCAAGTTTTTACTTATTTCATTTTTTTTTACAAAGTTTTTTTTTGGGGGGGGGGGGGGGAGGGGGCATGGTGTGACATTAGAGGTCAAAACAGACCCCTGATGTCTCTTTTTTTTTTCAAGACAACAGAAAAAGTTTATTTTTCTTGATCACTTTTGCAAACCCAAATAAACATTGGAATGATGGAACAGCTTTTAATATATTTAGAATTTATTGCACATTAAATATGCAAGGAACGGATCCCAAAGTGGTGTTCTCAAATAAGCAAAAAATAAAACACTGAAGCTAGGCGACTGTCCACTGTGCTTCTTGCCAGCATTAAATTCACAACTAAAAATGGGATCATTGCACGATGTATAAACTACTGTATAAATATAATATTTTATTCTACACCAGCTTCATTTTACTTTTCAACTTTATCCAGTGTGCGGCATCCAGATTCTCTTGTTTCAAATCTAGCTTCATTTCACTGGTTTGAATTTTCAATATTCCAGCAGGAAGCCTCATGTTGAAAGTCATATTCTCTGCATGAACTTAGGCACTTTGATGCAACAACAAAAAGGCTGCTTTGCAATAGTTCAACCAGGAATGGTGTTTTCTACCTTCAACATTAACTATTCTGTAGTACATGGAATAATTTCCTGCTGAGATAGTACCATTTATTTATTGTTTTCCGCAGGTTAACACCTGATGTCTTTTTTTGAGATAGAGAAAGAGGCTGAGGAGGACAGAGTCCCCATTCCCTTTCTCTGCAGTCTCAGCTACACTGCATATGAATGAATAGGAGTTTCTACCCAGCGCATCCCTGAAGTCTGCACTCTGTACACAGCGCATCCCTGAACTCTGCACTCTGTACACGATGCATCCCTGAACCCCGCACTCTGTACATAGCACACCCCGAACCTAGCACTCTGCATGTAAAGGTAATCATGAACTCTGTACTCTGTACATAACGCACTCCTGAACTCTGAATGTAACTTAATCCTGAACTATTCACACTGAAGATTTTAGAAAATGTTTAAAAAAAACAAAAAAACACAGAAGAACATACTTGTGGATGGGTCTACAGGAGGGAGGGAGAACAAAACTCAGACTTTGACTTTAGAGCAGAACTTCACCCTAAGGCAGGCTCAAGTGGAAATCCAAAAGTTCTGTCGAGCGAAAAACTAAAATGTGCTATCAATTGTTTTGTTTTTCTAATAAAAATCCATGTGAACTTGACCCATAGGAACCCATGCTAAATGGACTGTAGTGTGTTTCTGCAAAACTGCATTTTTTAGTGCGTTTTCAGTTTTGCAGAAACACACTAGAGTCCATTTAGCATGGATTCCTATGGGTCAAGTTCACATCTCTGCATTTTATGGAAAGTGCCAGGCAGGGGCGATGCTAGATCTGCAAAAGATCTGGGGCTAGAGCCCATAGCAGTGGTCACCAACCTTTTTGCATGCCCGCAGGGGGGGTGGTTGGGGGGAGACCTAAGCAAATTTTCACGGGCGATGGCTGGTGTTGGCGCTTCAATCATCATGGCACCATGGCTAATATGGTGTCAGGGTGATTAAAGTGCATTATTTCTATTGTCTAATATATAATGAAGTGGTTCAACTCACCATACTGCAGAATCAGTGGGAGCCCTGGGCGTGTCACTTACCACATCTCCTGCCACCATTTGCAGATTGCCACATCTCCTTCCACCATTTGCAGATTGTCACTTGCCACATCTCCAACCACCATCTGCAGATTGCCACTTGCCACGTCTCCTGCCACCATTTGCAGATTGTCACTTGCCACATCTCTTGCCACCATTTGCAGATTGTCACTTGCCATGTCTCCTGGCTCAATTTGCAGATTGCCACATCTCCTGCCACCATTTGCAGATTGTCACTTGCCACGTCTCCTGCCACCATTTGCAGATTGTCACTTGCCACATCTCTTGCCACCATTTGCAGATTGTCATTTGCCACGTCACCTGCCACCATTTGCAGATTGTCACTTGCCATGTCCCCTGGCTCAATTTGCAGATTGCCACATCTCCTGCCACCATTTGCAGATTGTCACTTGCAACCTGATGTGGATTGTAACTTGCCATGCCAGCTAGTGCTACCAAATGTGCATTGACGCTGCATTGGTGGCAGGCTGACAGCACTAGTCCATTTAGCGAGAGCAGGAGAGCGGTGATGCAGGGCGGGCAGTGAGAGATGATGTCATCTCGCTGCTACCCGCTGCACCTCCGACATTGAAGCAAGAGGGTCTGGCTGCAAAGTGGAGCCCAACGATGACAGGAAGCACGTGACCTCCACTCCACCGTGCTGTGAGGGTGAAAGAGCGCTGATGTGTGACGGGCAGTGAGAGATGATGTAATCTCTCTGCTGCTCGCTGCACCTCGCTCACAAATTGAAGAGGCCCGGCTGTGAAGAGCGCTGATGTGGAGCAGGCAGAGAGAGATGTCATCTCTGCTCATCCGCCCGCTCGCTTCTCTCTTCTCCTCCAGCCTCTCTAATGCAGCCAGCCTGCCCGCCGCAGCAGCCGCAACCCGCTGGTTAGGCAGGGACCCTGCAGCAAGAGACTCGAGGCTATGGGCCCCAGATCTGGGGCTATAGCCCCAATAGCCACCCCCTAGCAACGCCCCTGGTGCCAGGGGCTTTTTCTGGGTTTTGGTTTCAAAGACTTCAATGGATCAAAAACATATATTGAAAAATGCAAAATGCACCTGGAATATGCAAACTGCAACCTGGAAAGGTGTGAACCAGGCCTCAGGAAAGAATCTAGGCCTTTTTTAAAGCAATCTACTGTGCTGGTCAGAACCACCTCAGGAGAGAGTCTATTCCACATTTTCACAGCTCTTAGGCTCGATTCACACTAATCCGTTTTTTGATCCATTTTGCAGAAATTCAGGGAATTTGTTAACATGGGTTCCTATGGAACATGTTCACATTAATGTATTTTTGTGCCTCTGCGTTTTTGGAAAGGGTCGGGAACTTTTTTTCCCACAAAATGCAGCATTTTGCATGTAATAGAATTCAATGGACCCGCATCCAAAACGCAAGTACCGCATTTTAACCACGATTTTGCTGCGTTTTGTTTATTTATTTTTTTACACTGTACATAGCTGGTTGCTAAGGAGGGGGCCGGGAAGCCGGCCGCTGCGTCCTTAACAACCGATGAGTCATCAACTGTCAGCTGGCTTCCCGCTCAATGTAGAAAAAAAAATGCCGACTAAAAAAAAAATCGTGAAAAAAAACTGTGTCGAGTCCCCCCCCCAGGTCCATACGAGGCCCTTGAGTCTAGTATGGATTCGGAGGGGACCCCCACACACCACAATTTTTTTTTAAAATGGCGTGGGGGTCCCCCCAAAATCCATACCAGACCCTTATCCGAACATGCAGTCTGGCAGGTCAGGAAAGGGAGGGGATGAGCAAGCGCCCCCCCCTCCTGAACCATACCAGGCCGCATAAGATTCTGACCCAGAGTCAAACAGTAACATGTATGGACCAAATCTTATAAAGAATCCTGTGTAGGTGTGATAATGAATACCAAGTGTGATTAAAAATCAAAAAAATTAATATAAATACACATACAGCTAATCAAATGATAACTAAAAACAATAATAAGTCCATGTAGGATAAATTGATAAAGGTGAACATCAATAATAGGGAAATAATAAGTCCATAAGTGCACAAAATAAATTAGTTGAACTTAAAAATCAAAACATGTTGATTAGGTGAAAATGCACCAGTGCACTGTGAAGTAAAAGTCCATAATTTGTGAACAAGCCATCCTCAAAATCTATGAGCAGGAAGCTGTGTTGAATCCACCACCAAATCAGCAGGAATAAACCCTTACCAGATCACCATGATCCCCCATAACAGAGAATCAAGGAATGCATGTAATGAATCACAACTTGGCTCCAAAAGACAGCAGGCATGATCACAGTTCTGGGAAACCACCTCACAGCCAATCATACCATCACATGGATAGGGTGGTACATAGAAGAAATAAACGCTACACATAGTGTAAAACCTAATGGTTGTTTATTAATTTAAAAAAGTAGCACACTTACATTGTTACAGTAAAAAAGGAGCCTGAAGTCTGATGCACCGTCCGGAGCACAAACAGACAACCTATCCTTCTAGGTAAACGAATGGAGCACGAGGTGATGTCAGCACTAACAATAGTACACATAGGCACACAAATCACCCCCAATCACCCCCCCAATCACTTCCCCTGCACCCCCTGTCACAGTGACACCAATAGCAGTTCTCATTTTTTTACTTATCACTAGGGATGAACCGAACACCCCCCCGGTTCGGTTCGCACCAGAACCTGCGAACGAAAGTTCGCGCAATCTTTAGAACCCCATTAAAGTCTATGGAACTCGAATGTTTGAAATCAAAAGTGCTAATTTTAAAGGCTAATATGCAAGTTATTGTCCTAAAAAGGGTGTGGGGACCCGGGTCCTGCCCCAGGGGACATGTATCAATGCAAAAAAAAGTTTCAAAAACGGCCGTTTTTTCGGGAGCAGTGATTTTAATGATGCTTAAAGTGAAAAAAAAGTGAAATATTCCTTTAAATATCGTACTTGGGGGGTGTCTATAGTATGCCTGTAAAGTGGCGCGCGTTTCCCGTACTTAGAACAGTCCCTGCACAAAATGAAATTTTTAAAGGAATAAAAGTCATTTAAAACTGCTTGCGGCTTTAATGTAATGTCGGGTCCCCGCAATATGGATGAAGATCAGTGAGACAAACGGCATGGGTACCCCCCAGTCCATTACCAGGCCCTTTGGGTCTTGTATGGATATTAAGGGGAACCCCGCACCCAGATTAAAAAAAGGAAAGGCGTGGGGCCCCCAGGCCCTATATACTCTGAACAGCAGTATACAGGCAGTGCAAACAAGACAGGGACTGTAGGTTTGTTGTTAAGTAGAATCTGTTTGTAATTTTGAACTGGTACATTTTTAAAGTGTAGCTCCAGCCAAAAAAATCTATTTTTAAGCTTTTTGGAAAACATAGGGAAGGGTTATCACCCCTGTAACATTTGTTTTGCTGTCCGTGCACCTCTTCACCTCACTTTCTGTCCCAATGACAAATGTTTTTTGAAAACTTGGGGTTTTTAGTGAAACAAGGATTGGTGAAGTGAAGAGGAGACACGTTTTTCCCATATTAACTCTTACAGGAGAGAATTTCCCTTTCTAGGGGTAGATTTCATAACACTTCCTGTTGTCTCCTTCCGTTTGCAAGTAGGAGTTGTTTGTAAGTTGGATGTTTGAAAGTAGGGGCCTGCCCTATATACTCTGCAGAAATTGGGGCCTTAGGTGTTGGTGTTACCACAAGACTGTAAGCCCGCACAGTTACTCTTGGTGGGTGCAGGAACAGGCCCTGCTGTGAAATATTAGATCAAGAATTGTAATTACATACCATTGTTGAACAGTGGTAGAAAAATTGGGCCTTTGGTGGTGGTAGTGTTGCCACAACACTGTAAGCACTCACAGTTACTCTTGGTGGGCGCAGGAATGGGCCCTGCTGTGAAATATTAGATCACGAATTGTAATTACATGTCCCTGTTGAACAGGGGCAGAAAATTGGGCCTTAGGCACTGGTGCCACAACACTGCAACCCCTCACAGATGCTATAGTTGGAGAGGAGGAATGAGCCCTGCTGCAAAGTATTGCATCAAAAATTGTAATTATATGCCCCTGTTGAACAGGGGCTGAAAATTTGGGCCTTGGGCACTGGTGCTGGTGCCACAACACTGCAACCCCTCACAGATACTCTAGTTGGAGTGCAGGAATGAGCCCTGCTGCAAAGTATTGCATCAAAAATTGTAATTATACGCCCCTGTTAAACAGGGGCAGAAAAATTGGGCCTTGGCCACTGATGGCAGTGCCCAGAACCAAAAATGTTCTTACAAGCTATCAGCATGAAAATTGAGGAGGAAGAGGATTGTGACTCAGCATAACAGGATAGTCACTCAGCATCAGCATAGGCAGTCTTGAAGGGATCTCACATTAAAAAAAAATCAATCAGTTACATCAGCATCAGGTGCTTGGTAGCTGGTGATCCAAGACTCATTCATTTTTATAAAGGTCAGCCGATCGACCGATTTGGTGGGCAGGTGCACCCTGTGATCGGTTACAAAGCCTCCAGCAGCACTGAATGTGCGTTCCGAAAGAAAGCTGGATACAGGACAGGCCAGTAGCTCAATTGCATAATGTGCATCCTCAAGACAATGTAACCCAGAGGATTTTCGGTGGGAAAGGTGTCCAAGTCTGATCTTGCCCCTAGGTAATCCTGCACCATGTGAATCAGACGCTGGCGATGGTTGCTGGAACCGATCAAACCTTGGGGCTGCGGAGTAAAAAATTGTCTGAACACATCGTCAGTCGGCCACCTTCTCTACCGGTCCTTCTGTGACTGACCGAAGCCTCGGCAACACGTTGTCCAGGAGGTCCAGGAAATTGTAACCTCCCAGGCTATGGAAACGCGTTGCACAAACCATTCTGCAAGGCCTCCCGAAGATGTTTCATCCTCTGCTCCCTCAGCGATGGTAAGATAAGGTCCGCAACCTTACCCTTGTAACGTGGATCAAGGAGGGTTGCCAGCCAGTAATCATCCCTCCCCTTGATACCACGAATACAAGGATCCTTCCGCAGGGTTTGCAGGATCAGGGAGGCCATGCAGCGTAGGTTTGCTGAGGCATTCGGTCCAGAGTCCTCTGGGTCACTAAGGATGACATGAACCGCAGCCACCTCCTCCCAGCCACGTACAAGTCCATGGGTTTCTTCGGACCGTAAATGATCCCTTGTAGACTGCTTCTGATGCTGAGTGCCAGGCTCCACCTCCATGCTGACACAATCCTCCTCCTCCTCCTCCTTTTCCTGTGTGATTGGCGGGCACGCAGGAAAAGTGTTTGGATAAAGGGGGCCTTGAGAGGTAAGGAAGTCCTCCTTTTACTCCCTCTGTTCTGCCTCAAGTGCCCTGTCCGTTATTTCACGCAGCGTGTGCTCCAACAGGTGAACAAGAGGGACAGTGTCACTGATGCATGCACTGTCACTGCTCACCATCCTCGTGGTCTCCTCAAATGGTGACAGGACAGTGCATGCAAAAACAAGGTCCCCTGACCCTGTCCTGGTTCCATATTCGCATAGGTACTCATTGATGGCCCTCTGCTATGTGGGCAGCTGCTGCAACAAGGCCAACATTGAGTACCACCTGGTGGGCCTGTCACAGATTAGGTGGTTCTTGGGCAGGTTAAATTCCTTTTGGAGGGCAGCCAGCCGAGCACTGGCATTATATGACCTGCGGAAATGCACACAGACTTTCCTGGCCTGCCTCAGGACATCCTGTAAGCTCGGGTACCTGCCCAAGAACCGCTGTACCACCAAGTTAAGGACGTGAGCCAAACAGGGCACATGGATCAGTTGTCCCTGTCAGTGGGCGGAGAGGAGGTTGGTGCCATTATCGCAAACCACCATACCTGCCTTACGCTGGCATGGCGTCAACCACCTCTGAACCTGCCCCTGCGGAGCTGACAGAATCTCTGCCCCAGTGTGGCTCCTGTCCCCCAAGCACACCAGCTCAAGCACCGCATGGCATCTTTTTGCCCTTAAACGTCTACGGAGCACCACTGGTTCCGAGGACAAATCAGCACAGGAAGAGGCCAGGAAGAAGAGGAGGGAGTGGAGGAGAGAGGTGTGGCAGAATCACCACTAGTAGAATTTTGGAGGTGTGGTGGCGGAACAACCTCCAACACTACTGCACCTTGTCCTGCATCCTTCCCAGCTGCCAGAAGAGTCACCCAGTGCGCGGTGAAAGATAGGCAACATCCCTGTCCATGCCTGCTGGACCATGAGTCAGCAGTAATGAGCACCTTACCACTGACCGCCCTGTCCAGGGAGGCCAAGACATTGCCTTCCACATGCCGGTAGAGAGCCGGAATCGCCTTCCGTGAGAAAAAGTGGCGTTTGGGAACCTGCCACTGAGGAACCGCACATTCCACAAACTCACGGAAGGGGCCAGAGTCTACCAACTGAAAAGGCAGCAGTTGAAGTGCTAGCAATTTAGCCAAGCTAGCATTTACCCACTGGGCATGTGGATGGCTGGGAGCGAACTTCCTTTTGCGGTGCAGCAGCTGGGGCAGGGAAATTTGCCTGGTACAATCTGACGTCGGTCTACCGATAGCAGATTGCCCGAAAAGTACTTGGCTGTGACACACCTAATTCTACACCTTCATTCCTCTCATTGCAGGTTTCACAGAGGACTGAAGGTATAGTGGATTTGGAGATCCCAGCTGATGAGGAGCAAGGAGAATTCCGCTTTGTTCTTTGGTGTGGGTCTTTTAGGTACACTTGCTGTCAGGGGCATATCAGTGGCCGTCGGGCAAATATGCGTGCACACAGGTGCACAAGAAGCTCTTCCAGGACAATTCTGCTCAATTCCCCACCAGGGGGCGCCGGAGCGCTCCCGCGTGTGCCCGTGCGCGCGTTCGCGCGTGCGCGCGCGCGCCCGTGCGCGCGCCCGTTCGCGCTAGCGCTGTTTGGCGCCAAGGCGCCTTTAAAAGGATGACAGGTGCTTCTGTCAGATGCTGTTTGTCTGCAGCTCTGTACCTGCGTTCCTGTTTCCCGTTTGATTTGTATTTACCTGTGACCCGGCTACGTCTGACTATTCTCCAGTCTCCAATCCGACCCGGCTTGCCTGACCTCGTTTATCTGATCATCTGTTGCCGAATCTCTGCCTGCCTGACTACTCTTTGATCACCCCTTTGCCATACCTGCCTGATCTCCTGCTGAAACGGACTGTCTGACTTGCTTCTGCCTGTGTCCCGGAACGCTGCTTCCAGCCTGCCTGCCAAGCACCCTGCCGCTGCCTACTCAGCTACCTGCCTGTCTACTGGCCTGCATCCGCATACCTGCATCCGCAGCTCAGCCATCCCTGAGGGGCATTCTTCCAGACCATCATCTGCTTCTGCTGGAACCGCATCAGGCCCTCCTACCCACTGTGCTCAAGAGACCACTGTCCCCACTCCAGTGGCTCCTGAACCAGCGCTTAAGAGAGGTCTCCTTCTACCAGTCAGGCTCAACTACCAGGTACCTTACACTTGCCAATGAACTGCATGGCAGGTCGACATATGTCAGGCCAAGCATGTAGTGCCCAAGCGGGTGATGTTTTGGCCACCCGAGATTCGCTTGAGACATATGTTGCAAATAGCAGAGGTGGGATCTGATGCACTCGTCTCAAAAAAGGCCCACACCAAAGAACTTTTGGAATAACGTGCAGAAACAGCAACATCAACCTGCGGTGTGATGCAGAAAGTGTGCTGCCTTTAAGCTGGCCCCTGGAGGGCATCCTGCCTCATTGGAGATGTGCCTCCTCCTCCTCCTCTCTCCTATCAGGCACTCATGTGGAGTCAGTGACCTCATCATCCCCTCCCTCCTCATCACTGGAGCAAAGCTGGCAGTATGCTGCAGCTGGGGGAACATGACTACCAGATTGCTCTCCTTCTTGGGCACCCTCTCTCTCTGGGCTCACGTTACTGCCTTCCTCTAGCTGGGTACCATCATCGGAGCCTTCAAAAAGCTGGGCATCCTCCTGGAGCATATACCCAACACTGGTCAAACAGTTCGGTGGACCCCTCAGGAGGACATGTTGGGGCTAGGGAAGGAGTGACTGATGCCATTCAGCCGAGGGAAGAGGTCACGTTGGCAGCAGCTTTGCCAGACAAAGTACCCTGAGCCAGGGTGAGAGAGGATGAGGAGGATGAGGACGGCTTGGTCATCCACTCTACCAAGTCTTCCGCATTTTGCGGCTCAATGCGGCCAGCTGCCGAAAAAAAGGACAAGCGTGTCCCTCGGCCACGTGCTGATGAGGATACACTGTCTCCACGACCAGCACCGTTGCCTCTAGACACAGAGCCTGCTTGCCCTCTTTTATTGGCTTGTGACTGTCTGCCTCTCCTTGTTGGCCAAGGAAACTCTCAAATGGTTTCAATGAAAGAAAATCTGGTGGTGTGGAGGAGTTTCCCGCTGTAGGTTTTCTAAAAGTGGTGTTCTCAATCCTGCCACCCACTTTTTAAATTTTTAGGTCCAAGAATTCCATTTCCTGTTGGTCCACTTTGTAAGTAAGAAAGATATTTTTATCATTCTCATTCAATACAGCGGTAAACTTATGGAACTCCTCTACACTACCCCCTCATGCCACCAGGAAAGATGGAGATACAGAAAGCGAAATAGAAACAGAAACCAGAGAAAACAGCAGGGCGCAGGAATCCATAGTTGCCAACAGTCACGATTTTCCAGGAAATTGGGTTTGTCCCATACGGCCACAGCTTCCGCCTGTAAAAACATGGCCACGGGCCGACTTTGGAACTGCACATGTGCTGCTCGGGCTTGGGCAAGGACAAGCTGGGTCATTTGGGCTTGGGCAAACTCGGCCTAGCCAAGCCGTTCTTGCTCGGACAAGCTCGGTCGTTCGGGCGCGGGGATGCATTCACATGACATCATGGTGCCACCCTGAGAAGACAGTGGGCACGCCCCCCAGAGACGCAGGTGAATGGAGCAGGTGGACTGTGAGCGACCAGTCCAGGGACCGACCGGGATGGGACACAACAGGACTGAAGGTGATTTTCACTCCCATCTTCTCTGTACACAAGTCCTACTCATCGCTCTGTGATGTCAGCTGTGTCCTTAGTCTCTGACCATCTCTATCATGTCCACAATCTCTGACCCCATCTTTTATAGTAGGTCTGCAGTCTCTTGTAGCATATCCACACACTCTCTGACTATCTCCTGTAGCATATCCACACGCTCTCTGACCATCTCCTGTAGCATGTCCGCACACTCTCTGACCACCTCTTGTAGCATGTCCACACACTCTTTGACCATCTCCTGTAGCATGTCCACTCCCTCTCTGACCATCTCCTGTAGCATGTCCGCATACTCACTGACCATCTCCTGTAGCATATCCGTACACTCTGACCATCACCTGTCGCATGTCTGCACACTCTCTGACCATCTTCTGTACCATGTCCGCATGCTCTCTATCTCCTGTATCATGTCCGCACACTCTCTGACCATCTCCTGTATCATGTCCGCACACTCTCTGTATGTAGCGCACCCCAGAACCTTGCACTCAGTACACAGTGCACCTCCAACTCTGCACTCAGTACATAGCACACCCCTGAACCCTGCACTCAGTACGTAGCGCACCCCTGAACACTGCACTCAGTACGTAGCGTACCCCTGAACCCTTCACTCCGCATATAGCACACCCCTGAACCCTTCACTCTGTACATAGAGCACCCCTGAACTCAGTACGTAGCGCACCCCTGAACTCTTCACTTAGCACGTAGCGCACCCCTGAACCCTACACTCAGTATGTAGTGCATCCCTGAACACTGCACTCAGTACATAGCGCACCCCTCAACCCTGCACTCAGTACATAACGCATCCCTCAACCCTGCACTCTGTATGTAGCGCACACTTCAACCTTCCATTCTGTAGAGTATTCCTCAACCCTGTAATCTGTATGTGGCGCACACTTCAACCTTCCACTTCCTCAGCCCTGCACTTTGTATGTAGAGCACTCCTCAACCCTGCACTCTGTAACACAGCGCACCCCCAAATCTGCAATCTGTATGTAGTGCATGCTTGAAACCTGTAAGCTGTTCATAGTGTCCTCTTCAATCCTGCACTCTGTATATAGCACACTCCTGAACTCCACACTCTCTATGTAGCACACTCTTCAATCCTACACTCTGTATGTAGTACACCCCTCAACTCTGTACTTTGTATGCAGTGTACTCTTGAACCCTGCACTCTGCATATTTTATAGATAAAAGGAAGCTTTGTTTTGTTTAACCACGCCCCTTAAGCCCCTCCCAATGGTAATACTTTGGCCTCACCCACATTTTGCTGTGGCACACTACAGGTCAACTACTGCCTTAAGTGTCCCTCATTCTGAAGTTCAAAAGTTGGGCGGTATACTTTTATTAGTCTATGAATGCCTTTTGGAGCAGACCACCACTCCTACATCCGGGTGTCAGTAATAGCAAATCTAATAAACACAGGACTGACATTTAAATGAAATCTATGGTCACAGCATACACTTTTATTTTATACCACCAGCATTGGAATAGCAATACAAACAATAGTTGTTTTTTTTTTTTTTTTCAAAATAGATTTTTATTTCTTTTTTTGCAAGTTGACAATAACGTAATACAGATTTACAGTATATCTTGCATTAGTTATTTAAAAGCAATAAAGAACAGTATTACACAGGTTACAATGTATAAAACAGAAATGGTGGTATAGTAACAGTAGCGTAATATAGTGTCTTATTTAGGAAGTGGGATGAATAGAATAGTAGGGGTATGAGGAGGGGGAGGGGAAGGAAGGAGAAAGGGTATTGAGAGCATTTTTTGGAATATGCATATATTAGGTCGTCCATTCATGTGTACATCATTTCAGAAGGATAGTTTTGTGAAAGGAAATTTATGCTATTCTTCTATTATACCAGTTTTTCCATTGGGACCATTTTGTTTGGATGTTGTGATGTGATGCAGAACCTCTTGTTCCTATGAGTTCGTAGGTATAGTGTGAGTGTACTAAAGTAATCACTTCTAGTATAGTGGGGACGTTATGTGTTTTCCAGTTTCTGGTTAGAAGTAGTCTGGTTGCTAGGAGAATGTGCGTGAGGATTGTTTTGAATGTGTGGGGAACTGTATCTGGTATCATGTTTAGTATGGCCAGTTGTGGTGTTAGGGTGATATTGAAGTGTCCTATTTCTTGTATTAAGTGTGTTACTTCTTTCCATAGGTTTGTTATTATTGGGCAGTGCCATAGAATGTGGAATAAAGTTCCTGTGTGGTTACATTGCCTCCAACAGAGGGCTGAGGTGTTGGTTTCGAATTTAGCTAGTCTGAGTGGTGTCAAATACCATCTGAGTGTGATTTTGTTTGTTAGTTCCCATAGAGAAGTGCATCTTGTGGCTTTATATATCGTTTTTAGTGCCTGTATCCATTGCTGGTCTGAGTATTGTTCTTGGGTGTCTGTTTCCCAGTCAGTAAATGGTTTGGATTTGTAAAAGGTATTTTTTTCTTGTAGTGTGGAGTAGATAAGAGAAATGCCCTTAGATTTGGATTCTTGTGAGAAATAGAAGCTCCAGAGTTTGTTTGGTAGGGATCCTTCTATATCTGGGTGTCTAGATAAGCATGATTGAATATGCAGGTAGGTGAGAAAGTCTGATGTGGGTGCTTTGTGGGTGGATTGGATTGATGTAAATGGTTTATGTTGAATTGTGTTTCTAAGTTCTTCAGTTGATGACGCCTCTGAGAGTAGCCAGTTGGGGATGTTTAGATCAGGAGATAGTAGACGTAGTGTTTGTATTGGAACATGTATAGGTTTAGTGGTTAGTGATGACCATTTAGTGTTGTGGAGGATTTTCCAGGCTTTGACTGATGCCTGAATGTTTGGAGAGTACAGATGAATATTCGTGGTCAACGCAGATGTACTAAACAGCCAGCATGCGAGGTTTGGCCCGGGTGTGCCATTGTTTTCAATATTGCCCCATAGTGTATTTTGGTGAGTTTGAGTCCATTCTTGGAGTTGAGAGAGAATAGTGGCTAGGTAGTAGTCTTTTATGTCTGGATAGCCCATTCCTCCTATTAGTCTGTGTTTGATGACTGTAGAGTGGCTGGTTCTCGTTTTTTTATTTTGCCAAATATAGCGACTAATTATAGATTGCAGAGAGTTTAGGTAGGAATTGGATAGTGGAATAGGAAGTGTGCGAAATGTGTAAAGTATTTTAGGCAGTATGAGCATTTTAAAGGCTGCTAGCCTACCTGACCATGTGATTTCAAACTTGGCTAATTTAGTGGTTTCCTGTAGTAACATTTGTTTAGTATCTAGGTAGTTACTGTTGAATAGTCCTTTCATTGATTTAATGAGTGTGATGGCTAAATAAGATATACCTGTTTCTGCCCACAGGTATATATATCGATTGCATAGGATATTGCTGGTTACTGCGTCTAGACCTAAGTCTAATATGTAGGATTTGGTTGCATGAACCTTATAATACGAAATACAGCTGAATCTCATTAGTACATCTTGGACCGAAGCCAGGGAAGAGATTGGATTGGTGAGCATCATTATAACGTCATCAGCAAACAAGTTAATTTTATGTTCTATGTGTCTGATTTTGAAACCAGTGATATTTCTATTAAGTCTAATGTGCTCCGCCAGAGGTTCCATAATTAGGTTGAGAATAAGTGGCGAAAGGGGGCATCCCTGGCGGGTACCATTAGTAATCTGGAATGGTTTTGAGATCATACCTTCTGTGTATACTTGGGCCGAAGGAGATGAGTATAAAGCCAGTATTGCTGACAGGATAGGTCCCTGGAAGCCAAATTTGTGGAGCGTCGCTTGTAGGTAGTCCCAGTTGACTCTGTCGAACTCCTTCTCTGCGTCCAAAGATAGGAGCAGAGAAGGCGTTCTGTTAGTCTCAGCATGGTGAATTATGTTAATAAGTCTTCTGGTTGCGTCATGTGATTGTCTGCCTTTTGTGAAGCCAGATTGATCTGGGTGTATTAATTTGGGCATGATTTGTACTAGTCTAGCGGCTATGCTTTTGGCGTAAATCTTTGTATTTATATTAAGAAGCGAGATTGGGCAGAAGTTTTGGGGTGAGGTAGGTTCTTTCCCTGGCTTCGGTAAAGTGATTATTAAAGCATTAAGCATTTCATTGGGGAGAGAAGAGGAGGAGGCAGCGTCATTGCATACTTGAGAGAAGTGGGGTGCTAAGGTGGTACTAAATTGTTTGTAATATTCGCTAGTTAGACCATCCGGTCCGGGTGATTTGTTGGATGGTAATGCAGATATGATATTTAGAATCTCTAGGTGGGTGAATGGTTTGTTTAGCTCATGAAGTTGATGTTGTGAAAGTTTCGGAAGTTTAATTTCCTGTAAGAATGTGTTGATATCTACTATGGATGGTTGGTTGGTGTTAGTGTCTTCTTTCAGGTTGTATAGTAATTGGTAGTAGTGACTGAATGCGTCTGCAATAGCTTGCTGGTCAATGAGTTTTTGTTTTGTAGCTGGGTGGAAGAGGTGTGGGATCTTTGATTTGATGTGGTGTCCTTTTATTCTAAGTGCGAGTGCTTTCCCTGCTTTATTGCCTGTAGAGTAGTGGTTTGCTTTAAATTTCATTTGGATTTTAGTGTGGGATTCTAAAAGAATCTTCCTAAGTTCTTGTGTAAGGAAAACTAATTTTTCTTTTATTGTAGGGTCTGAAGTGGATTGGTTCTGTTTATTCAATAAATTAATATTAGAGATGATAGTATCTAGACACTGTAATCTCCTCCTCTTCTCTCTTGCACTAAGCTGTATAATAATTCCTCTAACAAACGCCTTATGGGCATTCCAGAGGATGGTGTTGTTCGAAGTCGATCCTTTATTTAGTTCAAAAAATTCTTCCAGGTGATTTTGTATGTATAGAGAGTGTTCTGGGGATTGGGTGATTGCCGCATTAGCTCTCCACATCATGTGGCGAGGATGTGAAGGATGGTCAGCTATGTCGATCGACACTGGGGCATGGTCCGACCATGTGATTGTTCCAATGGAGGAATCTGTGGTTTTGGTAAGGGTCCATTTGTCAACAAGAAAATAGTCAATCCGGGTATACGAATTGTGTCTGTGGGAAAAGAAGGAGTAGTCTCGTTCTGAGGTATGGTGACATCTCCAAACATTGTATAGGTTATTGTTTCTTATGAAGGTGTTCATAGGGGACGAGGGTCTGGATGTTCGGGTTGAGGTGTCTAATTCTGTGTCAGGAACTATGTTGAAGTCACCGCATACAATAATATTTCCTTGGCGAAACTTATCGAGTTTTTTCAGAAGTTTGGATAAAAATCTAATTTGGCCAGTGTTGGGTGCGTAGATATTGACGATGGTATATCTGGTTTTATCCAAGGTACAGTCCAACGCCAGATATCTCCCCTCCTCATCGGTCAAGCTATTGTGAAGCGTGAAAGTGAGGGAATTTTTTACTATTTTTACTACTTTTTACTACTTTTGCTATCATGACCCCATTTTTCTTATTCGGGCCTGAGGCTTTGAAAATGTTGGTAAATTGATGGTGTGTATATTGGGGTTCAGCTGAGATTTTGAAGTGAGTCTCTTGGAGACAAAGGATGTCACATTTAGAATCTATAGCTGTTTTCGACATGGAGGTTCTCTTGGCTGGGTAATTGAGTCCTTTGACGTTAATCGAAAGGAATTTTGGCATCTTGTGTGGTTTGTGGTGGTGTCAAACAAAATAAGTGGTACTCACGGTTGGAGGAGTTGTTTGCGTCCCCATAATGGAGGTATTTGTTCCCCATAATGTGTACATGAGAGGAGAATTGCTTAAACATGGATGCTATTTCAATGTGCAGGGAGCTCTGCAGTGAGATGAGCATCTCCTTCATGGTAGTGTCTAGAACAGGTTGATCTGAGGTGGGGAAAGCTGCTATAGCTGATGGCTGAGGTGAGGCAGTGAGAGATGCAGGGCTTACCCCAGTGCCGTTTTCTGCTGAATCCATTTGCACCCTCGCTTTTTCTGGGCTGTTGCAGGCTGAGGAGGATGTATATTGAAGGGATGACTCTGGGGAGTGTGGATGAGGCATTATTTCAGTGTCATCTGCGTCAGGGAGGTCTGTGTAGGCAGATGAATCCTGTGCAGGGTCGCGGGCGCCATCTTGGATTAATGTGTCCAGCTGCAGTGTAAAGTAATCTGTCAGTTTCTTTGGCGGCCTGTATTCTTTCCTCTTGCGATTTGGTTGAGACATTACTGGTCTCTGTGGCAGTGTCTCTGTGTATTTAGGGGCCTGTAGGAGCTGTATGAGCGGCGATGTCTGTATAAATCGTTCCGGTCGGTGCAGGAGCTGAGGGTTCAGACGTCCATCTTACTCGGCGGTTAGCCACGCCCCCTCCAAACAATAGTTATTTTTGACAATCCAGTATACGCTTACATGAAAAATCTCCTTTCATTTTGCAACTGCTGCTTGCCAAAAGGCCATCTATTTCCATCACCGCTTGGGTTCCTTGTATGCTCTGCAGTTCATCCTCTGCTCATTTCTTTGGTTTACTTTCTACATATTTCTAAGGACTATACAGTATGGCAGGTCTCAAAATTTCAACTCCTGAGACACTAGCCAGGCCTTAAGGGTTACTCGTCACCAGTTGCCCCACCCAACCCCTACCATGCCTCGCCCCTATACTAGCCCTTATAAATTCTCATGAAATGACACTTAAATGTTTTATGCAGAATTAAGTTACACAAATAAATATTAACAACTTTATCACCCATGCCCATCAATGCAGCCTCACCTGTATCTATCAACGCAGCGTGACCAGTGCCCACTAACGCAGCCTCACCTGTGTCCATCATCACAGCCTCACCCATGCAGCCTCCCCTGTGTCCATCATTGCAGCCTCACCTGTGCAGCCTCACCTGTGTCCATCATTGCAGCCTCACCCATGCAGCCTCACCTGTGTCCTTCATTGCAGCCTCACCAGTACAGCCTCACCTGTGTCCATCATTGCAGCCTTACCAGTGCAGCCTCACCTGTGTCCATCATTGCAGCCTCACCTGTGTTCATCATTGTAGCCTCGCCAATGCAGCCTCACCTGTGTCCATCAGTGGAGCCTCACCTGTGTCCATCATTGGAGCCTCACCTGTGTCCATCATTGCAGCCTCACCTGTGCAGCCTCACCTGTGTCCATCATTGCAGCCTCACCAGTGCAGTCTCACCTGTGTCCATCATTGCAGCCTCACCTGTGTCCATCATTGAAGCCTCACCAGTGCAGCCTGACCTGTGGCCTTCTTTGCAGCCTCACCAGTGCAGCCTCACCTGTGTCTATCATTGGAGCCTCACCTGTGTCCATCATTGCAGCCTAACCTGTGTCCACCGTTGCAGCCTCACCCATGCAGCCTCACCTGTGTCCATCATTGCAACCTCAACAATGCAGCCTCACCTGTGTCCATCATTTCAGCCTCACCCATGTCCATCATTGCAGCCTCACCTGTGCAGCCTCAACTGTATCCATCAGTGCAACCTCACCAGACCTGTTCCAAAGCCAATCAGGATGTGAGAGGAAATCCCTGCAAATTAAGGGAATCTCTTGGGGAACCCCAGGTCACTAGAATTACTGTCCCTATTGGAAAATTTCTTCTCTAATCCTTTTCTGGGGACAACTCAGAATTTGGGATTTTCTTTTACTTTCACTTTTCATGATAACATTAAACAGGACAAATAGATAAGGTGATTCTCCCTATTGGGGGCACAGACAGCAATACAAACTGACAGGTGTTCTACTCCACCCCGCTATCCAAAACAAATAATTGCCTTTAGTTATACTTTATGCTGGTACCTATAGGTAGCAGTAAAAGTCCGTAACTGCTTGCTGACCGCCGGCTGTCAATTGACGGCCAGGCGGCCAGCTCTCGTCATATGACGGCCTCCCTTTCCCGGCCCACCAGGCCCTGTCACTGGGCACCTGGTGCACGTGCCCGGCGGCCACGATGTCCGCCGGCACCCGCGATTGCTGGTAACACAGCAGGACCCTGGATCTGTGTGTGTAAATACACAGATCCATGGTCTTGTCAAAGGAGAGGAGACCGATGGTATGTTCCCAGTACAGAGGAACACCGATCGGTCTCCTCCCCTAGTGAGTCCCCTCCCCCTACAGTTAGAAACACTCCCTAGCAAACACAGTTAACCCCTCGATCACCACCTAGTGTTAACCCCTTCCCTGCCAGTCACATTTATACAGTAATCAGTGCATTTTTATAGCACGCATCGCTGTATAAATGTGAATGGTCCCAAAAATGTGTCAAAAGTGCCCGATGTGTCCGCCGTAATATCGCAGTCACAATAAAAATCACGGATCACCGCCATTACTAGTAAAAAAAAAATAATAATAAAAATGTTATAAATCTATCCCCTATTTTCTAGACGCTATAACTTTTGCGCAAACCAATAATTATACGCTTATTGCGATTTTTTTTACCAAAAATATGTAGAAGAATACATATCAGCCTAAACTGAGGAAAAAATTTGTTTAAAAAAAAAAATTGGATATTTATTATCGCAAAAAGTAAAAAATATTGTGTTTTTTTTCAAACTTGTCACTCTTCTTTTGTTTATAGCGCAAAAAAATAAAAACCGCAGAGGTGATCAAACACCACCAAAAGAAAGCTCTATTTGTGGGGAAAAAATGATAACAATTTCATCTGGGTACAGTGTTGTATGACCACGCAATTGTCATTCAAAGTGCGACAGTGCTGAAAGCTGAAAAAAGGCTTGGGCAGGAAAGGGGTGAAAATACACTGTATTGAAGTGGTTAATCATTGTTGTGGCAGCAGCTAGCTGCCATAACCCCAGTATCGCCGTGTTCGGCCGGTGGTCCCGTACAAGATAAAAGTGGTCTCTACTGCAGATTCACCTCAAGATCACTTTTATCAGCGGCAGTAGAGGGGCCCCCCCTCCTGCCGCGATCCGGTGCCCTCCACCACTTACCGGAGCCGTCAGCAGCAGCGGAGGCAGTTGGATCCTTCCCGTGGTTGTGCATGGAGACGAGTGAGGGGAAGATGGCCCCCACCCATCTCCATGACACTGCAGGGCGGAAGCGACGTCAAAATGTCATTTTTTTAAATGACAATTTTTTATTTTTTTTGCATTTTAGTGTAAATATGAGATCTGAGGCCTTTTTGTTCCCAGATCTCATATTTAAGAGGACCTGTCATGCTTTTTTTCTATTGCAAGGGATGTTTACATTCCTGGTAATAGGAATAAAAGTGACACAATTTTTTTTAAACAGTGTAAAAAAAAAAAATAAAAGGTAAAATAAATAAGAAAAACATTTTTTTTTAAAAGTGCCCCGTCCCGCCGAGCTCGCGTGCAGAAGCAAATGCATACGTGATTAGTGTCTGCATATGAAAACGGTGTTCAAACCACACATGTGAAGTATTGCTGCGATCGGTAGAGCGAGAACAATAATTCTAGCCCTAGACCTCCTCTGTAACACAAAACATGCAACCTGTAGAATTTTTTAAATATCGCCTATGGAGATTTTTAAGGGTAAAAGTTTGTCGCCATTCCACGAGCGGGCGCAATTTTGAAGCGTGACATGTTGGATATCAATTTACTCGGCGTAACATTATCTTTCACAATATAAAAAAAAATTGGGCTAACTCTACTGTTGTCTTATTTTTTAATTCAAAAAAGTGTATTTATTTTTTAAAAAGTGCGCTTGTAAGACTGCTGCGCAAATACGCGTGACAGAAAGTATTGCAACGACTGCCATTTTTTCTCTAGGGTTTTAGAAAAAAATGTATAATGTTTAGGGGGTTCTAAGTAATTTTCTAGCAAAAAAACAGTTTTTAACTTGTAAACAACACATCTAAAAAAGAGGCCCAGTCCTTAAGTGGTTAAAAGTCGGCTGCTACAAAACCTGGTTGCCCACTGCGCATGTGTGAGCCGTGCTGCGCATTGTGAATGGTCCCACAGTCTTCAGGGACCTGTGAGGTGTCCCAGATAACTGCGGGGAGGGAGGGGGAGAGGAGAACTTCCACAGAAGTGGGAGTGAGTACCTGTCAAAACCAGAGTGGGGCAGGAGTACTTAACCACATGCCGACCAGCCGTCGCAATTGTACTGTGGCAGAATGGTACGGCTAGGCGAAACAACGTTATGTAACGTCGCTTCGTCCTGTGGCCACTAGGGGGCGCGTGCACGCTGCCGGAGGCGCCCGCTGCCCCCCCCCCCCCCGAGCCGATGCGAGTGCCCTGCGGTCTCGATCACTTCCGGGTTCCCGCGATCGCTCGGGACACACAGTTTCCGGTTCTCTGAGGGGAGAACTGACAGATTCTCAAATTCATGTCAAAATTGTCCCACGTGTCCACCATAATGTCGCAGTCATGATAAAAATCGCTGATTGCTGCCATTACTAGTTAAAAAAAAAATTATTAAAAAAAATGCCATAAAACTA
This sequence comes from Lithobates clamitans, assembly GCA_037952925.1. Lineage (NCBI taxonomy): Eukaryota > Metazoa > Chordata > Amphibia > Anura > Ranidae > Lithobates > Lithobates clamitans. Next base: position 3,346,748 of record JBBGZY010000034.1, read on the forward strand.
TCCCCTATTTTGTAGACGCTATAACCTTTGTGCAAACCAATCAATAAACGCTTATTTATCAAAAATATATAGAAGAATACATATCGGCCTAAACTGAGGAAAAAATCAGTTTTTTATATATTTTTGGGGGATATTTATTATAGCAAAAAGTAAAAAATATTGCTTTTTTTTCAAAATTGTAGCTTTTTTTTGTTTATAGCGCAAAAATAAAAACCGCAGAAGTGATCAAATACCACCAAAAGAAAGCTATATTTGTGGGGAAAAAAAGACGTTGATTTTGTTTGGGAGCCACGTCGCACGACCACGCATTTGTCAGTTAAAGCGATGCAGTGCCGAATCGCAAAAAGTGCTCTGGTCTTTGGCCAGCCAAATGGTCCGGGGCTGAAGCGGTGAAAGCAGAACTTCACCAATGTGGCAATGTGGGGAGCTCCACTTTAAAGATGCTGTTATAAATAGTGGGTTATGCTTTGTCGCACACCTTATACTACACTATAAGGGCTTATTCACACTTGACTAAATTTCTCACGCTCAACAAATGCTCCTATAACGTTTGTATGGCAATAGTATGGGCATCATGAGGCTTCAATTTTAAAGCGACGTGACGCTAATGCTTAGTGTGAACAGCACAATGTGTTGTCTATTATATTTTATGCATAGGCATTTGAGGGGCATTTTTTACGCCTGTCAAACGCCTCTCAAACGCCTGCTCTTAATGCCAGTGTGAACTGAGCCTAATAGACTATTTTGTTTAAAACATAATGCCTTGATTTGCTTATGGTAAATTACATAAATTACATTTACAATTAATATGAATTATATATGAATGTATATACATTATTTATACACATGCATAGATACAAAACAATGCCTAGAGAGATACAGCTGTATTCATGATAGCAATCAAAATCGACCATCTAACTTGCACAGAAACCTTAGTGAACCAGTTAGCTATCATTTTTATCAGCTCATCCTTATTTGTAAGTGTTGTGGGGGCCCTCTAGTGGTGAATAAATACAACTGCATATATTTCTATTACATTATACTGTATCTAAAAGGCAACATACAGTATATATAACTTGCTTCCTTAAGCTGCATTCATAGATTCGTAATGCAAAGCGTAGCTTTTTTTCTTCATTCTTTTTGCGCGTTTGTCCTGCGTTCGACAAACGTGCTAAAGTAGCTCCTGCACCATTTTTGGCAGTAAGCCAAGCAGGTTTTTGCAATGTGCATTTTGGCGCGTTTGTCGTGACTGCAACCCACATTTGCTATGCCATTAAAAAGTAATGGCACTGTAAGCGCAATGCACATTTTTTACACATTTCCGGGTATGCGGGCAGAAACGTTGTTCCCGTAATACCAAGGTGTGAATGGGGCCTAAATGTCTATTTATTGTAAGGTATGGGAGGTTAAAATCAGTTAAGTATTTATATAATATTCTATGCTGTTTAGCCTGGGTTCACACTAGTGCAATCTCTGACATCACATGTGATTCACACCCGCACCGCAGGTGCCGATCTTATGCGATGTCTGAGCAATGCAAGTTGATGTTTAAATGAAAATACAAATAAATATGAAGCCACCTTGGCTATATAACCACAACTCAAAATTTATACGGTGTCCATCCAGACAATGCTGGATGACTATTCCCCCACTGAACAACCCATGACTATTTCAGAAAAAGGGGAGGGGGGGTGGGAGTCCAGGTCCTGTACCACACGGTCTGACGGTAACGGCCGGACAGCCCTCTTTTATCACCTCCGAAATTAGCGGGCTTAGGGGCCCGCCAAATTACACCAATCAGCTGCTTGTTGCTACCCTGCGGAGGCTGCTGTTAACCAATGGTCATCCTGAAACACAGAAATAGGGAAACATGCATTCCCCTTTGGCTCTCCCATGTGGGTCCTGCATATTGCATGGACCAGTCATGGGCTAGCACAAAGGAGTCATTAAACAAAGAGACAACAACAATTCTTTCTTTAAACCATTTATTATTTTGGTAAATAAATTTTGGCCATGGTGTTGTTCAAGGGTAACCTGTTAATGTTTAAATGAAAATACAAATAAATATGAAGCCACCTTGGCTATATAACCACAACTCAAAATTTATACGGTGTCCATCCAGACAATGCTGGACGACTATTCCCCACCGACCGAGGCCTGGAGAGCAGCTGCTGGCTGAGGTCCCCCCAACACCATGGCACTCTCAATTAAACACTGCAGACCCATATTGAAAATATCAATACCAATGTCTGATAAGTGAACCAAATCCTCTCTAAATAAACCTGGAATAAAGCCCTCTAACTCTAAGTGGCGGAAAGTTAAATCCCCAGATGATGCAAGGAAATTATGTATGGTCCTATTTAAACGTCTCCTAATTTTATCCACATAAAAGAATTTCCCCCAGGGGGACCAAAGGAGCCTAGGGACCATTTCAGAAAAGGCCAAAATAGTGCGTGGAAACAGAAGCTTAATGGCACAAAAATCATTCTTCATTTTGCAAAGCAGTTCCCACGTCCTAATTTTGCCATTATCGTTCGCTCCCAAATGAATAACTAAAACTACAGGAGAGGGCCAAATAGAAGATAAATGTAGTAAATGGTTTCTAAGATTACGCCATCTCAGACCCCGAATACCAGACCACAAAACTTTAAATTCATTACAGTCCAGACCTAAATTGCTGGAATAACTCCTGGATGCAGCCAGCCTTTCATACCCAATAGACGTAGGAGTGGCCTACTATCCAAATAGTGTATTTAGGAGAATCTGAAAAATAAAAATCAGACAATTAACAATTCAGGGCGAACATAAAGCTTATACCTACCACTAGCCCACCTGCCAACCCTCTTTTGACCTTCAGGGGGGAACCCCAATAGGTTAGCCATGGTGGCAGCCCCAAATCTAAAGGAGTGTGATGAGAATTTCAAACCTGAGAGGTTAAGGCACCTAAGGCATGAAGAAAGCACAGCAGAAAACTGGTATCTGGTCAGAGGAGACAAGTCCTGATGGATAAAGAAAGAACCGTCAAAGGAGGGTCTAACCGCAATATAATTGGCCGTGTGGGATACAGGGCATAACAACAGGTTGGGAGAGGAGGCCAGAGATATCCACTGAAAAAGACGTAAACCGTCCCGCTCCAGTGACACATGAGAGAACAACAGAAAAGAAGAGGATGATTTGTTTTGAGCTGTAAACTCACCCACTCGCAGGGCGCCGAAAAGGGTAACCGAAAATGCTGCCCTGAAAAGCAAGAAAAACAAACATCTTCTAAAACCGACATTAGTTTGATCAGTAAAGAGACTGAAATAGGGCACCTAGCATCCTTTGTAGGAGAGGACTTCCGAAATCCTTTAAGGATTTGACTAACCGAGAAAAAAGAGGTCAAAGCAGGCCTGCCAGAAAATTTAAAAAGAAATTAAACCCTGGCCAAAATTTTACTAACTGAGGCAGGGCTGAGCTGGGCCTGCATCAGGGAGTACACAAAAGCCAATGCGATATAATCATTCACATCTAATACATCCACCAGCATGTTAGAGCAAAAAGAACACCATTTGGACCAGGCTAGGTTATAGTCTCGCCATGTCTTCTGTGCTACCGAATTCTGGAGATGAGCAGATATCAGTCCCAAATCAAGCCCCAGAGGCAATCTGGGCAAGGGGTGCCGTGCCGATCCGCTGATGGAACCAATTCTCGGACTCTGTGAAACTGCAAACGAGATAGAGCTATTGTATTATCGATCCCTGAAATGTGACGAGCTTTCAACCAGATATTGCAACGCATGCAGTGCAAAACTAACAAACGTAAAAGTTTAATAACTAGCTCTGACCTGGATGACAGTGTGTTGATAGCAAAAAGTATGCCTTTGTTATCTGTATGAACCAATACCCTGCGATTCATAAACACATACTTCCAAATTACCACAGAAACTACCACTGGAAACAATTCGAGGAGGACTATATTATGCAGAATATCCGGATGCCGCCAACTGGAATGCCATTCAGAGGCACACCAAAGGCCATCCAGAAAGGCTCCAAAGCCAGATGAACCAGCGGAATCTGTAAAGAAGTTCAGCTTAAAATTATCCGTAAAAGGATGTTGCCAGGCCGTGGACCCATTGAAATTACAAAGGAAAGAATCCCATGTTTTCAAGTCTTCTTTGACGTTTGCAGAGATGCAAACATGAGAGTAAGGATTCTTCAAACCTCTCATAGCCAAAGCAAAGCGCCTAGAACAAATTCTGGCAATAGGGATGGCCCGAGCTGCGAACGCAAAAAGACCTAATAGGGATTGAGCCTCTCTCAACAAAACCTTGCGTTTAGATAAAGACAACGAGATCATTAATCTCATATGGTTCAATTTTTCCCTGGGCAGCCTAAACTCCACCAAGGAGGAGTCAATAATAATCCCCAAGAATTCAATAGTGGGTCATGGAAATAAAGTTTTTTCATGCGCAATGGGAATTCCAAAGGAATCACAAATATGAAAAAATGAGTTCAGTGATTCAAAACATAATTGTGAGCAGGGGCGGATCCAGGGGGGGGGCAACGGGGCAATTGCTCTCCCCGAGAAATATTACTGACTGCTGAGTGTCTCTCTCAATGTTTAGAATCAGCAGCAGTGCCGGTGTTGTTGAACGGCCACACTTCTGGCCTGGACTCTCACTGGTTGCTAACGCCTGCCCGTCTGGCGTGTAGCAACCAGTGATGTCATGTCAGAGCCAAGGAGGAGGAGAGGGAGGTCCCAGCTTTCAGAGTGGAGCGAGCGGAGGAGGAGGATTTAACTTCTTCCTCCTCCACGCCTAGTGTGTGAATGTTGGCTCCACCCACCTCCTCCCTCTATCTTCTCCAGGGACAGCTCCAGCGTGGCATGAGTTAGTGAGGGAAGGGAACTTCCTTGGCTGTAGCAGGTGAGAGGATTGTATGCACTATGCATGCCACTTTGCAAACAGCATGCCTACAGATGCCTGACTCGTATCACAGCATCTGTTACACTGACACAGATCCTCAGTGTCTGGGAGCTGTCTGGGGGAGGGGCGCTGATGTTCTCCTAACCAGCAGGAGCCCGGGAGGAAGGACATCTTACATGCTGTTATGATAAGGTTAGTACATTTGTTAGGGAGGTGTTGTGTAATTATTGTGCTAGGGGACAGACTGCCAGCTTCCCCCCATGTAATGTGCTCTCTTGTGCCCAGTGCCCACCATGTCATGTGCTGTGCATTGCAGTGCCCACTATGTTGTGCTGTGCCTTGCAGTGCCCCTATGTAATGTGCTGTGCCCACCATGTAATGTCATGTGCATTGCAGTGCCCCCATGTAATGTGCTGTGCCCACCATGTAATGTCATGTGCATTGCAGTGCCCCCATGTAATGTGCTGTGCCCACCATGTAATGTCATGTGCATTGCAGTGCCCCCATGTAATGTGCTGTGCCCACTATGTCATGTGCTGGGCATTGCAGTGCCCACCATGTAATGTGCTGTGCCGACCATGTCATGTGCTGTGCATTGCATTGCCCTTCATGTGATGTGCAGTGCCCCCTATGTTGTGCTGTGCCTTGCAGTGCCCACCATGTAATGTGAAGTGCCCACCATGTCATGTGCTGTGCCTTGCAGTATCCACCATGTAATGTGCAGTGCCCACCATGTCATGTGATGTGCCATGCAGTGCCCACCATGTAATGTGCAGTGCCCACCATGTCATGTGATGTGCCATGCAGTGCCCACCATGTAATGTGCAGTGCCCACCATGTCAAGTGATGTGCCATGCAGTGCCCGCCATGTCATGCACTGCGCCCGCCATGTAATGTGCAGTGCACACCATGTCATGTGCCATCCAGTGCCCACCATGTCATGTGCAATGCCCACCATGTCATGGGCTGTGCCATTCAGTGTCCGCCATGTAATGTGCAGTGTCCACCATGTCATGTGCTGTGCCTTGCAATGTCCGCTATGTAATTTGCAGTGTCCACCATGTCATGTGCTGTGCCATGCAGTGATCCCACCATGTAATGTGCAGTGCCCACCATGTCATGTGCTGTGCTGTGCCCACCCTGCCATGTGTTGTGCACAGCATGTAGTGTGTTGTGCCCACTGTATAATGTTCTGTGCTGTTCAGCAGTGCCCACCATGTCATGTGCAGTTCCTAACATGTAATGTGCAGTTGCATTGCCCACCATGAAATGTGCTATGTCATGCTGTGCCCACCATGTAATGTGTTGTGCCCACCATGTAATGTGCTGTGCTATTCAGTGCCCACTATGTAATGCGCTGTGCCCACCACGTCATGTGCTGTGCCATGCAGTGCCCACCATGTAATGCGCTGTATCCACCATGTAATGTGCCATGCAGTGCCCACCATGTCATGTGCAGTGCCCACCATGTCATGTGCTGTGTTGTGCCCACCATGTCATGTGCTTTGCCCATCATATAAGGTCCTGTGCCCACCGTGTGCATGTGCTGTGTTGTGCCCACCATGCAATGTGCTGTGCTGTGTAGTACCAACCATGTCATGTGCTGTGCCCACCATATAATGAACTGTGCCTACCTTGTAATGTGCTGTATTGGGCAGTGCCAACCATGTAATGTGCTTTGCCCACCATTAAATGTGCTGTATCCACCATGTAATGTGTTGTGCCAACCATATAATGTACTGTGCTATCCCCCCCCCCCGTGTTATGTACTATGCTGTGCCTCCCACAGACTCACCCACTCACTCCCACCCCCCTCTCTCTTTCACCCCCCTCACCCCCTCTCTCATCCCCTCTCTTTCGCCCTGTTCTCTCTCTCACCCCCTTCACCCCCTACCACCCTCTCTCTTTCACCCTCTCTCTATTCCCCTTTTTCTCACCCCCTCTCTCTCGTCCCCTCTCTCTCGTCCCCTCTCTCTCGTCCCCTCTCTCTCGTCCCCTCTCTCTCGTCCCCTCTCTCTCGCCCCCTCTCTCTCACCCCCTCTCTCTCTCTTATTCACCCCCTTTCTCTCTCTTTCCCCCTCCCTCTCATCCCCTCTCTTTCAACCCCCCATTTTGCTATCACCCCCCCCCCCCTCTCTCAACCACTGTCTCACACCCCTCTCTCTCTTCAATTTAAATTTAACAAAAAATTGTTTGTGTTTTCATTTTATTTATTTCCATAAAAAGGCCCACCAAAATCCTTAGCACCAGGCCCATGTTGCTTCTTAATCTGGCCCTGTAAGCAACACCTTTTTTTTCTGCCAGTGCCCCTCCCGAGACTAGACTCTGGATCCGCCCCTGATTGTGAGTCCTTTGGGCCAATAAACAGGAAATCATCCAAGTAATGTAGTAAACCCCCAGTAGGGGAACATTCTGACAAAACCCAATGCAAAAATGTAGCGAAAGCCTCAAAATAAAAACATGATAAGGAGAAGCCCATGGGCAAACATCTATCAAAATAAAATTTGTCTTGGAAATGTAAACCCAGGGAATTGAAACTTTGCGGATGCACGGGTAGCAGATGGAAGGCAGATTTGATGTCTGCCTTCGCTAACAACGCCCCCTGCCCAAAACGTCTCAAAAGCACTAGTGCTTCATCAAAAGAGGAGTAAGAAACAGGGGCTAAGATTTCTGAAACTTCGTTATTAAGCGAATTGTCAGCTGGGAAGGACAAATGATGGATAAGTCTGAAACTACCATGTTCCTTCTTGGGGACAATGCCCAAAGGAGAAAGACGGAAATTTGAAAAAGGCGGACTGTGGAAAGGGCCAGCTACACGGTCTTCATTAACCTCTTTAGATATTTTTTCCCGAACAATGTCAGGATGCCTCCTAGCGGAGAGTAAGTTTTTTACAAAAACGCATCCCGGCCCAGAAAATGAGGGAACCAAGAAACCATCCTGGAAACCGTCAATTACATTGCAGTAGGAGCACTCATGTTTATACCTACAGTTTGACAGGAATTTACACTGCCCCTCATTAAATGCAAAACAGAACCCTTTGCGAAAGGCATTCTGTGGGGCAACCGTTCGAGGCGCAAATGGGGGTTTCTGCGGCAGCATGAGATTCAACCATAAACCCACATCCCTACATCCCCATTTTAAAGATGGATGAACCGCCAATTTCTGTCTAAAATTTTCATCATAGGTAAACCATGAGGTACCACCGAAATGACGAAAAGCTTCCGCAATTATGTCCACATGCTGAAATAAGCCTGAACATTTATCTGGAGATTGCTCACCCAGCACCGCTGCATAAATGCAGAAAGCTTGCAACCAATTCTGAAAAGTTTTGGGGACAGATCGTCTCCTATCTTCCTCTGAGCGGTCCTCCGCCTTCCTATCAAATTTAGGTAGGAATTCTTTGGAAGCAGGCAATAATGACAATAAATCTACAAATACCCCCCTCCAAATTTTCCCTTTAACAGAGTCAGGTAAATGGAAACCTAATGGTGAAATTTCACACGGCATAGGAATCTTAAAGGAGGACTCTGCCACTATAGGATGAATGGCGCGCGGAGAGGGGTTAATAGAATGGGGTATTTGAAAAGGTTTCTGTGTTGGTGCACTAGCATTGTCCGTCACATTGGTGACAAAGGGCACCTCTGACAAATTGTGCCATATAGGGCTGACATCATCCAAACTATGCTGTGACATACCATCATTGGTCTGTTTATTAGCACCAGTTAGCTGTGCCCCTTGCAAAACAGGATTATTATCAGTGACATGGAAAGCACCAGAGCACTGTGCACCTAAGACTGTACTAACATTAGCACCAACTGTGTGTGCCCCTTTAATTTCTCTCACAATACTAGACAAAGTGTCAACCAAAATATTTAAATCAGTGACATTACTAAGAGCGCGTGTCTCACCCATAGGCAAACTCCTGATATGCTCACTGCTGGCCGCAACAGCTGGCTGAGTAGCACTATCCTGGCGTGGGGGGGGGTCTTCATATAGGGAACACTGCGGGCTCTCCCCTTGCCAGCAGGACACGGTGAAGCCTCTGCTCTGGCTTTCTTTTTTGCCCTCCTCGGCTGTCGGTGCGGACTGCGCATGTCTGCTGCAGACTCCTCCATTTTCTCTGGGGCTGTGCTAACGGACGGCTCGGGCGGAGCTTCGGAATGGCCAGACTCAAGGCAGTGAAGGAACCACTCCTCCCCTCCGGCACTCTCCGCCTTCTCAATGAGGCGACGAAGCAGGCTCTCTCTTCCTACGGGTGAACGGCTCTCCATCCTACCGACGGTCTGAGCGGTGTGAGTCCCGGTCCTGTACCACACGGTCTGACGGTAACGGCCAGACAGCCCTCTTTTACCCCCTCCGAAATTCGCGGGCTTAGGGGCCTGCCAAATTACACCAATCAGCTGATTGTTGCTATCCTGCTGAGGCTGCTGTTAACCAATGGTCATCCTGAAACACAGAAATAGGGAAACATGCATTCCCCTTTGGCTCTCCCATGTGGGTCCTGCATATTGCATGGACCCGTCATTGGATTCGCACAGAAAAAGGTGCAGGGATTTGTTTTTCCCCGCACTAGAATCAGATCGCATGGGTGTTTACAGTTCGCTAACAATGTATTGACACCCACAGTGGTTCGCAGAAGGCAGTGTAAACTGTATGCACGAGAGGAGCAATGTGGGAACCGGCGCTGTAATCACGCTGGTTCCCACATTGCATTAGTCTGAACCTAGGCTCAATGTCAGGTTCCAATACTTGCATTTAGTCCCTACTGCTCGATTCACACTAATGCATTTTTTGACGCTTTTTGCATTTCTTTTTATTAAAATGGGGTTCCTATGGAACACGTTCACATCAATGCATTTTTGTGCCTCTGCGTTTTTGGAAAGGGTCGGGTACTTTTTCTCTCTCCATTTAATAGACTTCAATGGACCCGCATCCAAAACGCAAGTATTGCGTTTTGACTGCAAATTTACCGTAATTTTGCCTCAATTTGCGTTTTGCAATTTGTGTGGTTTTTTTTTTGGCTTTACATTCACTGTATATAGCTGGTTGCTAAGGAGTGGGCCAGGAAGCCGGTTGCGCATCTTTACCAACCGATGAGTCATCCGCTGTCAGCAGGCTTCCCCGCTGACAACTAAATGTAAAAAAAAATTTTGCCGGCTAAAAAAATTCACAAAAAAACACATTTTGGGGTCCCCCCCAAAACCATACCAGACCCTTTGGTCTGGTATGGACTTAGAAGGGACACACCAATGCCAACTTTTAAAAAAAAATGGCATAGAGCTCCCCCCCCCAATCCATACCAGACCCTTATCCGAGCATGCAGCCCGGCAGGTCAGGAAAGGAAGGGGACGAGTAAGCGTGCCCCCCAAACCATACCAGGCTGCATGCCCTCAACATAGGGCCCCCCTGCCCCAAAGCACCTTGTCCCCATGTTGATGGGGACAAGGGCGTCTTCCCCACAACCCTGGCAGGTGGTTGTGGGGGTCTGCAGGCAGGGGGCTTATAATCCAGAAGCCCTCTTTAACAAGTGGGCTCCCAGATCCTGGCCTCCCCCCTGTCAGGGCTGGGCTCAGACCTTCCTTCTCTGAGATGGATGCTCAGCTGTCGGCTAATTGCCAGCTCCCATCTCGCTCCACAGTTACCCAGCTCGTCAGTCCTGCCTACTTAAAGCGGTCCAGCTCACTTGATCTCTGCCTTCGCCTTTGTCAACATCACAGTGACTTTCTCCTGCGTTCCTGTTAAAAACTTGCTCGGCTGACGTTTCTTCTGGCTCCTGATCCTGCTTGCTGTACTACTACATTTATCTCTGGCTCTCTCACATTTGCTTGGCTGACTACCCAATCCAGTTACTGAACTCTGGCTTGTTTTGACTACGCTTACTCTGTTTACCTTATTATTATTAAACAAGTGTGATTTAACTTTACTTCTGTCTCAGTCTGATTCATGGTTTCTGATAGTAGGCGAAGGCCATGAATTCAGAAGATACAGTCAATCCACTTGTTGGTAATATTTTTTACAGATTGGATGAGCAAGATCACCGCATGGATTAGTTTGCCATAGCGTTACAAATGCTCCCGATGCCGCGTACACACGAGCGGACTTTTATCTCTCTCTATCCTAATTTCTTGTTTTTTCCCCCCATCCCTCCTTCTAGCCGTCTTTCTTGTTCTTTCTTTTATTCTTTATTTCCCTTTTTATTTGTTCCTCCCCCTCTTTTCCTCTCCCTTCCATGTATTCTCTATTTTTATTCCTTCTCTTACTCCTTGGTGGGGGGGGGGGGGGAATGGGATAAGTGGCAGTGTTGGCAGGGAGTTCTGACCAGCCAACTTAGGTGCTCTTGATCAAGGTCATCTGCTGATCTGAGAACTCTAGTGGCGACCTTTAATGGCAACCATAATCCCAGGTAGTGTTACTCAATGTGTCTCCGACTTTGTGGTGTCTCGTAGCAGTGACACCTATGCCTAAATCAGGAGATAGGGTCTCCTCCAGCCCCTCCCACTTCACATTGCTCACCAGTCAGCTGACCTCTAGTCTCTGCCCCCCTGTCATGCCATGAACTGAATGGGTGGCTGCGAAGAGACTGAGTGGGCAACTGCGGGCTCCAGGGACAGCCCTGCTGGATGGCCGCAAAAAGGCTGGGAGAGCAGTGCGGGCTTCAGGAACAGCCCAGGATTCGGTGACCCCTGGCAAATCATCATTTGACCCCCCAGAGGGTCCCGACCCCCAGGTTGAGAACCACTGCTTTAGGAGGAGGGAGAGATTGTGCCTTTATTATGGCCAGGCAGGTCACTTTTTAAAGTCTTGTCCTACCCGTCCAGGGAACGCCCGAACCTTGAGGTCCTGTCTTGGACAGACCTTAGGTGGCATTGTTTCGTCCCCAGTTATCCAGAAGGATAAGCCCCTGGTTTCGGTCACTCTTTCTTGGGCTAAGTCGTCCATCGAGATACTGGCTCTAATCAACTCTGGGGCTGCAGGCCTGTTCATTGATGCTGCCTTTGTATTGCAGCACTCAATTCCGCTGCAGCTGCCTGACACTCCACTTGCCATTGAGGCTCTTGATGGGAGACCTCTACAGCCTGCCCATGTGACACATGAGACGTTTCTGTTGTCCATGGCCGTAGGGGCTCTTCACCATGAGATAATCCAATTCCAAATTATTTCCTCACCTAGGTTTTGGTTATTGGTTATCCTTTCTTTACAGAGGCACAACCCTTCTTTTGATTGGCTCCATGCTGAGGTTCTCTCCTGGTCACCACAATGCAGTGAGACATGCTTCCAGAAGGTAGCCAAGGTCCTGTGCACCTCTTCACTCTCCTCCCTGCCGGACGAGTACCACGATTTTAGCAATGTCTTTGACAAAGGTTAAGCCAGTAGTTTGCCTCCACACCGGCTTTATGATTGCGCAATTGACCTTCAACCTGGTGCCATACCTCCTCGTGGCCGGGTTTACCCTTTGTCAGTCTTGGAGGATAAGGCCATGGAGGAGTATGTTGCAGACACACTTTCTCAAGGTTTCATCCGCAAATCCTCGTCTCCTGCTGGTGCTGGTTTCTTCTTTGTGAAGAAGAAGAGTGGTGAACTGAGACCTTGTATTGATTATAGGGGTCTCAATCATTTCACGATTAAGAATGCCTACCCGATTCTGATGATTACAGAGTTATTTGACTGCCTCAAGGGAGTTTTCATGAAGCTTGATTTGAAAGGGCCATACAATCTTGTGAGGATTAAGGAGGGCGACGAGTGGAAAACTGCGTTTAATACCAGAACAGGCCATTATGAGTACCTCGTAATGCCCTTTGGCCTTTGTAACACCCCGTCAGTTTTCCAGGAATTTATTAACAATGTCCTTCGTGATTTGTTGCAGTTATGTGTGGTGGTTTATCGCGATGATATCCTCATATTTTCCAAGTCCATGGAGAGCCACCACACAGATGTCTGTCGTGTGCTTCAGAAACTAAGAGAATACAATCTCTATTGTAAACTGGATAAGTGAGGGTTCCATAGTGAACAGGTTAAATTCCTGGGCTATGTAATTTCCACTGCTGGTTTTTCGATGGACCCAGAGAAACTTCCGGCAGTCCTACAGTGGCTCAGACCCGTGGGTTTACGTCCTCTGCAGCTTTTCCTGGGCTTTGCCAACTATTGTCGGAAGTTTATTCGTAACTTCTCGTCTCTGGTCAAGCCCCTGACTGATATGAACAGAAAGGAAGTAACCCACAGAGTTGGTCTCCGGAGTCCATTAAGGCCTTTGAGAGTCTCAAGGCTGCCTTTGTTTCTGCTTCTGTGTTGGCACATCCTGATCCCACATTGCCTTTTATCCTAGAAGTTGATGCTTCTGAGAGTGGAGTTGGCTCCCTTCTGTCTCAACGTCCTAACTCTGAGAACTGTGTGGCTATTTTTCCAAGAAATTGTTACCTGCAGAGTGCAATTATGAGATTGGTGACAGAGAGCTGTTGGCGATCATTTTAGCCCTGAAAGAATGGAGACATCTCTTTGAAGGTACCACTGTGCTGGTTCTCATTCTTACTGACCATAAGAATCTCATATTCTTGTCTGAGGCTAAGCGCCTCTCTCCTATAAGGGCTCGATGGGCTCTTTTCTTGTCAAGTTTTAATTACATTGTCTCATTCCTACCCGGTACTAAGAATGTAAGGGCTGACACCTTGTCACGACAATTTTCCTCAACTTCCAAGTTGGAGTCGGTTCCGGTTCCTGTGATTCCTCCTGATCGTACTCTGGCTACGGTTCGCACCAGTCTTACTTCTCCTTTGGGTGACAAAATTCTTGCTGCTCAGGTCTTTGCTCCCCCTGAGAAACCTTGTGACCGCTGCTTTGTCCCACAGAGTCTTCGTACTGCTGTGCTCCAGACTTACCATTCTCCCAAGGCAGCTGGCCATCCTGGGAAGAATCAACTCATTTGGGCCATTTCCCAACAATTCTGGTGGCCTAGTCTACGTGCTGATGTAACTGCCTTCATAGCTGCCTGTTCCGTGTGTGCTCAGAGTAAGACTCCACGACACCTTCCAGTGGGCCTCCTACAACCCATACCCAATGGAGAGAGGTCCTGGTCCCACCTGTCTTTGGATTTCATTGTGCAGTTACCCAACTCCCAGGGAAACACTGTTATCCTTATGGTGGTTGACCGGTTCTCAAAGATGTGTCATTTTATTCTACTTAGGAGTTGCCACTTCTAAGGAACTGACTTCCATTTTTGCTCGGGAGATCTTTCGCTTACATGGGCTACCCAAGGTGATTGTCTCGGACAGGGTAGTCAGTTTGTCTCTTGGGTCTGGTGGGCCTTTTGTGCACAGTTGGGAATTCAGCTTGCTTTCTCCTCTGCGTATCACCCGCAGTCTAATGGGGCCACAGAACTAGCCAATCAGTCCTTGGAGCAATTCTTATGTTGCTATATTTCTGACCATCATAACAACTACTCAGACCTATTACCGTGGGCAGAGTTTGTTCACAACAGTGCCTTGAGTTCTGCTTCCCAATTGTCCCCGTCTATGGCGAATTATGGTTTCCAACATACCATGTTGCCTCACTCGTTTGTTCTGCAGAGTATTCCTGCATTAGAGGAGCATCTCTGTGGTCTTTGTTCCACTTGGGCATATGTTCAGGAGGCTTTGCAACATGCTAACAATAGGTACAGACTCCATGCTGACCGCAGACGCTTGCCTGCACCTTCCTACCAGGTTGGGGACAGAGTCTGGCTGTCCTCTCGCAACCTCCGACTTAGTGTTCCTTCTTTGAAGTTTGCAGCTCGGTTTATTGGGCCTTCGCAGGATTAACCCAGTGGCTTACCCCTTGGACCTTCCTCCTAGTATGCGCATTTCAAATGTGTTTCATGTCTCCTTATTGAAACCTTTGGTCTGCAACCGCTTTACCACCTCGGTGCCACGTCCTCACCCTATACAGGTTGAGAACCATGAGGAATATGAAGTACAATCCATTGTTGACTCCCGTAGGTTCCGTGGGCGCATACAGTACCTGGTGCATTGGAAGGGGTACAGTCCGGAAGAACGCTCTTGAGTCTCATGTTCGAACGTACATGCCCCTCTCCTCCTCCGTGATTTCCATAGACGTTTTCCCCTCAAGCCCGGTGTTCCTCTGAGGGGGAGGGGTCGTTGAGGAGGAGGTACTGTCAGGGCTTGGCTCAGCCCTTCCTTCTCTGAGCTGGCTGCTCAGCTGTCAGTTAGTTGCCAGCTCCCATCTCTCTCCACAGTTACCCAGCTGTTGTTGATTCTGCTTGTCAGTCCTGCCTACTTAAAGCCGTCCAGCTCACTTGATCTCCGCCTTTGCCTTTGTCAACATCACCGTGATTTTCTCCTGCGTTCCTGTTGAAGACTTTCTCGGCTGACGTTCCTTCTGGCTCCTGATCCTGCTTGCTGTACTACTACGTTTATCTCTGGCTCTCTGACATTTGCTTGGCTGACTACCCGATCCGGTTACTGAACTCTGGCTTGTTTTGACTACGCTTATCTGTTTACCTTATTATTATTATTATTATTATTATTATTATTATTATTATTAAATAAGTGTGATTTAACTTTACTTCTGTCTCGGTCTGATTCATGGTTCCTGATACCCCCTATGTAAATGATTATGGTTTACATTTTAACATACCCATTCACCAAAAAAGTAGTGTAGTGTGACAAAGGACAGTAGACAGTTTTTGACAAGTCCTTGATTAAAAATGTCTTCTTCTATCCCCGCTTCTTCCTCCTGTCATCTTCTTTCCCCGCTTCTTCGTTCGGTCTTCTTCTTCTTCCTTCGATCTTCTTCCTTCTTCTTTCTCTGGTCTTCTTTCTCTGGTGTTCTTCTTCCTCTTCTGCTGCCGCCGTCGACCCACTGAAAATAAAAAAGTGATCCTCCTCCGATGCTGCGCCTTGCCGATCTGCCTCACATTTTATATATAACTGTGGGGCGGATGGTGTCATCCAGGGACCATACCCCCTTGTGATGTCACGGACCCATCATGCCCTGGGCAGAGACATCACAAGGGGGCCGGGTCTCTGAATGACATCATCCACCCCATCACAGCGTCAGAGGAGGTTTGTTTTTTATTTTCAATGGGTCGGCGGTGGGTGCGGCAGCAGAGGAAGCAGAAGACTGGAGAAAGAAGAAGAAGAAAGGTGGAAGAAGAAGAAGATGGAGGAAGAAGCAGGGGAAGAAGAAGACGGAGGAAGAAGCGGGGAAGAAAGAGGACATTTTTAATAAAAGACTTGTCAAAAACTGTCTATTGTCTTTTGTCACACTACACTACTTTTTTGAATGGATAGGGATACAATGTATTAGTAGTATTTTGGAGTCGTGGTGGCGGAACAACCTCCAACACTACTGCACCCTGTACTGCATCCTTCCCAGCTCCCAGAAGAGTCACCCAGTGCACGGTGAAAGATAGGTAATATCCCTGTACATGCCTGCTGGACCATGAGTCAGTGGTAATATGCACCTTACCGCTGACCGCCCTGTCCAGCGAGGCCAAGACATTGCCTTCCACATGCCGGTAGAGAGCCAGAATCGCCTTCCATGAGAAAAAGTGGCATTTGGGAACCTGTCACTGAGGAACCGCACATTCCACAAACTCACGGAAGGGGGCAGAGTCTACCAACTGAAAAGGCAGCAGTTGAAGTGCTAGCAATTTAGCCAAGCTAGCATTCAACCACTGGGCATGTGGATGGCTGGGAGCGAACTTCTTTCGGCAGTGCAGAAGCTGGGGCAGGGAAATTTGCCTGGTACAATCTGACGTTGGTGTACCAATCTGATGTTGGTGTACCGATTGCAGATTGCCACCAAGTACTTGGCTGTGACACACCTAATTCTACACCTTCATTCCTCTCAGTGCAGGTCTCAGAGAGGACTGAAGGTATAGTGGGGTTGGAGATCCCAGCTGATGAGGAGCAAGGAGAGGTCCTCTTTGTTCTTTGGTGTGGGTCTTTTAGGTACGCTTGCCAAAGAACTGCATAGCAGGTCAACATATGTATGGTCAAGCATGTGGTGCCCAAGTGGGTGATGTTTTGGCCACGCGAGATACGCTTGAGGCATATGTTGCAAATTGCAGCGGTGGGATCTGATGCACTCGCCTCAAAAAAGGCCCACACCAAAGAACTTTTGGAATAACGTGCAGAGACATGCGGAGCTCTGTGGTGTGATGCAGTCGGTGTGCTGCCCTTACGCTGACCCCTGGAGGGCATCCTGCCTCATTGGTGATGTGCCTCCTCCTCCTCCTCTCTCCTATCAGGCACCCATGTGGAGTCAGTGACCTCATCATCCCCTCCCTCCTCATCACTGGAGCAAAGCTAGCAGTGTGCTGCAGCTGGGGGAACATGACTGCCAGATTGCTGTTCTTCTTGGGCACCCCCTCTCTCTGGGCTCACGCTACTGCCTTCCTCTAGCTGGGTACCATCATTGGAGCCCTCAAAACGCTGGGCATCCTCCTGGAGCATGTACCCAACACTGTGGTCAAACAGATCGGGGGACTACTCAGGAGGACATGGTGGGGCTAGGGAAGGAGTGACTGATGCCATTGAGCCGAGGGAAGAGGCCGCGTTGGCAGCTGCTTTGCCAGACAAAGTACCCTGATCCTGGGTGAGAGAGGATGAGGAGGATGAGGACGGCTTGGTCATCCACTCTATCAAGTCTTCCGCATGTTGCGGCTCAACACGGCCAGCTGCCAAAAAAAAGGTAAGCGTGTCCCACGGCCACGTGCTGATGAGGATGCACCATCTCCACGACCAGCACTGTTGTCTCTAGACACAGAGCATGTTTGCCCTCTTTTATTGGCTTGTGACTGTCTGCCTCTCCTTGTTGGCCTTCCAGATATACTAATGGCCTGCAGTGAGATGTAGCTGCACAAAGCTGGGATGTATATATATACTGATACTGCAGCTAGCAGAATCAACTGCCTGCCTGTAGTATTATTAGTATGAGAACACCAGCAATTGTCTTCAGGTAGCTTTAGGTGCACACTGTGCAGAGGACGCAGTACACTAACTGTAAATACTGTAGCTGCTTGCGGTATTAATAGGAGCAGAACAACAGCAATTGTCTTCAGGTAGCTTTAGGTGCACACTGTGCAGAGGACACAGTACACTAACTGTAAATACTGTAGCTGCCTGCCTTTGGTATTAATAGAAGCAGAACAACAGCAATTTTCTTCAGGTAGCTTTAGGTGCACACTGTGCAGCGGACGCAGTACACCAACTGTAAATACTGTAGCTGCCTGCCTGTGTTATTAATAGGATCAGAAGAACACCGCCAATTGTATTCAGGTAGCTTTAGGTGCACACTGTGCAGAAGACACAGTACACTAACTGTAAATACTGTAGCTGCATGCCTGTGGTATTAATATAGGATCAGAAGAACACCACCAATTTTATTTAGGTAGCTTTAGGTACACACTGTGCAGAGAACACAGTACACTAACTGTAAATACTGTAGCTGCCTGCCTGTGGTATTAATATAGGATCAGAAGAACACCACCAATTTTCTTCAGGTAGCTTTAGGTGCACACTGTGTAGAGGACGCACTACACTAACTTGTAAATACTGCAGCTGCCTGCGGTACTGTACTAATAGGATCAGAAGAACACGACTAATTTTCTTCAGGTAGCTTTAGGAACGGATCTAGCTAAACTGAATACAGTGTATATATATATGTATATATATATATATATACATATATACAACAGCTAGGATGTATATATATACACAATACACTGTAAGTGCAGCTAACTGCCTGCCTACTCTATCTAACTTAAATCAAATGACACTGTCTCTCTGCCTATCTATCTCCCTCTCAACGCCGGAACACACTACACAGTGTCCCCATGCAGGCGGCCTTATATAGTGTGGGGCGTGTACTAAACCCCCTGAACCATAATTGGCCAAAGCCACCCTGGCTTTGGCAAATTACGGCTCTCTGTACAGACGGCACTGTGATTGGCCAAGCATGCGGGTCATAGTGCATGCTTGGCCAATCATCAGCCAGCAATGCACTGCTATGCCGCAGTGAATTATGGGCCGTGATGCGCCACTCGAATTTTGCGCGAACGGCCCATATCGTTCCTAATTTGGCGAACGGCCGAACACACGATGTTCGAGTCGAGCATGGGTTCGACTCGAACACGAAGCTCATCCCTAATAGCTGCTGATCCAGGACTGATTCATTTTGATAAATGTCAGCCTATCCATGGAGTCTGTGGACAGGCGCACTCTTTCATCCATGACAAACCCGCCAGCAGCACAGAATGTCTGTTCATAAAGCATTCTGGACGCAGGACAGGTGTCACGAAGATCCTGCCAGTAACCGGCGTCCCAGGCGCACGGGAACCCGGCCACGGGTCCCATTGCGCATGCGCGCGCGTTCACGGGTGCGGTCACGCACGGGCACGCGCACTCCCGCTGGTGTCCGGCGGGCTATTTAAACCTACCTGTCACACTCCATCCCTGCTGTCTGCTCTACAGCGTTCTGTGAGTGTTACCTGATCTGATCTGTGTTTCCTGTTATCTGACCCGGCTTCCTGTTTGACGATCCTGCTATCTGCCTGCACCAGACTCTCTTGGCTTGCCTGACCATCCCTCTGCATTACCCCTGGTACCTCTGCTGTCCGAACGTTACTGACCACCGGCTTGTTGACCCTCCGCTGTGTTTCATCAGCTTCCAGTCTGCTATTACCTGCTGTTGTTCCTGGTTCCAGTCCAGCTTCCAGTCTGCTATTACCTGCTGTTGTTCCTGGCTCCAGTCCAGCGTTCCAGGCTACCTTCTGCTGTGTTCCAGCCCAGCGTTCCAGGCTACCTTCTGCTGTGTTCCAGCCCAGCGTTCCAGGCTACCTTCTGCTGTGTTCCAGTCCAGCATTCCAGTCTACTACCTGCTGTTGTTCCTGGTTCCAGTCCAGCGTTCCAGGCTACCTTCTGCTGTGTTCCAGCCCGGCGTTCCAGGCTACCTTCTGCTGTGTTCCAGTCCAGTGTTCCAGGCTATCTTCTGCTGTTGTTCCAGTCCAGCTTCCAGTCTGCTATTATCTGTTGTTGTTCCTGGTTCCAGTCCTGCATTCCAGTCTCTGTCCTCAGTCTACTCCTCAGGCCACTGACTCCAGAGGTTGCCACCACTACTGGACTTTCAGCAACTATTGATCCTGCCAGGCACCCATACCACTCTTCACTCCTGGCCCTCTGTCTCCATTCCAGGGGAACGGGAGTGGGAGCTGTAAGGGAGGTTTTTTCCTGCACTTCAGGCTCACAACCTACCAGGTACGTGACAGTAGCAGACAGCCATGTTTGAGCCTGAGCAGGGAACGTCTCCCATGGAGGAACTCTGTGCACACCTGGCAGGATTGACTGAAGCAGTCAAAAATCTGCAGCAAGGATACACCAGACTGGAGGAACGAGTGTTAACCCTGTCTAACCCCATTGGGGCCCAGGGAGCTTCCTCTGCTCCTGCTCCTTCAGTTGGGCCTTCCTCAACGGTGGTGATGCTCCCTCCGGAACCTAAGGTTCCCACACCTGAGCGTTTATTTGGAGACCGCCATAAGTTCAGAGCCTTCCGCAATTCCTGCGAACTATTTTTTGCTCTTCAGCCACGTACCTTTTCCCTGGAGGCTACAAAGGTGGGCTACGTGATTTCTCTGCTCTCTGGTGACCCCCAAACCTGGGCCCATTGCCTCTTAGAGTAAAAGGACATATCTCTGACCAACCTCTCCACTTTCTTTGACGCACTAGGCCAGTTATATGATGACCCCCAGCTATCTGTAACTGCAGAAGCGGCTCTACACACCCTTCAACAAGGTCGCAGAGCAGCAGAGGATTATGTGACTGAATTCAGGAAGTGGAGTGCGGATACTAACTGGAACGATGCGGCTCTCCGTTATCAATTTCGGTTGGGACTTTCTGATCCTCTGAAGGATGAACTGGCCAGGGTGGGTACACCACAAACTTTAAATGCTTTAATCGATCTAGCTATCCAGATCGATCAATGCCTATGAGAGCGCTGGTCGGAGAGAGCTATGGGGTCTTCTCGTCCAACTTGGGTTACCCCTAAGGTTCCACATCACCCATCATCAACACCACCTACCTCCACGCTTAACTTACCTGAGCCAATGCAACTGGGTGCCTTGCAACCTTCACTCACCCCAGAGGAACGACAACGTCGTCGTGCAAATAACTTGTGCCTGTATTGTGGGGAACCCAGGCACTACGTCAGGAACTGTCCTCTCAAACTCCGTAAGTGTTTATCCCTATATACTGACTATGTGACATCTCTGGTTAAAAATACCACTCACCTTGCTCTTCCTCTTCTGCTACAGCTTCCAGGGAAGGATCTACAAATCACCGCCATTATTGATTCAGGAGCTTGCAGCTGTTTCATGGACTCTCATTTTGCCATCCAACACCAAATACCCTTGTCACCTAAAGCCCATAGACTTTCTATCCATCTAGCTGATGGGACCGCTATCAAGTCTGGACCTGTCACCCAAGAGACTATGCCAATACCCATTTTCGTTTCCAACGGGCATCAGGAACAGCTGCGCCTGGACATTATCGCTTCACCCCTGTTCCCCATAATACTTGGCATGCCATGGTTACAGGCCCATAATCCGGACATAAATTGGATCACGGGTGAGGTGACCTTTCCCTCTCCTTACTGCCAACAGTTTTGCAGAACCCAGAACATCCAGGAGAACTCTACTCTGTTATGCCTAGATACAGATCCTAGCCTGCTTCAATCCATTCCTTCCGCCTATCATGATTTCCTGGACGTATTTAGTAAACAGAGGGCAGAGGTGTTACCCCCTCACCGGGCCTATGACTGTCCCATTGAGTTACTTCCTGGTGCTGAAATTCCTTTTGGAAGAATATTTCCCCTGACTGAGGTGGAGCAAGGGGCATTGAAGGAATACATTGATGAAAACCTCAAAAGAGGCTTCATTCGTCCATCCACGTCCCCCGCAGGTGCAGGCATCTTCTTCGTGCAGAAAAAAGATAAAACCCTCAGGCCGTGTGTGGATTACCGCGAACTAAACAAGATTACTGTGAAGAATCGGTACCCTCTCCCCTTAGTACCAGAGTTGTTTCAGAGACTGGGGACGGCTACCATATTCACCAAACTTGATCTCCGTGGGGCCTACAATTTAGTTCGTATCAGGGATGGAGACGAATGGAAGACCGCTTTTCGTACCCGTTATGGGCATTTTGAGTACCTCGTGATGCCTTTCGGCCTGTGTAATGCCCCTGCCACATTTCAATACTTTATTAATGATGTGTTACGTGACTTTCTAGACCTGTTTGTCATCGTCTATTTAGACGACATATTGATTTTCTCTTGTTCCCTTGAATCCCATCGCAGGCACGTCAGAAGTGTATTGGGCCGACTTCGACAACATGGTCTATATGCAAAGGCTGAAAAATGTGAATTCGAACAGGAAAGTATTCCATTTTTAGGGTTGGTCATCTCCAGTAAGGGCATTAAAATGGACCCCCAGAAGGTCACGGCTGTTCTAGATTGGCCAGTCCCGACTGATAAGAAAGGAATCCAGCGATTTGTTGGATTCGCTAATTTTTACCGCAAATTTATTAAGGGGTTCTCAGCTATCATTGCACCCATCACACAGCTTACCAAACAGGGTACACGCTTCCATTGGTCGGCCGAGGCTCAAAAGGCTTTTGAGACTCTCAAGGGCCTTTTTACCTCCGCCTCTGTACTGAAGCATCCAGATTCCTCTCTGCCATTTATTCTAGAAGTGGATGCATCTGAAATTGCTGTAGGAGCAGTATTATCCCAAAGACAAGGAACCAAAGCCCTGCTGCATCCTGTGGCTTTCTTTTCTCGTAAATTATCCACGGCAGAGAGAAATTATGATGTAGGTGACAGAGAGTTGTTGGCAATCAAGTCAGCATTGGAGGAGTGGCGCTATCTGTTGGAGGGTGCCGCTCATCCAGTTCTAATCTTTACAGATCATAAGAACCTGGAGTATTTGAGGTCTGCAAAGAGGTTGAAACCACGTCAGGCCAGGTGGGCTCTCTTTTTCTCCAGGTTCTCCTTCCATGTCACTTACCGTCCTGGCTCCAAGAATACCAAACCTGACGCCCTGTCTAGGATGTTCCACAAACCTCAAGAAATTTCCCCTCCAGACACCATTTTGTCTCCAGGGAACTTTCTTCTACTTCAGGGAAACCTGCTTTCCCAGATTAAACAGGCCTCCGCAGAAATAGAATCTTCCATTAAGACAGAACTCCAGGTTAAGGATGGGTTATTGTGGCATGAGGATAGGATCTTTATACCTGAAACACTACAAGTTCCAGTACTAGAGCTCTGTCACGATCATGCGCTGGCTGGGCATTTTGGTGTGGCTAAGACCACTGATTTGGTTCAGCGCACCTTCTGGTGGCCTCAGCTGCGCAAAGATTGTAAGGAGTTTGTAGAGTCCTGTACCACCTGCCTTAGGAACAAAGGGCACAAAACAAAGGCATGGGGTCTACTAAAACCCTTGCCTGTCCCAGATAGACCCTGGAAAATGCTCTCAATAGATTTTATTGTAGAACTACCCCCGGCCGGGGGCTTCACTTCAATCTTTGTCATAGTGGACCGGTTGTCGAAGATGGCGCACTTTGTCCCAATGAAGGGTACCCCTTCAGCTACAGAAACAGCACAAGCATTCATTAAAGAGGTCGTCAGGCTCCATGGGGTACCAGTTAACATCATTTCAGATCGGGGGGTACAATTTACCTCTCGATTCTGGAGGGCTTTGTGTAAAACCTTGGACATTGAACTCTCATTTTCCTCGGCTTATCACCCCCAGACTAATGGGCAAACAGAAAGAACAAACCAGACCCTTGAACAATATTTGCGCTGTTTTTCTTCCTTTGCCCAAGATAATTGGATTGCGGTTTTACCATTGGCCGAATTCGCTTATAACAATTCCATTCATTCTGCTATCAAGCAGACTCCGTTTTTTGCGAATTATGGTTTCCACCCCTCATTTTTAACAAACTCTCTTCCAGAATGCACAGTACCCGCAGTCCAGGAGAAATTGGATTTTTTTACCTCTAACAACCAAGTTTTACAGGACACCATGACCAGAACCCAGGAGTACAACAAAGCAACCTTAGATAAAAAGAGGCGAGGTGAGCTCTTACTTTCACCTGGGGATCAGGTATGGTTGTCCACCATAAACCTCAGGTTGGCCTGCCCTTCCAAGAAATTGGGTCCCAAATTTCTTGGACCATTCCCTGTTAAACGGAGAATTAATGAAGTTGCATATGAACTTGAACTCCCGGATTCACTAAAGGTACATCCAGTTTTTCACGTGTCCTTGCTTAAACCATCTATTACTAACCCATTTCCAGGTCGAAGTACGGATCCTACTGATCCAATCCTGGTAGATGGGGAAGAGGAATTCGAGGTGGAGGCTATCATGGACCACAGGAAAAGAGGTAACCAAAACCAATTCTTAATAAAGTGGAAGGGGTTTGGCCCAGAGGAGAATTCTTGGGAACCAGAGGATAATATTCATGCTGAAGACCTGTTACAAGCCTTTAAAACAGCTCATCCAGAGAAATTTTTTCAAAGGGGCATCCAGAGGCTGCCCCTTGGGGGGGGGGCAATGTCACGAAGATCCTGCCAGAAACCGGCGTCCCAGGCGCACGGGAACCCGGCCACGGGTCCCATTGCGCATGCGCGCGCGTTCACGGGTGCGGTCACGCACGGGCACGCGCACGCGCACTCCCGCTGGTGTCCGGCGGGCTATTTAAACCTGCCTGTCACACTCCATCCCTGCTGTCTGCTCTACAGCGTTCTGTGAGTGTTACCTGATCTGATCTGTGTTTCCTGTTATCTGACCCGGCTTCCTGTTTGACGATCCTGCTATCTGCCTGCACCAGACTCTCTTGGCTTGCCTGACCATCCCTCTGCATTACCCCTGGTACCTCTGCTGTCCGAACGTTACTGACCACCGGCTTGTTGACCCTCCGCTGTGTTTCATCAGCTTCCAGTCTGCTATTACCTGCTGTTGTTCCTGGTTCCAGTCCAGCTTCCAGTCTGCTATTACCTGCTGTTGTTCCTGGCTCCAGTCCAGTGTTCCAGGCTACCTTCTGCTGTGTTCCAGCCCAGCGTTCCAGGCTACCTTCTGCTGTGTTCCAGCCCAGCGTTCCAGGCTACCTTCTGCTGTGTTCCAGCCCAGCGTTCCAGGCTACCTTCTGCTGTGTTCCAGCCCAGCGTTCCAGGCTATCTTCTGCTGTGTTCCAGTCCAGCGTTCCAGTCTACTACCTGCTGTTGTTCCTGGTTCCAGTCCAGCGTTCCAGGCTACCTTCTGCTGTGTTCCAGCCCAGCGTTCCAGGCTACCTTCTGCTGTGTTCTAGCCCGGCGTTCCAGGCTACCTTCTGCTGTGTTCCAGTCCAGCTTCCAGTCTGCTATTATCTGCTGTTGTTCCTGGTTCCAGTCCTGCATTCCAGTCTCTGTCCTCAGTCTACTCCTCAGGCTACTGACTCCAGAGGGTGCCACCACTACTGGACTTTCAGCAACTGTTGATCCTGCCAGGCACCCATACCACTCTTCACTCCTGGCCCTCTGTCTCCATTCCAGGGGAACAGGAGTGGGAGCTGTAAGGGAGGTCTTTTCCTGCACTTCAGGCTCACAACCTACCAGGTACGTGACAACAGGTGTCATGAAGATCCTGCCAGTAACCGGTGTCCCAGGCGCACGGGAACCCGGCCACGGGTCCCATTGCGCATGCGCTCGCATTCACGGGTGCGGTCACGCACGGGCACGCGCGCGCGCACTCCCGCTGGTGTCAGGCGGGCTATTTAAACCTGCCTGTCGCACTCCATCCCCGCTGTCTGCTCTACAGCGTTCTGTGAGTGTTACCTGATCTGATCTGTGTATCCTGTTATCTGACCCGGCTTCCTGTTTGACGATCCTGCTATCTGCCTGCACCAGACCCTCTTGGCTTGCCTGACCATCCCTCTGCATTACCCCTGGTACCTCTGCTGTCCGAACGTTACTGACCACCGGCTTGTTGACCCTCCGCTGTGTACATCAGCTTCCAGTCTGCTATTACCTGCTGTTGTTCCTGGTTCCAGTCCAGCTTCCAGTCTGCTATTACCTGCTGTTGTTCCTGGTTCCAGTCCAGCTTTCAGTCTGCTATTACCTGCTGTTGTTCCTGGCTCCAGTCCAGCGTTCCAGGCTACCTTCTGCTGTGTTCCAGCCCAGCGTTCCAGGCTACCTTCTGCTGTGTTCCAGCCCAGCATTCCAGGCTACCTTCTGCTGTGTTCCAGCCCAGCGTTCCAGGCTACCTTCTGCTGTGTTCCAGCCCAGCGTTCCAGGCTATCTTCTGCTGTGTTCCAGTCCAGCGTTCCAGTCTACTACCTGCTGTTGTTCCTGGTTCCAGTCCAGCGTTCCAGGCTACCTTCTGCTGTGTTCCAGCCCAGCGTTCCAGGCTACCTTCTGCTGTGTTCCAGCCCGGCGTTCCAGGCTACCTTCTGCTGTGTTCCAGTCCAGTATTCCAGGCTATCTTCTGCTGTTGTTCCAGTCCAGCTTCCAGTCTGCTATTATCTGCTGTTGTTCCTGGTTCCAGTCTCTGTCCTCAGTCTACTCCTCAGGCTACTGACTCCAGAGGGTGCCACCACTACTGGACTTTCAGCAACTGTTGATCCTGCCAGGCACCCATACCACTCTTCACTCCTGGCCCTCTGTCTCCATTCCAGGGGAACGGGAGTGGGAGCTGTAAGGGAGGTCTTTTCCTGCACTTCAGGCTCACAACCTACCAGGTACGTGACAACAGGTGTCCTGAAGATCCTGCCAGTAACCGGTGTCCCAGGCGCACGGGAACCCGGCCACGGGTCCCATTGCGCATGCGCGCGCGTTCACGGGTGCGGTCACGCACGGGCACGCGCGCGCGCACTCCCGCTGGTGTCAGGCGGGCTATTTAAACCTGCCTGTCGCACTCCATCCCCGCTGTCTGCTCTACAGCATTCTGTGAGTGTTACCTGATCTGATCTGTGTATCCTGTTATCTGACCCGACTTCCTGTTTGACGATCCTGCTATCTGCCTGCACCAGACCCTCTTGGCTTGCCTGACCATCCCTCTGCATTACCCCTGGTACCTCTGCTGTCCGAACGTTACTGACCACCGGCTTGTTGACCCTCCGCTGTGTACATCAGCTTCCAGTCTGCTATTACCTGCTGTTGTTCCTGGTTCCAGTCCAGCTTCCAGTCTGCTATTACCTGCTGTTGTTCCTGGTTCCAGTCCAGCGTTCCAGGCTACCTTCTGCTGTGTTCCAGCCCAGCGTTCCAGGCTATCTTCTGCTGTGTTCCAGTCCAGCGTTCCAGGCTATTACCTGCTGTTGTTCCTGGTTCCAGTCCAGCTCCCAGTCTGCTATTACCTGCTGTTGTTCCTGGTTCCAGTCCAGCGTTCCAGGCTACCTTCTGCTGTATTCCAGCCCATGTTCCAGGTTATCTTCTGCTGTGTTCCAGTCCAGTGTTCCAGGCTATCTTCTGCTGTTGTTCCAGTCCAGCGTTCCAGGCTATTACCTGCTGTTGTTCCTGGTTCCAGTCCAGCTTCCAGTCTGCTATTACCTGCTGTTGTTCCTGGTTCCAGTCCTGCATTCCAGTCTCTGTCCTCAGTCTACTCCTCAGACTCCTGACTCCAGAGGGTGCCACCACTACTGGACTTTCAGCAACTGTTGATCCTGCCAGGCACCCATACCACTCTTCACTCCTGGTCCTCTGTCTCCATTCCAGGGGAACGGGAGTGGGAGCTGTAAGGGAGGTCTTTTCCTGCACTTCAGGCTCACAACCTACCAGGTACGTGACAGTAGCAGACAGCCATGTCTGAGTCTGAGCAGGGAACGTCTCCCATGGAGGAACTCTGTGCACACCTGGCAGGATTGACTGAAGCAGTCAAAAATCTGCAGCAAGGATACACCGGACTGGAGGAACGAGTGTTAACCCTGTCTAGCCCCATTGGACCCAGGGAGCTTCCTCTGCTCCTGCTCCTTCAGTTGGGCCTTCCTCAATGTGGTGATGCTCCCTCCAGAACCTAAGGTTCCCACACCTGAACGTTTCTTCGGAAATCGCCATAAGTTCAGAGCCTTCCGCAACTCCTGCGAACTATTTTTTGCTCTTCAGCCACGTACCTTTTACCTGGAGGCTACAAAGGTGGGCTACATAATTTCTCTACTCTCTGGTGACCCCCAAACCTGGGCCCATCGCCTCTTAGAGCAAAAGGACATATCTCTGACCAACCTCTCCACTTTCTTTGACGCACTAGGTCAGTTATATGATGACCCCCAGCTATCTGTAACTGCAGAGGCGGCTCTACACACCCTTCAACAAGGTCGCAGAGCAGCAGAGGACTATGTGGCTGAATTCAGGAAGTGGAGTGCGGATACTAACTGGAACGATGTGGCTCTCCGTTATCAATTTCGGTTGGGACTTTCTGATCCTCTGAAGGATGAACTGGCCAGGGTGGGTACACCACAGACTTTAAATGCTTGAATCGATCTAGCTATCCAGATCGATCGACGCCTACGAGAGCGCAGGTCTGAGAGAGCTATGGGGTCTTCTCGTCCAACTTGGGTTACCCCTAAGGTTCCCCATCACCCATCATCAACACCACCTACCTCCATGCTTAACTTACCTGAGCCAATGCAATTAGGAGTCCTGCGGCCTTCACTCACCCCAGAGGAACGACAACGTCGTCGAGCAAATAACTTGTGCCTGTATTGTGGGGAACCCAGGCACTATGTCAGGAACTGTCCCCTTAAACTCCGTAAGTGTTTATCCCTATCTACTGACTATGTGACATCTCTGGTTAAAAATACCACTCACCTTGCTCTTCCTCTTCTGCTACAGCTTCCAGGGAAGGATCTACAAATCACCGCCATTATTGACTCAGGAGCTTGCAGCTGTTTCATGGATTCTCGTTTTGCCATCCAACACCAAATACCTTTGTCACCTAAAGCCCATGGACTTTCTATCCATCTAGCTGATGGGACTGCTATCAAGTCTGGACCTGTCACCCAAGAGACTATGCCAATACCCGTTTTCGTTTCCAACGTCCATCAGGAACAGCTGCGTCTGGACATTATCGCTTCACCCCTGTTCCCCATAATACTCAGCATGCCATGGTTACAGGCCCATAATCCGGACATAAATTGGATCACGGGTGAAGTGACCTTTCCCTCTCCTTACTGCCAACAGTTTTGCAGAACCCAGAACACCCAGGAGAACTCTACTCTGTTATGCCTAGATACAGATCCTAGTCTACATCAATCCATTCCTTCTGCCTATCATGATTTCCTGGACGTATTTAGTAAACAGAGGGCAGAGGTGTTACCCCCTCACCGGGCCTATGACTGTCCCATTGAGTTACTTCCTGGTGCTGAAATTCCTTTTGGAAGAATATTTCCCCTGACTGAGGTGGAGCAAGGGGCATTGAAGGAATACATTGATGAAAACCTCAAAAGAGGCTTCATTCGTCCATCCACGTCCCCCGCAGGTGCAGGCATCTTCTTCGTGCAGAAAAAAGATAAAACCCTCAGGCCGTGTGTGGATTACCGCGAACTAAACAAGATTACTGTGAAGAATCGGTACCCTCTCCCCTTAGTACCAGAGTTGTTTCAGAGACTGGGGACGGCTACCATATTCACCAAACTTGATCTCCGTGGGGCCTACAATTTAGTTCGTATCAGGGATGGAGACGAATGGAAGACCGCTTTTCGTACCCGTTATGGGCATTTTGAGTACCTCGTGATGCCTTTCGGCCTGTGTAATGCCCCTGCCACATTTCAATACTTTATTAATGATGTGTTACGTGACTTTCTAGACCTGTTTGTCATCGTCTATTTAGACGACATATTGATTTTCTCTTGTTCCCTTGAATCCCATCGCAGGCACGTCAGAAGTGTATTGGGCCGACTTCGACAACACGGTCTATATGCAAAGGCTGAAAAATGTGAATTAGAACAGGAAAGTATTCCATTTTTAGGGTTAGTCATTTCCAGTAAGGGCATTAAAATGGACCCCCAGAAGGTCACGGCTGTTCTAGATTGGCCAGTCCCGACTGATAAGAAAGGAATCCAGCAATTCGTTGGATTCGCTAATTTTTACCGCAAATTTATTAAGGTGTTCTCAGCCATCATTGCACCCATCACACAGCTAACCAAACAGGGTACACGCTTCCATTGGTCGGCCGAGGCTCAAAAGGCTTTTGAGACTCTCAAGGGCCTTTTTACCTCCGCCTCTGTACTAAAGCATCCACATTCCTCTCTGCCATTTATTCTAGAAGTGGATGCATCTAAAATTGCTGTAAGAGCAGTATTATCCCAAAGACAGGGAACCAAGGCCCTGCTGCATCCTGTGGCCTTCTTTTCTCATAAATTATCCACGGCAGAGAGAAATTATGATGTAGGTGACAGAGAGTTGTTGGCAATCAAGTCAGCATTGGAGGAGTGGCGCTATCTGTTGGAGGGTGCCGCTCATCCAGTCTTAATCTTTACAGATCATAAGAACCTGGAATATTTGAGGTCTGCAAAGAGGTTGAAACCACGTCAGGCCAGGTGGGCTCTCTTTTTCTCCAGGTTCTCCTTCCATGTCACTTACCGTCCTGGCTCCAAGAATACCAAACCTGACGCCCTGTCTAGGATGTTTCACAAACCTCAAGAGATTTCCACCATTTTGTCTCCGGGGAATTTTCTTCTACTTCAGGGAAACCTGCTTTCCCAGATTAAACAAGCATCCGCAGGAATAGAATCTTCCATTAAGACAGAGCTCCAGGTTAAGGATGGGTTATTGTGGCATGAGAGTAGGATCTTTATACCTGAAACACTATGAGTTCCAGTACTAGAGCTTTGTCACGATCATGCGCTGGCTGGGCATTTCGGTGTGGCTAAGACCACTGATTTGGTTCAGCGCACCTTCTGGTGGCCTCAGCTGCGCAAAGATTGTAAAGAGTTTGTAGAGTCCTGTACCACCTGCCTTAGGAACAAAGGGCACAAAACAAAGGCATGGGGTCTACTAAAACCGTTGCCTGTCCCAGATAGACCCTGGAAAATGCTCTCTATAGATTTTATTGTAGAACTACCCTCGGCCGGGGGCTTCACTTCAATCTTTGTCATAGTGGACCGGTTGTCGAAGATGGCGCACTTTGTCCCAATGAAGGGTACCCCTTCCGCTACAGAAACAGCACAAGCATTCATTAAAGAGGTCATCAGGCTCCATGGGGTACCAGCGAATATCGTTTCAGATCGAGGGGTACAATTTACCTCTCGATTCCGGAGGGCTTTGTGTAAAACCTTGGACATTGAACTCTCATTTTCATCGGCTTATCACCCCCAGACTAATGGGCAAACAGAAAGAACAAACCAGACCCTTGAACAATATTTGCGCTGTTTTTCTTCCTTTGCCCAAGATAATTGGATTGCTGTTTTACCATTGGCCGAATTCGCTTATAACAATTCTATTCATTCTGCTATCAAGCAGACTCCGTTTTTTGCAAATTATGGTTTCCACCCCTCATTTTTACCAAATTCTCTTCCAGAATGCACAGTACCCGCAGTCCAGGAGAAATTGGATTTCTTTACCTCTAACAACCAAGTTTTACAGGACACCATGACCAGAACCCAGGAGTATAACAAAGCAACCTTCGATAAAAAGAGGCGAGGTGAGCTCTTACTTGCACCTGGGGATCAGGTATGGTTGTCCACCATAAACTTCAGGTTGGCCTGCCCTTCCAAGAAATTGGGTCCCAAATTCCTTGGACCATTCCCTGTTAAACGGAGAATTAATGAATTTGCATATGAACTTGAACTCCCGGATTCACTAAAGGCACATCCAGTTTTTCACGTGTCCTTGCTTAAACCGTCTATTACCAACCCATTTCCAGGTCGAAGTACGGATCCTCCTGATCCAATCCTGGTAGATGGGGAAGAGGAATTCGAGGTGGAGGCTATCATGGACCACAGGAAAAGAGGTAACCAAAATCAATTCTTAATAAAGTGGAAGGGGTTTGGCCCAGAGGAGAATTCTTGGGAACCAGAGGATAATATTCATGCTGAAGACCTGTTACAAGCCTTTAAAACAGCTCATCCAGAGAAATTTTTTTCAAAGGGGCATCCGGAGGCTGCCCCTTGGGGGGGTGGCAATGTCATGAAGATCCTGCCAGTAAGCGGCGTCCCAGGCGCACGGGAACCCGGCCACGGGTCCCATTGCGCATGCGCGCGCGTTCACAAGTGCGGTCACACACAGGCACGCACGCGCGCACTCCCGCTGGTGTCAGGCGGGCTATTTAAACCTGCTTGTCACACTCCATCCCCGCTGTCTGCTCTACAGCGTTCTGTGAGTGTTACCTGATCTGATCTGTGTATCCTGTTATCTGACCCGGCTTCCTGTTTGACGATCCTGCTATCTGCCTGCACCAGACCCTCTTGGTTTGCCTGACCATCCCTCTGCATTACCCCTGGTACCTCTGCTGTCCGAACGTTACTGACCACCGGCTTGTTGACCCTCCGCTGTGTACATCAGCTTCCAGTCTGCTATTACCTGCTGTTGTTCCTGGTTCCAGTCCAGCTCCCAGTCTGCTATTACCCGCTGTTGTTCCTGGTTCCAGTCCAGCGTTCCAGGCTACCTTCTGCTGTGTTCCAGCCCAGCGTTCCAGGCTATCTTCTGCTGTGTTCCAGTCCAGCGTTCCAGGCTATTACCTGCTGTTGTTCCTGGTTCCAGTCCAGCTCCCAGTCTGCTATTACCTGCTGTTGTTCCTGGTTCCAGTCCAGCGTTCCAGGCTACCTTCTGCTGTATTCCAGCCCAGCGTTCCAGGCTAACTTCTGCTGTGTTCCAGTCCAGTGTTCCAGGCTATCTTCTGCTGTTGTTC
Organism: Lithobates clamitans; assembly: GCA_037952925.1. Lineage (NCBI taxonomy): Eukaryota > Metazoa > Chordata > Amphibia > Anura > Ranidae > Lithobates > Lithobates clamitans. The sequence goes on from JBBGZY010000034.1 coordinate 3,379,514, forward strand.
CAGTCCAGCGTTCCAGGCTATTACCTGCTGTTGTTCCTGGTTCCAGTCCAGCTTCCAGTCTGCTATTACCTGCTGTTGTTCCTGGTTCCAGTCCTGCATTCCAGGCTCTGTCCTCAGTCTACTCCTCAGACTCCTGACTCCAGAGGGTGCCACCACTACTGGACTTTCAGCAACTGTTGATCCTGCCAGGCACCCATACCACTCTTCACTCCTGGCCCTCTGTCTCCATTCCAGGGGAACGGGAGTGGGAGCTGTAAGGGAGGTCTTTTCCTGCACTTCAGGCTCACAACCTACCAGGTACGTGACAACAGGCCAGTATCTTCATTTCATATTGATCAAGTTCTGACCAGTGGTCCATCCTCAAGACCCAGTAACCAAGTGGATGCTAACTTGGAAAGGTCTCCAAGTCTGCACTTGTCCCTAGATATTTCTGCACCATATAATGCAGACGCTGCCGAAAGTTGCTTAAACAGCCATGGGCGCTGAGGACTAAAGAATTGTGTAAAGGCATCGGTCAGCCGGCCACCTTCTCCACCGTTCTTCCTCTGACTGAATGAAGCCTCAGAAAAACGTTGTCCAAGAAATGGTAACCTCCCAGGGTCTGGAAAGGCGTTACACAAATTTTTCTTCAAGGCGTCCTGAAGATGTTTCATCCTCTGCTCCCTCTGTGAAGGCAACTTTACCCTTATAACTTGGATCAAGAAGGGTTGCCAGCCAGTAATGATCCCTCTCCTTGATACCACAAATCCTTAGGTCCTTTCACGGGCTTTGCAGAATCAGGGAGCCCATGCAGTGTAAGTTTGAAGAGGCATGAGATTCGGAGTCCTCTAGGTCACTAAGGATGACATTTCAGGAACTACCTCCTCCTAGCCACATACAACTCCTTGGGTTTGTGGGGACTGAAAAACATCCCTTGAAGACTGCTGTATGTTATCCTCCACATCCATGCTAACACAATCCTCCTCCTCTTCCTGTATTGCAGCCCCGCAGGAATGGTACCTGCATAAAGGGGGCCTTGAGAGGAAAGGATCAATATAGGGAGTATTATTCCTGCGCTACCAAGCAATGGTGTTATAGGTGGTTTTAGATAGGGAAAAGCAACTTGCACCGAATGGGGTCCAACCTTAAACCCTGGTGTGACTAACTGACAAATGGGGATGGTGCTGCGCTAATCCTACAATAAATTATACTATCTAGGTGTACTGGGTATCAACTCTTGTCTTTACTGAGGTATAGGATGGTGATCTAAACCACCATGGGGAATATAGCACTATGTGGACGTGCAGGCAGTATGTGCATAATAGAAAAAAATATTAATAAATAAAGGGTGGAGCCCACCAAAAAAACTATACATATGTATCTCTCAGCTTAAATAAAAATAAAACCATGGTGAAATCTACAATAAAATTAAAAAAATGAAAAATAATAAAGTATTCTTTTTCAATAAGATAGTGATTGCCACTGAGACATTAAATGCCAGTACAAAGTGCTGTGAATTAATATCCGGAAATTATTATAGTTCAGTGAACCATGATTCATATACATAAATAGATGGCTAAAAACTAAATAACATAAAAGCAAAAATTGCCAAATGATACAATGTTACATTGAATGTCCCAAGTGATCTTCATGGTTGTGCATCATGCAATATAGTGTCCAGCAGGGGGTGCTCAAACTTAAAATAATACAATCCAATAAAGGTGACTCAGTGCAACAAAAAACAGCTTCAATGCTTCCTTAGTGATACCAGACAATTAAGTCGTGTGGATAGCAGCTGAGTTTAAAAATCATTTGTTCACAAGAGTGGTGAATGTGAAGTGTGCAGCAGGATCTCCTCCATGCAACAATCCTCTAGTGGTAGATAATGGCACGGAAATTATTATAGTTCAATGAACCATGATTCATATAAATAAATAGATGGCTAAAAACTCAATAACATAAAAGCAAAAATTGCCAAATGATACAATGTTACATTGAATGTCCAGAGTGATCTTCATAGTTGTGCATCATGCAATATAGTGTCCAGCGCCAACAGGGGGTGCTCAAACTTGAAATAATACAATCCAATAAAGGTGACTTAGTGCAAAGAAAAACTGCTTCAATGCTTCCTTAGTGATAACAGACAATTAAGTCGTGTAGATAGCAGCTGAGTTTAAAAATCATTTGTTCAGAAGAGTGGTGAATGTGAAGTGTGCAGCAGGATCTCCTCCATGCAACAATCCTCTAGTGGTAGATAATGGCCCCTTACCTCACTATACTGAGGTTACAGCATAGAGCAGACAGCGCTTGTGGTGTCTCCTGTGCAGGGGGGTCCTAGGTAATGGACTGTCATTTATCAGACCTCAGATCCATGGGGAGCATCATAGTAAATGGAGAGATGAAGATACCATATAGTGTAGTATTTCAAGCATGTATCAGACTTTATTCAACATTAGCAGCATACAGGGTACTCACACAGTAAAAAACTAAAGGTACAGTGTATCCAGACGAGCGGCGAGCTCATACACTGCTGACAGTGGGTGGTGCCTGTCCCTACATGTGGCGTCACGGGTCACGTGGCTTCACCTGGGATCTGGGATGAAGCCACGTGACCCGTGACGCTCAGCTGTCAGCTAATTGCCAGCTCTCATCTCTCTCCACAGTTAACCAGCTGTTGTGGATCTGCTCATCAGTCCCGCCTACTTAAAGATCTCTAGCTCACTTCATTCCTGCCTTGGTCACATTACAAGAAACCATCTCCTGCGTTCCTGTTTAAAGACTGGCTTTGCTGACATCCTTTCTGGCTCCTTATGCTGCTTGCTGTTCCTCTACTTGGATCCCTGACTTCTGGCCTGGCTGATTACCAGATCTGGTTACTGAACTCTGGCTTGGCTGATTACCCAATCTGGTTAGGGAACTCTGGCTTGGCTGACTACCTTATCTGGTTACTGGACACTGGCTATGCTTTGACCATGCTTACTCTATTTACCTTTTTATTTTTATTAATAAACAAGTGATTTTACTGTACTTCTGTCTCGGTCTGGTTCATGGTTTCTGACACTTTGCTTCTGTCCGTGGGAAACGCCTGGGGCAGCATCTCAAAGTAAAGCTTAACCTGGTTGAGAAATCCTGTGCATTGAACTGGATCGCCCCAAAATCGCTGGGGAAGCGGAGCGGAACCAAACATACCTCTTATAGAGGTAATACTCAAGGCGGGTGCCTGCACAGAGACTGGCGCAGCAGCAGGGAGGGCCTGCAACTCAGGTTGTACCGGAGTAGCCACAGTGGGAGATTCCAGGTGAGCCGTGCGACTCAGGAGCATTTGTACTGCTATGGCAAACTGATCCATGCGGTGATCTTGCTCATCCAATCTGGAAAAAATATTACCAACAAGTGGATTGACTGTATCTTCTGAATTCATGGCCTTCGCCTACTATCAGGAACCATGAATCAGACCAAGACAGAAATATAGTTAAATCACACTTGTTTAATAATAATAAATAGAATAATAAATAGAATAATAGGTAAATAAAGTAAGCGTAGTCAAAACAAGCCAGAGTTCAGTAACCGGACCGGGTAGTTAGCCAAGCCAATATCAGAGAGCCAGAGATAAACGTAGTAGTACAACAAGCAGGATCAGGAGCCAGAAGGGACGTCAGCCGAGCAAGTCTTCAAACGGGAACGCAGGAGAAAGTATCTGTGATTCTGACAAAGGCGAAAGCAGAGATCAAGTGAGCTTTAAGTAGGCAGGACTGATGAGCAGAATCAACAGCTAGGTAATTGTGGAGAGAGATGGGAGCTGGAAATTAGCCGACAGATGAGCGGCCAGCTCAGAGAAGGAAGGGCTGAGCCCAGCCCTGACATCTCCTAAAACTAACAAACGATCTACTAACGGCCAAAACCAATCAACACTATTCTGTACTCCTACTGTTGACCTCTCTGTTGCCCTTGATAAGGTTGACCACCCCCTCCTCAAAAAACTCCACGCCTTTGGTATCCATGATTGTACTCTTTGCTGGTTCTCTTCCTACTTATTCAACCACACCTTTAGCGTTTCTTACAACTCTACTTCCTCCCCTCCTCTTCCTTTCTCTGTTGGGGTCCCCCAAGGTTCTGTTCTTGGACCTCTCCTTTTTTCAATCTACACCTCCTCCCATGGCTTCCAATACCACCTCTATGCTGACGACACCCAAATCTATTTCTCTACCCCTCAGCTCACTCCCTCTGTCACCTCACGTATCATTAATTTACTATCAGATATATCAGTCTGGATGCCACACCACTTCCTCAAACTCAATCTATCCAAAACCGAACTTATAATTTTTACTGCCCCATATGCCCCTTCCCCTGATCTCTCTGTCAAAATTGATGGCACAACTATAAGCCCATCCCCACATGCCAAGGTTCTAGGTGTAGTCCTGGACTCTGAACTCTCCTTTAAGCAACCAATCACTGTCCAAATCCTGCCGCCTCAACCTCCGCAACACCTCCAAAATACGCCCCTTTCTAACCAATGACACAACAAAGCTCTTAATTCACTCGCTGGTCATCTCTCACCTTGACTACTGCAACTCCCTTCTCATTGGCTTACCTCTACATAGTCTATCACCTCTTCAATCCATCATGAATGCTGCTGCCAGACTTATCCACCTTACCAATCGCTCTGTGTCTGCTACTCCTCTATGTCAATCCCTCCACTGGCTTCCGCTCGGCCAAAGAAATAGATTCAAAATACTAACAACTACGTACAAAGCCATCCACAAATTTGCCCCCATCTACATCACTAGCCTAGTATCTAAATACCAACGTACTCCTTCTCTTCGTTCCTCTCAAGACCTCCTGCTCTCTAGCTCCCTCATCACCTCCTCCCGTGCTTGCCTCCAGGACTTTTCCAAAGCCTCTTCAATCCTATGGAATGCCCTACCCCAATCTGTCCGCTTATCTCCTACTTTATTAGCTTTTACACGATCCCTGAAAACCCTTCTCTTCAGAGAAGCATACCTTACCCACACCTAACAACTGTATTTTCATTTTGTCCATCAGCTCAACCCCCACAGTTATTACCTTTTGTTTCCACTTGACCCTCCCTTCTAGATTGTAAGCTCTAATGAGCAGGGCCTCTGATCCCTCCTGTATTTATTTGTATTGTAAGTGTACTGTCTGCCCTCATGTTGTAAAGCTCTGCGCAAACTGTTGGCACTATATAAATCCTGTATAATAATACAATAATAATAATAATAATCTTTAGAAATCCTCTCTAAAGTCTCTAAAATCGGCCATAGGTGGGTCAAGTTCCAAATTAATTTTCTTTTGAAAATCAGAAATTTTGTGCAATTTGTGATCCAAAGGTGCCACTGATTTCGAAATCCGACCATCCAAGCCTTAAATTTCACCTCATGTTGCTTCAGAAAAGGAAATCTGTGGCTGGGAATCTTCTGTTCTTTCCAGGTCACAGCTCATGCGCATTTATTTTCCAATAATATTTGTAGTCAGAGTCTTCGAGTGAGAAAGTGATAGTCCTAAGCACCAAGGCCTGAGGTGTGCCTTGGCCTGACTGGTCAGTATGCCTGAAAAGAGGGCATACCCTGAATGTAAGAAAAAGTAAAAGTAATATGAGTATGTATGAAGATTGGGGGAAACGGGTGGGTGGGAACCCAGAGACGCTGACGAGCCCTGGCCTGAAGGAGGAGGAGGCTTAAGTAGCCCTCTCAGCCTCCTCCCACAAATACAGGCTAGCCTCCAGCTAGCCTTTACACTTGTAGTCAGAGTCTTCGAGTGAGAAAGTGATAGTCCTAAGCACCAAGGCCTGAGGTGTGCCTTGGCCTGACTGGTCAGTATGCCTGAAAAGAGGGCATACCCTGAATGTAAGAAAAAGTAAAAGTAATATGAGTATGTATGAAGATTGGGGGAAACGGGTGGGTGGGAACCCAGAGACGCTGACGAGCCCTGGCCTGAAGGAGGAGGGGGCTTAAGTAGCCCTCTCAGCCTCCTCCCACAAATACAGGCTAGCCTCCAGCTAGCCTTTACACTTGTAGTCAGAGTCTTCGAGTGAGAAAGTGATAGTCCTAAGCACCAAGGCCTGAGGTGTGCCTTGGCCTGACTGGTCAGTATGCCTGAAAAGAGGGCATACCCTGAATGTAAGAAAAAGTAAAAGTAATATGAGTATGTATGAAGATTGGGGGAAACGGGTGGGTGGGAACCCAGAGACGCTGACGAGCCCTGGCCTGAAGGAGGAGGAGGCTTAAGTAGCCCTCTCAGCCTCCTCCCACAAATACAGGCTAGCCTCCAGCTAGCCTTTACACTTGTAGTCAGAGTCTTCGAGTGAGAAAGTGATAGTCCTAAGCACCAAGGCCTGAGGTGTGCCTTGGCCTGACTGGTCAGTATGCCTGAAAAGAGGGCAAAAGACACAAATTTAGGTGAAGAAGGGAAGGTAAACAATCGATCAAGAGTAGTAGCGTGCGCCCGGATGGCAACAGTATGTATCCTAAAATCCGAAAAAGTGTCCCCTATGACCGGAGAAACATTCCCCCCCCCCGACTTGGTGATGAGACAGAACCCCCCTACGGACCTGTAAAGCTACCAAGAACCCAACTAAACATCCCGTGAATGATTGGACAGGGCCTGAAGTCCGAGACGACCCAGAAATGAAAATGAACTGCTTGTGAATGAGGATGCGTGGGGGAGGGGGAGCAATGGCTGCCCCGAGGAGCCCCTGCAAAATGAATGGCCGAGAAGATCGAAACTACAAACGGACACCAGTGAAGTGCTCAGTGAACCCCTCCCAAGCCCTGGCCTGGCCATACTGGTATGGGGAAGTGCGAGGGTGAGTGCCAAAGAACAACTGGTAGGAGTTCAAAATGCTAAATACCTGAAGGATGTGATGGAGTAGGTGGATGAGGCCCATGCACTATGGCATTAAGTATTGACAACATGGAGAAACCATGCCAGACACAGAATACTGGTCCCACCTGATGCGATCGGGTCGTGCTTCAGCCTGTGACTTGACAACCGAGCCTAAAACAGAACCGAGGAAGGAGGGCCAGATTCCACCCCAGGGAAATAAGTCCCATGGCATGAAAACAGTCATACCCAAAGTGACTGAAAACCCCCCTACCTGGAACCGGCTGGGGAACAGAAAAAATGACCAGACTGACGTCCCTGAGCAGTCTTTAAGGCCACATCCTAGATAAGATCCGAGCCGAGAGTGGAATCCAGAGTCATGATGACGTTTGCCCAAACCTACCACTTAAGGACCAATAAAGGGATAACAAATGCCAATACAGCCCAACCTGAGAACATGCACAAGAGAAATAACAGACAAGACAAGAGAACAACAACGCCCCTCTGTGTCTACCTAAGTATGAGCGGAAATGCCAAGACCACTGCGCATGAATACACCTGATGATGGACCCCCCTCGTGTGAGTAAAGAGTGAGCCCGAGTAACCTGCCGCGCAGAGACAGGTAATTAACTGAAAACTCAGGGCTGGTGCACCCACAGACCGTGGTGGGTAATCATACAGGTGTGGTGAATGAACGTGCATCGTATGACGTATGTTATACGGGCGAGAAGATTGTGGTCAACAATCATTTAATAAACGAAACCTCAGCCCGTATGGATCTGTAGACGTGACAGATCCTGACATGTGAGCCCTAGCTACCTGACGCAGGTACAACCATGAACAAAAAACTGAGACATGACAAACAACGAAGATGAAACAGCTACCGGGGTATGTGCTGTGACTGAACAACGATGCCCCTCTGAGAGATGCTGAGGCTGAACACTGAAACAGAAACGTTAGGGCGGAAACATGAGCACAATAACGCTATGACAGAAATGCTGAACTAAATGCTGAGACAGAAACGTGACAGTAAAACCCTGGGGCAGAAATGTAATGACAGAAAATACCTGGGGCAGAAATGTAATGACAGAAAATACCTGGGGCAGAAATGTAATGACAGAAAATACCTGGGGCAGAAATGTAATGATAGAAAATACCTGGGGCAGAAATATAACGACAGAAAATACCTGGGGCAGAAGTGTAACGACAGAAAATACCTGGGGCAGAAATGTAACGACAGAAACCCTGGGGCAGAAATGTAACGACAGAAACCCAGGGGCAGAAATGTAACGACAGAAACCCAGGGGCAGAAATGTAACGACAGAAACCCTGGGGCAGAAATGTAACGACAGAAACCCTGGGGCAGAAATTTAATGACAGAAACCCTGAGGCAGAAATGCAATTACAAAAACCCTGAGGCAGAAATGTAATTACAAAAACCCTGGGGTAGAAATGCAATTACAAAAACCCTGAGGCAGAAATGTAATTACAAAAACCCTGAGGCAGAAATGTAATGACAGAAACCCTGGGGCGGAAATGTAATGACAGAAACCCTGGGGCCGAAATGCCATGACAGAAAATGCTGGGGTAGAAAATGCTCAGACAGAACGCAGAGGCAGAAACACGATGACAGAAATCCTGGGGCAGAAACACTGAGGCAGAAATGCCATGACCGAAACGCAATGACAGAAACGCTGAGACTGAAATACTGATGGCAGAAATGCAAAGACAGAACCCTGGGGCGGAAACGCTATGACGGAAATGCCGAGACAGAAAAATTGAGCCTGAACGCTGAGCCAGAAATGCTGGGGCAGAACACTATGACAGAAAACACCAGGACTGAATAAAGAAAAAAAAAATGCCATAACAGAAATCCTGGGTCAGAGATGCCATGACAGAAATCCTGAGCCAGAAACGCTATACAGCAATCCTACGGCAGAACCGCTATGACAGAAATGCCGAGACTGTACGCCGAGACAGAAATGCCGGGGCAGAAAGCTATGACAGAAAAGCTAGGTCAGAACGCTGAGACGGAAATGCTGAACGCTTATGACAGCAAGTTAGGGTAAAACTCTAAGAGAGAAATGCTGAATGCTATGACAGAAATGCTGGACAGAACGTTGCGACAGAAATGCCGAACCCCTGCGACAGAAATGCCGAACCCCTGCGACAGAAATGCCGAACCCCTGCGACAGAAATGCCGAACCCCTGCGACAGAAATGCCGAACCCTTACGACAGAAATGCCGAACCCTTACGACAGAAATGCCGAACCCCTGCGACAGAAATGCCGAACCCCTGCGACAGAAATGCCGAACCCCTGCCACAGAAATGCTGAACCCTTGCGACAGAAATGCTGAACCCTTGCGACAGAAATGCTGAAACCCCTGCGACAGAAATGCTGAAACCCCTGCGACAGAAATGCTGAACCCCTGCGACAGAAATGCTGAACCCCTGCGACAGAAATGCTGAACCCCTGCGACAGAAATGCTGAACCCTTGCGACAGAAATGCTGAACCCTTGCGACAGAAATGCTGAAACCCCTGCGACAGAAATGCTGAACCCCTGCGACAGAAATGCTGAACCCTTGCGACAGAAATGCTGAAACCCCTGCGACAGAAATGCTGAACCCCTGCGACAGAAATGCTGAACCCCTGCGACAGAAATGCTGAACCCCTGCGACAGAAATGCTGAACGCTACGACAGAAATGCTGGTCAGAACATTTGAGACAGAAATGCTGAATGCTACGCCAGAAATGCTGAGGCAGGAAACGCCATGACAGGAAAACAAGCGATGAGACTAAACGCCTAAACAGAAATGCTATGACAGAAGTCCTGGGACCGAAATGCTGCGATATGAACACTTATGACTGAAGCGGCGGATGCCCGGGAGGCATGCGGGCCCCCCCCCCCCACATGATGCCCCACGTGAATACCGGGAGGTGAGCGGTCAGGTGAGCGCCACCCCCGGCTATGAAAACTAGGAGATGTGCGGGCGTCTCCTCCACAGTGCACGGCGTGGTACCAGGGAGGTGTATTGGCAGGCGAGTGGCAAGTGGGTGGTTGGAGAATGGACGGACGCGCCCCCCCATTCCCCCGGCATGAGAGCCGGGAGACGTGGGCGGGCAGCACCCCCCCTGGACAGATGGGGCTGTGGGTGGTTGGAGGATGGATGACCGGACAGACGGCACAACCCCCCCTCCTCCCCCGCAGTGTGAGTGGCGGGAGAAGCGGGCGGGCAGCCCCCCCCCAGCACTGTCAGGAACAGAGGGACAGCGGTGCCCCCCCCCCCAACTATGCAGGATTGTGCCCAGCTGGATGGATAGACGCCCCCCCTTTTGGGCGCCGGGAGAAGCCGGTGGGCAGACAGCACGCTGACCAAATGGAGCCGTAGGTGATGGCTGGACGCCCCCCCCCCGCCGTGAGTAGCCTCCAGCTAGCCTTTACACTTATCACACAATTTTCCCATCATTGATTAGAAATTTGTTTTTCCAAAAATTTTCAACATGCCCAATCACTCAAATTTGATGGCCACATGAAAATCAGCCATTGCTGCAACCCACTAATGGTGTGTAATTCAAAATGAAATTCTTAGTTACGATTATCATAAGAAAATTATTTCGGAAATTGACCCATGTATCGGCCTGCTTAAGGCTTGGTTCAGACCTATGCCTTTTTTTGCTGCTTTTTGTAGAAACTCACTACAGTCCATTTAACATGGTTTCCTATGGGACACGTCACATCTATGCTTTTTCCAGCTGCTGCATTTTCGAAAAGGGTCAGGGACTTTTTTAAATGCAAAATGGTGCGTTTTTGGTTCAACAGACTTCAATGGAGAAGCTGCAGAAAAGCATGTAGTGCATTTTTGCCGCAATTTTGCCACAAATTTACCGCAGTTTTGCAGTTATTTGAATTTTGCATTTTTTTATCTGCCTAACAACAAATTGGCCAAAAAAAAGCATAAGAAATGCAAAACACAAAATGCACAGCAAAAAGCACTGCAGAAACGGATTAAAAGTCCTAGTCTTAGTAGATGATAGGCTCAGCAATGGCAATGCAATGCCATGCAATGCCAAGAATATTAGCATGCATTAAAAAGGGGATCAATTCCAAATAAAACGATAATTCTCCTGCTCTACAAGACTCTGGTCTGGCTGCACCTAGAGTATTCTGTCCAGTTCTGGGCACCAGTCCTCAGCAAGGATGTACTGAAAATGGAGCGAGTACAAAGAAGGGCAACTAAGCTAATAAAGCGTCTGGATATTAGTTATGAGGAAAGGTTGGGAGCACTGAACTTATTCTCTCTGGAGAAGAGACGCTTGAGTGGCCCCACTGGTACTGGTGACCCCACAATAGGGATACAACTTTTTCGCGGAAGGGAGTTTAACCGCTTCACCCACGGAAGATTTTACCCCTTTCTGACCAGAGCACTTTTTGCGATCCAGCACTGTGTCGATTTAACTGACAATTGCGCGTTCATGCAACGTTTTAACGAAACAAAATTGACGTCCTTTTTTCCCCACAAATAGAACTTTCTTTTGGTGGTGGTATTTGATCATCTCTGCGGTTTTTATTTTTTGCACTATAAACAAAAAAAAAGCGACATTTTTGAAAAAAAACACAATATTTTGCACTTTTTGCTATAATAAATATCCCCCTGTTTTTTTTAAAAAAAAGCACATTTTTTCTCAGTTTAGGCCGATATGTATTCTTCTACATATTTTTGGTAATAAAAATCGCAATAAGCGTATATTAATTGGTTTGCGCAAAAGTTATAGCGTCTACAAAATAGGGGATAGATTTATAGCATTTTTATTATTTTTTTTTTTACTAGTAATGGCAGCGATCTGCGATTTTTATTGTGACTGCGACATTATGGCGGACACATCGGACAATTTTGACACATTTTTGGGACCATTGGCATTAATACAGCGATCAGTGCTATAAAAATGCATTGATTACTGTAAAAATGTCACTGGCAGTGAAGGGGTTAACACTAGGGGGCGCTTAAGGGGTTAATTGTGTTCCCTAGTGTGTGTTCTAACTGAAGGGGGGATGGGACTGACTAGGAGAGATGACAGATCACTGTTCATACTTTGTATGAACAGACGATCTGTCACTTCTCCCCTCAGAGAACCGGGATCTCTGTGTTTACACTCAGAGATCCCGGTTCTCGCCATGTTACGAGCGATCGCGGGAGCCCGGCGGTCGAGACCACTGGGCACTTGCATTGGCTCCAGGGGCAAGCTGCGGGTGCCACACACGCCTATGGCAACACACCCCTAGTGGCCACCAGAGGGCGTGACGTAACATAATGGCAATTCACGCAGCCGAGCCATGTTACCGCAGTACAACTGCGGTGGCTGGTCGGCAACAGTTAACAAGACACGTGGCCACTCATTAAAATTAGAAGAAAAGAGGTTTAACCTTAAACTACGTAGAGGGTTCTTTACTGTAAGAGCGTCAAGGATGTGGAATTCCCTTCCACAGGCGGTGGTCTCAGCGGGGAGCATTGATAGTTTAAAAAAACTATTAGATAAGCACCTGAATGACCGCAACATACAGGGATATACAATGTAATACTGACATATAATCACACACATAAATTGGACTTGATGGACTTGTGCCTTTTTTCAACCTCACCTACTATGTAACTATGTAAAAAAGCAAACTGCATAATGTGAACCAAGCTTAATACAGAAAAATCTAATATCCTCAAATTGTCCCTTATGTTCCAACCAAATATGCCTTTAAATGGAAGACCTTATGTTCATATTAGTTAGGCTGTAACTATGATCATAGACACATGATTTAAAAGGCCTTTTTATTTTCCTGATGTAAAAAGACAGGGGGGAAAACATTTTAGTCTCAAGAGAAATGTAATATTATCTTCACCCTCTGTAACACTGCCAAGAAAGTTAGTTGGGTTTCTTGGTGTTGTGCAGGGATATTTAATAGGTATATAGCCTCGGGGGGCTTTCTCACTCTTTGCCCTAGATGAGCTGTTGCTTTGCCCTAAATTTTTCACCAGCTGTTGGATATCACTTACAGAAATTACAAAGAGGTCTGCCCTACATGTTAGGATATATTTTTAGAAGACATTATTTTGTTCTTGATTGCAGCAAAGCAAATATTTTAAAAAAGGAGAAAGGTACAGAAGGGAGAACATTTTTCTCTTCTGATGTATCAGAGCTAAACAAAAACTGATCCCTTTCTTTTACAAAGTATTTTATTAAACAATCAATCCAACAGATAAGATCAACAAGAACAACGCAAAAGGTAAATAATAAAGAAAGAAAATTATGCAAGTTCGCTTGACATCCCGTATCAGCAAAAGTCCAAATGTCACTATCTGAGGCATCCTGTGGATCCGGATTACACTGCATGGTACATGGAAACGAAAATGTCCAAACATAGAGCTTGACGTAGCTAGACATTTTTGTTGTCGATAAATTCACAGTAGGAGGAAAATGCAGTACAAAAATAGAGAGATATTATCACCATAACCATCGTAAACAGGACAGAAATGGGAAAGAAGAGAAAAGGAGGAGAGGAGTCCACAGGGTGTGCCTCAGAGAAGCGCTAAATTGAGAGAAGTGTGTTATCAAACCTAGAAGGTTGGATATACTGTATGCAACCCATGGTTGCCAGACTCGAAGAAATTTGCCATGCGTGTCCAAAAGTATAGCCCTCAACTACTTGTTCACCATGATATCGTTCATACGATTTTTGACCACCTCAAAGCTAAGTACAGGAGTTTTCCACGCCTTCGCAACAGTTAATTTAGTTGCAGTAAAAAGCTGCAACTAAGCCCAGACAAAGCAATTCAGCAATTGGTTTACCAAGAAGAGCTTCATAGGCATCCCTTTTGAGGTTGAAATGAAATAAATTGTGGAGAAAAGTGTAGACTCTGACCCATAATCTGCATACCTTCAACAAGACCACCAAATTTTTGCCATAGTGCCTTCCTGTGAACATCCCTGGAAGCAGAGAGGAGAATAAGTTGGGATAAAATGAGACAGCCTATACAGTACAATATTTTATAGGCATTCTCTAATATAAGAACATTTCTTGAACACGAGACATGTGCAAGTGTGGGGGGAGTGGGGTCAGGCTCTACAGAGGCTCTCAAAAGGGGTCAAAGTGTATAGGGTAGGTCAGGATTTTATGAGCTGCTGGAGAAAGTGCCTAAGTAGCTATAGTATTCTTGTAGGGGAATATCATGAGAAGAAGAGTGTCAAATGGTATTATCCTAGTAAATCCGTTGCTGGCCCACCAGGAAAATTGTTTAGGGATTTTGTAACCCAGAAGGAATAGTGGGTAGTGAATAAGGTAAAGTAGGGTGAGATGAGGAGAGATCAGGCTTGCTGAAAATTTAACTGAGTCCCACAATCAAAGAGAGTGAGCTAGGCAAGGTCCTAATGTGGTCGGGCAATGTATAGGGGGGGCCAGGGCAGATAAAAGATAGGTATAGGATAGGAATCCACAAGATCAATAGTGGCCCATAGCGGCAGTTGATACGTTTCGTAGAGGTGGAACAGTGGGGCTATAATTGCTGCTGTATAATAAGCTTGTAAGTTAGGGACTGAAAGACCACCATTGATCCTACGTGCATACAAAACCTATTTACTGATTCGAGGTCGAGCGGATCCCCAGATAAACTTCAAAAGCTTACGTTGATGTATGTGTAAAAATTGTGAGGGGACTGGATAAAACTCAAAAAAAATAAAGCAATTTCGGGAGGTAAGACGGATTGCAGCTATCCTACCAAACCAGTACATGGGGAAATGGGTCCAGGAGGACAGTATGTCAGTCAATCTTCTGAACAAAGGTGGAAAGTTGGCCTGATACAATCTTTCATAAGTTGGAGTAAGACGGATTTCCAAATAAGGCATAGAAGAAAGCCAATGAAATGGGAAAGCATCTTTCAAAGTTGTCAGTTCAGAAGGACAGAAGTTGACATACATTGCTTTAGTTTTAGCAGAGTTGACATGAAGTCCTGAAAGGCAGGCAAAATATCTAGAAGTAATAGCAAATTGGGTAGGAAGATTCTTGGGGAAGTTAAGGTCAGCAAGATCTCATCGGCAAATAAGGTTATCTTATGTGAAGAACCCTCAACTTTAAAGCCTTTTATGTCTAAATCAGTGTGGACCACCTCCGCCAGGGGTTCCAGAGCCAAGATGAAAAGGAGCGATAAGAGTAGGAAGCCCTGACGAGTACCCCTCCTAATAGAGAAAAGAGATGATTAAAACCCGTAGTACTTAATTTTAGCCTGAGGGAAATCACCTAATGATGTTATCCATCTCAGGTATGAGGCACCGAAACCACAATGGCGTAGTACAGTAAGGCCACGACAAAGTGTCAAATACATTAGTCACATCGAGAGATAAAATAATTGTTTCTAAGGAATGACTATGAGCTATATGTTGCAACAGTATTATTCGCCTAATGGCATCTCCTGTTTGTCACTGCGGAATAAAACGAACTTGATCTTTTTTGACTAAGCGACGGGGAAAAGAGTTTAAGCGATTACTTAAAATTTTGGTCAGAATTTTCATTTCTATATTAATAAGAGACATGGTCCTGAAGTTGGCCCAAGAGGAATAGTCGCGATCAGGCTTTGGAAGTATCACTATATTAGTGGTGAATAGGACTGGTGTAAAGGCCTGGCCATTTTTAAAGGAATTGTACATAGCTGTCAAACTTGGAGCTAAAATGTCAGCTAACTTCCTATAATAAAGTGCCGTAAAGCCATCCAAGCCAGGTCTCTTGCCCACTTTCAGATCTTTAACCTCCCTGGCGGTATTCCCGAGTCAGGCTCGGGGTGGAATTTCAGAACCAAAAGCGGTAACCCCGAGCCTCGGGATTGCATCGCAGGATCCAGGAAGAGCTTGCTTACCTTATCCCCTGGATCCTGCGATGTCTCCCCCGCAGTGTGAGCGGCTCATCCTCCGCTCGATTCATCACGGAGCCAAGCTCTGTTCCCTGCGAGCGTTGCGACGCATGGGGACAGAGAACGGCGCCAAATTCAAAAAGTGAAACACACACAATACATACAGAATACTGTAATCTTACAGATTACATTACTGTATGAAATTATTTCACCTCCCTTTTGTCCCTAGTGGTTTCTCCAGTGCCCTGCAAGCAGTTTTATATTATAAAAACTGTTATTTCTGCCTGGAAACTGGAGATTGTCCATAGCAACCAAAACTGTCCCTTTACATCAAAAGGGGCTTTAGACCAGCTAGAAAACAGCGATAATAAATTAAAACCACTCGCAGAATTGAGCGATAGTGATTTGTGGGGAGATCCGTCATCAAACACTGAAAAGTAATGACAGTGACAATTCTGCAACTGAGCAAATGTTTGTGTTTTTGATTTGATTACATTATTGAATAATTTTTATTATTATTATATTATTATTTGGTATAATTATTTATAGTTTTTTATTATATTATAATTTATGATTTTGTTTTTCAAACTTTATCATACCCCGGATGTCTACCAGACTCTTGTTTGGACAGATTTAAGTGAGTTATTCCTAAGAATTACAGGCCTACAATATAAAACACCAAATTTCCATGCAAAATAATTGTACTGCTTTCAGCATCAAAAATCTGAAATAATCATTTCAGGGAGGTTAATACATTGAACACCTTCCGATACTTGTTTATCTTGGTCCATAAGAGATGTGTGAGCTGCAGACAGCTTGGGTAGTGAGAGACCCACACTAGGTTAGTAGTAAGAATATTATGACGAGTACATAAAGTGATGGGAGTAATTTTAGGGGTAAAAGTGCGTAACCTGTTGGCCAGCATCTGATTTGGTTTATTCGCCTTAGCGTACCATTTCTGACGGGACCAACGCCAAACAAATCTATTAATCTTCTATGAGGAGGTGAACTGTCATCTAGATAAAGGGAGGCCCGTAGACGTGGTGTATCTGGATTTTGCAAAAGCATTTGATACAGTTCCCCATAAACATTTACTGTACAAAGTAAGGTGCGTTGGCATGGATCATAGGGTGAGTACATGGATTGAAAACTGACTACAAGGGCGAGTTCAGAGGGTAATGACAAATGGGGAGTACTTGGAATGGTCAGGGGTGGAAAGTGGGATCCCCCAGGGTTCTGTCCTGGGACCAATCCTATTTAAATTGTTCATAAACGACCTGGTTGATGGGGTAAACAGTTCAATCTCTGTATTTGCGGACGATACTAAGCTAAGCAGGGCAATAACTTCTCTGCAGGATGTGGAAACCTTGCAAGTAGATCTGAACAAATTACTGGGGTGGGCAACTACATGGCGAATGAGGTTTAATGTGGAAAATTGTAAAATAATGCATTTGGGTGGAAAAAATATGAATGCAATCTACTCACTGGGGGGGGGACCTCTGGGGGAATCAAGGATGGAAAAGCACCTAGGCGTCCTAGTAGATGATAGGCTCATGTAATGCCAAGCTGCTGCAAACAAAACAAACAGAATATTGGCATGCATTAAAAAGTGGATTAACTCAAAAGATAAAGCGATAATTCTCCCACTCAACTCTGGTCCGGCCACACTTGGAGTATGCTGTCCAGTTCTGGGCACTAGTCCTCAGGAAGGATGTGCTGGAAATGGAGCGAGTACAGAGAAGGGCAACAAAACTAATAAAGGGACTGGAGGACATTAGTTATGAAGAACAGTTACGAGCACTGAACTTATTCTCTCTGGAGAAGAGACGTTTGAGAGGGGATATGATTTAAATTTACAAATACCATACTGGTGACCCCACAATAGGGATAAAACTTTTTTGCACAAGGGAGTTTAATAAGACACGTGGCAGTAGGGGAGTGATGCTGAGTGACACGTCAGTGCTAGGGGAGGGGCCTGATGGCGGCGCCGCTGTGAGCGAGAGGAGGTGGCTCGGAAGATCAGCGTTACCCCCCCGGCGGAAGGAATCCTGTACCAACAACGGCAGGCGACAGTCCTTGTGCTGACCGATCCAACAGGTTGAGTCCATCTCCCTCGAGGCGGCTGTTATGCGGTGAGCTACACAGTGATCTTATAAAGGGACTGTACGGGGATGTGCATACGTGAGGGTGCATATGAAACAGTGGTGGGACCCTAGTGTTAAAAGGCCCAGAGGAAAGCTAAGCGATGTGATACATATGGTTCTTTGATCCGGTGTAAAGATCCTAAAAGTGGACTAAGAAATCTTGACTTGATTCTCCTCATCTGCGATTTTAATGTGCAGGCTCTATACACTGGGAACTTTAATAAAGTGACAGTCTGATCCTGATGTTAAAGAGTCCTGGGCGAGAGAGGGAGATACACAGATACTATCATTCTTAAGGCTCCTCGTAGAGCCCTTGGGGGGCTCAGAACTGCTGCTTGTCTCTATATCCTGATCTACTGCCATTATATATGATAAAATCAGAGCAGGATCTCCAATACAAGAGCGGACTGTAAGGGGCAGGATATACCTGAAAGCTCCCCGGGGAACTGGTTTAAAACACCTTCAATCCTCCATAAAGTTCTATTAACCACGTGACCAAAAGTTTTTGTCCAACTTTTCTCTGTTTTTTTTTGCCTTTAACCACTTGAGCCCCGGACCATTATGCTGCCTAAGGACCAGAGGTCTTTTTCCAATTTGGCACTGCGTCGCTTTAACTGCTAATTACGCGGTCATGCAATGCTGTACCCAAACGAAATTTGCGTCCTTTTCTTCCCACAAATAGAGCTTTCTTTTGATGGTATTTGATCACCACTGCGGTTTTTATTTTTTGCGCTATAAACGGAAAAAGACCGAAAATTTTGAAAAAAAATGATATTTTCTACTTTTTGTTATAAAAAAAATCCAATAAACTAAATTTTAGTCATACATTTAGGCCAAAATGTATTCGGCCACATGTCTTTGGTAAAAAAAATGTCAATAAGCGTATATTTATTGGTTTGCGCAAAAGTTATAGCGTCTACAAACTAGGGTACATTTTCTGTAATTTACACAGCTTTTAGTTTATGACTGCCTATGTCATTTCTTGAGGTGCTAAAATGGCAGGGCAGTACAAAACCCCCCCAAATGACCCCATTTTGGAAAGTAGACACCCCAAGGAAATTGCTGAGAGGCATGTTGAACCCATTGAATATTTATTTTTTTTGTCCCAAGTGATTGAAAAATGACAAAAAAAAAAAAAAATTTACAAAAAGTTGTCACTAAATGATATATTGCTCACACAGGCCATGGGCCTATGTGGAATTGCACCCCAAAATACATTCAGCTGCTTCTCCTGAGTATGGGGATACCACATGTGTGGGACTTTTTGGGAGCCTAGCCGCGTACGGGGCCCCGAAAACCAATCACCGCCTTCAGGATTTCTAAGGGTGTAAATTATTGATTTCACTCTTCACTGCCTATCACAGTTTCGGAGGCCATGGAATGCCCAGGTGGCACAAAACCCCCAAAATGACCCCATTTTGGAAAGTAGACACCCCAAGCTATTTGCTGAGAGGCATATTGAGTCCATGGAATATTTTATATTTTGACACAAGTTGCGGGAAAGTGACACTTTTTTTTTTTTTTTTTTTTCATAAAGTTGTCACTAAATGATATATTGCTCACACAGGCCATGGGCATATGTGGAATTGCACCCCAAAATACATTTAGCTGCTTCTCCTGAGTATGGGGATACCACATGTGTGGGACTTTTTGGGAGCCTAGCCGCGTACGGGACCCCGAAAACCAATCACTGCCTTCAGGATTTCTAAGGGTGAAAATTTTTGATTTCACTCTTTACTGCCTATCACAGTTTCGGAGGCCATGGAATGCCCAGGTGGCACAAAACCCCCCCAAATGACCCCATTTTGGAAAGTAGACACCCCAAGCTATTTGCTGAGAGGCATGGTGAGTATTTTGCAGCTCTCATTTGTTTTTGAAAATGAAGAAAGACAAGAAAAAACATTTTTTTTTTCTTTTTTCAATTTTCAAAACTTTGTGACAAAAAGTGAGGTCTGCAAATTACTCACTATACCTCTCAGCAAAAAGCTTGGGGTGTCTACTTTCCAAAATGGGGTCATTTGGGGGGGTTTTGTGCCACCTGGGCATTCCATGGCCTCCGAAACTGTGATAGGCAGTGAAGAGTGAAATCAAAAATTCACGCCCTTAGAAAGCCTGAAGGCGGTGCTTGGTTTTCGGGGTCCCGTACGCGGCTAGGCTCCCAAAAAGTCTCACACATGTGGTATCCCCGTACTCAGGAGAAGCAGCAGAATGTATTTTGGGGTGTAATTTCACATATTTCCATGGCATGTTTGAGCAATATATCATTTAGTGACAACTTTGTGCAAAAAAAAAAAAAAAAAAAAAAAAAAATGTGTCGCTTTCCCGCAACTTGTGTCGCAATATAAAATATTCCATGGACTCGACATGCCTCTCAGCAAATAGCTTGGGGTGTCTACTTTCCAAAATGGGGTCATTTGGGGGGTTTTGAACTGTCCTGGCATTTTATGCACAACATTTGGAAGCTTATGTCACACATCACCCACTCTTCTAACCACTTGAAGACAAAGCCCTTTCTGACACTTATTGTTTACAAGAAAAAGTTATTTTTTTTTGCAAAAAAATTACTTTGAACCCCCAAACATTATATATTTTTTTAAAGCAAATGCCCTACAGATTAAAATGGTGGGTGTTTCATTTTTTTTTTTCACACAGTAATTGCGCAGCGATTTTTCAAACGCATTTTTTGGGGAAAAAACACACTTTTTTAAATTTTAATGCACTAAAACACACTATATTGCCCAAATGTTTGATGAAATAAAAAAGATGATCTTAGGCCAAGTACATGGATACCAAACATGACATGCTTTAAAATTGCGCACAAACGTGCAGTGGCAACAAAATAAATACATGTTTAAAATCCTTCAAAAGCCTTTACAGGTTACCACTTTAGATTTACAGAGGAGGTCTACTCGAAAAATTACTGCCCTCGATCTGGCCTTCGCGGTGATACCTCACATGCATGGTGCAATTGCTGTTTACGTTTGACGACAGACCGCCGCTTGCGTTCGCCTTAGCGCGAGAGCAGGGGGCGACAGGGGTGCTTTTTTTTTTTTTTTTTTTTTTTTTATTATTTTTTTGCTTTTTTAATCTTACTTTTAAACTGTTCCTTTCATATTTTTTTTTTTAATCATTTTTATTGTTATCTCGGGGAATGTAAATATCCCCTATGATAGCAATAGGTAGTGACAGGTACTCTTTTTTGAAAAAATTGTGGTCTATTAGACCCTAGATCTCTCCTCTGCCCTCAAAGCATCTGACCACACCAAGATCGGTGTGATAAAATGCTTCACCAATTTCCCAATGGCGCTATTTACATCCGGCGAAATCTAAGTCATAAAATGCTCGTAGCTTCCGGTTTCTTAGGCCATAGAGATGTTTGGAGCCACTCTGGTCTCTGATCAGCTCTATGGTCAGCTGGCTGAATCACCGGCTGCATTCTCAGGTTCCCTGTTAAGACAGGAGAGCCAGAGAAAAACACGGAAGACGGTGGGGGGGGGGGCATTCCCTCCCACGGCTTGTAAAAGCAGTCTAGAGGCTAATTAGCCGCTAGGATTGCTTTTACATGAAAGCCGACCGCTGGCTGAAAAGAATGATACCAAGATGATACCTAAACCTGCAGGCATCATTCTGGTATAACCACTCAAAGTCGTGAATGGCGTACCTGAAGACAAAAAAATGGTTAACAATGGTTAACAATAAATCACAGTAAACAGTAAAGTATAAATAATTACATACCTGAAAAACAAACATGATAAAACATAATAACAATAACAATAACAATAAAACATTGCAGAATAGAATACAGTAAAAAAGAGCAGAACAATAGAGAGAGAGAATAGAGAGAGAGAGAACAATAAAACGACAACTATTTTTTTTTATTTCATATATTTTTTTTTTTTTACACTTTTTTTGTAACTAACTTTTATAACTGTAACCGGTTCCAGGTTCGGGTCTCTCAAAATGTGATGGCATCTTGGGAGACCCTGTGAAAGTGCGCCTAGTCTGTGGAATGCTGTACCCTACGCTAATACTCAACTAGTGTATGGTAGCGTTCAAAACATTCACCAATGCAAAGACCAGGATTGTCAGGACAGGAGGGACAATAATAGTGGGTGTCACGCTTGCTGCAGACACAACATCTTTTTTGGGGGTGTTCGTTGGGTAGGGGTACTCGGGAGGACATAAAGAAAATGCCTCTCATGCAGCCGACTGCATTTGGTCGGGGATGTGAATGGGGGAAGTACGGGCGCTGCAGAAGTGGTGGGCTCCCAATTAGGATTGGCGAATGCAGCAGGAAGGGCACTATGGGCATGACGGGCCTGTGTTTGTCTTTTTGGTAGCAGCGGGACACTACTCGTGCTTGCCACCTCACCAGCTTGAACTGCACTTATGGGACTCGCCACGTCACCAAGTGTTACTGCAGTGCTGGTTTGACTATGACCGGGGTGTACTACGCCGCTGGTGCTTGCCAGTTCCCCAAAACACTACCAAAAAAACTGTTAGCGATCGCAGGGATCAGGCCTGATTCTGCGAACGCTGCAGTTATGCGTTTAGAGTTTTGTAAGTGACAGTGATCGATCAATACTGCACTTGGGTGGGCTGGGCTCGCCTGGGCGGAGGGGCAAAACGCAGGTGCTAGCAGGTATCTGGGCTGATCCCGCTAACACTGCGTTTTTGGGAACCCTAAACTGCTGGGGACACTAGTATAGATCTGATCGGATCAGATATTGATCCGTTCAGATACTATACCACTAAGGGAGGTGTATGGTGCGTGCGTGGGTGTTAGCGGTACTGGCGCTAACCTGACGCTGCCTGGGGCTGGTGCTTGCCAGTTCCCCAAAATGCTACCAAAAAAACTGTTAGCAATCGCAGGGATCAGGCCTGACTCTGTGAACGCTGCAGTTATGCGTTTAGTGTTTTGTAAGTGACAGTGATCGATCGATACTGCACTTGGGTGGGCTGGGCTCGCCTGGGCGGAGGGGCAAAACGCAGGTGCTAGCAGGTATCTGGGCTGATCCCGCTAACACTGCGTTTTTGGGAACCCTAAACTGCTGGGGACACTAGTATAGATCTGATCGGATCAGGTATTGATCCGTTCAGATACTATACCACTAAGGGGGGTGTATGGTGTGTGCGTGGGTGTTAGCGGTACTGGCGCTAACCTGACGCTGCCTGGGGCTGGTACTGGTGCTTGCCAGTTCACCAAAATGCTACCAAAAAAACTGTTAGCGATCACAGGGATCAGGCCTGACTCTGCGAACGCTGCAGTTATGCGTTTAGTGTTTTTTAAGTGACAGTGATCGATCGATACTGCACTTGGGTGGGCTGGGCGGAGGCGCAAAACGCAGGTGCTAGCGGGTATCTGGGCTGATTCCGCTAACACTGCGTTTTTGGGAACCCTAAACTGCTGGGGACGCTAGTATAGATCTGATCGGATCAGATATTGATGCGATCAGATACTATACCACTAAGGGAGGCGTATGCTGCGTGCGTGGGTGTTAGCGGTACTGGCGCTAATCTGACGCTGCCTGGGGCGACGCATATCACCGCCGGGCGATCGGGGGCTAAACCTTTATTCGGTAATAAACGGCGGGTGCCCTGACACTATAAAAAATAAACGAACTAACCAGCGTCACCCGTAACGGTTATACGGTGATCAGTGGTGAAAGGGTTAACTAGGGGGCAATCAAGGGGTTAAAACATTTATTAGGTAGTATATGGGGGTCCCTGACGCTATAAAACGCTGACGGCGAACCTAAATATTTACCTCACTAACTACCGTCACCAGCGACACTAATACAGCGATCAGAAAAATGATCGCTTAGCAACACTGGTGACAGGGGGTGATCAAGGGGTTAAAACTTTATTAGGGGGGGTTAGGGGGGTACCCTAGACCTACAGGGGGGTAACAGTAACTGTCCCAACACTGTAACTGTCACAAACTGACACCATGCAGTAATCAGAAAAAAAAAAAAAAACCTGCTGGTGTCAGTTTGTGACAGGGGGGGGTGATTGGGGGGGGATCGGGGGGCTATCGGCGGGGGGATCGGGGTGTTTTGTATGCCTGGCATGTTCTACTGTGTGTGTGTGTGTTGGTGCACTCACATAGATGTCTTCTCTCCTCGGGCCGGAACGGAAAATACCGACCCGAGGGGAGATGACATCACTTCCTTTGCTGCTGTTTAGCATACAGCAGCAAAGGAGTGTTCTCATTGGCCGGCGGCAATCGCGAGGGGGGGCCACGAACGGATGGCCTCCCCCTCGTCTCTGATTGCCGGGGGACAGAACGGGACCGCCTCGGGCAGCGGGGGGGGGTCCGATTGGACCCCCCACCCGCGGGAGGCAAATCACGTACCATGTACGTGATTTTGCCTGCCCGTGCCGCCTTGCCGACGTACATCGGCGTGAGGCGGTCCTTAAGTGGTTAATATTGCTCTTGCTATAGCCCCTGTGCTCCAGTACAACCCAAATGGATTATCCTATCTGCCTGCTTGGGTTTTCTGAGCTACAATAAAAGAGATCCCTGTTTGAACTTACATACAGCCTGCCTGGTGTTTGTCCTGAGCTATCACAACTGGATTCGAACGGCACATAGCTGTAGTTCTAATCCCGGAGCATCGGATGACTGAACCATCAAACGTTGCGATCTGCAATCTGATTTTATAGCAGCAGTGGAGTGTCAGGAGAGTGGAACCGAGCGATCAGGGGCTCGTTACAGGTGGAAGTCAATAAAAGAGACCACGAGAGGTCGATCACAAAAAGTAACAGAGCCCAAGACCCCTAAAGAGAGCCTAAACATGAGTACAATCTAGAAATACCTTAAGGAAGCAAGCTCAAAAAGTCCGGGGCAGGAAAGGAAGCAAACAGGTGCAAAGTAAAAGAGGAAAGAACTAGCAAAACTTAAAGCGGATCATAGTGAAAAATCCAAAGAAGAATTGGACCCAGAGGGGGAACCTGATTCCAGCATAATGGAAAAACAAAGGAAGATGGCCCTTATCCGAACAAAAACGGAAATGATGGAAATGTTCGAGAAATTAGAGACCTCGATTAAAGCAGAAATTTCTAATGTCAGGATGGATATGGGCCACTTACTGAGAAGAGTTGAAGAAGTGGAGGAAGTATCTGGAAAACAGTCCCAAGAAATATCAGATATGAAAATGTAAATGAGGAGAATGCAAAATGATCACCGTGATATATTATATAAACTAGAAGAGCAAGAAAATCAAAGTCGTCGTCAGAACCTCAGGATTAGAGCACTACCGGAACAGCAAGCAGAAGACCTGTTGCTCAAAACGAAAAAAATATTGAATCCAATCCTGGACAGAGGCCTAGATGAAGACCTCAAGATTGATCGTGTCCATAGGGTTAGAAAACCCCCTGGCCTGAGAGAGGAAATCCCCAGAGACGTCATTGTCAAATTTCATCTCTATGAAGACAAAACCAGAATATGGAGAATAGTAGTTTCCCTAGTGAAATTCGAGAATACGGATCTACAAATATTCTCTGACTTATCAGCTGGGGCTTTGGCTCGGAGACGCCAACTAAAACCGCTGTTGGAGCAACCAAGGGCGGCTAACATTAAATATAGTTGGGGTTTCCCAGCAGCCTTACTGGTGATGAAAGAAGGAAGAACAGTTAGACTAAAGTTCCCGGAAGATCTTCAAGATTTTTGCAGAGACTTGGACATTCCAGTTCCAAATATTCTCTAGGCAGGAGGGAAGGAGGGGAAGATAGGAAAAAGATGGGAGAATAAGTAAGGGGGAATGGAACAGAAAGGAGAAGGGGAAAGAAAAGAAAGGAAAGAGAGAAGAACCTTGACAGACCTAGAGGATCATCCTTACTAATTGGGAGACTCTCAAACCTTAATTCATATTCTGAATAGAGTGGGGGGGCTGAATTGGGTGGGGAGGGAGGAGGGTGGACTAAGCTTCATAGGAAGGAGTCGAAGAAGGAGGCAGGGCATGGGGGGGAGTAAACGCCTCCTTTCGAGCTTGCTCCCGCCCCTCTTACCCCCCCCGAGTCACAGTGGGGGAGGAGGGACGAGGACACGGGTGGTCGCGGGTGGAGCCCAACCCTAGGTGAAGAAGTTTGCAAGATGGGTTTGACTTGTTCTCCCATCTGTGAATTTTTGGCCAAAGTACGGCCTTTGGGAGGGGGGGGTAAGATTATGGGGGGGGATGCTCTATCTTGCAGGGTCAAACAAATTGCCCCTTTAGAAGGCAGGCGATTGCTTTGAAGTGTGGGCCCTCTTCAGACCATCATAAATGACAGTAACTAACTTCCTGACATATAACGTCAGAGGGTTGAACTCCCCCGTTAGGAGACGCAAAATTTTAAAAGAACTCCAGCATTATCAAGCAGATGTGGTATTCCTACAGGAGACCCATCTAGTCCAGGAAACCTGCATTAAACTTTATTCTAAAGACTTCCCGATTTGGTTCTACAGTGACTCTCCGATAAGGAAGTGGCGATCCTGTTTGCGAAGGCAACAAAGTTTTCGCTGACGGACAGAATGACAGACCTAGAGGGTCGCTACCTGTTCCTGAAGGGGAAACTAGGAGATAAGATACTCACCTTGGCAAATGTCCATTGACAATTAAAAACTCAATAAGTTTTCTAAACCGAGTATTGGGTAGATTAATGGAGTTCAAGACAGGAGAGGTCATCCTGGCGGGGGATTTGAATTTTTGCCTGAATCCTTCTCAGGACAGTACATCCCGTGCGCAAGGGATGGGCAGGGCTGCATTAAACGCTATGAGACGCAGATTGCATCAATGTCAAGTAATAGATGTGTGGAGTTCGCAACATGCTGATGAACGGGATTATACCTTTTTTGCCCCTGTGCACGGGACATACTCAAGGTTAGATTATATTATGGTAGACCACAGAATGTTGGATCTGATAAGGGATACCAAGATTGAAATGACCTCACTTTCAGATCACGCCCCACTTATAATGAGGATGAAGGCTCCTGAGACCTAAAGACAACCGTTCACATGGCGACCGAATGAAAACTTGCTACAAGATGATAAAATAGTTGATATTTTGCAGAAAGAAATAGAACTATACTGTCAGGAGCCAGGGAGCGTCTCCGCTCGCCGGGCTCCGGGGCGCATGCGCGGTGGCCTGGCGCTTCGCCGCACACCCGTCCGCGGCCTGATGGTGCGGCGCGCGCGGGTGCACGGTGGTCCCCGTGTGCGCGCCGTAGCCCGTGCGGCTCCAGCGCCCAGTCGGGTTGCTGGTTCGTCGTCAGCTCTCCCTGTCTCCCAGTGCCTGAGTTATCCTGTTACCTGCCTGTTTCCGTGTACCAAACCCTGGCTTGCTAAACCTAACTACTCTACCGGATTAACCCATTACCTGCCTGTTTCTGTGTACCAAACCCTGGCTTGCTAAACTAACTACTCTACCGGATTAACCCATTACCTGCCTGTTTCTGTGTACCAAACCCTGGCTTGCTAAACTAACTACTCTACCGGATTAACCCTTTACCTGCCTGTCTCTGTGTATCAAACCTTGGCCTGTTAACCACTACTCTGCTGAATTGCCTGATACCCCGGACCTTAGCCTGCATTTACGGACTTCCTACTGTTAGATCTGCCTGCTTCTCATTAACCTCTGTTTATTATTACAGTTTGCCTCTGCCTAGGCTCAGTCTCAATTCCTGATCCCGCCTACTGATTACAGAGCACCCGCTTCCTAACCCCGGACCTCCTATCTCCCGGAAGCCCGTGCCTCCGCGTGCCCCCAGCTCTCTGTACCCATTTCAGGGGTCTGGGTGCGCGTGGTCGTAAGGGCGAGCCGCTCTCGGCATCTCGGCCTCGGTGAGTATTAGTCTCGTGACAGTACGAACCAGCCAGATGTCCGAGGCTGACAGAGCGCGCTCTCCTCTGGAGATCCTGTGTCAACAGGTATCTACTCTGGCGGACTCGGTACAGAAATTGCAGGAAGGTTATACCCAAATTGATAACCGCCTTCAGCAGATCACAGGGTCTCTACCCTCCGCAGCCGCAGCTCCCGCACCCAGCAGTGGAGGTCCGCTTCCGCAGGCCTCCGCTAACCCCACTGTCGTCATGGCACTCCCGGAACCCAGGGTCCCTACACCCGAACGGTTCTCGGGGGACCGTAAAAAGTTTAGGGCCTTCAAGAATGCCTGCTCCCTTTATTTCGCTCTCCAACCGAGAACCTTCTCTTCAGAAATCGTTAAGGTGGGATTTGCGATTTCCCTACTATCCGAAGAACCCCAAGCGTGGGCCCACAGCTTGATGGAACAGAGCAGTCCTGTTTTGAACACCATCGAGGCCTTCTTTGAGAGTATGTCCCAGCTCTATGATGATCCGCAGCGTATGGCTACAGCTGAAGCCATCCTGCACCATCTCTCCCAAGGAAGACGACCTATTGAGGACTATACCGTGGAGTTCCGCAAATGGGCGGCCGATACAAATTGGAACGAGCCGGCCCTACGCTATCAATACCGCCAAGGCCTGGCGGAGTCACTTAAGGATGAATTGGCTAGGATGGAAACCCCTGCTTCCCTGGAAGAACTCATTCAGGCAGCCACGAAACTTGATAGGCGACTACGGGAGCGACGCTCAGAGCGTTTCCAGGTTCCACGTCCCACCTGGGCATTACCAAGACCCCACTCCGCACAGACCCCAACCTCAACTACGGTTGCTGTTTCACCAGGTTCCGAGGTCGAACCAATGCAGCTCGGCTTGGTTCGGGGTCCACTAACCTCCGAAGAGAAGCAACGCAGGCGACAGTCCAACCTGTGTCTCTACTCCGGAGGAACCGGCCATTTCCTGCGCAGCTGTCCGATCAGGCCCAGTAAGTCTCCTCAGCCAGTTGTGTTGAACTTTCCAAACAATGATATTCCCAAGACTTATGTGATGTTGTTTATCTCCCTACAGCTTCCGGAAGGGGAGACCCGACTGCAGGCCATCATTGATTCGGGAGCGTGCAGTTGCTTCATAGACTCTGCCTTGGCGCACAGTTTGAACATTCCCATACAAACCAAAGACCAAGACTTACGGGTGCACCTAGCAGACGGATCCCTTCCTAGCTCAGGTCCCATCACCCAGGAAACTCAACCCATTCCAGTAACTACCGATTCCGGCCACCAGGAATTCTTACGACTCGACCTGATCCATTCACCTATCTTTCCTGTCATACTAGGCTTGCCCTGGTTACAAGCTCACGATCCGCAGATCAAATGGAGCACTAAGGCAGTTTCCTTCTCTTCCCAATATTGCTCTCAGCATTGTTTGCCTCCGGCTCCCAAAGTTTGTGCTACAATGGCCGTTCCAACAGGCAACCTTCAACACGTACCCTCCGAGTATCTCGAATTCCAAGAGGTCTTCAGTAAACAGCTGGCTGACCGTCTACCACCTCATCGGTCCTACGACTGTCCGATCGACCTTCTTCCCGGGTCCCAGATTCCCTTCGGTCGGATATTCCCTCTCTCAGAAACCGAGTTAGAAGCTCTTAAGCAATATATCGACGAAAATCTCAAGAAGGGCTTCATCCGTCCTTCATCGTCACCCGCTGGAGCGGGTATCTTTTTCGTTGGAAAAAAAGACGGTACCCTAAGACCTTGTGTGGACTATCGACAACTCAATAACATCACAATTAAGAACCGGTACCCGCTACCACTCATTCCTGAGCTATTTCAAAGGTTCCGATCAGCTAGGGTGTTCTCTAAACTTGATCTCTGAGGGGCCTACAATCTTGTCAGAATCAGGGCTGGGGACGAATGGAAGACGGCTTTTAGGTCCAGATTCGGGCATTTTGAGTATTTAGTGATGCCATTCGGTCTCTGTAACGCCCCGGCCACCTTTCAACACCTGGTGAACGACATATTCCGAGAATACCTGGATGACTTCCTTGTGGTATACCTGGACGACATTCTTATCTTCTCCCCCACGCTAGAGATACACAAGAGACACGTCAAGAAAGTTCTTACCATACTTCAACAGCACAAGCTATACTTGAAAGCTGAAAAGTGCGAATTCGAAAAATCAACCATTCAGTTTCTAGGATTTATCCTTTCAACCAAGGGGGTCGAAATGGATCCGCAGAAAATTCAGGCAATCCAAGAGTGGCCGGCTCCATCTAACAAGAAAGGGGTACAGAGGTTTATCGGGTTCGCCAACTTCTACCGAAAATTTATTGTTGGATTCTCGGCCATCGTGGCACCTATTACTCAACTAACCCGTCAGCACAGTTCTTTTCAGTGGTCCTCAGCCGCTCAAGAGGCTTTCCTAACATTGAAGAGACTGTTCAGTTCCGCCCCAATCCTTTGTCATCCTGACCCGACTCAACCTTTCGTATTAGAAGTAGACGCATCGGAGATCGCAACTGGAGCAATCCTCTCCCAGAGACAGGGACCTAAGGCCATCCTGCATCCGGTAGCCTTCGCCTCTAGGAAACTCAGTCCACCGGAACTCAACTACGACGTGGGTGATAGGGAGCTGCTGGCTATAAAGTTCGCTTTAGAGGAGTGGAGGTATTTGTTGGAGGGTGCTATACACCCGGTCATGATTTTTACGGATCACAAGAATCTAGAGTACCTCCGAACAGCAAGACGACTAAGACCCCGCCAAGCCCGTTGGGCCCTCTTCTTCTCCCATTTCAACTTTCACATAGCCTACAGACCTGGAGCAAAGAATGGGAAAGCCGACGCTCTCTCTCGGATGTTCTCCGCAGACTCTCAAACGTCAATGCCAAGCACGATCCTCTCTCCACAAAACTTTCTGGGACTAACTCAAGCAGATTTAATGTCATCCATTAGATCCTCATCCAGCTCGTGCACAGAACCAGTAGTGCACTCTTTGAGGAAATACGAGGATCTTTTCTGGATCAAGGGAAAAATATTCGTCCCACAAGGGACTCGGCCCTTAGCTCTCAAGATGTGTCATGACCATAAGATGGCAGGACACTTCGGAAGTAAGAAGACATCTGAATTACTTTCTCTGTCTTTCTGGTGGCCAGGATGGAGACGGGATTGTAAAAAGTATGTGGCGTCCTGTTCCCTGTGCCAGCGGAACAAGGGCCAAAACACTAGGTCCTGGGGCCTGCTCAAACCTTTGCCCATCCCAGAACGACCGTGGGCTGATGTGTCCATGGATTTTATTGTCGACCTACCTACCTCGGAAAATTTCTCTACCATCCTTGTCATTGTCGATCGCTTCTCCAAAATGGCTCATTTCTTGCCCATGACGGGCACTCCATCTGCCGTAGACACAGCCGATGTCTTCCTAAAAGAGGTCGTGAGGCTCCATGGGTTACCAAGAAGCATTGTGTCAGACAGAGGCGTGCAATTTACGTCTAGATTTTGGAGAGAACTCTGCAAGTCCCTGGGCATCAATGTTTGTCTTTCCTCAGCTTATCACCCCCAAAGCAACGGCCAAACGGAAAGGACAAACCAAACGCTAGAGCAATACCTTCGTTGCTTTTGTTCAGGTTCTCAGGATGATTGGGCGAGTCTTCTTCCTTACGCTGAATTCGCATATAATAATTCAATTCATGCCTCTACCAATCAGACACCCTTCTGGGCGAATTGTGGGTTCCATCCCACGTCCTTTGCTAAAGACATTCCTGAGATGGCCGTCCCCGCCGTTCAGGACCAGATAACCTCGTTGCAATCCAATTTCCAAAAGATTCAGGATATGCTACACAGGGCGCAGGAGGATTACAAAAGACAGTACGATCGGGGCAGGAAGGCGAATCCAAAGTTCGACTTAGGAGAGGAGGTCTGGTTGTCCACCATTAACCTTAGACTACCATGGCCATCTCGGAAACTTGGACCCAAGTTCATCGGCCCGTTCCAGGTCAAGAGGATCATTAACCCTGTGGCTGTTGAGCTAGCACTTCCCAAAACATATCGGATCCATCCTGTGTTCCACGTGTCATTGTTGAAGCCTGTGGTGCCTAGCCCTTTCCTGGGAAGAGGAGAGCCTCCGCCTCCTCCAGTCAGAATAGATGGCGAAAATGAGTTTGAAGTGGAGTCCATTCTAGGCTGTAGGAAGAAGGGCAGGCAGCTACAGTATCTGATTCAGTGGAAGGGTTACCCACCTGAGGATAATTCTTGGGAACCCGCTAGGAACCTGCATGCTCCACGGTTAATCCAAACTTTCCACCAAGATCATCCAGAACTGATGGCTAGCCTAGGTGTCCAGTGTCCGCCCTTAGGAGGGGGGCACTGTCAGGAGCCAGGGAGCGTCTCCGCTCGCCGGGCTCCGGGGCGCATGCGCGGTGGCCTGGCGCTTCGCCGCACACCCGTCCGCGGCCTGATGGTGCGGCGCGCGCGGGTGCACGGTGGTCCCCGTGTGCGCGCCGTAGCCCGTGCGGGTGCCCGGTAGCGCGTCACACTGACACGCGCGCCGGGCAGGGAGACTATTTCTGACGGCTCCAGCGCCCAGTCGGGTTGCTGGTTCGTCGTCAGCTCTCCCTGTCTCCCAGTGCCTGAGTTATCCTGTTACCTGCCTGTTTCCGTGTACCAAACCCTGGCTTGCTAAACCTAACTACTCTACCGGATTAACCCATTACCTGCCTGTTTCTGTGTACCAAACCCTGGCTTGCTAAACTAACTACTCTACCGGATTAACCCATTACCTGCCTGTTTCTGTGTACCAAACCCTGGCTTGCTAAACTAACTACTCTACCGGATTAACCCTTTACCTGCCTGTCTCTGTGTATCAAACCTTGGCCTGTTAACCACTACTCTGCTGAATTGCCTGATACCCCGGACCTTAGCCTGCATTTACGGACTTCCTACTGTTAGATCTGCCTGCTTCTCATTAACCTCTGTTTATTATTACAGTTTGCCTCTGCCTAGGCTCAGTCTCAATTCCTGATCCCGCCTACTGATTACAGAGCACCCGCTTCCTAACCCCGGACCTCCTATCTCCCGGAAGCCCGTGCCTCCGCGTGCCCCCAGCTCTCTGTACCCATTTCAGGGGTCTGGGTGCGCGTGGTCGTAAGGGCGAGCCGCTCTCGGCATCTCGGCCTCGGTGAGTATTAGTCTCGTGACATATACTTTGTGCACAACGATACAGGGGAAACGGATTCCACCTTATGGGAGCCCCATATAGCCTACATAAGGGGAATACTTATCTCTATTGGAGCATGGAAAAAAAAAGAGAGATTGGGTAAAATAGAAAGCCTTACAGAGGAAATTCACAGTTTAGAACAAGCACATAAAAAATATAAGGGCCACCACCAGGCTCTCTTTCGCCAACTGGTTAACAAGAGAGAGGAGCTTAAAGATATTTTGGAGCAAGTATCCAGAAGGACATTCAAGTGCCTTACAAGAGATAGGTATCTCTGGGGAAACAAATCAAGCAAACACTTAGCTAGGGTACTGAAGAAGAAAAGAGATATGAATTATTTTGAAAAAATCCAAAATAAAAAAGGAGAGGTGGTCTATACATCTAAAGCGATAGCGGAAGAATTTAGGACTTTTTATGAAGCCTTATACTCAGTCAGTCAGAAGGGCCAGCAGGGACAACAAGAAGTAGATAAAAGGGAGAAGATTGAAGAATTCTTAAACAATGCAGGTCTATCTAGCCTGCAAGAGAGTGAGAGTTATGACTTGGATAGACCTATCACGGAGGATAGGTCTTAAAGAATCTGCCCCGGGAAAAAGCCCAGGACCAGATGGTTTTACAACTTTATACCTCAAAAAATTTAAAAAATGTTAGTCCCTAAACTGTGCCGATACTGGAATAGCCTGGGCATGAACTGTGAAATGGGTGGGTCTGCACTGTATGCAGCAATAACTGTGATATTAAAAGAGGAGGAAAATAGTGTGCTCTGCTCGAGCTACAGGCCTTATCACCCTATTGACTGCTGACACTAAGTTGTACGCTAAAGTACTAGCAAGGAGGCTGAAGGATAAAATATCTACCCTGGTGCATTCGGACCAGGTTGGATTCATTCCAGGTAGAGAAGGAAGGGACAATGGGGTAAGGTCTTTGCTCCTACTTGAGGCTATTAAATTCAGTGGGCCCCCAGGTCTATTCCTGTCGATTGACGCTGAAAAGGCGTTCGACAGGGTAGACAGAGGACTCATGTTGAGAACAGTGGAAGTCATGGGAATTGGCCCAAGAATGATTAATTGGATAAAAGTGCTGTACAGGCATCCTCCCGCTTTGGTGAGGGTAAACGGGGTCTCTTCTTTACCATTTACAATGAAAAATGGAACAAGACAGGGGTGCCCACTGTCACCTCTCTTGTTCGTCCTATCTTTGGAACACCTTTTGGCGCCGATCTGAAACAATTTAAATATTAGTGGGATTAGGATAGGGGAGGAGCACAAATTAGCAGCATTTGCTGATGATGTGCTCTTCTATATTACTAAGCCTAGGATTACGATCCCAAACTTGCTGGAGGTTATGAGAAAATATGGTGATATCTCAAATTTTAAAATTAACCTTAACAAGTCCGTTCTTAGGGAATTTCCTTTCCCTTGGAAGAAAGACATAAAATACCTGGGAATCAGACTTACCGACTCCTTAAGGAAAATGTATTTGTTAAACTTTGTCCCACTACTAGATGAAATTAAGAAGGAAATAAAAAATGTTTCTGCTCTTCCCTTATCATGGATAGGGTGTATTAATACAGTTAAAATGGTGCTCGCCCCCCGAAAATTTTATATAAGTTCCAGATGCTGCCAATTCCACTCCCACAATCATATTTGAGAACATTGAGAGGATTAATATCAAAATTTATCTGGAGTAATAAAAAACCACAAATAGCTTACTCGGTTCTTAGTAGGGGAAAAAGCAGGGTGGCTTAGCCGACCCGGATTTCATAAAGTACTATAAAGCTGTGGCACTTGCACGGGTGATGGAATGGGCTAAAGAAGCCAATGACAAGAGATGGGTGAACATTGAAAATTTCACGAGTATTACACAACTAAGTCACGTAATATGGAACCCACCGCAATTTAGGACACTGGGACCGAACACACATGTGATAACACGTAATGCATTTAAAATATGGGATCAGATTCACCTACAGAGTAAATGGGAGTTTAATTCACCTTTGATTTACTTAAAAGACAATGAGTTTTTTTCACCAGGGATGGGGTCGGTGGGAGGGAATTGGATTAAGAAAGGAAATGCACAATTGAAGGATATAATCAAGAAGGGTAAAATAAACACATATAATGAGCTGATTTTAGACACAGAATTAATGAAGATTGATGTATGGCGGTATGCCCAGCTGTCTCAGTTTGTAAAGAAATTGCCTCAGCCTCTCAGGGATGTTGAAGACTATAGGCTGTTGGAGCAGCTCTGTCTGAGAGAAAAATCAAAAAATAATATATCAAGGCTATATGAAATACAGATGATTGGAGATGAGTCGGATGTGCCGCCATACATCAAGAAGTGGGAAATTGAACTAGGTTCACAATGTAATCAACATGTTGTAGATAAAATTTTAACTTTATCACTTTGTCGTCGGTGGATATTAAGACAACCGAGACAAATTATAAGTGCTTAGCCAGGTGGTATGCGACACCAGATAAAATTAGTAAGTTTATCCCGGAGAAATCTGCCGAGTATTGGAGAAGCTGTAAGGCTCAGGGAACAATGTCCCACATTTAGTGGGAATGTCCTATCATCATTGTATATTGGAAGGAATTTTTACAGTTATTTAAGGTAATCACCAACGAGGTAATTCCGAAAGACCCGTGGACATGTTTGTTCCATGGGACAGCCGATTCAGTTAGACAATACAAAGCCTCTATTGTTTCCATCTTGTTGAACACCGCAAAAAGCCAGATCCTGAAAAAATGACATTGACAAATGGGAAAAATGGCAATCATTTAAAAAAACATGGAGACATGTTGAGGAGATTACACGTTAACTGTAAAGTGGTCAAGAATAGGAATATACTAGGTCAATGGCCTTCATTTCAGAAGCTACTGCAAGATGGAGGGGGGAGGTGGGAGGTGTACTTGGGATGGGCGGGGGGTTTGTATTGAAAGTATGTATTATTGTGTTTTCTCATAATACTTTGGTAAATGATCTGTTTTGTTTTTTCTATTTAAAATAAATAAAGAGTTAAAAAAAAAATAAGACACGTGGCCACTCATTAAAATGAGAAGAAATGAGGTTTAATCTTAAACTGCGTGGAGGGTTCTTTACTGTAAGTGTGGCAAGGATGTGTAATTCCCTTCCACAAGCAGTGGTTTCAGCGGGGAGCATCGATAGTTTCCAAAAACTATTAGATAAGCACCTGAACGACCACAACATACAGGGATATACAATGTAATACTGACATATAATCACACACATAGGTTGGACTTGATGGACTTGTGTCTTTTTTCAACCTCACTTACTATGTAACGCAGAGTGCATTCAGCTCTATCAGTGAGGCAAAGATTTAGCTCTGAGCGGACCTGGTTCTAAAGTTTACGGTTAGTAGGAGTGGGGGATTGTTTGAATGCAATGGAACGCGCATCTAGGCAAGCCGTTGTGTTGCGTTGTGTTAGGTGGTGTCCTTCCTTACGTTTCACAGCCAGCTGAATAATATGGCTCCTAAGAACCGCTTTGTATGCCTCCCAGAGGGTCACAGGAGAGGAGACCAATCCTTAGTTGAGATGGAAATATTCCGCAGAAGCTTTCAAGATATATGCCTGGACCTCCTTAAGAGGCAAGAGCGAGTCATTCATGACCCAGGGAGAGTACTGAGGTTTATTAAGGATAGAATGACAAACTACCAGAACCAGGTCATGATCTGACCACAGGTAATCGAGGATAGATGTAGATACTACTAGGGGTAGATGTTTCCGCAACATAAACATATGATCTATTCTAGCCACTTGCCTTCTGGGCACTTAAACCCCCTTCCTGCCCAGACCAATTTTCAGCTTTCAGCGCTGTCACGCTTTGAATGACAATTGTGCAGTCATGCAACATTGTACCCAAATGACATGTTTATCATTTATTTCACACAAATAGAGATTTCTTTTGGTGGTATTTAATCACTGGGTTTTTTATTTTTTGCTAAAAAAAGCAAAAAAAGACAGAAAATTTTCATGGTTTGCTATAAAATTTTAAAAACAGGTAATTTTTCTCCTTCATTGATATGCGCTGATGAGGCTGCACTGATGGGCACTGATAGGCTGCACTAAAAGGGACTGACAGGCAGCACTGATAAGGTGGCACTAATGGGCACTGATAAGCACTGATGAGGCGGCACCGATATGTGGTACTGAGAGGTGGCACTGATGGTTGGCACTGATGGGCGGCACTGAAGGGCACTGATATGCGGCACTGATAAGTGGTACTGATATGTGGTACTCATGGGCACTGATGGGTGGCACTGATAGGCAGCCCTGATCGGTGGCACTGATGGGCATTGATAGGTGGCACTGGTGGGCAAAGATAGGTGGCACTGGTGGCTAATGATAGGTGGCACTGGCAGGTGGCTCTGATGGGCACTGATGAGGCAGTCGCGGTTCTCTGTGTGAGGGACCGATGTCCCTCTGACAGAAGCCGGTGATCTGCTTTTTTTTTCCCTCACGCTGACAGTGTGAGGGAAAAAAGATACCGATTACCGATCTTCTGTTTATAGCACGTGATCAGTTGTCATTGGCTGACAGCTGATCCCGTGGTAAAGGGCCAGGATCGGGCCCTTACTCCCATCTGTGATCAGTCTCATAGACTCAGTGATTACAGAGTGCACTGTGCGCGATCCGCAGAGACATGCAGGCAGCTCATGCACGAGAGGACGTTCATGGACGCCCTTCCGGCAATTAAGGTCCACACTGTAGCCGTCTTTCAGCTATAGCACGTGCGGCAAGTAGCTAGAGTGAGAGTGATGGGGATGATAATCATATAATCGTTGTCCAGGGGATGAAGCTCTCTCCAGAGGTGGACCAGTTAATGAGATTGGAGAGAATGAGCAAATTTTTTGGCATCAGGAGATGAAGCAACGTGTTCCGAGGGATATTTGTCCAAAGCAGGGTTCAAAGCCACATTCGAGTCTCCCGCTAAAAGGAGGGTACCCTTTGGTGAGATGTCAACAAAGAGCAAATATGGGTCAGAAAGGGCCCTGGTGTTGAATTAGGAGCATAATATGTATGGTAACCTCTGTATTCTGAATAGTGCCTTGGAGCAAAGGATACCTACCATCTGGCTCTGATACAGTATCTGCTTAGTGCAACTTAAAGGAACTGATTTGCGAAAGGCTCCTCTTTGTTTGGTTGGGCCATTGGCCAGGAAGACCTGAGAATACTGGGTATCAAAATATTTGGGGCAGGAGGAGGATGAAAAATGAGTCTCCTGCAAGCAAGCTATATCTATCTGCTTTCTTAAGATATCTGAAAATCTTCACTTACTTTTGAGGGGCATTCAAACCCTGAACATTCAGGGACAACCAACTCAGCGTCACGGAGGGAGAAAAAAAATGTATAAAATAGCATCTCCAAACCCCGCAGACTCAAAGAGGGAGAAACAAAGAGAAAGGGAATCAAGCAAAGGACAAAAGGAAAGGATCATGTAAGATGACATAAATAGGCCTAGCAAAACTTGGAACATAGGAGACCAATAAAGCATAGGTGCAACAGGTAGTGGGACAAAAAGCCCACAGGAGAGCTGGTGTCCTAGCCCATTTTCGGCACATTGGGGGAGCAGTGGCCCATTGGAACCACTCGGCAACTTTATAAAGTAGAAATACAGCAGAGAATTTAAACACACAGAGCATAAAGTTGCATAAAAGGCACAAAAGACATCTTCACATACAAAATAGTATACCATCTTAGAAAAATTAGGTTACAGACACCCAGTGCTGACCCTCCTCAAATGGTGGAACCCAGGGTGGGAAACCAGCAAACAGTAGATGAATTGTTGATAAATAGGCCAATTAGGAGCAAGTTTAACAGGGTAAGCAACATTATGGAACAAAAAGCACAAAACATTATAGCCCAGGTCTGCCTGGCCTTGACTTACGGGTGATGAGTCACTCCTATAGCCAGCAATGAGTGAGGAACTGCTAAAGGGTAGATGTGATCACCTTACTCATAATAGGGTAAACATCCCAGCCGAGCAACAGGATACCCTCACCATCTGTATTACTCAGGAAGTTCACATGCCTGTAGTAAAAATAACGATAATCAACTAGAGTATTGGTCACAAAATGTTATAAAAAGCACAATAAACATAACACATAGGAAATATTATAAATATAATTCTGGGTTACAGCCACCCAGTGTTGCCATGTCCCAGGTGGGGCAGCCCAGGGTGAGACACTAGCATATGATAAGGCAGCCCATGTAGAAGAAAAAAAAATAAAATAACTTGATTTGGTGGATAGCATTGGCAAATGAGACACAAAACGGCAGGGCCAAGGTCAGCCGAGCATTCGCTCAGGAGTGGCAGATTATGACCTGTAGACTGTAGCCAGCTATAAACGATGAAAAACAGATGGCCTGATAGGATTGTCAGACTCAAGGTAGGTTAAACGTCCCAGTCAGGCAAAGCTAGAAACACTTTCATCCTGTGGGCACCTCCTGAA
The DNA here is from genome assembly GCA_037952925.1 of Lithobates clamitans. Taxonomy (NCBI): domain Eukaryota; kingdom Metazoa; phylum Chordata; class Amphibia; order Anura; family Ranidae; genus Lithobates; species Lithobates clamitans. The sequence continues at coordinate 3,418,890 of JBBGZY010000034.1, forward strand.
AGCGTTGTTCTTGGAAGGAGTGAAGTGCTTGAGAACAATGTTGAGATAGCTGAAATGGCTTGCAAGGGGGTTGTGAAGATCATGAAAGGGCTGATGAAGACGGAGCCTCTATTTGAGAGGGAGGGAGGTCAAACTGAAGTTCCTGAAAGTGTTGCCACAGATCAGGTAGGAAACGGATGACCTTGATGAGAAAATTAGAGCTTAAAGTGGAGTTCCACGCAAAAATGGAACTTCCGCTTTTCTGAACCCTCCCCCACATTTGGCACCTTTCAGGGGGGAGGGGGTGCAGATACCTGTCTAGGACAGGTATTTGCACCCACTTCCTGGCATAGACTCCCACGGGAGTCTACGCCTCTTCCCGTCCCTCTGCGCTGTCTCCTGGAAAACACACAGGTCCCAGGAGATAGCCGGGACCAGTTACAATGCGCAGCGCAACTCGCACATGCGCAGTAGGAAACCTGGGAAGTGAAGCCGCAACGCTTAACTTCCTGATTCCCTCACCTAGGATGGCGGCAACAGCTGCCGAGAGTCGAGCGAGTGATCAGCATCGGCTGCCGACATTGCTGGACCCTGGGACAGGTAAGTGTCCATTTATTAAAAGTCAGCAGCTGCACTATTTGTAGCTGCTGGCTTTTAATTTTTTTTTTTTTTTAGGTGGACTCCCGCTTTAAAGTGGAACCCCCATCTGTACCTTATTCCTTGGGTCTGCAGGACCTGCTAATAATATTTTAAGTTTCTCTGTTTGGCAATCGTAACCAGAGAAAAATCTGCAAACAATTGGAGGGGGTTACCTTGAACGGAGATGTCACGGAACGTCCAACACTCTACTTAAGTGCTTCCGTCAGTATACCACTTCCTCCCAGTCTGGATATAGATATCAGATATTCCAACCGCTTCCAAGCACAAAACAAGACGACACTTGCTTAGCTGCTAATATGGACTCATTTATTAGAACCAGAATACAAGTCTTTTTATACAGTAGAAGAGGAGGTTCCCCCCTCCTGCTCATATTACTCTAACAATACACCTGTACAAAAATTAACATGAGCTAATTGACTAATCTCTTTAAGCAGCCGATTTGACTCTGTGCCCGTCAGGATTTCACTACAGGTCAGACTTGTTGTCACTGAGCTTCACACAGTACATTGTACATTATCATAAGTACAACCACAGGACATTTTCTCACAATAGCAGGAGCTCCTCAGGAGTCGGCCCGTCTCCTACATTGTACAGAGGACAATGTGATCAGCTCTCTCAATTAACTAACATGTTCAGTTCAGAATCAAACAAACCGAGAATAGTCTCTACATACATCCTGGGAGATATTGTGGACAAATATCACTGTCCCATTTTAAGTAGTCCAAGATATATTTTCTCACTCACCCTGTGCCAGGATAGCACAGGGTGACTTAGACATAAGAGGTGTATGGGGAGCTGAAACAAGGGCATCCCATATTTTCCAAGGGATTCTGGGTTCCACGGGCCCTCCCATCACATCTCTTCCCTTTTGGCAAAAGACTAACACAGGAGGAGACCCCAGACGGGTTGACTCCGAAGTTAGTCCATAGTTCCAGTCCTCTAATGCCTGTACCCACACAGTACCCCAAACAAATTGTTCAAAACAGAGCATTACTCACCCAGCCAACCTCTGCCTCTCTCAGAGAACATGCCTGCCACTGGGGTCAGGCCTGGACTGGCCCTTCTCCCTGGAGTCCTTTCAGCCGCTGGAGAGAAGACAGGGTGACTTGGCTCACTTCGTCATGCTGTTGGGGATCTGGGCCGACTGCCCAGCATCCCTGGGGTAGACAGGTGGAGACTGAAGTCCCATCCACTTTTACAGGAAATCCATTGTTTATTAGTGGAGGGCAGGGGCCAGCAGCGCTCTGTTCCGTTGCCAGCAGTTCAGCTGGGCGTAGGATCTTCCCTACATCATCTGCTCCAGCTAACTGTTGGGGAGAGAGGCAGACTGCCCCAGCTCCCTGGAACTGTTACATACCTAAAGGGTGAGCCCGAATTGCAGAGGATGGCCTCTCCTACGCCTCCGACTCGAGAGCCCCTGGTAGTGGTGACAGGGGTGCAGGAGTGCGGAGTGGTATGAGTGCCTGGCAGGATCAACAGCAGAAGTATCAGATGGCCGGCACAGCTGACAGGATGGATCAGTAGACAGGAACTGCAGACTGGACAACTCAGCAGACAGGACAGCAGACTGGATGGATCAGGCAGACAGGTGAGCAGCCTGGATGGCTCAGCAGACAGGCCCAGCAGACTGGATGACCAGCAGACAGGTGAACAGCCTGGATGGCTCAGCAGACAGGACAGCAGACTGGATGGATCAGGCAGACAGGTGAGCAGCCTGGATGGCTCAGCAGACAGGCCCAGCAGACTGGATGATCAGCAGACAGGTGAACAGCCTAGATGGCTCAGCAGACAGGCCCAGTAGACTGGATGATCAGCAGACAGGTGAACAGCCTGGATGGCTCAGCAGACAGGCTCAGCAGACTGAATGGGAGTCCAGGATCGTCAGACAGGCCGGGTCGGTATGCAGGCTGGCAGCAGAGGTACAAAAGGAGCAGGCAGAGGGATCGTCAACAGGCCAAGGATCAGGTACAGGCAGATAACAGGAATAGTCTCAAAGCAAGCCGGGTCAAAACAGGAGCAGATATCAGGTTTTCAGGGAACACATACACAGAGCTGCAGAGCAAACAGCAATGATGCAAGTGCCAGACAGGTTTAAATAACCAGCCAGACACTAACGAGTGCATGTGTGCGTGTGCATAGACGCCCGCAATCGTGCACTGATGGGTCTACTCTGCCTGTTACTGGCAGGATCTTCATGACAGGAACTCCGCAGTTGTTGCAGGTGCTGGGCAGAGGTTGGTAGCACTCTGCCCAGTTGCCAGCACTTCTGCTGGTTTTCTGTTAGTGGAGACCACAGGCCCATCCACCGACACCAGATCAAGCTGCAGTTGTGAGGTGACGACTGCATTCTCTCCTTGGATCCTGATCTGCAGACTGCCACCTCCTCACCCTGGACCTCCATAATTGCTGCAGGTGTGGGGCAGAGGTCTTGGACCCTCTGTCCGTTTGCCAGCACTTCTGCTGGGGGTTTGCTAGGTGGTTCCTCCTCTACAGCAACATCTATTAAATCCCCAGTCTCTGGAATTGCTAAAAGTGACCAGATCTTCAGCTGGAGAAGTCTGTTGTAACTCCATAGATGCTGCTGGCAGAAAATCACATGTCCCTGTCAGTGTTGTGGGAGAAAGGCCGAATACCTCTTCTCTCAAGGAGGCCGAAGCCACTGTTGGTGCTGGGAAGAGGTTAGCAGAGCTCTGCCCTGTTGTCAGCACTTCAGGTTTGGGGATGGCAATCTCCGGAGTTTCCACTGCCGATTCTCTGGCATGCTGCTGAATGTGTTCTAGCAGTTTCCTGTATGCCCTTTCCAGATGCTGTTCCTGTAAGGAGATTCCATAATACATTTCATTATTGATTAATTGTTGATTTCACCCTGTTCATGAGATATGTTCAGGGTTTGCTTATTTGCTTAATAATTAGAAAAATATCTTGGTATATTTTAGTGAATGTGACAGACTGTCTTATGATCTCATTGCAATATCACCCTGTCTGTCTTTTCCTCTTTTATGTCTCCATCTGAGGAAACATCTGTCTGTGGTTTTTATCTCTGTACACTGTTGCTGGGTATGAGAGGGCCAACATTAGTTTTTTAAGGAAGCTGTGGTTGGACACCTCATGGTCCGGCAGACGGTGACAGAAAATAAGGAATCTTTTGACCTATTAACTTGAACTATAGGGGTTAACGTTTTAAGATCACAAGATGAAGGCATTATCAAAGTATGGAAAATCACGAGATTAAGAAATTACCGAATATGCTAATATGTATTATTTTGATTGGCCCCCAATTGGGGCAGAGTCTTGTAAAAACAGCATAAAACAGCGAGTCCTGGAATAAAGTATTGTAATCATTCAGCATACCTAATATGTGTGTATGTGTAATTGATTAACCGCCGGCGAGGACCTCCACTGAGCCATCTCCAGAGCCTAGGCCACAAGGAGAAGACGGGCGCCTAACAGTTTTGGTACCAGAAGTGGGGTGTTTTGAACAGGTAAGACATTTTTACTCCTTTTTACCTATTTTTGGTAACTGGTGTTGATGTTTGCCTTGTTCAAATAACCTTGTATGTCCACCCACTTACATAACTGTGCCTTCGCAACGGACTAAGGCTGGTCCCTTGGAGGGTTAAAGAAGGGCTCGCAGGTTTTTAGGTTTTTTGTAGTCTGACTAGGTTGGTCTGACTGTGTTGAGTAGATATATGTGTGTTTAAAACTCGGGAAGTATAGAATACGCCCGTAGTATAAGGAGTGGCTGAGTGGACGCCCAATTTTTGGGGAAAATATTGAAAAGTGCACTTATTATACTTATTATAACATGTTCATATAATGTAACTTTATTTTGCCACTGTATATATAAGATTTTGCTTGTTTTTTTGCTTGTTTTCTTTTAGGTACCACCGTAAGTATTTAGAGTGTATAGAGTATTAGAGAATTAGAGATAAGTGTATGATATATATGTGTATGACAACTGAATGTAAAGTACTGTATTGATTTAGAGGATTTTTTTTGTTAAGATATTGTATTACACATATATGTACTAAATGAACGACCTAAGACAGGAGCCTGACTGTAGTGAGATAGCGCCCGCCTGCCCACATTGCACCTTTGGTTTACTGTTCCTTAGTGTTGACAGGACGTGGATCCTGCTTACCACTAGACCAACCGGATTTTCATACCGACTTGGTGCAAGGGGGGTCTTTCCTGCCACAAGAAGGGGTACTCTATACCGAGTACTAAGAGTTAACCTTCATAGCTATTTCAGCCCCACTGCCATAAGAGACCAAGGGACTTACTCCCAAGTCAGGGAACAGATTATAGCACAAACAGGTTGCTTTCATCTCTGTCCCTGTACTAGACACACACTACCAAGGTTATTAGATGGGGAATTCTGCGGCAACCCAGACCATGGCCAATCCATCTCCCTATGAGTATGTTAAAAACACACTGCCGGGGTCACAGGTAGAACCGTTTTGGACACAGGTCAGAGAGAGGTGCCAACAGCTGGGGATACATGACCCAGGGCCAGTGGGACCCTGTTCTGAGGACGAGTGGAAGGAAGTGAGCAAGGTGTGTCAGGTACACAAGCACTCCTACCCACCTGGGAAATGGGAAGACACCCAGTATATGAAAAATTGTTACAAAATATGGAATAAATGCTTAGCCAAATATAAAACAGAGTATGTAACTAAAGCCCCCACACCAAAACCTGTAAATTCACCCGCCCTATCTCAGCAACCCGAAGCACCCCCCCTTATGTGATGGTTAAACAGGAGGATGGAACATTGGGTCCATGTCTTCAGCTGTATCCATCTTTGGATCCAGCAGTATTGGCTACCATGGTATATGGGGCAGCTGATCAGGTACAGGTTACACGATGGGAAAACGAAAGTAGAAACAGGGAAGAGGAAGTACGGGCAGAAGGTATACGTAGGAGGGAAGAAGAGAGGATTAGGAGGTTGGATCCGAAGGAAAGGGAATTGGAAGAGAAGTTAAAAGAGCTTAAGAAGAGAAAGGAGGAATTAGAGGAGAAAATGTCTAGAAGGGAGGAAGAGCTAGAACATTACAAAAGAGAGCTAGATAAGAGGGATGGTGAGATGAGAGAGTATTCTGCGATAACTAAGGAAGAAAGGGATGGAATGTCCCTGGAAAAGGGAGAAGAGGAAGGAGTCAGGAAGTTAAGCCCCAGGGAAAAGGAATGGGAGGAGAAACAGAAAGAATTTAATAAAAGACAGCAGGAAGAGGAAGAAAGGATACAGAGGAAAAGGGAAGATTTAGAGGCGTACGAGAAGAAACTAGAGAAAGAGGCAAGAAGGATTAAGGAAGCTGAGGAAAAGATAATTTCACAGCCATCCACTACACTCAGAAGCCAAACTAAACCGGCCATAAGCCAGAAACCCCCACAGGAGGAAAGGGAGCAGGGTGAATCCTCTACTGAGGAAAGAGAAATGGAAGTGGAACAGGAAACTCTAGGTGCCACCTTTAAAGCACCACTCATGCATATAGGGGAGACGGTAGTGCATATTCCCCTACCCCTAGGCACACTGTCAAAAATAAAGGAGTTATGCCCCAGCCCGAAGAAAAGCCCTAGGGAGGCTGGTGCTTTCCTTGCAAAATACAGTGCAGGGACAAGCCTGGATAAAGAAGATATAGCAGGGATTCTTAGTATAGTTGACCCTGACAGCCCAGAAGGGCATCCCGTAGAGGCCTTATGGACAGCCCACATAGAAGAAAATAAAGATTGGGTGTCTTTTTGGAAAGGTATGGGGAATCATTGGTCTGCTATATACAAGGGTTCATCTGCACTTCAGGAACTTGTCCTAGCAAAACAGGGACCGAAGGAAAAGTTCTATGAATTTTGTACCCGGGTATATGGTCTGTGGAAAGCAGTAGATAACGCCAACCCCCAATTGTTCACCACCACCATTATGGCTGGTGGCGATACGAAGGTGACACAGTTGCTTAAATTCACTAATCCAAAGTGGGCAGAACAACCCCCAGATGAATTTATGAAAGATGCTAGGTCACGAGAAACATCAGGGGTATTTGAACAGAAGGGTGGCATTTTTCCCTCCCTGACACCAACCCAGACTCTGCCAACTGGTGGGACCCCGCCCACCCACATAATGACAATGCAACCTTATCCACCAATGCAATCTTATCCCCCAGACCAGGCTTACCCACCAGACCAAGGGTGCTTTAACTGTGGGGAACTGGGGCACTGGAAGTCCCAATGTCCCTACAGAATTAGAACAAACGCCCAGAGAGGAAGAGGTAGGAATCTTAACACCGGCCCCCGTCGCCTTCAGGATATCAGGTATCCTCACCCACCACAACCCCAACCACCCCCACCACAACCCCAATACCAGCCTCAGCCTAACAGACCACCCCCACGCATTCCGATGCAGTGGCCATCCGCTCGGCGGACACCACAATAGGGATGCCAAGAGTATGTCCCGTCCCTCAGCCTTGTGTGTTACAATCCATCGTGGAAAAGTCTTCCGCAGGTACTATTGCGGGTAGACAATCACCTGATATGTCTACTTTTGGATTCAGGGGCTACATTCAGTAGTCTGAATGATGCCATATATGACACACCGCACTGCACTGAGGGAAACTCTATTGGTATAAATGGGACATCAGTTACCCACCCCATCACTCCACCATTGCCCGTGGCTACTCCAGAAGGGCAGGAACTGTGCACTCAGAGTTTTGCTGTCCTTGTGGATTGCCCAGTATCTTTAATGGGGAGGGACCTACTCTCAAAACTGAATATCACCATTAAATTTGACAGAGGGGGCTCCCTCACTGCCAGCTCACCGTTCTGTGATTTACATGCTCCAAAGAGACACACTTTCAGGGGACTCTTTGCATCATTGCCACCCACTCTAGAAACACATGCTATATGGGCAGACAGCAAAGGGAGTGTGGGTTTTATTAACTGTACACCTTACACACCACAAATGCGTCCAGACGCTGTAGTACAATATCACAAGCAATATCCCCTGCCACTTGAAAAAATTGAAGGCATCACACCATTAATCAATGATTACATAGCAAAAGGGATTCTGAAACACATTATAAGCCCCTGGAATACACCAATCTACCCTGTGAAAAAGGCAAATGGGGAATGGAGGCTTGTACAGGACCTAAGGGCCGTGAACAAGCAGGTTATACCTCTGCCACCTTTGGTAGCAGATATTTCTTTCATCTTTTTGAAAATACCTGCTGATTCCCTTTGCTACACAGTAGTAGACCTGGCGAACGCGTTCTTTAGCATCCCGATCGATGATGGGGTATTGCCCATGTTTTCATTCTCATGGGGATGGAGGGGAAAACAGTTGACCTGGTCAAGATTACCGCAGGGGTATGTGGACAGTCCCGCAGCCTTCTCCATGGTCCTTAATGAGACAATTAAGTCATGGACTGCTGAGCGCGGGTCGGTGCTAATACAGTATGTGGACGACTTGCTCCTGTGCAGTCGATCTGCTGAAGATTGTGCGGTCGATTCCACATCTCTGTTACATCACCTGGCCAGGTCTGGCCACCTAGCATCGCGGAAGAAGATACAATGGTGTCAAAGTCAGGTAGAATACCTGGGATGCATTCTGAAGGAGGGAACCAGGCTGGTATCCCCCAAACGTGCCACAGCCCTGCAGGCTCTCAGTCCTCCAAGAGACAAAGCAACTTTGCTCTCATTCTTGGGCGCAATTGTATATTGCCGCCAATGGATCCCAGATTGTTCATATTATGATGGCATTCTGAGGGAGGCTACCTTGTCCACCGCCCCAAAGACAGTAGATTGGACAACAGAAAGGCTCTGTGCTTTTCAGGCCTTGTTAAAAAGTCTGACTCAGGCCCCCGCCCTGGGATTGGTAGAATATGGCAAACCCTTTCAATTATACTGTGTGGTATCGGGAAATTCTTTTGCTGCGGTTTTGACACAGCAACATGGAACCGGGTACCGACCAGTCTCCTATCTCTCAAAAAAGTTGCCTACCCAAGTACAGGGGATGCCATCCTGTCTACAAAACCTTGCTGCTTGTGCTATGGCAGTTCAGGAGGCTAACAAATCAGTATTAGGCCATGAACTGACTCTCTACACTACTCATTCAGTAACTCACCTTCTGCAAAACATGAACACACAGCATATGACAGCACAAAGGCTTAGTGGGTATGAGATCACACTTCTGAATACTGATAACCTCACCCTCAAACACGCACCACCAAGTAATCCCACTGTCCGTCTTTTACATTCTTTGCTCAAGCTGCCACGAGACCCTGATCAGAAGCACAATTGTGTTGAACAGGTTGCAGCAATAACCAGCCCTCGCCCAGATCTCACTGACATTCCCTTACCAGGAGTACAGGACGTCTTCATAGACGGCAGTTGTACTCGCCCCTCTGATGCAACATTCCTGACAGGGTATGCCATTGTCCAACTACCTGATGTGGTGTTGGAAGCAAAAGCCTTACCACCCTCCTCGGCACAGGTAGCAGAATTGGAGGCACTCACAAGAGCTTGCATACTTTTCTCTGATGAGGAGGTAAACATCTACACAGATAGTAGGTACGCTTTTGGTGTCTCGCACGACTATGGCGTAATCTGGGCAAATAGAGGATTTAAAACCGCTGACAACAAGCCAATCGCTAACTCTACGCAAATTAAAGCACTCCTGCAAGCGATTCTTCTCCCAAAGAGGATAGCGGTCGTCAAGGTAAAGGCACATTCATCAGATAACAGCAGAGTTTCCAAAGGAAACGCTCTGGCAGACAGAGAAGCAAAAAAAGCCGCTGCCCTGTACATTGGTCAGCCAGCCCCCACAACAATGTTCTTCAAAGAACATTTTACATCACCCAACTTTAAAACCGTTGTGGCACAAATACAGGGATTAGCTACAGGGGAGGATGTTTCTTTTTGGGTCAAGGATGGCTTGACCAAGGACCAAGAAGGTCTTTGGTCAAAAGAGGGGAAGATATTGGGCATACCAGAATCAAGCAGTGTTCTCATACTTTCCTATCTCCATGGTCCAGGACATATAGGTACCACCGCCCTAACAAACATATACACAAAGTCTTTCTGCACAAACAACTTAAGTAAACAGGCAAAACTCCTCACCAGCAGTTGTCTGACCTGTGCACAAAACAATGTCCAAGGGAAAAATCATGGATTACATGGCCACCTGCCCTCACCCCTGGGTCCCCTAACAGATTTGCAAATAGACTTCACACACATGCCCAAACAAAAAGGCAATTTGAAATGCCTTTGCGTGATCGTATGCAAATGGTCAGGTTGGGTTGAAAATATTCCATGTACAGGTGAGACTGCTAAAATTGCTGCCAAATGCCTACTGAACCATTGGGTTTGTAGGTTCGGAATACCAACGGCCATATGGTCAGACAGAGGGCCTGCCTTCAGCTCCTCTGTTACACAGACTTTAGCTAAGCTACTAGGCTTACAGTGGAAACTGCACATCCCTTACCACCCACAAAGTGCAGGAGTAGTGGAAAGAATGAATAGGAACATTAAGGACAAGTTAAAAAAGGCTACGGGGGGCACCATGAAAGGATGGTTGGATTACCTTCCTTCTGTCCTATTCCAGATCAGGACAACACCACATGCTAGAACAAAACTCTCGCCCTTTGAGATTTTGATGGGAGTTCCTGCAAACATAGAGCTGCCCCTCTTAGATCAAAACACTGACATTAACATCTATTCTCAACAGGAGATGTACGTGAAAAATCTGGTAAGTATGCTACAGGATATGAACGAACAAGTCTCTGTCACCTTTTCTCCTCTTTCAACAGAACCTACTCATCCCTTCATCCCAGGAGACAAAGTACTGGTGAAACAACTGGCACACAAAAAGAAGGTTGGACCCATTTTCTCTGGACCTTGGAAAATAGAGAAGGTTTCCAGAACTGCTGTACTGACCGATCTAGGAAACACCTGGATCCACGCCAGCCGGTTAAAGAAGTACCCACAGCAACCCCAGACCCCTGACCCTCCACCAGCATCCCAAGACTTCTCTCTTCAGGAACAGCGACCAGATTTGGAGGACATTCAAGAAGGCATAAAACAAATCTCTCTGGACGACGAGACGAATCCCCCACCAACAAGAAGAAACGAGTAACAGAACTTTGCACACAGTACCTGACAAAATGATTTCTACCTTTGTGTCAGGAAAAACATTATGCCTCTGGACATGTCTGATTCTGATAGTATTCCTACCTACTTGGTTAATAGCGAATTGTGTGTATCATCCAGAAGGTTTAGGGCTACTAAAAGGGATATGTGGAAAGGCCCAGACAGCCAAAGCACCTAGTATAAAATATAAAAGAAGTATGTCCCCCACTGAACCCCCTTCAGGTTTCACTGACAAGATGTCGTTGTTGAGGTTTAAGTACAGTTATGCACAAAAGTCTGGTTTTGAGAAATGTTGGATATGCAGCAAACTCCACCCCAGTACAGCCAGAATCCCATTGATGGCCATTCCCTTAAACATCACTCCTTTTTTGAATGGAACTCCCCCCATAGTTCTTGCCAATGTCATAAGAAAAAGTCCCAATAAGCCCCTCAGTTTTCAAATTGTGGGCAGGAGCCACGCTCCAGATTGGTGTTTCATACTGGGAAACATTTCCAGGGGAGCTGAGGTGTGCAAACGGTCAAAACTTAATGTCTCCATGGCTTCCCTTACCGACAACTCACTTTTTCGCACCTCAGACCCTGTGATAAATGCTACCATCTATGACCTTTTTAATTCTAGTTCCCACTCCACGGTCGCACAGTTATTAGCTCTGCTGATGGCATCTGGTCATTCAAAGGGTGCAAGGACCGTTGTTAGTCAACGACCCTTGGCATTAGGTAACACAACTTACATCTGTTGTGGCAAGCTGCTCTGTTACCCATGGATTCCTGAAGAACCTCAGGGATGGTGCTACCTTGCTAAAATAGTTCCTGTAATGGGAGTAGTTGGGGATAATGGGCAAGGACACCTACTTAAAGCTAGCACCCACCCAAGATACCCTCTAAAACATCTTGGAAAGAGAGAAATGTTCCTAGAAAAAGATATGACCTGGGCTTGGTTCCCTTCCTGGACAGGTTGGGGAATAGATTTGATGAATAAACTAAATAACTACACCTCAATCATTGATGAGATCTTGGAGAAGGACTCTGATGACATCTCAAAATTAAACCTAGAAACCAGAGCAATTAGAAAACAATTGGAGTTACATGACCTGGCTATAGAAAGCATGAGCGCAGCCCTCACTGGCCTCTGTGAAATTACTGAGGACTATGAATGCTGCACTTGGATACACAACACGAGTATCGAGATCCCTGATTATTATGACATTATTACACAACACAGAAAAGAGGTAAACAAGCTACAACAGGATGCAAGGGATATTGGGAAAACATGGGACCCTTTCTCTACCGGGTTCAGTTTGGGAGGTCTCACTTCATGGTTTAAGAACACTGCAATGACAATTTTTACCATACTGCTTTTCATATTGTTCTTGTATGCATGCTTCATGTTACTTAAATGCCTCTACAAAAAGGGTAGCGAAGCACATTCCGAAACCATGAAGCTGACTTCCATTACCAGAGATCCCACGGTATGGTACGAGAACCAGGAAAATGAGGCCGAGGGATATGAATCCTTAAGGCATGACGAAAAGGTAGCCGAGGAATATGACTCCTTGAGGCGTGACGAAAAGGTAGAATGACCATTTCGATGATATCGAATGGTCAAAGGGAGGATTGTAAGGAGATTCCATAATACATTTCATTATTGATTAATTGTTGATTTCACCCTGTTCATGAGATATGTTCAGGGTTTGCTTATTTGCTTAATAATTAGAAAAATATCTTGGTATATTTTAGTGAATGTGACAGACTGTCTTATGATCTCATTGCAATATCACCCTGTCTGTCTTTTCCTCTTTTATGTCTCCATCTGAGGAAACATCTGTCTGTGGTTTTTATCTCTGTACACTGTTGCTGGGTATGAGAGGGCCAACATTAGTTTTTTAAGGAAGCTGTGGTTGGACACCTCATGGTCCGGCAGACGGTGACAGAAAATAAGGAATCTTTTGACCTATTAACTTGAACTATAGGGGTTAACATTTTAAGATCACAAGATGAAGGCATTATCAAAGTATGGAAAATCACGAGATTAAGAAATTACCGAATATGCTAATATGTATTATTTTGATTGGCCCCCAATTGGGGCAGAGTCTTGTAAAAACAGCATAAAACAGCGAGTCCTGGAATAAAGTATTGTAATCATTCAGCATACCTAATATGTGTGTATGTGTAATTGATTAACCGCCGGCGAGGACCTCCACTGAGCCATCTCCAGAGCCTAGGCCACAAGGAGAAGACGGGCGCCTAACAGTTCCTTCCTTAGAAAATGGTCCAGATCAGGTTTAATCTCTGAGACCCCTGCAAGACCGAGCATAGCCTCTCTAAATTTTCTCGCAGGTCCTCAAGGGTAGTTTCCCCTTCATCGCTAAACACAAAACGATCTGTAAGGCTCTCCCACAGCAATCCAGGGCCTCCAAAGTCATATCCCTTTGGAGAGCATTCTGTTGTCTCCCCTAAATATCCCTGCTCTGCGTGCCATTGCAGAGCCCGATAATGATTGTCCAGCTCTATCTCCTGCTGGACCAGCCTGTCCAACTCAGTCACCCATTGCTCCTGGGGCCACTTTCCCAGGAATGCCATCCGCAATACCCATTGGTCACTGGCCTGTTGCTCTTGGGTTGGAAAGCACTTGCCCTGTTTTATACCAGCAAGCTGGAGGGCTCCAAACCAGAGCTCCACCCGAATCTGCTGCCTGAGCTCCAGGTATTCATCCTCAGACACAGTCCTGATGCCAGGTCCATATCTCCGCTGGGGTGACCAAAGTCTGCTATTCTAAACTTGGATCCAGGTGGAGGTTTGGATGTCCTAGACTGCAAGAAGCATCCCACTGCTTGACACCAATGTCACGGAACGTCCCACACTCCACTTGAGTGCTTCCGTCAGTATACCACTTCCTCCCAGTCTGGATATAGATATCAGATATTCCAACCGCTTCCAAGCACAAAACAAGACGATACTTGCTTAGCTGCTAACATGGACTAATTTATTAGAACCAGACTACAAGTCTTTTTATACAGTAGAAGAAGAGGTTCCCCCCTCCTGCTCATATTACTCTAACAATACACCTGTAACAATTTAACATGAACTAACTAATCCCTTTAAACAGCCGATGTGACTCTGTGCCCCTCAGGGTTTCACTACAGGTCACCGAGCTTCACACAATACATTATACATTATCATAAGTACAACCACAGGACATTTTCTCACAATAGCAGGAGCTCCTCAGGAGTCGGCCCGTCTCCTACATTGTACAGAGGACAATGTGATCAGCTCTCTCAATTAACTAACATGTTGAATTCAGAATCAAACAAACCAAGAATAATCTCTACATACATCCTGGGAGATATTGTGGACACATTGTCAGGAACGGTGTCATCTCCGGTTTCTCCTGCTGGTAGCACTATTACATTCAGCACCAAAAGGGTGTAATTCCAGTGGCCACCAGCGGGGGTCTCCCTGCCTGGACTGCAGACTTGCCATCAAGCACACCTGTCATGGTTTTGCTGGACTATATAAACCCGCCCTGAACTAACCTCCAGTGCTTCAGTATTCCTCTGCTAAGCCCTTGTCCCTGCCAGTACCTGCTCTTGTTCTAGCCTGTTCCTGTTTGTTCCTGAACCCCGTTTGTGTATCCTGACCTTGTACCCTGTTTCCTGTTCCCTACTCCTTGGTCTGCTTCATTATTCCTGTTTTCTGTTCCCTTGTCGCTTTGGCCCATGCCTTATTTTTTATTTCATGTTGGTTTCCTTGCTTGTGTATTATATTAGTTAGATAGATAGTTAGGTGGGTTTTGGGGTTTGCTGTGTTTTCACCATTTACTTGTTTTGGTTTGCTGTCTTGTTTTCACGTGTATCTTTATCATTGACAATAAACATACTTTCTTTATTTACTCGTTTGTCCCTGATTCCTTGGTGCAGCCCAGCGATCTGATCACCTGCATGGGATGTTGTGTATAACATCCCCTGACAGAATACTGAAGCCATACAATCAGATCGGTTGCACCTGGGAATTGGGGCCTGAGTCCCAGCTATTTTTGAAAGATGGATTTTGAAAGTATTTTGTATTTATCGCTCCTGGCAACTGATGACAGAGACTTTTGTTATCAGACATTGGCTGAATACACTAGGGAACAATTGTTAGAATGCATCCGCCTAGCTCATGTTTTTATTGAGCAAGGCAGCTTTTTGTTTGGAGATGTGCAACCATTAATTAAGATCTGTACTGAGTTGGCCCTGTCTGATGTCGCTGAGGGAGGTGATGACTATACACCCCCTTTTAGTGCAGCTCAGGTTGAATCTTTAGTTTGGCTGTTGGAGGATGACTCAGCATTTTTTTTTGAACAATATTCAGCTTGTTCTCGGCAGGTGCTTGCAAAATGCATTGAATCAGTGCAGTCTCTGGTCAGACAAGCCAAGTGCAAACCTGATGCAGTGCAATCATTAATACAGGCCTGGTCAAGTCTGTCGCATTCAGCTTCTGTTAGCTCCCAATATACCTTTCTACCAATGAAATACCAGTACCCTGTTTCCTCCTGCTGCACCTACCCTGCCTTTAACTCCCCTTCTGCTTCTCAACTGCCTCCATCAGCTCCACTAGATCTCCCTTCAAAACCTACTCCCTCTGTTTTGCCATCCTTTCACTCTTCGCTTCTACCAGCTGCATTCACTACCTACAGCCCTGTACCCACTTATAGATCCCCAGTGGTTAAAACCAAAAAGAAGCGGAAGTTTTTTCCAACCCATACCATCATGCCAGTATCCAATCCTGCCTTCCCACCAGCTGATCTGTTCCAGCCTGATGTGTTCCTGTATGCCGCCCAGCCTGATGTTCCGATGCCTGCTGTTGTGCCAGTACCTGCTGATGTGCCAATGTCTGTGCTTGCTGCCCAGTGTGAAGTTCCAGTACCAGCTGCCTGGTTTGAAGTTCCAGTACCTGCTATCCAGTCCGATGCACCTGCTGTTCAGCCTGTTGTGCCAGTGCCTGCTGTTCTGCCTGGTCTGCCAGCACCTGTGCCCACTGTCCAGTCTGAAGTTCCAGTACCAGCTGCCCGGTTTGAAGTTCCAGTACCTTCTATCCAGTCCGATGGACCTGCTGTTGTGCCAGTACCTGCTGTTCTGCCTGATGTGCCAGCGCCTGTGCCCACTGCCCAGTCTGAAGTTCCAGTACTGACTATCCAGTCCAAAGCACCTGCTGTTCTGCCTGATGTGCCAGCGCCTGTGCCCAATGCCCAGTCTGAAGTTCCAGTACCAGTTGCCCGGTTTGAAGTTCCAGTACCTGCTATCCAGTCCGATGGACCTGCTGTTCTGCCTGTTGTGCCAGTACCTGCTGTTCTGCCTGATGTGCCAGCGCCTGTGCCCACTGCCCAGTCTGAAGTTCCAGTACCGACTATCCAGTCCAAAGCACCTGCTGTTCTGCCTGATGTGTCAGTGTTTGTGCTTGCTGCCCAGTCTGAAGTTCCAGTACCAGCTGCCCGGTTTGAAGTTCCAGTACCTGCTATCCAGTCCGATGTACCTGCTGTTCTGCCTGATGTGCCAGCACCTGTGCCCACTGTCCAGTCTGAATTCCAGTACCGGCTGCCCGGTTTAAAGTTCCAGTACCTGCTATTCAGTCCACTGCACCTGCTGTTTTGCCGGATGTGCCAGCACCTGTGCCCACTGTCCAGTCTGAAGTTCCAGTACCAGCTGCCCGGGTTGAAGTTCCAGTACCTGCTATCCAGTCCGATGCACCTGCTGTTCAGCTTGTTGTGCCAGTACCTGCTGTTCTGCCTGATGTGCCAGCACCTGTGCCCACTGTCCAGTCTGAAGTTCCAGTACCAGCTGCCCGGTTTGAAGTTCCAGTACCTGCTATCCAGTCCGATGGACCTGCTGTTCTGCCTGTTGTGCCAGTACCTGCTGTTCTGCCTGATGTGCCAGCGCCTGTGCCCACTGCCCAGTCTGAAGTTCCAGTACCGACTATCCAGTCCAAAGCACCTGCTGTTCTGCCTGATGTGTCAGTGTTTGTGCTTGCTGCCCAGTCTGAAGTTCCAGTACCAGCTGCCCGGTTTGAAGTTCCAGTACCTGCTATCCAGTCCGATGTACCTGCTGTTCTGCCTGATGTGCCAGCACCTGTGCCCACTGTCCAGTCTGAATTCCAGTACCGGCTGCCCGGTTTGAAGTTCCAGTACCTGCTATTCAGTCCACTGCACCTGCTGTTTTGCCTGATGTGCCAGCACCTGTGCCCACTGTCCAGTCTGAAGTTCCAGTACCAGCTGCCCGGGTTGAAGTTCCAGTACCTGCTATCCAGTCCGATGCACCTGCTGTTCAGCTTGTTGTGCCAGTACCTGCTGTTCTGCCTGATGTGCCAGCACCTGTGCCCACTGTCCAGTCTGAAGTTCCAGTACCAGCTGCCCGGTTTGAAGTTCCAGTACCTGCTATCCAGTCCGATGGACCTGCTGTTCTGCCTGTTGTGCCAGTACCTGCTGTTCTGCCTGATGTGCCAGCACCTGTGCCCACTGCCCAGTCTGAAGTTCCAGTACCGACTATCCAGTCCAAAGCACCTGCTGTTCTGCCTGATGTGCCAGTGTTTGTGCTTGCTGCCCAGTCTGAAGTTCCAGTACCGGCTGCCCGGTTTGAAGTTCCAGTACCTGCTATTCAGTCCACTGCACCTGCTGTTCTGCCTGATGTGCCAGCACCTGTGCCCACTGTCCAGTCTGTAGTTCTAGTACCAGCTGCCCGGGTTGAAGTTCCAGTACCTGCTATCCAGTCCGATGCACCTGCTGTTCAGCCTGTTGTGCCATTACCTGCTGTTCTGCCTGATGTGCCAGCACCTGTGCCCACTGTCCAGTCTGAAGTTCCAGTACCAGCTGCCCGGTTTGAAGTTCCAGTACCTGCTATCCAGTCCAAGGCACCTGCTGTTCAGCCTGTTGTGCCCATGCCTGCTGCCCAGCTCGATGCGGATGTGCCACTACCCAGCGTGATGTACCAGTTTCTTTCCCGTTACCCTGCTAATTTTCATTTCCAGATCCAAACTTCCTGACCCGGGTGGTGGGGTACGTGTCCTATTTTCAGACTCTGATGGCACGTCCCCCAGTGAACTAAAAGACTCTGGCCTTGGAAGTGCGAAGAAGTCCGCAGACTCAGTAGGGAAACATTTTAAGGTGTTTCTGCACCCACTCGGACTGTCGTACCCAGGGCTGAATGGAGTGTCCGGAGGCCACTCCTTTAGGAGGGGGAACTGTCAGGAACGGTGTCATCTCCGGTTTCTCCTGCTGGTGGCACTATTACATTCAGCACCAAAAGGGTGTAATTCCAGTGGCCACCAGCGGGGGTCTCCCTGCCTGGACTGCAGACTTGCCATCAAGCACACCTGTCATGGTTTTGCTGGACTATATAAACCCGCCCTGAACTAACCTCCAGTGCTTCAGTATTCCTCTGCTAAGCCCTTGTCCCTGCCAGTACCTGCTCTTGTTCCAGCCTGTTCCTGTTTGTTCCTGAACCCCGTTTGTGTATCCTGACCTTGTACCCTGTTTCCTGTTCCCTACTCCTTGGTCTGCTTCATTATTCCTGTTTTCTGTTCCCTTGTCGCTTTGGCCCATGCCTTATTTTTTATTTCATGTTGGTTTCCTTGCTTGTGTATTATATTAGTTAGATAGTTAGGTGGGTTTTGGGGTTTGCTGTGTTTTCACCATTTACTTGTTTTGGTTTGCTGTCTTGTTTTCACGTGTATCTTTATCATTGACAATAAACATACTTTCTTTATTTACTCGTTTGTCCCTGATTCCTTGGTGCAGCCCAGCGATCTGATCACCTGCATGGGATGTTGTGTATAACATCCCCTGACACACATATCACTGTCCCATTTTAAGTAGTTCAAGATGTATTTTCTCACTCACCCTGTGCCAGGATAGCACAGGGTGACTTAGACATAAGAGGTGTATGGGGAGCTAAAACAAGGGCATCCCATACTTTCCAAGGGATTCTGGGTTCCACGAGCCGTCCCGCCACAGGAGAGATCTTGACGTTCCCTTGATGCTTGCAGGAGTCTCTCTTTGTGCGGTAACAATGAAATTTAATAATGATATCCCTTTGTGGGCAGTTTAGTTGGTTTGGGGGCAAGGGATCTATGGATGCGGTCAAATGCCCGGCGTTCAAAGGGAATCTCTGATGCCAATTCCTGGAAAAAGGCGGTGGGGGTGCCTTGCAGATCAGTAATGACCTCAGGGACTCCACGCATGCGGAGATTGTCTCTACGGGCCCTATTTTCAGCATCTTCTAATTTATCCCATAAGCTCTCTAGTTCAGCATTCAATTTATCATTCTGCCCCTGAAGCACTATGGTTGCTAAGTTCATACGTTGCTTCAATTGATTTGTGCCGTGGCCTAGCTCTTTAAGACCTTTGACTAGGTCAGAAGAGAGCTTGCGGGAGGCTGCGGTGCTTTCATCCCGGAATATGGAGTGCAGCAGGGCATCAGAGTCAATGGCCATAGGACTTACCAGGTCTGTGGGAAACTGGTGTAGGCTTCCTGCTTGAGAGGCCAGGTTCACCGCTGAGAGCCACATGGAGTCCTCTGGCTCCGGAGGTTCGGGCGCCATCTTGCCTTTTCCTATGGTGGGGGAGGCCTTCAGCTGAGAGCGCTATCCCCAGCTACGGAGCCGATTTGCCTGTGCGAGCTGTGCTCTGTCAGCCGAGGTACACTGGTCCCACGGCGCTGAGCGAGTAGTCTAGACGGCCATTTTCCTTGATCGCGATTTTCTGGTTTATCCATGTGATGATGTTTCCAATGTTATCCTTTACCTATTCAAATTTTGTCTCCACAAAGAAAACTGTGCACACTCTTGTTTTCCTATTGCTCGCAGGTGTCCCACACATTGCATCCTGCTGTCCTTCTGTCACCTTCCACTCTCCATTCACTATGTTTCCTCATCCACACCTTTTACCAGCGCCCTCTTGCTTTTATCACCATGCTCCTTCTCTGAAAAACATCTCCAGCACCTGCAATACTGCCCTTCTTCCTGCCACCCCCATTCTTCCCTTCCAACAGCAACCTTCTCTTACCTATCACTCTGCACCACCCTACAGTTTTGAACCTTTTTTCTCTGTTATCACCCTGTATCCCTATCTATCCTCTCACCCTCGTCCCTTTCCTGTCACCCTGCACCCTGTCATCCAGCACCCTCTCCCCCCTCCACCTGAGGAAGGCTTTGCAGTGACAGCAACCTCACATGTTAGACTGGGTGAGTTTGGTAAACCTAAGGGCCTATTCACAATGATGCATTGTGTTAAAGCATGCATGTTTTGCCATACATTCATGTGCATTGTGTTACTGCAGCCAATTTCTGGCAGCACATCAGAATGCATAGAAAAATGAATCTGTTGGATTTTTTGTGACACACTGCACCAAAACGCATTGTTGTTCTGCTCTTTTTCCATAACCTGCTGTCAACATTCCTGGTACTCCAGCAAAATATCCAGTGTAAAGTGGCCCCACACACAACAATGAGAGAACCACTCTCCAATTGTGATACATAAGGCTAAGCTGTCATTTTGACAGCCAATCAGCTTTGATTTGTCAAGTGCACCAGCATGATCTGCAGGTTTGAGCTGTGAGCTTAAAGGCCTTCTTACCACACTCAGAAACCGAACTGGAAGATATCGGTGAAGTGGCAGTGAGCACAAGATGGGAGACAAGCAATCAGCATATACAGTGGGGACGGAAAGTATTCAGACCCCCTTAAATGTTTCACTCTTTGTTATATTGCAGCCATTTGCTAAAATCATTTAAGTTCATTTTTTTTTCTCATTAATGTACACACAGCACCCCATATTGACAGAAAAACACAGAATTGTTGACATTTTTTGCAGATTTATTAAAAAAAGAAAAACTGAAATATCACATGGTTCTAAGTATTCAGACCCTTTGCTCAGTATTTAGTAGAAGCACCCTTTTGATCTAATACAGCCATGAGTCTTTTTGGTAAAGATGCAACAAGTTTTTCACACCTGGATTTGGGGATCCTCTGCCATTCCTCCTTGTAGATCCTCTCCAGTTCTGTCAGGTTGGATGGTAAACGTTGGTGGACAGCCATTTTTAGGTCTCTCCAGAGATGCTCAATTGGATTTAAGTCAGGGCTCTGGCTGGGCCATTCAAGAAAAGTCACTGAGTTGTTGTGAAGCCACTCCTTTATTATTTTAGCTGTGTGCTTAGGGTCATTGTCTTGTTGTAAGTTAAACCTTTGGCCCAATCTGAGGTGCTGAGCACTCTGGAGAAGGTTTTCGTCCAGGATATCCCTGTACTTGGCCGCATTCATCTTTCCCTCTATTGCAACCAGTTGTCCTGTCCCTGCAGCTGAAAAACACCCCCACAGCATGATGCTGCCACCACCGTGCTTCACTGTTGGGACTGTATTGGACAGGTGATGAGCAGTGCCTGGTTTTCTCCACACATACCGCTTAGAATTAAGGCCAAAAAGTTCTTTCTTGGTCTCATCAGACCAGAGAATCTTATTTCTCACCATCTTGGAGTCCTTCAGGTGTTTTTTAGCAAACTCCATGCGGGCTTTCATGTGTCTTGCACTGAGGAGAGGCTTCCGTCGGGCCACTCTGCCATAAATCCCCGATGGTGGAGGGCTGCAGTGATGGTTGACTTTCTACAACTTCCTCCCATCTCCCGACTGCATCTCTGAAGCTCAGCCACAGTGATCTTTGGGTTCTTCTTTACTTCTCTCACCAAGGCTCTTCTACCCCGATAGCTCAGTTTGGCCAGATGGCCAGTTCTAGGAAGGGTTCTGGTCGTCCCAAATGTCTTCCATTTAAGGATTATGGAGGCCACTGTGCTCTTAGGAACCTTAAGTGCAGCAGAAATTTTCTTGTAACCTTGGCCAGATCTGTGCCTTGGCACAATTCTGTCTCTGAGCTCTTCAGGCAGTTCCTTTGACCTCATGATTCTCATTTGCTCTGACATGCACTGTGAGCTGTAAGGTCTTATATAGACAGGTGTATGGCTTTCCTAATCAAGTCCAATCAGTATAATCAAACACAGCTGGACTCAAGTGAAGGTGCAGAACCATCTCAAGGATTATCAAAAGAAATGGACAGCACCTAAATTAAATATATGAGTGTCATAGCAAAGGGTCTGAATACTTAGGACCATGGCAGAGGATCCCCAAATCCAGGTGTGAATAACTTGTTGCATCTTTCCCAAAAAGACTAATGGCTGTATTAGATCAAAAGGGTGCTTCTACTAAATACCGAGCAAAGGGTCTGAATGTGATATTTCAGTTTTTCTTTCTTTTTTACTAAATCTGTAGAAATGTCAACAATTCTGTGTTTTTCTGGCAATATGGGGTGCTGTGTGTACATTAATGAGGAAAAAATGAACTTAAATGATTTTAGCAAATTGCTGCAATATACAGTAACAAAGAGTGAAAAATTTAAGGGGGTCTGAATATTTTCCATCCCCACTGTATACTGTCCACTTGGGGAGAGTATTGTATTTAAAAGGACACAGGAAATTTCTCAAAAACTGTGAACAGGCCATGAATTTTGCCGCGTACACATGATCAGAATTTCCGTCAGATCTAAAAACCCAAGAGAGAGCCTTAATACTAGCACCATACAAAAATATCTTACAGAACCAAACCCAAAGAGTCCAGGGCAGGATATGAAACAGTCAGGAACAAATGAAAAGAAAAAAGAACAACAGAAGCAGAAGGGGGGACAGGGGGCTAGGCCTAAGGAGGACTTGGGTCTGGAGGGGGGAGCGCTGAGTGACACCCCGGAAGAGCAAAGAAATATGGATCGTGGCATGAATAGAACAGAAATGCTGGAAATGTTCGCCAAACTGGAGGGAGTGATAAAATCGGAAATCATGAATGTACGCTCAGACATGGGCCATTTACTCCATAGGGTGGAAGAAGTAGAAGAGGTATCAGCAAAGCAAGCAAAAACGATCTCTGACCTCCAAGATCAAATCGTCAAGATTCAGAGTGAAAATCGCATGTTGTCCTACAAAATGGAAGAGCAGGAGAACCAGAGCAGGCGACAAAACCTGCGAATCAGATCCATCCCGGAACAACTGAATGAAGACCTCGGGGATAAAGTGAGAAAAATATTCAACCCCATTTTGGGTAGAAAGGAGGAGGAGGCCCTCAAGATCGACCGGGCCCATAGGGTAAGGAAACCCCCTAATCTCAATCAAGAGATCCCCAGGGATGTTATCGTGAAGTTCCACTCGTACGAAGATAAGGAAAAAATATGGAGGAATCTCAGGGGTGCTCCCCCAATCTGCTTCGAAAATAAAAACCTACAGATTTTCGCGGACATATCGGCTGGAACCCTAGCACGAAGAAGACAGATGAGACCCTTATTAGATCAACTTCGAAGGGCCAACTTGAAGTATAGCTGGGGGTTCCCAACATCCCTGTTAGTTGTCAAAGACGGGAGAACACATAGGATGAGGTTTCCAGAAGAGACTCAGGATTTTTGCGCAAGTGTGGGGATCACGATGCCAGAGGAACTGAGATAAGAACTATAATGATCGCTTCACTAAGCTCATTTGAGTATGAGGGGGACTCTGATCTCCTTTTTTTTTTTTTTTTTTTTTTCCCCCATTTTCGGTGACCTCCCTCTCAATCGGGGGACTGTTGAGTGTAACAAAGATTACGGGACTTGGGACTTTGGGCAATCTAAAGTGCAATAAGGTGTTGGCTGCGCGGGTGTGGGGGGTGGGGGGGGGTATGGGTCCCGGTAGGAGCGCCAGCCTTTTGTCCTCTTAACCTCCCTCCGTGCGGGGGGGAGGGGGGGGGGAGAGTTTTTTTTTTTTTTTTTTTTTTTCTTTCTCTCTCCTCCCCACCTTCCCTCGCGTAGCGGGGGGGCGGCACGGGTTGCTGGCATATCGGCACCACCCCTTGAAGTGGTGCGCGCTGTATGGGATCTAGAACATCCTCTACAAGCGGGCCTAGGGCTGGGTGGCAGCCGGGGGGGTGGGGGGAGGGGCTGGGGTGGGGGGAGTTTGGGGGTGGGGATGAGGGGGGGAAGGGTGTTCCTGCGAGGGGGATCTTAGAAGGGCAGAGAGAAGCGGCCAGGGCCGTGAGCCTAAGTAATGCCTGACCTCAAGTTTCTCTCATACAACGTAAAGGGCCTCAACTCTCCTGTAAAAAGACATAAAATTCTGAAGGAATTGCAATATTATGGGGCTGACATAGTCTTTCTCCAAGAGACTCATCTGGTGCTGGAGTCTAGGATCAGGCTTTTCTCTCCGGGCTTGCCGCAATGGTTCTACAGCGACTCCCCCATCAGAAGAGCAAAGGGGGTGGCAATTGGTTTCTCAAAGTTTTCAAACTTCTCATTAATAGATAGACTGTCAGACCCGGATGGCCGGTACATTTTCTTGAAGGGTAGCATCGGAAATAAAATATTTACTCTGGCGAATATATATTGCCCTAATAAGAAACCAATTGCATTTTTCGGACAGGTGTTGACAAAGCTGATGAGCTTTAGAGAGGGAGAGGTGGTACTGGCGGGAGATCTTAACCTCTACCTGGACACTGGTCTCGATAGTACGTCCCGGGCACAGGGGACGAGCAGGGCCGCTACCGCCGCAATCGGGCGGCGGCTTTTCAACTGCCGCCTTGTAGACGCTTGGCGGACGCAACACGTCAAGGATAGAGACTTTACCTTCTTCTCCCCTGTGCACGGGACGTATTCAAGACTAGACTACATCTTTGTTGACCATGGCCTCTTGGAGCAAGTAGAGGAAACTAAAATTGAGATTATTTCACTTTCAGACCACGCACCGGTCACTTTAACGATGAGGCTCCCTGACAGGGTCGAAAGGACTTATGCGTGGAAACTGAATGAATCCCTGCTCAAAGACCCAAAAGTGTTGGAGAAGATACAGGAAGAGGTTGACTTTTACTTTAAAGCGAATGATACAGGAGAGGTTTCATATTCCACTCTATGGGAAGCGCATAAGGCGTTTACCAGGGGGGTCCTTATCTCCATGGGAGCGGGAATTAAAAAAAAGAGAAGGGAGGAAAGGGAGAGGCTGCTTGCTGAAATTTTCACCTTGGAGCAGAAACACAAGGAGAGAAGGGGATTTAGTCAGGAAATCTTCCACCGACTTGTCGATAAAAGGGAGGAGCTGAGGGATACTATGGATCAGGAAACTAAGAGATCCCTTAATAGACTAACAAAAGAAAACTACCTGTGGGCAAACAAGTCTAGCAAGCACCTGGCCAGAATGATCAGAAAGAAAAAAGACAGGAATTTCATAGGCAAAATACAGAATAAAAAAGGAGAGCTTATCAGCACTAGTACAGGTATAGCAGAGGAGTTTAAAAAGTTTTATGGGGCGCTCTACTCCATTGGCCTAAATAGAACGGGCAGCCCAACACAGGGGAAGAGGGTCGAGGAGTTCCTAAGGGAGGCAGGAGTGGTGGAGCTCACAAAGGAAGAGAGAGAGGCTCTGGATAGACCGATCGGAGAGGAAGAGATCATAGCAGCCCTCAAATCCTCCCCGAAGGGCAAGAGCCCAGGCCCTGACGGCTTCACCACATTATATTTGGAGAAGTTGAAACACATTTTAGTCCCTAGACTGTGCCAATATTGGAACGATCTGGGTAATAACTGTGAGATGGGGAGAGAGGCGTTGTTAGCTTCAATTACTTTAATTTTAAAAGAGGGGAAAAACGATAGGCTATGCTCCAGCTATAGGCCCATCTCGTTGTTGAACGCAGACGTGAAGCTTTTTGCAAAGGTTCTGGCAGGGAGACTGAAGGAGAGAATGGCATCCCTAGTTCATGCAGATCAAGCGGGTTTCATACCCGGGAGACAGAGCAGAGATAACGGCGTACGAGCAGCGCTCCTTTTGGAGTTAGGTAAATGCAAGGGACCCCCAGTTCTATTCCTGTCAGTTGACGCGGAAAAAGCGTTTGACAGGGTAGACTGGGGGTTCATGATGAAAACGTTGGAAGTTATGGGGGTGGGGCAGAGGTATATCTCCTGGGTGAGGTCCCTCTACAGTCACCCTATGGCTATAGTTAGGGTCAACGGGGTACTATCAGAACCTCTGGAGATGAAAAATGGTACTAGGCAGGGGTGTCCGCTGTCCCCTCTATTGTTTGTTCTGTCTCTTGAGCCTCTCCTCGCTACCATTCGCAACGACCCAGATTGCAACGGGGTAGGAGCGGGAGGGGAGGAGCACAAACTCGCGGCGTTTGCCGACGATATATTGTTTTTCATTACCAACCCCAGAATCACCCTCCCGAACCTGCTCCGAGTAATCAGAGGGTACGGGGAACTATCAAATTTCAAAGTCAATTTGAAGAAGTCGGAGATCCTAAATATTAGCGTGGGCAAGGACGAGGCAGCCCACCTTTCTCAGGTATTCCCATTTCCTTGGAAAGAGGAAATTAAATATCTAGGGGTAAAACTCTCCAACTCCATAAACGGAATGTACCATAAAAATTATATACCACTGCTGGATGAGATTAGGCAGGAAACTAGAAGGTTAGCGGCGAGACCGCTCTCGTGGCTTGGTCGCGTGAATGCGGTTAAGATGATACTGACCCCTAAGATACTATTTAAATTCCAGATGCTCCCCATCCCACTCCCTCTGTATTATTTTGGAGCCTTAAGGAGATTGGTGGCGAGATTTGTCTGGGGTGGCAAAAAACCACGTATCTCTTACGTGGTTTTGAGTAGGGGAAAAAAAAAGGGGGGGTTGGCCCTACCGGATTTTTATAGATATTACATAGCAATCACAATATCACGGGTTATTGAATGGTCCAAAAAGGATACTGAAAAGAGATGGGTCAGATTAGAACACTACATGAGTAACACTGATTTACGCAGGAATATATGGAACCCACCAAAATATAGAGCACTGGGCACTAACACAGCGGTTTTGACACAAAACACTCTTAAATGTTGGGATTTGGTACACACACAGAATAAGTGGACATATAACTCACCTTTAATTTACATGAAAGACAATCCTTTTTTTGAGCCAGGGATGAGGGAGGTGGGGGGGAATTGGTTAAAAGACGAGGGTATTCAACTTAAAAACTTCCTTAGTAATAATGGAAGCTTACGCACATTTTCCGAGTTAAAGGCAGACCCGGGGATTGGGGTTTTGGATGTGTGGAGGTACCTTCAGCTCTCGCACTTCACTGAAAAGCTACCAAAGCCACTCAGGGGTGAAGGGGAATACAGACCACTCGAGCAGCTCTGTGGGAGGGAGCAGCCGAGTGGGACTATCTCACAAATCTATAGGATTTTGGGTAGGAGGCTGGAGCTGGAGGTGCCCCCGTACATCAAAAAGTGGGAACGGGAATTAGGTTCACAATGTGGTGAAGTCACCCTAGAGAAGATTCTGAAACTGGTACACCTGGCAGCACAGGACTCCAGGAGAATGGAAATTCACTATAAATGCTTGGCAAGATGGTACGCCACCCCAGACAGACTCGCCAAAATGGACAACACCAAATCCAACTTATGTTGGAGGGGTTGTACCTCCATAGGTTCGATGGCCCACATGTGGTGGGAATGTTACGTCATAAAAACTTTTTGGGGAAAAATTATAAGTTCGATCAAGGCAATTACAGGAGAGGTTATCCCGACAGACCCATGGGTGTGCCTATTTCACGGCACGTCAAAGACGGTGAGGAGTTATCGCTCCTCTATGGTATCCATATTACTGGACGCAGCTAAAAAGCAGATAGCAACAAAATGGTTAGACCCGGCTGCACCAAATATTCGGGACTGGCTCCTCAGCGTCAATGAGGTGTACAACGTCGAAATTTTGGATAGCAGAGGAATTGATCCTGGGGAGGGGGGGGCAGGAGAAGGTAAATGGGAGGGATGGCAAAGGTATAAAAAGACTTGGAGTTATGCCGAGCAATTTATAGATAGTACTTAGGGGGCCGGCGAAGTGGACATGGATATGAGTCCATAAATGCACTAGCGGCCTCCTTCTTGATCCTTCTGCAGGAACAGGGGTGGGCGGGATCAGGGGTTTTGGGGGGGGTAGGATGAACTCTGTTAATGAATTTGTATCTTTTTTTTGTATTTTGATGAGTTCGGTTTTGTATGGAAAAATAGTAAATAAATTATTTAAAAAAAAAAAAAAAAAAAAAAAGAATTTCCGTCAGAAAAAACTTGGATGGTTTTTCCGACGGATTTCTGCTCAAGCTTGCCTTGCATACACGCGGTCACACTAAATTCCAACCGTCAAGAACGAGGTGGCGTACAACACATATGACGGGACTAGAATGCAGAAGTTCAATACCCAGCACGCCACCCTTGGGGCTCCTTCTGCTAAGCTTGTGTTAGTAGAAGTTTGGTGAGAGACGATTTGCGCTTTTCAGCTTTGTGCTTTTCAGCTTTGTGCTTTTCAGCTTCGTGCTTTTCAGTCCGTTAGTGCTTTTCAGTTTGTGTTTGTGGGTTTGTATCTGGTTTTCAGTGCGTGTAGTCAGTTCGTATCTGTTTTCCAGTGCGTTCTTGTCCGCTCGTTTCTGATTTTCAGCTCGCTCTTCACAGGTCTTTCTGTTCTTCAGTGGGTTCTGTTAGTTCGTTCTGACCAGCCGACCATTTTGAAGCCATGTTGCAGGTATGTACTCATCGTAGAGTTCGTGCTATGCGGGGGCATGGTGTTGGGGTTCTTGCTTTGACCCAAGCCCAGTCCATGAACAGGGTGGGGGGGGAGTTCATGGACCAAGAATTGATTGCTCCAGCGTGACCAATTCTCTCATATGCCTTTGCTGCGTGAGATCCAGGACATAAACCCTGGTGATTTCAGGAATTTTCTCTGGATGACGTACCCCCTTTTTCACCGTCTGTTGGCTTTGCTGACCCCTTATATTACAAAGCAGGACACCTGCATGCGGCAAGCCATCACTCCGGAGCAGAGGCTAGTCGCCACGTTGTGGTACTTGGCGACAGGGAGAAGTCTACAGGACCTCAAGTTCTCTACAGGCATCTCCCCCCAGGCACTGGGGATCATTACTCCAGAGACCTGTTCTGCCATCATACAGGTCCTGCAGAAGGACTATATTAGGGTAAGTTTTCTTCTTTAACATCACATTCTATGTATTTAATGTATGCTAATGTTTCAAATTTCTTTCATCATTCCCTAATTACCATGATTGTAATATGCTGTAAATATCCCCTTTGTCCTCATGCATGCTGTAAGCTTTTAATGCTCCTTTTTTTGTCTTTCATGCATATTTGCCTTCACTAACCTCCCCAGTATGCTATCTTGGGTCCATATACACCTAGCTTAGACACTTAACAATGTATTTTGTCAGCTCCATTGTAGTGCTTTACCCTAAACGCCCCCTAAAATGTGTCCAAATGTTATTTTTGTCCTAAAATTCAGGCAGAGTGCCAGAGGCTTTTTTTGGGGGGTCCAAAACTCATTTATAACCCCCCTAAAATGTTTCCAATGGGCCATCAGAGGGGGTGCATGTTCACATCATTCCACCACTTCACTCGGGGTCATACTATTTTAACTATTGTGTTAATGGCGGTGGTGTCGGCGACATACGACTTTCTCTATGTGGACGTGGGGAAGAATGGCCGAATGTCGGATGGTGGAGTCTTTGCCCAGACTGAGTTCTACCGACGTCTCCAGGGTGGTGGCTTGGGATTGCCACCTGCGGAAGAGAACGTGGAAGGACTCCAATTTGTTTTTATTGCTGATGAAGCCTTTGGTCTGGGTGATCACCTGATGAGGCCATTCCCCCAGAGGACCCTCACCCCGGAGAGAGGGTTTTTAATTACCGGCTGGCCAGAGCCAGAAGAGTCGTGGAGAATGCCTTTGGGATAATGGCCAGCCGGTTCCACCTATTTCTTACAGCAATAAATATGGCGGAGTACAAACTTAACCACTTAGTTCTAGCATGCTGCATACTTCACAACTTTTTGAAGAGAAATGCTCCGAATTGCCTCAGTTGGGCCTGAGCCCGGACTTCCAGAATATACACTGACGGCCCTGGAAACTGGCTGTCCTGGCTTGCCCCCCCAAAAAGCCAGTGAAGTTACGGGTAGGGGGGCCATTGCTATGTCAGCAAATTTGTAATTTATTTTAGATATTAAAAAAAAATTGATCTGATCAAATCTTGTTTTTGATTTACTGCTTTTGTTTCTTTTAGCTGTCTCCTAGGTTCTCCTAGTGCACTTGTAGTGCCAAGTGGTTTTTCCATTATTAAATAACACCCATTGTCACTATAAACACCAACTTAAAACTTAAAAAAAAATGGTATTGAGCATTGAAAGAAGTAGCTATACATTGTTGAGTATAAAAGCTTTTACTCCGTGCACATTCACATGTGCGTTGTAAAACATTTTTTGTTTTTAATCTTTTTTTTAAAGTTTTACCTTGAAAATATTTTTTTTAGTACACAAACAGGCATGTTTCAAAACATAACATACACAACTCAAGAACTTAAAAAGTTTAACATTGAAAAACTGAAGGCAATATCAGACATCATTGTGTAAAAATGTGTTGATCTTACCTTCATCAGATGGGATGATGTACCCCTGTAAAAGCCAAATTTTGAAGAGGCACACAAATTGGGAGTCAAACTGGGGATTTCCCTCCTGATCCTATGCCTAATGTCAACATGTGCTATTCCCCATCATGGGGGATCAATGGACGTGTTTTGGAGGTGTAACCACTTCCTCTCAGCTACTTGAGTTACGAGCAAGGGGTTGCACCCACAAAACACGTACATTGATATCCCCTGATGGCAGATAGCACATGTTGATGCACTGTGTGCATCTTTAAAATTTGGCTTTTAAAATGCGTCAAAAATTTGTAAAAAATGGTCCCCATTTTGTTGTTCTTTAGATTCTTTCTAGTACATCAATCATCTTCTTCAGTTTTTGTTCTATATCATTTGTTTTTTGCTTAATGAGGTCTAAATCCTACAAAACATTATGTCCTGGATTAGCCTTTGTGCACTGTCACTCGTGAAATTAGGAGATTGTTCTTCCACAACATGCCCATCACCTAAAAGAAAAAATACACACCATATATTATAAATATGCAGGCATACATCTATTACCTGAATCTGTGGTGTCAGACACTCACCTGTTGTGGTGACAATCTCAACCACCTCTCCTTCCTCCACATCCTCAGTTTGTGGTGTCCTCTGTTGCCCTTCTTCAGGAGGTGGGGTTTTCTTGGTGTCCTCAGACATCCAGAGTTTTTTCTCGCCTATGAGAATGAAACAAAAGGTATACTTAGCACACAGATATTTGAGGCCAGAAACAGGAACATGAAACATTGCTTGGAAGTGGGGTACAATTATCTGTTTTGGCAGAGTTCCAAGCTGAAGACATTTACTTTCCAAAGCTGGAATACTTACCTTTTTGGGACAAGTTTCACACATGGAGACACCCCAAGTATCCACTGGAGTACCTGTGTGGCACACCCTAAAAAGTTTGTTCTTGTGTCCCATACTAGTGCTCCTGAGTCCAGATGTGTAAACAGCTGCTGAGTGTCCTCTCCTTACATTACACTGAATCAAGTTTGCAATTCTTTCTATTTTCAAACACATATAGACAATAATGTCCTAAACTTCTTTTAATACAAATTAGCATGACCAAATTTAGTTAACCCTGTATCTGCCCAAAACATCGTATTTAGTTAGCAAACGAACAATGTTTCCTATGACCAGTTACTGTGCCCATGAACATGAAAATAGCCATTTTAAACTGTACAACAGTAAAGAAAAGCACATGGAGCAGCATGCAATTAATACTAATAATAGGAACACACGACAAGTAATTACTTTTTAGGAGCACTTTCTTGATCCTTCTGTACTGATCCTGCTCCCTCAATTTCAGGGCTGACCAGCGTTTCCTCAATTGCTCCTTGGATCGTCGTACCCCAAAACTCTTGTGCAGACTCTTCACAACTTTAGTCATGATTTTGGCCTTTCTCAAATTTGGGTTTAGGTACGGTCCATACTTCCCATCATAGTCGGTCTTCTTCAAGATGTCCACCATCTCTATAAAAGCCATATTTAAGGCCTTAAATCTCCTGCAGGATCGGGACGTTTCGGGCTCCGGGCTTTCCTCCTCGTTACTGCTATTACACACCTGCTGTGTCTCCACCATGTTCCTCTCCCACTGTGACGAAAGAGAAGGGGCAGGGAATATTTGAGAAAGAACGTCAGAAGCAGCCGACGCGGGCGGAGTTTCACGCATGCGCATTGTATATAAAGCTAACACGCGTGTGTCGTACGTACAGTCTGTGAGTGGAGGAAGCGCCGTATGTTATAACAAAGGTAACATTTTAACTTGGGACATCAGTGGCCTATACTGATTCGAGATTGAGGCCTATATTGGGATAAGATTAGGAGCGTTTAGCCTGATATTAGTGTTTTTGTCTTGTGTTTTGTCTTGCAGCAAATATGAAACAATTCAAAGACCCTGAATTCATGGGCCAGTTCATAGACAGATACAGGGATATGAGAAATTTGTGGGAGGTTAAAAACCCCTTATATTGAAATAAACCAGCTAGGAAGGCATCACTGGAGAAACTGCTGCAATTTGTGAAGCGCAGGTCCCTGGCGCTGACATCTAGTTTGTGGATAAGAAAATTGGTAGCTTGAGAAGCACGTATAGGAAGGAGCTTAATAAGGTCCAGGCTTCCATGAAATCAGGAGCAGCAGCAAAGGATGTGTATGTACCCAGTCTGTGGTACTACAACAGGATGCAGTTTCTGCAAGACTAGATTGAAGCCAGGGAATCACTTTCTACACTTCCATCCACCTGTCATGGTTATTTAATAGAGTTTGTCTGTCAGCTTACCTGTCTCCATGTGTTCATCTCTAGAGACCAGCTGACTCTCACCTGACTGCTTTTATAGTCTCTCCTCTAGCATGGCTCCACCCCAGCTCCTATCAGAGAACTCTATATTAACCTCTGTAGGCCAGCTCTGCTGATCAACCTTTGTATGTTTGGCTTCCTGTTTGACGTGTGTTCTACATTTCTTTCTGTTACCGACCTTGGCGTGTTCTCAACTATTCCTGTCTGCTCGTGACCCTGTCCTTTGGTGTTTCCCAGACTATCTCTGTTTGGCTGTGACCCTGAACCTTTGGGGTGAACTCTGTTGTCCTTGTCTGCTTGTGGCCCCGACCTTGGCTTGTCCCTTACTATCCCTATCTGTTGCCTACTGTGGGTGTGAGCTGGGGGACCCTGGGGGTCGTGACCTGAAGCCAGTTGCAGCCCAGTCCATCCTTACCACTAGAGGTGAACACCTGTTGGCTCTTAGACTCCATGCCCTAGGGAATCTTATGTTCTAACCCTGGTGGGATCCGTGTTGGTGTTCCAGCGGCCCTGCCTTCCTTACCACCCTGACTCCCATCCGCAGCAGTCAGCCATAGGGTCCACTACCTTGCGGTACACTCCTGATTCCAACGGTGTGCATCTGTCACCTAGCCTCAAGGTGACCTGACACCGCCCTTCCCTCAACCCCAGCTGAGGCTTCCGAGGACCAACCTGGGCCTTCCATCCTGGAAGAAGTTGAGGAGCCCAGCTGGAGCCAGGTATAGTATTTTTGAACATATTTATTGTCCGAAAGTTATTGTTGTTAACTAGATGTTATTATTGATAACAATCGAATGATTGAACAAAAAGTGTTTGACATATCAATAGACAGTAGGGGCTAAAAATGATTGGGACAAGAATGAAAAATGCTGGGCTCAGAATGATAGTCTTTTCTATTTATTAACATTCAATTTGCAACAGCCATGAGCTGAAAATTGTGTGTGATTGATGAACAAAAAACTAAAACTATGTCCCTTTTTCATATACAGGAAGACCTCAGCCAGGACGAGGCTCTGGAATGTGGCAGATAGGAGGAGGTGGGGGTAAGTGTCAGCCAGGAGGAGGCGGGCTAAGTGTCAGCCAGGAGGTGGCCAGGCCCAGTAGCCCCACCCAATCCCAGCTGCCTCCCCTCCGCCTTACAACAAAAAGTGCCAGGAACGTTGAGGAGGCAGCACTGGGCCTCATTAAGGACGCTAATGCGGCCCTGAAAATACCCCCCGACGCTGCTGGATGTCATATTATGCCCAGTCAGGATAATGGAACCACCGCCCGGTCGTCACTTTGCTATAAACGGGGGGATGTGGTTATCTCTTGCTCTTTCGTAACTGTGCACAGGTTGAGGACCTCTTCAGTGCTGATCTGCTCCCATTTCTATGGGAGGCGGACTGCTCATGGAGAGAGTGCTGACAACAACTCCTGCAAGAGGCTTTCCCACCTGCCACATGTACACACTTATGACAGGCTGCTAGAGAAATAGGGAAATTGAATATGAAGAAGTCACTGTGCTACACGACAAAACGTGCCAGAGGGTGTAACCATCACCATTTTCGGAAGTCCGTGAGTGGCCATTTTAACATATTCTCTCCACTGATGTCCATGCTTATGTTTAAATAGACAATTTTTATATAGTGCACTGGATTATTGAGTGCCCTTGTCTTGTGAGTAGGGATGAGCCGAACACCCCCCTGTTCGGTTCGCACCAGAACATGCGAACAGGAAAAAAGTTTGTTCGAACACGCGAACAACGTTAAAGTCTATGGGACACGAACATGAATAATCAAAAGTGCTAATTTTAAAGGCTAATATGCAAGTTATTGTCATAAAAAGTGTTTGGGGACCTGGGTCCTGCCCCAGGGGACATGGATCAATGCTAAAAAAGTTTTAAAAACGGCCGTTTTTTCAGGAGCAGTGATTTTAATAATGCTTAAAGTCAAACAATAAAAGTGTAATATCCCTTTAAATTTCGTACCTGGGGGGTGTCTATAGTATGCCTATAAAGGGGCGCACGTTTCCTGTGTTTAGAACAGTCTGACAGCAAAATGACATTTTGAAGGAAAAAACCCATTTAAAACTACCCGCGGCTATTGCATTGCCGACAATACACATAGAAGTTCATTGATAAAAACGGCATGGGAATTCCCCAAAGGGGAACCCCGAACCAAAATTTTAAAAAAAAAATGACGTGGGAGTCCCCCTAAATTCCACACAAGGCCCTTCAGGTCTGGTATGGATATTAAGGGGTACCCCGGCCAAATTTTAAAAAAAATGACGTGGGGTTCCCCCTAAATTCCATACCAGACCCTTCAGGTCTGGTATGGATTTTAAGGGGAACCCCACGCCAAAAAAAAAAAAAACGT
Organism: Lithobates clamitans; assembly: GCA_037952925.1. Classification (NCBI taxonomy): domain Eukaryota; kingdom Metazoa; phylum Chordata; class Amphibia; order Anura; family Ranidae; genus Lithobates; species Lithobates clamitans. Next base: position 3,453,838 of record JBBGZY010000034.1, read on the forward strand.
CGTCCCCCTAAAAATCCATACCAGACCCTTATCCGAGCACGCAACCTGGCAGGCCGCAGAAAAAGAGGGGGGATGAGAGTGCGGCCCCCCCCCTGAACCGTACCAGGCCACATGCCCTCAACATTGGGAGGATGCTTTGGGGTAGCCCCCCAAAATACCTTGTCCCCATGTTGATGAGGACAAGGGCCTCATCCCCACAACCCTGGCCGGTGGTTGTGGGGGTCTGCGGGCGGGGGGCTTATCGGAATCTGGAAGCCCCCTTCAACAAGGTGACTTCCAGATCCCGGCACCCCCCTGTGTGAAATGGTAAGGGGGTACTTACCCCTACCATTTCACTAAAAACTGTCAAAAATGTTAAAAATGACAAGAGACAGTTTTTGACAATTCCTTTATTTAAATGCTTCTTCTTTCTTCTATCTTCCTTCATCTTCTGGTTCTTCTGGTTCTTCCTCCGGCGTTCTCGTCCAGCATCTCCTCTGCGGCGTCTTCTATCTTCTTCTCCTCGGGCCGCTCCACGCCTATGGCATGGTTGGAGGCTCCCGCTCTTCTCTTCTTCTTTTCTTCTCTTCTTCTCTTCTTCATTTTCTTCTCCGGGCCGCTCCGCACCCATGCTGGCATGGAGGGAGGCTCCCGCTGTGTGACGGCGCTCCTCGTCTGACAGTTCTTAAATAACGGGGGGCGGGGCCACCTGGTGACCCCGCCCCCCTCTGACGCACGGTGACTTGATGGGACTTCCCTGTGACGTCACGGGGAATGCCACAGGGAAGTCCCGTCATGTCCCGTGCATCAGAGGGGGGCGGGGTCACCGGGTGGCCCCGCTCCCCATTATTTAAGAACTCTCAGACGAAGAGCGCCGTCACACAGCAGGAGCCTCCCTCCATGCCAGCATGGGTGCGGCCCGGAGAAGAAAATGAAGAAGAGAAGAAGAGAAGAAAAGGAGAAGAGAAGAGCGGGAGCCTCCCCCCATGCCATGGGTGCGGAGCGGCCCGAGGAGAAGAAGATAGAAGACGCCGCGGAGGAGATGCTGGACGAGAACGCCGGAGGAAGAACCAGAAGAACCAGAAGAACCAGAAGATGAAGGAAGATAGGAGAAAGAAGAAGCATTTAAATAAAGGAATTGTCAAAAACTGTCTCTTGTCATTTTTAACATTTTTGACAGTTTTTTAGTGAAATGGTAGGGGTAAGTACCCCCTTACCATTTCACACGGGGGGGGCTGGGATCTGGGGGTCCCCTTGTTAAAGGGGGCTTCCAGATTCCGATAAGCCCCCCCGCCCGCAGACCCCCACAACCACCGGCCAGGGTTGTGGGGATGAGGCCCTTGTCCTCATCAACATGGGGACAAGGTGTTTTGGGGGGCTACCCCAAAGCACCCTCCCAATGTTGAGGGCATGTGGCCTGGTACGGTTCAGGAGGGGGGAGGGCGCACTCTTGTCCCCCCTCTTTTCCTGCGGCCTGCCAGGTTGTGTGCTCGGATAAGGGTCTGGTATGGATTTTTGGGGGGACCCCACGCCATTTTTTTTTTTTGCGCGGAGTTCCCCTTAAAATCCATACCAGACCTGAAGGGTCTGGTATGGAATTTAGGGGGAACCCCATGTCATTTTTTTTTTACATTTTGGCTGGGGTTCCCCTTAATATCCATACCAGACCTGAAGGGCCTGCTATGGAATTTAGGGGGACTCCCACTTCATTTTTTTTTCTTAATTTTGGTTCGGGGTTCCCCTTTGGGGAATTCCCATGCCGTTTTTATCAATGAACTTCTATGTGTATTGTCAGCAATGCAATAGCCGCGGGTAGTTTTAAATGGGTTTTTCCTTCAAAATGTCATTTTGCTGTCAGACTGTTCTAAACACAGGAAACATGCACCCCTTTACAGGCATACTATAGACACCCCCCAGGTACAAAATTTAAAGGGATATTACACTTTTATTGTTTGACTTTGAGCATTATTAAAATCACTGCTCCTGAAAAAACGTCAGTTTTTAAAACTTTTTTTTGCATTGATCCATGTCCCCTGGGGCAGGACCCAGGTCCCCAAACACTTTTTATGACAATAACTTGCATTTTAGCCTTTAAAATTAGCACTTTTGATTTCTCCCATAGACTTTTAAAGGGTGTTCCTCGGCATTCGAATTTGCCGCGAACACCCCAAATTGTCCGCTGTTCGGCGAACTTGCGAACAGCCAATGTTCGAGTCGAACATGAGTTCGACTCGAACTCGAAGCTCATCCCTACTTGTGAGTAATATTTTATCTTTTTGGAGAATAAAGTGTTATGCCCTTTACACACGATTGCACATTCCAACAACAAAATACATGGTTTGTTTCCGACGGACGTTGGCTCAAACTTTTCTTGAATACACATGGTCACACAAATCTTGTCGGAGATTCCGAATGCCAAGAACGCGGTGACGTACAACACGTACGATGAGCGGAGAAAAATGAAGTTCAATAGCCAGTGCGGCTCTTCTGCTTGATTCTGAGCATACGCGGAACTTTGTGCGTCTGAATTGTGTACACACAATCGGAGTTTACGACAACGAATTTTGTTGTCAGAAAATTTGAGATCCAGATCTCAAATTTTGTGTGACGGAAATTCCGATGGAAAATGTCCGATGTAGCCTACACACGATCGGAATTTCCGACAACAAGCTCCCATCGAACATTTTCCATCGGAAAATCCGACCATGTGTATGGGGCATTTGAATGATTTCATGCTACACTATGAGAGTGCTTGTTTTCTACTTCTCCTGCTGAGTGGGAAGTTTCCATTAATACAGAGTAGGGTGAGACCTGTCTTATATGTTCAGGGAGGATTTCTGCAATGTTCTGACCCAGAGATCTGGGAAAGCTGTGTTTGACCTCACCATTGTAGCACTACCCCCGAAGAAGCCGCTAATGAATATTTGATTCTGCACCCTGCCTCTCAATCCAAGAATGGTATCAATCCCTCTGGCACACCTGCTTGCAAATATTAGTGTGGGACCCAGCAATAGAGAGAAACACAATAATGATAAACCATAAAGTATATTTAAAATAGCCCTGGATCCCGTCACTTCACCAGCTGTAGTAGTAAATAGAGACTCACACAGAATAGCAATTAACCACTCAGAAAGTTTACTAAAGTGGATATTAAACACGATGAACAATGTGACAAATCAGAAACAATAAATGACAGTAGATAACAGTTAGTGTATATGTGAAATGGTGAGTTCAATCATCACAGTAGGGAGTATATGCAGATAGGTGTATAATGGGACAGGCGTTCAATATGCTCCAATTCCTATATTAAACACCTTCCCACCGAAACCCCAATGCACGCACACCAAACTGTTATAAAACAATGTTACTTACATCCAACAGTACAATGCAATATTTAACTTGCACTCAAGGGCTCCCCCTAGGTGGTAATTTAATGTTCAAACTATAAAGTAAAGCTGTAATGCTTTGCAGAAGATGATGAAAGTTCCTTTTCTCCAAGTATCTTCAGCTAGCCTGTATTTTAAACTGCAGTATTTGTAATCCAACAGGAAAACAAAGAGTAAGAAAATTGTGGAAAAAATTATGTGTTGATAACTGTTTGACAAAATAAATAGGGCACTTGTAACACTTCCTCTTTATCTGTGAGGGTAATACAGTACCGATTTTATAGCACAGGGAATAACAGACTCTAGAGTTCGGCTGTATGCGGCCTGTGAACAGGTAGAATTACTTCTGTGGGAATACAAGTCTCACCAGCAGTCTGTAAATAACTCACTCAGCAATTATTGCACTTTACTGAAATGGGCAGGTGCCCTCTCACCACAATAGACCCAGAGGCTGTGAGGTTCTGTCCAGTCTCCCCTCTTGATGTCTCAGTCTGATAGAAGATGGCGCCACCGCGCTGTACCTCTCCTCCAGATGGCTGGGATGCAGGAAGTTTACAGGTGTCCTGGCACTATACACCAATCCGCTTGCTAAGCTGACCGGGCTGTATTCTGAAGTCCCTCAGAGGCTGGCAATCCCACTCCGTGCCGTGGAGGCCACAGTCTTCAGGTCACACACACACAGACCTCCCTGCTGGTTGTTGAATGGCGTCCGGAGAGGCCGAAAGCCAACTACGCCTGTCCTTTTATGTCTTTACCCAGCAGGCTGTTCTGTGACTTGGCATTGTGGGTCAGTAGTTCCCGGACTGATTTAACAACATGAGTCACTTCCTCATCAAGCTACATTCCCCACAATGCATAGTTGTCTGCTTTTTAAAAGAAAGAAAGATCCTGGTAAAGTTTCACTAGAGGGAGCCAAAACCTTACTTAAGAAACAACACATTACTTAACATGATAACTCTTGGTAGCAAACCCCTGTGCTACTATCAGGGTCCATGAATCAGACCGAGACAGAAGTATAGTTAAATCACACTTGTTTAATAATAATAAGGTAAACAACAGTAACAGTATAGTTAAATCACACTTGTTTAATAATAATAAGGTAAACAACAGTAACAACAACAACAACAGTAAGTGTAGTCAAACAAGCCAGAGTTCAGTAACTGTAAGGAGATTCCATTAGACATTGCATTATTGATTGATTGATTATTGATTATTGATTGTACCCTAACATAAAGATATGTTCAGGATCGCTTATTTGCTTAATGACTTAGAGAATATCATGGTATATTTTAGTGTATGTGACAAAACTGCACCTCATGATAGCATTACTTAATTAACTGAAGATTTCATTGCATTATTACCCAAGACCTGTCTATTCTTGTCTGGTGTCTACATCTGAGGAAACATCTGTTTGTGGTTTTTATCTCTGTACACTGTTGTTGGATATGAAACGGCCAGAATTAGCTGTTCAGGAACTTGTGGTTGGGTAACTGATGGTCAGCAGACGTTAGCAGAAATTAAGAAAGCATTGACCTTTAGCCTGAACTGTATAAGTTAAACTGAAATCACAAGATGAAGAAATTACTAATGTATGCTAATGTATGCTAATGTGTATTAATCTGATTGGCCCCAAGTGGGGCAGGGTCTTGTAAAGGCATAACATAAAAGAGCCACCTGCCTATTAAACTTTGTAATCATTTATCACGTACCCCCGTGTGTATGTGTATTGATTATCCGCCGGCGAGGTCCTCCACTGAGCCAACTCAAGAGCCTAGGCCACAAGGAGAAGACGAGCACCTAACAGTTTTGGTACCAGAAGTGTGGGGGTGTGTTTGAACAGGTAAGTTATTTACTCCTTATTACCTATTTTTTGGTAACTGGTGTTGATACTTGCCATGTTCAAATAACCTTGTATATCCACCTACTCACATAACTGTGCCTTCGCAACGGACTAGGCTGGTCCCTTGGAGGGTTAATAAGGGCTCGCAGGTTTTTAAATGGTCCGACTAGGTTGGTCCGACTGTGTTGAGTAGATATATATGGTATGTACACTCGGGAAGTATAGAATACGCCCGTAGTATAAGGAGTGGCTGAGTGGACGCCCATTTTTTTGGGGGGAAAATATTGAAAAGTGCACTTATAATAACATGTTGATATAATGTGACTTTATTTTGCCACTGTATACATAAGATTTTGCTTGTTATCTTTTAGGTACCACCGTAAGTATTTACAGTATTAGAGATAAGTGTGTAACATATATGTATGACAACTGAATGTAAAGTACTATATTGATTTGAGAGATTTTATTAAGGCATTACACATATATGCACTAGATGAACAACATAAGACGGGAACCCGATTGTAGTGAGATAGCACCTGCTTGCCCACATTGCACGTTTGGTTTACTGTTCCTTAGTGTGGACAGGACGTGGATCCTGCTCACCACTAGAACAACCGGGTTTTCATACCGGCTTGGTGCAAGGGGAGTATATCCCGCCACAAGGAAGGGTACCCTATACCGAGTACTGAGGGTTAACCTTCATAGCTATTTCAGCCCCACTGCAATAAGAGACCAAGGGACTTACTCCCAAGTCAGGGAACAGATTATAGCACAAACAGGTTGCTTTCATCTCTGTCCCTGTACTAGACACACACTACCAAGATTATTAGATGGGGAATTCTGCGGCAACCCAGACCACGGCCAACCCATCCCCCTATGAGTACGTTAGAAACATACTACCGGGGTCACAGGTAGAACCCTTTTGGACACAGGTCAGGGAAAGATGCCAACAATTAGGAATACATGACCCGGGGCCACTAGGTCCCTGTTCTGAGGATGATTGGAGGGAAGTGAGCAAAGTGTGTCAGGTACACAAGCACTCTTACCCACCTGGGAAATGGGAAGACACCCAATATATGAAAGATTGTTACAAAACATGGAATAAATGCTTAGCCAAGTATAAAACAAAGTATGTAACTAAAGCCCCCACACCAAAACCTGTAAACTCACCCGCCCTATCTCAGCAACCCGAAGCACCCCCCCCTTATGTGATGGTCAAACAGGAAGATGGAACATTGGGTCCACGCCTTCAGCTGTATCCATCCCTGGACCCAGCAGTGCTGGCCACCATGGTATACGGGACAGCTGATCATGCACAAGTTACACGATGGGAAAACGAAAGTAGGGACAGGGAAGAGGAAGTCCGGGCAGAAGGTATACGAAGGAGGGAAGAAGAGAGGATTAGGAGGTTGGATCCGAAGGAAAAGGAATTAGAAGAAAAGTTAAAGGAGCTTAATAAAAGACAGGAGGAATTAGAAGAGAAAATGTCTTAGAGGGAGGAAGCGCTAGAAAATTACAAAAGAGAGCTAGATAAGAGGGCGGGTGAAATAATAGAGCATTCTGCAATAACAAAGGGAGAGAGGGACGTAACGTCCCTGGAAGAGGGAGAAGAGGAAAGAGTCAGGAGGTTAAGCCCCGGGGAAAAGGAATTGGAGGAGAAACAGAAAGAATTTAATAAAAGACAGCAGGAAGAGGAAGAAAGGATACAAAGGAAAAGGGAAGATTTAGAGGCGTACGAGAAGAAATTTGAGAAAAAGGCAAGTAGGATAGAGGAGGCTGAGGGAAAGATAATTTCACAGCCATCCACTACACTCAGAAGCCAAACTAAACCGGCTATAAGCACAAAACCCTCACAGGAGAAAAGGGAGCAATCGACATTAACTAAGGGAGAGCAGGGTGAATTATTTACTGAGGAAACAGAAATAGAAATGGAACAGGAAACTCCAGGTGCCACATTTAAAGCACCACTTATGCATGTAGGGGAAACGGCAATACATATTCCCCTACCTCTAGGCACACTGTCAAAAATAAAGGAATTATGCCCTAGCCCAAAGAAAAGCCCTAGGGAGGCCGGCGCTTTCCTTGCAAAATACAGTGCAGGCACGAGCCTGGATAAGGAAGATATAACAGGGATCCTCAGTATAATTGACCCTGACAGTCCAGAAGAGCATCCCGTAGACGTTTTATGGGCAACTCATATACTAACAAATAAAGATTGGGTGTCTTTTTGGAAAGGTATGGGGAATCACTGGTCCACTATATACAAAGGTTCATCCGCACTTCAGGAACTTATCCTAGCAAAACAGGGACAAAAGGAAAAATTCTATGAATTTTGTACTCGGGTATATGGCCTGTGGAAGGCAGTAGATAGCGCCAACCCCCAATTGTTCACCACCACCATTATGGTCGGTGGCGATACGAAGGTGACGCAGTTGCTTAAATTCACTAATCCAAAGTGGGCAGAACAACCTCCAGATGAATTTATGAAAGATGCTAGGTCACGTGAAACATCAGGGGTATTTGAGCAGAAGGGTGGCATTTTTCCCTCCCTGACACCGACCCAGACTCTGCCGACTGGTGGATCTCCGCCCACCCACATAATGACAATGCAACCTTATCCACCAATGCAATCTTATCCACCAGACCAGGGTTATCCACCAGACCAGGGGTGCTTTAACTGTGGGGAACTAGGGCACTGGAAATCCCAATGTCCCTACAGAACCAGAACATACGCCCAAAGAGGAAGAGGTAGGAATCTTAACACCACCCCCCGTCGCCCTCAGGATATCAGGTACCCTCACCAACCACAACCCCAACCACCCCCACCACAACCCCAATACCAGCCTCAGCCTAATAGACCACCCCCACGCATCCCGATGCAGTGGCCGTCCGCTCGGCGGCCACCACAATAGGGATGCCAAGAGTATGTCCCGTCCCTCAGCCTTGTGTGTTACAATTCATCATGGAAAAGTCTCCCGCAGGTACTATTGCGGGTAGACGAGCACCTGATAAGTTTCTTATTGGATTCAGGGGCTACATTCAGCTCCCTGAATGATACCATATATGTCACACCGCACTGCACTGAGGGAAACTCTATTGGTATAAATGGGACATCAGTTACCCACCCCATCACTCCACCATTGCCCGTGGCCACTCCAGAAGGACAGGAACTATGCACCCAGAGTTTTGCTGTCCTTGTGGATTGTCCAGTATCTTTAATGGGTAGGGACCTACTCTCAAAACTGAATATCACCATTAAATTTGACAGAGGGGGCTCCCTTACTGCCAGCTCACCGTTCTGCGATTTACATGCTCCAAAAAGACACACTTACAGGGGACTCTTTGCATCATTGCCACCCACTCTAGAAACACATGCCATATGGGCAGAAGACAAAGGGAGTGTAGGTTTTATTAATTGTACACCTTACACACCACAAATGCGTCCAGATGCCGAAGTACAATATCACAAGCAATACCCCCTGCCACTTGAAAAAATTGAAGGCATCACACCATTAATCAACAACTACATAGCAAAAGGGATTCTAAAACACATTATAAGCCCCTGGAATACACCAATCTATCCTGTAAAAAAGGCGAACGGGGAATGGAGGCTTGTACAGGACCTAAGGGCCGTCAACAAGCAGGTCATACCTCTGCCACCTTTGGTGGCAGATATCTCTTTTATCTTTTTGAAAATACCTGCTGATTCCCTTTGCTACACAGTAGTGGACCTGGCAAACGCATTTTTTAGCATCCCGATCGATGACAGGGTGTTGCCCATGTTTTCCTTCTCATGGGGGAGGGGCCAGTTGACCTGGTCAAGATTACCACAGGGGTATGTGGACAGTCCAGCAGCCTTCTCCATGGTCCTTAATGAGACAATTAAGTCATGGACTGCTGAGCGCGGGTCGGTACTAATACAGTATGTGGACGACTTGCTCCTGTGCAGTCGATCTGCTAAAGATTGTGCGGTCGATTCCACATCTCTGTTGCATCACCTGGCCAGGACTGGCCACCTAGCATCACGAAAGAAAATACAATGGTGCCAAAATCAGGTAGAATACCTGGGATGCATCCTGAAGGAGGGAACCAGGCTGGTATCCCCCAAACGTGCCGCAGCCCTGCAGGCTCTCAGTCCTCCAAGAGACAAAGCAACTTTGCTCTCATTTTTGGGCGCAATCGTATATTGCCGCCAATGGATCCCAGATTGTTCATATTATGATGGCATTCTGAGGGAGGCTACCGTGTCCACCGCCCCAAAGACAATAGATTGGACAACAGAGTTCTGAGGCTCTGTGCTTTTCAGGCCTTGTTACAAAGTCTGACACAGGCCCCCGCCCTGGGATTGGTAGAATATGGCAAACCCTTTCAATTATACTGTGTGGTATCGGGAAATTCTTTTGCTGCGGTTTTAACACAGCAACATGGAACCGGGTACCGACCAGTCTCCTATCTCTCAAAAAAGTTGCCTACCCAAGTACAAGGGATGCCATCTTGTCTACAAAACTTTGCTGCTTGTGCTATGGCAGTTCAGGAGGCTAGCAAATCAGTATTAGGCCATGAATTGACTCTCTATAAAGGTTTCAAATGGATGTATATCCACCTCTAAGGAAATCTAGAAACCAATAAAAGCTCAGATTCCAATGGTGATGTCTGTACATTCCATAGCTGAATTGAATGGGACAATAGGCAGAAAAGCAACAAAGAAAATATATGACCATTTGATTTGTAACTTTGTATATTCTAAATGGTACGGAAAAAGTCTCTATAGGTGTCTATTTATAGAAGCTGTATAAGTCCAAAACGGGTGATGATATCCACACGTCACATAGAATAGACATTGATGGAGGCTTACCAGAACCGTTGGACTCACAGAGACATATATCTCTTGAGTCAGAAAAGCTTGTGTTGCCACCGGGCAATGTGGTGAGATGTCATGCCAGACCAATGCGGAATCCGGATGCTGTGTTGAGAGCTCCTATAAGACTTCCTCCGTGCTTGACCAAATTTTGTAGTGGCTCATAGAAAGTAAAAAAGGGGCCACATAGTGTAATACCGTTTAAGAGAGATAAAATTTATTGTGGTAGAAAACTTACATGTTCCATGGTAAAAAAGCGCTTGAATTAAAATTAATGGCAGGCAGTGGAGTCTCCCGACGCGTTTCGTCTCATTAGACTTCCTCTGGGGTACTCTACCACTGCTGCCATACTTACTTATATACCCACCAAGACCCCCTTTGATGAGAATCCGGCATGTGCCCCTTGTTTACTCGCACTTCCGGGTGTCGCCAAAATGGCGGCCCCGCGTGCGTTCCAAGCCTCTTTCTGATGGCTTCTATGCGTTCCAATCATCTCTTGTGAGAAATGGGGAACCAAACTGTCAATTTGTTATTAGAATACTAGATCATATAAACAATAAATGCCATCAGTGCTGGATGAAAGTAGAAAATAATAAAAAATAATGCTCTATTGTAAAAAAGATAACCGGATCGCCCTCCGGAAGTGGTTAGAGCCGGATGTCCACTTGTCATGACGGGTTCGGACACAGCTTCCGCCCATATGGAGCGCAAGCTGGACGGCCGTTCGTCGTATGCGTGTCACGCCTCAGTGTGGCGAAAGGCGTGACGCAATGTCGTCATTGATAATCCGCTCCTCAACGCATGCGTACCACGTCTCAATATGGCGGAGAACGCAATGTCGTCATTGATGGTACCCCTTAGCGACACGCGTGCCGTTTGTGTAGTAGTGTTCCACTTATGGAAATGCATAATATATATTTAAAGTGATGATAAAAAAAAAATTGATGATAAAAAATGATGATAAAAAATTTTTTTTGTGTTAGATCAGAAAGAGAGGGGGTTTTTTTGCTATAGGATTAATCCTAATTCTAGCACGAAGGTGTGACTATTAGAATAAGAGTGCAAAAAAAAGGAAAAAGAAAAAGAAAAATTTGATAATGAGATCATATACTGACAAATAGTGATATGTCAACATTATCCAAAACAGATGTATACGGTATATCTAAATGCGTACACTACGTTGAAATATCAACAACATCAGCCCCATAGATGCGATTGATATGTGTGATGTGAATTGAAAAAAGTGGGCTGAAATTTTCAAACAATGGAATGATGTTATGCATAAAACATCTCCCCGACTCTTGTTTAATTTCATTTAAAAATCATAACTACGGGTGTGTGAATGAACCGTGTGTAATGTGAACTAAGGGACTGATGTGCAACCATCTCCCAGACTTGTAAGTCAATAGAGCATTATTTTTTATTATTTTCTACTTTCATCCAGCACTGATGGCATTTATTGTTTATATGATCTAGTATTCTAATAACAAATTGACAGTTTGGTTCCCCATTTCTCACAAGAGATGATTGGAACGCATAGAAGCCATCAGAAAGAGGCTTGGAACGCACGCGGGGCCGCCATTTTGGCGACACCCGGAAGTGCGAGTAAACAAGGGGCACATGCCGGATTCTCATCAAAGGGGGTCTTGGTGGGTATATAAGTAAGTATGGCAGCAGTGGTAGAGTACCCCAGAGGAAGTCTAATGAGACGAAACGCGTCGGGAGACTCCACTGCCTGCCATTAATTTTAATTCAAGCGCTTTTTTACCATGGAACATGTAAGTTTTCTACCACAATAAATTTTATCTCTCTTAAACGGTATTACACTATGTGGCCCCTTTTTTACTTTCTATGAGCCACTACAAAATTTGGTCAAGCACGGAGGAAGTCTGATAGGAGCTCTCAACACAGCATCCGGATTCCGCATTGGTCTGGCATGACATCTCACCACATTGCCCGGTGGCAACACAAGCTTTTCTGACTCAAGAGATATATGTCTCTGTGAGTCCAACGGTTCTGGTAAGCCTCCATCAATGTCTATTCTATGTGACGTGTGGATATCATCACCCGTTTTGGACTTATACAGCTTCTATAAATAGACACCTATAGAGACTTTTTCCGTACCATTTAGAATATACAAAGTTACAAATCAAATGGTCATATATTTTCTTTGTTGCTTTTCTGCCTATTGTCCCATTCAATTCAGCTATGGAATGTACAGACATCACCATTGGAATCTGAGCTTTTATTGGTTTCTAGATTTCCTTAGAGGTGGATATACATCCATTTGAAACCTTTATAGTAGTACTTGCTAGATCTATGGTGGTCATAGTTGGATATTATGTTTTTTGGGATTTTGTTCAATATTAGCGCTACACTTTTATATCCATATTCCTTACAAATTTCCTTTATTTGTGTGTGAGCTGCTTTGACAGAGCAAGCGCGGTGTTTCTTGATTTTATTTGTTTTCACCATGAATTGACTCTCTACACTACTCATTCAGTAACTCACCTCCTGCAAAATATGAACACACAGCATATGACAGCGCAGAGGCTTAGTGGGTATGAGATCACACTTCTGAATACTGATAATCTCACCCTCAAACACGCACCACCAAGTAATCCCACTGTCCGTCTTTTACACTCTTTGCTCAGGCTACCACGAGACCCTGATAAGAAGCACAATTGTGTTGAACAGGTTGCAGCAATAACCAGCCCTCGCCCAGATCTCACTGACATTCCCCTACCAGGAGTGCAGGACGTCTTCATAGACGGCAGCTGCTCTCGCCCCTCCGATGCAACATTCCTGACAGGGTACGCCATTGTCCAACTCCCTGATGTGGTGTTGGAAGCAAAAGCTTTACCACCCTCCTCGGCACAGGTAGCAGAATTGGAGGCGCTCACAAGAGCTTGCATACTTTTCTCTGATCAGGAGGTAAACATTTATACAGACAGTAGGTACGCTTTTGGGGTCACGCATGACTACGGTGTAATATGGGCAAATAGAGGATTTAAAACTGCTGACAACAAGCCAATTGCTAACTCTACGCAAATTAAAGCACTCCTGCAAGCGATTCTTCTCCCAAAGCGGATAGCGGTCATCAAGGTAAAGGCACATTCATCGGATAACAGCAGAATTTCCAAAGGAAACGCGCTGGCAGACAAAGAAGCAAAAAAAGCCGCTGCCCTATACATTGGTCAGCCAGCCCCCACAACAATGTTCTTCAAAGAACATTTTACATCACCCAACTTTAAGACCATCGTGGCACAAATACAGGGATTAGCTACAGAGGAGGATGTTTCTTTTTGGGTCAAGGATGGATTGACCAAGGACCAAGAAGGTCTTTGGTCAAAAGAGGGGAAGATATTGGGCATACCAGAATCAAGCAGTGTTCTCATACTTTCCTATCTCCATGGTCCAGGACATATAGGTACCACCACCCTAACAAACATATACACAAAGTCTTTCTGTACTAACAACTTAAGTAAACAGGCAAAACTTCTCACCAGCAGTTGTCTGACCTGTGCACAAAACAATGTCCAAGGAAAAAATCATGGATTACATGGCCACCTGCCCCCACCCCTGGGTCCCCTAACAGATTTGCAAATAGACTTTACACACATGCCCAAACAAAAAGGCAATTTGAAATGCCTCTGCGTGATCGTAGACAAATGGTCAGGTTGGGTTGAAGCTATTCCCTGTACAGGTGAGACCGCTAATATTGCTGCCAAATGCCTACTGAACCATTGGGTTTGTAGGTTCGGAATACCAACGGCCATATGGTCAGACAGAGGACCTGCCTTCAGCTCCTCTGTTACACAGACTTTAGCCAGGCTACTAGGCTTACAGTGGAAATTGCACATCCCTTACCACCCACAAAGTGCAGGAGTAGTGGAAAGAATGAATAGGAACATTAAAGACAAGTTAAAAAAGGCTACGGGGGGCACCATGAAAGGATGGTTGGATTACCTTCCTTCTGTCCTATTTCAGATCAGAACAACGCCACATGCTAGAACAAAACTCTCGCCCTTTGAGATTTTGATGGGAATTCCTGCAAACATAGAGCTGCCCCTCTTAGATCAAAACACTGACATTAACATCTATTCCCAACAGGAAATGTACGTGAAAAATCTGGTAAGTATGCTACAGGATATGAACGAACAAGTCTCTGTCACCTTTTCTCCTCTTTCAACAGAACCTACTCATCCTTTCATCCCAGGAGACAAAGTACTGGTGAAACAACTGGCACACAGAAAGAGGGTTGGACCCATTTACTCTGGACCCTGGAAGATAGAGAAGGTTTCCAGAACTGCTGTACTAACCGATCTAGGAAACATCTGGATCCACGCCAGCCGGTTAAAGAAGTGTCCACAGCCACCCCAGACCCCTGACCCTCCTCCGGCATCCCAAGACTCCTCTGTTCAGGAACAGCGACCAGATTTGGAAGACATTCAAGAAGGCATAAAACAAATCTCTCTGAACGACGAGACGAATCCCCCACCAACAAGAAGAAACGAGTAACAGAACTTTGTACACAGTACCTGACAAAATGATTTCTACCTTTGTGTCAGGAAAAGCATTATGCTTCTGGACATGTCTGATTCTGATAGTATTCATACCTACTTGGTTAATAGCGAATTGTGTGTACCATCCAGAAGATTTAGGGCTACTAGAAGGAATTTGTGGAAATTCCCAGACAGCCAATACACCTAGTTCAAAATATAAAAGAAGTATATTCCCCACTGAACCCTCTTCAGGGTTCACTGACAAGATGTTGTTGTTGAAATTTAAGTACAGTTATGCACAAAAGTCTGGCTTTGAGAGATGTTGGATATGTAGCAAACTCCACCCCAGTACAGCCAGGATCCCGTTGATGGCCATTCCCTTAAACATCACTCCTTTCTTGAATGGAACTCCCCCTATAGTTCTTGCCAATGTCATAAGAAAAAGTCCCAATAAGCCCCTCAGTTTTCAAATCGTGGGTAGGAGCCACGCTCCAGATTGGTGCTTCATACTGGGAAACATTTCCAGGGGAGCTGAGGTGTGCAAATGGTCGAAACTTAATGTCTCCATGGCTTCCCTTACCGATAACTCATTTTTCCGCACCTCAGACCCTGTGATAAATGCTACCATCTATGACCTTTTTAATTCTAGTTCCCACTCCACGGTCACACAATTATTAGCTCTGCTGACGGTATCTGGGCATTCAAAAGGCACAAGGACCGTAGTTAGTCAACAACCCTTAGCATTAGGTAACACAACCTACATCTGTTGTGGCAAGCTCTGTTACCCATGGATTCCTGAAAAACCCCAGGGGTGGTGTTATCTTGCTAAAATAGTTCCTGTAATGGGGGTAGTGGGGGATGATGGACAAGGACACCTACTTAAAGCTAGTACCCACCCAAGATACCCTCTGAAACACCTTGAAAAAAGAGAAATGTTCCTAGAAAAAGATATGACCTGGGCCTGGTTTCCTTCCTGGACAGGTTGGGGAATAGATTTGATGAAGAAACTAAATAACTACACCTCAATCATTGATGAGATCTTGGAAAAGGACTCTGATGACATCTCAAAATTAAATCTAGAAACCAGAGCAATTAGAAAACAACTAGAGTTACATGACTTGGCTATAGAAAGCATGAGTGCTGCCCTCACTGGCCTCTGTGAAATTACTGAGGACTATGAATGCTGCACCTGGATACATAACACGAGTATCGAGATCCCTGATTACTATGACATTATTGCACAACATAGGAAAGAGGTAAACAAGCTTCAACAGGATGCAAGGGATATTGGGAAAACATGGGACCCTTTCTCTACAGGGTTCAGTTTAGGAGGTCTCACTTCATGGTTAAAGAACACTGCAATGACAATTTTTACAATACTGCTTTTCATATTATTCTTATATGCATGCTTCATGTTACTTAAATGCCTCTGCAAAAAGGGTAGCAAAGCACGCTCCGAAAACATGAAGCTAACTTCCATTTCCAGGGATCCAACGGTATGGTACGAGAACCAGGAAAATGAGGCCGGGGGATATGAATCCTTAAGGCATGACGAAAAGGTAGAATGACCATTTCGATGATATCGAATGGTCAAAGGGAGGATTGTAAGGAGATTCCATTAGACATTGCATTATTGATTGATTGATTATTGATTATTGATTGTACCCTAACATAAAGATATGTTCAGGATCGCTTATTTGCTTAATGACTTAGAGAATATCATGGTATATTTTAGTGTATGTGACAAAACTGCACCTCATGACAGCATTACTTAATTAACTGAAGATCTCATTGCATTATTACCCAAGACCTGTCTATTCTTGTCTGGTGTCTACATCTGAGGAAACATCTGTTTGTGGTTTTTATCTCTGTACACTGTTGTTGGATATGAAACGGCCAGAATTAGCTGTTCAGGAACTTGTGGTTGGGCAACTGATGGTCAGCAGACGTTAGCAGAAATTAAGAAAGCATTGACCTTTAGCCTGAACTGTATAAGTTAAACTGAAATCACAAGATGAAGAAATTACTAATGTATGCTAATGTATGCTAATGTGTATTAATCTGATTGGCCCCAAGTGGGGCAGGGTCTTGTAAAGGCATGACATAAAAGAGCCATCTGCCTATTAAACTTTGTAATCATTTATCACGTACCCCCGTGTGTATGTGTATTGATTATCCGCCGGCGAGGTCCTCCACTGAGCCAACTCAAGAGCCTAGGCCACAAGGAGAAGACGAGCACCTAACAGTAACTGGATTGGGTAGTCAGCCAAGCAAATGTCAGAGAGCCAGAGATAAACGTAGTAGTACAGCAAGCAGGATCAGGAGCCAGAAAGAACATCAGCCGAGCAAGTCTTCAACAGGAACGCAGGAGGACCACCGGGCGGTACGTCTGAGGATGAGACCCAAGAGCGTTCCTCCCGACCGTACCCCTTCCAATGCACCAGGTACTGTATGCGCCCACGGAACCTACGGGAGTCAACAATGGATTGTACTTCATACTCCTTATGGTTCTCAACCTGTATAGAGTGAGGACGTGGCACCGAGGTGGTAAAGCGATTGCAGACAAAAGGTTTTAATAAGGAGACATGAAACACATTTGAGATGCGCATACTAGGAGGAAGGTCCAAGGCATAAGCCACTGGGTTAATCCTGCGAAGGATACGGAAAGGCCCAATAAACCGAGGTGCGAACTTCAAAGAAGGAACACGAAGTCAGAGGTTGTGGGACGACAGCCAGACTCTGTCCCCAACCTGGTAGGAAGGTGCAGGCAGGCGTCTGCGGTCAGCATGGAGTCTGTACCTATCGTTAGCATGTTGCAAAGCCCCCTGAACTTGTGCCCAAGTGGAACGAAGACCACGGAGATGCTCCTCCAATGCAGGAATACTCTGCAGAACAAACAAGTCAGGCAACATGGAAGGTTGGAAACCATAATTCCCCATAAACGGGGACAATCTGGAAGCAGAATTCAAGGCATTGTTGTGAGCAAACTCTGCCCACGGTAATAGGTCTGACCAGTTGTTATGATGGTAAGAAATATAGCAACGTAAGAATTGCTCCAAGGACTGATTGGCTCGTTCTGCGGCCACATTAGACTGCGGGTGATACGCATAGGAGAAAGCAAGCTGAATTCCCAACTGTGCACAAAAGGCTAGCCAGAACCGGAAGACAAACTGACTACCCCTGCCCGAGCCCATGTAAGCAATAGGTCTCCCAAGCAAAAATGGAAGCTAGTTCCTTAGAAGTGGACAACTTCTTAAGAGGAATACAATGACACATCTTTGAGAACCGGTTAACCACCATAAGGATAACAATGTTGCCTTGGGAGTTGGGTAACTCCACAATGAAATCCATAGACAGGTGGGTCCAGGGCCTCTCTCCATTGGGTGTGGGTTGTATAAGGCCCACTGGAAGGTGTGGTGGAGTCTTATGCCCCGTACACACGGTCGGACATTGATCGGACATTCCGACAACAAAATCCTCTGATTTTTTCCTACGGATGTTGGCTCAAACTTGTTTTGCCTACACACGGTCGCACAAAGTTGTCGGAATTTCCGATCGCCAAGAACGCGGTGACGTCAAGCACGTACGACGAGACTAGAAAAGGCCGGTTCAGAACCAAGCGCAGCACCCTTTGGGCTCCTTTTGCTAATCTCGTGTTAGTAAAAGTTTGGTGAGAGACGATTCGCGCTTTTTCAGACTCGTGGCTTTCAGATCGTTTTCTGCCGTTCAGTTTGTGCTTGTGGGTTTGTATCTGCTCTTCAGTGCGTGCAAGCAAGTTCCGAGTGACTTTAGTCACTGTATTCTTGTTCGTTCGTTACTGGTTTTCAGGTCGCTCTTCACAGGCCTTGCTGTTCTTCAGTGTGTTCTGTTACTTCGTTCTGAGCAGCCGACCGTTTTATAGCCATGTTTCGTATGCGTACTCCTCGTAGAGTTCGTGCTGTGCGGGGGCTTGGTGTTGGGGTCCTGACCTTGACACAAGTCCAGTCCATGAACAGGGTGGGGAGGAGTTCATGGACCAAGAATTGGTTGCTTCAGCGTGACCAGTTCTGTCATATGCCTTTGCTCCGTGAGATCCGTGAGAATAATCCTGATGATTTCAGGAACTTTCTCCGGATGACGGACCCCGTATTTCACCGTTTGTTGGCTTCGCTGACCCCCTATATCAGCAGCAGGATACCTGCATGAGGCAAGCCATCACTCCGGAGCAGAGGTTGGTCGCTACCTTGCGGTATTTGGCCACAGGGAGAAGCCTGCAGGACCTCAAGTTCTCGACAGGCATCTCCCCCCAGGCTCTGGGGATCATTATCCCAGAGACCTGTTCTGCCATCATCCAGGTCCTACAGAAGGAGTATATGAAGGTAAGATTTTTATCCTTTTATATCACATTTTATTGTATTGAATGTTTGATAATATATTGTATTTCTTTCCTCATTCCCTAATTACCATTATTGGAATATGCTGTGAATGTCCCCTTTGTCCTCATGCATGCTGGATTTTTATGTAATTATTATTTTAGGTCCTTCATACATATTTGCCCTTCAATAACCTCCCCAGCATGGTGTCTCCTGCCCTATATTCACCTCATGTAGTTACTTAACAATGTATTTTATCAGTTCCATGGTAGTGCTTTACCCCAAACACCCCCTAAAATGTTTGGAAATGTTATTTTGGATTTAAATTCAGGCAGAGGGCCAGAGGCTTTTTTTGTGGTGTCCCCAAATTTTTGGTAACCCTCCCTCCCCCAACTGCTAAGTCAGCTGATCCCAATTCTCTATCCTCAATCATCTATCTGCTGACTTTGCCAAACCCATACACAATATACCCATCTCTATAGTGCTCAGATTTATGGATGAATTCCCCAAAGCATGTAGTGCAAGGGCCTGCCTGTATACTTTCCAATGGTACTGTTTAAAGTTCTTGTATCCTATTATGATCTTGATAGGTAATAGCAGAATGTCCAAATGTGCTCAAATGTGTACAGTGTGTATTTATATCTTTGTATTATGACACTTCTTACCTGTCCAGTGGGCTGCCAATAGTGTAACTAAGGAGGGGCTGTTCCAAGTAATACCCTGTATTTAGGCATTCATCTCTCAATGAAGTGAAGAGGGTTACCTGTCCAAGAGTCCCCCCCCCCCCTATAATGTTAGAAATGGCCCATGAGAGGGGGGGAGGGGGAATATGATAGGTGTACCTTATACTTTGTTGTTGTTAAATTCCCCTTAATAAATGCTATCTGGAGGTTGACCCATAATGTTTGTGTCTAATCTGCTTGCCAGGTTTCTGTGAAAAAATAGTAATGTTTATTGTTTTTTCCTCAACAGTTTCCTTCCACGCCACAGGAATGGCAGACTGTGGCCTCCCACTTTGCCCAGCGGTGGGACTTTCCTAACTGCGGAGGGGCAATTGATGGGAAACACGTCCACATCGTCCCACCACCCAACTCGGGGTCGTACTATTATAATTACAAGGGGTTTAATAGTATAGTGATGTTGGCGGTGGTGTCGGCTAATTACGACTTCTTGTATGTGGACGTGGGGAAGAATGGCCGGATGTCCGATGGTGGAGTGATCGCCCAGACGGAGTTCTACAGGCGTCTCCAGAATGGCAGTTTGGACTTGCCACCTCCAGAGGACAATGTTGAAGGTCTCCCATTTGTGTTCGTTGCTGATGAAGCATTTGCGCTGGGGGACCACCTGATGCGGCCATTCCCGATGAGGACCCTCACCCCGGAACAGAGGGTTTTTAATTACCGGCTGGCCAGAGCCCGAAGAGTGGTGGAGAACACATTTGGAATCCTGGCCAGCCGGTTCCGACTATTTCTGACACCCATCCATATGGCGGAGTATAAACTGAACCATATTATACTGGCGTGCTGTGTTCTCCATAATTTTTTAAGAAAACATTCAGCCAACTATGCTGGCTCAGTTGGGCCTGAGGCCGAAATACCAAATACATCAACAATGACGGCACTTGAAAGCGGCCGTCCTGGCTTGCCCTCCCTGAATGCCCGTTATGTCCGGTTACGATACCTGGAGTTCTTTGCGGGTAGGGGGGCTATCAATATGCCAGACAATCTGTGACACCTTTTTCAAATAAAAAACAACCAAAAGCTATTCTTGGTGGACATTTCCTGCTTGTGTTTGTTTTAGCTGACCCTGACAGAAATGTGTTGAGTGCAGAAAATGTCGTGATTGGGTAACCTTATAAAAAACAGTGTTGGCTGGTACTTCCTAAATGCAAAAACACATTTCACTACAAGTGCACTTGCAACTGCACTGAACCTGCACTTGTAGTGCAAAGTGTATTTGCCCTTAGGAAATAACCCCCATTTGTGCATAAAACAGCAATTACATCACCCCAAAAGTGTTGTAGTGTTGAGACAATAATCCACACATTCTTGAGTAAGGCACTTTTTTATACCTGCACAATCACATGTGCATTTACCAAAGGTTTTTAAAACAAACCAACATGTTTGTTGTATAAAATGTTTGCATTAGCATTATGAAAAATCAAAATATCCATTTCAGATAAAACAGGCCTGTGTAAAACCAACAAGAAAGCCAAAAAACTAGAACTTACAAAGTTCACATATGGTAAAACCTGAAGGCTATATCAGACATCAGTATTTAGGAACTGGGTTTGATATAGCGTTCAGATGGGGGGAACTCACCCCCTGGAAAAGCCAAATTTGGAAGATGCACACCAATTTACGAATGTCAACATGTGCTATCTGCCATCAGGGGGGATCAAGGGACGTGTTTTGGGGGAGCAAGCCCTTCCTCAACGCTACTTTATAATTGAGGAAGGGTTTGCACCCCCAAAACGCGTCCATTGATCTCCCGTGATGGCAGATAGCACATGTTGGCATACTGTGTGCATCCTCCAAATTTGGCTTTTCTAAACATTGTAAAAATTTACATTACATAAAACAGGTGATTTTGTGGTGTTGAAATTCGCCCCAAAACATCAATGATGTTATTATTTTTTTTAATAACATCAGTGATTTGTTGCTGGATGTTTTGCAATTGGAGATTACATCCCATGATCTCCCCTATCAGTATCTGGGCACTTTCTGATGTAAAGCGTTCTCTCTCCCTCACATCACGATCACCTAAAAAGAGATAAAGAACAAAAAAAACAGGTCTCAAAAATCTGACACCAGCCATCTCTTTTACCTGAGTCTGTGGTTGCAGACACTCACCTGTTGTGGTGCCAATCTCCACCACGTCTTCTTCTTCCTCCTGCTCTTCTTCTTGTGTTTGGGGTAGTTCCCCTTCTTCCAGAGGGGGGGGGGTCTGTGTTCTCCTGGGATGAGGAGTGTCCGAGTCTTTTCTCCCCTATGTAAAACAAAAATGGTATAATTAGCACACAGATATTTGATGGCAGAACTATAGAAATAGGAAACATTGCTTGGAAGTGGGGTACAATTGTCTATTTTAGCCGAGTTCAAAGATGTATATTTTTTATTGCCCTTTGTCAAGCTGCAATACTTTACCTGTTTGGTACAAGCTTCACAGATGTAACCCCCCCTATAGTATACACTGGAGCACCTGTGTGCCCCCCCTAATAAAAATGGTGTTCTGGGGTCCCACACTAGTGCTCCAGTGTCCAGATGTGAAAACAGCTGCTCAGTGTCCTCTCCTTACACACAATCTAGTTTGCATTTCATTCTAATAACAAACCCATCTACACAAACAAATATTTGGCATCCAAGTAGGCCCAAAAAAAATGTGTGAAAATGCATATGGCCTAAACAATGGTGTTCTAGAGGCCGAAAGAAAAATGTTTGATACGAACGAATAATGGGCCCATGAACATTAAAGTTGCCCTTTTAAACATTACAATTACTAAAAGCATATGGAGCAGAACGAACGGAATAAAGACAGAAAGAATATGAACACAGCACCACTACTTACTTTTTTGCAGCACTCTCCGGATCTTTCGGTACTGCTCCGGCTCTCTCAACTTCAGGTCCGACCACCGCTTCCTGAGCTGATCTTTAGACCTTCGTACCCCGAAATTCCTCTCCAGACTCCGGACCACTTTACCAATTATTTTGGCCTTTCTGATGTTGGGGTGGGGGTAAGGCCCATATTTTCCATCATAGTCGGACTTCTTCATGATGTCGACCATCTCCAACATCTCCCCAAACGACATATTTGTGGCCTTAAAACGTCTCCTTCTGGATCGGGACGTGCCTGGATCCGGGCTTTCCTCCTCCTCCTCGTTGTTCGAATTATCACGCACCTGGTGTAACTCCGCCATCATGCTCTTCCCCCACTGCGCCGAACGAAAAGGGGCGGGGAATAGAATAGAAAGAACGTCAGGGGCGGGCGGAGTTACACACATGCGCAGTGTGTATAAAGCGTAACACGCGTGCGTATTACGTATGATCTGTGAGCGGAGGAAGGAGCATTGGACGCGCTGATCGTAAGAATGAAGGTAAGAGACAAACTTGGGCCTATACTGCTTCTAGATTGAGGCCTATATTGTAACAAGATTAGGAGAGTTTGGTGTGACATTAGGCTTTGTCTTGTGTTGTGTCTTGCAGTGAACATGGATATCTTAATGAGAGATACTGACTTCATGTCACTATTCATTGATATGCTAAGGGAGCTGCCCTGTCTGTGGGAGATTACCCACCCCCATTTCAAGAACCAAGCAAAGAGGAAGGCAGCACTGGAGCAATTGTGTGAAATTGTGAAGCAAGTGATCCCCACGGCAGACATCACTTATTTAAAGATCTTAATTGGTTGCCTGAGGAGCACATATGTGAGGGAGCGCAAGAAAGTCCTGGATTCACAGGGATCCGGAGCAGCAGATGACATCTATGTCCCCAGGATGTTGTACTACGACAGGCTGCACTTTCTGGCAGGCCAGACTGAACCCAGGCCATCCCTCTCAAGTCTTCCTTCCACGCTTCCTTCCCCCCCGGCTGAGGCTTCTGATGCCCAACCTGGGCCTTCCAGGCCATATGTGGAGGAGCCCAGATTGAGCCAGGTATAGCATTCCTCTAAATATTTCTGCTTGTCCAATCAATGATGTTACCTAGATGTTAGTTGGGAGTACTAATTTATGATTGTGATTGATGATGCAAAATCTAAAACCATGTCCCTTTTTCATACACAGGGAAGTCTCAGCCAGGAGGTGGCTGATCTGCAGGTCCCTCCACCCACCCTGAAAACAGAAAGTGGCAGCAGGAGGAGTAGCCTAGAGGAGGCGGCTATCAGATTTTTTTGGAGGGCTACAGAGGTCCTGGGAGCACCCCACACCATGCAGGAGAACCTTGCAGCATTCATTGTCTATAAAATGCAGAGGATGGAAGAGGGCCAACAAGCCATGTGTCAGGCCCTCATATCAGAGGCTCTGGAGAAAGGTGTGAGGGGCCAACTTACACCTCACACACAGCTTTGGGATGGTCCTCCTCCTCCTCCTGCAGGTCCTCCTCCTCCCTCTCCTCCAGGGCCTCCCAGTCCTCCTCCAGGTCCTCCCAGTCCTCCTCCTCCTCCAGGTCCTACTCCTCCTCCTGCCACATCTCCTACTGCACAGCCACAGCCCGGAAGGAAGTGTGAAAGGAAGACCAGAGAGTGATTGCCCTGGATCCAGTCTGGTCGGCCAAAAGATGCAGCCTCTTGTGGTACCACAGCCTGGGGACACAGATGTCATCTGCTGCTATCCAAGTCTCTGTGAATCCCGGACCAGACTGCCCTCCCTTATATATGGACTCCTCAGGCCACCAATTTTGAGGTTTAAGAATTGATGTCTGCCGTGGGGGTCCCAGGCTTCGCTAATTTCTTATGTTGATCCAGTGTTGCCTTCCTCTTTGTTTGGTTCTGATCCCTTAATAAAGGATTTTTGTTTTGAATTATACTCTCCTATGTGTTTTACTTCAAAAATGATGGTTTGTTTGTGAGGATTCAGGTACATTTCTAATATACAATGTGAAATGAACAAGGGACACCAACAACAAAAAATCTCCTGGAGATGAAATAATAAAAGATATCAATGGTGTTGGGGTAACTTGCCACACAAAACACACACAAAAATATTCTGGAGTAAAAATAAAAATAACATTGCACAAAGATCAGCCTTGGAAAAAATCCAAACATTAAAGAAAAAAAAAGGCTTAAAAAGAAAAAAAAAAAACCATAAAAAATATAAAACTGTCAGATGTGACAACTAATAACAATATATTGAGGGAATCCCACTAAAAAAACACAAATCAAACTTTGTGAGAAGTGTGTGTGAATATGAGCAGCAAAACGACTTAATTCTTGTCACATTATAAAGAAGAAGAGAGTGCGCTGTATTAAACCATTTTTAACATTGCAGCGTGACGAAAGTGCTGTATCCATTGCGAACGCTAAGTTTACCAGAACGAGCTGTCCCGTGTCGGAATTTCTTCTGAGCATGTGTGGCACTTTGTGCGTCGGAACAGGCCACACACGGTCGGAATTGACTCGATCGGATTTTGTTGTCGGAAAATTTTATCTCCTGCTGTCCAACTTTGTGTGTCGGAAAATCCGATGGAAAATGTCCGATGGAGCACATACACGGTCGGAATTTCCGACAACACGCTCCGATCGGACATTTTCCATCGGAAAATCCGACCGTGTGTACGGGGCATTACTCTGAGCACACACGAAGAGGCAGCTACAAAGGCACTTACATCAGCCCGTAGACTAGGCCACCAGAATTGTTGGGAAATGGCCCAAACAAGTTGATTCTTCCCAGGGTGGCCAGATGCCTTGGGAGAATGGTAAGTCTGGAGCACTGCAGTATGGAGACTCTCTGGGACAAAGCAGCAGTCACAAGGTTTCTCAGGAGGAGCATGGACCTGAGCAGCAAGAATTTTCTCACCCAAAGGAGAAATAAGACTGGTGCAAACCGTAGCCAGAATACGATCAGGAGGAATCACAGGAAGAGGAACCGACTCTAACTTGGAAGTGGAGGAAAATTGTCATGACAAGATGTCAGCCCTTACATTCTTAGTGCCGGGTAAGAATGAGACAATGTAATTAAAACTCGACAAGAAAAGAGCCCATCGTGCCCTTATAGGAGAGAGGCGCTTAGCCTCAGACAAGAATGTGAGATTCTTATGGTCAGTAAGAATGAGAAACAGCACAGTGGTATCTTCAAGGAGATGTCTCCATTCTTTCATGGCTAAAATGATCGCCAACAGCTCTCTGTCACCAATCTCCTAATTGCACACTGCAGGTGACAATTTCTTGGAAAAGTAGCCACACAGATGCATAGTGCTCTCAGAGTTAGGACGTTGAGACAGAAGGGCGCCAACTCCAGTCTCAGAAGCATCAACTTCTAGGATAAAAGGCAACGTAGGATCAAGATGTGCCAACACAGGAGCAGAAACAAAGGCAGCCTTGAGACTCTCAAAGGCCTTAATGGACCACGGAGACCAACTCTGTGGGTTACCGTCCTTTCTGGTCATAATAATCAGGTGTGAATAAAGTAAGTGGTGATTGCGCTGTGATAAGTGGGGAAGGAAGGAGGAGGCAGGGGAAGGGGCTAGCTCAAATGTATAGAGAGGTGAATGAAAAATGAAAAAATTATACAAAATATAAAGGTATAATGAGCATGAGGGCTAGTATCATACTAGCACATAAAAAATATCATGTGAATACTGAAACAGAAGAAAAGAAAAATCTCAGTGCAAAAGGGCTAGTACCATACTAGCACATATGTGGTAACTCAGCAAATACTTATCAAAAGAAAAAAAAAAAAAAAAAAAAAACAGAGACAAGAAGTTACGAATAAACTTCCGATAATAGTTGGCAAAGCCCAGGAAACGCTACAGAGGATGTAAACCCACGGGTCGGGGCCACTGTAGGACTGCCGAAAGTTTCTCTGGGTCCATCGAAAAACCAGCAGTGGAAATGACACAGCCCAGGAATTTAACCTGTTCACGATGGAACTCGCACTTCTCCAGTTTACAATAGAGATTGCTCTCTTTTAGTTTCTGAAGCACAAGACAGACATCTGTGTGGTGGCTTTCCAGGGACTTGAAAAATATGAGGATATCATCGAGATAAACCACCACACATAACTGCAACAAATCTCGGAGGACATCGTTAATAAATTCCTGGAAAACTGCCGGGGCGTTACAAAGGCCAAAAGGCATTACGAGGTACTCATGATGGCCTGTTCTGGTATTAAACGCAGTATTCCACTCGTTGCCCTCCTTAATCCGCATGAGATTGTATGCCCCTCTCAAATTAAGCTTTGTGAAAACCGTTGCTCCCTTGAGGCGGTCAAATAACTCTGTAATCAACGGAATTGGGTAGGCATTCTTAATCATGAAACGATTGAGTCCCTTATAATCAATACAAGGTCTCAGTTCACCGCTCTTCTTCTTCACAAAGAAGAAACCAGCACCAGCAAGAGACAAGAATTTGCGGATGAAACCTCAAGAAAGTGTGTCTGCAACATACTCCTCCATGGCCTTATACTCCAAGACCGACAAAAGGTAAACCCGGTCACGAGGGGGTATGGCACCAGGTTGAAGATCAATTGCGCAATCATAAGATCGGTGTGGAGGCAAACTACCGGCTTGACCTTTGTCAAAGACATCGCTAAAATCGTGGTACTCCTCCAACAGGGAGGAAAGTGAAGAGGTGCACAGGACCTTGGCTACCTTCTAAAAGCATGTCTCACTGCATTGTGGTGACCAGGAGAGAACCTCAGCACAGAGCCACTCAAAAGAGGGGTTGTGCCTCTGTAACCAAGGATAACCAATAACCAGCGGAAACCTAGGTGAGGAAATTACTTGGAATTTGACTATCTCATGGTGAAGAGGACAATGGAACTGTCTCATGAATCACATGGGCAGGCTGTAGAGGTCTCCCGTCAAGAGCCTCAATGGCAAGTGGAGTGTCACGCAGCTGCAGCAGAATCGAGTGCTGTGATACAAAGGCAGCATCAATGAACAGGCCTGCAGCCACAGAGTCAATTAGAGCCTGTAGTTCGATGGACGACTCAGCCCAAGAAAGGGTGACCGAAACCAGGGGCTTATCCTTCTGGATAACTGGGGACGAAACAACGCCACCTAAGCTCTGTCCATGACAGGACCTCAAGGTTCGGGCAGTCCCTGGATGGGTAGGACAAGACTTCAAAAAGTGACCTGCCTGGCCACAATAAAGGCACAATCTCTCCCTCCTCCTAAAGGCTCTCTCATCCGCAGAGAGACGCGTGAAGCCCAAGTGCATGGGTTCATCTTCACTGACTGACTCGGTACCAGGGGGCATGGGAGGTGAAGGAGGCACGGGTGGGACTGCAAAGCTCGGAGGCAAACGTACAGGAGGTATCCACAAGCACTCCTTAAAAAAGAGCCTTTCTCTGAGTCGGGAGTCAATGAGGATGGCAAACGTGATCAACCTCTCCGGCTCAGTGGGTATATCTCGGGCTGCTATCTCATCCTTGATGGAATCCGAGAGACCATGAGAAAAGCAGCCACGAGGGCCTTATTGTTCCAAGCAACCTCTGTTGCCAGAGTACGGAATTCAATGGCGTAGTCAGTAGCAGTTCTCGTGTTTGATGGACATGAGGCACTTGGCGGCAGAAGCGTGCGAGAACGTCAAATACCCTTTTAAAGGAGGCCACAAAGTCAGGGTAACTCAAGACAACAGGTTTTTGTGTCTCCCATAGAGGGTTTTCCCAGGCCAAGGCTCTCTCAGAAAGCAAAGATATCACGAAACCTACTTTGCTTCTGTCCGTGGGAAACGCCTGGGGCAGCATCTCAAAGTAAATCTCAATCTGGTTGAGAATCCGTCTGTATTGAACTGGATTTCCCCCAAATTGCTGGGGAAGCGTAGCGGAACCAGACATACCTCTTAGTTACATAGTTACATAGTAGGTGAGGTTGAAAAAAGACACACGTCCATCAAGTCCAACCTATGTGTGTGATTATGTGTCATTATTACATTACATATCCCTGTATGTTGCGGTCATTCAGGTGATTATCTAATAGTTTCTTGAAACTATCAATGCTCTCCGCTGAGACCACCGCCTGTGGAAGGGAATTCCACATCCTTGCCGCTCTTACAGTAAAGAACCCTCTACGTAGTTTAAGGTTAAACCTCTTTTCTTCTAATTATAATGAGTGGCCCCGAGTCTTATTAAACTCTCTTCTGCGAAAAAGTTTTATCCCTATTGTGGGGTCGCCAGTACAGTATTTGTAAATTGAAATCATATCCCCTCTCAAGCGTCTCTTCTCCAGAGAGAATAAGTTCAGCGCTCGCAACCTTTCCCCATAACTAAGATCATCCAGACCCTTTATTAGCTTTGTTGCCCTTCTTTGTACTCGCTCCATTTCCAGTACATCCTTCCTGAGGACTGGTGCCCAGAACTGGACAGCATACTCCAGGTGCGGCCGGACCAGAGTCTTGTAGAGCGGGAGAATTATCGTTTTATCTCTGGAGTTGATCCCCCTTTTAATGCATGCCAATATTCTGTTTGCTTTATTAGCAGCAGCTTGGCATTGCATGCCATTGCTGAGCCTATCATCTACTAGGACCCCCAGGTCCTTTTCCATCCTAGATTCCCCCAGAGGTTCTCCCCCCAGTGTATAGATTGCATTCATATTTTTGCCACCCAAATGCATTATTTTAAATTTTTCTACATTGAACCTCATTTGCCATGTAGTCGCCCACCCCATTAATTTGTTCAGGTCTTTTTGCAAGGTTTCCACATCCTGCGGAGAAGTTATTGCCCTGCTTAGCTTAGTATCGTCTGCAAATACAGAGATTGAACTGTTAATCCCATCCTCCAGTTCGTTTATAAACAAATTAAATAGGATTGGTCCCAGCACAGAACCCTGGGGAACCCCACTACCCACCCCTGACCATTCTGAGTATTCCCCATTTATCACCACCCTCTGAACACGCCCTTGTAGCCAGTTTTCAATCCATGTACTCACCCTATGGTCCATGCCAACGGACCTTATTTTGTACAGTAAACGTTTAAGGGGAACTGTGTCAAATGCTTTTGCAAAATCCAGATACACCACATCTACGGGCCTTCCTTTATCTAGATGGCAACTCACCTCCTCATAGAAGGTTAATAGATTGGTTTGGCAAGAACGATTCTTCACGAATCCATGCTGATTACTGCTAATGATATCGTTCTTATTACTAAAATCTTGTATATAGTCCCTTATCATCCCCTCCAAGAGTTTACATACTATTGATGTTAGGCTAACTGGTGTGTAATTCCCAGGGATGTTTTTTGGGCCCTTTTTAAATATTGGTGCTACATTGGCTTTTCTCCAATCAGCTGGTACCATTCCAGTCAATAGACTGTCTGTAAAAATTAGGAACAACGGTCTGGCAATCACCTGACTGAGTTCCCTAAGTACCCTCGGATGCCATCTGGTCCCGGTGATTTATTAATGTTAAGTTTCTCAAGTCTAATTTTCATTCCGTCCTCTGTTAACCATGGAGGTGCTTCCTGTATTGTGTCATGAGGATAAACACTGCAGTTTTGGTTACTGAAGCCCCCCGATTCACTCGTGAAGACTGAGGAGAAGAATAAATTCAATACCTTTGCCATCTCCCCATCCTTTGTAACCAGATGTCCTTCCTCATTCTTTATGGGGCCAATATGGTCTGTCCTCCCTTTTTTACTGTTTACATACTTAAAGAATTTCTTGGGATTTTTTTTTGCTCTCCTCCGCTATGTGTCTTTCATGTTCTATCTTAGCCGTCCTAATTGCACCCTTACATTTCTTATTGCATTCTTTATAAAGTCTGAATGCTGAGGATGATCCCTCAACCTTGTATTTTTTGAAGGCCTTCTCCTTTGCTTTTATATGCATTTTTACATTGGAGTTAAGCCATCCAGGATTTTTGTTCGCTCTTTTAAATTTATTACCCAATGGGATACATTGGCTAATGCCCTTATTTAATATGCTCTTAAAGCAAACCCATCTCTCCTCCATATTCTTTGTTCCTAATATTTTACCCCAATTTATGCCTTTTAGCAAGGTTTGTAGTTTAGGGAAGTTGGCTCTTTTGAAATTCAGTGTCTTTGTGTTCCCTTCATGTTTCCTATTTGTGTGATTTATACTGAAACTAATTGACCTGTGATCGCTGTTACCTAAATTGCCCCGTATTTCCACATCTGTGATCAGGTCGGTATTGTTGGTAATCAGTAGATCCAGTAATGTTTTATTTCTAGTTGGTGCGTCTACCATCTGACCCATAAAATTGTCCTGCAAGACATTAAGGAACTGGCGAGCCTTAAATGAATGCGCGGTTCCCTCCGCCCAGTCTATGTCTGGATAATTAAAATCCCCCATTATGATAACACTTCCCATCCTTGCTGCTAATCCAATTTGTGATAGGAGATCCGTCTCCACTTCCTCCCTCAGGTTAGGGGGCCTATAGCATACTCTCAGTATTATTTTCCCCTTAGCTTTATCCCTTTGGAGCTCTACCCATAAGGATTCCACCTCCTCTCTAGCTCCCTCAGTGATGTCATCTCTCACATTCGCTTGTACATTATTCTTGATATATAGGCATACCCCTCCCCCTTTTTTACCCTCTCTATCCTTGCGGTATAGGGTATACCCTTGAATGTTTGCCAGCCAATCAGGAGATCTGTTGAACCAGGTCCCTGAAATTCCCACAAAATCCAAATCCTCCTTGTACAACAGTATCTCTAGTTCACCCATCTTGTCCGCCATGCTCCTGGCATTGGTGAACATGCCACATAGTTTAGACCGGTCGCATATTGTCCTCGTATTGGGTGTTTCAAAATTGCAACTAGGACTTGCTACTATACTCACCTTGTGTTTTTGTGCTTTGGTTAACTTACCACTAATGCCCCCAATACTACCCTCTGGAATATCTTCCGCGCTGGCTATCACTGTCTCTGGACCCTCCCCCCCATCGCCTAGTTTAAAAACCCCTCTAACTTTTTGGCCATCTTCATTCCCAGCAGATCTGCACTCTCCTCATTTAGGTGCAGTCCGTCCCTTCTATAGTACCGGTTACCGACTGAGAAGTCGGCCCAGTCCTCCAGGAACCCAAACCCCTCCTTACTACACCAGCTCTTCAGCCACTTGTTTACTTCCCTAATCTCCCTCTGCCTTTCTGGTGTGGCTCGATGTACCGGTAGTATTCCTGAGAATACTACCTTGGAGGTCCTTTTCCTCAATTTAGCACCTAAGTCCCTAAAATCGTTCCTTTAGGACACTCCATCTGCCTCTGACTTTGTCATTGGTGCCAACGTGCACCATGACAGCCGGGTCTTCCCCAGCCCCTCCCAGTAATCTGTCCACAAGATCCGTGATGTGCCGAACCCGAGCGCCCGGTGGACAACATACTGTTCGGCGCTTCAGGTCTTGGTTACAGATTGCCCTCTCTGTCCTTCTAAGAATTGAGTCCCCTACCACCAGAATCTGTCTTTCCTTTCCCTTTGCTGCCCCCCCACTCTCACTGGAGGAGTTCTTCCCCTGGCAGCTAGGAGAGTCCCTCATCTCCAGCAGTGCTGGTCCCTGACTGGTTTCACCAATGTCACTCTTATAGAGGTAATATTCGAGGCGGGTGCCTGCAAAGAGACTGGTGCAGCAACAGGGACGGCCTGCAACTCAGGTTGTACCGGAGCAGCCACAGTGGGAGTTTCCAGGTGAGCTGTGCGACTCAGGAGCGTTTGTAACGCTATAACAACCTAATCCATACAGTGATCTTGCTCATTCAATCTGGAAAAAAATATTACCAACAAGTGGATTGACTGTATCTTCTGAATTCATGGCCTTCGCCTACTATCAGGGACCATGAATCAGACCGAGACAGAAGTATAGTTAAATCACACTTGTTTAATAATATTAATAACAGAGTAAGCGTAGTCAAACAAGCCAGAGTCCAGTAACTGGATCGGGTAGTCAGCCAAGCAAATGTCAGAGAGCCAGAGATAAACGTAGTAGTACAGCAAGCAGGATCAGGAGCCAGAGGGAACGTCAGCCGAGCAAGCCTTCAACGGGAACGCGGGAGAAAGTCTCTGTAATGTTGACAAAGGCGAAGGCAGAGATCAAGTGAGCTGGACGACATTAAGTAGGCAGGACTCATGAGCAGAATCAACAACACCTGGGTAAATGTGGAGAGAGATGGGAGCTGGCAATTAGCCGACAGCTGAGCGGCCAGCTCAGGAAAAGAAGGGCTGAGCCCAGCCCTGACAGCTACACACTCCCCCCACTTGAAACCTTTGGTCCCCAAAGACAGTAAAAATGTGTGACCTGTTACATGCTTTTATACACAAGTGGAGAAATAGGTTAATGCACACATGACAACAGACAAGTTAAATTTTCATAACAAGAGTTCAAACTCAAACAGCTCATATCATAACACAGAGCTGACAGAGGAGCACCACCAATTATAAGAAGGGAGGCTGTTCTGTCCACTTGCCACTGACACCGAAGTGTCCTGTATAGATGTGCCAGGGAGTGAGATGGGGTTGTCCTCCACCAAATCCGCGATGGAAGGACCAGGCACTTCAGGAGTCCTTGTTGAAGTAAGACAAATCTCCTCTGAGCATTCACTCAGGGTGTCAGGTGAGTACTTACTGAGGCCGAGATGCCGAGAGCGGTCCGCCCTTGCCACTACGCACACCCTGTCCCCTGGGGATGAAACAGGGAATGGGTGGCACTAAGGAGCACGGGCCACCAGCAGGTATGGGTTCCTTGTAGGAAACTGCAGAGCCGGGTCTTGGGGATGCAGCAGTCCAGGAACTGGTGGGAGTCCCGTTGCTGGGTGGAGTAGACAACTGTAAGCAAGCAGAGGGTCAAACACAAGCAATAGGCAAGACAAGTCCGTATAACAGGCCAGGGGTCAAACACTGGTATCAAGCAGAGGAAAGTCCGTTAATCAGGCCGGGGGTCAAACACTGGTATCGGGGGGCGTGGCCTAGCGCGGCATGTGAACAGACCTGTTCACCGGAGCTCCCGCTGTTGATCCTCCTAACGATCCTTTCCTCGCTGTTCCCGGCGCCCAAAAACCGAAGTGGTCGGTATCTACAGTCTCCCTGACGCCCCAGGACACAGATACAGCTGCAGTGTGTGGGTATGATGACCCGTGGGAACCGCGGTGAAGCCGCGGCCTCGGCCGCTCCAGACTTCCAAGATGGCGCCTGGACATCTCAGCTGCAGAGAACGCCACGAGGCCAGGACAAGAAAGCAGACCAGGGGGGTAAGTCACAGAAACCCCCTAAGACCAAAGACCAAACCAGGGATATGCTATACTATGCACAGAAACTGGCAGGCTCTGCAGACTCCACACAGACCAGCACACAGACCCCAGCAGTGTCCATGGAGCAGGCAGGCAGGGGAGACACAGACAGGCCAGAGGACACAGACATTATATACTCTGTTCCAGATCCCATGCCAGGCCTGTTTGATTTACAAGTGGAAGACAGCCCCCAGCCTATGCTCAGTGAAATTCTACATGCAGTCCATAGATGCACCGCTTCAGTGGATGATCTTAAAGAAAAATTTGGGGGACTGAAGGAGACTGTCTCTCTCCTCCGCCAGGACATTCAAAAAATTAGGGAGAGAACCACGGCAGTGGAGGGGAGAGTAAGTGACATAGAAGATCAGATGCCTCATTTAAACAGAGATGTGAGGGGGGCTGCACAACACGCACACCAGGCCTTTGAAAAGACTGACGACATCGACAACCGCCTGAGACGCAATAACGTTCGCATAGTGGGGCTCCCGGAGAAGGTGGAGGACAGGGACCCCACGGTGTTCGTCGAAGAGTGGCTGCAGGAAATATTTGGTAAAGAGGCCTTCTCTCCCCTGTATGCGGTACAGCGGGCACATCGAGTGCTGCCAAGACCTCTCCCACCTGGAAATTCCCCTAAAGCGATGCTGGCCAGGCTCCTTAATTACTGTGACTGTGAAGTAGTGCTACGACTAGCCAGAGAAAAAGGGGCTGTGCAGTTTAATGGAACCAAAATCTCCTTTTACCCCGATTTCTCAGCCGAAGTGCAGCGCAGAAGATCCAAATTTGCGGATGTTAAAAAATGGCTGCAACGCTTACAGCTTAAATATGCGATGCTATTCCCTGCCAAGTTGCGAATTACAGCTGGAGATCAGAATCACTTCTTTGAAAACGCGCAAGATGCTGCAGGATGGCTGGACCGAAACGAGCAAGACCTGCGTCATCGCAGACGCGAAAATGAGGATGGATGACTTCACTTAATCTGCTCGCTGCAGGAATAAAGGGCGCCCACATTATACCATCGCTATTACTCTTTTTACAGAGGACTTTTCCTTATCACCTAGTACCAGCGAAGAAATTTCAATTTTATGAGCTCACTGCAAGTGTTGAATAATCACTTGGGTGGATGGCGGATGTGCTCCGCACCTGAACTTTCCATGTTGCCACTGTTGTTATGGCTTGAGGTGTTGTGCCCTGTTGGCACGGTTAGGGCCTATCGAGCCCCACAAAATTTGATACCCCTCCGCGTGGCACAGTCAGCGGGGGTTGTTTCACAGGTTCTTTTTTTTTCCTGGACCTATTACCTGGTTCACCTCACTCTACAAATGATTATACAGTTTTTCTGTGACACTTTGTTGCTTCTCCACTGTTTGAACTGCATCACCGTCATACCCTGTGATCCAGGTGGCCGGCTGGCCACTTCAGTTTATGTATGGATTGCTGATTGGAGATCCCCGGAAGTACTGCAAGACAATACGGGACCTTGCTACACGGATAGGAACTGGACTGAATTTATGCAATGTCTGATATACCCATAGTGACCTGGAACGTTCGGGAAGTGAACGATCCACTGAAAAGGTCTATGATCTCAACTGGACTGCGGAAGTTCCATCTGGCTGTAATTGGCCTGCAGGAAACCCACCTGCGGGATGATACGGTTGGTTTCTTACAATATGCCTGGGTCGGCAAAGCCTATCACTCCACCTACTCCGCTTTTTCGCGCGGGGTAAATGTACTGATACACAAAGCCCTAGTGTACCAGGAGCTAGACTCCTTAATAGACATATCTGGTAGATTTGTGTTTCTGCACTGTAAATTGTATACAATTACCTTGATATTAGCCTTTGTATATGTGCCCCCTCCATTCTCCAGAGAGGTATTACAATTGTTAATTTCCTATTTAGCTAACAAACCGGATATTCCGGTATTAATAATGGGTGACTTCAATTGCTACCTAGACCCTAAACTAGACAGACATCCACCTGTACATCCCCCTGGGGGTGGACGGGGCACTGCTCTCAGTCGTCTACTTGCAGAAGTAGGATGGATAGATATTTGGCGCAATCATAACCCAGAATGCAAGCAATTTTCCTGTTTTTCCAAGACCCATGGGTCGTTATCACGTATCGACTTATGCATAGGTACCCCAAATCTGGTAGGCAATATATCCAAAGTGGAATATTTTCCACGAGGAGTGTCGGACCACTCCCCACTGACTTTGTGGTTAATTACTAGACCCCCCAGCAACCTACCTAAAGCCCCGTGGAAGCTGAATGCTTTCTGGTTAAAACTCTTTGTCTCACAGGAGGGAATAGCAACTCAGATTGAGGTTTTCTTCAAAACACACAGACATTTACATGATGCCCATTTGAAATGGGAGACTTTTAAGGCACATCTGAGAGGGATTTTTATTCAGGAAATACAACAGGTTAAACACAACTCCTCGGTCCTGTTGGAGCAGGCTGGGGACTTGGTGAAGCAACTAGAAATGACCTACATAACTGATCCTACTGATTCCGCCAGGGAGGCATGGATGTCGGCCCAGGATTCCCTGGACCGGCTGAGATCCTCCACTGCGGAACGTAAAAGGTTCTTCATGAAGTTAGCATTTTATGAGGAGGGGGAGAAGACAGGCCGCCTACTCGCAAAAATTGCACGATCACAACAGCAATCACCAGCCATTGGAGCTATTCGAGCTGCCAATGGGAAAGTAGTCAATTCCCCGGAAATTGTCATATCCGAGCTGGCATCCTTCTATGAAGACCTATATAGGCCGAGGGATGCTTACTCGGATGCAGAACTAGCTGAATATATGTCCAAAATTGATTTGCCTTCATTATCGGCAGCAGCGCAAAAACAATTGGATGCCCCAATAACTTTGGAGGAGCTTCAGATGGCGGCCTGCTCTTTTCCCACGTGTAAGGCACCGGGTGGGGATGGCCTCCCTATGGAGGTATTTACTCAATATGGCGAACAGATACTTCCTGAACTATTAAAAGTATTTAACGCTTGCCTGGACACAGGCAGACTTCCTGAATCTATGGCAAGGGCAAATGTGATTTTACTTCTTAAACAGGGGGAGGATCCGGTTGACCCCGGCTCCTACAGACCTATTTCATTGCTCCAGAGTGATGTAAAGATCCTTGCAAAGGTCCTGGCGCTCCGGGT
Source organism: Lithobates clamitans (assembly GCA_037952925.1). NCBI lineage: Eukaryota > Metazoa > Chordata > Amphibia > Anura > Ranidae > Lithobates > Lithobates clamitans. The sequence continues at coordinate 3,490,809 of JBBGZY010000034.1, forward strand.
CAATGGGGTCATCTCCTCCATTATACATCAAGACCAGGCGGGCTTTATGCCCCAAAAGTCCACAGCCACAAATTTGAGGAGACTGTTCCTCAATATGCAACTGCAGGCAGATAACGTGGGTCAAAGTGCACTGTTGTCCCTTGACGCCAACAAGGCCTTTGACAGCGTTAGCTGGAAATATCTCTGAGCAGTATTAGACAAATTTGGATTTGGGGAACGTTTTATAGCATGGGTTAAGCTGCTGTATGCATCCCCTCAGGCCAATATTCGAATGACAGATAGAGTCTCAGATAGAGTCTCGCAAGCCTTTGCTCTGGGCAGGGGGACGAGGCAAGGTTGTCCTCTGTCCCCGCTGCTCTTTGCGATCGCGATAGAGCCACTAGCAGCCCTTATAAGGGACAGCGCCCAGATTAAAAGGTTTCAATATGGAACTCTGCATGAAAAAATAATGTTGTACGACATGTTACTCTTTCTGGGGGACCCGAGCAATTCACTGTCAGAGGCGATGTCTATAATAAAATTGTTTGGTCACCACTCCGGGTTAACCATAAACTGGTCCAAGTCAGCCCTGATGATGCTGGATGGAGATCATGGGGTTGCGCTTCCCGACCATTGCCCCATCCCTCTGGTTACTAGTTTCAAATATCTGGTCGTACAAATAGCGCCCAGGATTGGAGACTACTGCTCCCTAAACATATACCCCTTGCTTTCACGTTTTCGAGATAAAATAAACACATGGAATAACTTAAAAATGTCCCTGGCAGGTAAGGCCAACTTAATTAAAATGATCTTAATGCCCCAATTATTATACTTCCTGCACAATACACCGGTAGTACGGTAATTCCCCTAAAAATTTTCAGAATAGTAAATACCCTTTTTCGTAAATTACTATGGAATACCAAACATCCCAGAATTAAGCTAGAACAGTTGCAGCAGTCTAAGGACAACAGGGGGCTGGCGGTTCCCAACCCCTGGTTGTACTACATAGCGTCCCATTTCAAGAACCAAGCAAAGAGGAAGGCAGCACTGGAGCAATTGTGTGAAATTGTGAAGCAAGTGATCCCCACGGCAGACATCACTTATTTAAAGATCTTAATTGGTTGCCTGAGGAGCACATATCTGAGGGAGCGCAAGAAAGTCCTGGATTCACAGAGATCCGGAGCAGCAGATGACATCTATGTCCCCAGGATGTTGTACTACGACAGGCTGCACTTTCTGGCAGGCCAGACTGAACCCAGGCCATCCCTCTCAAGTCTTCCTTCCACGCTTCCTTCCCGCCCGGCTGAGGCTTCTGATGCCCAACCTGGGCCTTCCAGGCCATATGTGGAGGAGCCCAGATTGAGCCAGTTATAGCATTCCTCTAAATATTTCTGCTTGTCCAATCAATGATGTTACCTAGATGTTAGTTGGGAGTACTAATTTATGATTGTGATTGATGATGCAAAAACTAAAACCATGTCCCTTTTTCATACACAGGGAAGTCTCAGCCAGGAGGTGGCTGATCTGCAGGTCCCTCCACCCACCCTGAAAACAGAAAGTGGCAGCAGGAGGAGTAGCCTAGAGGAGGCGGCTATCAGATTTTTTTGGAGGGCTACAGAGGTCCTGGGAGCACCCCACACCATGCAGGAGAACCTTGCGGCATTCATTGCCTATAAAATGCAGAGGATGGAGGAGGGCCAACAAGCCATGTGTCAGGCCCTCATATCAGAGGCTCTGGAGAAAGGTGTGAGGGGCCAACTTACACCTCACACACAGCTTTGGGATGGTCCTCCTCCTCCTCCTGCAGGTCCTCCTCCTCCTCCTCCCTCTCCTCCAGGGCCTCCCAGTCCTCCTCCAGGTCCTCCCAGTCCTCCTCCAGGTCCTCCCAGTCCTCCTCCTCCTCCAGGTCCTACTCCTCCTCCTGCCACATCTCCTACTGCACAGCCACAGCCCGGAAGGAAGTGTGAAAGGAAGACCAGAGAGTGATTGCCCTGGATCCAGTCTGGTCGGCCAAAAGATGCAGCCTCTTGTGGTACCACAGCCTGGGGACACAGATGTCATCTGCTGCTATCCAAGTCTCTGTAAATCCCGGACCAGACTGCCCTCCCTTATATATGGACTCCTCAGGCCACCAATTTTGAGGTTTAAGAATTGATGTCTGCCGTGGGGGTCCCAGGCTTCGCTAATTTCTTATGTTGGTCCAGTGTTGCCTTCCTCTTTGTTTGGTTCTGATCCCTTAATAAAGGATTTTTGTTTTGAATTATACTCTCCTATGTGTTTTACTTCAAAAATGATGGTTTGTTTGTGAGGATTCAGGTACATTTCTAATATACAATGTGAAATGAACAAGGGACACCAACAACAAAAAATCTCCTGGAGATGAAATAATAAAAGATATCAATGGTGTTGGGGTAACTTGCCACACAAAACACACACAAAAATATTCTGGAGTAAAAATAAAAATAACATTGCACAAAGATCAGCCTTGGAAAAAATCCAAACATTAAAGAAAAAAAAAGGCTTAAAAAGAAAAAAAAAAAACCATAAAAAATATAAAACTGTCAGATGTGACAACTAATAGCAATATATTGAGGGAATCCCACTAAAAAAACACAAATCAAACTTTGTGAGAAGTGTGTGTGAATATGAGCAGCAAAACGACTTAATTCTTGTCACATTATAAAGAAGAAGAGAGTGCGCTGTATTAAACCATTTTTAACATTGCAGCGTGACGAAAGTGCTGTATCCATTGCGAACGCTAAGTTTACCAGAACGAGCTGTCCCGTGTCTGAATTTCTTCTGAGCATGTGTGGCACTTTGTGCGTCGGAACAGGCCACACACGGTCGGAATTGACGCGATCGGATTTTGTTGTCGGAAAATTTTATCTCCTGCTGTCCAACTTTGTGTGTCGGAAAATCCGATGGAAAATGTCCGATGGAGCACATACACGGTCGGAATTTCCGACAACACGCTCTGATCGGACATTTTCCATCGGAAAATCCGACCGTGTGTACGGGGCATTACTCTGAGCACACACGAAGAGGCAGCTACAAAGGCACTTACATCAGCCCGTAGACTAGGCCACCAGAATTGTTGGGAAATGGCCCAAACAAGTTGATTCTTCCCAGGGTGGCCAGATGCCTTGGGAGAATGGTAAGTCTGGAGCACTGCAGTATGGAGACTCTCTGGGACAAAGCAGCAGTCACAAGGTTTCTCAGGAGGAGCATGGACCTGAGCAGCAAGAATTTTCTCACCCAAAGGAGAAATAAGACTGGTGCAAACCGTAGCCAGAATACGATCAGGAGGAATCACAGGAAGAGGAACCGACTCTAACTTGGAAGTGGAGGAAAATTGTCATGACAAGATGTCAGCCCTTACATTCTTAGTGCCGGGTAAGAATGAGACAATGTAATTAAAACTCGACAAGAAAAGAGCCCATCGTGCCCTTATAGGAGAGAGGTGCTTAGCCTCAGACAAGAATGTGAGATTCTTATGGTCAGTAAGGATGAGAAACAGCACAGTGGTATCTTCAAGGAGATGTCTCCATTCTTTCATGGCTAAAATGATCGCCAACAGCTCTCTGTCACCAATCTCCTAATTGCACACTGCAGGTGACAATTTCTTGGAAAAGTAGCCACACAGATGCATAGTGCTCTCAGAGTTAGGACGTTGAGACAGAAGGGCGCCAACTCCAGTCTCAGAAGCATCAACTTCTAGGATAAAAGGCAACGTAGGATCAAGATGTGCCAACACAGGAGCAGAAACAAAGGCAGCCTTGAGACTCTCAAAGGCCTTAATGGACCACGGAGACCAACTCTGTGGGTTACCGTCCTTTCTGGTCATAATAATCAGGTGTGAATAAAGTAAGTGGTGATTGCGCTGTGATAAGTGGGGAAGGAAGGAGGAGGCAGGGGAAGGGGCTAGCTCAAATGTATAGAGAGGTGAATGAAAAATGAAAAAATTATACAAAATATAAAGGTATAATGAGCATGAGGGCTAGTATCATACTAGCACATAAAAAATATCATGTGAATACTGAAACAGAAGAAAAGAAAAATCTCAGTGCAAAAGGGCTAGTACCATACTAGCACATATGTGGTAACTCAGCAAATACTTATCAAAAGAAAAAAAAAAAAAAAAAAAAAAAACAGAGACAAGAAGTTACGAATAAACTTCCGATAATAGTTGGCAAAGCCCAGGAAACGCTACAGAGGATGTAAACCCACGGGTCGGGGCCACTGTAGGACTGCCGAAAGTTTCTCTGGGTCCATCGAAAAACCAGCAGTGGAAATGACACAGCCCAGGAATTTAACCTGTTCACGATGGAACTCGCACTTCTCCAGTTTACAATAGAGATTGCTCTCTCTTAGTTTCTGAAGCACAAGACAGACATCTGTGTGGTGGCTTTCCAGGGACTTGAAAAATATGAGGATATCATCGAGATAAACCACCACACATAACTGCAACAAATCTCGGAGGACATCGTTAATAAATTCCTGGAAAACTGCCGGGGCGTTACAAAGGCCAAAAGGCATTACGAGGTACTCATAATGGCCTGTTCTGGTATTAAACGCAGTATTCCACTCGTTGCCCTCCTTAATCCGCATGAGATTGTATGCCCCTCTCAAATTAAGCTTTGTGAAAACCGTTGCTCCCTTGAGGCGGTCAAATAACTCTGTAATCAACGGAATTGGGTAGGCATTCTTAATCATGAAACGATTGAGTCCCTTATAATCAATACAAGGTCTCAGTTCACCGCTCTTCTTCTTCACAAAGAAGAAACCAGCACCAGCAAGAGACAAGAATTTGCGGATGAAACCTCAAGAAAGTGTGTCTGCAACGTACTCCTCCATGGCCTTATACTCCAAGACCGACAAAAGGTAAACCCGGTCACGAGGGGGTATGGCACCAGGTTGAAGATCAATTGCGCAATCATAAGATCAGTGTGGAGGCAAACTACCGGCTTGACCTTTGTCAAAGACATCGCTAAAATCGTGGTACTCCTCCAACAGGGAGGAAAGTGAAGAGGTGCACAGGACCTTGGCTACCTTCTAAAAGCATGTCTCACTGCATTGTGGTGACCAGGAGAGAACCTCAGCACAGAGCCACTCAAAAGAGGGGTTGTGCCTCTGTAACCAAGGATAACCAATAACCAGCGGAAACCTAGGTGAGGAAATTACTTGGAATTTGACTATCTCATGGTGAAGAGGACAATGGAACTGTCTCATGAATCACATGGGCAGGCTGTAGAGGTCTCCCGTCAAGAGCCTCAATGGCAAGTGGAGTGTCACGCAGCTGCAGCAGAATCGAGTGCTGCGATACAAAGGCAGCATCAATGAACAGGCCTGCAGCCACAGAGTCAATTAGAGCCTGTAGTTCGATGGACGACTCAGCCCAAGAAAGGGTGACCGAAACCAGGGGCTTATCCTTCTGGATAACTGGGGACGAAACAACGCCACCTAAGCTCTGTCCATGACAGGACCTCAAGGTTCGGGCAGTCCCTGGATGGGTAGGACAAGACTTCAAAAAGTGACCTGCCTGGCCACAATAAAGGCACAATCTCTCCCTCCTCCTAAAGGCTCTCTCATCCGCAGAGAGACGCGTGAAGCCCAAGTGCATGGGTTCATCTTTACTGACTGACTCGGTACCAGGGGGCATGGGAGGTGAAGGAGGCACGGGTGGGACTGCAAAGCTCGGAGGCAAACGTACAGGAGGTATCCACAAGCACTCCTTAAAAAAGAGCCTTTCTCTGAGTCGGGAGTCAATGAGGATGGCAAACGTGATCAACCTCTCCGGCTCAGTGGGTATATCTCGGGCTGCTATCTCATCCTTGATGGAATCCGAGAGACCATGAGAAAAGCAGCCACGAGGGCCTTATTGTTCCAAGCAACCTCTGTTGCCAGAGTACGGAATTCAATGGCGTAGTCAGTAGCAGTTCTCGTGTTTGATGGACATGAGGCACTTGGCGGCAGAAGCGTGCGAGAACGTCAAATACCCTTTTAAAGGAGGCCACAAAGTCAGGGTAACTCAAGACAACAGGTTTTTGTGTCTCCCATAGAGGGTTTTCCCAGGCCCAGGCTCTCTCAGAAAGCAAAGATATCACGAAACCTACTTTGCTTCTGTCCGTGGGAAACGCCTGGGGCAGCATCTCAAAGTAAATCTCAATCTGGTTGAGAAACCGTCTGTATTGAACTGGATTTCCCCCAAATTGCTGGGGAAGCGTAGCGGAACCAGACATACCTCTTAGTTACATAGTTACATAGTAGGTGAGGTTGAAAAAAGACACACGTCCATCAAGTCCAACCTATGTGTGTGATTATGTGTCATTATTACATTACATATCCCTGTATGTTGCGGTCATTCAGGTGATTATCTAATAGTTTCTTGAAGCTATCAATGCTCTCCGCTGAGACCACCGCCTGTGGAAGGGAATTCCACATCCTTGCTGCTCTTACAGTAAAGAACCCTCTACGTAGTTTAAGGTTAAACCTCTTTTCTTCTAATTATAATGAGTGGCCCCGAGTCTTATTAAACTCTCTTCTGCGAAAAAGTTTTATCCCTATTGTGGGGTCGCCAGTACAGTATTTGTAAATTGAAATCATATCCCCTCTCAAGCGTCTCTTCTCCAGAGAGAATAAGTTCAGCGCTCGCAACCTTTCCCCATAACTAAGATCATCCAGACCCTTTATTAGCTTTGTTGCCCTTCTTTGTACTCGCTCCATTTCCAGTACATCCTTCCTGAGGACTGGTGCCCAGAACTGGACAGCATACTCCAGGTGCGGCCGGACCAGAGTCTTGTAGAGCGGGAGAATTATCGTTTTATCTCTGGAGTTGATCCCCCTTTTAATGCATGCCAATATTCTGTTTGCTTTATTAGCAGCAGCTTGGCATTGCATGCCATTGCTGAGCCTATCATCTACTAGGACCCCCAGGTCCTTTTCCATCCTAGATTCCCCCAGAGGTTCTCCCCCCAGTGTATAGATTGCATTCATATTTTTGCCACCCAAATGCATTATTTTAAATTTTTCTACATTGAACCTCATTTGCCATGTAGTCGCCCACCCCATTAATTTGTTCAGGTCTTTTTGCAAGGTTTCCACATCCTGCGGAGAAGTTATTGCCCTGCTTAGCTTAGTATCGTCTGCAAATACAGAGATTGAACTGTTAATCCCATCCTCCAGTTCGTTTATAAACAAATTAAATAGGATTGGTCCCAGCACAGAACCCTGGGGAACCCCACTACCCACCCCTGACCATTCTGAGTATTCCCCATTTATCACCACCCTCTGAACACGCCCTTGTAGCCAGTTTTCAATCCATGTACTCACCCTATGGTCCATGCCAACGGACCTTATTTTGTACAGTAAACGTTTAAGGGGAACTGTGTCAAATGCTTTTGCAAAATCCAGATACACCACATCTACGGGCCTTCCTTTATCTAGATGGCAACTCACCTCCTCATAGAAGGTTAATAGATTGGTTTGGCAAGAACGATTCTTCACGAATCCATGCTGATTACTGCTAATGATATCGTTCTTATTACTAAAATCTTGTATATAGTCCCTTATCATCCCCTCCAAGAGTTTACATACTATTGATGTTAGGCTAACTGGTGTGTAATTCCCAGGGATGTTTTTTGGGCCCTTTTTAAATATTGGTGCTACATTGGCTTTTCTCCAATCAGCTGGTACCATTCCAGTCAATAGACTGTCTGTAAAAATTAGGAACAACGGTCTGGCAATCACCTGACTGAGTTCCCTAAGTACCCTCGGATGCAAGCCATCTGGTCCCGGTGATTTATTAATGTTAGGTTTCTCAAGTCTAATTTTCATTCCGTCCTCTGTTAACCATGGAGGTGCTTCCTGTATTGTGTCATGAGGATAAACACTGCAGTTTTGGTTACTGAAGCCCCCCGATTCACTCGTGAAGACTGAGGAGAAGAATAAATTCAATACCTTTGCCATCTCCCCATCCTTTGTAACCAGATGTCCTTCCTCATTCTTTATGGGGCCAATATGGTCTGTCCTCCCTTTTTTACTGTTTACATACTTAAAGAATTTCTTGGGATTTTTTTTGCTCTCCTCCGCTATGTGTCTTTCATGTTCTATCTTAGCCGTCCTAATTGCACCCTTACATTTCTTATTGCATTCTTTATAAAGTCTGAATGCTGAGGATGATGCCTCAACCTTGTATTTTTTGAAGGCCTTCTCCTTTGCTTTTATATGCATTTTTACATTGGAGTTAAGCCATCCAGGATTTTTGTTCGCTCTTTTAAATTTATTACCCAATGGGATACATTGGCTAATGCCCTTATTTAATATGCTCTTAAAGCAAACCCATCTCTCCTCCATATTCTTTGTTCCTAATATTTTACCCCAATTTATGCCTTTTAGCAAGGTTTGTAGTTTAGGGAAGTTGGCTCTTTTGAAATTCAGTGTCTTTGTGTTCCCTTCATGTTTCCTATTTGTGTGATTTATACTGAAACTAATTGACCTGTGATCGCTGTTACCTAAATTGCCCCGTATTTCCACATCTGTGATCAGGTCGGTATTGTTGGTAATCAGTAGATCCAGTAATGTTTTATTTCTAGTTGGTGCGTCTACCATCTGACCCATAAAATTGTCCTGCAAGACATTAAGGAACTGGCGAGCCTTAAATGAATGCGCGGTTCCCTCCGCCCAGTCTATGTCTGGATAATTAAAATCCCCCATTATGATAACACTTCCCATCCTTGCTGCTAATCCAATTTGTGATAGGAGATCCGTCTCCACTTCCTCCCTCAGGTTAGGGGGCCTATAGCATACTCCCAGTATTATTTTCCCCTTAGCTTTATCCCTTTGGAGCTCTACCCATAAGGATTCCACCTCCTCTCTAGCTCCCTCAGTGATGTCATCTCTCACATTCGCTTGTACATTATTCTTGATATATAGGCATACCCCTCCCCCTTTTTTACCCTCTCTATCCTTGCGGTATAGGGTATACCCTTGAATGTTTGCCAGCCAATCAGGAGAGCTGTTGAACCAGGTCTCTGAAATTCCCACAAAATCCAAATCCTCCTTGTACAACAGTATCTCTAGTTCACCCATCTTGTCCGCCATGCTCCTGGCATTGGTGAACATGCCACATAGTTTAGACCGGTCGCATATTGTCCTCGTATTGGGTGTTTCAAAATTGCAACTAGGACTTGCTACTATACTCACCTTGTGTTTTTGTGCTTTGGTTAACTTACCACTAATGCCCCCAATACTACCCTCTGGAATATCTTCCGCGCTGGCTATCACTGTCTCTGGACCCTCCCCCCCATCGCCTAGTTTAAAAACCCCTCTAACTTTTTGGCCATCTTCATTCCCAGCAGATCTGCACTCTCCTCATTTAGGTGCAGTCCGTCCCTTCTATAGTACCGGTTACCGACTGAGAAGTCGGCCCAGTCCTCCAGGAACCCAAACCCCTCCTTACTACACCAGCTCTTCAGCCACTTGTTTACTTCCCTAATCTCCCTCTGCCTTTCTGGTGTGGCTCGATGTACCGGTAGTATTCCTGAGAATACTACCTTGGAGGTCCTTTTCCTCAATTTAGCACCTAAGTCCCTAAAATCGTTCCTTTAGGACACTCCATCTGCCTCTGACTTTGTCATTGGTGCCAACGTGCACCATGACAGCCGGGTCTTCCCCAGCCCCTCCCAGTAATCTGTCCACAAGATCCGTGATGTGCCGAACCCGAGCGCCCGGTGGACAACATACTGTTCGGCGCTTCAGGTCTTGGTTACAGATTGCCCTCTCTGTCCTTCTAAGAATTGAGTCCCCTACCACCAGAATCTGTCTTTCCTTTCCCTTTGCTGCCCCCCCACTCTCACTGGAGGAGTTCTTCCCCTGGCAGCTAGGAGAGTCCCTCATCTCCAGCAGTGCTGGTCCCTGACTGGTTTCACCAATGTCACTCTTATAGAGGTAATATTCGAGGCGGGTGCCTGCAAAGAGACTGGTGCAGCAACAGGGACGGCCTGCAACTCAGGTTGTACCGGAGCAGCCACAGTGGGAGTTTCCAGGTGAGCTGTGCGACTCAGGAGCGTTTGTAATGCTATAACAAACTAATCCATACAGTGATCTTGCTCATTCAATCTGGAAAAAAATATTACCAACAAGTGGATTGACTGTATCTTCTGAATTCATGGCCTTCGCCTACTATCAGGGACCATGAATCAGACCGAGACAGAAGTATAGTTAAATCACACTTGTTTAATAATATTAATAACAGAGTAAGCGTAGTCAAACAAGCCAGAGTTCAGTAACTGGATCGGGTAGTCAGCCAAGCAAATGTCAGAGAGCCAGAGATAAACGTAGTAGTACAGCAAGCAGGATCAGGAGCCAGAGGGAACGTCAGTCGAGCAAGCCTTCAACAGGAACGCAGGAGAAAGTCTCTGTAATGTTGACAAAGGCGAAGGCAGAGATCAAGTGAGCTGGACGACATTAAGTAGGCAGGACTCATGAGCAGAATCAACAACACCTGGGTAAATGTGGAGAGAGATGGGAGCTGGCAATTAGCCGACAGCTGAGCGGCCAGCTCAGGAAAGGAAGGGCTGAGCCCAGCCCTGACAGCTACACACTCCCCCCACTTGAAACCTTTGGTCCCCAAAGACAGTAAAAATGTGTGACCTGTTACATGCTTTTATACACAAGTGGAGAAATAGGTTAATGCACACATGACAACAGACAAGTTAAATTTTCATAACAAGAGTTCAAACTCAAACAGCTCATATCATAACACAGAGCTGACAGAGGAGCACCACCAATTATAAGAAGGGAGGCTGTTCTGTCCACTTGCCACTGACACCGAAGTGTCCTGTATAGATGTGCCAGGGAGTGAGATGGGGTTGTCCTCCACCAAATCCGCGATGGAAGGACCAGGCACTTCAGGAGTCCTTGTTGAAGTAAGACAAATCTCCTCTGAGCATTCACTCAGGGTGTCAGGTGAGTACTTACTGAGGCCGAGATGCCGAGAGCGGTCCGCCCTTGCCACTACGCACACCCTGTCCCCTGGGGATGAAACAGGGAATGGGTGGCACTAAGGAGCACGGGCCACCAGCAGGTATGGGTTCCTTGTAGGAAACTGCAGAGCCGGGTCTTGGGGATGCAGCAGTCCAGGAACTGGTGGGAGTCCCGTTGCTGGGTGGAGTAGACAACTGTAAGCAAGCAGAGGGTCAAACACAAGCAATAGGCAAGACAAGTCCGTATAACAGGCCAGGGGTCAAACACTGGTATCAAGCAGAGGAAAGTCCGTTAATCAGGCCGGGGGTCAAACACTGGTATCGGGGGGCGTGGCCTAGCGCGGCATGTGAACAGACCTGTTCACCGGAGCTCCCGCTGTTGATCCTCCTAACGATCCTTTCCTCGCTGTTCCCGGCGCCCAAAAACCGAAGTGGTCGGTATCTACAGTCTCCCTGACGCCCCAGGACACAGATACAGCTGCAGTGTGTGGGTATGATGACCCGTGGGAACCGCGGTGAAGCCGCGGCCTCGGCCGCTCCAGACTTCCAAGATGGCGCCTGGACATCTCAGCTGCAGAGAACGCCACGAGGCCAGGACAAGAAAGCAGACCAGGGGGGTAAGTCACAGAAACCCCCTAAGACCAAAGACCAAACCAGGGATATGCTATACTATGCACAGAAACTGGCAGGCTCTGCAGACTCCACACAGACCAGCACACAGACCCCAGCAGTGTCCATGGAGCAGGCAGGCAGGGGAGACACAGACAGGCCAGAGGACACAGACATTATATACTCTGTTCCAGATCCCATGCCAGGCCTGTTTGATTTACAAGTGGAAGACAGCCCCCAGCCTATGCTCAGTGAAATTCTACATGCAGTCCATAGATGCACCGCTTCAGTGGATGATCTTAAAGAAAAATTTGGGGGACTGAAGGAGACTGTCTCTCTCCTCCGCCAGGACATTCAAAAAATTAGGGAGAGAACCACGGCAGTGGAGGGGAGAGTAAGTGACATAGAAGATCAGATGCCTCATTTAAACAGAGATGTGAGGGGGGCTGCACAACACGCACACCAGGCCTTTGAAAAGACTGACGACATCGACAACCGCCTGAGACGCAATAACGTTCGCATAGTGGGGCTCCCGGAGAAGGTGGAGGACAGGGACCCCACAGTGTTCGTCGAAGAGTGGCTGCAGGAAATATTTGGTAAAGAGGCCTTCTCTCCCCTGTATGCGGTAGAGCGGGCACATCGAGTGCTGCCAAGACCTCTCCCACCTGGAAATTCCCCTAAAGCGATGCTGGCCAGGCTCCTTAATTACTGTGACTGTGAAGTAGTGCTACGACTAGCCAGAGAAAAAGGGGCTGTGCAGTTTAATGGAACCAAAATCTCCTTTTACCCCGATTTCTCAGCCGAAGTGCAGCGCAGAAGATCCAAATTTGCGGATGTTAAAAAATGGCTGCAACGCTTACAGCTTAAATATGCGATGCTATTCCCTGCCAAGTTGCGAATTACAGCTGGAGATCAGAATCACTTCTTTGAAAACGCGCAAGATGCTGCAGGATGGCTGGACCGAAACGAGCAAGACCTGCGTCGTCGCAGACGCGAAAATGAGGATGGATGACTTCACTTAATCTGCTCGCTGCAGGAATAAAGGGCGCCCACATTATACCATCGCTATTACTCTTTTTACAGAGGACTTTTCCTTATCACCTAGTACCAGCGAAGAAATTTCAATTTTATGAGCTCACTGCAAGTGTTGAATAATCACTTGGGTGGATGGCGGATGTGCTCCGCACCTGAACTTTCCATGTTGCCACTGTTGTTATGGCTTGAGGTGTTGTGCCCTGTTGGCACGGTTAGGGCCTATCGAGCCCCACAAAATTTGATACCCCTCCGCGTGGCACAGTCAGCGGGGGTTGTTTCACAGGTTCTTTTTTTTTCCTGGACCTATTACCTGGTTCACCTCACTCTACAAATGATTATACAGTTTTTCTGTGACACTTTTTTGCTTCTCCACTGTTTGAACTGCATCACCGTCATACCCTGTGATCCAGGTGGCCGGCTGGCCACTTCAGTTTATGTATGGATTGCTGATTGGAGATCCCCGGAAGTACTGCAAGACAATACGGGACCTTGCTACACGGATAGGAACTGGACTGAATTTATGCAATGTCTGATATACCCATAGTGACCTGGAACGTTCGGGAAGTGAACAATCCACTGAAAAGGTCTATGATCTCAACTGGACTGCGGAAGTTCCATCCGGCTGTAATTGGCCTGCAGGAAACCCACCTGCGGGATGATACGGTTGGTTTCTTACAATATGCCTGGGTCGGCAAAGCCTATCACTCCACCTACTCCGCTTTTTCGCGCGGGGTAAATGTACTGATACACAAAGCCCTAGTGTACCAGGAGCTAGACTCCTTAATAGACATATCTGGTAGATTTGTGTTTCTGCACTGTAAATTGTATACAATTACCTTGATATTAGCCTTTGTATATGTGCCCCCTCCATTCTCCAGAGAGGTATTACAATTGTTAATTTCCTATTTAGCTAACAAACCGGATATTCCGGTATTAATAATGGGTGACTTCAATTGCTACCTAGACCCTAAACTAGACAGACATCCACCTGTACATCCCCCTGGGGGTGGACGGGGCACTGCTCTCAGTCGTCTACTTGCAGAAGTAGGATGGATAGATATTTGGCGCAATCATAACCCAGAATGCAAGCAATTTTCCTGTTTTTCCAAGACCCATGGGTCGTTATCACGTATCGACTTATGCATAGGTACCCCAAATCTGGTAGGCAATATATCCAAAGTGGAATATTTTCCACTAGGAGTGTCGGACCACTCCCCACTGACTTTGTGGTTAATTACTAGACCCCCCAGCAACCTACCTAAAGCTCCGTGGAAGCTGAATGCTTTCTGGTTAAAACTCTTTGTCTCACAGGAGGGAATAGCAACTCAGATTGAGGTTTTCTTCAAAACACACAGACATTTACATGATGCCCATTTGAAATGGGAGACTTTTAAGGCACATCTGAGAGGGATTTTTATTCAGGAAATACAACAGGTTAAACACAACTCCTCGGTCCTGTTGGAGCAGGCTGGGGACTTGGTGAAGCAACTAGAAATGACCTACATAACTGATCCTACTGATTCCGCCAGGGAGGCATGGATGTCGGCCCAGGATTCCCTGGACCAGCTGAGATCCTCCACTGCGGAACGTAAAAGGTTCTTCACGAAGTTAGCATTTTATGAGGAGGGGGAGAAGACAGGCCGCCTACTCGCAAAAATTGCACGATCACAACAGCAATCACCAGCCATTGGAGCTATTCGAGCTGCCAATGGGAAAGTAGTCAATTCCCCGGAAATTGTCATATCCGAGCTGGCATCCTTCTATGAAGACCTATATAGGCCGAGGGATGCTTACTCGGATGCAGAACTAGCTGAATATATGTCCAAAATTGATTTGCCTTCATTATCGGCAGCAGCGCAAAAACAATTGGATGCCCCAATAACTTTGGAGGAGCTTCAGATGGCGGCCTGCTCTTTTCCCACGTGTAAGGCACCGGGTGGGGATGGCCTCCCTATGGAGGTATTTACTCAATATGGCGAACAGATACTTCCTGAACTATTAAAAGTATTTAACGCTTGCCTGGACACAGGCAGACTTCCTGAATCTATGGCAAGGGCAAATGTGATTTTACTTCTTAAACAGGGGGAGGATCCGGTTGACCCCGGCTCCTACAGACCTATTTCATTGCTCCAGAGTGATGTAAAGATCCTTGCAAAGGTCCTGGCGCTCCGGGTCAATGGGGTCATCTCCTCCATTATACATCAAGACCAGGCGGGCTTTATGCCCCAAAAGTCCACAGCCACAAATTTGAGGAGACTGTTCCTCAATATGCAACTGCAGGCAGATAACGTGGGTCAAAGTGCACTGTTGTCCCTTGATGCCAACAAGGCCTTTGACAGCGTTAGCTGGAAATATCTCTGGGCAGTATTAGACAAATTTGGATTTGGGGAACGTTTTATAGCATGGGTTAAGCTGCTGTATGCATCCTCTCAGGCCAATATTCGAATGACAGATAGAGTCTCGCAAGCCTTTGCTCTGGGCAGGGGGATGAGGCAAGGTTGTCCTCTGTCCCCGCTGCTCTTTGCGATCGCGATAGAGCCACTAGCAGCCCTTATAAGGGACAGCGCCCAGATTCAAAGGTTTCAATATGGAACTCTGCATGAAAAAATAATGTTGTACGCAGACGACATGTTACTCTTTCTGGGGGACCCGAGCAATTCACTGTCAGAGGCGATGTCTATAATAAAATTGTTTGGTCACCACTCCGGGTTAACCATAAACTGGTCCAAGTCAGCCCTAATGATGCTGGATGGAGATCATGGGGTTGCGCTTCCCGACCATTGCCCCATCCCTCTGGTTACTAGTTTCAAATATCTGGGCGTACAAATAGCGCCCAGGATTGGAGACTACTGCTCCCTAAACATATACCCCTTGCTTTCACGTTTTCGAGATAAAATAAACACATGGAATAACTTAAAAATGTCCCTGGCAGGTAAGGCCAACTTAATTAAAATGATCTTAATGCCCCAATTATTATACTTCCTGCACAATACACCGGTAGTACGGTAATTCCCCTAAAAATTTTCAGAATAGTAAATACCCTTTTTCGTAAATTACTATGGAATACCAAACATCCCAGAATTAAGCTAGAACAGTTGCAGCAGTCTAAGGACAACAGGGGGCTGGCGGTTCCCAACCCCTGGTTGTACTACATAGCGTCCCAATTGCAGCAGTTGGTTGGCTCTATGACTCCAGAACCACAGGGCTCAGCAGCGCGGATGATGCTGATTGCTTCTGGAGCGGAGACCATCCCTATGGGTCTTGAGGCTCAGCTGTTTGCGAAATCCAATAAAAAGGCCCCAACCCTGTCACTTGTACAGAAAATATGGAATAAGGTCAGACAAATCCAGGGGGTGCAAGGGTTCACGGATTTCAGTCCAATATGGGACAACCGCTCCTATAGTGCACTGGGAAAACTACAGCAAAGGCCTAGATGGTGTAAGCACGGGGTAAAACTACTTTCTCATATATTTAGGGATGGTAAACTGCTTTCTTTCACAGAACTGCAAGCCAATTTTAACCTACCGAATAATATGTTTTACTCGTACCTTCAATTGCGACACGCTGTCGCTGCGCAGGGAGATGCCGTTGAGTGGATATTGTCATCCACTCCGGTATTTCATGTGCTGCAGTCTAGTAGTGAAAACAAAGGAATTATATCCCAATGCTACCAGATGCTGCTAGTGAGACACTTGCGGGCTTATCCATGCAAGGCGGCTTCTGCCTGGGAGAGGGACCTCGGCCAGATCACAGATGAACAGTGGGAGGAGGCTCTTCAATCTATATCTACCTGCTCCCTTAATGTTGCACAAAAGGTTTCCCAACTGTTTATAGTATTGAGAGTGCATTACACCCCAAAAAAGTTGCACAAGATGGGCAGGGCGGCAGACCCTTTATGTTCCCACTGTCAACAACATGACGGGGACCTTATTCACCTTCTATGGTGCTGCCTGAAGCTCCATCGGTACTGGAATGAGGTGATGGGCACGCTCAATGGAGTATTTCAGACAAAGGTTCCCACCGATCCTAAGTGTTGCTTGCTGGGAGTCCTGGAGGAGGAGATCTCGGAGGAAATGGATAGGGTTGCTTTCTCCAGGGCTCTATTTCAGGCCAGGAAACTTATCCTAATGGGGTGGAAATCCACACTGCCACCCACCAGGGGCTCCTGGGTGGAACACATGGGACAAACCCTTATCAGGGAAAAATATATATACCAACATAGGGGATGCCCAAGTAGGTTTGAGCGTATCTGGTCAAAATGGCTAGACACACCGGGGTCTGAGCCCGAGAGAGCTGGTGATGTCCAGACTCCTGCAATCTCTTTAAACAAGAGGGGGGCGAAACAGATTGTAAAATAATAACAATGTGGGCGGTGATGGTCAAAACAGGGAGAGTTGTATTGTTGTAGTCTGGAGAAATGCAACGGATTGACAAATTAGCTGGAAAAATTACTGTATACATGTACGTGAACCTAATTGGTATTAATGATGTAACTGTATGTGCAACCTGAACATTGATTATTGTTGGAAAACATGTGAATGTTCAATAAAACCTTTTTTGATTTAAAAAAAAAAACACTGGTATCAAGCAGAGGAAAGTCTGTTAATCAGGCCAGGGGTCAAACACTGGTATCAAGCAGAGGAAGTCCGTTAATCAGGCCGGGGGTCAAACACTGGTAACAAGCAGAGGAAGTCCGTTAATCAGGCCGGGGGTCAATCCAGGAGAGAGGCAGCGTGGTCAGAGCAGTCCGGGCCACAACAGGAGATCAGGTAAGCATAAGCAGGAAACAGGAAGTAACAGGAGCTGAAGACAAACCAGCAACCCGTCTGGGTGCTGGAGCTGATTTAAATAGCCCTTCCAGAGTGTCACGGTGGGCGTGCATGAGTCACCGCACGCACACGCGTGCGCCGCTCCGTCGGACCGCACGCGCGCATGCGCCGAAGCGCCAATCCAGCACGCACTCGCCCAGGGACTGGGTGAATGTGACTGGAGAAGACCTTTCTCTGACACAGGGTGTCATAGGCTAGTCTCTTGGGTGGGTGAATAATTCTCTTCACTCTCTGTTCTTTAGGTTCTGGTGTTACAGGCACACTGGTATCATCTTCATTCATGGCCACTTCTTCCTCCTGCACATCCACTTCAGCTTCCTGCATTTCGGTTTCTTGCATTTCAGATTCCTGCATTTTTGCTTCAATGAAGGAAGAACCCTCGGAGTCTGTTTAAATCAAGGAAGATTGGGGGTCTTCCAGATCTTCCAAAGATCTATCTTGAGGCACAAACTCGGGGGCTTCTGGTCAGAGAACTCCACTGTCTGTCACCGTGGGATGAGAAAAAGGGGTTGTAGCAATCTCTGATGTGTGAGATGGCCACAACCAGTCTATTCCCATCTCTTCATTTTCGCTGTCCTCATCATCTACAGTAAGAGACACAGACTGAGATCTAGTCACTGGTCGGGATCTCTGAGAGGTGGTGCATGTGGACGGTGAATCTTGCTGCGGTGGTACATGAACTGCCTCTGACAGAGGCATAAGATGATTGCAATACCAAGTCTTTAGTGGGCCTGTGCATCCCTCTGGCCGAATCTGTTACACTGGCAGCCCTGGGAGTTGTTTGCAGATAACATAGGGCTGTGACTTCCAGCAATCAGCCAACTTGTGTTTCCCAGGTACACCTAGATTCCTCAGCAGCACTCTATTGCCTGGTTGTAAGTCCTGTACTCGCACCCTGAGGTCGAAATTTCTTTTGTTCCTCTGTCCTTGGGCATCTGAAGCAGCTTGAGCCTTATCATAGGCAGTCTTCAGGCTTCTCCGCAGTCGGTCCACATACCCTCTGTGGGAAGTTGCTGAGATATGGCCTGGGGATGTCCCGAAGGCTAGATCTACTGGTAGCCGGGCCTCCTGCCCAAACATCAAATGATAGGAAGAGTATCCTGTGGCATCATTTGCAGTGCTGTTGTAAGCATGCACAATAGCCGTTATGTGCTTGCTCCAGTGTTGCTTTTGCTCTGAAGTTAGAGTTCCAAGCATATTCAAAAGAGTTCTATTGAATCTCTCTGATTGAGGATCTCCCTGAGGATGGTACGGGGTGGTCCTAGATTTCTTGATGCCCAGCAAGTCTAACAGTCTCTTAATGAGGCTGCTCTCAAAGTCTCTCCCTTGATCGGAATGAATATGCTGGGGCAGGCCATAATGTACAAAGAACCTCTCTACTAAGATCTTGGCCACTGTGGAAGCCTGTTGATCCTTTGTGGGAAACGCCTGGGCATAACGGGTGAAATGGTCCGTTATCACTAGGATATTTCCCTGCCCACTCAGATCAGACTCCAAGCATAGGAAGTCAATGCACGCCAGCACCATTGGTCCCTGGCTCTGAAGGTGGCCCATTGGGGCGGCTCGGGGAGGCAAAGTCTTCCTTCGGATACATCTAAGGCAAGAATGGCAGTAGCCCTCGACTTCAGCCCTCATGCGGGGCCAATAGAATCAGTCCCTCACCAGTTGGAAAGTCCTCTCGGACCCCAGATGGCCATGATGATCATGTTGAGCAATTAACATTGTCTCCCGATGCTTTTCTGGTAGGAATAACTGCCATTTTTCTTCGGGATCATCAGAGGGGCCCCTTCGGTAGACCACCCCTTGTTGCAGCTGCAACTGATCCCACTCCTTGTGCAGCAAGCGGGCTTCCTTCGGAGAGTTAGTGAGGAGCAGGTCAGGGCACTGGCTCTCCAAAGCCTTTAATGCCAGGCTACAGAGGGGATCTCCCAACTGGTCCCTTTATAGGTCCTTCTTGGAAAGCTTTGGCAGACCTTCATCCCCGACTTGAGTGATGTTACGATAGTATCTGGGCACCCCAACGGCTGACACTCCAACTTCCTCAGCCCTGGCTCCATCACTAACTTGCTGTTTCTGCTCCTTGACAAAGGGCTCTCACCCCCTCAGGGGTCAGCTGAGTCCATTCTTCTGGGGAGTCTCAGGAACAGTGGGGTCTTCTCGACAAAGCATCTGCATCTTTGTTCCCGATCCCTGGCCAGTACTTCAGGGTGAAGGTAAAACCTGATAGGGCAGCCAACCATCTGTGACCTGTGGCATCCAACTTGGCGGTAGTGAGTAGGTATGTGAGGGGATTATTGTTGGTCTTAATTACAAACTCTGCTCTATATAGGTAATCCCTCAGTTTATCCACTACTGCCCACTTCAAGGCCAGGAACTCGAGTTTGTGTGTGTGGGGTAGTTCTTCTCAGCGGGTGCCAAACTCCGACTCACATAGGCAACAGGCCCTAGGTGGCCATCATGTTCTTGATACAGCACCCCGCCTAACCCTTCTCGGCTGGCATCTACATGTAGTTCGGACGGCTTAGCTGGATCTGAGTAGGCCAAGACTGGAGCAGTTGTAAGGCCCCACTTCAGCTGTCTAAAAGCCTCTTCACACTGGGCGGTCCACTGTTCCTGAATGGACTCTTTGGGCTTCCTGGGCCCTCCAGCTGGTCTTACAGGCTTAACTGAATCTGGATCATCATCTTCCTTTTCACTTTTCAATAGCTCATTGAGTGGGCGAGCTATTTCTGCAAATCCCTCGACGAATCTCCGGTAATTTGAGCAGAATCCCAGAAATTATCTAAGCTCGGTCACATTAGTGGGTCTCGGCCAAGAGGTGACGGCTTCCAGCTTCTGAGGGTCTGTGGCCACTCCATCGGCAGACACGAAATGGCCAAGGTAGTTGACCGAAGGTTGATAAAACTGGCACTACTCTATGGAGAGCTTCAAGCCTTCGTCATGGAGTCTCTTCAGGACCTTTTTCAGACGCTCTTTATGCTCCTCCAAAGTCCTGCCAAACACGATGATGTCATCAAAGTACACCAACACTTCAATCAGGTTCATGTCACCCACGGTCCTCTCCATCAGCCTTTGGAAGGTGGCCGGGGCGCCAGACAGGCCTTGAGGCATGCAATTAAATTCTAAGAATCCCACTGGGGTAATGAAAGCGGTCTTCTCCCGATCTTCAGGGTACATGGGGATTTGGTAGTACCCGCTCTTCAAATCTAACACGCTAAACCATTTCACTCCTGACAGGCTCTGTAAGGCGTCTTCTATCCATGGGATGGTATATTGATCAGCAATGGTCCTTCGGTTTAGCATCCTGTAGTCAATACACAACCGCAGCGACCCATTCTTCTTCCGCACCACCATTATTGGGGAAGCGTATGGACTCCGAGACTCTTAGATAACACCTGCTCTCTTCAATTCTGCCAGCTGTTCATGCAGGTCTTCCAAGTCCCCTAAAGAAATCCGTCTGACTCTTTCTCAGAATGGCATATCCTCTTGAAGACGGAGCCGGTGTTGAGCACTTTTTGCACATCCCACGTCAAACTCGCTCTTCGAGAATGCAGCTCGCCATCTTAGGAGCTGTAATGTCCTTATCCCTCCACTGGAGGCTCCGACATCTTTCCTGTAATGTCTTTATCCCTCCACTGGAGGCTCAGACATTTCTCCTGTAATGTCTTTATCCCTAAACTGGAGGCTCTGACATTTCTCCTGTAATGTCTTTATCCCTCCACTGGAGGCTCCGACATTTCTCCTTCAATATTCTTATCTTTCCACTGGGAGCTCTGATATTTCCACAAACTCCGTCGTAGATTGATGGTGTCACAACAACATCACCCGGCTCCTCCTCTTGTCCCTACTTAAATAGCCAACACCTTTTGCTTGACATTCGTGCTAAGAACCTGATGCCAGGTAAAGAGCTCCAACAGAAGACTGCCGTCATCTCTCTTTATTGGGCCGGTCAGAGCCACGACTATCATCTCTCTTTTGGGCCGGTCAGAGCCCCGACTATCATCTCTCTTTTGGGCCGGACAGAGCCCCGAATACCATCTCTCTTTTGGGCCTGTCAGAGCCCCGACTATCATCTCACTTTTGGGCCGGATAGAGCCCCGTCTTCCACCTCACTTTAGGCCAGACAAAGACCCACCAACTTCCACTTGTTGGGCCGGACAGAGTCCCTTCCTCTCTAGTAGTCAGAGACTCTCCTCTGCCCTACCCACAGTCTACTTACTTTGCCCGAAGAAAACCTTACCTGTTCCTTTCCACATAGGAGACCAGTACATCTCTCAAGAAGCCACTGGGTGACCCCATCTCCGGGAATCCACTCACTGCAAGTATCTTTATGTTTCCTATAAACTTTATCCCTGTGTAGTGCTACTAAGCTTAAGTTGCCTCTGAAGCTCCCCGTCGTGGCTGTGTATTACCACTCTAAATAAAACCGATTGTATTTCCAAACTTATTCCTACCTGATAGCTGTTAAGGTTAAAGTTAACTGTTAAGAATATAGTATTCATAGACTTCCGAAGCTGTGATCCACACAATCCAACATAGTTCACTGCCTGAAGCATTACAGATAGCACGAACCTCCTACCAATAGGAATAAAATGGATCCATCGGAGGTAGTTACTCACCTGGGGCGTTCAATCAAAGACTTGACGCTCTTTCACAGATGGTCTCAAACCTCTCAACTGAGAACCAGACTCTCAAATCCTATGTCACTGATAACTTCCCTATTCACACACCCCGACACCCCAGAACCGAAAATAAGCCCACCAGACATCTCGGGGGATAGGAGAAACTACAAAGAACACATTAACGCTTGTAAACTGTTTGACATGAAACCACAAACTTATGCCTCCGACAAAACAAAAGTCTGCACAGCCATTTCCTACCTTAGAGGGGAACCCCGAGCCTGGGCAAACACTCTCCTCCAGACAGATACGCTGGGCTCTTTTCTTCGATAGATTCCACTTTGTCATCACCTACCGACCTGAATCCAAAAATGGAAAGGCTGATTCACTATCTCGCCTAGAAGAACAGCAAGGTACAACTGGCAAAAATTCCCAAATCATCCCACATCAGAAAATTTTATGCACCGTTTTGACCATCAAAGAGGAATTGCAGCAGGCCCTAACCTCAGAAAACCCCTCAATGCAGTTAGAGACAGATGAAGAAGGGTTCCTCTACAAAAATAGCAGGCTGTACATACCGACTCCTCTACACCATTGAATTCTTCGACTTACTCACGACGTACCCCTAGCTGGGCATCCTGGCATCACTAGGACCCTTGATCTCCTTCACCGCCACTTCTGGTGGCCGAAAATGCAGGAGTCAGTAAGGGAGTATGTGTCCTCCTGCGAGACTTGTGCCCGCTGTAAACACGAATCTCGACCCCCTTTTGGTCTCCTCACAAGTCTCCCTATACCCGAAAAACCATGGCAGGCCATTTCACTTGACTTTATTGTTGAGTTACCCCGCTCAGGCAGTTACAACACAATCCTAGTCCCAGTCGACTACCTTACCAAAATGGCTCACTTCATGCCCCTTACGAAACTACCAAACACCAAAGAGACGGAGGAGATCTTGACACAACATGTTTTCAAACTCCATGGAATCCCTTCCAGAATTGTGTCAGATCGAGGACCACAGTTCATCTCCAGATTCTGGAAAGCTCTCTGTCTAAAACTCCAGATTGACCATCGATTATCAACTGCCTACCATCCTCAAAGGAATGGACAAACTGAAAGGGTAAATCGCTGTCTAGAACAATATATCCGTTGCTACTGCACTTACCTACAAATTGATTGGCATGAGTTACTTCCCCTAGCAGAGTTTGCATACAACAACAATACCAGTACTACCACAGGTTGTTCACCTTTTTTTTTTTTTTTTTACATTTTTTATTTATTTCAGGAAACAGGTATACATATAACCAGATAACAAAGTTAGTTATATAATAATTCGCCATAGACACATGGAAGAGCATTACATTGGAATATTGCTGAATACAATATGGAGTGAAAGTATGAAGCCTCTTTAGTTAGAGCTAAAATATTATCGGGAGATTGTGTAAGAAATGGCTTTCAAAATATAAAATTAAGTATTCCTGGTGATATCCACCGCGTCTGACATGTGTCTCTGTTGTAGTGTGGTTATCTGATTAGGATAAGTGTATCATTACTCAGAAATGTGGTTCCATATGCCTTGTCTCCTACTTTTTTTTCCAAATTAACCAAAACGAAGAAAAACCAATCCGGTTCTATAAACCCAGTACGGTGTGAAAACCAAAAAGAATAGTAAAGTAATAGATAAGGGGAAGAGGGGGAGGGGGGGTACTGGAATTTTCGAGCATGTAGCACTCAAATAATCTATCCGATTCTGTGAATTGTGTAGTTGAATAACGTAGTGGTACGGAAATCCACTGTTATCCATGTCAGCATTGGTCAGATACTCTAGTTTCCTCTTCTGAGGTTTTGACCTTCCTCTGAATATTGAAACATATTCCAGAGCTGCCATGTCCTGGAGTATGCCTCACTCTTGTTTTGGTTCGAGAGCATCAGATCTTCAAATTTACTGATTTCATCTATTTTTTTGAGCCAGAGAGCAATGGAAGGCGGTTGTGGTGATTTCCAATTAAGAGGGATACAGGCCTTGGCTGCATCTAGTAAATGGCGGATTATAGACTTTTTATATATGCGTGAAGGGGTGTTATTGGCATGTAGAAGGAAATATGCCGGATCGTCCGGAACAATACGGTCTGTAAATTTTTGAGCTATTCGGCGAACTTCTCCCCAAAAGTTCCGTAGCAGGGGGCATGACCAGAAGATATGAAGTAATGTGCCTGTATCTTGTTGGCATCTCCAACATAAGTTTGCGACCCCAGGAAATATTTTGTGTAGTACTGCTGGGGTTTTGTACCAGCGTGTGAAGATTTTGTAGTTGGTCTCTTGGAATTTGGAACATATGGATGATTTATGTATAAATTGGAGGATATGTGTTCGTTCGTGCTCATTAAAGTGGCAGTTTAGGTCTCTTTCCCATTTGTTGAAACTGGGGTGTTGGTAATCTTCAGGAGGTGTAATTAACAAATTATACGTCAGGGAGAGTGTGTGTAGTATCACTCCAGATTCTGTACAAAGTTCTTCAAAAGTAGTGAGAGGGTCACTGTTTGTAGTCGGAGGAGTCATGCTGTTGAGAAAGTGTGAGAGTTGTCGTGCTCTCAAAAAGTCCAAACGGAATGGGCCATTCGGATCTGATAGGTCAGTAAGTGTAACCCATCTACCCAAAGCGCTAAAGTGGGAGGCCTGGTGTTTCCCTGATTCTTTCAAATTAAGGAACTTAGAGTCTGTCAAGCCGGGTTCAAAGTGGGGATTACCTATTATAGGCCTCAATGGTGAGTTTTGGGTGGAGAGAGGTGTTTGTATGAGAAGGCGTGAGCATACTTTAATATTAGGGGTTGGCTTCTAAGGTGAGAGGGGAGTATTGAACCGCACCATGGGGCTCTTTGGAGCGGCAACACAGTTTGTGCTTGCTCTATTTGTGGCCATAGTTTGGTCTCCTTATGTCGGCACCAATCAATAAGTCTACTCAGGTGTATTGCGTGGTAATATGTTTTGATCTCCGGCAGGGCTAGCCCTCCGTATTGTTTTGGCAGTGAGAGCATTGACCTAGGGAGTCGGGGTCTTTTTCCGGCCCACAGGAAAGAAAGAAATGTGGAATTAACTTGTTTGAAGTAGTTTGCGGGTATATGAATTGGTAGAGCTTGTAGGAGATACAAAAATTTGGGCAAAATCATCATTTTCAGTATGTTACAACGGCCAAACCAAGAATGAAGGCCACTGTTCCAGTTTTGTAGTAATTTTTGGACTGATTTCAATAAGGGTGGGTAATTAAATTTGAATAGTTGGGGTATTTTCGGAGGGATGTGGGTTCCTAGATACTTCAATGCCGTATCTGTCCATTTTAGGTTAAAACTGTTTTTGAGATTTGTAATTTGAGGTGATGGTATACCTATGCCCATTGCTTCAGATTTATTGAAATTTATTTTCAGGTTGGAGAGGCGACCATAGATCTCGAATTCTTTCATTAAATTAGGGAGGGAAATGATTGGATTTGTGATGGAGAACATCAGGTCATCCGCGTAAGCGGATACTTTATGTTGCATGCCCTGTACCGCTATTCCTGTGATATCTGGGTTTAATCTCACATGGCATAAAAAAGGTTCTAGTGAGAGAGCGAAGAGTAAGGGTGAGAGTGGGCAACCCTGTCTGGTTCCGTTAGAAATTGGGAACGGGTCTGAGACAACACCATTAGCTCTGACCCTAGCGGATGGGTTTGTGTATGCTGCTGAGATCCAATTAAACATTTTATCACCCACTCCTATGTGATTCAATGTCTCAAATATGAAGCGCCATTGAATCCGATCGAACGCTTTTTCAGCGTCGGTGCTGAGAAATACACAGGGTGTTTTATTGGTGTTTGCTATGTGGAGTAGATTCAGGACCTTAATGGTGTTGTCCCTAGCCTCTCTTGTCGGAATAAAACCAACTTGGTCTAAGTGTATGAGATGTGGGAGGTGTTGTAATCGTGATGCTATGATTTTGGTGAAGAGTTTGAGGTCGGTATTTAAGAGGGAGATCGGGCGATAGCTGCCGCATTGGGACGGGTCTTTACCTTCTTTTGTTATTACTGATATCTGCGCTTGTAGTGTGGCGGTGTGTAGTTTCGAGCCTGATCCCAGGTCATTAAATAATTTGGTCAGATGCTGTCCTAGGGAGGGTAGGAATGTTCTGTAATATGTTATAGTCAGACCGTCTGGGCCTGGAGCTTTCCCTTGTTTAGTTCCCCGGAGAGCTAGTTGAATTTTGGATAGAGTGATGGGTTCCTCAAGTATGTCTTTTGTTTCAGCAGGTAAGGTCGGCATCTGTGATGAGGTTATGTATTCTGATGTAGTGTCTGTGATGGGCTGCGTTGTGGTTAAGTTATATAAAGAGTTATAGTAAGCTCTGAATTCTTTGGTGATTTGTTTTGGTAGGGAGACCTTCTGTCCAGATGGGGTAACAATTTGCGGTATATATGATGCTAATTTCTGTTGTTGTAGGGACCGAGCTAGCATCCTCCCACATTTGTTACCGGACTCGTATGATTTAGTCCGGCAAATCTGAAGTGCTGCTTTGGCCTTAAAATGTAGCAGGTCCGTGACCTGTTTGCTGATAATGTCAAGCTCGGTACCTATCTCTCTCGTAGGGGTCAATTTGTGTTTCATTTCTAATGTCTGAAGCTTCTGGAGAAGTGTAGTTAATTGTTCCGTTCTTTGTCTTTTTAATCTAGAGCCGTGCTTAATAAGTGTCCCTCGGATCACGGCCTTGTGTGCCTCCCATATCAGACCTACATCACTGTCAGGGGTATTGTTGGCATCAAAGTAATGTCCAATCTCCTTTGTCACATCTGCAAGGACCAGCGGGTCCAGCAGGAGGCTCTCATTTAATCTCCATGGTGGGCGCAGCGTCCTGTGTATTCCTGTAATAGCATATCGCATTGTGATCGGGGCATGATCCGACCATGTGATGGGCTCTATCGTGGTGTTTATAACTGCCTGTAAGTTTCTGTGGGGGACCAAGAAGTAGTCAATTCGGGAGTACGACTGGTGAGGTCGAGAGAAGAACGTGTAGTCCCTCTCTCCAGGATGGAAGAGTCGCCATGCATCTATCAGTTGTGCTAAGTGTAAAGCTGTACTGATGCGTTTGCGTGAATCTCGGGAGGTCGAGGACCTGCCTGAGGATGTATCTTCAGTCGGTGTTAGAGGAATATTCAGGTCCCCCCTATGATTAATTGTCCTTCAGTAAAAGGTGTAAGCTGTTTCAGGCATCTCGCTATGAACGTATCCTGGTGATCGTTTGGGGCATAAAGATTAGCAAGGGTCACCTTAATGTCTCCTATCTGGCCTTTCAGGAATATGTATCGTCCTTCTACATCTGTTTTCTTATCTAGGCATTTCCAAGGTATTTTAGCTGAAATTAGGATCGAGAGCCCTCTAGATTTTGCTTGGGTATTAGTGGAATGATATACGGTGGGGTAATATTTGTTTCTGAGTATTGGTATGGTGTTTTCCCTAAAGTGCGTTTCCTGTAGTAGAACGATATCAGTTCTTAAGCGTCTCATGTCATGGAGCAACATTCGTCTCTTTTCTGGCGTGTTCAATCCCTTTGTGTTCAAAGACACAATGTTTAAGGCGTCCATGCTCGCGAATGGGGGGGAAGAAAAAGAAAGTTAAAGAAATATGCGGTAAGTCAGTAATAGACAAAGAGATAAGTATGGGTAGTAGGGAACGAAATCAAAAAATAAATAAAAGTAACAGAAGGTTAGAGGCTATCACAGGAGTGTGCAGCGTAAAAGGGTACTAATAGTGCAAGAAGAAAAACCCTTGCTGAAGCGCTACCCACAAATAATCTGGGTGTATAGCGCCGTGCTAAGTGGGGGAGTGGATAAACCTAGCCGAGGGGAGGAGCCCCCAAACCTATCCGCCCATCCCCAGCAGATGTAAAAGTCATGTTTAAAATCGGTATAACAATTTTTATCTAGCAACCAATAAGTAACATAAAAGGCACAAAATGGCTATGGTTTTTAGCAATTAGCTATGCAAACTAGAATAACTATGCGAAAAATAAAGAGAAGATGTAATCTCAAACAGCGTTCCTCGTCTAGCATAACTAGAGGGTCCCACATCACATCTCAATCCCCCCTTAACCTGATTCTAAAACTGGGTAATGCCCCAGAGTGGCCCGTATATTATTAACCTCTCGCTGACCGCGAGTTTAACTCCTCAGGGTGTTCAAGTGGCTCACAAAAATGTAACAGGCAGCTCCTGGGCAATACTTCAAAGTCTAGGTAGCAGTCCTCCCGAGATCTTTCATGTCACTTATGTAGTACCTTTGAGCAGGGTCCATGTTAGTCTCATTCGGGAGATTATCGTTTCCAAACTGTCGCAGACTCTGCAGGTTAGAAGCTGTGTGGCAGCTTGGGGAATTATGACATTAAGCAGCGATCTCCCTTTTCCCGCATAGGCTATTGTCCGGGCAGATTTCTCCCCAAACAGATTGGGCTGGTATTGTGTGATATAAATCACTGGTCAGATGTCTGCCACCCAAGACCATATCTGCATAGGCATTAAGTCTCTTCCCTGTTTCCGGGCAGTATGAGGGGGGTAGTCAAAAGATATTCCCCCAACTGTTGTGTGTCACCATGTTTCAGGACCGGGCCATTGCGCGGGGATATTGTAACTCACCCGGGGGGGGGCCGTTAGAGGAAAATGTTTGCAAGGGCCCTGGAGAAAGGGTGAGACGGCTGATGGGGACCCACCTCCTGGGAGTTACTCACGTGAGGCTTCACCTGAGACGGATCGATGTCTTCTTCTGCCTCGCTGACGTGGGAACGGGCCGCGAGCGGCTGCAATGCCCGATCTGCCCGGAGGACGCGGTAGTATTTGCAGCCAATCTGGGATTTGTATCGGTTCCGCTTCCAAGTAGCGGAAGAGCACCGGGAGGTCCGCTGTGGTTTGTAGTGTAAATGCAGCAGCCTCCTTGCGGAATGTCACTGACAGAGGATAGCCCCAGCGGTAAGTAAAGCCCTTCTGTTTCGTCTCAGGGTGGCCCTTGATAAGTCAGGCAGGACACGAACTTGTGAACCATTTGTATCAACATCCCCATGATCCCAGGCACGGCGCAGTATGTTCTCTTTTTGGGTGTATCTGTGTAATCTGCACACCACATCGCGTGGGTTGTTTGGATCCGTCGGTCTCGGTCCCAGGGTTCCATGCACCCTGTCAAGTTCGATGCCAACATCTGTATCATCCAGGATAGTGTGAAAGATCCCTGTGACTGCCTCCACGAGATTCCCCGGGTTTATAGTCTCCGGAGGACCGGCGGCTCCGGTCCTCCGATATCTTCGAGATGTAATTGAAGGGATATTGCGTTATCTCTGTATTGATCTCGGGAACGTTCTAGTGCTGACACTCTGTCTTCCAGTGAGGACACCGCTGTCTCCCCCGTAGTTACTCTGTCTGAAAGGCTGGATACTTCCCCTCATACCTCCTGTATATCTCGGCAGTGTGTCTCCTCTAAACGGAGGATCATCGCCTCAATGTCGGTTTTAGTGGGGAGGGCTTGCAATAGCGCTCTTATTTCTCGATCCACCGGGGCCGGTTCTGAAGAGTGGCTTGATTCCATATTTCCAGGTATTGGAGTTTTCGGTGTCCCGGATGTCACTCCAGGCGTCTCAGAGGGATCCACAATTAGGCCGGTAGGGGCCTTCTTTGTAGCTTCACGTGGGGAGCCTCGTGGCGCCGCAACTCTAGCTCCGGGGGAGAGATCTTGTGGGTTGCTGAGGTATCGACGGATTGCTCCGGAGCTCTTGTTTGAGGGAGTCCCTTTAGTTGTCGCTCTCGTTTTGTATTTTTTGGCTGATTTCATACAGATTTGATGTCTCAAAAGTCAGGGATAGGAGGCCTAGGCCGGGAGCTCACAGAGAAAGCAGCTTCACTCGGCCATGTCCAGGCCACGCCCCCGTTGTTCACCTTTTTATGCTAACTATTGTTTCCATCCCTCCTTCATCCCTCAGCAGATACCTACCAACAACCCTGCGGCTGAAGATTTTATCAACATCTTAAAGAACCCCATTCCTCACCTACGCGATAACATCACTAGAGCCCAAAGCAGACAAAAGGCCTACTACGATCTTCACAAGAGAATTCCACCCTCATACAAGATCGGAGATTTAGTATGACTATCCACCAAACACCTTAACCTGCAGACACCTTCATGCAAATTTAGTGGATTATTCATTGGTCCTTTTCCCATCCACTCATAGATTAACCAGGCAACAGTGAGGTTAAACCTACCGTCGTCCCTACGTGTTCATCCGACCTTCCACGTCTCCCTGATAAAACCCTACCATCCCAACACCTTCCCCGACTGAGTTCCAATGCCTCTACCGCCGGTTGAGGTTAACGGCCAGGTGGAATACGAAATCGCTCAGATCCTGGACTCCCAGCTATATAGAAACCATTTACAGTATTTGATCCATTGGAAGAACTACGGTCCACAGGATGACTCCTGGGAACCCCCCTCCGAGGTTCATGCCCCACGGCTTGTCCGCCTTTTCCATTCTCACAATCCTGACAGGCATGCTCCCTTGGCCCCCAGGAGGGGTCCCTCGGGGGGGGGGGGGTCCTGTAATGTCCTTATCCTTCCACTGGAGGCTCCGACATCTCTTTATGCCTCCACTGGATGCTCCAACATTTCTCCTGTAATGCCTTTATCCCTCCACTGGAGGCTCCGACATTTCTCCTGTAATGTCTTTATCCCTCCACTGGAGGTTCCGACATTTCTCCTGCAATATTCTTATCTTTCCACTGGGAGCTCTGATATCTCCACAAACTCTGTCGCAGGTTGATAACGTCACAACAACATCATCCGGCTCCTCCTCTTGTCCCTACTTAAACACCATTTGCTTGACATTCGTGCTAAGAACCTGATTCCAGGTAAAGAGCTCCAACAGAAGACTGCTGTCATCTCTCTCTATTGGGCCGGTCAGAGCCACGAATATCATCTCTCTTTTGGGCCGGTCAGAGCCCCGACTATCATCTCTCTTTTGGGCCGGACAGAGCCCCCACTACCATCTCTCTTTTGGGCTGGTCAGAGCCCTGACTATCATCTCACTTTTGGGCCGGATAGAGCCCCGTCTTCCACCTCACTTTTGGGCTGGACAGAGCCCCTCCAACTTCCACTTGTTGGGCTGGACAGAGCCCCTTCCACTCTAGTAGTCAGGGACTCTCCTCTGCCCTACCCACAGTCTACTTACTTTGCCCGAAGAAAACCTTACCTGTTCCTTTCCACATAGGAGACCAGTACATCTCTCAAGAAGCCACTGGGTGACCCCATCTCCAGGAATTCACCCACTGCAAGTATCTTTACGTTTCCTATAAACTTTATCCCTGTGTAGTGCTACTAAGGTTAAGTTGCCTCTGAAGCTCCCCGTCGTGGCTGTGTATTACCACTCTAAATAAAACCGATTGTATTTCCAAACTTATCTGAGTATTCCTACCTGATAGCTGTTAAGGTTAAAGTTAACTATTAAGAATATAGTATTCATAGACTTCTGAAGCTGAGATCCACACAATCCAATATAGTTCACTGCCTGAAGCATTACATGAGCTGGGTCTTGGCCCTTTCCCTCCAGGCAGGTGAGAGAGGAGTATTCTTCGGATAGAACTCTTCTACAGGAATTTCATCTTTCCCTCCTCCCACCAAATCACATGGTGAGACCGGGGTTGCTGGGTTTACTTGCCCCAACAACATCCGAGCTGGCGTCTTTACAGCTGAGGCTGTTGTGTTACGAACACTAACTGAGATCTTCCCTTGACTTCTGTGTAACGCCTTAGTTGGGACCACTTCAGGAATTATTTCCAACCCTATGTCTTCTTTCTGACCGCCCGCTTCAAGGACAATGAAAGGGCCTGGTTGCTCCCAACTCAGCTTGATGGATGCTCTCAAACAAGCTACCTCACCGGGCTGTAACACATTCTCATTACGGTCCAAGCGCCAGATCTTTCCCACTCCTTCAGCTGGGGCCTTTTGTTCTTGCACCAGGCGCTGATAGGCTTGTCTCAACATGGGGTGCACACTTGTAGTTGAAGTGCCCTGCTCTTGGAGAAGAGGTGTTAACAGTCTTCTGACGAGGTCAGTATTCGTCCCGTTGATGAGGGAACTTTTACTAGCCCCTGGTGGACGAGGACAGACCACTGCCAAAGTATCAAAAGTCTCAGTCTTCCCAGCTACGGAGGGGTCAAAGGTCAGTTTGACTGGTAGATAACCATCATAGGGGTAATTCTGAGTCCCAATATCCCATATCTACAGCTCTTCTAACTTCTGTAATGGCAGGTGTTTGAGGTGCTTGTCATAAAAGTCTCTATAGAGGAGGGTCACTTGAGCTCCAGTATCCAGGAGGGCCTTGGTGTAGATTCCTTCCACTTGGATGGAGACAACTGGAGAAGGTCCCGCTAACTTAGGAGGGGTGGCTTGTATCTGCGCTCTTTTGTTATGGGAAGCCTGATTCTGTTTGAGGTTCCGTTGAGCTCGGGGAGTCTGGTGTGCACTGACTTCCCGACGTCGGGCTGTAGGTGTCAAAAGGAGTGGGTTATTAGGTCGCTCAGAGGCAACAATGGAAGCCCTCTGTAAGGATTTTTACTTCTAATGCTGTCTAATTGCGTTGTCGTTTTTGGGGTGAGCCACTATAGCTGGGCACCCGGTTGGCTCCTTCACCTGGGGCCCCTGGAGTTTTCTGCTGGCTTCTTGGCGGATATTTTCTTCAATGCTTTGGCAACTTCCACTGCAATATCTGCCAAGTCTTCTCCATTTGGGCACTGCGCAATGAAATGTCCTACCTCCCCACATTGATAACATTTCGGAACTGGGGAAGGGGTCACATTTCTTCTTCCAACTGTAGAGGTGGGCCCGCCGTGTTTCATTTCTGAGAGTGACTTTTGAATATCAGCTTGGGTTTTCATTACTTGCCCAACTGTCTGCTGAATCTCACTGAAGGTTTTGTGTAAAACAGTATGCGCTTGTGCCAGTTGAGCTACGGCTTGTGCCAAAGTGTCAATGGAGTTGTAGATCCCTTCCTCTGGGCTGGTCTCTATTACAGGTCCCAACCGTTCGATGCAAGCTGAAGCACCATGTTTGTGTCCCTTGGTAGGCTCAGGCCTTGGTTTTTAATGCATACTGTTAAACAGGTTAATTGGTTGTCTGCGAGCTGGTGGTAAGTAGGCTTGGATTTTTTCCTGGGCATTCCCCAGGCTTTGTTGGTATCTGTTTGTAGCCTTTCAATGCTGATTACTGCGATAGCCAGCTATAAATGAGGGTGGTGGCAAGTTTTTTGTGATCACGTTGGTGTGTGTATTGGTCCAGCAATGCACCAGCACCTTTGCAGCCATTGTGCTACCTGCTGGGTGTTTGGTGTGCTCCTGTACCTTTAAGAAGGAGTGGGCTCCCCTTCAGTCCACCTGCCCTTATTTATCCATCAGAATGTATGTGCCTCCACTGTGGGGACACTCATATTTTAGTGTTAGGACCACAGATATCAGGGTGCCGTGATGGGGCTCTGTGGCTTACGCATGCATTTGCAAATTATTATTATTATACAGGATTTATATAGCGCCAATAGTTTGCACAGCACTTTACAACATGAGGGCAGACAGTACACTTACAATACAAATCAATACAGGAGGGATCAGAGGGCCCTGCTTGTTAGAACTTACAATCTAGAAGGGAGAGGCAAGTGGAAACAAAAGGTAATAACTGTGGGGGATGAGCTGATGGAAAAAATGAAAATACAGTTGTTAGGTGTGGGTAGGGTAGGCTTCTCTGAAGAGAAGGGTTTTCAGGGTTCATCTAAAAGCTAATAAAGTAGGAGATAAGTAGACAGATTGAGGTAGTACATCCCATAGGATTGGAAAGGCTTTGGAAAAGTCCTGGAGGCAAGCATGGGAGGAGGTGATGAGGGAGCTAGAGAGCAGGAGGTCTTGAGAGGAACGCAGAGAACAAGTAGGTTGGTATTTAGAGACTAAGCTAGTGATGTAGCTGGGGGCGAAATTGTGGGTGGTTTTGTACGTAGTTGTTAGTATTTTGAATTTAATTCTTTGGCCAAGTGGAAGCCAGTGGAGGGATTGACAGAGAGCAGTGGCAGTGTCATGAAGATCCTGCCAGTAACCAGCGTCCCAGGCGCACGGGAACACGGCCACAGGTTCCACTGCTCCTGCACGCGCGTTCACGGGTGCGATCACGCACGGGCACGCGCGCACTCCCGCTGGTGTCAGGCGGGCATATTTAAACTGGTCTGTCACACTCCATCCCCGCTGTCTGCTCTACAGCGCTCTGTGTGTTTCCTGACCTGATCTGTGTATCCTGTTATCTGACCCGGCTTCCTGTTTGACCATACTGCTATCCGCCTGCACCAGACCCTCTTGGCTTGCCTGACCATCCCTCTGCATTACCCCTGGTACCTCTGCTGTCCGACCACTACTGACCACCAGCTTGTTGACCCTCTGCTGTGTATACCGGCTTCCAGTCTGCTATTACCTGCTGTTGTTCCTGGTTCCAGCCCAGCATTCCAGTCTGCTACCTACTGCTTGTTCCTGGTTCCAGTCCAGCGTTTCAGGCTACTACCTGCTGTTGTTCCTGGTTCCAGCCCAGCGTTCCAGTCTGCTACCTACTGCTTGTTCCTGGTTCCAGTCCAACGTTCCAGGCTACTACCTGCTGTTGTTCCTGGTTCCAGCCCAGCGTTCCAGTCTGCTACCTACTGCTTGTTCCTGGTTCCAGTCCAACGTTCCAGGCTACTACCTGCTGTTGTTCCTGGTTCCAGCCCAGCGTTCCAGTCTGCTACCTACTGCTTGTTCCTGGTTCCAGTCCAACGTTCCAGGCTACTACCTGCTGTTGTTCCTGGTTCCAGCCCAGCGTTCCAGTCAACTACCTACTGCTTGTTCCTGGTTCCAGTCCAGCGTTCCAGGCTACTACCTGCTGTTGTTCCTGGTTCCAGACCAGCGTTCCAGTCTGCTACCTACTGCTTGTTCCTGGTTCCAGTCCAGCG
The DNA here is from genome assembly GCA_037952925.1 of Lithobates clamitans. Lineage (NCBI taxonomy): Eukaryota > Metazoa > Chordata > Amphibia > Anura > Ranidae > Lithobates > Lithobates clamitans. The sequence goes on from JBBGZY010000034.1 coordinate 3,525,871, forward strand.
TTCCAGGCTACTACCTGCTGTTGTTCCTGGTTCCAGCCCAGCGTTCCAGTCTGCTACCTACTGCTTGTTCCTGGTTCCAGTCCAGCGTTCCAGGTTACTACCTGCTGTTGTTCCTTGTTCCAGTCCAGCATTCCAGTCTGCTACCTACTGCTTGTTCCTGGTTCCAGCCCAGCGTTCCAGGCTACTACCTGCTGTTATTCCTGGTTCCAGTCCAGCACTCCACTATCCGGCTTGCTTACCTGTTGGGTTCCTGGTTCTACCTGCATTTCAGTCTCTGTCTTCAGGTTCCTGATTCCAGAGGGTGCAACCACTACTGTACTTCCAGCAACTGTTGATCCTGCCAGGCACCCATACCACTCTTCACTCCTGACCCTCTGTTTCCATTCCAGGGGAACGGGAGTGGGAGCTGTAAGGGAGGTCTTTCCCTGCACTTCAGGCTCACAACCTACCAGGTACGTGACAGGCAGACACAGAGCGATTGGTAAGGTGGATGAGTCTGGCAGCAGCATTCAAATGCATGCGGACTAAACCCCTGTTTTTAACGCATACTGTTAGACAGGTTATTTGGTTGTCTGCGAGCTGGTGGTAAGTAGGCTTGGATTTTTTCCTGGGCATTCCCCAGGCTTTGTTGGTATCTTGACTGTAATGAGTGCCTCCTCTTCTCTGATAGTCTTCATTAATTTAGAGTAAGTGCGGAGGTTACTTGAGTCCTGGGCCTGAAACTGTAGCACAATGGGATCCAGTGGCTGCGCTCCTCTGATCATCTGAGATACTAAGTTCTTGGTTGCAACTCTGCCTTCCATTCCACCCTTCATTACGATTTGGTGTAGGATCTGATTTAGTCGCTTGACATAGTCTGATAGCTTCTCATCCTCCTTTTGATAGGTGTGAGAGAAAAGATAGAGTAACCCTGTTCAGTCTTCAATTCCCCCATAGTTCTCTCGAAGAGCTTCTAGGCACTCAGAAGCGGTACAGCTGGGCTTGTCTATTTTCAGGTTCCAAATCACATCAGAAGCTGGAGCTCGCAGGCTTTCAATCAATCTCTGCCTTTTCACTGTATCATCTACCTCCCATTCTTCAACTGCCTGGATAGCTTGATCGAACCAAGTGTCAAAATCATCCTCTCCAGAGGGGATGGGAATTCTCCCCGAGAAAATTTGTAGCTTTCAATAGTCAGCCCCATGACAGACTGAATTGCCCTTCTGGCATTTGGATACAAAGCAACCCATGGCTGTAAAGAATTCTGGCCCAATCATGGCTAGGGGTGCCGAGGAGGGGGCTACTTCAACAACCACCTTTGCTTGGCTGGAGCTTGTTGGGCCCTCATCTGGAAATTTCAGCTTAATTATGTGAAGTTCAGTCTTGTCAGTCTACTGAACACTGACGCCTCTGAAATTTTTAGGAACTCCTTGCCTCCATTCTAACAATGCATAGGTGCAGGAGATCCCATGGTCTGTTTTGACAGCAATCATCCACACCTTCCTGTCTGAGGATAGCATCTTCATGGCCTGGCTAATTTGTTCCTCCAACCAGGCCTCCCCAGGGAACTCGATTACCATGCTCGCTTCTGAGCGGGCGCCTTCTTCTTTGTACCACTGAATCACAGTGGCGGGATCCATTCTGGTGCTTATAGGGGTGCCCTCTGGGGGGGTTGTTTGCAGGGTAGTGGAAATCCCGTACAAACCCCCACATGTAGCACTACCCCCAAAGGAGCTGCTAATGAATGTTTGATTCTGCATCCTGCCTCTCAACCCCAAGAACTGTCTCAACCCCTCTGGCACACCTGCTTGGTAATATTAATGTGGGACCCAGCAATAGAGAGAAACACAATAATGATAAACCATAAAGTATATTTACCATAGCCCTGGATCCCGTCACTTCACCCGCTGTAGTAGTAAATAGAGACTCATACAGAATAGCAATTAACCACTCAGAAAGTTTACCAAAGTGAAGATTAAACACGATGAACAATGTGACAAATCAGAAACAATAAATGACAGTAGATAACAGTTAGTGTATATGTGAAACGGTGAGTTCAATAATCACAGTTGGGAGTATATGCAGATAGGTGTATAATGGGACAGGCGTTCAATATGCTCCAATTCCTATGTTAAATACCTTCCCACCGAAACCCCAATACAACACCAAACTGTTAGAATATAATAGATAAAAAAGGAGGAATTTTGTGGGACTTTAAATGAGGGTACGCCCATGTTGAGAGAAAGTGACAACATAAATATGAAAGTACAGTACATGATTTATTTATTACAATTTAGAATACATATCAGATATTCTGTATCAAATAGATAGGTAGTCACCAGACTTACGCTAAATATGCTGCTCATAGCATGCAATACAAATATAAAGTAGACATGGCAAATATACATGGTATAAAGACAAATGTAATAAAAACAAGTAACTGTTGGCATCTAGTGGCACTCTATGCGTTTTCTGGTGTTACAGCCATTCATCAGGAGTGTTATGAGGTATTGTACTAGGAAGGAAAAAAACAGGGATCAATGATAGTACCCTTAGAATAAGGGGGGGCAGGGGAATTAAGTCCCAGCAAGGTGGAGATAGATTGGGATACTTACTAACAACCTCAAAGCCAAGTCCGGTATCAGCCAAGGAAGATGGGGGCACGAGGCATGATGTCTCCCCCGGGATTGAAACAGGGAAACCCTCCAAGGAAGGAGAACAGCGCCCGGAGCCCAGCATAGTGGTCACAGCATGATCCAATAGGCTAAGTGTACACCGAAAGTGCATGGTGTTCCTAGAAAAATGTATCAAAAAAAGGGGACTGGTTAAATCAGGGATGGAGGCCGCCATGTGTTTCATACAGTGAGTGTCAGGTCACGTCCATTTACTGTATACCAAATATTTGGCTGGAAGACACCCGTTTACAGTGACCTGCCACACTTTATACTCTATCAACTTCTGTTTGTCGCCCTAATACTTGGCCATAACAGTGTTCAGCTATTTTTTATTAGATTCATTCCCTATTTCTATTAGATTCCAATGTTACTTTTTCCCTATGTAATATCTTCGACACATTAGCCTTTCCAGACTACTTCCCAACCCCTTGTCTGGGGGCGGGGTTTTGCCTCCTGCTCATCGGCGTCATGCTTCGACGCTGCAACCAGCGGTGTCATTGACGTTGTTTTAACGTCTTTTTGATTGCATCTTTAGCCACGCACGAGAGGGGTGAAGACCCACTGCTGATGGCTTCTCCACATGCAGCTGGGAATTCCCTCCCCACCTCTCTTGTGCGGTCTGGCCAATCAGGCATGATGCCAATGGGGCCCCTCCCTGGGAGTGAGTATATCAGTAGCCTTGGAGCAGCTGGTGGTTCATTTGCTTGTTTCAATCACAAGGAAGCACATCCTGATCCTACACACAGGTTATCCTCTATGCTGGGAGATCAGGCATTCCTTTTGATATGTTTTTTTTTATTTTTGTTATGTTTTTTTCTCCCCTTACTTGTTTTTTTTTTTCACATACACTCCCTCAGGTAGTCCCCTTGTGGGAACACATAGACATTTTTTCTCCATTACTTTCACACCTTTATACATTTAACCGAACCCCTTTTTTTTACACATTTTTCTAGGAACACCATGCACTTTCGGTGTACACTTAGCCTATTGGATCATGCTGTGAACACTATGCTCGGCTCCGGGTGCTGTTCTCCTTCCTTGGAGGGTCTCCTCGTTCAACCCCGGGGGAGACATCATGCCTCGTGCCCCCATCTTCCTTGGCTAATACCGGACTTGGCTTTGAGGTTGTTAGTAAGCATCCAAATCTATCTCCACCTTGTTGGGACTTAATTCCCCTCCCCCCCCCTTATTCTAAGGGTACTATCATTAATCTCTGTTTTTTCCTTCCTGGTACAATACCTCATAACACTCCTGATGAATGGCTGTAACGCCAGGAAACGCGTAGAGTGCCACTAGATGCCAACAGTTACTTGTTTTTATTACATTTGTCTTTATACCATGTACAGTGGGGATGGAAAGTATTCAGACCCCCCTAATTTTTTCACTCTTTGTTATATTGCAGCCATTTGCTAAAATCATTTAAGTTCATTTTTTTCCTCATTAATGTACACACAGCACCCCATATTGACAGAAAAACACAGAATTGTTGACATTTTTGCAGATTTATTAAAAAAGAAAAACTGAAATATCACATGGTCCTAAGGTATCCAGTGAGTGTTTGCACAGTAGGAGCATGAATAAACAGCTCTGTCACTAACGAACACTGGAATAAGAAGATTGATTTGAACAATATTGTTTTATAAAGAGGAATAATCTTTTAAAGCACAGCACCATTTGTGCACCTAATAAGACTATTTAAAACAATATTGTTTCTCTAATTAACACTTGTTGTTCTGAGGACAAGTCACTTTAATATTAACTTATCTTCTCTCCCTCTTGGTTCCTTTCCCCCTCCAGTCCCCCCTCCTCTCCTATTCTGTTTACCCCCTCCCTCCCAACCAGTATAGACCAGGGGTCAAGTTCTGGGAAAAAAGTGTGGGAACTCACCCAAGACCCCCCCAGCTCAAAAATAAAAAAGTGCATGTGTGTGTGTGTGTGTATATATATATTGCATACTCCTTTTTTGACAAATAAAGTGCAACATTTATTGTAAAGTGCCAACATCTATTGTAAAGTGCAACATTTATTGTAAAGTGACAGATGTCACAACATGATCATTTAATAATAATCTGTATGCTATACTAACAAAAAAAAAACACCACAATGTGTGATAATGTCAATGCAGACTCACTGTGCCCAGCAATGCAGCCTCAATGTGCCTATCATTGCAGACTCACTGTGCCCATCAATGCAGCCTCACTGTGCCCATCAATGCAGCCTCACTGTGTCCATCAATGCAGCCTCACTATTTCCATCAATGCAACCTCACTGTGCCCATCAATGCAGCCTCACTGTGCCCATCATTGCAGCCTCACTGTGCCCATCATTGCAGACTCACTGTGTCCATCAATGCAGAGTCACTGTGCCCATCAACGCAGCCTCACTGTGCCCATCAATGCAGCCTGCAGCCTCACCGTGCCCATCATTGCAGACTCAATGTGCTCCTCAACGCAGAGTTACTGTGTCCATCAACACAGCCTCACTGTACCCATCAATGCAGACTTACTGTGCCCATCAACACAGGTCCACTGTGCCCATCAATGCAGAGTCACTGTGCCCATCAACGCAGCCTCACTGTGCCTATCAACGCAGCCTCACTGTGCCCATCATTGCAGCCTCACTGTGCCCACCATTGCAGCCTCACTGTGCCCATCATTACAGACTCACTGTGCCAATCAATGCAGCCTCACTGTGCCCATTATGGCAGACTCACTGTTCCCATCAAATGCAGACTCACTGTGCCCATTAACGCAGCCTCACTGTGCCCATCATTGCAAACTCACTTGTGCCCATCATTGCAGACTTACCTGTGCCTGGATTATACTCAGTGGGCATCTCACACTGTGTCACGGAGCTTGGGTCTGCAATGTTCGGCGCCGGGCCACTGTAACAAAGTCCCCCCTCCTAGACCGGCGGCGGCGGCTCCTGTGATAGGCAGGGCACTGAACCAATGCCACAAAAATGAATTGGTGTTCCGCCTATCACAGAAGCCGGTCTAGGAGGCAGGACTTTGTTACAGTGGCCGGCTGCGGAACATTGGTACTCAAAAGGAAGAAAGGAGGGAGGGAGGGAAGGATTCCACACCTGAGCCTCCCAGGTGTTCCCATGCATTTGTGCAGGACTCGAGCCCTGGTATAGACCCTCTCCAATACAGGAAACATCCTATAGTCCAGACTCCCTCCCCAACAGTATATACCCCCTCATTCCAGTACAGATCTCCTCCCTCCCCATCAGTACAATCCCCCTCCAGTACAGATCCCCTCTCCACCAGTACATCCCCCCCAATTACATATCCCTTCCCTACCAGTACAGAACCCCTCCCTCCAGTGCCCACACCTTCCCCCCTTCCATTGTAGAACTCACCCTCCCCACCAGTACAGACAGAACTTATTCCTCTTCCATTCCATTCCACTTCGGGTTTTAGAGCTGTTGTTTCCTGGCTGTTACAGCCAGGAAAGCAACTGCTCAAACATGATCTGTATTTGATCAGACGGTTTGAAGAGAAGAGAAGGGATCAGGGGTCTAATAGACCCTGATCCCTCCTTGAAGAGTACCTGTCACTATCCAAAGCTATACAAAGGGCTTGTTTGCCCTTGTGATAGCAATAAAGGTAAAAGAAAAGAAAACTAGAAAACAGTATAAAAAAAACTTTAAATGTAGTGCTTACCCCCAAAGGAGCCACTAGATATGACAGTTTCTCTATTCAGCCTTGACTCTTTAAGCTGCTTGGACCTCACTGACACACCTCTGTAATTTAAAAGTTAGTAGGCTACTACTCTATAGGCACACAAAATAGGCCACAAGCAACTGAATGGTAGACTGAAAGGATGTATTATTGCAATGCAGTTACACAGTGCATGACTGACAATGTGGTACACCTGGAGGTGGCTTCAAGTACCTGGTGCCTAATTGGCAATAGCAGCTGGCTTTCGTTGGGGCCCTTCTGTAAGGTGGTGCACCTGTAGCTGTCCATTTTAAGAGCATGAAACGGATGGCTAATGGGCTGCTAAACAAGGAGCAGTCTCTATTGCATCAACTGGGTCAGTGTTAAGATTAAGCACAGATGGTTCATCTCACCCCTCCTGGTACACAGAAATCTGGTCCAGGTCACTTGGTGGTCTGCTGTCCTCAGGTACCAGGAACTCGGTGGCTGCGTCCTCCCAAACAGGTCCTCACAAGGCCATGTCTCTCAGCTCCGGTCCCCACTGGTTCTCCCTTGCTGTATATGCCCACGGTAATAGGTCCTTCCAGCTCCAGTCCTAGTTTAGCAAACTATCGCTCCTCAGGATCTTATGGACAAAGCAAAGGCACCTGATCTCTGCACAGGCTCAGCAAAGGCAACAGGGTTGCATTCTCTGGTTTGCGCACTGCTCAGAGAAGGCACTCTGATCTCTGCTCAGCCCCAGCCACGGCCATAGATCTGTATGGCTTGGCTTCCTCCTGCAGATCTGACCAGGAAAAAGTTCTGTCCCTCCTCCTTTGTTACATAGTTACATAGTTAGTAAGGTTGAATAAAGACACCAGTCCATCCAGTTCAACCTGAGTGAGTGTGCGTGTCTACAATTATCCCTGTCCCTGTACATTGCATCTCATTAAGATGCTCATCTATTATATTATTATTTTATTTAAAGGTACCCATATAGCGCCGTCAACATTGCACACTCACATCGGTCCCTACCCTCAAGGAGCTTACAATCTAAAGTCCCCAACTCACAAAGTTGTGCAGGGAATACTGGGTAGTGAAGTCCACAGCTCCATCAGTCTCCCTTTACTTGCATTGCACTGTGGCCCCTTAGGGACTACATTTCCCAGAATCCATAACAAGTCGTCTTGCTGCTGATTGGCTCAGATCCTCTGCTGTCAGAAGGGCAGGAGCAAGCATGGGAATTCACACAGAGCCTGCTCTGCTCACACAGCAAGAAAGTGAGGGATGAGATTTGCCAGCTGCAAATACATACAGCCTACTTTGTTTACACAGATCCCTAACAGTACCGGCTGCATTGAAGAAAAGAGAGGTTAGGAGAGCAAGCGCAGAGCACACAGCCCACTCTGTCATGTGCGCATGCATAGTCAGTGGTGGGAAAAAGTCAGTTAGTGCCCAAGGTGAAGATGCCAAATTGCGCCCCCTCTCTTCCCAGGTGCAAGAATTACCCCCATCATCGATATCAGTGTACACAGTAATAATCCCTAGTATTGATGTCAGTAGTTAGCGGTAATAACCCCCAGCATTGATGTCAGTGGACGCATTAATAACCCTCAGCATTGGTGTCAGTAGACACCATTATAACTCCCAGCATCAGTGTCAGTGGACACATTATTAACTCCCAGCATTGAAGTAAGAGGCTGCATTAATAACTCCCAGCATTGTTGTCAGTGGACACCATAGTAACACTTAGCATTGGTGCCAGTGGATGCCATAACTCCCAACACAGGTATCAGAGGACACATTAATAACTTCCAGCATTGATGTCAGTGGATGCATTAATAACCCCTCAGCATTGATGTCAGAGGATGCATTAATAACCCTCAGCATTGGTGTCAGTGGATGCCATAATAACCACCAACACAGGTATCAGTGGACGCATTAATAACCTCTAGCACAGGTGTAAGGGGAGTAGCTATAGGGGTCTCAGGGGTCTCAATTGTGACCCGGCCCCAATGCTCCAGGGGGGTCCTGCAGCCCCCCTGTGCCAAAATAAATAGTACCCCACACGGTGCAAGAGAGCATTGGGGGGGTGGGATGCGGAGAGTGAGATATGACAGTGTGGCGGTGTGGGAGAGGAGCAGACAGCAGCCCCCTTGTCCCCCCTGGACAGTGACAGCATGGCGGGAGCACGCATGAGTCAAACTGGTATGTTAATTGTAACCCCATGCCATGTCCCTGAGCCTGCTTTGTCCTTCTGTCCCTGAGCCATATACCAATCAGCAGGAGGGGAAGGAGGACCTGTCATGGGGGGAAGGGAATAAGAGACTGGCAACCCTGCCCCCCTGTCACTGAACCCACTCTCCCTCCTGTCCCTGAGCCCTATACCAATCAGCGGGAGGGGTAAAGAGGACCTGTCATGGGGAAGGGAATTAGAGACTGGTAACCACCCCACCCTGTTACTGAGCCTGATCCGTCCTCCTGTCCCTGAACTTTTCACTGGCCAGTGAGAGGGGTAAAGAGGACCTGTCATTAGCGAAGGGATTAGAGATTCGTAACCCCACCCCCATCACTGAGCCGGCTCTGCCTTCCTGTTCCCGAGCCATACACCAGTCAGTGAGAGGGAGCAGAGGACCTGTCATGGGGGAAGGGGATCCAGAGAAGGCAGAGGTACAAGTCCCAGAAGAGGGGGAGGGGCAGAAGAGCTCATGAGGGTCCACAATGTAGTATTAATTACACCCGGCCACCTACTATGACTGACCTAAGTCCTGCTGCCCTCTTGATAAAATAACAAAAATAAAAACTTCTGACATCAGTGGCGGAACTGCCAGGGTAGGAAAGGTAGCTTTTGCGACTGGGCCCTGGCGTTCTGCTATCGTAGGGCGGCCCCAAGACAGCAGGAAGGGGGCCCACAGCAGAGCACGTGAAAGGGTCCCATTACAGGACTGTAATAAAGGGCCCTGCAACAGGAGTAAAGGGCCTCGGGGTCGGTGGGAAGGGCCCCGAGTCCAGAGGGAGGGGGGCCCTTCATGGTTTCTTGCACCGGGGCCCTAAAGGTTCTAGTTACGCCTCTAACATGTGTCATATTATTAAACCCCCCATCACGTACCTGGTTGAGGCTGAGCTGATGGGTGGGCTTTCCCTTACACCTCCTGTCCTGTTTCTCCTAAAGGTGGTGACAGGATATAACAGGGCATGGAATGGCATGGGTGCCTGGTTGGAGATCCTGGACAGAAGTAACTTGCAGCAGGTGCCAAGCAGTGGGCAGGCTTGTAGACTGGCAGATGCAAATTATATGCCAACTGCTGCAGACCAGCAGACAGACTGGTGGACTGGCAGGTGCAGGTAGACAGCAGCAGGTGCAGGACAGCAGATTGCAACCAAGCTGGTGCACAGGCAAATGCAGGGTTTTGGGTGGTCAAGCAGGCAGAAGTTGGTAACGGCCAAGCAGCAGAGGTACAGAATCAGATCCAGAGAAGAGTCAGGGCCAAGTCAAGGTCTGTATCAGGCGAGCAGAGAAGACACCGGAATGGTAGGGAAAACCGGGTCAGCAATAAGGTATCAAGAACGAGCAGAGTCAAACAGGCTGGGTATTCACAGGAACAAGCACAGGATCAGGTCACACATGGTAGAAGCTGACAACGACTCAGCAATCCTCTGTTCTATGGAGCCAGTTTAAATAGGCAAGAGGGCGCCAAGTATTCACACACGCTCACACACTAATGTGCATGCGCACGTGTGCAGATACGTTAGCGGTACCTCTAGTTATCTCTCGAGAATTCTTATTAGCAAGTGCACATCTTCGTGCATGTCTTTGTGCATGACTATGCATACGATTTCCCTGACACCCCATCCCCCACCTTGGTGGTCACTGGCATTGAAATTCAACCCCCTCTCATGACCACCAATGTGGGAGGTGGGGGTTAACTTTCACTGACATTACCACAAATGCAGAAGGGGGGCTTAACATTTCACTGCTATGAAGACCAATGCAAGGTGGGGGGGCATGGGGGGTTAATATTTACTGCCACTGGCCACCGATGCGGGGGGAGGCAATGGCAATGAAAGTTAACCTCCCAGACCCCACCTGCTCTGGTGTTTGACGGGGAGCAGGAGCAATGACATCAAATACCGCTGCTGAGCTTACCTCAGCACACACTCGCTCCTGTTCAGCTCACATTTACCTCTTCCAGGCAGGTAGGCGGGCAGGGGAGTGGGCGGGTTGGATCCCTGAGGCTGGCCACATCCCCATCACTCCCCCACAAAACAAGCAACAATAGCCAGCAAACCGCCGTGGAGTCGGGGTTGTCCTACACCAGAGCCTGAAACTGCCAGAGGAGGTAGGAGGTAGGTAGGTCCTGCAGCTGGAGGGAGGGGGGAGCAAAATCTTCTCTCCAGCAGCTATTTCAGCCTGCACTGTGCACTGCGTCAGAGTCACTCCTATCATTCAAGTAGCTGGAGAGCTGAGCGTTCATTTGCTCTCAGCACCTGCTCTCCACATAGTGCCTCTGCACCCAGGGTAATCCTTCTGCCCACCCATTATCCCTGGCCCTGTGCATAGTGAAATGGTGATTGCACCACACATGTGGGATCAGTAATTCTAATGCCATAGCTCACATTTAACTCTAAACTGATTACCTGTAAAGGCTTTTTGAAGCAGAACTTCATCCAATTCCACCCCCCACCACCACCTTTGGACAGTTTTTTTTTTTTGGGGGGGAGTAGATACCTGGTAGCTGCTCCCACACAAGACAGGTACCTGCTCCCACTTCTGGTTGGATCGCCGTGGCAGATCAACCAGACATTCTCTTTTGAGGGACTGTCCCTGATTTGGAACAAAGTCCTTCTTTCCTCCTCATTTTTCCCTCATTTTGGTCTGATCTATATAGTTGTATATAAAATGCACTATTCATCTTTCAAAAAGTGTTTCCAAGTGCTAAACCTTGCATCCAATTTCTAAATTGCTGCATTTGTAAATTTCAAAAGCCAGTATAAAGAAATAGTTGTGGTAAAAAAAAAGCACTTGTGGGGTTAACTGCTTCCCACCCGGCCACTGTATATAAACGGCCAGGTGGGCGCTTCCTCCTTCTGAGTGGACGTTCCTGAACGTCCTTCAGAAGGAGCGGGATCGCGTGGTTGCGTGCCCGTGCAACCACACGATCCTGATATGCTCGTGTCCCCCGGACATGCCGCAGCTCAGATCGGCAGGAGGGCTCTGTGATTTGCTCACCTGATCACGTGATAGCTGTGTCCAAACCCAGCCATCATGTGATGTAAACACAGCCTGGTGACAGAACTAGGAGTGGGATTGCGCGGCCGCGTGCCCGCGCAGCAGCACAATCTCGACGTGTCTGTGTCCCCCAGAGACAGGGCAACATCGCTCAGCAGGAGGGCTCTGTGATTGGCCCTCCTGATCACATGACGGCTGCAGGCTGTGTCCAATCACAGCCATCATGTAATGTAAACACAGCTGTTTCCAGGCGATCGGCTCTGCTTCTCCTCACACAGAGCCTCTCAGTGAGAAGGAGAGCGAATCTGTGCTGTGAGCGGGGGATTAGTGTCTATGGCTGTTTTTTACAGCTTTTTACACACTGATCACCCAGCTAGTGTCCCCAAACAGTGTCCCCAAGAGAGTGAAAAACATCTGCCACATCTGTCCCACTGAACATCTGTCCATAATCATCTGCCACATCTGTCTGTGATCTGCCATATCTGTCACACCTGTCCGTGATCATCTAGCACACATCTGTCTATGATCATCTGGCACATCTGTCTGTGATCATCTGCCACATCTGTCCATGATCATCTAGAACAGGGGTCTCAAACTGGTGGCCCTCCAGCTGTTGCGGAACTACAAGTCCCATCATGCCTCTGTTTGAGAGAGTCATGCTTGTAACTGTCAGCCTTGCAATGCCTCATGGGACTTGTAGTTTTGCAACAGCTGGAGGGCTGCCAGTTTGAGACCCCTGATCTAGAACATCTGTCCATGATCATCTGCACACTTCTGTCCGTGATCATCTGGCACACGTGTCCATGATCATCTGCGTACATCTGCCTGTGATCATCTGCACACATCTGTCTGTGATCATCTGTCACATCTGTCCGTGATCACCTAATTCCATTGTCCTGGTGCTCCAGGGCTTTTAAAAATGTGATAGGTACTCAGGAAATGAAATGTGTAATTTATGCCTTTAGAACGCCTGAGGGTGCTACTTGAATATTGGGCCTCTGTATGTGGCCAGGCCGTGTAAAAGTCTCACACATGTGGTATCCTCAGGAGGAGTAGCAGAATGTATTTTGGGGTGTAATTTTTGCTATGTACATGCTGTGTGTTAGAAATATCTTATAAATTGACAACTTTGTGTAAAAAAAAATAAGTTTTCATTTTCCAAAAACTTGTGGAAAAAAATTAAATATTCAAAAGACTCATTATGCCTCGTAGAATATACGTTGGGGTTTCCAAACCATTGTGGGCAAAAAATTGTAACTTCAAAAACTCACTATGCCTCTTACTAAATGCCCTGGACTGTCATCTTTACAAAAATTGATCATTTTGGGGGTATCTGTACTGACATTTTAGGGCCTCAAGAAATTAGATAGGCCGTCAGGACATCAGGATTGATAAATTTTCAATGATACGTAACATAGCTTGTAGACTCTATAACTTTCACACAAACCTATTATCATACACTAATCAGGATCTTTTTTACCAAAGGCATGTAGCAGAATACATTCTGGCCTAAATTTATGACGGATTTCTATTAAAACAGAAAGTAGAAAATATCGTTTTTTTCTAAATTTTCGCTCTTTTTACGCTTATATAGCAAAAAATAAAAAACCCAGTGGTGAATAAATACCACCAATACCACCAAGCTCTATATGTGTGAACAAAATGATAAAAATGTAATTTGGGTACAGTAAAGCATTAATTATTTGGACATGTGTAAAAACAAACGCACGCACATGATACCATGTGTAAAAGGTGTATAAATAAATATTGTCCTTGTACAACAGAGCAGCAGCAACTAATATCTATGCAGACTTGATTAAAATTCCTTAGGAAAACACTTTCACCATTCGAATCACCCAAAAAGTGCTCAGATAAATTGGCTGCTTACTAGAAAGCAATGATCACTTTAAAAAAAAGTAGGTCAAACAACACTTGTAACAGAACCTGTCTGCTGGCAATGGTTAATCCTGGACCTGCAAGATGACTTCCTCACCTCAAGAATTAAGGATGTACATGTGAAATATATATATAAAATAATTAAAAAGCCAAATGGCTTGCTTACGTTCCACCTCGCTCAGCACTCAAACCAAAGGGACAGGATATGGATGTGACCTGGGCGTCTCGACATACGTTTCGTAGATTCTTTATGTCATCAGGAAACGTTTGGGTTTACTTACCAGCTTTCTGGTAAGCAGCCAATTTATCTGAGCACTTTTTGGATGATTCGAATGGTGAAAGTGTTTTCCTAAGGAATTTTGATCAAGTCTAATCGCTGCATGGAAATTAGTTGCTGCTGCTCTGTTGCACAAGGACCAGGGCTTTTTTTTCAGCTGGAACTTGGTGGAACTCAGTTCCACCACCTCTGGCTCAGGCTCTCTGCTCCCTGCTCACCACTATCACAAACCTCCCAACTTTTAAGAAATGGGAATGAGGGACACCTATCAGCAAAAGTATACAGGCATAGGACACCCCCCCCCCCCCCCGCCACGCCCCCTTATTGGAGAATTGTACAAAAAATGAGATTGATTATACCCACAAGTGTTTTTTTACCACTACTATTCCTTTATATTGGCTTTTGGAATTTACAAATGCAGCAATTTGGAAATCAGATGAAAGGTTTAGCACTGGAAAACACTTTTTGAAAGATAAAAATTGCATTTGATATACAACTATATGGGTCAGACCAAAATGAGAGACAAATGAGGGGGGAAGAGGGACGGAAGGACATTGCTCCAAATCAGGGACAGTCCCTCGAAATCAGGTACAGTTGGGAGCTATGCTATCACTTGAAAACACAAAAGTCTGGCTTCTATGCTTACAAGTGACAGCATGTCTCCCAACAGCACCCACAGATCTGATCTCCTGAGTGGCTGCCACTGAGTGAAGGATGGGCACAAGGGAGATGCAGGTACCCGGGGTGCAGTGCAAATGCCAACATCACCACTGGATGATCTCCCCGCAAGTGAGAGAGGTGAAGCCAACTACAGTATGCGGGGAGCTACTAGAGCCGGCTGGGTGTTTCAGCTTAATACAGAAACAAAAATAAGACATGTGGAAGATGGTGGAGCTTTTAAGGAGGGAGGGAGAAGGTGGGGGCAGTGGAAGGGGGGTTGCATGCAAAGGCCAGAGCTGAAGAGGGGTAAATGTGAGATGTGGATGGGGTATGCAGAGGTAAGCAGCTGTGGAAGAAGGCTGAACTCTGCACTCTGTATGCAGCGCACCTCTGAACTCTGCACTATTTACGTAGCACACCCTGAGCTCTGCAGTCTGTGTGTAACTCCCTCCCTGAACTCTGCACTCTGTACATAATGCACTCCTGGTATTTAATTACCCTGTTAAGACCCTCCCACTGTTAGGCCCCTTACACACTGGGGAGGGAGGTGCGTCAGCGGTAACCGTCGCGGCACTTTACCGTTGTTTTAGCGTTGGTATTCGGCCGCTGGCGGGGCGGTGTTACCCCCCCCGCTAGCATCCGAAAAAGGGTTAAAAACCACTGCATTTGCAGAGGCGCTTTGCCGGCGGTATAGCCGCGGTGCCCCATTGATTTCAATGGGCAGGAGCGGTGGAGGAGCGGTATATACACACCTCTCCTTCACCGCTCCAAAGATGCTGCTAGCAGGACTTTTTTTACCGTCCTGCTAGCGCACTGATTGAGTTCCTGTACCTATTTTCCGAGAAAAAAAATCCTGACAAGGACTATATTTATTTATACACCTTTTGCACATGGTATCATGTGCGTGCGTTTGTTTTTACACATGTCCAAATAATTTATGCACTTTAATACTTTAATTGGTTGTTATCCACTTTATTGAACTTACTGGTTGACTATATATTATTAATTAATTACCATACATATTCTTATATTAATCTACACATTTATGAATCCATTGATGTTATTATTATTGTATTGAGTGCTCCCTTTTGTCTATAATTCACTGGATCTAAAGCACCTAAGGATAGCAGCTGATATTATTTTATTCATTTAATTGTTTTCAAATTTAAATATACTATCAAATTTGCTTATCAGGCACGAACTTTATTATATTTCACACAGTGTAGCATGACTGAGTAGTTGTCATTAAAAGTGTGAGAGCATGGAAAGCTGAAAATTGGTCTGGGAAGGAAAGGGTTGAGGTAGTTAACAAATCATTTTTTTGTATATGTAGCGCCACCCCTGAAGGAGCCACTTGAGTATACTCTGCCTCTTAACCCCAAGAACAGCCTCTACCCCTCTGGCACACCTATATAGCAATGTTACTGCAAACACGGTAGTAAGACGTCACAAGCGGTATTTAACCAGAAATCTGTTTTTAATGAACACTTTCTTTAGCACAGAGTAAAACAGTTGACAACCTGAATGTCAAATGCAACCCAAATAGATCAACTGTATCTTATTGACTAAAAGTTTTAAACCATATGATCTGGCTACTCCTGGCGATTTCCTTAGGGCAAATAACCCTGAAAGCAGAGCTCACCACATAAAATGACAAATTTCAGTATGAACAATAACACTTCAATAGATTAGTCACCAACTTCTATTTAAGTTTGGCTCTATGAGTCCTGGAAGGAGAAGGGCAGATGAATGACACTTTTATGTCAGAACTCTCCCTTCTGTACCTCAACACCACAGCCCCAAAGAACCGATCACACACACAATCTGGTTCAGTACATCAATCTGACGCTAAAGTCTTAAACCCGTACATATAGTAACTACAGTCCCGGGTGTAAATAGGGCCCTTATAGCACCAACAGGACCAATCTCTTGAGGGGAAATGGGTTGTAGTCTTTTTGAAAGAATAAGGCCTTATGTCTTCAGATAGCTTTGTGTTGGTGCACTTGATGTCCTGTTGGCAGAGATGATGCAAAGTGTGCTGACAGTATCCAGGTAAGCTAGGCGGATATTATAACTGCGCAGTAGGCTGTGGGTTCTCCTACTGAGGCAGAGAAACAACAACGGTGCCTGTATGCAGTGTTCTGGGTTATGAAAGACTGGGCGAGTGCCCCCCCCACCAATCCTGTGTTAGGAGGCCCAATTAGGCCCAAGGGGAACATATCTTGGGACTGGTTCTTCAGGTTGCCTGACTGGCTACCTAACCACTGGAACACCTCATGCCTACAGGAATGCCTAGAGGTGCACCCGGGGTCCACACCCTGGTGGGATGTCTGTGAACAACCATAGATCTGTGGCAGGAAATGTCTCACCGACCCTGGGTGGCAGCAGCTCTTCTCCTCCATCTGGTCTCTCCCCTCACCTCGTGGTTCTCCCCTCTCACAGGCAGCCTCATGGTGTGTGATTCCTCCCCTGGTGTGAGAGCATGCTGGGCTGTGTAGTTCTGCCCCCATAGAATGCTATGAGGGCACTGATGATGGGGACTACATGTCCCAAGATGCTCTGCCCCTCTGTCATGACGCCCCATTTGTTCCCTTCCCTTGCCAATGAGGAAGCAGGGGAGGGAGAAGATCGGGCTGGAGAGTCTCTGCAAGCGCCTCTCGCATACAGTACAGTGCAAGGAGGAGAGGGGGGGATTCCCCCGCAGCTGTTGACAGGCTCGCCCTCCCTCAGAGCCTCTCATTGTTTCTCTGTGTCAGTGCGGCCGGCAGGAGGTGCGGGGTCACAGGCTGGCTGAGTGGCACCCGCTACATATAATTCTCCTTTAACCACTTCAGCCCCGGAGGGTTTTACCCCCTTAATGACCAGGCCATTTTTTGCAATACGGCACTGCGTTACTTTAACTGAAAACTGTGCGGTCCTGCGACGCTATACCCAAATAAGATTGATGTCCTTTTTTCCCTAAAATATAGCTTTCTTTTGGTGGTATTTGATCATCTCTGCGTTTGTTTGTTTTTTGCGTTTTAACAAACAAAAAATGACAATTTTGAAAGAAAAAACTATATGTTTTACTTTCTGCTATAAAACATACCCAATAATATACCCTTACCCCCAATCTCTATCCCCTAACCCCAACCCATATGAGTACTTATTTATAAGATTTCACTTACCTCAGTGTCACTAGCAGCTGTTCCTCCGGTGACACAGAGCGCCACATGACAATGTCCATCCTGGTCAATCTTGGCCGGAGTCTCTCCAAAAGCTCATCGAAGAGCGTCACAGACATCCTGGTAAAGTTGTAAAATGTTTCCCGATGTATGCACAGTTCTGCATACATCTGGGTGAAGTACCCCACTGACAGCTGCTGGGATCCCAGTGGATGGGTCCAGAAGCGACGTTGTCTGCTGCTTCTCTCCTCTTCCAACTGTCTCCTTCTGTGAATCCTCCGCAAGATACAGTAATCAGCAGGATTGCTTCATCAATCTTTTGCACAACAGGATCCATAATGAAAAAATCCAAAGAAAATGCAAAATCGCAAAAACTCCAAAAAAAAACTCAAACAAACTCACACAGACTATCTCTCTCCTCTCTCTCTCTCCAACCAAAATGGGAGTGGAAAATAGCAGAGGGATGTCTTTTTCAAAAAAACGCGCCTGAGCAATAACGCATAAAAACGCTGATTAACACGCATTGACGCCAATGCAAATCGCTGATAGAATCGCATTTTTAACGCCGCTTTTTTCCTGGCATCGGTACTAGCTTTACAACCCGTTTTTTAAAACGTCTGTGTGTATGCGGCCTAATAGTTGTCCTGTGGACAGATTCTCCCACCTGAGCTGTGGATCTCTAGTGCTCCTCCAGAGTTACCATGGGTCTCTTGACTGCTTCTCTGGTTAATGCTCTCCCTGCCAGGCCAATCAGTTTAAGTGTATGGCCATTGGTAGGTTTGCAGCTGTGCCATACTCTTTCCATTTTCATTGATGGATTGAACAGTGCTCCGTGAGATGTTTAAAGCTTGGGATATTTTTTTTATAACCTAACCCTGTTTAAACTTCCTGACCTGTCTGGTATGTTCCCTGGCCTTCATGATGCTTTTTGTTCACTAAGGTTCTCTAACAAACCTCCAAGGGCTTTACAGAACAGCTGTATTTATACAGAGATTAAATTACACACAGGTGGACTCTATTTACTAATTAGGTGACTTTTGAAGGCAGTTGGTTCCACTAGATTTTAGTTAGGGGTGTCACAGTAAAGGGGGCTGAATACAAATGCACGCCACACTTTTCACATATTTAGGCTCGGTTCACACTTGTGCGATGCGGTTACCCTGCAAATCCACGGTGGGTTCCCGCATCGCACCCAACTCGCACGGCAGTTCATGCTGCCATATGCAAACTGCTGGGAGTGTCAATGACACCCCCATTTCAGCTCACATATCGCACTGCCAACTGACAGTTCGAACATGAATCGGATCGCATGGGTGTGAACATCCATGCGATATGATTCTGGTGCGGACCAAGAAAAGGGTCCTGTGTGAGTTTGATCGGAATGCTGCATCTGCCAAACTATCTGTATGGCTAAAATCGCATCACATGGACATCACACTGCAGTGTGGCGCGAATTACATGCGATCTCGCACCATGACCACGTGTGAACTGACACTTATTTGTAAAAAAAAAAAATTGATTTCCCTCCACTTCACAATTATGTGCCACTTTGTGTTGGTCTATAGCGTAAAATCCCAATAAAATACATTTACGTTTCTGAAGGTAACATGACGAAATGTGGAAAATTTCAAAGGGTATGAATACTTTTTCAAGGCACTGTACAACATATACTGTTTGCGGGTGCTAAGTAAATTTCGAGCAAAAAAAGCAAATTTTAACCTCTTGCCGACCGGGCCATAGCCGAAAGACGGCTACAGCGCGGTCGGCTTTTTCTGGGAGGGCGTCCATGGATCTTCTCCCAGAATGTTGCTCTCGCGCACCCCCTTGTTTTTAGCAGCGCTGTGGGCTGGATCTGTAGTGCCCATAGCGCTGCTCTGTGCCCATACTGTGCAATACTTTGCAATAATGTGCAATACTCTGCAATAATGTGCAATACTCTGCAATAATGTGCAATACTCTGCTAATACTCTGCAATAATGTGCAATACTGTGCAATAACTTGCAATACCCTGCAATACTCTGCCAACACTCGCCAACACTCTGCAATAAATTTGAACAGAAACAAAGATTTTTTTTTTTTTTTTTACCGAATTTTCAGTCTTTTTTGATTTACTAAACTGTGCACTGTAAACAAATTGGATATTTTTTAATTTTTTTTCTCAGCACCTACTGTATATCTGCTATATTCATTTTTCACTTCCTCCTCCCTGGCCGTGGCCCATCGCATCATTTCCTGTTTGCAATGCCTTCTGGGAAGGGGCGGCAACTTCCTCTGAAACTGCCATTGCTATGGAAACCTGACCTGAAACCTGTTACACTGCTTGTGCTGCACTGAGCATGTGCTAGATCTAAAAGCATGAGATCCACAAAGAAATACAGTCTGGCTTCAGATGCCCACACTTAAGATGGCCACGGCCTGCTGTAAGTTTATAAAATGACAAACTACTGCTATAAACGAACAAAACAGACCTTAGTTTACAGACTAACTTTACTAGAATACATTACGCTTGTGTATTATAGGGGTATTTTTATTTAAAAAGTATCATTTCTGGTGGAACACCACTTTAAATACCACCAAAAGAAAGCTCTATTTGTATGAAAAAAAAGACAAAAATTTCATATAGGTACAGTGTTGCATGACTGAGTAATTGTCATTCAAAATGTGAGAGCACTGAAAGCTGAAAATTGGTCTGTTTAGGAAGGGGGTTTAAGTGCCCAGTGGTCAAGTGGTTAACATGTATGTGAAAAAAGTCAATATTATCCTGACAAGGTTAAACTCCCTTATGTTGAGTCAGATCATACTTTGCAAACTGTCCAAGATTTCCCAGGACATTCCCGGGACTTGGACGCCATTCCCGAATTCCTGGTGTCCCGGGAAATGTCCCAAGAAATCCGGTTGTTCACGATTCGCCGCCGCTAGAGGTCCGCGGCCGGCGGAGACAATGTCTCCGCCGGCCGCCATTTTGGTGAAGTTTAGGAAGACGGCTGGGGGGGCTAGACGGAGCTCCTGCGTCGCCGCCCACCCTCCGCCCCGCTCCGCCTCGCCCAGCCTACCCCCCGCCCCTTTCCATATGAGACTGGCAGCGGGGCGGGGGGGTAGGCGGAGGGTGGGCGGTGACGCAGGAGCTCCGTCCAGCCCCCCCCAGCCGTCTTCCTGTCTGATAAGGAAAGGGGCGGGGTTCTAGCCATGCTACTACTAGGACACCTCTAAGGTAGGGGGGGGCGCACCGCTGTGGGACTCCTGATGAGAGGGTGGGGCTCCTTTGGGGACACACACATGATGCAAGGGGGGCTCCACTGGGGACATCTGATGCAAGGGGGGGTCCACTGGGGACACCTGATGTGAAGGGGGGCTCCACTGAGGACACCTGATGTGAAGGGGGGCTCCACTGGGGACACCTGATGTGAAGGGGAGCTCCGCCGGGGACACCTGATGTGAGGGGGGCTCCGCAAGGGACACCTGATGTGAGGGGGGGCTCCGCCGGGGACACCTGATGTGAGGGGGGCGCTGCAAGGGACACCTGATGTGAGGGGGGGCTCCGCCGGGGACACCTGATGTGAGGGGGAGATCCGCTGGGGACTCCTGATGTGAGGGGGAGCTCCGCTGGGGACACCTGATGTGAGGGGGAGCTCCGCTGGGGACACCTGATGTGAGGGGGAGATCCGCTGGGGACTCCTGATGTGAGGGGGAGCTCCGCTGGGGACACCTGATGTGAGGGGGAGCTCCGCTGGGGACACCTGATGTGAGGGGGAGATCCGCTGGGGACTCCTGATGTGAGGGGGAGCTCCGCTGGGGACACCTGATGTGAGGGGGAGCTCCGCTGGGGACACCTGATGTGAGGGGGGGCTCCGCTGGGGACACCTGATGTGAGGGGGAGCTCCGCTGGGGACACCCGATGTGAGGGGGAGCTCCGCTGGGGACACCTGATGTGAGGGAGAGGTCCGCCGGGGACACCTGATGCAAAGGGGAGCTCCGCCGGGGACACCTGATGTGAGGGGGGGCTCCGCCGGGGACACCTGATGTGAGGGGGGGCTCCGCCGGGGACACCTGATGTGAGGGGGAGCTCCGCTGGGGACACCTGATGTGAGGGGGGGCTCCGCTGGGGACACCTGATGTGAGGGGGAGCTCCGCTGGGGACTCCTCGTGTGGGGGGGGGCTCCGCTGGGGACTCCTCGTGTGGGGGGAGCTCCGCTGGGGACATCTGATGTAAGGGGGGCTCCGCTGGGGGCACCTGATGCAAGGACGGACTCTGCTGGGACATCTGACGCAAGGACGGACGGCTGGTGGCAGGCGACGTGGCTAGTGACACGCTCAGGGATCCCACTGATTCTGCATTATGGTGAGTTGAATGATTTCATTTTATATTACAATGTAATAATAGAAATAATGCACTTCAATCATCCTGACACCATAACAACCATGGTGCCGGGATGATTGAAGTGCTAACACCAGGTGTTTGGAGTATCTTTATCTGCTGATTGTTAAACTTTCTAGAATACACATATTTCTATTGTTGTGTAGGATCTGGGGCTGCTGTCCCGTCATTTCCCTCTAATCCCTCTCCCCCTCTAATCCCTCTCCCCCTCTAATCCCTCTCTCCCTCTCCATCCCTCATTCATCTCAGACTCTAACCACACCCTCTTGAGCCACGCCCATTTAAGCCACGCCCACTATGATGCGTGAACCACGCCCATTTTTTGACGCGTCGCGCTTTGCACGCCGCACTTGTATCTTTTTCCTAAGCCACGCCTATAAACGAATGCCCCGCCCCCTAATTATACTACGGCTCCGCCTACAGCCACAAAAGTGTCCCACATTTTTTTTTTTACAATGTTGGCAACTATGTCAGATTATCTGATTTTTCCCAAAAAAAACATTTTGCATACCTCCCAACATTTTGAGATGGGAGTGGGGGACACCTACTAACAAATGTATGTAGGCATAGGACACGCCCTCCTGCCACACCCCCTTAAAGGAGAATTAACCAAAAAAAGGTTAATTAAATCAAGAAGGGCTTTTTTTTATCACTATTCCTTTATATTGACTTTTAAAATGTACAAATGCAGCAATTTAGAAATTGGATGAAAGGTTTAGCATTGGGAAACACTTTTTGAAAGATAAAAAGTGCATTTTGTATACAACTATATAGATCAGAACAAAATGAAGGACACATGAGGGGGGAAGAGGGACGGAGGGACATTGTTCCGAATGAGAGACAGTCCCTCGAAATCAGGGACAGTTGGGAGTTATGCATTTCGGTGAAAATAGAGCAAATCTCTTCTATCGCCGCTAACAGCAGGAATCAATGAGGGGACTACATCTCCCATGAGGCTGTGAGCCGCTCACGCTGAGCGTTTTTATATCAGATTGGGAGGCCACGCCCCCTGGCTACCAGGGCTGCCTAGCTGCACCTAGCGGATGGAGAGGCTGCTGGATGTCGGCCACTGATCGGGGCTCCCCGGGACCCTCACCGAGGGACATGGACCTCGACCAGAGCGGAGCCGTGCTGCAGTCTGCCAGCGGTAAGGAGCGGAAAGCGGGCGGTGGAGGGGGGACATGTGATGGACATGAATGGGGCAGTGTGGGCTTCTGGGGACATGGGATGATTTTTGGGAAGGTAGTATGGAGGAGGATGCTGAGCACAGAGGAGATCTCAGTCCGTTCTGTTCTATCATCCGAGGACAGGGGCTGATCACCTCCTACAGGTGACAACATTATGGCAAAGTTTTATACAGAAGTCAGGACATACCAAGAGCTGGATGTATTATTATTATTATTACTGTGTGCCGGGCGATTCATTGTACAATGACAGCAATACTTATGTAGAAGGGGCACCATTGTCACCAATGTGTATAAATCACACCCTATGAATAGAAGGAGCCTGGGGCTGATCCCTACCTTTGGGGAGATTCATATTGTTGCCATTAAAATAAAACAAAATTGTCATTCTGAGCTCAATGTCTGCACTTTTCATGTTTTTTTGGGAGGTTCAGATGTACACGTGTGGAACTTTGGTGTTCAGTAATTGTATTTCAATGGATTCTACCAAGAATGCCATTTTAAAAAACAAAACAAAAAAAACAAAACAAAAAACACAAAACAAAAAAAACACACACAAAAAAAAAAAAAAAAAAAAAAAAAAAAAAAAAAAAAATATATATATATATATATATATATAAAATATTATTATTATACAGGATTTATATAGTGCCAACAGTTTATGTAGTGCTTTACAACTTGAGGATATATATATATTATATAATGAAGGCTCCTAATAGATTCAAACCCAATCCTGATGAAGGATCCTAATCGATCCCAAACGTTGTTATTTTTGCTATTTTCATGTCTTTTTGATGAGTTTTATTTACTCTCTTAATAAACATACAAGGTGCTGCAGATTGGACTTTTTTGTGATATATAGATTATATATATATATATATATGATATATGATATATGATATATGATATATTATATATTTATATAGATATATATATATAGATAGATAGATATTTATATCTATAGAGATATATCTATTTATATATATATATATATATATATATATATCTATTTATATATATATATATATATATATATATATATATATATATATATATATATATATATATATATATAGATATATATATATATATATATATATAGATATATAGATATATCGATAAATATATCTGAAAAGGTTCAATAGAGTATGGAACAAAAGTATGCACACCAGGAGATTTGTGCACGTTATAAAATGGGATCTTGATCAACTTTTATTTTGTATACATGTGAAAACTCAGGTATTCCCAAATGGAATCTTAAAATGGCACATAACTTGAATAATAAAAAAATATATATTTTACATACTTTTTTCAGTTATATTTCTTTGTTCAGGAAAGTGCCTGTTAGGTTAAATTCACCTTGTGTAAGCAATGACGGTATTCAGATTTTACTCAGCGTTGAATGCACCAGGAGAGATTTACTAAAATTGGTGCACACGGAATTTGGTGCAGCTCTGCATAGGTTCCAATCAGCTCCCAGGTTTTATTGTCAAAGTTTAAATGAACAAGCTGAAGTTAGAAACAGATTGGTTACTATGCACAACTGCACCAGATTCTGAGTGCTCCAGTTTTCGTAATTCTCCTCTTGAGGGTCATTTCTATTGCCCATGTTTGTATTAAACTCAGAATGACCTTTGAAATAAATGTTATATTAAATATGACTGTGGTATACTCATATTCTGTCTTTAGAGATATTGGAGAAAAATAAGTTTTATCTTTTTTTTTTTTTTTCTCTCCATTTGATTTCAAATTGTATTAGGGGTTGGTATGTTTCCATATTGCTTTAAGTAGCAATATTCATCTGTTAAGCGAATATATGTGATTTTTTTTTTAACTAAAAATGAAGCTCATGTAGGCATGATCCATCTTCTATGTTCTATCACTTTATATATGGCTAGTAACCTTGGCAACGTGCGAATCTTATTATTTTAATATTATGAATATATAGGCTTGTGAAATCTCCATGGCAAGAAAATATATTTCCATTATTACAATAAAATAGTTATTTATCTCAGTACTTCTATACAGTAGCTGGAAATTAATGTAGTCACTTAATGCAAAATTTAAAAAATATATAAATGCGTAAGAATTTTTAAAATATTTTTATTCTGTTAACATTTTTTTTTTCTTTGTGCCGTAATTCCTCTCAAGGCAATAACCTAGGTTTGGAGTTCCTCTGTGATATACAGCAGATTTGGTAAATGAGAAGTGATTTGTTTCAGTCCCACACAGGAAATGTTTCATATATTTAAAAGAATGTCCCCCCTTTTTAATGAGGTCACTGCTTTTGCTTAAAGTTGTATAGATTTCGTGCTGCCGCATTCTGACAGTATGATATCCCCTTCCGATTTTTTTTTTTTTTTTCAACTGAGATACTTTTCTTGGGTTGTTTGTAAAAAGGATGTTTTTATTGGTAATGTGTGCAAAGCTTTGTGGGTGTCGTAAAAGGTGAACTTTTGAACTTGGAGAGATCCTGGAGCAATTAGGTAAAGGAATAGCATGGGACTGAATTACAAGGGTATTGCACTCATAAGAGATGCATTGGGTTACACTATATCTGTGTGATACAAGTTCAAAAGTAATATTTTGATTATTCCAAAATCTCAGTTTTGGTATTAAGCAATAGTTCACGATTGGAAGAAAAAACATATTCTGTTTGAAAGTAAAAGCTGAAAATGATTTTTTGGCATGAAGTTTTGTATATACAAAATGTTGGATTTTATCATAAAACTGTATATATATATATATATATATATATATATATATATATATATATATATATATATATATATATATATATATATATATATATATATATATATATATATATATAAAAAATCTATATATATATATATAAAAAATCTATCTCTCTCTCTCTCTCTCTATATATATATATATATATATATATATATATATATATATATATATATATATATATATATATATACCGGTAGATATATAGAGATATATAATCTCTCTCTCTCTCTCTCTCTCTATATCTATATCTATATCTATATCTATATCTATATCTATATCTATCTATATATATATATCTATATCTATATATATATCTATCTTACAAACTTTTTTTTTTTTTGTCCAGTGATATGTAGTAAGTAAAAAAAAAATGACTGTAAAATCCTTAAAATTAGGGAAATAAACTAAAAATAAAAATTGCCTTAAAATCAACATTTTCATATAAATCAGATCTCAAACATTGCATCAATACAGTAGAAAAGTAAATATTTTAGAAAAAATAAAAATGAGCTTCTACATCTCTTAAAGTGTATGTAAATTCTAACTAATTTCTCAGATTTTCTCCCTTTTTGGTCTGGTAAATATTCCTTGAATGCATTTTATTATACTGTACATGTGTGACAAGTGCTGTTCTTCCAGCCGGAAACCTTGTGAGCTGATAGTTTGCTGTGATCTCTGCCTCTGGACTGGTATCAGCATTGTTCCTAAATATTTTTTTGTGAACTACAAAACACCTCCTCCTGTTTTGGAGAAAAGGAGGTGTTATGTAGCCCTAACAAACTCCCAGACCCCAAAGTGACAATGCTGCTTAGTACGATTGCCACCCTAGGACAGGGAGTGTGTTAATGGAATAGTTAGCAGGTGAAAAATCAAAGAAAAAAAGTGTGAAAAATAAAATGAAGGCAGCCACCACAATTAAGGACTGGTCGGCTGCAAAACTATGAATTTTGATTTTGGCTTTCGATTATGCGTTTTAAAGTCTTGTCTGCCACAGATTAAACAAAACCTATATCGCTGTAGATCCGAGAGGGATATGCAAGGAGAATAAAAAACAGCATTTTAGCTTGCACATGATTGGATGATAAAATCAGCAGAGCTTCCCCTCATTTCAGGTCTACCCCTCAGATTTACAGCGACTGCACTTGCAGTGCAAAGTGGATTTGCCTTTCGTAAATAACCCCCATAGTGTTCATATTGTTCAGATGACCGAAAAACAAATCAGGAAAATGTCACTTCCTTTTAAATGAACAGTAATTCACTTAAAAAGAAGCTTATACTGCAGGTTGCCATTGACCTCTCATTCTAAAATGCTAGTTGCCTGGCTTCCATGGCGTTTATTCTTTTTTGCTTCAATGACCTGGAACAGTTATACTGATCAAGAGTACTTGCTTTGTTTTGATTTGACTTGATGTTTGCTTGTTCTGTGTTAGTGACTTAAAATATTTAAGCCTGAGGCAAGTAGGAAACTAGCATTTTTTTTTTTTTAATAAGAAAATCAGCAATGGCAGCCTACATGTGTCTCAGTATAGGAGGAATAGCATTGCAGGCTAATATTGTATTTGCTTAGTGAAAAATTCATATAGGATTTTCAACATCCCTCTGGAGAGTATGAAAGTCTTTGAGGACCATGAGAATGTAGTTTATTAAGCATTTATGAATAAAATAACATCTTTTGTCAGTATTTGATATTTTTTTTTAGTTTCTAAACAACCTCTTCAGCCTGGGTCATGCAGACATTTTTTCTTTTAACCACTTTGATACTGGGCACTTTCACCCTCTTCTTGCCAAGGCCAAATCTCAACTTTCAGCAGTGTCGCATTTTGAATG
Source organism: Lithobates clamitans (assembly GCA_037952925.1). Classification (NCBI taxonomy): domain Eukaryota; kingdom Metazoa; phylum Chordata; class Amphibia; order Anura; family Ranidae; genus Lithobates; species Lithobates clamitans. Next base: position 3,553,538 of record JBBGZY010000034.1, read on the forward strand.
ACAATTGTGCGGTCATGCAACACTGTGCTTATGAGATTTTTATAATTGTTTTTACACAAATAGAGCTTTCTTTTGGTGTTATTTACTGACCATCGTTTTTTTTTTGCTAAATAAACAAAGAAGGATTAACATTTTGGGGGGAAAAAAAGGTGTTCTTTGTTTCTGTTTATAAAGTTTTGCAAATAATCTTTCTTCATAAATTTAAACTGAATTCTGCTAAATTACTTTAGTGAAAAATAACCCAAATCAGTGGGTTAAAATCAGTGGGCCAACACCAGTCTGGCAAATGTGATGCTCCAGACATCATCCCAATCATCGTCAAGCTGCGGGAAATCCAACGTCCAGGCAGCACGACATGATGCGAGAAATTTTGTAGGATCAGTGAACAATTCCTTGTATATAGTAGATAAGTCTTTGGGTAATTCCTTGTCCCTGAGTAGTGATTCCAGGTCACCAACCTGCACATTCAGGGTGGAGGACCCAAACTGAGCCGAAAAAGCATGCCTGAACAGTAAAAAACAGAACAGGTGCGAGCTAGGGAGCTGGTACTTCTGAGCACATCAACCGTCAATAATACTTATTGCACCCTTACATTTCTTGTTGCATTGTTTGTAAAGTCTGAATGCTGATGATGATCCCTCAACCCTGTATTTTTTGAAGGCCTTCTCCTTTGCTTTTATATGCATTTTTGCATTGGAGTTAAGTCATCCAGGACTTTTGTTCGCTCTTTTAAATTTCCCATTGGGATGCATTAGCTAATGCCCTTATTTAATATGCTCTTAAAGCAAACCCATCTCTCCTCCGTGTTCTTTGTTCCTAAGATTTTATCCCAATTTATGCCTTCTAGCAAGGCTCGTAATTTAGAGAAGTTGGCTCTTTTGATATTCAGTGTCTTTGTATTCCCCTTATGTTTCCTATTTGTGTGATTTTATACTGAAGCCAATTGACCTGTGATCGCTGTTACCTAAATTGCCCCGTATTTTCACATCTGTGATCAGGTCTGTATTGTTGGTAATCAGTAGATCCAGTAACACTTTATTTCTAGCTGGTGCGTCTACCATCTGACCCATAAAATTGTCCTGCAAGACATTTAGGAACTGGCGAGCCTTAGATGATGGTTAGATGTGGTTCCATCCGCCCAGTCTATCTCTGGATACTTCAAATCCCCCAGTATGACACTTCCCATCCTTGCTGCTAATCCAAATTGTGATAGGAGATCTGCCTCCCTTCCTCTCTCAGTTTAGGGGGCCTATAGCATACTCAGTATTTTTTTCCCCTTAGCTTCATCCCTTTGAAGCTCTACCCATAAGTATTCCACTTCCTACCTAGCTCCTATAGTGATGTCATCTCTCATGTTCAACATGGCACCACATGCAAAGAACTCTGAGGATCTGAAAAAAAGAATTATTGCTCTAGATAAAGATGACCTAGGCCAGTGATGGTGAACCTTGGCGCCCCAGATGTTTTGGAACTACATTTCCCATGATGCGCATGCACGCAGTGTAGTATCATGGGAGAGATGTAGTTCCAAAACATATGGGGTACCAAGGTTTGCGATCACTGGCCTAGGCTATAAGAAGATTGCCAAGACCCGGAAACTGAGCTGCAGCATGGTGGCTGCCGCCGCCATTCTCAGTGAGGGAATCAGGAAGTGAAGCGTTGCGGCTTCACTTCCCGGTTCCCTACTGCGCGAGTCGTGCTGCGCGTTCTCAATGGTTCTCGCTATCTCCTGGGACCTGTGTCTTTCTTTCCCAGGAGAGAGCGGGGGAATGCGGGAGGGGGCGTGACTCCCGCGGGAGTCTATTCCCAGAAGTGGGTGCAGATACCTGTATTATACAGGTATCTGCACCTCCCTCCCTCCTGAAAGGTGCATATTGTGACACCGGAGAGGGGGAGGAATCTGATGAGCAGAAGTTCCACTTTTGGGTGGAACTCCGCTTTAATGTCTGTGTTGAGTTATTTTGAGGGGACAGCAAATTTACATTGTTATACAAGCTGTACACTACTAGGGGTGTACTCGCTTTTGTGAGATACTGTGTGTGTATAAAATATATATATTACTGTATATTTATACTGTATATGTATATAATATCTATATAACTCGATATATCTCGATATAGTTATATATTTTTTTTTATTTTAACACACTGTGACCTGAGCAATAGTGTTCCCTTAGTAACATTGTACTACACTTGTATAAGCCACCATTTTTACTGAATGAAATTGATTCATTCAGTGTGTATTATTGTGATTAGCTGCGATTGGGCACATTTAATCACATGGCACAGATGGTCTGTGATTGGCCCTGTCTGTATCATGTGATCACTGTAACGAATCACAGCTAGCAACACAATTGTACACAATGAATGGTGTGAATCAAAGCCATTCATTATTTACAATTGTCATGTGATCTGCTGCGATTGGTCAGTGATCACATGGCTACTGGATTGGCGGTGTCCACTGCTGACAGATCGCGCCGCAGCACTGCCCATGGGGAGCACACGGGGCGTGTTTTGTTCGAATGTCATATGATGACCACTCGGAATGACAAGGGTCCTGCTGGGACCCCTCTTCCCAGTCTATTGTCTTCCCATCCATATCTGCAATGACACTCCAGGGAATAGAGTGAGGATTTTCTTCTGATGCTCAGCAAAGCAGTGCATTCAATTTGTAAAGCTTTGGTGGAAACCATCTGTATAAGCGCTAATAAAATCATCTCTCTTCAATTCAGCCAGAAGAGCTAAAGTGTATATACAATAGATCAAAACCTGAGGGTAAACTGGGTCCAGAGCAATATTTTGTGAAATTGCATTAAAGGTAATACTTGTTTGGGCATTACACCTGGATTACAGCATTAGCTGTAAAAAAGTGGAACTAAACTCAAAGAAATACTTGCTTCTCCATTCCAATGATGTGGCAGTTAAAGTAGATTTCCAGCTCTGAAAAAAAATGTAAAAGTCAGCAGCTTCAAATACTGTAGCTGCTGGTTCTTCAAATAAAGACACTTACGCTGGCCGTACATGGTCGAATTTCAAAAGAATTTTCTTTTGAAAATCAGAAATTGTGTGTTTTGTGATCCGATAATGCCACCATTGATTTTGAAATTCCACCAACCAAGCCTTCAATTTCACCTCGCCCGCTTGCAGTTTTTTGTTACCTTTTTTGTTTCGCTTGAAGCCAAGTACCTTCCAATCCAGATTTAAGCTTCATTCTTTTTTATATTTTGAATTAACAGATCATACTTTGATAAAACTTTAGGAGCCATTTCACACATTTTGTTCTTGCCTCTGGCCACCAATGAATCCTTTAGTATGTACTTCATATTTTAAAGGTTGTAAACCCACTTTTTGAACTTCTACCCATAGGTAAGCCTAGAATAAGGCTTACCTATAGGTACTGGAAATATCTCCAAAACGTGCGCCGCTTACGAGATGTTTTACTTGTAGTCCGCCGGAAATTCGGAAAAGGGCGCATACGCGGGTAAAAAAATTAAACTAAGTGCCCTTTCTTCCCTAGCCTATGCCATTAATCGCGGCTCCTGTGTGCATGCGTGTGAGTGACATCACGCGGCTCTGGCGAATCACAGAGCCGGAGTCCGCAGCCCGGAAGAAAGAGGGCCAGAAGATGGACGCTGCCCACACAGGGGACATCGCTAGATTCTTTTGCAGGTAAGTGGCACATAATGGGGTAGTATGCGATGCATACTACCCCATTATGCTTTTCATTTGCAGGCTGCAGCAGCGAGCAAAAGAGGAAGTAAAACCCATCAGCCCCGGTTCACACAGGGGCGGCACGACTTGCAGGTCGCCTCACCGAGGCGACCTGCACAAGACTCCCACGGCGACTTGCAAAACGACTTCTGTATAGGAGTCTATGCAAGTCGCCCCAAGTCGCCCCCAAAGTAGTACAGGAACCTTTTTCTAAGTCTGAGCGACTTGCGTCGCTCCTATTAGAACGGTTCCATTGTACAGAACGGGAGGCGCCTTGTCAGGTGGCTAGGTCGCCTGACAAGTTGCCCCTGTGTGAACCGGCACTCAGGGTTTACTAATTGGGGTACACTTTCAACCTATTGATAACATCCATATACACCAATCAGCCATAACGTTATAACTACTGACCGGTTAATTTAAATAACATTGATTATCTTGTTACAATGGAATATTAAATTCTTGGGGAATATGAGGCAGCAAGTAAACATGTTATCTCTTACATTGAAGTGTTGAAAGCAGAAAACACAGGCATTGCAGTTTGTTGTGTATTGGGGGTTATGGGGTTGCAGACTGGTGATAGTGACAGAGTGGATTTGATTTAAATTACTATTAAAAAGGCTTGGATTTAATTCAACTTGATTTAAATCATCATTTTTAAAGGGCAACTGTCATCTCTGTCCCGCAGCTTCTCCTCCTCTGACCCACTGTTGACTAACCGACAGTCCCATTCACTTTAATGGGACGGCTGGTGATGCGGCAGTGACACAACAAGGTCAGGGACATGGCGGCAGCAGGTGAGTGGATGCCCGCTAACAGGCGCTGCCATGATGGATCTGAGTTGACAGGCACTCTTTAAATTTAAGCACTTATTCTTGCTGGTAGGTAGAATCTTTAACCACTTGCCTTACTGGGCACTTAAACCCCCTCCTGCCCAGACCAATTTTCAGTTTTAAGCACTGATGCACTTTGAATGACATTTGCGTGGTCATACAACACTGTACCCAAATGAAATTTGTATTATTTTTTTTCCCACAAATAGAGCTTTCTTTTGGTGGTATTTAATCACAGCTGTGTTTTTTTTTTTTGCTAAACAAACAAAAAAGGTGGACAATTTGAAAAAAAAAAAATCATGTTTAATAGTTTGTTATAAAATTTTGCAAACAGGTAATTTTTCTCCTTCGTTGATATGCGCTGATAGGCTGCACTGGTGGCTGCTGATGGGCTGCACTGGTGGCCGCTGATGGGCTGCACTGGTGGCCGCTGATGGGCTGCACTGGTGGCCGCTGATGGGCTGCACTGGTGGCCGCTGATGGGCTGCACTGGTGGCCGCTGATGGGCTGCACTGGTGGCCGCTGATGGGCTGCACTGGTGGCCGCTGATGGGCTGCACTGGTGGCCGCTGATGGGCTGCACTGGTGGCCGCTGATGGGCTGCACTGGTGGCCGCTGATGGGCTGCACTGGTGGCCGCTGATGGGCTGCACTGGTGGCCGCTGATGGGCTGCACTGGTGGCCGCTGATGGGCTGCACTGGTGGCCGCTGATGGGCTGCACTGGTGGCCGCTGATGGGCTGCACTGGTGGCCGCTGATGGGCTGCACTGGTGGCCGCTGATGGGCTGCACTGGTGGCCGCTGATGGGCTGCACTGGTGGCCGCTGATGGGCTGCACTGGTGGCCGCTGATGGGCTGCACTGGTGGCCGCTGATGGGCTGCACTGGTGGCCGCTGATGGGCTGCACTGGTGGCCGCTGATGGGCTGCACTGGTGGCCGCTGATGGGCTGCACTGGTGGCCGCTGATGGGTGGCACTGGTGGCCGCTGATGGGTGGCACTGGTGGCCGCTGATGGGTGGCACTGATGGGTACTGATAGGTGGCACTGATGGGTACTGATAGGTGGCACTGATGGGTACTGATAGGTGGCACTGATGTGCGGCACTGTTGAGGCACTGATGTGCGGCACTGTTGAGGCACTGATGTGCGGCACTGTTGCTGTTTGCTAGGTGGCACTGGCAGGGGGCACAGGTGGGCACTGAGGATCTGGTGGCACCTGTCCACAGCCAAAAGTGCCCACAATGGGCATGTGAGCATTATAACTGGACCATGGAGCAATGGAAGAAGGTGACATGGTCTGATGCATCAGGTTTTCTTCTACTTCATGTGAGTGTCCGGATGTGTGTGTGCGTAGCTTATTTACCTGGGGAAGAGATGGCACCAGGATGCAGTATGGGAATAAGGCAAGCCAGTGGAGGCACTTTGGAGATACTTTGGACAGTGTTTTGCTGGGAAACCTTGGATCCTGGGCAGCACAGTGGTGTAGTGGGTAGCATTTTCACCTAGCAGAAAAAAGGGTCGCTGGTTTAAATTCCGACCATGACACCATCTGCCTGGCGTTTGCATGTTCTCCCTGTGCCTGCGTGGGTTTCCTCCAGGTACTCCGGTTTCCTCCCACACTCTAAAGACATGCTGGTAGGTTAATCGGATCCTGTCTAAATTGGCCCTAGTATATGTATGAATATGTGTTAAGGACCTTAGGTTGTAAGCTCCTTGAGGGTAGGGATGATGTGAATGTACAATGTATATGTAAAGTAAATTGACAGCACTATATAAGTACCCGTTTTAGATAAAATTAAAATCCTGCTATTCATGTTGATGTTACTTGACCTACCTAAACATTGATGCTGACCAAGTATACCCCTTCATGGAACTGATGACAGTGGCCTCTTTCAGCAGGATAATGCACCCTACCACACTCCAAAACACAGCAACAAGCTTGAGGTGTTGACTTGGCCTCCAAATTCCCCAGATCTCAATTCATTCGAGCATCTGTGTGATGTGCGCGAAAGTCTGAACCATGGAAAGCACCACCTCACAACTTACAGGACTTGAAGGATCTGCTACTGATGGCTTGGTGCCGGATACCACAGCATACCTGTACAGGTTTAGTGTAGTCCATGCCTCAATGGGTTAGGGCTGTTTTAGCAACAAAAGGGGGACCTACTGAATATTAGGTGGGAGTGGGCAGTCATAACGTTCTGAGTGATCAGTGTACATTTTCTGATTCTCAAAACTGCTTTCTTCATGGCCATCTGGATAGGCAAAAAAATGGGAGCTATTCAAGCCTTCCGTGTAAATTATTTATGCCTTAATGTTGCTGTTCTGCAAAACAACAAAAAAAACCCCCACTCTTCTCTCTAAGGCTGCATTCACACTTCAACGTTTTGAATCGCAGGCAGATTTGCCGCAATTCTGCTCAAAATTTCAAATCGCTGATGTGTGAATGACAAATCACTTTGAACAGCAAATTCATTTGAATGACACCTAAAGTCGCGGTGTGGGATTGTAGCTTGATCGGGCTTCAATCATGGCAATACGCATCACGTGAAGCATGTGGCTCAAAATTGACTCCTGAACCTTTTTTGGGCAACAAGCTTCACACGTTGCGGGTTGCCACGATTGCAGCACAATTTATCATGCGAAATTTGTGGCAGACCCACACCGCAATTTTAGGTGAATACACCGCTCCTTCACAGCTCCAAAGATGCTATTTGCAGGAGTTTTTTTTCTCTCCTGCCAGCGCACTGCTTCAGTGGAGAAACAGTAGAGGCTGTTTTGGGTCGGTTTGCAGGCGCTATTTTTAGCGCAATAACGCCTGCAAACCGCCCCAGTGTGAAAGGGGCCTTAATGAGGGAAGTTTAACCACTTAAAGACTAAACCTTTTTTTGACACTTGTTGCTTACAAAGTTAAAAATCAGTATTTTTTGCTAGAAAATTACTTGGAACACCCAAACAATATATTTTTTTTATATAGCAGAGACCCTAGGAACTAAAATGGTGATTGTTGCAATATTTTATGTCGCACTGTATTTGTGCAGCGGTCTTTCAAACGCAATTTTTGGGGAAAAAATACACTTCAATGAATTTAAAAAAAAACTAAACAGTAAAGTTAGCCCATTTTTTTTTGTATAATGTGAAAGATGTTACTCCGAGAATCGTGATCTTTATTCTAAGCATTTTAGTCAGAATTGTGCTATTTGTGGGTTGAATGAAAAAAAAAAAAACCTCAGCTCCGGCGGAGCCGCTATACTAACTATACTGTTGTGTTCTGACTTTTATTGCTGTAAACATCCCTTTCCATATTTTGCTTTAACTACTTCAGCCCTGGAAGGATTTACCCCCTTCCTGACCAGAGCATTTTTTGCGACTTGGCACTGCTCCGCTTTAGCTGACAATTGCGCGGTCGTGCTACGTTGTACCCAAACAAAATTGACGTCCTTTTTTTTTTTCCCCCACAAATAGAGCTTTCTTTTGGTGGTATTTGATCACCTCCTGCGGTTTTTATCTTTTGCGCTATAAACAAAAAAAGCAATATTTTTTTACATTTTGCTATAATAAATATGCCCAAAAAATATATAAAAAAATACATTTCTTCCACAGTTTAGGCAGATATGTATTCTACATATTGCGTTTTTTTTTTTTTTTTCCTTTACCAATAAGTGTATATTGATTGGTTTACGCAAAAGTTATAGCGACTACAAAATAGGGGATAGATTTATGGCATTTGCATACATTTTTTACTTTACTAGTAACGGCGGCGGTCTGTGATTTTTTTTTTTTTTTTTTTATCGGGACTGCAACATTAAATGGATCTATAAATGGAAAAAGACAGAACATTTTGAAAAAAAAAAATAATTTTTCAACGTTTCAGGTGTTCTAAGGATACATAGCATAACCATACCAAGAATTACACCCCAAAATACATTCTGCTTAGCAAAGGGTAAACAAAAGATTACCTGTGGTTTTAGTAGCACAGTTGTCCAGAGGAGGAGAGCACTGGTCCAGGCAGGGACTTGGCCAGCCAATGCAATTGTCCAGGCAACGGGCAGAAATACTGTCCATAGTCAGCACAGGCAGTAGGCAGGGATACTGTCCATATACAGTCCAGGGTCAGTGCAGGCAGATATATTGTCAGCAGTGCCCAAATATTTGTGCTGGTAGTAGACAGGAACATGGTCCATAGTACAGGTAGCAGGCAGAGGTGTGGTCTGGCAGTAGGCATTATGGCAGTAAGTCCTGCAGGCAAAAGTAGAACCTCAGGACAGAATGGGGACAGGGGTAGAGGCTTCTCCCACCCAAACCTTTGAAGTCTCCAGACCCCCTAATCTGGGAATGAGAAAACAAAAAAAATAGTTTTCTTCATCCAGAAAACCAATTCTGGAGCCCCTCACATATGCGAGACCCCTGTGTTACATTTGGGAAGGGGAGAAGGTGAAACCAAGGCATTATTGGTACATAGCATAAGCCTCTACTGACATCTTGAATTGATCATTAAAGAATCGCTGCCCCCTCACCACCTCTGCCGCCTCCACTAGATCATCCACCTGTCGCTCCCAGCTCCTCTGTGCAAATTGCTGATGAATACTGAAGCGCTTGGTACCAATGTACCAGTCTGGATATACCGGGGTGTGTCTCCTCCAACTTTCCCATCATCCTCCCCCCTGCTAAACTATCTTCTAGGAACTTCTCTGTACCAGGGGGGTCTCCCTAAGCTTGACTTTGGTCATTACAAGCCTAAATTGATCAGGCATAGCCTGCAGTCATAGTTCAACACCTACAGAGCATAGTCCCAGAACTCTAGGAAGTATCTGTACGAACGAACTACATAATCAGCATCACTTCTGGGCTGCTCTTGAATGCGGAAGCCGCTTTGCAATAACTGCATCCATGCCCGTGGATATACACATCTTTATTAATGGTCCATTGGAATTCCTTTTGGACTGTACAGTGTATCAACAAAATTTATTAACAGAAGATCATTTATCAGTGTGACTGCTGGGTTGAATGGATGCAAGCGCAGCTGCGACATTTCCCTAGACAATGATGTCTTTTTATTTCATTCATTTTTGAAGGTTTTTTTTCACTGGATTTTCTTGTCTATTATTGTGCTGTTTCTACATTAAATATATTAATACAACCGTGGTGTTTTGAAGATGTGACTTTGGTAGGAACTTCTTCATTTTTTGCATATAGTTTTTGGTCACATGGACTGCGCCATATGTTTTGAATTTCATATGGAGATAGGTTGTGCAACTATTTAAGTGGATATATACCGTATATACTCGAGTATAAGTCGTTCCGAGTATAAGTCGAGGCCCTAATTTACCACAAAAAAAATGGGAAAAACTTACTGACCCGAGTATAAGACGAGGGTGAGAAATGCACAGCTACCTTAAGTGGAAAAGAGGGTCAACAATGCCCATTTGCATGACTCACTGTGCCCATTTGCAGCCATAGGTCCCCTGAACTTCAAACTCGGTAGTTAAGGGTTCCTAGATGCTCCCTAGCTGCAGCCAAAATTTGGGGTCTCTGAACCCAAAGGGTCCCGAAATGACATTGCTGCAGATAGACACAGTTGACTGAATTTGGGGCCCCGTATTTCAGGGCTACTTAGTGCTAAGAACCCCAAATTTGGTGTGCAAACCCAGTGGAACTAGCACCAAAAAATTTCCAGAGCTGGAGTTTCTAGCACCAAGTGGCCCCGAGATACAGGGCCCCAAAAATCAGTTCAGAAAATGTCAAGCACTTTTCTGCAGCAGAGAATGACATTTTCTGAACCAGTTTTGGGGCCCCATATCTCAGGGCCACTTGGTGCTAGGAACCACAGCTTTGGATATGTTATGGTACCAGTTCCACTGGGTTTGCACACCAAATTTGGGGTTCCTAGCTCCAAGTGGCCCTGAGATATGGGGCCCCAAAGTCAGTTCAGAAAATGTCAAGCACTTTTCTGCAGCAGAGAATGACATTTTCCGAACCCATTTTGGGGCCCCGTATCTCGGGGCCACTTAGTGCTAGGAACTTCAGCTTTGAATATGTTGTGGTACCAGGTCCACTGGGTTTGCATACCAAATTTGGGGTTTCTAGCACCAAGTGGCCCTGAGATACGAGGCCCCAAAGTCGGTTCGGAAAATGACATTTTTTGCTGCAGAAAAGTGCTTGACTCGAGTATAAGTCGAGGGGGGCACTTTCAGCAAAAAAAAATGTGCTGAAAAATTCGACTTATACTCGAGTATATACGGTACTGATTATCAGTTAGCTGTAGATCCAGGCTTTACAATTTATTTCAGGCAAAAAACATGGTCAAACAGTCCAGGGTCAGTTCCAGACTAGGCAGAGGTATGTACAGAAGCAGTAGGCAGAAGTGTGGTCGAATATCAGGCTGGGGTCAGTTCCGAAGCAGGTAGAGGTATGTACAAAAGCGGCAGGCAAAGGCGTGGTCGAATAACAGGCCAGGGTCAGTTCAGGAGCATGCAGTGGCATAAGGGGGGTGAAGGTAAATGGAAGGAATTAAGGATTATGTTTACCATACTTTACTAATAATTTAGTAAAGTATGGTAATGGCAGGAAACTGTCACCTATGCAGATGCCTGGTTGGGAAGGACACTGGGGACAATCAGAGGTGTCTCTTCTAACTCTTCCTCTGGAGCACTCCCAGCATTTTTTCTGACAGTTTTTGGCCTGTTGGTCTGGGAGAGATTATATCAGGAAAATGGCATTTGGAGAGTCTGCTAATCACATCTGATCGAATGTTTTCTGGTGGGCCGTTTTTGGGAATATAAGGGCAGTGATGATTTCCTCCTGGTAGCCAAGGAAGGGTTGGGGGCTTTTGGTGGAGTCGCAGTAGATTATATAGGAGTTGTATATGGTCAAATTAAAAAAATAGATTGAGAGTTTTGTTTTTTATACACCTGGTATGTTCATCTTGTAGCAAGGTAGGGTTTGAGCATTTGGTCATTGAAGTCGACTCCCCATGAACAAATTGTATTTGTGGACTCATGTTGGCTTTTGGATCGGGCCATTTTTTTTCTAGGGATTTCCACGTAGGTGTTACTGTGGACCAAAGACAGCATGTAGACATCCCTTCTGTCCCTCCACCTCACAGCCAGATTTTCCTCGTTCTGCAGACTTGCCGTCTCGCCTCTTTTTAACTTCATATTAACAAGCCTTTGAGGAAAGCCCTTCCTTTTCTTTCTCACAGTGCCACACGCTTGTGTAGAAGTTTTCCACATACTGGTGATAGCCTTTCTCCAGGAGTGGGTATACGAGGTCCCAAATGACTTTCCTACTTGATCCTAAGTAGTCTGGGCATTGAGGGGGATGCAGCTGGGTGTCCTTCCCGTCGTACACCTTGAAGGCATATGTGTACCCTGTGGCTCGGTCGCTTATCTTATATACTTTTACCCCATAGTGGGCCCTTTTGTTGGGGATAAATTGCTTGAAGCCCAGCCTGCTGGTAAATTTGACAAGTGATTCATCCACACATATGTGTTGGTCTGGGGTAAACAACTGGGGGAATTTTCCTGAAAAATAATTTTATAAAGCTTGTCATAATTTGGGTCAATTCGGGGAGGGCACTGGGTAGTGTCGTTATACTGTAGGAACCTCATTTTCATTAGAGATCTGGTTCTGGGCATTGCTGCGGGGAAGATCGACACGTGGTGGATGGGGTGGGTTGACCAATATGAACTTAATAAAAAATATTTGGCGAGTCCCATACAGAATGTGAGGCCCAAAAAAATCTTAAACTCCTCCACTCATAGAGACGGGAATAATAGGATGTTGGGTTACTCAAAATAAATTGTTGTGCATACAGGTTGCACTGGGCCACAATTGTTGATAGCAGGTCCTCTGTAAAAATTAGATGAAAAAAATCTATTGGGGAAAAATTCACCACCTGTACTTCTAGCTGGGCAGTGAAAGGGAGAATGTTAGCTTCTCCTGAGTTAGGAGGAAGCCACAAGGGGTTCTGAAAGGCATCGGGAAGACTGGTGTGGGTCCTAACCCTTTGGGGCTGAGGTGACACCCCACTAGTACTTGGCCTTTCTTGCCATGGCACTGCGGTGCTGGTGGATGCTACTGCCGCCTCCTCACCAGAATGCCCTTGTTTGGTGGGCAGACTATCTTCCTCTTCTGAGTCTGTCAGTGACCCACTGCTTAGGATTGGCTTGTAATTTGCATCAGAGTCAGAATCTGAAGAGGAATCCAAAGCAGAAAGCTTCCTGTTGCTGTCGTCCGCTGCACTAAGAAAATTGTATGCCTCCTCAGCTGAAAAGGATTTTTAAGACGGTGATGAGCCTGCACAGATGGGCACCGATGAGCCTGCACAGATGGGCACCGATGAGCCTGCACAGATGGGCACCGATGAGCCTGCACAGATGGGCACCGATGAGCCTGCACAGATGGGCACCGATGAGCCTGCACAGATGGGCACCGATGAGCCTGCACAGATGGGCACCGATAAGGAGCACTAATTAGCTACACTGATGGGCAGGGATGATGATCCACTAATGAGGCAGCATTGATATGCGGCACTGTGTGACTCTGATAACATTGTGACAGATGGCACTGGCAGCACTGATATGCGGCACTGTGTGACACTGGCACGGTGACACTATGGCACTGTGACACTGATTGCACTATGGCATTGTGAAACAGATGGCACTTAGGACACTGCGGCACTGATGGCACGGTGACACTGATTGCGCTGATGGCACGGTGACACTGATTGCGCTGATGGCACGGTGACACTGATTGCGTTAATGGCACGGTGACACTGATTGCGCTGATGGCACGATGACACTGATTGCGCTGATGGCACGGTGGCGCTGATTGCGCTGTTGGCACGGATGGCGCTGTTGGCACGGATGGCGCTGTTGGCACGGATGGCACTGTTGGCACGGATGGCACTGACGACACGGGTGGCACTGACGGGGGGTGGTTAAGCTGAATGCATACAGGTAGAATTTAGTTTAAATGTCCTTATGGCAATCATTAACCACTTGCTTATTGGGCACTTATACCCCCTTCCTGACCAGACCAATTTTTAGCTTTCAGCGCAATCGCACTTTGACAATTGCGTGATCATGCAACACAGAGCCAGAGCTTTCTTTTGGTGGTGTTTAATCACCACTGGGTTTATTTATTTTCCTGTAAACAAAAATGGACAAAACATTTAGAAAATAAATATATATTTTTTTAGTTTGTTATGAAATTTTGCAAAATAAGTAATTTTTCTCCACTGATGTGTGATGAGGCTCCACTGATGAGGCAGCAGTGATGGATACTGATGAGGCAGCACTGATAGGTGGTGCAGGTGGGCACTGATAAGCGGCACTGATGGGGTTGCACTGATAATCAGCGCACTGATTATCTGTGTACATGTTCACTGTCATGATTGCTGCGACAGCGCCTGAGGAAAGGAGAGCCGGTAACTGGCAACTCTGTTTACATTGTGATCAGCTGTGATTGGCCCTTTACCACTATCCGTGATTGGCTGTGCCTGAAGGACACCACAATCACAGAGCACACTGAATGTGTGCCCCCAGGGGGTGCACGTGAGACGTGATTCCGGGAGGACGTCCATGGATGCCCTCCCGGAACGAGAGAGCCATGCTGTAGCCATCTTTCGGCTATGGCATGGTTGGGAAAGTGGTTAATCAGAGCATTATTACCTTTCACTGAACCAACTAATTTAAATGAAAGCCTTTACAATTTCATCCAGGCCTGCTGTTTGAATGTAATCCCAGACGTATGAAAGTGGAGCAAGTTATGCAAGACGCTATTCCTTCCACTGACACTAATGATGAGGCATAATTCCTGTTACTGACAACAGGACACCAATCATGGGGCACTATTCCTCCCACTGATACCAACAATGGGGCCTATTCCTACCACTAATGCTAAGGATGCACTGTTTAACCCACGGATTCCAGGACAATTTCTCTCCCAATGGCCACAATCTGGCCTCCCTAAAGTCTGAAGGACAGTAAACTGGCCCTTTTGTTTAGAAAGCTTGGAGACTCCTGACATTTTAAATACACTTAGAAATCATCAGAAAGCAGCTGCTTTCACTTCTTTAGGCTTATTATGCTAATGACCATTAATTAACTATACTATCTTGTAAAGGCAAAATGAAATAATCACTTTATCAGGAGGGTATGGTCTGGCATTTTCCCTGAGAATGCGGTTTCTGAATGAGATTAGTTTTTGCCTCTTCAGGACAAACGACTGTCCCCAGGATTCTTTCCTATTGATGGGACTCATTATAATCATATCTGTATTGACCACTCTCTTAAGCCCCGTACGCATGGGTCGAATGTCAAGAGACATTTCTTTTATTGAACCGGCCGACATTCGACCCATGTGTATGTCTGTCTGTCCAACAGAAGCTGGCTTCTTTCAAGCGATCATGCTGGAAAACTAGCAGCCGACCGTCTTCCGATCAGCGCTCTCAGCCAATGGCAGAAAGTGCTGGTCAGAGTGTTCTGGCTGGGGACGAGGGGGGGCCTTGCATCCCCCTGTCAGAACACAACAGATCAGCGGGGAGATCACTATACTAACTTTGCAAAGCTGTCAGTTTTTTTTTTCATTCAACCCGCTAGAGTGCACGAAAAAGATCTTGTAGTGAAGGCCCCTTGAACCTCCTTTTAGGGAATGGGAACCTTGACTGCTGAGGACATGGCATCACTGTGGATGTGAACCTAAAAGGGAAGTTAAGTAGCTCCCTTAGGATTGGCTACAAAGACCTGAGGTGACTCGGTGGAGTCTGATCTCTAGGAAAAGGCTTTGCTGAGGCACATCCAACTGCTCTGAGGAGATTCAGTTGTTACAAGAATTGCCCACCCTCCCGCACGTTGTGATGTTTTGTCACAGCTTCAGACATCCCAAGTGTCCCGCATTTCTGCTGCGGCTCCCAATATCCTGGGAATGATCGGTGTGGCTGGAGGGACATCTGTGAACACTGATCTCCCTGTATAGCTTTTTAGCTGACTGCCGCTTCTCCTTCCCTCCCTCCCTCGGCTGCCGACTAAAAAGCTATACAGGGAGATCGGTGTTCATAGCTGTCCCTTCTGCTGCACCGATCATTCTCAGCTGCTCCCTGTGTGCCCCTCCGGCCACTCCTCTGGACCCCTGTCCTTCTCCGGACCTCCTCCGTATCCTTCTCTGCACCCCCCCCTGTTCATCCGGCTTCCCTCCTCCCCCCTCCCGCTGGCTGCTGGGGGAGATCTGTCAGGATGGAGAGCGGAGGAAGGGATTGGTAAATATGTAATTCACCAGTCCCTTCATTTTCTGAATGGGACATAGAGAGCATTCGCTACCGATCGCTCCTGTGTCCTGTGATAACAGAGCAAAGTAAACTGTGTGTTACTGTTTCAGTTTATGACTGGATAGGAGCCTCTGTCTCCTGTCCATTCATCTTCATTGCTCAGAAAGGGACTGGGGAATCTGTGTCCTCAGTCCTTTTCTCTGTATCAAAGGGGAGATATCAGGGCTGATTAAAAAAAAAATGCGAAAAATAGAAAAAAAAATTGTAAAAAAAAATACGGAAAAACAAACTACTGACATCGTCTACTGCCACATACTCCCACCCTCTTCCCCAGAAGCACTGTGAAAAATTATTAAAACAATATTAAAACATTTATTAGACCCCTTACCGCTGAGCGTACGCAGATGTGCGTACTCGGCTTTCGAGGGCTATACCGGGATGATGCCTGCAGCTGCAGGCACCATTCCGGTACTGTTTTTTAGAGCCGGCGATCGGCTTTCCTGGTATAACAACCGATGCGACTAAAAGCCGCTCGGCTGTTATACCGGAGGAGCGGGAGGCCAATCCGCCGCCTCCGGCGGCTAGGGACAGACTGGAACGAAGCCGTGAGTGGCTTCGTTCCAGCCTCCTAATAGTAAACACGGAAGCGACGTCATGACATCACTTCCCATTTACTCAGCTGCCAGTGGCGCCGGTTTTAAAAAAATATATAGTTTTCAGAATCGTCAAACGGCGAATACTTTTAGACTCCCCATCCCTCCATAAAGAGTACCTGTCACCACCTATTACTGTCACAAGGGATGTTTACATTCCTTGTGACAGCAATAAAAGTGATCAAAAGTTTTTTTGTTTTTTTTTAAAACACAATTTATTAATATAAAAATAAATGAAATAAAAAAAAAACATTTTTAAAGCACTCCCGTCCCCGCGAGGTCGCGCAGCAAAGAAAACGCATACGGAAGTTGCGCCCGCATATGTAAACAGTGTTCAAATCACACATGTGAGGTATTGCCGCGATCGTCAGAGCGAGAGCAAGAATTCTAGCACTAGACCTCCTCTGTAACTCTAATCTGGTAACTGTAAACAAAAATTTAAGCGTCTGAGATTTTTAGGTACCGTAGTTTGTCGCCATTCCACGAGTGCGTGCAATTATAAAACGTGTCATGTTTGGTATCTATTTACTTGGCGTAACATCATCTTTCACATTATACAGTTTTCTTTTTTAATTCGTGAAAATGTCCCTTTTCCCAAAAAATTGCGTTTAAAACACCGCTGCACAAATACCGTGTGATATAAAATATTGCAACAATCGCCATTTTATTCTCTAGATTCTCTGCTAAATATATATATATATATATATATATATATATATATATATATATATATATATATATATATATATATATATATATATATATATATATATATATATATATATATATATATATATATATAATGTTTGAGGGCTCTAAGTAATTTTCTAGCAAAAAATACGGATTTTAACTTGTAAACACCAAATTTCACAAATAGGCTTAGTCATGAAAGGGTTAAAAATAAAATGTGTTTTGGGCAGGCGTAGAGCGCCACCTCCCTGAAATGAGTTTTTGCAGGTTGGGATGTCTGCAGCTGTATTGGTGGTTTTGACCTTGCCAGCAATTGATGTTGCTTTATGGGCTATGCACTCAAGTTAAACTGCCTGTCTGGCACTTACAGTATAGACAAGCCCCTTAGTCAATGTGAGTCTGTTTTATGGGTATACTGTCATGGTATACTGTGAAAGTTGAATTTTTTGAAAAGTTCAATAAAGCTGTGGCCTTGCCCTATTTCCGACCTAATCAACTTCTGTGTCTTTTTAATGGGGGCAAGGTATTGGTTTATTAGTTGGTCATAAATGAGCCTAAGCTTCTCAGCAGTCATGTGTACCAGGCATTAAGTTATCTGAACAAAAACAGACTAATGACTTTTAATTTCTTATTTTAAAAAAGTATGAATATAATTAAAATTTGACACTACTACTAGGCTTGTTAAATAAAATAATAGAATGTACTAAGTGCAAGTTGCCTACCCTGAAGCCTAGTACACGCTAGTAAGTTATTTTTTATTTTTACATTTAACCCAGCACTGACCTAGAATACTCCGGTTATTGGGAGCCAATCGGCAGACCTTTTTTGGTCATGCCTCTTTGACAAAAGCCGGCTGGCTTCTGTAGGTCCAACTACAGTACACGTGAGCAGAATGTCGGCGAATTTCTATTGAACCGGCCGATGTCGCCCGACATTTGTCCCCTGTGTACTAGGCTTTAGGCTTTAGTGGTAAAAATAAAAAGGCAGTTGAGCTGCAGTTTTAACACCCCTCGCCACCCAGCCAGCGGTCATGTTATTACATACTGCTGCGGTCACAGTTTTGCAAAATGTATACAACAGGTTGCCAACACCAAATATGACACATTCAATTTAATGGGGCTGCGGCCTAACTGGCCTGCAACCACATGTACTGCATGCAGTTTTGGTGCAATGCTGCAGTCTTTCATGGTCTATTCACACCAACAACTGTGTTGCAACACAGTGACAGGTATACGGTGCAATGCAGTACCGGTGCGCCGGAGATGTTAGAAGAAGGAATATCGGTAACATGACCACAAGAATAAAGATGAGCTGAAAAAAAAAAAAGTACTGGAATGATGATTTTTATGATTGAAAAATAGAGAGTATTAAATTGTTTTTTTTTTTTTTTATTAAAACATACATGTCAAATTTACCAGCTCTGGGCAATGTTATTGCGCAGAGCGACCCCAAACCTTTTCTGGGATGCCCCACTGGTGCTCTAGGCTGCTCCTCTTCTCGGTGTACCCTCATAGGAAACGGCTTCCTATGGTGGTGCACCTGCAGGCTCATTCCCGAGCTGGGCTGTGTACTTCATTTGATACAACGCCGTTCAGCCCCACCCCCTCAGTCTTTGCTTGACAGCAGCAGGAGCCAGTGGCTCCCGCTGCTGCCTTTGTGTCCTGTGAATGCAGGAAGAGAGGGAGAGCAGATTTGCTGCTGGGCACTGTGCTGGATCAATCCAGAAGTCAGGTAAATGGGAATGGGGGAGGAACAAATAGAAAAACCTTTTTAACCTTAGAGTGGAACTATACTCACATAGAATCTAGCGATAGTCCCTGGAAACTCGCTGCCAGCCGCTATCATTGACTGGGTGCAGATGTCACTCCCGAGCATTCATGGACATTCCATCAGATTCAGCATTGCCGAATTTGTGCTATTTTTGCAGTGAGGTGTGCTTGTGCAGCTCAATGTACAAGGGTGGACAGGCAGGTAAAAGTAGCTTTAATGCAGACAAAGCATATCTCTTCTGCATTAAAAATCCTGCCTGTCCACCCATTTTCATTGTGGAGTTTAAAGTTCCATTTTAATGAAGTGAATGCATAAATTAAAAAAGGTTTTAAATTTAAAACCACTTTAAATCTATGATTGAGCAAGCATTTGGGACTTCTAGTGTGTGTTGCATTTGTATCATTGTATCATACCCTCCTATCTTTATTTATTTTTTCGACCTGCCAGTTACTCCGTATGCCCCGTACACACGGTCGGATTTTCCGACGGAAAATGTGTGATAGGACCTTTTTGTCGGAAATTCCGACCATGTGTGGGCTCCATCACACATTTTCCATCGGATTTTCCGACACACAAAGTTTGAGAGCAGGCTATAAAATTTTCCAACAACAAAATCCGTTGTCGGAAATTCCGATCGTGTGTACACAAATCCGACGGACGAAGTGCCACGCATGCTCAGAATAAATAAAGAGATGAAAGCTATTGGCCACTGCCCCGTTTATAGTCCCGACGTACGTGTTTTACGTCACCGCATTCAGAATGATCGGCTTTTCCGACAACTTTGTGTGACGGTGTGTATGCAAGACAAGTTTGAGAAAAAAACATGCGTCTGAAAAAATCCTAGGATTTTGTTGTCGGAATGTCCGAACAAAGTCCGACCGTGTGTACGGGGCATTAGGCTCGGTTCACACTGCCACCACTTGGGATGCGACTTGAGACTCCAAGTCGCGTGACATGTGAAATCCCATTTTAGTCAATAAGAACTATATTAGACTACTGAAGTCATTCCGGGTTTAGAAAAGGTTCCTGTACTACTCCAAGGTGACATCTATTGGACTTGTGCCCATAGACTTTAATTGAAGTTACCTCCAAGTCTGGACCTCATTTTAATTGAAGTGATTTGGATCCGACATTACAGGAAGATTACACAGGCATTCCCGTAAGTTGCTTCAAAGTCGCGCCGAAGTTGCCTGGCAAAGTAGCACTGTTAGCCGTGTGACTTTCATATCGCGGCAGGGTGAACCGAGCCTTATAAATGGGGGAGCGCACGCTGTAGCTGTCACATAACTAACCAGTCAGCTGTGCTTTTCTCTCTTATCCCATTGATAGTACTGCATGTGCATGGCCCTGTCCCAGCCCAACCACACTAGTTTTACATATTTTCTCTTCTCCCTTTGACAAAACACACATGTGCCCCTTTTCCTGAGACCGTAACATACTTGCCCATCACAGGCGTAAAGGTGGCTCCATGGGACTCTGCAAGGCAGTGGATCCACACTCAAGATGGAAATGGAGTACAACTTCCAATAAAGATTGCAAAAAAGTGAGAGGCTGCAGACAATGAAGCAAAAAGAAAACCTGGGGAGCCCAGTATAATGCTACTATAATGTCAAATTTGGCATTGAGAGTATGATAGTATGGAACAAAGGTTTCCAACAACGTTTCTTCTACCTAGAGAGTGATAAGTGTTATTTATACAAGTAGTTACTGGCTATACAAGTACAAGCCACAGATGGCAGTGTTTGGTTAGATTCCACTGCACAACTGATACTGGTGTGAGATTTCTCCTGTCCTTGGCCCTTACTTTGTCTCTGGTCTGCTGCTTCGCTTTCCGCTTCAGCCATTCAACTTGTTTCAGTGATTTATTTTTCCTCACTAGTTGCTTAGAAACAGTTTGATTTGTATACATGTGTTTTTTTTTTTAAAGACGTGTTTGTGTATTGTATGTATGTGTGATTATTTATATATATATATATATACATATATATATATATATATATATATATATATATATATATATATATATATATATATATATATATATATATATATACACACACACAGCATCTCACAAGTGAGTATCCCCCTCACATTTTTGTAAATATTTTATTATATCTTTTCATGTGACAACACTGATGAAATGACACTTTACTACAATAAATAGGTATGCCACATGATTTACAAAAAACAGTAAGCTATCATTGATGGGTACCATCATCCTGGGTATGAATAAGGCCAAGAGATAAGATTGAAAGAGGAATCGAAGCAGGGACCTCTCCAATAGGGTCCTGCCTCTTTCAAAAAAAGAGAGAGAAAAGGACTATTGCGGTACCATAAAAAGAAAACTTTGTTTAAAAATATATAAATTTATTGAGGGCGTCTCACAATATCGCTCCAGGAAAACCTTTCAGGTTATAGTGTGGTGAGTGCAATCTTTAAACTCTAAGTATATTCTCCAATTTAAGTTGTGTATTCTCTAAAACCATTTATGTATTTGTGCTTGTTATGTTGATACTGTATTTTTCACCTTCATAGACTATATACTACCAGACGCCTCCTGAAGAAGCGGCTGTGACCGCGAAACCGTAGAGGTTATGTCTGCAAGTATCACACCATATAACCCTTGTCTATGCACCTGTGTGGGCATTAGCTATACTAAACTTAGTGTCAACACTGCTGTAAACAATCACTATTGTTTTTGTTTTTGTATGTCAAATCATTAATATGTACAATATATGTCCCCTACAGGACTTTTTATCAATTTTGAAATAAATTTATATATTTTTAAACAAAGTTTTCTTTTTATGGTACCGCAATAGTCCTTTTCTCTCTCTTTTTTTGAAAGAGGCAGGACCCTATTGGAGAGGTCCCTGCTTCGATTCCTCTTTCAATCTTATCTCTTGACTTTACTACAATGTAAAGTTGTGAGTGTACAGCTTGTATAACAGTGTAATTTTGCTATCCTCTCAAAATAACTCAACACACAGCCATTAATGTCTAAACCACTGGCAACAAAAGTGAGTACACCCCTAAGTGAAAATGTCCAAATTGGGCTCAAAGTGTCAATATTTTGTGTGGCCACCATTATTTTCGAGCACTGCCTTAATCCTCTCGGGCATGGAATTCCCCAGAGCTTGACAGGTTACCACTGGAGTCCCCTTCCACTCCTCCATGACGACATCACGGAGCTGGTGGATGTTACAGACCTTGCGCTCTAAAATTTATGGCCAATCACTCACACTTCCATGATGGTATGGCATGATGCATACAGTAAGTATCTGCCTGTATTTCTAAGCATTGGAGACACCATTGATCCTGACCAACTCCCTTTGGAAAAATGCAGCCCCAAACTTGCAAGGAACCGTCACCATGCTTCACAATTGCCTGTAGACACTCATTATTGTAACACTTTCCAGCCCTTCACCAACAAACTGCCTCCTTCCAAAGCCAAATATTTAAAATTTTGACTCTTTGAGTCAGCACACCTGCTGCCATTTTTCTGCACCCCAGTTCCTATGATTTCGTGCATAGGACATGAAAAACAGGGACAAGCAACTCAACTGTGCACTTCTATGGGGAAGTGTCCTAAACCCTTCCTTTTTTTATTTTTCTTCTTCATCTGACACTTCTATCAAGCACCATCTGCTATACAGGGTGATGGAGATAAACTCTTCAGTGTTTTGCTTTTACATTTTTGCTGCATTTTCAGCGCCATTAACAATGAATAGCAGAGCAAGCATGACAGGCATTTGTCATGTGTGTTGTAAACGTGAGTGAACTTGTGCAATTTTATACAAGCTCACAAAACGCTGGATGGAAATTGTATAGCGCTTTGCTCCCTGGGGAGGTGAATGTTATTTTAACTCACCCCAGCAGACCAGATAGGGGTTAATAAGTTACCCTGGGAGATTTAGTTGTTTTAAGCTGGAAAATGCTTTTTCGCAGAATAGTAACAGCAAAAATAAAGATGGAATTGAAAAAATACTAATAATTTCTTGCAGCTAATAATATCTAGAGTGATAATTACCAGAGGCTGGAAGAGCAAACAGAAAATTGAATGACAAATTCCATACCGTAATTTCCTTTCCTGACGGGCTCCATGGCAGCACAGCTGGTTGAGGTCCCACCCACACCTAGGTAATCGGGACAGATCTATAAATTTTCAGCTCACCTCTGCCTCGGTGTTCTGTAACTCATACTACCAACTGGGTGGGAATTGTGCTGCCATGGAGCCTATCAGGAAAGGAAAATTATAGTAAGCATTTGTCATTCAGTCTTCTGTTTTCCTGATGGCTTCATGTCAGCACAGCTGGGAAATACCTAGCCACACACGTGAGGATAATGCTTGACGATTACATTTTTACTGGAAGCAGAAGCTAAAACACTCCTGCCAAAATCAACAGTGGTCAGAGCCGCAGGCTCTATACAAAAATGTGTCATGCAGGTATCCATAGAAGTCCATGTAGCTGACTTGCAGATAGTTTCTGGAGAAACTTGTCCTGCTGCCGCCCAAGAGGTTGAGACCCCTCCTAGTTGAATGAGTTGTGACCCCCTCAGGCACAGGCAAACCTCTCGCTCTGTAAGTCAAAGAGAGTCTCGACTGGCCACAATGCGATCACTCTACCAGAAGCTCTCAGGCTCTTCTGAGCACTGCTAGGAATGATGAGGAGATGGTCTGATTTTCTGCCATTGGCCGTAGCATCCACATAGGTCTTCAATGAATGCCCGACATCAAGCAGATTTGGTTTCTGGGAATTCTAAGAGAGGAACATTCGAAGCGTAATTTCTTCATATGAAATCTGTAAGCTACCTTTTGGTATAAATCCCAGCATCAGCCTAAGCACCACTCTATCTGGAAAGAAAGAAAGGACGGGCTCTTGAAACCCCCAAGGCTGCTAGCTCCAATCCCCTTCTTGCTGATCTTACATTGTCTTCAGAGTGAGACAGGATGAATTAAGGTGTCTGATGAAAGGAAGCCCAATACTAAGGTCAAGTCCCATTTCGGAAATATCCGTGACCTTGGAGGTCTTAGGCGGATGACTGCTTTGAAGAACTGAACCACTAACTTATCTGAGGCCCATTGGATACTAGTAAAAGCAGACACGTGGGCCTTCAACCTGCTCACGGAAAGGCCCAGCTCCAATCTAGCCTGGAGGAATTCCAGTATGTGGAGACTCTCTGAGAATCTGGAGAATAGTCAACTTTGCTTGCAAACTCCACAAACTTGTTCCATATCCTGGTATAGGTACTGTTTTGTACTTTTCTTTCCTGGCTTTCATCAGGGTATCCGTGACCCTGGCTGAGCATCCCGGACTGATTAGCCTTTGCCTCTCAAGACCTAGGTCATCAATCTGAGACTCTCTGGGGTTTGGTGACGAATTGGCCCCTGCATCAGTAGATCCGGCATCGATTCTCTGATGCTCAGCGACAGGAGCAGTGGATACCAAGGTTTCTTCGGCCAATCTGGTACTACTGCCAGAATGGACACCCTCTCCTGATGCACTCTGCATGGAAAGTTGAAGATCACCGGATTCGGGGGGGAAGGCGTATGCTGTCCTGAAGTTCCATTCCACTGTTAATGTATCCACCCCCATAGCTTGTGGTTGACTGGACTTGGGGGAAAAAATCGTGGCAGTTTGGTAACAGGCAGAAAGGTTTACCTCCGGGAGAAAGGCCCATGCCATTAAGCTCCGAAAGACTTGTGGTAACAGAGCCCACTTGTCCTAGTTCGTTCTGTACCTGTACTCTGCTTGAGTATTCAAATTAACTAGGCATGTACACTATTGTTAGCAACTGTAAGTTGGATTGAGCCCATTCCATATTCGGAGTAACCTCAGGAGAGCAAAACTGCGGGTACCTCCCTGCCTGCAAATGTAGGCCACCGCTGTTGTATTGTCAAGTTTCATCAGAATGGGTGCACCCTGAATCTGACTTCTGAAAGCCAGGTGAGCCTGGAAGACTGTCCTCAATTGCAGAATATAGGAATATACAGTGGCAGCATGGAATGTCAA
This sequence comes from Lithobates clamitans, assembly GCA_037952925.1. Taxonomy (NCBI): domain Eukaryota; kingdom Metazoa; phylum Chordata; class Amphibia; order Anura; family Ranidae; genus Lithobates; species Lithobates clamitans. The sequence goes on from JBBGZY010000034.1 coordinate 3,578,467, forward strand.
TTGGCCTTGGGCCCAGTGGTTCTTGCATAGAGCTCCCCAGCCTGTTTCACTGGTATCCGACTGGACTACCTGCCACTGTTTAATGAGCAAGTAGTGGCACCGAAGAAGATTCCCTTGTCTCAACCACCAGTCCAAACTCAACTTCATCTGGGATGTGATCTGGATTTTCTGCCTGGGATCCTCCAACTTCCATTGTTCCAGGAGATCAATTTAAAAGGGGCACAAGTTCCATTGTGCCCATTTGACCTTCGGAATGGTCGGGGTCATCGTACTGAGAAGTCACGTGCACTCTATCATTGGGAGGTACAGCTTCCTTTGAGCTGTCGACATCGTATTTAGGATGCAGGACATCTTGTCTTCTGGTTTTGTCACTGCTGCTATTAGAGTATCTATTTTCACACCTAGGTACACCAGAGATTGAGTCGGCACAGGGTGACATTTCTCTCGATTTGATCAGCCAACCAAGGCTCTCCAATGTCAACATGGTTATCTTCCGGTGTTGCAGGAGCGTGTCCTTGTCTTGATTTCAGGAGCAGAATGCCGTCCAAGTAATGATATATTCGGGTTCCCAGCAACCTCGGGTGTGCCACCAGGGCCAAAAGGATTTTCCTGAACACTCTGGGAGATGTGGTCAGCACAAAGGGCAGGCATACAAACTGGTAGTGGAGTTGTCCCACTGCCAACCGAAGATACCTCTGACGGACCGTGCAACCGGCACGTGGAAATACGCATCCTTGAGATCTATTGGCAGAAGCCAATCTCCCGGCTGAATGACCTTCCGGATTGTTTGCAGCAATTCCATCTTGAATCGATCCTTCTTGGTGAACTGGCCTCCAAGCCCCAGACTTTTTCTGCACTAAGAACACAGATGACAAGGGAGCACTCTACATCTAGAGGAAAAAAGATTTCATCTCCAAATACGGGAAGTTTTCTTCACCGTAAGAGCTGTGGAATAGAGTCTCTCCAAAGGTGGTTCTGGCAAGCTCAGTAGATTGCTTTAAAAAAGGCCTGGATTCTTTCCTAAATGTACATAATATAACTGGTGTAACGAGCCCCTTGCTCGCTCGGTTCCACTCTCCCTACACTCCTCTGCGGCTATAGAATCAGATTGCAGATCGCAACATCTGATGGTTCGGTCATCCTATGCTCCGGGACTAGAACTACAGCTATGTGCCATTCTAAACCAGTTGTGTAGCTCAGAACAAACACCAGGCAGGCTGTATGTAAGTTCAGTCAGGAATCTCTTTTATTGAAAAATACAGGCTCTTTTATACAATAAAAGAGGAGGTGCGTACCTCCGGCTCATATTACTCTGAACATACACCTGTGACCAGAAATCTATCTAACATGGGCTAATGAACTAATCCCTTTAGACAGCCTAGATGACTCAGACATGACCTTTAGGCCAGACTGGCCATCTTGTAGCTCAGAAAACCCAATCAACATTATCACAATAGCAGAGTTAATTAACACAAACAACAATGGGGATCTAATGACTCTTAGATCCCATACTAGAGACTTATTTACAATACACATTCTCGCAGGCAACAGACAGACAGGTGCTGGAATTGACATCAGCATCTCCTAACAGTATTTGTCCCAGCATTATGAATCAGCCACTATTTCTAATATGGCAAATCCAAGGTCCCCAAAATCTGTGTGTCCTGGGGGACCAGGACCCAAATCCACAGTAATACCACCTCAAGGGTCCCCAGGCACACAGCTCACAAAGAGCACCGTTCCCCCAAATGCCAGGGCCCCGCGATCGATCGGCAAGAGGCTAGCATTCAGTCCCCTCAAAGTCTCTGTCCCGGCTAGGTCTGTCAGAACTGGATACTAACATTTATAGGTAAAGCTGATCCAGGGAAAATCCGATTGCCTCTCGGGGATCAGGAAGGAATTTTTCCCCCTGCTGTAGCAAATTGGAGCATGCTTTGCTGGGGTTTTTCACCTTCCTCTGAATCAACTATGGGTGAAGGATTGTGTATATGGGATTGTATTTTTTTTTTTTGTTGAACTAGATAGACTTGTGTATTTTTTCAACCTGACTATGTAGCTATGAGTAGATTCCAGAAAAACGCTCATGCTTGGGAACTGCGATCATCGCCCCCTGTTTCAGGAGGGTTTCTATGTACTCCCATAAGACATCTTATTTTTCCTTTGACAAAGGCATCTTTGTTGGGACAAAAATACTGCTGGGATGTTTGAGGAACTTCCAGCTGTTGACTGTACCTGATGGTAGAGATTTCACCCAGGGCTCCTTTATATTTTGTGCCCACACTTGACGGAAATTGAATAACCTGGCCTCTACACGACAAGTGTGAGCTGGTGAATGGCCAAAAGGATTTCTGGGACTTCTGTCCCAGGGAAGAAGTTGGCCTCTTATGCCGCGTACACACGGTCGGACTTTGCAGCTACAAAAGTCGGACAGTCTGTCCGACATACTTCCGGCGTACCTTCGGCGGACTTGGGGCAGACTTTCTTACGAACGGACTTGCCCACACACGACCACACAAAAGTACGCCAGTTTAGTACGCTGTGACGTACACCAAGTCCGACGAGACTATAAAACGGAAGTTCAATAGCCCGTACGACACCCTTTGGGCTCCTTCTGCTAATCTCGTGTTTATCTCGTGTTAGTAGAAGTTTGGTGAGAGACGATTCGCGCTTGTGAGACTCGTATTTTTCAGTTCGTTTTAACTGGTGTTCAGTCTGTGCTTGTGAGGTTTGTATCTGCTTTTCAGTGCGTTTGGTCAGTTGGCATTGAGAAATCTTTGTTTTATTGGCCGCTCGTTCCTGATTTTCAGGTCGTTCTTCACAGGCCTTGCTGTTCTTCAGTGCGTTCTGTTTAGTGCGTTCTGACCAGCCGACCGTTTTGAAGCCATGTTACCTGTACGTACTCGTCGTAGAGCTCGTGCATTGTATGTGCTTGGTGCTGTAGTTTATTCTTCAGCCCAAGACCAGTCCATGAACAGGGCGAGGAGGAGTTCATGGACCAAGAATTGGTTGCTTCAGCGTGACCAGTTCTGTCACATGCCTTTGCTCCGTGAGATCCGTGAGAATAATCCTGAGGATTTCAGGAACTTTCTCCGGATGACGGACCCCGTTTTTGATCGTTTGGTGGCTTTGCTGACCCCCTATATCAGCAGGCAGGATACCTGCATGAGGCAAGCCATCACTCCGGAGCAGAGGGTGGTCGCTACCTTGCGGTATTTGGCCACAGGGAGAAGCCTGCAGGACCTTAAGTTCTCGACAGGCATCTCCCCCCAGGCTCTGGGGATCATTATCCCAGAGACCTGTTCTGCCATCATACAGGTCCTGCAGAAGGACTATATTAAGGTAAGCTATTTTTAGTTTATTAGCATCACATGTTCTTTTATGTAATCTTTGATAAAGTAATGTATTTCTTGCTTCAAACACTACTTCCCATCATTGCAATATAGTGTGAATGTCCCCTTTTTATCCTCACACATGCTGGGATTTTTTCCTGTTATTTTTTGTCATGCATGTATAGTTTCCTTCAATAACCTTCCCAGCATGAAGTGATGGGAACATATCCACCTAGTCTACTCATTTTGAATGTATTTTGTTGGAGTGTATTTAGTGTGCTTAGAATTAGCAATTAGCTAGATTTCACAACCCCCCCCCCCCACCTGAACTCACTCCAAATAGTGTGCTGCTAATTAGCAATTAGCTAGATTTCACAACCCCCCCCCCCCACCTGAACTCACTCCAAATAGTGTGCTGCTAATTAGCAATTAGCTAGATTTCACAACCCCCCCCCCCCCACCTGAACTCACTCCAAATAGTGTGCTGTTAATTAGCAATTAGCTAGATTTCACAACCCCCCCCCCCCCCACCTGAACTCACTCCAAATAGTGTGCTGCTAATTAGCAATTAGCTAGATTTCACAACCCCCCCCCCCCCACCTGAACTCACTCCAAATAGTGTGCTGCTAATTAGCAATTAGCTAGATTTCACAACCCCCCCCCCCCCACCTGAACTCACTCCAAATAGTGTGCTGTTAATTAGCAATTAGCTAGATTTCACAACCCCCCCCCCCCCCCACCTGAACTCACTCCAAATAGTGTGCTGCTAATTAGCAATTAGCTAGATTTCACAACCCCCCCACCCCCACCCTCGTTAAAATTTGCTTGAATGTTCTGTGGTGTTGATTTGTCTAAAGCAAATCTATGTTGCACTTTGCAAAATGCATGTGCACTCTACAAGTGCATTTGTTCCATTGCTTTAGTAAATGAGCAGAAGCTCTGCTGATTTCCATCATCAAATCATATGCAAGCCTCAAAGTGTTTTCATTAATTGCCCTTGCATGTGATTGTGTACTGTTTACAACATGAATGCCTTTTGACATTACCTCATTTACTGTAAGCTGGTTTGCAACTGCACCTGCAGAGTGCGACAACTGCAGTCTTGTAGCCTTTGTTATCCCTAAATTCCTGCGTGTTGTTAAAGTAATTTTTTTTGGGGATTTCACAACCCCCTAAAATGTAATCAATGTTCTATCAGAGGGGGTGAGCAATCTGATAAGTGTGCCTTTTTCCATATTAGTTATTCCAGAAGAATTAAATTATTGAATGTTATACTGATGCTGGGGAATAATGTTTTTAATTGTCTAATTTTCTTGCAATGTTAGCTTCCAAATTAATTGATTTTTGTTTTCTTGTTTGATTCCCCAGTTTCCTTCAACGCCACAGGAATGGCAGACTGTGGCATCCCATTTTGCAAGCCGTTGGGACTTTCCCAATTGTGGAGGGGCTATAGATGGGAAACATGTCCACATTGTGCCACCACCCCATTCGGGGTCATATTATTTTAATTATAAGGGGTTCCACAGTATTGTTTTAATGGCGGTGGTGTCGGCACACTATGATTTTTTATATGTGGACGTGGGGAAGAATGGCCGGATGTCGGATGGAGGAGTATTTGCCCAGACGGAGTTCTGCCAGCGTCTCCAGAGTGGTGGCCTGGGATTGCCACCTGATGAGGATAACGTGGAAGGACTCCCCTTTGTCTTCATTGCCGATGAAGCCTTCGCTCTGAGCAAGCACCTCATGAGGCCATTCCCCCAAAGAACCCTCACCCCGGAGAGGAGGGTTTTTAATTACCGGCTGGCCAGAGCTAGAAGAGTGGTTGAGAATGCGTTTGGAATTCTGGCCAGCCGGTTCCGCCTGTTTCAAACAGCCATTAATTTGGCGGAATACAAACTTAATTTTATAATTTTATCATGCTGCATTCTGCACAACTTTTTAAATAAGCATTCTGCCAATTATATAGGCACAGTTGGGCCTGAGGCCGGACAAATAGAAGCCAACCTTACAGGCCTGGATACTGTCCGTACTGGCTTGGCCCCCCAAAGTTCCCGTCAGGTTAGACAGCAATATGTTGATTATTTTATGGGTAGGGGGGCCATTGCAATGGGCCAGGATATATAATTTTTTTTACAATAAAAAAAATATTGCTGAAATCTGGCATTATATTTATTGCTTGCCTTTCTTTTGGGCTGTCTCCTAGGTTATGGTCGAGCAGTTGTAGTGCCAACTGTATTAGAATTTTCAAAATGTCTAAATAAGCTCCATTGCCACTGTAAACAACTTTTTGACAATTATAACCAAACTGATACTGAGCCTTGAAATAACAAACCACACATTTGTTAAAATCCTATAAAAGGAGATGTTTTTATTAATGGTTGGTATGCATTCAGTTCTGCATTTAGTATAAAATGTTCCGAGACAAAAATATAATGGTATCTTAATGATGTAGCAAAATATAATTATATTGAAATATTTCTACCTAATCCACAAAAAAATATTTTGGGCTTTTGGATTTTCAAAAACAGGCTTTGTTTTTGGAAAATCAAGTTTTGTTTTTTTTTAAAAGCAAGTTTTCTTTTTTTTTTTTTTTTTTTGTTTTTTAAAATCATTTTTTTTGTTTTTTTTGGGGTTTTTTAACATTAATTTTCTTAATTTTTTTGGTGTTTTCAAATCAATTTTTTTTACTTTTTTTGGTTTTTGAAAATTAATTTTTTTTTTTTTTTTGGGTTATTTAAAATCACTTTTTTTTTATTTTTTTGGGTTTTTTAAAATCACTTTTTTTTATTTTTTTTTGGGTTTTTTAAAATCACTTTTTTTTATTTTTTTTTGGGTTTTTTAAAATCACTTTTTTTTATTTTTTTTTGGGTTTTTTAAAATCACTTTTTTTTATTTTTTTTTGGGTTTTTTAAAATCACTTTTTTTTATTTTTTTTTGGGTTTTTTAAAATCACTTTTTTTTATTTTTTTTTGGGTTTTTTAAAATCAATTTTTTTTATTTTTTTTTGGGTTTTTTAAAATCACTTTTTTTTATTTTTTTTTGGGTTTTTTAAAATCACTTTTTTTTATTTTTTTTTGGGTTTTTTAAAATCACTTTTTTTTATTTTTTTTTGGGTTTTTTAAAATCACTTTTTTTTATTTTTTTTTGGGTTTTTTAAAATCAATTTTTTTTCTTTTTTTTGGGTTTTTTAAAATCAATTTTTTTT